>CM026260.1:20997260-22347260 GCA_014851425.1 Senna tora | reverse complement strand
TTATGTATATGTTGTTTTCATGCTCTATTTTTGGGTTTCAGTGTAGTATTTGGGTTTTCCATTTAGTATATGGCCCTTGTGTGTTGCAGGTGCATATAATCCATGGTGTTCTTCATTGTTGAGGTGTATTATGGAGGGAAGCTAGTAGGAGACCCAGTTTGTGCATATGAAGGTGGACAAACTGCTAGGTTGGAAAATTGTGACATTGACAGTGGAGCTATTTTGAAGTGGTGGATTGCTTAAAGGAGTTAGAAGTTGTGGACTTTGGAGGATTATGGTTTAAACTGCCTGGGCATTCCTTAGAGAGTTTGAAGCCCATAGAAGATGACAAAGATGCATTGACAATGGCAGAATTTGCACTTGCAACTACAAGTTGTATGGTTGAGCTATATGTTAGTGGTCCAATAGGTGATTAACCCAACCCATCAAGTGACCCACAACCAAATCCGACAAATGACCTGCAGCCCAATTTGATCGGTATTGAACCCAACTTAGAGTCACATTCCCAATCTAAGAAAAAGGGCAAGAAAAAAATGGTGAGTATCTCATATATTTGGTCTTTTTTAGTAGTTAGCTTAGTTAGCCTTTTTAGTTTTCTTTCTATACTATATATATACACAGCCTATAAGCTCCACTTACTCAAATGAATCATTGAAGCTAGATGAACTAGATGTAGAACTAGATGAACTAAAGAAAACAGACAGATACCTTGAAGCTATAGCTCCTGTTGCAATAATGAGCGAGCCATACTTAAGCAATTTTCCAGAATTTGTAGTCAAAGTTTACTGTTCAATGTCAATACTTTTTACTGGATCTTCATATAACATCTACCACAGAAAACAACAGCATGAAATAAACCATTTTAAAAAAGTAAATCAATGAAAACTAAAACGTATTAGAACTTAGTCCTTCACTGTGCTAAAAGTTTTCTAGTATATTTGTTAATTTGTATGCTAGAGTAGACCACAATAATGAGGTCATATTGTACGTTTTAATAAAGAGTTGCAAGTAAGCTTGATAGCTAATGGCTTTGCACAGAATAATATAACATTGAATATACAATAGTTGAGTTGATGTAGTTCAATCAATAATATACTTTCAAGGCTTAATGATTGATGAAAACTCTCTATATAAAAACAATTCATCAGTTCACTGCATAGGCTTAAAACCATTTGTGAAACTAAAAGACTAGAATAGAAAAAAGAATTCGGAAATGAAAGAGAGAAATAATGTTTGTATTGAGAATAGAAAGTACAGAGTGTATTGAGACTGCCTTTCATATTTAAACTTTTATAAATTTATTGAATCTAATTCTTGCAAATGTTGTGCTATAATATAATATAATTAAGATAAAGACATTTATTGTTTCACATATGGTTAGGTGAGTGCAGGAATGTTCATATTATATATATATGGTGTTGGTAATGATGATGATGGGCTGGGGAGAAGAAATATGAAGTGAAGGGGCCGAATGAAAAGTTTGCAGTTGATCTATCAAGAAGAGAGTGTGGATGTCGCAAGTGGATGCTCACTGGTATTCCATGTGCCCATACTATTAGTTGCATCAACCACATGGGGAAAAAACTTGAGAATTACATCCCTTCATACTATAGGACCGAGCATTACAAGATGTGCTACGTCCCAGTTATCAACCCAAGTGATGGTCCAAATTTGTGGCCCTTAACCCCATATGATGATGTCTTGCCACCTCCATATAGGAAGCCTATAGGAAGACCTAAGAAGAGAAGAAGAAAGGAGGACGATGAACAAACTAAAAAGTCCATCATAACAATGAGCAAAATAAGAAGTCCGTGAGAAAATTAAGAAAGGTAAAAAAAAGAATCAATCTGCAGCTTTGACCGTGAGTCGAAAAGGGATTGTACTAAAATGCGTGGGACTTGTGGTAAAGTAGGCCATAACAAAAGGTCTTGTACCACTATTTCGCAACAACCATCATCAACCGAGCCATTACTACCAACCGAGCCATCACAACCCACCCAACCATCATCACCTACAAAGCTTACACCATGACGTCGACAAGCAAAGAAAACCCGACAGCCCCAAGCATCACAACCAACCCAACCATCGCAGCCAACACAAGAAGCTTCATCAACCTCAAATGTAAAATCTAAAACCCTCATTCTCTTGTGTATTCTATATACTCTATATCTTCCATATATATTTTAACTAAGTAATCCTTGATTTGTAGGTTCAAGTCACACAAGGTTCAAGACTTCAAATGAAAGCTAGGCGTAAGCAAGCCCAAGGAGAAAATGAAAGCTAAGCTGTCAAATGCAACAAATTATTTTGGGACCACCTTTTTTTGCAAGAGGCTTCTAATTGGGAACACTTGTAGTGGATTGAAATTGGGACAATATTTTTTGGCTCTTTACATCATTGGAAATTGTAGTGGATTGTAATTATGACTACTTTTTTTTTTTTGGATCTTTACATAATTGGAAATTGTAGTGGATTGTAATTGTGACTACTTTTTTTTTGGCTCTTTACATTACTAATAATCCATTTGTAATTTCATTAAGTAACAAAGTAACCCCTCTCCCACAAGGAAGAAAGAAAAGGGGAAGCAGAAAATCAATAATTTAGTATACAATAGAATTTGTGAAATGCACACCTGCAGTGATATAACATGACTGACCGACTGAGCCACCCGAGCAACGGCACCTTGGCAGGACGAACGAGCCATCTCGGTCGGTCTGCTCCAGCTGTCAACATCACGTAATCATCACTCAATCAGATACCGTTATTAATGGGCCAACCCTTGGACCCAGAATTACCAAACTACCCCTGGCAGAAGCTTATAAATACCCAAGGCCCATCCCAGGTACAATCATCGAATGTATATTGAATTCCTCTTACTCTCCATACGACCCATACTAACTTGAGCGTCAGAGTCCGACCAGGGGGTCTTCCCCCACCATGATTCTCGCCTTGCAGGTCACCGGAGCAGTTCAAGAGATTCAGAGATTCATCATTTGGCACCGTCTGTGGGGAATTTCGAAAATTATTCCCAGATTTCCATGTATTTTATTTTACAACCTATGCCAGCAAGAAGAAGAAGAAGGAGCATGACTTGAACAGATCAAATACTTCATTGAAGATCTGTGGAACATCATTCTTCATCGAAACATCATTCTTCATCCATTTTCGGATCTGCCAAACATTTCTCTGATATCTATTTTATTTTTCAGATCTATTGAAAGCTACTAATCTCTTCATTCTAATATAATTATTTTTTCCAGATCTGTAAAATTTTTCAGATCTCAGAAGATAGAGATTTTACAAATGGAAAGTTCATCGGCGATGTGCCTGGCCGCCGGATTTCCACAACACAACTGCACATTTTCATTGTCTGAAACAAACTGACGTAGATTGGAGAATCGAATTGTATTCCCAGATTTCCACGTTTTCTCTTGCAGCACCTACTAGATAGAAGATGAAGATGAAGGATGATATGAGACCATCTTTGGAATTTCAGAGAGAAAACTCAGACTATTTTCGGGACTATTTTTCAAATCTAATTTTTCAGATCTCTATTCTATTCAGATTTGCTAAAATTTTTCAGGTCTCTTTGTGTTGCTTCTCAGATCTGCTTTCAATCTCCACCATAATCTCTGTTGTAGATCTCGGATTTCCATCACTTGAGGAAGAAGCACAATAACTTCAAATTGCGGATCAGCCACCATGGTCGCCGCTGCTCCGTCGACTTCGATTATGAGCCAGCAGCTACGCCATGGACTTTGAAGGCAACTTCGACGCCGCCAATGGCGGCAAACACTTCGGCTTTGGGAACTCCATCGTTGGACCGTCAACGCACCGCGCACTTCTCCCACTGCAGGAAAGCTTGACGGCCGAAACAAAACCAACAAAAATTTAGAAAGCAACCACCGTGGCTGGGTTCGTCTTGCATCATCACAAAACATGCAATGTAGAAGAGAGTAAAACGTTCTCTCTTCCCTTCACTCGGCGGCTAACAACTGAAATGACACCGATCGTCGACGTCGGCTGCAACGGTGCGGCGACCCCTTCCACTAAAGCTCGTTCGTCGCTCAACGCTTCCACTCTCTTTCCATCGATCGGACATGGTAAAGGGTGAGGTACCTCCAATGGTGGCTTCTCACTCCTTCAACTTGAAAGAAGAGGACAGTACCTTTTTCTCTTCCTTAAGCAATGCATAAATTGGTGAATATAAAATATAAAAAAAGAAGAGGAGGAAAGAATACTTTGAACTTTGAAAGTCAAATCTGACATAGGAAAGTACTATATAGTGCAAAAGCTACCTACCTACCAACTTTATCACTAGGATAACGTGCACCTACAGGAAAAAGTAAAGAAGGCTTGCTTTCTCTTCCTTAAGTAATATATGCATTGGTAAATATAAAATAAAGAAAGAAGAAGAAGGAAAGAATACTTCAAAATCGAATAGCCTTGTCTAACATAGAAAAAGTATTATCTATATAAAACACAAAGCTACTCTACCTAGTACCTACCTCTTGGACTATGTGCTGATGCTGTTTCCAATATGCATATATAAATATAATATAAATAAAAATGGATGCATTTAACTTTGCATCAGTATTGTACACGCTTTGGAAAAAACATTAGCCTATCACGAGTTTAACTTGTACAAGCAACAAAAATAAATTAAAGAAAGGAAGAATATAATTTATTTTGGGCTTTTTGGACAAAAAATTCCTACATGAATAAATTGGAAGCAATAAGTTAGAGACAATTTGCTTAATACTTGTATATGGAATTCATTTATGGAGTTAATCAAGTGAGTTAAGGGTAATATCATACCTATCGATCGAGCTCACTTACCGACCAAGCTTATGAAGCTTACCAATTGACCGAGCTCACCTAGCTCCCTCGGTCGGTCGGACCTGTACATACTACTGGACATATTCGCCTAGGTACTGATTGGTCAATTTGCACAAATATTATATACATATTCCAAGCTTTCTTTTATTGTTTCATACTTGCAAAAATAAAAGAAAATGAGTAGGAAAATATACCTATACTCTCAATTGTCGTGTGGATAATTGGCACATGTTATTTCATGCTAATTTATCATCAAATTGCTTATTCCAATTTGCTACTATTGATGCATATATGACTTGTAAACCACAATTGATGGCAACATGCTTGCAACCATACTTGGCATATATTGATTAGAGCTTGCATATGAAACATGCTATGAGTGGAACGAAAAGGAAAAAGCGGGAGAAGAACCATATACTATGAAAAATGCTCAAATTCATATTTCTCATGCTTAATTATGATTGCGATTAGCCATACAAAATATGCATTGAGAATCTTATTGCTTGCAAAAAAAAAAGGAATGATCCTTCTTACTTGAAGAATACATATAATCTTCCTTGTTAGTGCACAAATTATAGAATTTTCAGGAAAAGAACACCAAACAAGCATTTAATGAGGATGAAAGCAAAAAAGGGAGAAAAGAAGTAGAACCACTACTTCTGACATAAAACTGACCGACCGATCCATCTAAATGGGCATTGCGGACGGACAAAGCTGGAAGAAATTGATCGGAAGAACCGACCCATCTAAATGGGTGTCAGCGCACGGACAAAGTTGGAAGAAATTGATCGGAAGACCGACCCATCCAATTGGGTCGACAAAGCTGGAAGAAATTGATTGGAAGACCGACCCATCCCATGGGGCGGACAAAGTTGAAAAAAGTTGATCGAAAGACCGAACCCTGTAAATAGACAGACAAAGCTGAAAGAAGTTGATCGGAAGACCGACCTATCCAATTGGGTCGACAAAGCTGGAAGAAATTGATTGGAAGACTGACCCATCCCATGGGGTGGACAAAGCTGAAAGGAATTGATCGGAAGAACCGAACCATCTAAATGGGTGCCAGCGCACGAACAAAGTTGGAAGAAATTGATCGGAAGATTGACTCATCCAATTGGGTCGACAAAGCTGGAAGAAATTGATTGGAAGATCGACCCATCCCATGGGGCAGACAAAGTTGAAAGAAGTTGATCGAAAGGCCGGATCCTCTAAATGGACGGATAAAGCTGAAAGAAATTGATCGGAAGAATCAACCATCCAAATGGGCATTGCGAATGGTCAAAGTTGGGAGAGATTGATTGACAGACCAATCCATCCAAATTGGTGGGCAGAACTGCACAGTTAAAAGTTAACGGATTAACCAACCCCGGAAGGGAAACGGTGAATCAAATAAGCTACAAAGCTAGCGGACCAATGGATCCGTCTTCAACTGTTCAACCCCAATAAAGGAAGAGCATGGATCAATTAAGGCATAGAGCCGGAGAACCAACGGATCCCTTTCATACCGACCGATCCTTTTGAAGGGGGGACAATGAATCAACTAAGCTGCAGAGAGTTGGCGAATCGATGGATCCTCCCTAACTAAAAAATCCCTCTTAAGGGAAACAATGAATCGACGAAGCTGCAAAGCTAGCGGAACGATGGAGCTGCCTCCGACCGATCGATCCAAGGAGATCGTGGATCATCCCAATTGCGGAGCTAGCGGAACAACGGAGCTACCTCCGACAGATCGATCTAAGAAGATCGTTGATCATCCCAATTGCGGAGTTAGCGGAACTACAGAGCTGTCCTCGACCGATCGACCGATCTAGGGTGATCGGAGTCATCCCAACTGCAGAGCTAGCGGAACGAGCTGCCTCAAACCAACCGATCCAAGAGATCGTGAATCAGCTAAGCAGTGGAGTTGGCGAACCGAAGGATCTGCTTTCAAACAGCTTGAAGGCAGATTGCAGATCGACCAAGCTGTGGAGCTGGTGGACCGAATGATTTGCCTCCAACAGATTGATCCCTCTGAAGGGAGACAGTGGACCAACTAAAGCTACAAAGAGTTGGCGGATCGATGGATCCCTCTCCGACTAGCAAATTTCTCTTAAGGGAAACAATGAATTGACTAAACTACAAGGCTGGTGGATCGACTGATCCACCTCCGATCGATCGATCCCACTGATGGGAGATCGTAGATCAATTAAACTGCAGAGCTGGCGGACCGATGGACCTTCTCCAGTCGATCGATCCCTCTCCGACAAATGATCCCTATAAAGGGATACCGTGTATCAACAAAGCTAAAAAGCTGACAGACGGAACGACCCCTCAGAAGGAGCATTGTTAAACCAACAAAGCTAAAAGCTGACAGACGAAACGACCCCTCCGAAGGAGCATTGTTAAACAAACACAGCTAAAAAGCTGACTGACGGAACGACCCCTCCGAAAGGGCACCACTGGAAAACATAGATGAGAAGATGAAGGATAGATTGATCCCTCTAAAAAGAGGTACTAAAACAAACAAAGTAGAAATGCTGACGAAGAAATCCATCTGAATTGGCGCAGTGGATCAACAAAACTGAAGGGTTGACAAACCGATCAAAAGAGCCCTGCAAGATGACCAAAGTGTTGACGGACCGATCGATCCCTCTAAGGGGACATTAAGAATCCACACAGCTGAAGAGTTGACGAATCGACCTCTTTGAAGGGATTCTATGGATCAACTAACCTAAAAAGCCAATCGATCGATTGACCCCTCTAAAAGGGCAAGTTGAAGAATGGCCAAGCAAAAAGCTGACCGAAACGAACGATCCCTCCAAAGGGATGGAAGAAATATTCCTCCGCCGAGAGGAAGGGTGAAAGATCCTTCCGCCGATGAGAGAGATGAAAAATTCCCCAAAAGGGAGGGACGAAGGATCCTTCATCAATGGGAAGACCCTTTCGCTAAAAGGAAAGAATGAAAGATCCTTCTGTCGCATGGAAGAACGATGATCCCTTTAAAGGGAAGAAGAAAATTTTGAACCATGAAGATTGGAAGTCCTTCAAAGGAAGGGCGAAGATTGAAGAACGAACCAGTCGCCAAGAAATCAGAACGTAGCGGCATTTCGTCCATAAGCAAAAGCAGAAGGTTGCGTAGCTTATCTCGGGTAAGCAACACTTGTAGGAGCAAAAGATAATAGTAATAAGTGGGTTTTGAGATATATATACTAATTAACTGTTTTTGTATCCATTACTTCCTTCCACTTGTTACTATTGCAGAGGAAGATTATTCTCCAAGGGTGCATCGGTCCGAACGACCACACCTAGCCCAAAGAGGCGACTTCCAAGGGTGCATCGATCGAAACGACCACACCTAGCCCAAAGAGGCAACTTCCAAAGGTGCATCGGTCCGAACGACCACACCTAGCCCAAAGAGGCGACTTCCAAGGGTGCATCGGTCGGAACGACCACACCTATCCCAAAGAGGCATTCTCCAAATGAGCGCGTCGATTCGAACAATCCCGCTCGGCCTATAGAGGCATTCTCCAAATAAGCGCGTCGATCCGAACGATCCCGCTTGAGCACGTCGATTTGTACAATCCCGCTCCGCCCATAGAGGCACTCTCCAAATGAGCGCGTCGATTCGAACAATCCCGCTCGGCCCGTAGAGGCATTCTCCAAATAAGCGCGTCGATCCGAACGATCTCGCTTAAGCGCGTCGATTTGTACAATCCCGCTCTGCCCATAGCGGCATTCTCCAAATGAGCGCGTCGATTCGAACAATCCCGCTCGGCCCATAGAGGCATTCTCCAAATGAGCGTGTCGATTCGAACAATCCCGCTCGCCCTGTAACGGCATTCTCCAATTAAGCGCGTCGATCCGAACGATCTCGCTTGGCCCAAGGAGGCATCTCCAAGCAAGCAGAGGCATCGATCCGATTGATGACAGAGTAAAAAAGATATGCCTCCTCAAAAACCTTGCAATCATACTTAATTAATTGCTTTTGCACAAATTCATACTTGGCAAAGCATATCTCTCATAAATTAATTTGCATGCCTCATATTATATAGGCCTTGAAATTAACAAAGCATGGTTGGACTTGGATTGCTATTATTTATGTCTTTGGTTTGGAAATTATATATACGAAATTTCTATCGTACTTGTTGATTTTCAGGGAAGAACACCATATCAACATATGGAAAATGACAGCCAAGACGCTCAAGAAACTACATAATAAGGATGTTTTCTCTTTCCCTTATGCTAAATACATCTCTTAATAGTCTTAATTTCCATTTGAAAATAATTAGCTATCTGGCATATTGCAAAATGCCACATGTTGACCTTTGAAAAAGGAAGGAAGAAGAGGGAAATGAGAGACTACGCATCGAATATTCATAATTATACCTTCAATATTTCTTCAAAATTCTTTTAAATGTTTGCAAGAATAACAATTGCAGGAAAAACATACACGTTTGAAAAAGAGCTGGAGGAATGCGAAACGACACGCGCTCCGCAGGGGACTTAAAAATTCCTACCCATAAAAGCTTGCTCGATTGACGGAGACAGTTGTTCGATCGTTCAGATTCTTATAAGTTTCGAGTTTCTTCTCGAAAAGAAACTCAAAACTTGGGAACTAAATGATATAACATGACTGACTGACCGAGCCACCCGAGCAACGGCACCTTGGCAGGACGAACGAGCCATCTCGGTCGGTCGGTCCGCTCCAGCTGTCAACATCACTTAATCATCAGTCAATTAGATACTGTTATTAGTGGGCCAACCCTTGGACCCAGAATTACCAAACTACCACTAGCAGAAGCTTATAAATACCCAAGGCCCATCCCAGGTACAATCATCGAATCTATATTGAATTCCTGTTACTCTCCATACGACCCATACTAACTTAAGCATCGGAGTCCGACCAGGGGGTCTTCCCCCGCCGTGATTCTCGCCTTGCAGGTCACCGGAGCAATTCAAGAGATTCAGAGATTCATCATGCAGCATAAAGTCCTTTCGAAGAATATGCCGTACATTATGCAATGCAGATACTACAGCATATGCATACCTTTAGACAAATCAAAAGCAGCATTAGAAGTTTAAAAATATAAGAATTGACCGGTGGCCAGGATTAGTTTTTCAAAATGAAACAAAATTCAGTTATCAATTAATGCTCCAAAGTTTCTTAAGTATTACTCACATTTCAAGCACCCATCCAAAAGCCTTATCAGTCTCTGGATCATCTTTCATTCGCAAGGAAACTGTAACATCCCAGCTTATTATACCCATAGTTACTCTAATTTGGAATTTGTTAAGCTAGGATGCTTACAACTACTATGTATATTTATTTAAATTTCTTTATCTAACTAGATTTTCATACATTTTGTAACTAAAGAAGCATTATTCATCTGAATAACTGTATCAGTAAAGTAAATTTAGAAGCTTCTTTTGTTTTCTAATTGAAACAGAGTTTCTAGATTTCTAACTTCTTAGTCCCTGTTTTTGGCTGAAGTGGAAGTTAAAGTCTTAAAATAATTAATTATATTACTCTATATGTCTGAAAGGTATTTTATATAATATTTAGATTACTCAACATCTTATTTTTTAAAAAAACAAACATATTACTTTTTTTGACAGTTCAGTTTAGTCCCTAAATTCACTTGCTTGCTCAACAGAGTTTTAATATGTAGACAAGATTATATAAGATTAAGAATCATAACTTGATTAATATTAACCAAATCTCTCATAATATCTAATTCTAATGATAGACTCGATTAATTGTTAACCATGTTATCATTATGTAGTTAACCTAACCTAATCACGCATATGCTACTGAACCACATAATGGATTCCTCACCCTATCCCATACTAAGGCAAGGATATCATTCCATATTCTTACTTAATCATGCTTACAAGATTTAAAGTATTAACCTTCACTTGAAAATAAAAACAGTACAACATTCTATTTTCTATCTTTATTAACTATATATTAAGACATTGTATTATCATACCCTTCCTCCATAAGTTAAGCAGAACTGAAAATCATATAGTAATTCATAAGAATTAAGACTTTCTAGTATCTTATGAAATATCACAATTAAAGACAAATTTATAAAAGTACAGTAGAGTTGTTTTACTTCAAATCATCAACTAGATCCTTTGGTTTGAAGTTTAAGACAATTGTTCATTGTTATTCAATATTTTGATTACGTATGAGTCATGTATGAATGTTAGTATTTCAGATTTAAAGTTCCCAATTTTTGTAAAGAGAAGTTTCAAATCTGGAGAGGTAGTGCACAAAGTTTATTGTTTCTTTTAAATTCTCTTTTATAACTTTTAGCTTTAAATTTAGAAACTCATATTACCATTTTAACATGTCATCCTTAAAACTTTAGATTTAACTAGTAAACTTTTACTGAATGGAATATGGGAGACCATTTCAAGAAGCTTTTACTTACAATTATTACTCCTCTAACAGCTTTATATATATATATATATATATACATGCATATAAATGTGACCAAAAGTAATCAAATGCCCACAATGAATTTTATAACAATAGATTTCTATTTAGAACTCAGAAATAAAGTTTCTTTTGCATACACACACACTTATTAGTTCAAGAGGGTGAGTTCTAAGTAACATGCAAAGGTATGATTTTATTCGTATATATTTCAGCAAACAAAATGACCCAGAATTTATTATAGCAAAATTTCCACTTTTTCCTGATAAGCTCAGAAACAGAATCAGAAATGAAAATTACTTGATTTCAACAAAACCTGTGCAGAAATTTATAAGTATAAGCAAACATAGAAGAAGTGGGAGCAATTACTACCGTGATTCTAATTATTTTTTTCATTTTCAACTGGTTTTATATAGAAAAATGGATATCCTGCTGGCTGGGTACTGGAAGCCAAATTAGTACTCTTACCAGTTCCTCCTGCACCATTAGTTGTAATATTTTCATTTTATAGCAACGAAGGAGTAGCCTTTGTTAAATGTTTTTCAGAGTTAATGTCAAATTTTTTAGGTGGACTGTGAATAGATGATAACGGGAACTGGGATGTGGGGTTTGCTAAATTTGTTGGTAGTGATAATGCCATAACTGGTGAGTTATGGGGCATCATTATAGGGATGGAAGCTGCTAAAAGTGTTCATTGCACTAAGCTAATTGTGGAAACTGATAATTGTGCTGTCATCTCCTTGATAAATGATATTAATTTACCTCGGTCGCACTCTCTGTTTCCACTTGTCCATAAATGCAGGTCTTCAGCAAAAGAATTGATTGAAGTGGATTTTAGGGATATATACTATGAAGGCAACGGGGTTGCTGCGTCATGCCATGAAGGAAAATTGTGATATCACCATTTTTTGGAAAGTGCCTTCCTTTGCGTTTGAGCAGTAGTTGCTTTTGTTGTTTAGGTGGTGAATTTTGTTTAATGGCTCCTTCTTTGTATCTGCTGAACCTTTTCTTTTAATATAATTACATGCTTTCACGGAAAAAAAAAAAAATCTGGATGGAAATTTGGATTCATCACTTAATATATCTGATTCAAAAATTTGGCTCGCATTGCATCATTGATGGTCCGATATCTTCTGTCATCTGATGGTATTTTCCAGCGTCTGCGTATGTTGACGGTAGTAAAAGATTTAGGGTATAATTTGAGGTTTTTTATTTTATTTGGGTTATAATTTTTATTTAAATTTAATAAAGGTAAAAAAATAAATATGATGTGGACAGTGAGGTGGACAATGACGTGACACAAAAATACCCATTTATCATCCACGTCAGCAAAATCCGTCAACCCAGTTAACGGTGTTAGCAAAAAGGACAGGCATGAACAAAATTGAAAGTTTGGGGGTAGGCATGAACAAAAAAAAAGTTTAGGGGTAGGAATGAACATTGTAGTATAATTTGGGGGCAGCAAGAGTACTTTACCCTAATATTAATAACACTTAAATATACATATACCTTTCTTGGTAATTTTATACTCAAAAGCACTTTTCAATACAAATTTGCCGAACACAAATCGTTTTTGAAAAGTACTTCTCAACTCAGTTTGCCAAACACAAACTGCTTTTCTCTCACAATACTTTTTCTCAAACTCTATTTAAAAAGAAGTCAGCAGTTTTCATAAGCTTGACTAAACGTACCCGTAATTACCACTTATCCCATTCTCCTCCATTAAGTTTGTAGTGACCCGTACCCGGAAAGCCCATCAATAATAATAATAATAAATAAATAAATAAAATACAGTTATGTACAAATTTGTACTTAACCAAAGTTTGACTCGTATTTGGGAAAAAGATATACCAACATAGGCACAAAACACGTCGAATCTTATTGGGTGCTAGAGAATGCTTATGCTTATGCTTGCTGTTGCAAGGTTCATTGCACGCGTCCTTCCCTGGTCTCGTCATCGTATCACACACAGAAGCTGAGGCTGAGGCTGAGGCTGAAGTAGTCGGGGCAAAAAGTACAGTAAGGCGGAATATTTTGGCTTCTTCAATTTGTTGTTGTGCGTGGGTGCTGTGAAACTCAACCCTCTTACGCCATTCAACACTCTTCTTTCTGTTCTTGGATATCCATACATAATTTCTCTCTGTGTCTGTGGGATTCCCAGAAATCCGGAGATCGATTCTCTAAACCTAATGGCATCTGACTTGAATGGACCTGCAGCTGATAAAACGCTCATGTCTATCTCTTACAAGCGTGGTTCGCTTCAGCTTCTTGATCAGGTCTTTTTCTTCTTTGTGCTCTAGCTGTTCTCTTTCTATCTGTCTATTTAAATTCATGCTTCCATTTATATATCTCAACTTCTCCTAAGTTAAGCTGCTCCTTGGATGGATATGGAAAGCAGGAAATGATGTGAAGGACGTCTTTCATATTATATATATATGTATCTCAACTTTATCCTTGTGTTGTGATGGAGTTAATTTGTTGCCAGAAATTGGGGTAACGCTGGGATTCACGTTTGAAAGTTGCAGGAGACATGGAGGAAATAAGGAATATGTATATAAATTGGGTCCAGAATAAGCTTTAGCTAGAACAATGGGTGTGGTGAGTGATGAGTGACTTGGTTTTCAATTTATGATGAATCAAAGTGAACGCTCTTCTTCTAATGTTGAAATATAAAATTAAAACTCCAATTTGCATTTATTGGCTTCACAAATTTTGCAAGAGGTGAATGTTAATGGTAATCTTCAAAATAAAGATATATATATATATAGTGTTTCACTAACAAGTGCCCAAGGGCATTGTCTAAGGATTCATTTCAACTAATGAGAAAGCTTAAAAAATTATTGCTGTTGACTTTTCACCAAGTTCAAGACACATTGTCTCTCAACTAATGAGAGAAAACCTTAACAAGTTCCCAGGGCACTTGTTAAAAAAACCCATATAAATATATTAGAGCCATTTTTTTTAATATTTTTGTCACTAGAAGGTAATGATTATATCTTGTAAGAATTATTTTCCCCTCTACTTTCTTTTTGGTGCAATATTTACTTAGTCAATCAATGCCAAACGCCTAGCTTTTGATTTCTGTTCCTTATTGCTGATCATTTTTGTGCAGAGGAAGCTCCCTCTAGAAACTGTTTTCTTGGATATCAAGGATTCAACAGATGGCTGGTAAATATTGTAGTTCTATTATAAAGGAGGAACATCTTTTATACCATGTCTCATTCCTAGTGTGACATGAATTCTCTTTTGTTGCACTTACATGGGAATTTATCTTATATTTTCTACTAAAGTACAACAAGCTGTAATGAGTTTCTTTACTCATGTATTCATTAAATATTTTGGTCAACCTGATTTGGTTCCCTGCTCATAAAGTCATAATTATAGTATCAAGTATTATGCATGCCATTTGCATATATTGCTACATAATTTGTTTATGTTCAATTATCAGAGTAACCACTAACAGTTCTTTATGTGGAAATTATTTCTTCCCCCTGTTAGAAATTGAAAAAGTAGCCTTTGCATTATGATTTTCGGTCAGTGGATCCAAATATCTAAATGTTCAAAACTTCCTAGGAATGCTATACGGGATATGGTGGTCCGTGGAGCACCTGCTATTGCTATTGCAGCAGCACTATCTTTGGCTGTTGAAGTGTTCAATTTAGAAGCTTTTAACGGGTCACCCAGTGGCGCTGCCTCCTTCATTGAAAAGAAGTTAGATTATCTTGTCTCAAGGTATTTTTAATCCTCTGCATGGGACTGAAAGTAATGCACTCTTTTTTTCTAACACTAAGTTTGAATCTTCGAATTTATGGTTAACTAGTGTACCTTCTGAGACGTCTAGATAGGATTTGGCATTTCAAAGCTAACACTTAACTTGAGCAGTTATAGATTTTAATATTAAATTTATTTACTTCATTCTTCAGTCGACCAACTGCAGTCAACCTTTCAGATGCTGCAACCAAACTCAAAGAAGTTATATCTAAGGCTGTTGCTTCCAGTTTAGAGACTAAGAGTGTTTTTCAGGTATTTTGTGCTCAACTGCTCATATATATCATGAAGTAAATCTGACAAATAAAAGAGGTTATATTTTGTGCTCTTTTGTTCTAATTTTGGCTTCAGCCCTTGGTACCTGAATCTGCTGCATTACCTTATAGGCATATATAGAAGCTGCTGAAATTATGCTCAAGGATGATGTCGCCTCGAATAGAGCAATTGGATCTTATGGAGCTAGTTTTATTAAAAAACAGACAGAGAAACTGAAGCTTTCTGTTCTAACTCATTGCAACACTGGAAGGTTCTTACTGCTGTACCTTCCCTTTATTAGTGATTACTAAAGTAAAATCATAGACCTTTCTTTTTGTTGCTTGACGAAGATAGTGAGGCCTCTCTTGTAACTCTGTTTTGTTTTGTTTTTCTCAGTCTCGCCACTGCTGGATATGGTACTGCTCTGGGTGTAATCCGTGCACTTCATGGTGAAGGAGTTTTAGAAAGGGCTTACTGCACGGAAACACGGCCATTCAACCAGGTGACTATTTTTTATTTCAATACTTAGTTAAACATATATACAGCTCTATTAAGATATGGTGCATCCACTAAGTCAATGATAGTATGGTTCCTATCAGCTGTTTTTTTGTTCTTTTTCTTTTCTTTTTTTTTGTGATTTGAATGAATGACATGAATTGTAAACAGAAATGATCCAATATAATTAACTAATTATTCTATTGGCAACTGGTCCCTCTTCAAAAGTTTTGATACTTTAACATGATTCTATGAGAGGCTCACCTGTGTTACTGATACTCTTCTGGAAGTAATTTGGCAAAAATTAAGTTATCCTTTTAGTTTTCAGTGTAAGTTGTTTAGATTGGCTTACTAGCTTTATGTTTGAAAGTGATAAAGGAACATTTCTCTTATAACAAAAAAAAAAAGGGAATACGATAAAGGAAAAGAAACCACTTTTTCTAGAACTGGAACCCCAAATTGAATATTTACTAATGGAGAATATTTGTTGGTAATAATCATGCAGATTATAGCTCCTCTTTTTCTGATAGTAATGATGAAGAATACAGGAATAGACGATTTATATGTTTTGATTATTTTATTTTCAAGGATTGAAGCCAATGGTTAACTTAAGTAGTTTTGATTTGAGAACTAACTTTCAATAATGTTTAGGCCCTTTCCTTTGTCTATGTCGGGAATCATCTCTCTATTAATCTTATCTTACGAATTGAACTAGTTATTGAAAAGAATAAAAATGTTTTTTTTTTTTTCAATTGTAGGGATCTAGGCTCACAGCTTATGAGTTGGTCCATGAGAACATACCTGCAACCCTTATAGCCGATTCTGCAGTGGCTGCATTAATGAGAGCTGGACGTGTAGATGCCGTCGTTGTTGGGGCCGACCGTGTTGCATCAAATGGTACTTAGAGAATTCAATGAAACTAACTTATTATAAGCTTCTTTCTTGAAATATGCAAGCTATCATGAGATTGACCTTTGTCAGTATCATCTTTCAAATCCCATCTCAGGCGATACAGCCAACAAAATTGGAACTTATAGCGTTGCCTTATGTGCCAAGTTTCATAATGTACCTTTTTATGTGGCTGCCCCCTTGACTTCCATTGATCTATCACTTTCGTCCGGACAAGAAATTGTCATTGAGGAGCGATCGCCCAAGGAATTATTGAATGCACGTGGAGGACTTGGAGAGACAGTTGCAGCTCCAGGAATCTCGGTGTGGAACCCCGCTTTTGATATTACACCGGCTAGTCTGATATCCGGGATCATCACAGAAAAGGTTTCCGTCACTCTGCTCTTTAATTTATGCTTAAAGAAAAAGTGAAAATATATAAGTTAGCCCTTGAAAATATTCCCTTTTGCATTTTAGTCATTTGACTTGTTCCTCTATTCAAATTAGTCTCTTGAAGTAGAGTAAATAAATATATGATTTGGTTCAATTGAGGGACTAAAATATAGCAAGTTATGAACTTCGAGGGATTAACACATGGACAGAAATAAATCCAAGGACTAAAGTGTTAAGATGTATCTTATAGGGACTAAAATTTACGTATTTAATGTTGTTATTTTTCTGCTTTCGGGTTTCATTTCAATTTGGTCTGACCATTTTATATGTTCTCTATCTCTAAGCAGGGTGTCATCGTCAAGACATCTTCTGATGCCTTTGACATAAAATCTTTCTCACAGAAGACAGGTTAACAGCTGATGTTTTCATTGGTGGAGTGAGTTTCCTCCTTAGTTTAACTTTAAGTTCTCTGCTTGAAAAACTATTCTGATGATGGGAATTATGAGGATAGGCTTGTTTGATGTGTGCCCAAGAAAACAAATAAATAAATGAGCAATATTAATAATAATAATTTTCAGGTGATTGAGACATGTAAGTTTAAACTTGAACTCAGTGAACTAAATCCTAGCTTTGTTCGTGTAATTTTATGTATATGATCTTTTTTATTTTTTGGTGAAGTATATAATAGCAATTTGCTCAGACTTTGGAATGACTAATTCTGTTTCGATATTTTTTGAGAAGGAAAAAACTTATAGTTAAATTTCTTGTATCTTTGCTGTAAGGTTTCTCAATCATAGGTTTGATTTATATTTACTCTTTTTTATTATTAATCATATAAAAGGTGATCTTGAATATTCTCTTTTTACCATGATTGGTCATTTATAAACTTTTTACGACGTGTCTTTTTATTAGAGAATTTTATAGCAAAGATATAAGGAACTTTATCTGAGTTTAGTTCGGATGAAAAAACAATGCTGCATCTTGGATAAGGTAAATATTCTAATTATACCAATAAAAAAACATGGAAAAAGTGATATTCAGCTTAACAAATTCAAGTTTCTAAAATTTTCAAAGATAAATTCTATATACGAAAACTCTTGGTTTTTAGATAAGTTAATGCTTTGGAACTATGGTGACTTTTGACTAACATTTGATCTGTCTTAATATTTGTGTCATCTTACATTTTTTTAAAAAAAATTTGACACATATCTTGAAACAGATTCAGTGGGTAAGAGGCTAGGCGAGCCAAAGCTCATTATATCTCCATAATATTACCCTTTTGGACATTTGTAAAGGTTGAATTAATGAATCACCCCAGTCTTTCAGTAAGGAATTTTAGACGGCATGCGTAGGGAAACCTGTAAGAACAAGTGTCTTTTTATCGACAAAGGGTCCGTTTGGTAACCAAACCGGGTATATAAAGAGATATAATGGAAGGAATGTAAAGATAAAAAATATGTTTTGTATGAAATAAAATAGGAGGAAAAGTTTTTGATGTAAAATCTATTAAAAGACCAAAATGCCTTTATTATTATATTTTAAAAATAAAATACTTTTATATTACAAAAGTTGGTGGGTGGTGGTGGATGGTCGACGGTGGTCGCTGTGGTGGTGGTAGTGGTGGATGGTGGGGTAGTAGGTGATGGGCAGAGATTGTAAAAATTAAGAAGGTAAATGGGTTTTTTTCTTGACTTATATAGGTAAAGTTACTTTACATTAAGTTTTTTATGTAAAATTTTACTGCAAAATCACTCAACTTGTAAAGTTTCTTTACATGTAAAGCTACTTTACATAGCCAATTTTGTTACCAAACAAATTAATCTCTAGAAAACTATGCTATTTTATTTTACATAAAAAACTTTGCAGTGTACCAGGAGGCCTATTTATACTATTTAGTGAGAGGTTTGTCTGACCTCGATAGTCACAACTCTGATTTACGCATTAGAGTCGTGACTATGACTACGACTGCTACGACTGCAACTGCTACGACTGCAACTGCTACAAGGCCGTAGGTAACAGCCTAAAAACCTGCATAGCCGCAACTGGCCGTGTTCCAATCACGATTGTGGTGGCTATGTGACAAAGTGTAATTGCCAAAAACCCTATCTAGTCCTGACTGAACTCATTGCTATTACGACCGTGGTGACCGCATGACGATACGTGGCTGTTAAAAACCTTGCCTAGTTGCAACTCCCTTCAGTTAAGAGTTGTGACTGTGCAATTGGCTAAGAGCCGCGACCTCTTTCCTTGTAGTCTTGACCACACACTTTATTTCGAGATAAAATATTATTTAGTCATTGAATTGTTGGTCAAACTATTATTTAGTTTTCAATTTATCAAAAATACTATTTAGTCCCCGAAATCTTTAACTATGTCAACTATTTAGTCCCCGAATTTGTAACGTTGTCAATTATTTAGTCCCCAAACTTGGCAAAAATATTATTTAATCACCGAATTTGCAACTCTGCCAACTATATAGTCTCATGACCGTTACCTGTTATAGTTGACATAGTTGCAAATTCGGTGATTAAATAGTATTTTTGCCAAGTTTGGGGACTAAATAATTGACATAATTACAAATTCGGAAACTAAATAGTTGACATAATTAAAAATTTCGGGGACTAAATAATATTTTGCCTCCTTTATTTCCTACCTCTTGATTCCTTTCTTTTTTCAATTATTTCTAGCTCTTGTTTTATTCTCTCTATGTCTCTATATATCCTAGAGGGCTAAAAATCTTGAATTGAGCCCGTATAAAATGGGATCTCTACAAAACAAAAATAAGATAAGGAGTAAATTAACATTTTAGGGGTAAAAAATTCTTAAAATTGGTCATAGATCATTGGTAGTCACAAAAACCGGTCACTAAATAATTTATGAAAATAATAGTAATATTATATTTTATGAAAATAAATTTATGTACAACTTTTTTTCGATTTTGGATTCAGTGCTATAGCTAGATACACCACAAAGAGAAATAAGAAATAGGGGATGTGCCCCACACTTGTGAGACCCATGTGTGTGGCTTTCCCCCTTATTTTTTATCTCTCCTTGTGTTGTACTATAAGGTAAAACACTGAATCTGATTTTTTTTCTCACAATCAAAATTGTAAGTAGATAATAGTCCTTTTCTTGAACTATAACTAATTAGCGCCAAAATTATCTTGTTGAAATTGCTCATGATTAATTCTTGTAGTGTACACAGCCTCTTCCCTTTGCCACATTAGATTTCTTAGTGACCTTAACATCACATTCCAAAGGTTGGACAAGCCTACTTCTATGGCTAGGCTGACTAGCTTTAGTGGGAAAAGAGGTGTTAAAATGGGCTGGCCCGGCCTTAGCCCATTTTTTGCCCTAATTATTTAAGGCCGGGCCGGGTCGGGCCGGGCCGTTTTCAAAACGGGCCTAGTTTTCTTTAGCCCGTTTTTGGATCTCTACAAGAAATGCTTTAATTTTTATTATTGAGAAGGGAAATTGAATGAGAATGTATTAAAATTACCACTTTATCTCTTATATTAAAATAATAAAAAGAAAAGATGCTTATGATTGTGTCAAATCAAAGGGTATAATAGATATTTTGTATTTTTTTTTAATTATACACATTTTTTAAGATGAAAATAAAAAAATGAACAACATGTGAGACCCATATTTTTTTTTCCATTCCCTTATTTCCACCCTACCAAACATGCCCTTAAGAATAGAAAGCATTATCTCCAATTCATAGTGTGACAAATATAAATAAAGTATTAGCTTAAATACAAATATCTTAAAATGTTGATACTTCCTATCCTCGTTGTATTTTACTTTCTTCTTCATCATTCTCTCCTCTTCATAATTTGTACTTATGATATATATTATTAAGTTAGATAGTCATATTCGATGGTTCCTAAATCCTAACCAAGGTTTCTTCATAATCTAGATAGAAGAAACCTTGGTTAGGATTTTCTCGAAGGGGATAAACCAAGCATGACAAGATTCTTAGGATATTCAAAGTCCTTCTATAAAAATACTAGTTTAAAATAAGATGGAAACTCTCTATTATGATTAGAATGATGTGTCATCAACTCACTCTCGCATATGATGGCAATTTTCTTCACTTCACGGGATCCCCAATTTCCTGTGCGGGGCTCTATATACGGAAATTTTTTTCTGCGGGGATAGGAATGGAGAAAAATTTATCCATTCGGGGACAGGGACAGAAAGCATGTCCACCGCCCGCAAGATCTCCGTCCCCAAGAGTATATATGTAATTTAATTTAATATTATTAATTTATTATATTAATATTTATATATATAACATTTTATTAATTTTTATATTATTATTTTATTATTAATTTTTATATTTTTTATTATATCTAAAATTTAACGTAATTCACTCACACTTTTTATGTTGTGTTGTAAATTTTGTTATAATCTTTATTGATTGTTAAACTTGTTCATGAATTTTGGTAAAATTATGTGTTTGTTGATGCTTTTCAATTAGATTTATTTAATATGACATTTTTTAATCTAATTTTATAGGTTACTTTTTTATTAAGATTAAGTCAACTCATATATATATATATATATATTTTAAATATATTTCGGGGTCCCCGCAGGGAGGGCGGGGACCCACGGGGACGGGGAAGGGGGAAATTTCTCCTCACGGTGAGATCGGGGACGGGGGAACTTCAGGGGTGGTGGGGCGGGGATGAGAAGAGCACTCCCCGCCCTCGTACGTAGCGAGTGCCATCCCTACTCTCGCACCATATCTTAGATCGACCAACTATATATGATCATTTTACTTTAAATATTCATGTTAGCATTGGTTTGATTTATATATAATTGATACTTGTGGTATATTATTATGATACGGAAAAAACTTAGGTCCATTTCCTTATGTCTATTTCATCAAGTTTCTCAATATAAATATGACACGTGGCAAAAAGGGTTTAAATGACCAATCACAGTAAAGAGAGAATATAAAAGATCACCTTTTATATGACCAATCATAGAAGAAAGAGAGTGTAAATACAATATATGATTGGTAGAACTTGATGAAATGGACATAAGGAAATGGACCTAAGTTTTTTCTATTATGATACTATCAAAATTTAGATGATATACAAAGATAATGATCACAAAGCAAATTATTTTATATATTGTGTCAAAATATAGAGTTAGTTCGGTGAAGATGCTTCGTTTGATCTAGTACTTTGAGAAAAAAGTGAGAAATTTACATAAAATTTGAGTTTCTTTTTGGGGAAATCGATTTTTTGGAGGGTCACGTGCGTCCACCATTATTTTTTTTATGAAAATAAATCATAGGGTACCAAATTATTAACGTCAAGTGTTCAAATATTTGTGTAACTACGAAATATTTTCTCTAGGGATACGTGGCATTGGGCTTCTGAAAGCCCCACAGTGCCTCACGCCGATGACACGTGACACAACTCATTGACCCCTTGCGTGGCCAGTACCCACGTTTATCCTTCTAGGCTCCCATCCGAGGGACGTGGAAAACCTCCAAGTATCATGGGACGACCCACGTCGAGTAGGAACGTAGGTTGACCACGTCCTCCCTTACACTTGGTATAAAAGGCCCTCACCCGGGGGACTCACGGACATTGGAACAGGAGGCAAGCAACGCAAACTCTTATTACTCCAAAATCAGACTAGCTTTCCTACACAATATATCTTCCAGTTAACTCAAGAGCTTAGCCTACTGCATCACCAAGCTCCACCATTAGCAGACATATCTCCATCTCGGAGACCCCCACCAGCAGAGCTCCCAACAGCTCTAAGAGACCCTTGCTCTCTCACAACCTAAGGCAACCTCCTACGAGTGGTTTGCCCGCCCGGAGTACCTTACACACGTCCTAGCCGCACACGACCCTACACAGGTAACTACCTTGCCTAACGGCTTGTCACGGACGTCACCACAACGAACTACGTGGACTTCGATCCCTTCACAAGGGTACGTAGGCACCTAGGTTCCTACCTAAAGACAAGTCCCCCAAGGTTACAACCCCTTGCGGTCCTTATTATAAAATAAATTGTCTGAACCAAAAATGACAGTTACAGTTTGGTTTAGTTCGATTTTGCTTAGAAATTGGTGGACCTTGTCAATTTTGTATTTAATCGATTTGGTTCGGTTTTAAGGTCAGTTTGGTTCAGTTTTTAGGTCGACTTGGTTCATGCTAACCTAACTTTTTTTATGTTTACTTATATAAAACATAATATTGACTTCTTTACATTTTGTATATTTATATAACATAACAATAACAATATTAAAAAGTTTAAATTTATAATATTATACTAAATAACCAATCTTATATTGCTTAATCAAGATCAAGATTATAACAATACTAATAAATACTGCAAAAAAATTACAACTAATTAATAGTATTATCTAATTAAATCATATCAACTAATAATATTATGAATATATTCTAATATTAACTTAAAAATAATAATAAATACTATGTACCTAATATATATAATTACAAGAAATGCTTTAATTTTTATTATTGAGACCTAGAAATATATATTAAAAAAATGATTCCGTTAAAACGGGCCAAAAGTTTCAAGAACCTTAACCAAACCAATCATTTTCGGTTTGGTTCGATTTTTTCTCGGTATGATTTGGTTTAGATCGATTTAATTGGTTTGGTTCGATTTTGAACAACCCTAAATTTAAGGACATACACCACAACCATGAACCATTTGATTTTTTTAAAAAAAAAAAATTGAACCACATAGTAGTTAAGTGAAATTGAAGTAATTTACCTCATATTAATTTTTAATATTTTTCTCTCTCCAAGTCTACCAAATTGACTAGTTTAGGCTTATTTTAACCGTATAAGGATGCACATGTGCTCATCAGAGTTGCCCACAAATTTGGATCTAGTAAAGTGTAAAGTGTACGAAATACAGATCTAAATTATTACATAAAAATCGAGATTCATATCCATATTATAACAATTTCATCTAACGATCCATAATACGCAGTTCACGCACTTGCCCACACCAATATGACAAAGGCTCCGTTTGGTGTGAAGGAAACCGAGGTCTGCAAAGTAAATGGCACAATCTCCAATAAATGAAATCTATTTAGTATCTATTTTAAAGCAATGTAAATAAGATTGCATTGTAATGTATTTTACAATGAACAATGGCAAAATCTTTACATCAAATATGTGATGCAATCTGACTTTACTTCATGAAAATGGTGTGAAAAGACATATTTGCCCCTTGCATATTTTCACTCAGGCTGCGTCTCGCCGCCCCTCTCTTTCTCTTCTCCATGGCAACCCCCAATCTTCTTCTTCTTCTTCCTCAAATCACTCTCTACTCTCAAAATCTTCATCAAAGCCTTATCTTCATCTTCTTCCTCAAATCATTCTCAACTCTCAAATCCCAATTTGAATCTGAACCGCAAAAATCAAGAACATCAAAAGAGAGCATCATCATCTTCGTCCTAACCTAGTTGAGTCTTCCAGATCAAGGCGATGGGAGATTCGTCACCGTCGCCATCGAGATCCGTCATCGTAGCCGTCGCTGTCAAGATTCGTCACCATCACCGTTGAGATCTTAAACTATACAAGTGAATGAGTGTCATCGCCGCTGCCGAACCACTGTCGAGAAGGAAGCAGTAGTCGTCAAGATCCATATCCGCCGCCGCCGCCGCCGCACGTCATGCTGCTCATCCTTGATTTGGAATGTGATATGGTAAAATGGGTGATATATGGTCTGATGGAGAGAGAAGGAAAGTGAATGAGTGATGGAGAGAGATTTGGGTAGAGAGAAGGAAGCATAGTGAATGATAATGAAGGATGAGAAATGCAAGCACAGTAACAATGAAGATGAAGCAGAGTAACGATTTTGGTTTAGGATTTAGAAGGAAGCAAAGTAATGATGAAGATGAAGTAGAATAAATAATTTTTTATTATTATAATATAATATTAATAAGAGGTATTTTGGTCTTTTACCAAATTTTACATTTCAAACTTTACATCAATTTTTTTTATATACCAAACATATTTTTTACTTTTACATTGCAAACTATTTTACTTTCCTTCATCCTCTCTCCATGTAATACCCTTTCCTTTACTAACCCATTGCCATACCAAACAGAGCCAAAGTTTTCTTACAAAACCAAACATCATTAATTTTAAATTGAATTCTTCAAGAAACTGCCTATTGATGTGTGTGATCAACTGTTCATTAATCATTAATTAATTATTACCTTTTCAAAAGAGCAAAATAGCATGACGTTGAAGAAATTGTTCCGTACCATTCATCAATTTGTTCTATATATAGAGTAAAATATTATTTTGGTCCTTTTTAGATGACAGGTTTCTCAATTTGATCCTTTTTAGATGTCTCTTATCAATTTGGTCCTTTTTAGATTGAATTATTATCAATCTAGTCCTTATTGTAAAAAAGATGATGACATGGATTTAAATTGATGACATGTATTATTATTTTTGCCAATAAGATGCTGACTGGATAATATAAAATCCACCTAATTTGTTGACTCTTTTTCTTCTTCCCCATGCGTCTGGATTCAGAGCATGCTCACTGAGCTTCAACAATTTCTCAAAGCCTCTCAATCCATCGAGTCTCTTAGGAACCCAGCAAATCAATTCCATCATACTAGTTTTTAAGATCATTGCAAAAATATATTTCTTTTCCCGCGCTATAGAAAATGGTAGTACATGAAACTCTTGATCTTGATTCTTGAAACAGAGCACGTCATATTTTCTTCCCTTGAACTGTGATCAAACAAGCACGAAACATCTCACCTCCATCAATTTTCTTCTCCTTCTTCTTCCTATTGGTCATATTCACAAACACTTCTTGATGGATGATAATGCTCCTACTGAGGCTGAATACTACGGCCCAACCTATCTTAATCCCATAGACACCGTGCCCAAAACCGGCGGGGATTGAATTGGCCGGTCATGCTTGCGAAAATGAGAGAGACACGTGTTTGTATATATAGATATATTGTCCTCTTAATTTTCGCACCTTTTTTTCCAATAAAACTAAACAGTTTCCTTGTCCTTGTGGTCATTTTGAAACTTTGGATTACTGTTTATACTTGTTTATCAATTAACACAATAAAATGGTCACTCGTATTAAACTCATATCTCAACCTTTTTATTTTATTTGGTTTCTGAGAATTATTCCTTGCCCCTGCTTTGAGTTTCAAAAGTACGTTTTCTGATGCAGTTGCTACATGATCATTTTTCAGTACTTTTCATTGACTAAAACTTGAAAGCAGATTTAAGAACGCTTATCTCGTCGGTAAAACAGGGTCGAATAGAATGACTTGTTTAATTATATTTCAATTTACAGATTTAAGAACCTGCAGTAATCAAGTAGATGAAGTCCTTTCTTCAATGCAAATCAAGCTAAGATTACGCGTCAGAGAGATGAAGACCTAGTGTCGATTCTGATCGTAGCCAGATTCCGCATCAGAAATGAGGTCAAATCACAAATTATAGGATAGTCGATTTGCTGGGTTCCCAAGAGCCCCGATGGATCGAGAGGATTGGGAGAATTGTTGAGCTTAGTGAGCATGCTCTAAATCCATCCTAGAGAGAGAGAAATCGAAGCAGAGCTTGAGGAAGATGAGAAGTATAACTTTTCAACAAATTAGGTGGATTTTATATTATCCAGTCAGCATTTTGTTGGCAAAAAAACTAACACAAGTCATCAATTTAAATCCATGTCATCATCTTTTTTATAAGGACTAAATTGATAATAAGTCAATCTAAAAAGGATTAAATTGAGAAGAGGCATCTAAAAAGGACCAAATTGAAAAACCTGTCATCTAAGAAGGACTAAAATGATGTTTTACTCTCTATATATATGGTATTCTCTCTATGGGGGATGAATATATATGGCTTTCTTCCGAGTTGCTTTTCTGATGAAGGAATAAACTCTTTTATGGGAAAAAAAAGGTTGGTGGTGGATGCCTAATTCGGTTCTAACCTGCAATAACACTACCGTAAACTTATTTGAAGTCATAAATAAATAATGTTCATGAATTGCTTTATGACATATATATGGAGCATATGTGAAGCAAAATAATGTACTTTTTCTTCCATTCTCATGTCATCTTTTAATAAAAGTCTTCTCGATTTGGAGTTATCAATAACTCAAGTTTACCAGTTGCAAGTTGTTGGATATCTGTTTTGAGATTTGTGCTATCTTATAATTTAAAAAGAAAAATAATTTTAACACTGATCTCCAGACAAATCCAATGACTGATAGATAGTAAACTTGAGCTATTGATAACTCTATAACATTACCCTTACTTAAATAGTCCACTATTGATTTATTATTTTTCTTTGAATAAACTACACCATCTCTCATAAAAAATTTAAAAAAAAATCTACAACTTCATTCATTTTTAACTAAATTACCATCAATTTAGTGTGTATATATAAAACCGGTGACCCAGCCCAGTTTTTTTTATTGACCTGTTTTTTTTTTTAGAGTTGGACTTGACATTTTAGATTAAATTTGACTATATGCATTAGGTATCTTACAGTTTTAAATCTTATATATGATTATGATACAACAAATATAATGTGTAAAGGACATAAATATTTTAATTAATATTATTTGAGCTTATTATTTTTTTATATATATAATATAATCATTTAAATTACTCATTGTATTTTAAATTCATGTATAAAAATATAATTTTTGTAATATAATATATATATATATATATATATATATATATATATTGATATAAATATTATTCAAATATTATTATTTTTATATATATAATATCAACCGGTTAGCCCATGACCCAGAAGGTTTTCTGGTTCAATGAACGGTCCGATTTTTAAAACATTGCTTCCAAGTTTAGTGACACAAAGTGGTAAGTTGTCATGACTTCTCTGCGATTATGGAGAATATATAGGGCACGTTCTTTACGCAGAAATGGAAATAGAAACGGAATGCGTTTCCTGTGTTTATTAGTAAAAGTTTGGTAATGAAAATAGAAAGGGAATGTATTAAAATGACCATTTTACTCCTTATATTAAAATAATAAAAAAAAGAATGTTATAATTGTGTCAAATCATGTCAAATTAGAGGGGTATAATAGATATTTTGTATTTTTTTTAAAAAAAAGTTGATGGTAATGAAAAAAATGAAAAAGTAAGTGGAGCTCGGTGGATCCCACCATTTCCATTTTCATTTTCAATTGTGTTTCTTGCAAAAGAACATGTCCATAATACATGTTCGGTTTTAAGAAAGAACTAAGGAAAAGAAAAATAAAAGTTGGTGGGGCCCACAGGGCCCCACCAACTTTTATTTTTCTTTTTTCCTTTGTCAAAAATTTTAAAAAAATAAAAAAATAAAATAAAATACAAAATGTGCATGAATTGCTTTATGACATATATATGGAGCATATGTGAAGCAAAATAATGTACTTTTTCTTCCATTCTCATATCATCTTTCAATAAAAGTCTTCTCCATTGCTTAAAGGTTAAAGGTGAGTATTTGGAGCTATTAATAGTTCAAATTCATCCGTTGTAAGTTGTTATATCTGTCTTGAGATCAATGTTATCTTATATTTTAAAAAGAATAAAAATTTTACCACAGATCTCCAGAAAAATTCAATGACTGACAGATTGTGAACTTGAGCTCTATAGCATTACCCTTTCTTAAATAGTCGCCTATTGATTTATTATTTTTCTTTTAATAAACTACACCATGTCTCATAAAAAAAATCTACAACTTCATTCATTTTTAACTAAATTACCATCAATTTAGTGTGTATATATATAACCGGTGACCCAGACCGTTTTTTTATTGACCCGTTTTTTTTTTAATTTTTATTTTTTTAGAGTTGGACTTGATATTTTGGATCAAATTTGACTATATGCATTGAGTATCTTACAATTTTAAATGTTATATGATTATGATACAACAAATATAATTTGTAAATGACATAAATATTTTAATTAATATTATTTGAGCTTATTATATTTTTTATATATAATTGAATCATATACATTACTCATTATATTTTAAATTCATGTATAAAAATATAATTTTTGTAATATAAAATATATATATATATATATTGATATAAATATTATTCAAATATTTTTATTTATATATATATAATATCAACCGGTTAGCCTATAACCTAAAAAGTTTTTCGGTTCAATGAACGATCCGATTTTAAAACATTGCTCCCAAGTTTAGTGATACAAAGTGGTAAGTTGCCATGACTTCTCTGAGATTATGGAGAATATATAGTTTTAGTTACTTCTTCCACTCCCCCAAAACTCAAGCCCAAAATTTTGAGGATGCAAAAATTATCTGTTATGTACAGCCTATAAAATTTTAGAAGACTACAACAAAATATCAGCTTAACCACAAAATATCCATGCCTAAAACCTGAGATTTTGTTGCTAATTTTTGTGCAAGTAATTATTTAGCCACAGAATTTTGAGTCCGCGACTAATTAGCCACGAAAGTTTCCATGGGTACATATTTAGCCACAGAATCGACGGTGGCCAATCCCTGACTAATTAGCCACGAAGTATTCCGTGGCTATGTTCTGTCTCTAATTTTTGTGGCTAAATAATTACTTGCATAGCCTCCCAAATACAATACACCTCCTCGTTAATCTTAGAGCTTGGTCCACCACATCCTGAGCTCCACCGTCAATCGGCTTATCTCCGTCCCGGAGATCTCCATCAGCAAAGCTCTCAGCAGCTCAGAGAGGCTCCCACTCTCTCCTAACTTAAGGCAACCTCCAACGAGTGGCTCGCCCGCCCGGAGTAACTTACACACGTCCTAGCCACACACGGCTATTCACAGGTAATTACCTTGCCTAAACGGCTCCTACGGACGTTATCACGGCGAACTACGTGGACTTTGATCCCTTCACAAGGGTACGTAGGCACCCTAGGTTCTCACCTAAGGACAAGTCCCCCAAGGTTACGACCCCTTGCGGTCCTCGAAGCATAGAAAGAGAAGCAAAGAATCTAAGGGAGACCCTATCATGTTCGACCTCACGAACTCGAAGGACCAATCCATGACGGCCCATGGTAGTGACCGCAGTCATTGCCAATTACGAGGTCAAACGAGTTCTAATAGACCAAGGATCCTCAGCGGACGTCCTCTATTTCGACACTTTTAAAAAGCTCGAGTTAGACGAGGCCAACATGAAGCCCTTCCCCAGCACTCTCATAGGGTTCTCTGGAGCTCAAGTTCCTGCAAAAGGAAACATATCAACCCGTACAACTATGGGCACTTTACCAAATGTAGCAAGCCTTGACGTGGATTTCATCATAGTCTTAGCACCTTCGGTGTACAAAGCCATCCTCGGGTGACCGTCCCTGAACAAACTCAAAGCTATAGTGTCCACCACACAGCTCACTATGAAATTCCCGATGCCACACGGGGTCGGAGAAATCATGACGGATCAAAAACTAGTGCGAGCCTGCTACGTGGTGAGCTTAACCAAGACTATCATGGTCGCTCGCCTTGGTCCCAAAGAATCACGCGAGGAACCCTTTAAGGGCAAAGAGTCAGTAGCAAATCCCTAAGAGTCCGCCCGTCCGGACCAAGCCTCCATCTAAACTCTAAACGCACTTTGCACACTAAAAGCACTTCTCGGTCAAGTTACGCATGTCTCAATTTATTTCAAAGTTAGAAATTATTACTTTCAACCTGACTAAGGATACTCGGATGTAATCATTTTGTTTACCATTAATTGAAATTTTCCTTTTGAAAAAGAGACAGGGTATATATCCGCAAAGTCAACTTGCAAAAGTCCCAAGGAGGGGCGCATGGCTGATCGCCCGAAAAAATGTTAAGACCCACCAAGGCCAAGCTAAGATTCTCCCGAAGTATGGCTAAAAAGCCTGTCGGGCGCGAAAACACGAAATGAACATTCACACAAAACACGCTAGCGAAGGTATGCGACCTTCCTGATCACACGGTACTCATGCAAGAATCTTTTTATCCCGAAGTAAAAAGATAACCAAATCAAAAAGACTGTACTCATGCAAGACCTTTTTGCCTAGAAGTAAAAAGAGAGACAGTTAAAATTTAACATTAATTCCTATTAATGTAACAAAAGGGGAAGGCGTCCGCCTAGTACAAGGAACAAAACCTAAAACCCTACATAAACCTATTCTTAGGCACCCCTAAGAACTACGTTTGCTTCGGCCTCCATAGGCTCGACGTTGCCAGCATCTCCCGACTGCCTCCCATGAACTACTTCGGCCAACTGCTGAGAAGTAGCTCCAATCTCTAGAGCACGCTCGCCAACTATGGAAAGCACTCAATGATCCAGTGGGCGGTCAGTTAATTGACGGAGATAAACGAATTTCAAAGCAGGGTCAGTCTCCAGCCGGCCTCTAAGTTCACCATCGAGAATCTCTAGGGAAGGATGCAGGGAAGCCACCCACTCAGCTGGGAACCTCTCTCCGCGAAGACGCTCGAGTTGCTCGACCGCTAGCAACATCCCATACATCCTCTACGCCAGTAACTCTCCCTGATGGTCAGCAACTTCGACCACCTTGCTCTCAGCCTCTAGCCAGCCCGCAAGATTCTCATTAGCGCGAGCCTCAGCACTCTTAAAAGCCTCACGGAAAGAGTGCATTTCATGACGGCGCTTCTCCGCGTCCTCCCGACGAATGGCAAGCTCCTTGCGAGTCTTCTCCAATTCCGATCGTAGAAGCTTAACCTCGAAGGGCTGAGCGCCCTCGGCTCTAAGGCGGACCACTCATGTGTCAAGGACCTTATCTCATGACCCTGGTCCTCACACTCCAACTCCTTCGTAGACAGTTGTCCGCCTACATCCTCCAAACTCTTCTGAGTAGCCTCTAGCGCTGAAACCCTAGCAGCCAAAAACCCAAGAAGTTGGTCTCTGTCAAGACGGACGTCATGCTGCATGAAATAGAAAATTTCAGTAATTAAAGAAAATCTCGGGTAAAAAACGATTAAAGAGGACAGGCCATAACGGCTAAAGAGAAAGACGCTTACCACTTGTTTCTCCCACACAGTTCTGGCTTAGTGAAAGTCAGCCAACGCTTTGGCAACCCTGCCAAAGGCACGGACAACAATGTTCAGGGGACTGGTGTCCATCCCCTTGGTAGCTTTCTCGCCCATGTCCACAAGAAAGCGTCTACCCATAGCCACCAGGTCAAAAGGAGGTTCTCCCTCCGGAAGCTCGACAGGCTCAAAAGGGTCGACATCTGACCCCAAAGAAACATCTTGCGTGACGGTCATTTGACTCACCACTACATTCCCTCCACCAACGAGGGTCTCGGCTTCTTCAGCCGCTTCACCAGCTCCGGCCCTCCAGTTGGAGCCTCAGCCATTGTCTCATCTGTAGTGGCCCTCTCCCCAGCAGAAGGGTCACTCACAGGTTTCTCGACCACCCGCTTGAACCGAGCTTTCTTGCTCGTAGGCTCATCAACACCTCTAGTAGAATCTGGAGTCACGGTGTGAGACGACAAAACCACCTTCATAAGTGATTGACGAACAAGCACGGGAGGAGGAAGAGTACCCTCCACCGAAGCCACCACCTTCATAACCACCATAACCGGTTTCCGTGTAGCAACCCGAGACGACGACCTCGGACCCGCACCAGAAGACTTCTTGAACCCCACTTCTTTGTTCTTGGGGTCCATTTCCACTGCAAATTCCCTCCTATCTCTCTCCCCTTGGCACCTCCATCGTCCCTTCTCCCATCTTTCCTCCTCGTTTTCCCTTTGGGATCCTCTTGCCGACGCACCTTTTATCAGGGGAAGGCAGAGTATACATTCAGACATCTTTTCCACCACCACCGGACATCCCGGCAGAAGCTCCGGCAATTCTTCCTCGACCAGGGGAAAGGTCCTGTCTAGACTTCTTCCCCTTACTCTGGCCACTATCCTGAGTACGGCTAAGAGCAGGAGGATGAGGGGATAGATCGCCCAAATCATTGAAATCAAAAGGAAAAAGATTATCATCATCACCAGCCATGACGAAAACTTACAAAGGAAAACGACAATTTCGTAGAGGAGAAAGGTGCAAGAACCAGAGAGAAAGCTCTGATATAACAGGGAAGGATGAAATAGAGAAATTGTTGAAGATGAAGAAGGTGGTATTTATAAGAAGCACAAAGGCGCAGCAATTCGAAAATCTCCGCCCCCTTCGAATCCCGCACCAGGTAAAATCATTATCCAGTGCCCTCATCATAGGCTACAACCGCCTGTCCTAAACTAGCATGTAGAAAAAAGGAACGGCCCAAATCCATCAGCCGTGAACCGAAGGAACAAAGACGAAAAAGCCCCAGGTAACCCAAGAGTCACCCAAAGAGACCAAAGAGCATTTACGAAGAATCCATAACCAAGGCTAGTGATGGCAACCCTCATAAATGCACTTACATTAAATGAAGGAAAACGGCAAAACTAGTCAGACCATGACACGTGGTGGCAACAACAGCCCACTTCTTCAAAAGACAACTCCTCACAAAAGCCCTCTCCGGCCATAGCCTGCGGACGAGCCTGTTCAGGGAAAGACGCTTCGAATGACCAAAATACCCATGGCCTTTGAGTTTCCTTCGCACACTCCAGAGGGCACCTTCGAAAATTCTCCTATACACAATGATGACTTCTCATCGAAAAGACGTGTACTTTTTTGCAAAGATGGCTCAAGAAACTTGCTGAAGAAGTCAAGCAGTCAACCGCCCAGATCCAGACGCGTGGCATCTTTGACATCCCTACTCCCACAAAGGAAATCAGGAAAAGATACGCGAAACCTATACAGCAGAACGACCGACCAAGATGGCCAGACCAACTTATGGACGGGCTCGTTTGGCCAAAAAGGCTAGTAAGAAACTTAAGTAGCTTCTTACTGAAAGAAACTTAAGTCCACGAGCGCCCGACACTCGTTGACTTGTGGGACTTATGTAAATTCAAAATATTCCCCCTAGGGACACCTTCTAGAAGGGCCGTAGGAGCTCACGCCAGTGACACATGGCACTATGCATTCACCTCCTACGTGGCCGATACCCACGTTTCCCCTCCTAAGCTCCCGTCCAAGAGACATGGAAAGCCTTCAAGCATCGTGGGACAACCCACGTCGAGCAGGAACGTGGGTCGACCACGTCCTCTCCTTGACTTGGTATAAAAAGGCCCTCACCCGGAGGACTCAAGGACAATCAAGGAAGATAAACTCTGAATATGCGGAAGCTAGACATAGCCTCCCAAATACAATACACCTCCTCGTTAATCTTGGAGCTTGGTCCACCACATCCCGAGCTCCACCGTCAACTGGATTATCTCCGTCCCGGAGATCTCTATCAGCAAAGCTCCCAGCAGCTAAGAGAGGCTCCCACTCTCTCCCAACTTAAGGCAACCTCCAACGAGTGGCCGCCCGGAGTACCTTACACATGTCCTAGCCGCACACGGCTATTCACAGGTAATCACCTTGCCTAAACGGCTCCTACGGACGTTATCATGGTGAACTATGTGGACTTTGATCCCTTTACAAGTTTACGTAGGCACCTAGGTTCTCACCTAAGGATAAGTCCCCCAAGGTTACGTCCCCTTGCAGTCCTTGTTTTTAACTTGAAATTGTTTGAACAAAAAATGACAGTTACAAATTTATACATATTATTTATATATATATATATATATTTACATATATACATATTGTATATATGTATATGTATACATATATACGTGTATACATGTGTATATCTATACATATACACATAGATGTGTATATGTATAGATATACACATGTATACACGTATATATGTATACATATATAAACACATATATATATATAGGGGTGTTTAATCAAACAAAATCGACGCACTTGAACCGAACCAAACCAAATCGAACTTAGCAAAAATCGATTAAATTCGATCAATGTTTGGTTTGGTTCGATTTGGTATGTCGGAAAACCGAACCAAACCGCATATACATAGATGTATATATATATATATGTACATATTATGTTAAAATTTCTAAATAATAAGGTTTAAAAATTGTTTGTAGAAGGTTAGATTAAATTTAGTCAATCTAAAAATTTAATTTTAGAACTAAGTTGATTGTATATTCTAAGTAAATGAAATATTACTATTTTTTATTATTTATATTGAATAAAATTATATTTTTATTAATAAACTTAAATATGTAAGTTTGATAACATAAAAGTCCTAAATTGACAAACCAAACCGCTTAAAATCGCTCGTTTATAGTTTGGTTTGGTTTGACGCTATCAACCTAAACTGATAGGTGCACCAAATTTTCAGAAAAAATCGTCCAAACTGCCCGTCGAACACCCCCATATATATAGTTCAATCTCAAGCTTCACCATGTTGGTCTTGGTTACGAGAAGAAATAATTAGTTTCCTCAATATAATTCATCAATTTCCTTTCTGTACTCCTTGAAATTGTTTTATTGCAGCATTTGACTCCTTAGTTGTCCTTGCTAAGCATTGATCTATCTATTGTTGAATATCAGGATAAAACCAAGACTCAGGAGCTGCAAATGTTTTACCTGAACTACTACCTATTTCTGGTGTTTCTGATCCCCCACCAAAATTACAACTTTTCTTATTCATCACAGCAAGAGCCTCCAACCACATAGCTACCACTATCACCTTCTGATCTTGCATCCTCAAGCCACCACTATCTTTCACCACATGAACCCTAATCGGAGGCAAAGTCACGAACGAATTAGGCGCGAAAAAGTAGACCCAAAAGACAACTTTTAATTTGCATTTTGTATTTTTAAATTTTTAGATGATGTGACACGGTGAGGTAGCAATATGGTGGTAAATTGACGGCGCCACATCAACACATAATAGCCACATTATGCGGTGACTTAACGGGTAACGTCTCAGGGACTAAATAGTTGATAAGAGTGTAAATTCAGGGACCAAATAGTCTATTTTCAAATTACAGGGACCAAATAGTAGTTTGGCCAACAATTTAAGGACCAAAAAGTAGTTTACCTCCATTTTAAATGATTGAAGAAATATACTTTTTGATCCCTGAATTGTTTCTCAACCTACTATTTAGTCTATAAATAATAAAAATAGACTATTTGGTCCCTGAATTTTTACTTCTGCCAATTATTTAGTCCCTAAGATGTTAGTCATTACTTAAATGGGTGGCGTGGTCGTTAAATGCTGACATATCACCATTTACTTGTCACCAATGCTGTCATGTCACATTTCCATGTCATCTTGAACATTAAAATTAAAAAAAATGGTTGGACAAAAACGTTTTTGAACTGTGATGCTACAATAACATGCCACATCTCCGAAATAATATTTGTGCACCTTCACCGCCGTTTAATAGGTATACTTAACCAATGGGATTGAAGTGCATGGGAAGGTCGGAGTGAATTATGAGATATTGAAACTAGTTGAACAACAAGATATGTTGACGATGAAAGTGTACGAATGTTATGGTGGAGACGCAGCACATTATCGTAGCATCGTGATTTTGTTTATTTATGGAACCCTAAATTCCTAATTTGTATTTTAATGCAGCATCACGGTTCAAAAGACATTTTTGTCCAACCACTTTTTGTTTCATTTTTTATTTTGATGTTCAAGATGACGTGAAAGAATGACATGGCAACACTGGTGGCAAGTAAACGGTAATATGTTAGTATATAACGACCACGTCATCCGATTAGATAATGATTAATATTCTAAGGATTAAATAGTTAAAATAGGGAAGAATTTAGGAACCAAATAGTCTATTTCATTTTTCATGAACTAAATAGTTAACAAAAGTAAAAATTCAAGGATCAAATAATCTATTTTCATTATTTAAGAACTAAATAATGAGTTAATCGACAATTCAGCCACTAAAAAGTAAGTTTTCTATAGTGTGTGTTTGGTAGCCATTAAAATTCAACCATGCAATGTAATGATACACACCCCAATAAATTCATTCGTTTGGTATGTCAATCCCATATTGAATTGCAATCTATTTTGAGGGCTATGCAATCTAGGGAGTCAAATGTATTTAGGGTGAGAAGACCATATTACCCCTCCCAATTTAACCAATTCTCTGCCCAGCCAGCTACCAATATTTTTTAATTAATTATAATACAAAACTAATAAGGGAATTAATTTTAATTTTTTTTTTATAAATTTTACGTTAAAAATTATACATTATATTTTTTTACATAATAAAATATCTTTTATTTTTAAATAACATCTCTTCGATCACTTTTCTTCTTTTCCTTCCATTTTATTTTATTTCTTTTTACATTCTTCCCTACATATCAAACGTACTTTAAATGATTTAAAGATTAAATTTATATTGATATTAATAAATATAAAGTAACAAAATAGAAGTAGTATCAAATTTGTATTACTTTGGTAGTACCAATTAATGAACATTATTATGAAAGTACTAAATTTTTAATAGGTCAAAACCTCAAATTGGTCCCTTACGTTGTCACCAAGTTTTATATTGGTCCTTTATCTTTCAAAAAGTTTAAATTGGTCCTTTATGTTTGCAAGAAGTTCCAAATTAGTCCATTCGTCCAATTCCATCCAGTTTTGCCGTTAAGTGATGACGTGTCTGGCTGATGTGTCACCCTCTCTCTCTTATGTGGTATACTTTGCTGACATGGACTTACACATCACTCTGGACCCTCAAAACGACGTCGTTTTGGGGGGGGGGGGGGGGGTAAAAACGCAAGTACAAAACAGGGGTTTGGGTTTTAAGAAGAAAAGTGGAATCGCATTGATTCTGGACCCTCTCAGATATAGAGAACTATTGGTTACAAGCTTGTTGCCGTTGAATCACGGCCTAATCGTGTATCGTAGGGGCTGTGGGGGCAATTTGGAAGCTCTCGAGTTTTCCAATTGCAACGTCAAAGCTACTGCTATGCATGGTAAAAAAAACGATTTCTTTAGCTTTCTGGGGTTTGATAATTCTCCTGGGATGAAAGCCTAAAAGTGTACGAATTATCCGGAGGGAGAAAAACAGGGGTTTGGGTTTTAAGAAGAAAGGTGGAATCGCATTGAAGGGTTCACTCTCTAAGCTTGGAAGATTAAGCAGAGGGACATATTCAAAAATTCAGAGCGCAAATTGTAGGAGTTCGCCGGCGGCGGCGAGGGCAAGCAATTTGCCGCCGACCCAGTTGGGGATTTTTTACCTGAAAAATTAAAGAAAAATAAACGTGAACCGTGCTAATTAAGTTAAAATTTGGGAGGTTTAACGTGGCAAATTACCATTGGGGTAGACAGCCACCGGCACAGGAAGCATAGAAGGACGATATAAAAAGGGAAAAGAAGGAACCTGAAGTCTAGAGCTAATAGATCGGACTTGAAACATTGAAGGTGGGGTTTTGCATCCTTCTTTGTTGAAAACCAAAGACTTTTACATTACACTTTGAAATATTTGTCTTCCGTCTGAACCTAATTTGGGTCTTACCTTTTCATTCTCTTGATGTCCAACTCTGTACCTGCGTTTTTACAAGCTATTGGTTACAAAGTGATGTGTAAGTCCATGTCAACAAAGTATACCACATAGGAGAGAGAGGGTGACACATCAGCCGGACACGTCATCACTTAATGGCAAAATTGGATGGAATTGGACGGAAGGACCAATTTGGAACTTCTTGCAAACATAAAGGACCAATTTAAACTTTTTGAAACATAAAGGACCAATATAAAACTTGGTGACAACATAAAGGACCAATTTGAGGTTTTAACCTTTTTAATATATTATTTTATTTATTTAATGTCGTTTATCAATATTAATAAAGATTAATATAAATAAAAATTTATTCTAAATAAATAAAAAATTAAATTTTTATTAATACTAATAATTTATAAGTAATTAATTAAAAATATCCAATTTAATACTTTCCTATTATTCAACATAACAAAAAAGAAATGACCAAAAATAAAACATAATGTGTACTAAATACTATGGGCACGTTTGGTTTGGCGTTTGATCGACGTAATTGTAGACGTATTTCCTTTACATTCTTTCAACCAAACACACTTTAGTTTTTGTAATATGGTTTAGGAATAGTGATAATATTCAGGAACGTCTTGATCGGGCTTGTGCGTCTGAAGACTGGATGGCTCTTTTTCCCTATGTTTTGGTAGAACACCTCTCTCGAGCTTTTTCTGATCATTGTGCAATTGGTATCACTTTCGATAATATCAACTTGCAAGATACTAGACAGGTCTCTAGACCCTTTCGGTTTGAAGAATTTTGGTGTAGAGAACATAATTGCTCTGATATTGTGGCTTTGGGTTGGGATGCAGGCAATACTGTGGTGGATAAAATTAATAACGTCACGGCTTTACTCAAAGAAGCTAAGTTCCATACTACAGGTAGTATAAGAAAGAAGATAAAGCATCTAGAAGAAAGTTTAGATATTCTAAAGAATCTCGACCTCACTGATGCAGTTAAGAAGAATATTCAAACCACCCAACTTGAACTTGATCAACTTCGAAAAAATGAGGAGATTCTGTGGCGCCAAAGGTCTCGTGCAGTTTGGCTCAAAGAAGGTGATCTCAACACCAAGTTCTTTCACAGGAAGGCAAACCAAAGAAGAAATAGGAATACTATTAGACGCATTCGAGATGAACATAACATCTTTCACTCGGATAGCAATGGGCTTGTTAACACGATCACTTCCTATTTTCTTGAGCTGTTCAAAGCTAGCAACCTTGAAGGGGTGGAAGAAGTTTGTAAGGGTATAAAGCTCAAACTCAACGAAGAACAATGTGCTTTTCTCTCTAAACCATATTGTCAGATTGAAGTCAAGGATGCTCTTGACAGCATGCATCCTAGTAAAGCTCCAGGTCCTGATGGCATTACCGCTCTTTTCTTCCAGAAATTTTGGAGCACAGTTGGAGTGGATGTTTCCACTACTGTTCTCCAGATTCTCAATGATGGTAAAGATCCTCATTTTATCAATCACACTTTAATTTCTTTAATTCCAAAGGTGCCAAGACCAGAATATGTTAAAGATCTTCGTCCTATTAGCCTATGTAATGTAATTATGAAAATTGTCACAAAGGCTATAGCTAATAGGTTGAAGGTAGTTCTCCCAACCCTTATTGATGAGACCCAAAGTGCTTTTGTTCCTAATAGAATGATTACTGACAATGCTATTATTGCCTTTGAGGCTTTTCATTACTTGAAAAAGAAGAAAAAGGGCAAAAAAGGCTACATGGCTTTGAAGTTAGATATGTCAAAAGCCTATGATCGCATTGAGTGGAGATTCCTTCACAAAACTATGCTTGCTATGAATTTTCCTTTTGATTTTGCTAGTCTCATCATGCGGTGTGTTACCTCTGTTTCTTATTCAGTTTTGGTCAATGGCTTTCCTGGAGAAACTTTTAATCCCGATAGAGGTCTGAGACAAGGAGATCCTCTTTCCCCGTATCTCTTCATTTTATGTGCTGAGGTGCTTTCTTGTTTGATTGATAAGGCAGAAACTGAAAAGAAGATTCGGGGTCTCAAGATTGGGATGCATTCTCCCCCTATTACTCACCTTTTCTTTGCTGATGACAGTATTCTCTTCTGTTAAGCAACTGATGAGGCTGTGCAAAGTACACTTGCTGTTATCCATTCCTATGAGAAAGCTTCTGGGCAATTGGTTAACTTGGAGAAGACTGAGCTCTCTTTTAGCCGAAACGTTCATGAATCTAGAAGAAATTTAATCCAAGATCGGATGGGTGTAAAGGTGGTTGAGAGCCATGATAAGTACTTGGGTATCCCAACTATTCTGGGCAAATCCAAGAAGGTTATATTTTCTCATCTTCAAGACCGAGTGTGGAAGAAAATCAAGGGATGGAAGGAGAAGTGTCTCACTCAAGCAGAGAGGGAAGTGCTCATTAAATCTATTGCTCAGGCCATACCTTCTTACCTCATGAGTTACTTTAAAATTCCTATCTCTATTTGTCACAATATGGAATCAATGCTCTCAGATTTCTGGTGGGGGCAAGGTGACTCAGGAAGGAAGATACATTGGTTGCAAACCAAAGTCAGTGGGAGGAATGGGTTTTCGCAATCTTTCTGCCTTCATTGATGCTCTGCTAGGTAAGCAAGGATGGAGGCTTCTAATGAAAGATGATTCTCTGGCTGCTCGTGTTTTGAAAGGACGGTATTACCCAAATTGTTCTTTCTTGCAACCTAAGCTTGGGTATAATCCCAGCTTTGTATGGCGGGGTATCTTGAATGCCAGTAAAGTAATTTGGGATGGAGCTACGTGGAGAGTGGGAAACGGATGCAAAATCAACACCTGGCGTGATAATTGGCTCTCTAGTTGTCGAGGGTCTAGAGTTATTAGTAGATGTAGCAATGAGAATATGAATATGATGGTGTCAGACTTAATTTGCCATGATTCTAGAAGTTGGAATTCTTCTCGGGTTGAAGAATTGTTCTTACCTTTCGAAGCTAAAATAATTCTGTCCATCCCTCTGTCTTGGCGAAATGTTGAGGACAGATTATTGTGGCCGCTTGAAAAGCATGGTAATTATTCTGTTCGTTCTGCATATCATCTTATTATAAGTCAGGATTCGAACACTCCTTCCTCCGTTACTCATGGTGATCCTCGTTGGAAAAAATTATGGGGCTTGACTCTGCCTCCAAAGGTAAAAGTATTCTTTTGGAAACTTTGCCATGGAGCAATAGCTTCAAACCTCAAAAATATTCAACGACGTGGTGTCCATTGTGATGCATCATGTTTTAACTGTTGTGATAAGGTGGAATCGATTTCTCATTTGTTCTTGCTCTGTCCTATGGCTAAGGAACTCTGGTTTTCTTCTCCTCTGGGCTTCTTCCCCATTTTAACTAATCAAGAAGCTTTCCTTGATTGGTTATGGGATCGGATTGCAAGAGAATCTGAGGACACGTTATGCTTAATTGTGATGATTTGTTGGACCATTTGGCAGCGGTCGCAATGCCCTTGTCTTCGAGCAAAAGTGTATTCCTTTGGAGGAATACACTTCTCTCTCACTCCAACTCAGCAAAACGGCGTCGTTTTGCTGAGTTGGAGTGAGAGATTGTGTCATATCATCCAAATATGACACGTAGGAGAGAGGGTGTGCCACATAAGCCTTTCACGTCAGCATTTAACAAAAAAACCAGACAGAATTACGCTGGAGGACCAATTTTGACAAAAAAAAAACGTTGAGGATTTAAAATAACTTTTTGAAACGTTGAGGACCAATATTAAACTTGGTGCAAACGTTGAGGACCAAAAGAGTAATTTAGCCTTATTTTTTTATCCACTTTATTTCATTTTCACTCTTAATATAAAGGTAAAATTATTATTTTAATTATTTTTATTCTATTCACATCACATCACTAAATATTACTTTTTTTCATTCCCTTCTGTAATCTCATTATATCTTTCATTCTCATTATCATTACTATTACACCATCCAGCAGGGTAAGTGCTAAGTGCTAACCAAACACATGACTTTTCAAGGCTCCAACGGACATCATCCACGTGTCTGGCCCTCATGAGATATCAGGGGTTCGCAGGTAGCTTTATCATAATCTTCCTCTTAAGTCTCAAGCTCCCTCGAAGCAGCCTTCAAAATCTGCAAGTCTCTTGTCACCAAAAAAAAATTCTGCAAGTCTCTCTCTCCGTCGGCGACTTCTGAAATTCGTTGAATTTCTTGATCTCTGCGACTTTTTATTGGTACGAACCTTCACTCTTTGCTTCTACCAGTTGATTTGATTCTATTCAGATATATTCACAAGAATTAGGGTTTACTTTTTGTCTTCTGGTAAAACAATCTCGATCGGTGAAGTTCTTCGGTTTGATTAGTCTTCTATTTCAACGATCTAAAGTATTGGTGAAAAGATTTTCGCGGATTTGAAAAAAGGACTTCATATCCATCCTTTCTTGTTTGCCGTTGGAATTTAGTTGTTAAGATGGTTTATGTGGTTTAATTATAATGGTGTTAGTGTTACTATTACAATTTCAAGGTACGAAATTTGTCACATCTGAAAGTGTGAAATAGATGTGGGATTTATATGGAATTTGGGCTCTTGAACCTCACAAGCTAGCTAGCTCCTGGGGTATAACACTCACAAAAGTTTGGCCTTCCATTACCAAGCTTCAATCATGTGTCCTGGGTGGCCTGCTGAGCTGCCTGGATCTGGTGTCTGGACTGTGGTGGAATTTTATGAATCCAATTACAAGGTGTAAGGCTTAAATCCTGCATCAGAAGAATGTGATACTGATGTGAGATATCTATGGCTTTGGACTCTCCGACCTCAGGAGTTAGCTTTAGGTTGTGGCTCTAACCTAAGTTTTGTATTATATACAAATAGGGGTAGCTGTTGTTTAGGCTTTACAGTGATTGTAAACCTTAACAGAGTGACTGAAAACAGACTGGGTGGGAACCTTAACCTTTTGTTTCCTTTATCTTTTAGGGAAGGGAGAAGGGGTGAGGAAAGAAAAAAAAATTAAAATACACAAGAGAATTGGAAGGGGAAGATGTGGTGTCTCGAGTGGTTATTGGAGGGTAGTATTGTGACATGGGGAGTATTTACAAAATAACATTTTCACTTTCTCAGTTGTATCTATAAATAAGGTATAAAACTTAGGTAAAGTTTCTTGTGTGTTTGCTATCATGTTATCTAACATGTAAACATTTATTACAACAAAGTATCTCATTATTGACTCCTTGAAATGGTTTTCTCTGCATGTCATATTTCTATGAGAGAATTTGATAGCAAACGCGTAAAAACTTTACTTATGTTTTTTTCCCTAAAATGAATTATGCAAAGGGCTGCGGTGTTTTTGCATATGATTGCACAACAACAACAACAATCAAAGCCTTCTCCCACTAGGTGGGGTTGGTTATTAGTATATGATTGCACAAATAGGATAATTTTTAATGTTCATTTGAGTTTGCCTTATTATAGATTAGATTAAGTTTGTATAATTCTCCCTGTCATTTTCTATTAGATGTTCTGCCTGCCTTCATGATATTTGGACATGTGTGGTCATTGCACTCGTACTTCCTCATCATATCTACTTTCACTATTTTGGAACATTGTATTTGACTCCTAATTCTTTAATGTTGCAGTAAACTTTAAAATGAGCCTTCCAAAGGATCCACACCGTCCTTTCTTCCCTTTTGGAAATCCCTTTCGAATGATTTTGCCAAAAGGCTCACGTGCGTCTCCACAACTTCTTGCAATATTGAGTACTTTTGAGGTAACTCTGGCAGAGAGGATAAGAAAGCTTATGCCCAAAAACAAGAATGAAATCCTCACCTTATCTTGGATGACTTCAGCTATGGAGTCACTTTGTGAAACACACAATGACATAAAATCTGTTATAACAGATCTTGAGCTGCCTGTGTGTGATTGGGATGAAAAATGGACTGATGTGTACTTGGATATAAGTGTGAAGTTGCTAGATTTATGTATTGCATTTAGCTCAGAGCTCTCTCGTCTGAATCAGGGGAATCTTCTGCTTCAGTGTGCACTGCACAATTTAGACTCTGCCTCTTCAAAGCAGTTTGTTCGGGCTAGTTCTTCGCTTGATGGTTGGAGGCAGCACATTAATTCTAGGAATCATAGGATTTTGAAATGTGGCTCTATTTTGGACAATCTTGTGGGATCACTTGATCTACCAAAGGTTAAGAATTCAGCAAAAGGGAAGGTTTTGATGCGGGCTATGTATGGAGTTAAGGTGTTTACAGTACTTGTATGTAGTGTGTTTGCTGCAGCATTCTCAGGTTCTGAAAAGAAGCTGTTAGATTTAGATATACCTGACACTTATTCATGGGCTCCAGCTTTTACAAGTCTGCAGAATTTTGTAAATGAAGAAATTAGAGTTATATTTTCCAGTGGGAGATTTACTTTATTCAAAGATTTGGAAGCAGTAGATGCCTTGGTGAAGGAATTCCATCCTACCATCCAGGGTGGTGTAGATACAATCGAAACAGAATCATTTAGGAAGTTTGTTGAGGATTTAGGCAGTGCGGAAGGGAAGCTTTCGCAAGGATTAGATCTTCTTGCAAAGGGAGTGGATGGTTTTTTTAAAGTAGTTTTAAATGGTCGTGATGCTTTGCTAGCTAATCTGAGGCTCATCCCGGCAGGGGGAATTGTAAATCAGCAAGTAGTCCGTTAAAGCATACGAGAACGTATCCTTTGTAGTACAAATTCTCTGAAATGCTGAAGTGCGCTAGTTTTGTACATTAATCATTTAGTTTGTTAATGTGTAAAATGGTAAATTTTTTGCCTATTAATCAACCGGATGGTTAATGTGCAAAATTAGCGCACTTTATTTCGTGAAATGTGGTGAGGATCCGTTCTCAAAATATACTGCAGTTTAGCTGTGATATTTATAGGTCTTACTATGTTGTTTCAATGTTTTATGTTTAGTGATAGTAAGTAGTGTGTTGGCTTATTGTTTCCACCATAACTTCAGATTTTATGTTGTAATGCAGTGATTAACTAAAATGTATATGTTTGTGGCAGTATGTAATTACAGAAGTTAACTAATTGGATGCATAAATAATTAAATGCAATTTATAAACTGAAAAGAAAGAACACTTTATAAATTTATGCATTCATAAGAAAACAATAGTAAAACCAACTTTTTTTGTTATTACATATATTGTGCAATGTTATTTATACATTAGTTAATAATATTTATCTATTTTTTTTAATTTTATTTTTTATATGGGTCTTTAGTTTAAAAAATGAAAAAAATAGATGAATATTATTGATTAATTTATATGACTTTTTTTATTTATTATTTTTTAATATTAATAAAATTTTAGTCTTTAATCCATATAGTGAGTTTTATTAATTTTAAAAAATGAATAATATATTATATTAATATTAAACTTTTATATGATACAATAGACAGAAATATTCTTTTAAGATTTTACGTTTGTTTGTGTATAGAGAGAGTTTTGTTAACAATCCTAAAATCTCTTGAACCTCCCTTAAGTAAGGTTGACTTATTTATAAAAAAAAAATTTGTTGAGAGAGCTCTGCCTAATTTGACTTAATGAGACCTAAAAAAAAAACCCTTGAAAATATCTAAAGAAAAATCTACTTTGTGACAAAGAAAAAAAAATCTGTCAACATTTTCTTGAAGAAAATTTTTGAGTTTGAAATGTCAATGAAAAACTGCGCTCAAGTTAAATCAAACAAACAATAATACCCTTTCATGTCCCCTCCTACCCCAAATCCAAACTCTCATCAATCGACAAGACAAAAGGGAAGAGAGAAGTTCATTGGCAGTCCAAAATCACAACTCACAGATACCACACCGATCCTCATAAAAAGATCCGTAAAAGGTACATTTTTTATATACACTCACGGGTCACCAAGCGTTTTCCAGTTCAAAAGCCTCCTGCAAAAAAAGTTCACACACACACACACACTTACACCTACCAATAATACAAACGCGTCAAATTCAGCTCCTTCTTTCTCCCTTTTTAATCTCACTCTCTCTTGTATTAGGGACCTCAAGAGATCGCGAGACATGTCTGTGGAGTCCGCCTCTGCTTCGGCTGACCATAATATCAGAGGCGTGCCCACCCATGGTGGACGCTACGTTCAGTACAATGTGTTCGGCAATCTCTTCGAGGTTTCGAGGAAGTATATCCCTCCGATTCGGCCCGTGGGTAGAGGCGCTTACGGTATTGTTTGGTAGGAAATTTTGTGGGTTTCATTTCAGCTTCTCTTCTGACTTCCGAGTGGTTAATTTGACTTACTGGCTTGTGTTATTGACTGTGATTTTGTAATTCTGTTGTTTGGGGATAAAGGGTTTTTTTTATGCAATTTGTTCCGAAATGTTGAGGATACAAGCAAGAAGATGTTTTCTGTTTCTAGTCAAACCGTTTGTGTTTTGGTTCTATATGTTACTGGAGTTCTGAAATATGGAGAAATTGTAAGACTAGAATTTACATTAGTTTCTTCATCTGGTGGTTGGTTCTTTGTGATTCCTGATCTGTGTAATGAAGTTGTGTATATAGTTGATGAATGATGTGGTTGACTATATCTGTTTGTTGTGAATGAGTACGGAAATCGTTGTTTTGGTGATTGTAAAGATAATTCGTAAGTTAATATGCAAAATTTGAAATTTTCTTCATTTCTTGTAAGTTCCAAAATATATGGGTTCCTTTGTTCCTTGTGGATTTGCAGTACCAGGATGATACTGCTTACCTTAGCTAAACCATTTTGTGGATGAGTATGCATTTAATCATGACCTAAAATATCAATAGTTACTGTTCATCATTGCATTTTGATTGGAATATATTAACTTGAAAAGAAGGCTGAAATTTAGTTTTGTAGGGTTAATTTAATTTTATTTAGTTTTGCTCGTTAAGTTGCCTTGAATATTTGTCTTCTATTGCTTGCTTTACTATTTGGTAGTAGCTACTAGTCTTTTAGGCTTAAAGGAATTCATCTTCATGAGGGTGAAAAAAAATGTTAAAATTTGTAATTCTAAGATTAAGTAACTCTGAGTGAACAATAAATTTACATTTCCCCCAATTTGGATATTGTGATATAATCACCAGTGAGCGATTACTTCAGAGTTCAGAAGAATCAGAATGAGCACAAAATTAAAGGAAATATTGTCTCTACTTACTTAAATCATATGTCCTTAGGCAAATTATTCTGTTCTAATATGTTGCATGTCTTTCTATCAAAAAAAAATATGTTGCATGTCTTCTTGGTTCATGAGAGTTTAGAATTGCACAAGACCATAGAAAAAAGGTCTCCGGTCTCCCACTTATATGAAAATATGCAACTTTCCTAGTTGGCAGCTAATTAAACCGTTAAGTTAAACTGACTATATTAATATATATACTAGTTCCCGATATTAGAATAATTCTGTTGTTTTTTGAGTCAATCATTTTTGTAATTATGATGCCAATTCACTTATGAATGCAAATTTTGTTTACAAGAGCGTATATAGTAAGCATGCTAACAATGACTACAGGTACAATAGTCAAGTTTAGAGGGAAAGTAATATTTTGGTTTGATGATCATATAGGTATAATTTAACTAGAAAAGCTTCATTAAGTGGCCAAAAGAAGAGGAAAAGGAGTCCAAAAATGTATGATAGTTTAAGTTATGTAAGTCAATATGACATTAGGCAATTGCCAAAACATTTAACTTTTTAGCCTTTTCAATATTTTTGAAAGCAAGAAATCTGTCTATGGATTGAAGGATATGCTTAAATGTCTCTTCTAATTTCATTTCTGTCCAATCAAATGTGTTGATACTACAATTCTGCGTGATTTCAAGATAGGATTATTCTTTTGGTATCCCTGTGCTCTGGTAATATATATATTGTAAATAGAAAATTCAATGGGTTTCTAAGATTCATTAAACTGAAGATCATGCATAAGTTGTAGACGGTTTCTTATAATTTGGTATTTGACTAGAATGTCTTTTCTCATTTATGTGACTTAGATTCTGTTATCAACCATGTGAGGGACAATATTATTTTTTCATTTCCTTCAGTGCTGCTGTGAATGCGGAGACACGAGAAGAAGTTGCCATTAAGAAGGTTGGTAATGCATTTGACAACAGAATAGATGCCAAAAGAACCTTACGAGAAATTAAACTTCTTCGACACATGGACCATGAAAATGTAAGTTTAGTTGAAGTTATTACAAGCATTCTTGCATTTAGTTCCTATTTCCTTCATTGGCATTGTTTCATTTGTCTTGACTTTGGCTGATAAAAGAAAGCTATTTTTCCTTCTGTGGCAGTGTGAATTCTGTTGAACTTGTTACTGCATTCTTTCTTTATTTAATTCTAAATAGATGCTATTATAAGAAAATTGTCGCAATGTCACTAGTGATGGAGGTCTCTCCTAGTATGATGGTAAAATATTTAGCCAAATTTCCTATGCTTTATTGATAACAAATTGCTTTTATTCAATCGAATTTAGGCTTTGTAGTGCCCACAAATATCAGTAAAATTATTCCTTTCTTTCTTCTAATAACTTAAGCCTTTAGGATGGAGTGGTCCTTTACCCAAAAAAGTTGCTTGGTTGAGTATTCTTCATTGGATATTGATTCTACAGTCTTATAGGAATTCAGTATGCAAATTATACTGCTTACTGCTCAGCTATCTCTCAAATGCAGGTGATGGCCCTCAAAGACATTATACGACCTCCACAGAAGGAGAACTTCAATGATGTGTACATGGTTTATGAGTTAATGGACACCGATCTGCATCAAATAATACGTTCCAATCAACCATTGACCGATGATCATTGTCGGGTAAGCAATTCAACTATTTTAATTGGGAAATGACTTTTAATATTATCTGTGCTTTTCTAGATTAATTAGTTGAAAGACCTCCTCATAGTAAGTTAAATATCTGTTTTGTTCCCTTTTTATATTATAATTTATTTTGCCTTGCAATGCCTTGGTTAATGTGTTATCCTTTAATTGTATTGCTGCCAATACTGTTGGAATATAAAATCCAGAAGGAAAATGGTTTAGTGATGCTAATTGCCTACCATACTGCTTAGAAAAATTTATGGTAAGCACTGTGAACAACTGCCTTAATGGCTCTGTCTGAGTTTTAATGGCCCCAGTTAAACTTTTGCCTGTTAACACAATTGTGCAAGAAAAAAAAATCAAAATCCATGTGGATGGTAGCAATAAACTGTCCAGAATTTTTGAACTTGAGAGAAACTTATCTTTTTGTTAGGAAATAAATTCCTGTTACTAAAAAATATTTTGGAACACTAGCTTCTATTACGGAAATCACCTATTCTTTTTCAGATTTGAATTATCATTAGGGCTTACAGCCTTACACAACGCCTCTGTCTAATGACTAGTTTTATATTTTGCATATAAGATTCCAGATTCTAGTGTCTATAAGAATGCTGGTTCGGTATTGTCAAAGCCTATTACTAAGTTGTTCTTGGTAAATTATTTACATCTATTATCTACTTTCATCTAAGCTTTTATAGAAGATTTCATTTTCTGCTCTAAATTATGTCTTTGATCTTGATTATAATTTGATCATTCAGTTATGTTTTTTTAATCACTGGAAAGATGCTTACTGAATAAATCATATTGGTCTTTGAAAGATGCTATTGTCATCATTTAGTCCTAAATCCTAATGTTTTAGGAAATACATAATTTTAGTCTTGGTGACACTTCAATTAGGACTAAATTAATGGGAATAAAATCTTTCAAAGATCGAATTGATGACAGAAAGCTTTGAATTGGAATGAAAATGATGGCATTAGGATTAAATCAATGACACAAGGACTAAATTAATGACCAAAAATTTTCGGGAATAATATGATTGATAAATCATAATTCTTTAATCGTTATATTGTTCACTCTTGATGTTCTGGTTTTTTGCAAAATGTAATTTTTATGTGCTCGATGTGTATATGGTTACTAGTTCACTTCCTATTTAGCAGACTAGTGGTGAATGATTCGAGAAAATTATACTTCACTATTTTCATGTGATCTTATATGCTGAATTACCTTGGTATTTCATTTCATAATCTTTTCTTCTGAAGTAAAATAAAACGTATGATGCATGGGATTATGTAATATAGATATTTAAATGTATTTATACCTTCTGTCTTACAGCCATTGATAAGATCTGTATTTCCAGTATTTTCTCTATCAGCTGTTACGGGGTCTCAAATATGTACATTCAGCAAATGTTTTGCACCGTGATCTAAAGCCTAGCAATTTGCTCCTGAATGCCAATTGCGATCTTAAGATTGGAGACTTTGGTCTTGCTAGAACTACATCTGAAACTGATTTTATGACTGAGTATGTGGTTACTCGATGGTACCGAGCTCCAGAATTGCTTCTTAATTGTTCAGAATACACTGCAGCCATTGATATATGGTCTGTGGGTTGTATCCTTGGTGAAATTATGACAAGACAGCCTCTCTTCCCAGGCAAAGATTACGTTCATCAGCTGAGACTGATCACTGAGGTATTTACAGAAGAACTTGGGAATTTCTTGTTTCTCACTGCTGAATTATGAGCCTAGTTTTTGTTTGTTTAAAGATCCTGATTTTGGATATCCCACTTGTTCATTACAATATTGTAAGTGATTTTGAAGTTTTGGTTTCAAAGTTTGCTAAATAATCATTATCATTGGTTGTTTGTTTTATGATTGCCTGGGTCAATTCCTTCTACTGACCAGTTTTCTCAAACCTTTCGATTACAAGAGTCAGTGAGGTCCATGTGAAAATAAGTTTTATTTCCTAAAAGCAGATGTCAAATGCAATTCTGATTTTTAGAGACTTACAAGACGTACTGGCATACAGCAGACTGAGATTCATGTGCGGATATGATCCATGTGCACCATTTCTAGAATTAGAAAAATAAACACATTAATTCAGATTTTAAAATTTAATAGAATTTAATTGCTTTATATTCTAAATTGAAATCCGGTGCATATGGACCATGCCCCTATGATAATTTCTCTAGCCGATTGGACCATATTTTTGTTAATAGAACTGCATATTATGTGGTCTACCTCTTTTCCCCCCTCTTCTTTACTTGTGTTTTTGGGATTATAAAGAGACCATCAACTTGAGAAATGAATACTGAGTAAGTTCAAGAATAGTATATATAGATGAGGCGATAATTTCCAGCTTGCTCCAATCACAGCTTGCAAGAGTAGATTCGGGTATTGCATAATGTTTTGTAGGTACAATCATTACAATCTTATTCTTATTCATTGGCATATTTTTGCATCCTTGATTCAACTATTACTATTAGAACTACTTTTCTGGTTTAAAATTGGCATAAGTATGACATATTTTGTTCCCTTTAAAAAGCTCATAGGTTCACCTGATGATACCAGCCTTGGATTTCTTCGAAGTGATAATGCCCGTCGATATGTAAGACAGCTTCCACAATATCCAAGACAACAATTTTCTGCAAGATTTCCCAACATGTCTCCTGGTGCTGTTGATTTGTTGGAGAAGATGCTCGTCTTTGATCCGGACAGGCGCATTACAGGTACAATGGTTCACGCTGATGCAAATTCTTTTTAGTTTTACTGATTAAGGACAGTATTATTACTAGAGCTGTAGGAGTAACAAAATAAGCACCCAAGCAAAACAAGAAAAAAACATTCAGATCTGAGGTTAGCACTTCTTTTTTTTGTAAATTTGTCAAGTAATTCCAAATTGTGAAGGTTATTAGTGTCATAACCTGTCAGCCCTATTTGTTTAACTCCACAATGTTCTGTTTGGTTTGGTTGGATTGGTCTCTTTTTTTTTTTTGAAAAGTTGGTTGGATCGGTCTCTATACCCTTTTTATGGGTGAAAACTTGAATGGTTGTGTTGACTCCTTTGCGTGTGGTCAAATAGGGTTATTGGCTTACTGCTGATCGGCTTTCCATCTAGTGTTTTGAATTCATTAGAATTGTAGTCTTTGGATGTGGATTGGAAATCTCGCCATGCTTAAAAAATTTCATAAACCTCTCTGAATATGTGTTCAATCAACAATATCAATTGTATGTTATCATTAAAACTTCCACTGATAATTGTCGCCTAAAATCTTAGTTAAATCTTCAGTTTCTTTAATATTTTATGAGTTGAAAATATAAGAAGAAAAGATTATAGACTTGTATGTAGTTTCTTATATCTTTGCTATGCGATTCTCCAATCAAAATAAAGCATGCAGAAATTTTTTAAAAAAGAACCAATCATGGGAAAGATGAGTTGTATAAGTGAACTTTATGACAAAGGTAAAACCTGCACCTAAGATTTTTCTAAGAAATTACTATGGCATCCTGTTCATGCAAAACTGCAATCTCTAACCATTTTGAATCAGCTCACCTTGAAAATATATGTTGCTATTATAATCTCTAATAAATATCGGATTTCTGTGTCAATAATTTCATTAATGATATCATTTGGCATGATCCTCTGCAGTTGATGAGGCTTTATGTCACCCATACTTGGCGCCTCTCCATGATATTAATGAGGAGCCAGTTTGCCCCAGACCTTTCAGTTTCGATTTTGAGCAACCGACATTCACTGAAGAAGATATCAAGGAACTAATCTGGAGAGAATCTGTGAAGTTCAATCCTGATCCACCAATTCACTGAGATTTTGCATTCTCTGCTGTTGTATACGCTTTTAGTGAAATTCTGGATGGTTCATTTTCAAAACTACATAGAAGGTTGTCACTTGTCAGTTCTCCACAAGAGTAGATATGGAATATATTGGAGATTTTGACTTTTAACTAGAGAGATTGTGTGAGATGTGTCTTTCAGTGAACTCATCTCACATTCTTGTATTGATTGTATTATTGAGATCTTCTGTGGAAAGGATCAGAAGCTAAGCATCATTCTGCTCGAAGGATTTTGCAGAATATTTAAGAGCTCCGACTTCTTGTTAGTGTGAACTTGTATCTTTGACCTCAGGCTAGGGCCATACATAAAAGTGCATTGTACTGATGCTGTCAGTTTTCTATCCTTTAGACCAAGAAAAACACAAGAAAACTTTTCATTTGTGGGGAGTGACAGACATGATTCCATTGTGTAACATAATTGTAGTGGTCTGTTTGTTTGAAATGTTTTCAGAAATTTCCTTGGACTTTTCTTTCTTTGCCTTTTTAATGCGTCGCTTGATTTATATTATTGATTCTATTTAAAAAGGTTTTGTTATTAGTGTTTTTTCTTTTCTTGCCATTACCAGTTTTCTCAACTCTTATGCCAAATTTGGGGAATCTGTAAGGAAGTCGTTTTAGCAGCAGCTAACAAGCAAAATTTTCATTAATTAATCATAGCATTGTATCTTCAAGTAGCAAGTAGCGTCTAAACATTTTCAATTGATGATCATGAGTATAGTATGATTAATTTAAGATATACTAATCCTCATGTTGTAAGTCAAAGAAATATATATTTTATTCTCATACTCAAATTTAATGAAGTATCAAAACTAATCTTCTGGTTATGAAGCAAAATAACTTCTTAACTGCACTATTAGACTACAAAACTCTACACAAGTTATGTATGATATTGAACATATAAGTTCAGATAAAAAATAGAGGCACAAAAATATGTGTTTTATACTAAAACCGAATGTATTGTACTCTCTACCAACAAAAATTTTTATTTCTTAAACTTGTTCTGCAAAATAATGGAGATTTAAGTGTGGGAAAAGATCAATAAACTTATTATGATTCGGTGTGTACCAATCTAGGGACACTAAAAACACTTTCGACTCACAAGAAAATGATTTTGAGGTAAAGTTACACGCCAATGAAGTGAGGCTAATTTATTCATATAAAATTTTTAAAAAAATTAATTATCAAATCACAATACTTATTTTTTAAATTCCCAACATATTATACATAAAAAAATTTTTTTAGCCAAAGTCATATGTGGGGCCTTCGCCCTGTCAGATGGCAAGGTCATGACGTGGCATGCCATCATTGGCCTTCGCCGCTTGTGATGGCGAAGGCCATACTACGTGGCATGCCACATCATGGCTTTCGCCATCTCACAAAAATGATGAAAGTCTCACATTTACTTTGAATTTTTTTTATTTATAGGTGAAAACTTAAAAAGTAGATATTGTAATTTAATAATTGAGTATTTAAAATTATATATAAATAAAAAATCTAACAGGTTGGTAAATGAGAGTAGTAAATATATTACTCATTTAATTTGTTTCTTTATTAAATTTTTATTTTTTAAAATAAATGTATAAAATACTCAATCACTTGGTTAGTTTTTTTATTAATATTATTTTCTTATAAAAAAATCAACAGTATTTTAAAAATAAAAACAAGACCATACAATGTATAGTTAAATGGTAAAATCAAAAAGATTTTATTATAACAATGATGTTAAAAATTATTGGACATTGTCACAAGTTATAAAATTCTAAAAAAAAAATTAGAGATTTTTATTATACCCAAAAGCAAAATCTTATATTGATTTTATTTATATATGATTTTCAAAAAATTAATTATCAAATTACTTAATCTACTTTTTTAAATTTTCATGATATTGTTTATAAGGATAATTTTTTTTTTTGCTAAAATCAGATGTAGGACCTTCACCCTACCAAATGGCGAAAGCCATGACATGGCATGGCCTTCGCCATTACAAGCGACGAAGGCCAATGACGTGGCATCTGACAGGGCGAAAGCCTCACATATGACTTTAGCCAAAAAAATTTTTTGTATATGTAGTATAGTGGGAATTTAAAAAATATGTATTGTAATTTGATAATTAATTTTTTTTAAAAGAATATATGAATAAATTAGCCATGTAGTGAATGCAATATTGGACTCAATTTACTAATCATTTCCAAGGAGTCTTGAACCACAAGAAATTCATCTAGTCTCAATATGTGATCTACCTCCGCAACCACATCCACAATGTTACATCTGACAAAGATTGCATTATATGAGAATCATATCGTACACTTACCATCGCCACAACAAGAAGGCCATAGGCAAAAATATTTGATTAGGGGAGCCAAAATTATAATTATTTTTTAAAAATAAGATATCTATATGTACAAGGGCCTGAGCAGAAATATTTGATTAGGGGACCAAAATTATAAATTATTTTTTAAAAATGAGATATCTATATGTGTGTATATATATAAGTACTTTCACCTATCTAAAATTTCAACAAGTGACATCATAAAAATATGTCAAATGGCACATTAGAGATTTAAAAATTTGAAGAGTAATGCCATAATGATTTAACAAGTGGTGTTCTAAAATTTTTTATCATAATATTGAATATATAAATGTTTGACAAATAGAACTTTAGAATTTTTTTACCCAATCTAATGAATAAAAAGATTTTTCAAAAAATGTTATCATTAAACTTGATTTTTTAAAGTAAATTAAAAAAAGTTAAAATTAAAATTAATCCAACAACAATAACAACCAAAGCTTTTTCTCACTAGGTTGAAACCAGAGTCGGCTACATAATTAAAATTAACCCAATCTTAAAAAAATTGAAACTAATCAAAAAGAATTGAAAGTTGTTGTATATTCTTCTAATTTCATCTAATTAAATTTTCAAAAATAATACCAAATATTATAAGAATATTATTAATAATTTTCATTATCTTTAGTTATCTGCAACTATAAATAATTGAGTGTATTTTCTAAACAATTATGTGAAATAACTACTCTATTTTAAATACTTGCTACTTTTGACAAATTAAGAAATGAAGAAGAAAAAGATGATGATGAAGATGATGAAGAAAAAGAAAAAGTAAAAGAATAAAAAGAGTAAAAAAGATTTAGATGGAGAAACCAATTTTAATTTGATGTTTCATCGTCTTATATATTTTGCTTTGTCCTTACTTGATATAATTAATGTATCTCATTTTAAAAAAGCATGGACTACCTTGAAGTTGTGCCTTTTGTGATAGGGTTAGAATTGAAAAAAAAAATTTAACTATAAGGATGTAATCACAAAAGAGGACTTGAATAGAGTAGTTGATTTGGTGAAAAGTAATTTGAAAAATTTATCTGTTGTGAATTTACTGATTGACGATATTAAAATTCCTAAAGAGAGCTTTAGATATCCAAATGTTCAGTGGATATTCAAAAATTCAAACAGAGTTGCATACATTAGCCCAATTTGCATGTAGTATTGATAATATTGTTGGCTGGTTGGAGGAAAACCCTTCAATCATTTGCGATCTTTACTTTTCTCATTAAATTTGTTACTTTTTAAAAATATTATGATCTTACAAAATTTTCTTTCTAAAAAAAATTATTGTTATAAAAAACATAGATAAACATACTTATGAGAACTCTTATAACAAAGGAAAAAACTTAGGTCAAGTACCTTATATCCTTTTCATCCAATTTCACCAATTATATATTGTATTTACACTCTCTTTCTTCTATGATTGATCGTATAAAATTATGATAATAATTTTAATTTAAAAATTATTAAATATCTAATTTAATTTGTTATTGCTTTAAAATATAATAATTATATTTTAAAAATTAAGAATAAATTGCATGCACGTAAGTGCATGCGAAGCCTCTAGTATATATATATATATATATATATATATATATATATATATATATATATATATATGCCTTTGGAGTTTGGACCCTTTTGGTCATTGGTGTCATAAAATAATTATATTTTATAATTAAAAAACATGAAATAAAACATGATTGGAGGAGATTTGAGAGAGAAAGAAATCATGCGTAAGGTAGTTAATAAAAGTTGTGAGAGAGAAGTTAGAAATATAAATAGTTATTGAATTATTTATTATATTTTAAAATATAATAACAATAATAATTTTATACTAAATTTTAAAAAATTGATTGCATGCACCTGCGAAGCCTCTAGTATATATATATGGTTTTGGACCTTTCTGGTCATTGGTGTCACAAAATAGCTATATTTTATAATTAAATATATATATCTATATATATATATATATATATATATATATATATATATATGGCTTTGGACCCTTCTGGTCATTGAGGTCACAAAATAGCTATATTTTATAATTAAAAAATATGGAATAAAATATGATTGGAGGAGTTATGAGAAAAAAAATAAAACATGAGTAAGGTAGTTAATAAAAGTGATGAGAGAGAAGTTAGAAATATAAGTAGTTATTAAATTATTTATTAATAATAAAAATATTTTTATAATAAATTAAAAAAAAGATTGCATGCACCTTGGTGCATGCGAAGCCTCTAGTCTATATATATGGCTTTGGACCCTTTTGGTCATTGGGGTCACAAAATAATTATATTTGATAATTAAAAAATATAGAATAAAACATGATTGGAGGAGATATGAGAGAAAAGGAGATCATGGATAAGGTAGTTAATAAAAGTGGTGAGAGTAGTTATTGAATTATTTATTATATTTAAAAAATAATAATAATAATATTTTTATAGTAAATTCAAAAAAAAATGATTGCATGCACCTTGGTGCATACGAAGCCTCTAGTGTATCTATATTTATATGGCTGTGGATCCTTCCCGTCAACGGTCTCCCAAAATAGCCATTTAATTAATTAAAAAAAATAAAAAGATGATTTGAAAATATCATGGGAGAGAGAAAATGGGAGAATAGTGGTAATGATAATTTTATTTTTAAAAAATAATAATTGTGGTAGTTAGCAAAAAAAATAATTTTTAATCTTTAATTTATTATTTTAAAACTAATAATAAATCATTTTATATATTGTAAATTAAAAAAATTTTGACATGCACAACGTGCATGTGAAGCCTCTAGTATATATATATGGCTTTGGACCTTTCTGGTCATTGGTGTCACAAAATAGCTATATTTTATAATTAAAAAATATAGAATAAATCAATAAAACATGATTGAAGGAGTTATGAGAGAGAAAGAGATCATGGGTAAGGCAGTTAATAAAAGTGGTGAGAGAGAAGTTAGAAATATAAGTAGTTATTGAATTCTTTATTAATAATGAAAATATTTTTATACTAAATTTAAAAAAAAAGAATGTATGCACCTTGGTGCATGCGAAGCCTCTATCTATATCTATATATCTATCTATATCTATATATATATATGGCTGTGATCCCTTTTGGTCATTGGGGTCACAAAATAGGCATTTTTTAATTAAAAAAATAAAAAAAAATAAATGATGGTGGGAGAATGTGGGAGAGAGAAAATAGATAAGATAGGTAGTTATTAAAAAAAGTAAGGGAATAAATAATTTCCTAATATTTAATTTATTTTTTAAAATATAATCATAATTTTTATATTGTATTTTAAAAATTCAAAAAATATATATCAAACATCTAATATTATTATTTAAAAATATAATAATAATTATTTTATATTATATTTTAAAAAAATTAAAGAACAAATTACATGCACGTACGTGCATGTAAAGCCTCTAGTATATATCTATATATATATATGACTGTGACCCCTTTTGGTCATTGGGGTCACAAAATAGGCATTTTCTAATTAAAAAAAATATGTGATGGTGGGAGAATGTGGGAGAGAGAAAGTATATATGATAGGTAGTTATTAAAAAAAGTAGGGGAGTAAATAATTTCCTAATATTTAACTTATTTTTTAAAATATAATCATTATTATTTTATTTTTTATTTTAAAATTAAAATTAATTACATGTTTAATTTTATTATTTTAAATAATAATAATTTTACATTATATATATTTTTAAATTAAAAAATAAATTACATGCACGTACGTGCATTGAAGCCTCTAGTATATATCTATATATATATGACTGTGACCCCTTCTGGTCATTCGGGTCACAAAATAGACATTTTCTAATTAAAAAATATAAGAAAAATATATGATGGTGGGAGAATGTGGGAGAGAGAAAATAGATATGATAGGTAGTTATTTAAAAAGTAAGAGAATAAATAATTTCTTAATATTTAATTTAATTTTTAAAATATAATCATAATTCTTATATTGTATTTTAAAAATTCAAAAAAAAATATCAAATATCCAATATTATTATTTAAATAATTATAATTTTATATTTTATTTTAAAAAAATTAAAGAACAAATTACATGCACGTACGTGCATGCGAAGCCTCTAGTCTATATATATGGCTTTGGACCATTTTGGTCATTTGAGTCACAAAATAATTATATTTTATAATTAAAAAAACATGGATTAAAACATGATTGGAGGAGATATGAGAGAGAAAGAGATCATGGGTAAGGTAGTTAATAAAAATGCTGAGAGAGAAATTAGAAATATAAATAGTTATTGAATTATTTATTATATTTTAAAATATAATAATAATAATGTTTTTATACTAAATTAAACAAAATGATTGCATGCACCAAAGTGCATGCGAAGCCTCTAGTATTCATATTTATATGGCTTTGAACCCTTCCCGTCAACGGTCTTCTAAAATAGATATTTACTAATTTATTAAATATAAAAAAATGATGGGAGGATGTGGGAGTGGGAGTGTGAGAGAGAAAGTAAACATGGTGAGTAGTTAGTTCTGAAACAAATAAGTTCCCATAATTCAATTTATTATTTTATTTTAGAAATTTAAAAATTATCAAATATTTAATATTTTATTATTTTAAAATATAATAAAAATAATTTTATATTATATTTTTTAAAAAATAAATTACATGCACGGTACGTGCATGCGAAGTCTCTAGTATATATATGACTTTGAACCTTTCTGGTCATTGGGATCACAAAATAGATATTTTTATAATTAAAAAAATACAAAAAATATATAATGGAAGGTAGTGGGAGAGAGAAAACATATATGATGGTAATTGCTAGAAAAGTGGGCAACTGAATAACTTCTTATCATTTAATTAATTATTTTAAATTATGATAATAATTCTAATAAAAAATTTAAAAACTATCAAATATCTAATTTAATTTTTTATTGCTTTAAAATATCATAATTATATTTTAAAAAATTAAAAATAAATTGTATGCACGTACATGCATGCGAAGCTTCTAGTTTATATATATATGACTTTGGACTTATTGGGGTCACAAAATAATTATATTTTATAATTAAAAAATATTAAATAAAACATGATTGAAGAAAAAAAGTTAAAAATATAAATAATTATTGAATTATTTATTAACAATAAAAATATTTTTATACTAAATTTTTTTTTAAAAAAAGATTGCATGCACTTTTAGTCCTATAATATATATGGAGATACTAAAATTTAGGGGCGCCAAGGCGACCTCCAGCCCCTCGGCTTCGCCACTGTAGCAGCATTATATATATCACAATTCGGTGGTGGAATGGCTAGACGTTGAAGAAGCAAACTGGAGTCAAGAACAAATGGGTATGTGCTCTCTTGCCTTGTATCTTATATGGGACGCCAGGAATGCCAAGAAGTTTGCATGGACAGACGTAAATCTCAATTTTATTTAATTGATATTGAAAATGACTTTTTCATTGCTCAATTTATATGATAGAAGAGATTACGAATATGCTTTGCATGGAGGTCCTTCGTTGATTATGGAGATTGGGTAGTACTGTGGGTAAAACTCTGCAGGTTGATACTAATACGCTGAGTTTGGGGCAGGATGAATATGGTGTTGAAAGGGGGAGGTTTGCTAGAATCTGTGTTGAGATTGACTTGAGGCTTAAGTTGCTGTCTAGAGTTAAAGTTGGTAGGAGAACTTACTCTATTGAATATGAAGGTTTGGGCTTAATTTGTTTTGAATGTGGTTGATATGGGCATAGGAAGGACAATTATCCTGAGAAAAGAGAGAAGGAGGAGTTGAAGGGGATGATAGAGGAAGAAGAGAAGGCGGAGGGGGAGAATATTCTTGAGAAGGGGGAAGATATTGATGACAGTAGGGTTCCTTTTTGGGCCATGGATGCTTGCCCAAAAAAAGGTTGCCAGAAGAGTTAATGGGAGGAAACATAACACGGAGAGTATTAATGGCTCAAGGTTTAATGTGAGGGGAAGATGGACTATGCCTGTGAATAACAGATTGAGATTTGAGGTGTTGAATGAAGAGGTAGACAGTATGGAGGTTGGAGAAGAGGAGAATGGGGCGGATCAGATGGAAGATGATAATGTGCATAAGGAAGTGGCGAGATGGAAGGTATCCAGCATGAGAATACTTCACCTGTTGAGGCGGATTATATTCCTGGCTTTAATTTGACTGTGGAGGATCCGATTGTTGAAAGAATTTTGAGTACGAAGAATGGTGTTTCTGGAAAAGAAAATGATCCTAATGGTCAGAACTATCATTCGGTTTATAAAACATTGGGTTTGATATTTGTGGAGGTGATGATAGAAAACCTTTGGAGGAAGTGAATTTGAATGTGAATGGTGGGGATAGAAGGAAGGTTAGTAGTAGAAGATCACAATCTTATGTGGTTGTCTCTAGTAGTTTGGGTGGAACTGGTACGATTATTAGTGAAACTCCTGCTACTACGAGATTGGGTTCAAGGAAGTCTCAAGAATGAAGGCCAAGGCTACCAGCTAAACCTCCGGATTCTCTGTCCCTGAATGAGGAATTGAAGAGGATTGCAGAAGGTAAACACTCGATTTCTACTCAGAGTAGTGGTGTGAAGAAGAAGGGTAATGCTGGGTGGTCAGCAAGAGACATTAAATCTCATTCTCCTATTAAGTTTTAATGATTAGTGTCTGCAGCTGGAATTGCTGGGGCGCGGGAAGGAAGGTGTGCTTCCTCGTTTGCTTAGGGATATGTGCAAGAATCATAAGATTGACATTATGATTATTTGTGAGCCTCGAATTAGTGGTAGTAGAGCTGATTCGGTGATTAAGAAGTTTGGTTGGTCTTTTTCAATTAAGAAAGAGGCTCAGGGTTTTGCTGGGGTATTTGGATTTGTTGGAATGATGATAATATTAAGATTGAAAATGTGAGTTCTATAGAGCAAGCTATTCATACGAAGGTTTCTTTGAGTAAGGAAAACTTTACATTTTTTTTACAGCTGTATATGGTAGCCCGAGAGTGGAAGGGAGGGAAGATTTCTAGAGATTTTTTAAGGATACCTCTTTGACAATTTCTATTCCTTGGATGGTTCTAGGAGATTTTAATGCTTATATTAAGGATGAAGAGAAGAGGGGTAGTGCTAGTCCTGACAGAAGAAGCATGAGGAAGTTTGCTGATTGTATTTATCAATGTGGATTGGTTAACATGGTATTTGAAGGTCCTTCTTTCACTTGGAAGTGGAGGAGGTTGAGGAAAGAATTGATCGGGGTGTTTGTAATATTGAGTGGCATGAGTGTTTTAGTAACTACAGGGTGGTGCATCTTCCTCCACTTTGCTCGGATCATAGGCCTGTTTTGGTTACTACTATGGATAAGGGTAAGAAGGGTGGTGGAAATAAGCCGTTTAAATTCATTGCTGCTTGGTTGATAGATAACTAGTTTAAGGATGTGGTGAAGAAGGGTTGGAGGAATGATAGGAGTTGGTGTGATAACACGACGTGTCTCACAAAGGATCTTAAGCGTTGGAATAGGGAAGTTTTTGGCAATATTTTTTAAAAGAAGAGGAAGGTGATGGCTATAATTAAAGGGATTGAAAAAAGTCTTGAGGAAAGGAGGAAAAGATTCTTGGAGGATCTTGAAAAGGATTTATGGTTAGAATATGAAGAGATCCTGTTACAAGAGGAGTTCTTGTGGTTTCAAAAATCGAGGTGCAACTGGCTTCAATATGGAAACAAAAATACTAGATATTTTCATATTATTACTGCAATTAGAAGAAGGAGGAATAATATTACTTCTTTGTTAAATGATAAGGAGGAATGGGTGAGTGAGGAGGTTCTTTTGAAGAATATGGCTATAAGTTTTTTTGAAAAGATTTACAAGGTTGAACCTGTGAGCAGTAATTACCCAATTAAATGGTGTTTTCCAAAGATTGATGGTGATGAGTTGAGTTCTTTGAAGGCTCCAGTTACGGAAGAAGAGATTGAAGCTGTAGTTTTTAGTATTGGTGCTTATAAAACTCCAAGTATTGATGGTCTCAATGGGTTATTTTTTTCATAGTCAATGGAAGGAGATCAAAGATTCGATGTTTTCTATGGTGAAACAGGCCTTTATGGATCCGAAGGAGAAGAGGAAGATAAATCAGACCATGATTGTTATGGTGCCGAAAGTGAACTTGCCTCAGCATGTGAGACAGTTTCGTCCAATAAGTTTGTGTAACGTCATCTTTAAGGTGATTTCTAAAATTGTTGCGAGGAGATTAAAGCTGTTAAAACGGGTCCAAACCGGTGGGTTGGCCCGTTTAACCCATCAATTTGGTGGGTTGGGTTTCAAAATTTCAACCCGTTTATTAAACGGGATAGAGGAACTTGACCCACCTAACTTAAAAAAAATTTAAAAAACATAATTTTTAATCACGTTTATTTCTTTTTGTGATATTTTCATTTTTCACCATATTTGCAAGAGCCAGGAGGAAAAGAAATGAGTAATGTTGTGATATTTTGACCACGTTTCATACTTTCATTGTTTTATTTTTAACTATTTGTGAGTGACATGATGAATGATAAATCTTTTCTTTTATTTTATCATATTAAATTTCTTAATTCATAAAAAAAATGTATAAAAAAAGTATAGATTTCTTTTTTAAAAAAGTTAGAATTAAAAAATAAAAAAAAATTCCAAAAAAAAATATAGGTGGGTTGGCCCAACCCACCACCTTGGTGGGTCGGGCTGGGATTCCCAACCCGTGGTGGGTCAAACTGTGTGGGCCGGATTGGCCCACTTTGACAGCTCTAGAGAAGATTGAGGAATATTATGGAGAAATTAATTGCACCTAATAAATGTAGTTTTGTGAAGGGTAGACAAAGTGTAGATAATGTGATTATTATGCAAGAGGTGATTCATACGATGAAATCCTCAAAGTCTAAGAAGGGGATGGTGGCGGTTAAGGTGGATTTGGAGAAAGCTTATGACAAACTTGATTGGAGCTTTATCAAGGATACTTTGGTAGATGTGGGGCTGCCAAATTGTATGATTGATGTCAGTATGGCTTGTGTTAGTGCTTGTAGCATGCAGGTTATATGGAATGGTGAAGTTACTAAGGATTTTAAGCCTACTAGAGGGATAAGGCAAGGGGATCCATTGTCTCCTTACCTGTTTTTCCTTTGTATTGAGAGGTTGTGGCATTGTATTCAGAAGGAGGTGGATGAAGGTAATTGGAGGCGATAAGGTTGTGTAGGAAGGGCCCAAATTTGTCTCATTTATTTTTTGCTGACAATCTGGTTTTGTCGGGTGAAGCTGGCATTAACTATGTGGGAATTATGACGAGGTGTCTGAATTTGTTCTGTGAGTTTTCTAGGTAGAAGGTCAGCTTAGAGAAGACCAGGATGTATTGCTCTAAAGCCATTAGCCATGTCAGGGCTAAAGAATGTAGTGAGGTGATGGGTGTGAAAATTACTGGTGATCTTGTTAAGTATCTTGGGGTCTCTTTAAACCATAAAAAGGTTGTAAGGAGTCTTATGGTTTTGTGGTTGATAAGGTGAGGAAGAGGTTATAGCAGTGGATGGCTAAGTCTCTCTCTTTAGCTGCTAGAGTGACCCTCACTCAATCTGTTATTTCTGCTATTCCTGTGTATACGATGATAACTACCTATTTGCCTGTTAGTATTTGTGATGAGGTGGATAAAGCTAGTTGGTAGTTTATTTGGGGTTCTAATATTGATGGGAGGATGCATCACCTTGTTTCTTGGGAGCATGTGACTCAACCCAAGGATTTTGGTGGCTTAGGTCTGAGGAGGATGAAGGAAACGAACTGTGCTTTTCTTATGAAATTGGGGTGGTGGTTGATGGAGAAAAAGGATGACCTTTGGGTGAGAGTTTTGAGAGCAAAGTATAAGTGTGGTGATGATATTGTGTTTAAGATTTGCAGGAGACAAGGTGAGTCTAATGTGTGGAAAGGCATTTGTAAATCGTGGGATAAGGTGGAATACCTGGAGTATTGGGGATGGCAGGAATATTAGATTTTGGAAAAACCCTTGGTTGGAGAATTTTGGCCCTCTTGAGAAATGGTTATGCATTGATGGTGAGGTTGTTGATGAAGACCAGAAGTTGTTTGAATTTGTTGATGAGGAGGGTTGTTGAGATGTGGGGAAATTGAGAAATTACTCACCTGATTGTATTTGTGATACTATTTTATCTGTGAAGCCTCATAGTTTATTGGAGGGTAAGGATGTGATTAGATGGAGGCTTAGTGGATATGGTGATTTCTCGGTGAAATCAGCTTATGATTCTCTTATCTGGAAGAATCCTGCTGGGAGGAGTTCTTTGTGGAAGAAGGTTTGGTAGGGTCCTAAGAGAATTCGTGCTTTCCTTTGGCTTCTTGCTAAAGAGAAGATTCTTACTAATAAAATGAGGTGGGATAGGAAGATTGCTTCTAATGCTTATTGTCCCAAATGTTGTAATGTTGAGGAATCTTGCTTGCATGCAATAAGGGATTGCACAGATGCTAAGTTGATATGGAAACGACTGGTGAGGCCGAGGAGTTGGGGTATTTTCTTTAGTCTTCCTTTTGATCGCTCGTTCGAAAGTAACCTGAAGGAGAAGTGGAGTGATGAGGAAGGTTGTTAATGGGATATTATGTTTGGGGTTGCTTGTTGGTGGATTTGGAGAATGAGAAATAGGGGGATCTTCACTGATGATTATGGGGCTTGGTAGTTTTTTAGAAGCTGAGATTTAGGGTTTTGTGTTGGATGCGAGGCTGGCATGGGAGAAAGGGTTCAGAAGGGTTTGGTTCGAGATTGACTCCAAGGTGGCTGTGAATATGATTTGTAATGGCTGTGACCCCCATCATCCGCTTGCTAGGTTGGTGAGGGAAGCCAAATCTCTGTTAGATAAGAACTGGCTCGTGAAAATGTCCTATACTTTTAGGGAAGCCAATCAAGTGGCTGATTTTATTGTTGGGAGGGCTATGTTGAGTAGGTGTTCTGTTGACTTTTTTGCTAATCCCTTTGAGGGTTGTGGTTTGCTTTTGCTTGGTGGTGCTTTAGCCTTTAGGTGTGGGTTTCCCTTGTGGGGGTGTTTTTGGGCTGTTAGCCCCTTCTTTTATATATAAAAAAAAAAACTTCTTATTTTAGCATCTTATGCAAGAATATTATATTGCCTGGTAATTCATTTAATAATTTTTTTATTCTCGGATAACTAGAATATGTAATAAGGCTGCCCATGCTTTAATTTGTTTTGTTAAGGACTTGATTTTATTTTTTCTAATGTATCTCCAAATGTTCATGTTCAGTTCGAAGATTTTCCTTCGATCATTTGTAATGCTCTTAAGAGCGATGTTTCTTAATCAATGAAGTTATCCAAGTACTACCTTGGTTATCAAAATAGTTATTATTCTTCGATTCTTTACTATTTAATATAAATATGCAATTTTTTTAATATTAAATGACATTTTAAAAATAGTTAGGGGGTTTTTATTGGCTTTTTTCTATGAAAAAGTACTTCTGCAAAAAATAAATATGTTTGGATGGACTTTTTTAAGGAAAAAAAAAACAGAAGCACTAAAAAAAGTCGAAACTATACCTTTTTTAGAAGCTATATTTTTTTGCTTTTCTAAGAAGCACACACTTTTTTTAAAGTAAAAAGTACTTTTATGTTAAATATAAGTTTTTGTACCATAAAAATAATGTGTTTGGATAAGCTTTGTTTAGAAGAAAAGAAAAACATTGAAAAAAGTGAAAAAACTTCTTTTTTTTTTTGAAGCCCAATATTTTGGCTTTTGATAAAAGCCAAGCGTTAGAGGCAGTGAAAAACCGATACCAGCTAATCTTGCCTTCATTGCTCCGCCCTAACTTCTCATGTCATAGGCTTGAGATCTGGAACATTCCTTTCGCTTTTAAAAAAAAGTACTTTTTTAGTTAAGCTTTTATTAAAAATAAAAGTCATTTTACGTTTGGATATCATAATTAAAAAGTACTTTATAAAATAATATATACTTGGATGTAAAATTTTAAAAAGTACTTTCTAATAATAAAAAGGGTAAAATACTCTTGCTGCCCCCAAACTTTACTATAATGTTCATTCCTGCCCCCAAACTTTTTTTTGGTTCATACCTACCCCAAGATTTCAATTTTGTTCATGCCTACCCTTTTTACTAACACCGTTAACTTGCTTGATGAAATTTACTGACATAAATGATGAATGTGTATCTCTTTTGCCACGTCATTGTTCACCTCATTTTCTACCTCACATTTAACTTTTATTGAAAATATTAACCTAATCCAAATAAAAAAACAAACCAAACTTTTACCCTAAAATAATTTTTTTGGATTAGGTTAATTTTTTTAATAAAAATAAAAAGTTAAATGTGAAGTGGATAATGACATGACAAAAGAAATACACATTCATCATCCATGTCAGCAAATTCCGTCAAGCAAATTAACGGTGTTAGCAAAAAAGACAGGCATGAACAAAATTAAAAGTTTGGGAGTAGGTATGAACCAAAAAAAAGTTTGGGAGCAAGAATGAACATTTCAGTAAAGTTTGGGGGCAACAAGAGTACTTTACCCATAATAACAATTTCTAAAATAGACATTTAAAATACTCATCAATATCATTTATAATAGAACTAAATTTGTTTTCAAGGGTGTGTTTCGTAAGAAGAAAAGAGGAGGGAATGAGAATGGGAATGTTGGAGGGAATGAAAATGTCATGTCAATATGATATGATGTGAATGAAACAAAAGTGGGTATTACATTAAAAGTGGGAATGAAATAAAACTAGACAAAAAAGTAGGGGCAAAAACATAATTTCATCACATTACAAAAAGTGAGGTTTGTTTAGTAAGAAAAAAAAGAGGAGGGAGAAATCTTCTCCTATACTTTTTCCATCTCCCTTTCTTGCTTTCAAACATAACCTAAATCTCCATGTTGTTTAGGTTTCTCAACTAATATGCTTTTTGTATGTTTTCTCAAGTAAACCTTAACCTTCCCCTCTACATGTTAACCTAAACCAGAGGACATGTCTCCCCAGGTCTTGCCAAGTGCAGCACCATGCGTCTTAATAATCTGGACTGCCTGCAGGAGAATATCTTGTTCTACAGAGTACAACTCACTTTTACGCTGTAAAAAATCAAAACATGAGACAGCAAAACACATTAAATGGAATTAGACTATCAAATTAAGCTTTTTGTTTTAATAGGCAATCAGTAATCCAACATGAAGTATAACTGCTCAGGTCACCATAACTTTGCTCTTCAAATCTAGTTTGGATGGAAAGATTTTGGCTAATAGAAAAAGAATTTAATCATGAGTGGTGATACAAATACAAGGAGATTAAAAACCATTAGCTATAATAAATTCACTAGGAATAACCCCTCAACCCCCTCCCCTTGTTTGGATTTCTAAATCGTGGAGGGAAAGAAATTGGGAAACTTTGTACTAACCCTTCCTAACATTCCTCCTTCCTTAATTTTAATTACTAACATTCCTCCTTCCTTAATTTTAATTAGCCAAACAAGAGAAGGCTAAACAATCACTTAACCTTTCTTTTCCTCCCTATCCCTTTCCCTTTAATTCCTTCCCTTCCCCTCCTCATTTCCAAACACATCCTAATGTTAAGTGGAGGAGAAGGAAAGGATAGGTGATGGTTTATCTTTTCTTTATTTGGATCCTCCAAAATCCCTCAATTTGGAATAATTAAAACAAATAAAGGGGAAGGTTAAGAAGGGTTAATATAAAATCTTTAAATTTCATCCACTCTATTTTTTTTTGGATAGAAAAAGAAATGTTATTAAGGAAGAAAGAAAGTACAAAGAAGGAGGATAAGTCCTCTAATCAACACGCAAAGAAAACATACAAAAAGCAAAAACAGCAAAAGGAAAACAAAATTTAGCTCAATAGAACCTTCCAATCCCTTCGTAGATCCATAATAAAAATCCTTCTAAACATTCAATTCGTTGAAACTCATAGGGTTTATTTGGAAATTAAGAAGGGAAGAAAAGGGAAGCGATTAGAGGAGAAGGAAGAGGAGATTAACTTTCCATATGTCCTCCCCTTTTCAGGTGTTGATACCTCCTCCAAAATACTCCAATTTCAGGCATCTTAAATTTGTGAAGGGGAAAGATAATGAAGGATTAAGGATTGATCTTCCATTATCTTCCCCTCCAATTTTCATCTTCCCAAATAAAGGGAAGATATCTTGATTCTCTCCCCTTCCCTTCCCTTCTCTTCCTTAATCCCCAATTCAAACATACCCCATATCTTCCCCTCCAATGCTCATTAAAAATGTCAAATACTATTCAGAATTTCCCATGCCACTTCACAATGCACAAAATGATGATTGTTCATTTTTAAATTCTGATTACATATCACACAAAAAGATTTGCAGAGCAACTAAACATGATATGGATTTGTTCAAAGGGATGAGAAGGGGGATGGTACCATGCGTTTGAGGTTGTATCCGAGAGTCAATTCTGCGTATGAACTTCCAATGCGTGACAAGTAACAGTAAGGGTCTTCTTTTCCTAAGAAAATGTTCGCATTCGATCTTAGCATGCTCTGTACATCATCTGATATCTTGGGAATTCTATTTAAATCCTCAATCCGGAGAGGAATTCTAGAGATGATGGCATGACATTCAGCACGAGACTTATTCACTATTACCTACAAATTTTGCATGGAGAAAATATTATCACAAGAAAGTGATTATTGATGAACAATAATGATGAAAACGTTGGCAATAATCTCAAAATAAAATCTTAAACAAGAAAATAGAGAAAACAAGATCATTTGTGCATCAGTGTGTCTGAATGCGCCTATTAGAGAGAGAAAACTTGCCTATTTAGTTTTAGACTCATGAAAGCTTTAAAATATAAAAATTCTTAGATGCAGTTATTGTGCTACCACATTCATACATTGACCACCAAAATTTAACTAAATATTCTTATTTTATATATCATGTGAACCTTAGTGTAAAGTAAGAAAAATTAATGGAATACTATTGGTCAATGAATAAATGAAATGGCACAATGTATACGGAAGAGCCTCTCCTAAAATATATGCCTTTTCAACTTTCAAGAGAAATTTCCTATCTGAAACGTTCAACTTCAAGTTACTAAAATACATCAAATTATGAATAACACTTTGAAAATGCATGTAATCAAGCAAGTTGAACATCATACATCTTAACCTCAGCTTGTGAACAGATGAACATCCAAAGAGTTTGACCATCAAGGAGCATAGTAACCCCATTACTAAATGATCTCAACAAGAGAAGAGAGAATAATCATATGTAGCTTCCTTTAACCCCCCCCCCCCCCCCCCCCCAAGCCCCGGGCCCCCTTTTCCTCTTTTTCCTTCATGATAACAAACATTTCATCTTTTTTTTCTTGAGACAAACAAATTATACTAGCACATGGAAATGTAATTAACAGGAGGTCTATTTCTAGTTGCTGGCTTACTGCACTTGTGTAAATGGAAGTCTAGTGAAATGGAAGCGTAAAAAACAAATGTGGAAGCTAGAATTAGAGCTGAGACCAACTCAAATCAATGGTTTATAGTGTTTGTAAAGCATTGCTGACTTAAAGGGTACTTAAGGAACTGAGTATCTACAACCTGCTACACCTACGAAGATTTATAGTCAATAAAGCAGCCATTTCCATCGCCCATAATCCATTACTCTATGGCAGACCCAAATATGTGGAGGTAGATTAACACTTCATTAAAAGAAGATAGAAAGAGGGCATATTTGTATTCTATACATCCCTACTTCCAATAAGATTGCAGACAAATGGATTGAATAAGATCAAGAACTTTGATAATCAAGCTGAGGAGTGGCGAAACTACGTGGAAATTTTGAACTATTCAAAATGTCTCAGTTACTTATCCTTTTATCATTATAATTTAGGAGGACAGGTATTAGATATATTGAAATTTTATTTATCAAGTCAGTTAGTTTGTTCCCTAATCCCTACACTTTAGGAACCTAGGATATGTTTGGATTGGGGATTAAGGAGGAGAAGGGAAGGGAAGGGGAGACTTTCAAGATATCTTCTCCTTGTTTGGGAAGAAGAAAATTGGAGGAGAAGATAATGGAGGATCAAGCCTTAATCCTCCATTATCCTTCTCCTTCACAAATTCAAGATACCCCAAATTGGGGTATTTTGGAGGAGGTATCAACACCCAAACAAGGGGAGGACATATGGAAGGTTAATCTTCCCTTCCCCTCTCCTCTAATCTCTCCCCTTCCCTTCCCCTCTTAATTCCCAAACAAACAAACCCCTAGGCTTTGATGTTTCTGCTAATGTTTATTATTGCTTTCTGTTGTCCGACTATTGTGCCTTGTATATTTCGTTGCCTAGCTTCTATAAAATCAAGGATCCGGTAACAATGTATTGTGAATACGGAAAAATAAGTATGCTTTCGTTCACACAGAATTCATATCCAAGTGTTGAAATCAAGTGCATAGCTTTAGAAACACCAAACAAAGTGGGACAGGGGGAAGCTCACCTGGCTAGAAAAAAGTGAGTTTGGCACTACAACTGGGAACTTCTCTGCATTCAGCAACGATGTAGTAGTAAGTCCCATTTCCACCACTTGACCCTCTATCGAGCCAGCCTACAATTAGTGAAATTATGCAGCCACATATCAGAAAAAATATACAGAGGATCAGACCAACACTGTGGGATAGCTTTCTCACAGTTTCCAGAATCCAGAAATTCCTCTTGCTTACATTCTGTAAAATATGTTACAGAAGATCAACTTTATTTTATTTTTTTCCTAAAAGTCCTCAAATTTCATTATGTTGGCCACCATGAATGTTCCAACCCAGGTCTTCCCCTATATGTACATACAACAAATTTATATATGTAATATGTACTGCATGATACATAGTGGACAAATTGGATAATTGGTAAAAGCACTTCAGCATTAACACTTGAGAAAATTGCAATTAGCCATCAATAGATGCAATAGAGTGTTTAAGTACTGAACACACAGCAATACCATGCTAAGAAAATAACTGTTGCCAATTAGAAGGGAAAAAGAAAATCAGTAACTTGCATCTATACAACTAACAACATACTTTTATTGTATCTCCAACTGAAAAGGGCTTCGAAAACTGCATAAATAATCCACTGAATAGATTGCCAAGGATGTCTCTGGCAGCAAAAGCAGTGGCAACTCCTGCATAAAGATAGAAGAAAAATGTCAAACCATCCTCTTTTAGATACTTCAGGAAATCCTACTGAACACTGCTTAGCAGAAAATAGAAGACAGCAATTTAACATTGTGTTAGGAATCCTCCTAAAAAGCCTTACTCATATATTCTAGAAGGAAAAGAGATGAAGAGAAAAAGGTGGAATTCAATACCAAATCCTTAGGAAGGACCAAACCCAATACAATTCAAACAAGATTAATCTGATGCAAAACAAAGGAAAACTATGGGGTATTTATTATGTCATGCCACCTAAATGCTAGCTATTAGCTAACAATAAGGAAGTAGTGCAGCAAGTAAATAACAGAATGCTAAAGGGAAATAAACGTGCAACATGACTCAAGTAGTGGACCCACTAGTTAGAACAGATAGGGAGTGGAAAGACCAAGTAGTTATATGAAAGGAATAACTTCGGTCTTATTCTCTAATTCTTTCTTCCAAGTTCCAACTCTCCATTTTGTCTGACATGTTGTTTTCCACCTTTTTGCCTTCATCTCTTTTCCTTCTAGAATAAGTGAGTAGAGGCTTTTTAGGAGGACTCCTATCACATTGTGACATAGAGATAAGCAATAACAGTAGCTTATCAAGAGCAAAGGGGAAAATATAAAAGGTTCCAGTGCATGACAAGAAAGAAAACAGATATAATAGGCATCATGCATGAAAAAGAAGAGCTTAAAAGAGGAAGTCCTGAGTATTTTGTATTCATTGTGAATGTTTGAATAGATGCGCCCTATCAACAGCTTCAGTGTTTATCTTTACATACTTAACATTTACCAAATATAGCATCTATAAACTCACTTGGATGAGAAGTAGCATCTACAAACTGGTTATAAGTCCAACTGACCAGAGCATCAGTAAAAAAGATATTAACAACGAAAAAACCATAATTTTACTTTTTAATTTCCACTGAAGTTACTATAGTAACCATACAGCTCCACTTTAGTTACTGTGGTAGCCATGCAGTTCAGAGTCCAGACTGTTTCCATCTTTCAAGGACATTACAGCAGACAATCAAGCATAATAATACTATATGCAATGTCTCACAAATTTGAGAAGTTACATTTCAACTGTCAAGATGAAGAGACTAGCCTTCAAAAACTTGTTCCCTTTATGAAGCATAAAATATTATATTTCAAATTACTATTGTAGTGTTGTTTCACAATGGTTACCATGGGGAAGAACAAAGGGAAAAAAGGGTATGCAAGTACAAGAATTTGCCATCTCCATGCAGTTTCTTAAAATCTTCAGCCTAACAATTACTCCGAAGTTGTTAAGAGTTAATATAAAATACACCAGTCAAAGTCAACAAGAAAAGTAATGCGTGTAGAATTAAACTTTATCAGTAGAAGATGTATAGCAGTTCATTAAAATTTTAGACTTCACAAAGGGAACAAAAGAAAATGCAGTGCATAAAACTGTTTTTTCTTCAGTTCTTCTTCAAGATATGAAACTCCATGCAAATAAGCATTTACAGCTCTTTGTATAATCTGCCTCTTTAAACACTAAACATTTAAACTTCTAAGTCGCTTAATTTTCCAAGTAACAAAATTTTCTGTTGTACAACTTCAAAGGTAACATGCAATTACAGAAATCAACCAACAGCCTCCCACTCAATTGGACTTAATCAGTTTGTCAAAAATAACCACTCTGTATATGCATGCCACTGAAACTAAATTGAGATTCCTTGCTAATTATGAGTTTCAACTTCCAATAATGATCCTTACCCTTTAACTTTCGACCAGATAAGGAACTTTACTGTCCTAAAATGTACCACATTATATATATTTTTCTTACTAGTATCAACACTGCAGACATCAAAAGATTTAGGAAAGAAACAGAGCATATTCAATTAACATTTAAGAATTACCTCCTATACCACCAACAGTTAGGATAGATTGCACAGCCACACCACAAGCCTCAGCTAAAGCCATAGCACCAATCACAAATAGACCAACAGATGAGATTTTATCTAGAGCAAGCAATTTTTCCCGATCAAGGCCCAGTAAATTTCGACCAGACAAAATACGCACCAAAACATTTGTTTTCCATCGATACAAAAACCATACAAATGAAAGGATCGCTGCACCCCTCCAAGACGATGCAAGATATTGTGAGGCTATAGTTGTTGGAGCTACCATAAAACCTCTGGAAATCAAAGTCATTTGTCACACAATAGGACATATAATGCAACCACAGACATAAAAATACGATAAAAAACACCTTTAAATAGAAATTAGTGACTAACATCTGTGAGAAGGCCATGAAGGTAACTAAATATCGCACTGGATCCTCCAAAGCGCCCCAAAGGCTTTTCTCATATGGAACTTGCTCCCCAGATATGCTTCCAGAAAATATTGCAGCAGGACCTTGCATTGAATAATTGTGAAGTTTCCTCAAAATGCGAGGCATCACAAGCCACGCTATTAGAGTACCAGCCAATGTGCCACCAACTCCAATAACCACATTATTAAGATAAGGATGTGAGTCAAGCAACTTTTGAGCATGTAGAGTCAGTTCATCAGATGCTTCTTTAACATTTTGTGCAGTATATGTTACGGTCTCTGCTGCATTCTGCCAAGCATCTCTAATTTTATCAGCCCAATCACTTGCACCAATGGATTCACTGCTTGCATTCATGTCACTTTCCCCAGAACCATTCAGAACTTTAGTGCCCCCATCTTTACTTCCGTTGCCACTTAGAGATGATGAATATGAACGATGGTTCAACAAGTGACCAATTGAAGCAAAAGGAAGAGAATTATAGAAACAACGTCTAGAAAATTTAGGAGAAAATGCAGCATTGGGTTTGATATTCGGAGTTCCAAACTGATTCTTAGCAAAAAATTCAGGTAACTGTAATTCTCTTTTAGAATAACCTTGACTCAGTGAATTACTTAGAATTCTCACAGGATTGCGATCAGCATATCTTGTACAGTTCATAATATGTTGGCCTGGTTGAACTATGCCCACGTTCAAAGAACCCTTGACCAAAGAATTCCAGGGACGTTTCAGAATGGAAAGCCTTACTCCCACCATTACAGCAATTTAGCATAAAAGAAATCAGCAAAGACGTAGCCTTGAAATAATTACAACCAACACCCAGAAGCTATCAAGATTTAAGAGTGAGAGAGTCACTCAATCTGCAAAATCCAGAATACTTCACACTTTCAGTAATCCAACAAAGGCAATTACAAAAAGAAATTGAGAAGCATTCAATCAATAGTTTTCAGTAAACGAGTAGCCAAGTTCAACGAGAGAATCCAATCAGAACAAGCATAAAGATTAGGAATCAGTCAAACATAAACCCAATAACTCAATCTGTAGCGGGAAAAAGAGTAGAAAATCATATAAAATATCTGAAGTCATCATTCCAGTGAATCTAGTAACAGTAAATGGGTCAGTTAACTTACAATTACTTGTTCGGCATTTTCTACGGAGCAAACAGAAGATAAATCCACGAGAAATGGAATAAAAATGTACCGTAGTGGTTGAACTTGAACCAGAATCGTCGAAGCCTTCGGCACTTGGGGCTTCTTTGCTTGAAAAACAATCCAACAAATGAACAAATAAGTCCCTAAACCATTGCTGGACGGTCTTTTTTTTTTCTTCTTTTTTTTCAATTTTTAGTTAATATATTATCAAACTAGGATTAAGCTCGTGTTCATGAAGATTTACATGAATATAGTTTAAATTAAGAAAAATATTATTGAAAACATTTGAAATCATAATTTAATTAAGTACGATAAATAAGATATAACTTAATTAACAAAAAAAAATAACTTAATATTAATATTATTTAAATTGAGACAGCACAATATTTTGTTTTTAGGTAAACAACACAATATATTTAAAAATATTCTAAAACACTGGCATTTTTTTTCTGAAAGTTTAGAAAAATCAAAACTATATTATGAATTTATTTTATTAGACACCGACTCAATAATCTTAACCCATGAATATGATTTTCAAAATCCTCAAAATATTTTATACTCTAAAATAAAGATCAATAAAGTTTTTTTTCTGTTCGTCAGTGGAAAAAATCTGTTTATACTGCTCAAGCTTTCAGCTGAAAATTTTCTCTACAAACCTTTAATTACCTAGACTATCAAAAACCCTGGTTCAATTTCATGTTAATCAGACCTTATTCTCACTCATGGTTTATTTGGTTCAAAAGGGGAGTATGGGAATTTCCAGCATGGTTTTCTGAGTGGTTTTTCCAATATGGCCCAACTACTTCTTTTTTCCTTAGTTTGCTGCAAAATGCTTATGAATTGTTCAAAACTAGAATCAATTTCCCCGATGAGACAAGGTTGCTCCATTTCTTTGCTAATTTCAGAGTTACCTGGATTCTTACTTGGGATTACACTTTCTGTTCAAAATTGCCCTCTCCTTATCCAAAGTACCTAGCTCGAGATTTTAATATAAAATGGTGGTTAGCTTATGATCCCACTCTGTTAAGCACTGATAAGCTAGACTCTTGGTTTAAAGAACATCCCCAACAACTCAAAAATATAGTCCAAGATCAAAGTACTTCCCAATTCTTAACTTCAAAATCCAAAATTATGGCCGAGTTCGCAGTAGCAGGATCAGAAGAGGAATTTCAAGAAAAACTAAGAGCACTCTCAAAAGTAGGTCATTCTGACGAAAGTAATAATGAATCAACCACAGGTCACACCCCATTGAATGAAGACGATTGTTATGGGGTAGATTTGAGCAACATTCATCAGTATGATTAGTAAGATTCTTTCAAGATACCTCACCATGATCAAGAATACAGCCTATTTCCAAGGTCATCATGAAGGCACAAGTCCCCTCTTCCAAGGTAGCAACATTTTTTAACATCTCTCACCATGATCAAGAATATTCCAAGGTTATCATGAAGGCACAAGTATCCTCTCCCAAGGCAGCAAGAACGTTACACAACATATGACTCAGGGTTATCATGAAAGCACAAGTACCCGTTTTAAAAAAGAGAGAGAGAGAGAGAGTTAGGAATCTTTCAAACAGTCATCATTATCCTCACTTTAACATAAATCCATGTAAGAATCATCATCATTACTCTCACCTAAGCACATGTCTGCAAGAATATCATCATAACATCAACATTAATTTCATCTAAAGACAAATTTTCAACAGGATCACCACCGGCTCAAGATTGGTATATAAAGATCCAATATGCATCAAGTGAGGGCATCGAACCTTTTACCCACAAGCTTCCTTACAAATTCCCTCATTTTCTTGTATTCTCAAAGTTTTTGTTTTAAGTTTGCACTTTGTATTTTATCAAGACTTGTATCAAAGTTCCAAGGTTGAATTCAATATCTGTAAGTTTTATTGTTATTAATAAATATTTCATTCTCAATATTTGTCTTAATATATTTCTTTTAATTATTATATCTTAACTATTTTACTTTATCTTTAATACTTTATATTTACTCAATTTTTACCTTACTTGCTTTCGTACTCTTCTTCTCCCTCTTTCATCACACTATTTTCTTATCACGAGCTTTACTCCAGTCCACCCGTACACCCAATGGTATCAGAGCCTTAGAGGTTGGGAGAGACATAGTGGGTAAGAACACCTTAGTTTTTCTGACTTAGTAGGAAAATACTAGAGTTGATCAACCGGTAGAATTGCGTTGGTCAGCCATAGAACAATAGGTGATCCCGCAATATGATGGTCCTGAAGGTAATCCCAAGCTAGCTAGACGAAACTAAGTTGTTAATACAAATAATGTCTCACTTAATTCGAAGGTTGTGGTATACTAATAGGAGCCTAATAGCCCTTCCCCCCTCTTCATCTCATCAAAATGAAGTCACAGACCAAGATCAAATAAATCATTCTGAGATAATAATAGCCGAAGCAGAAAATAGATTAGCAAACTAGTCACTACCTAATATTCATCCTCATGAAATTTATAGGCAATCAACCTTTAATTTCAAAAATCAAGACATTTGTAGAATAGAAACAACTAGAACAATAGGAACAATTCAAGACACTTTACAACTGTTAGACGAAAACTTAATGGATCAACACAAGGCAGAAGGAAATAATTTTCTTCATATAGGATTAATACAAGTTGCAGTTAAACCCCTCCACAGGTTAGGTATTAGTCATCCAGTATTTTTATTACTAAGAGGTAATCAAGTCCTAAATTTTAAGGATTCAGTCATAGCAATATTAGAATAAAATTTGTGTGATGGACCCGTTTATTTTAATTGCTTTTCAAACTACATGATAAGTATTAGAAGGCCTAGAGCAAAAGAAGCACTAAAATTACGCATCAAAACAAAAGAAGGATTATTTAAAGAAGGAGTAGAGCACCTAGTAGTATTATATAGGATTCATTACAAAATATCTAAAATTAGTGTCAATACGAGAGTTAAAAGAATATCACCTAGAAATGAGACAATAATAATGGAAGCCAATCTCCAAAGATCAACGATAAAAACTCTAAGACCTATTAAGCACGAAGAAAAATTAGCAGATTTTCTCGAAGAATGAAAATTAGAGGGAATCCAGTCTCCAAAAAAGTATGAAAGCTCTAGCATAGAAAGATGTATAGAAGATTAAGAAGGAAACATAGGAATTAAAATGAGAAGATCATTTTCAATAAACCATTTATCAACTTCCCAAGGGATCAATCACTTAACCAACTAGGCATTCAATTAGTGAACCAGCTAGGTATTCAAAAGATGTTAGCTCTACCACCTCCATGCTACACGTTGATTTAAGAGGAGTAGATTTCAGGCCATATATCCCAGAACCAATATATAGAGATCAAGAGTCCCCTGAGAATTCCCCAACTAGATCACAAATTTTAGTAATAAAAAGAGAATTTAGAATAAACAAAGAATATCTTAAAAAAGAATTTTTAGTGAATCATAATAGAGAACAGAGGAAATGGTATTTCTCAACCTTTTCTAAAGAACAAAATGATAAGTGGATAAAAGAATTTTATAAGTATTTAGAACAATTAGAAGATCATATGTTTTTCTTTGACTGGTTTAGTATATACTCAAAAAATAACAACATACCTAGCTAACCCCTTCATTGAAAAAGAAAATATGATAAATGTCAATACAAGGATAACAAATACATGGACAACTTGTAAGAATGAAGATATAGTTAGGGAACATCCTCCTTTAGAAGCATTGAAATTTAGTACAGAATGATTCGAACTAGAAGCATCACCCTTCAAGACAATATCAAATCCAGATTTGGAAGAAACTGTTAAAAAGAAAGATATAAAAAATATACAAGCTCAAAACAATTATTCAAACTTAGTATTAAATACAATCGCAAAACAATTAAATTGAGTAGAAATATAAGTTAACAATAAGTCAATAGAAAATGATAAAAAAAAACCTTCTTATTTAGACCCTCAAAGACCAATATATAAAATTAATAATTTAACAAAAGAAGAAAGTAAAAAGATAAATTTAGGCAAAAACCCAAACATATTATTAGACGACATTACTAAGAAGTTAGAAAAATCAAACACAAGGGCCTCCTCTTCAAATAATCCAAGGATAAATACTTTAACTCAAGAAAGAGGAAGTGATATAATGAGGAAGATGTAAACATGATAAATAAAATAAGATTTCCAAAAACTAGAAATTATTATCCAAGACCCACTTATCCAGACACTCAATAAGAAGAAAAATATCAGTTTGTAGAAAATAGTTATTCAGGAGAATGTATAATCGGGTGGAATATAGATGGTGCTAGTGAACACCACATTCTAGATGTAATTCAAAATATGGTAATGTGTTCAACAGCCTATAAAATTAAAGGTAATACTGAAAAACAAATAGTAACCATGTTAGGGACGGGATTCTCGAGACAATTAAAAGCTTGGTGAGATAATTATCTAACAGACATGGATAGATCAATAATTTTAAATGCAATCAAAGAGGAAACTAGAGAAGGACAAATAGTATGTAGGGAGGATTCACTATCTACACTTTTGTATGCAATAACAAAACACTTTGTAGGAGACCCAATAAAGTTTCAAGAAAGAGTAGCAGAACAATTAATAAATTTATATTGCCCCACCATGTCAGATTTTAGATGGTATAAGGATATGTTCTTAACAAAATTATACACTAGGCCAGACTGTAATGCAGATTTTTGGAAGGAAAGATTCATGGTAGGATTACTAAAATTATTTGCTGAAAAGGTCCAAGAATCAATAAGAAGACATTATGACAATTCAATTCCTTATAATCAATTAACTTATGGTCAAATAATTAACTTCATAACTACTGAAGGATTAGCAATATGTACAAACTTAAAACTCCAACATAAAATAAAAAATGAAACAAAAGAAAATAGGAAACAGTTAGGGAACTTTTGTCAACAATATGGTATACAAAAAATCCAAGCTCCTTCAGCCAAATATAAGAAAATGAGTAGAAAAGAAATCTATGGCTCTAAACCAAGAAACAAATACATCTATGAATCAAAACCAAAAAATAGGTACACTAGTAAACCTAAATACCATAAGAAGTTTTCAAAAGATAAAGGAAGTCAAGGCAAAAACTTTGTGTGTTTTAAATGTGGTAGATATAGACATATAGCCAAACATTGTCAGTTGAAGAAAAAGATCAACACATTAGAAATATATGAGAAATATAAACAAAGTTTAATTAGCTTATTAATTAACGAATATGAAACCACAGATTAAGATACCGAAGAAGAAAGTGATGATGATAATAGACAAAATAGAAAATGAGGATGTTAAAAATCAATATTTGCTAAAATTAAAGGATATAATAGAGGTAGAGGAAAAGAATCCAAAAATTAAAGTAGAACCTTATAATTTTTAAGATATTCTCCAAAAATTTAAAAAACAAATTGAACAAGTAACAATAAAAGATCTTCAGCAAGAAATAAAATTAATAAAGGAAGAAATTCAACAGTTAAAACAAAAAGATGCTTCATTAGAATTAGACATGCTAAATATAATGGGAATACAATATGTAAAAAATGAGCAAAGTTTTAAAAAGGGAAACATTGATCAACAAAACGAGGAGGAAGAAGAAAGCTACTTAAACATAATAAATAAAGTCCCAATACAAAAATGGTATTGTCAGATATACTTAACAATAGGAAGTGAGTTTAGTAGAAATATGATAGTCCTAATCGACTCAGGAGCGGATTTGAACTGTATTCAAGAAGGATTAATCCCTACTTAATTAATTTTATGAGAAAACAAAAGAAAGATTGTCAGGAGCCAATGGAACGAACTTACAAGTTCAGTATAAATTATCAAATGCAAGAATCTGTAATAATAAAATATGCTTTAAAATACCTTTTATACTAGTCAAAGATATTAAAGAACCTATAATTTTAGGAACCCCATTTCTTACATTAATATACCCCTTTAAAGTTACAGATCAAGGAATTACAACAGAAGTAGCGGGAAGAGATATATGCTTTAAGTTCATAAGAAAACCTTTAATTAGATATATTAATCTGCTAAAATCAGCATCAATAAAAAACCAAGAGGCAATTTCTAGAAAAATACATCATATCAATCTAATCAATAAAGAAATACATTACAAAAGAATAGAGGAACAAGTGGGAACCCCCTCCATACAAAATATAATTAAATTATTACAAGAAAAATTTGAAAAAGAAATCTGTGCAGAACATCCGAATGCTTTCTGGGATAGGAAAAGACATATAGTATCTCTTCCATACGAAAAGGATTTTGATGAAAAAAAATATTTCGACAAAAGCTAGGCCAATACAAATTAGTCAAGAAATATTAGAATATCGTAAGAAGGAAATAAAAGAGCTCTTAGACAAAAGTTAATTAGACCAAGTAAATCTCCATAGAGTTGCCCAGCCTTTTATGTTCAAAATCAAGCCGAAATAGAAAGAGGAACACCATGGATGATCATAAATTATAGACCGTTAAATAAGGTCTTAAGATGGATAAGATGTCCTATCCCTAATAAAAGGGATTTAATCTCAAGAATTCAACAAGCTTCAATATTTTCTAAATTTGATATGAAATCAGGATATTATCAAATACAAATTGATGAGAAAGATAGGTACAAAACGCCGTTCGCTGCTCCTTTTGGTCATTATGAGTGGAATATTATGCCATTTGGATTAAAAAACGTTCCTTCAGAATTTCAAAATATTATGAATGACATTTTCAACCCATACACTAAATTTACTATAGTCTATATAGATGATGTACTAGTATTCTCAAATTCAATATATCAACATTTTAATCATTTAGGCCAATTCTTCAAAATAGTAAAAGATAATGGTCTAGTAGTCTCAGCCAAAAAGATAAAATTGTTTCTAACAAGGGTAAGGTTCTTAGGGTTTGATATATATCAAGGAATTGTAAAGCCCATTAGTAGATCAATAGAATTTGCTGAGAAATTTTCAGATGAGATAAGAGATAAAATCAACTACAAAGATTTTTAGGATGCCTAAATTATGTTTCTGATTTTATTCAAAACCTTAGGATTATGTGCAAGACTTTATTTAATAGATTAAAGAAAAACCCCTCAGCATGGGACCAAGAGATGACAATAGTGGTCCAAAATATAAAGAAAATAGTTAAAAATCTTCCTTGTCTAGGAATCCCAGATCCATAAGCTTTCATGATAGTAGAAATCGATGCTTCTGAAATAGGATATGGAGGCATCCTTAAACAACTAATCCTACATTCAAACAAAGAGCAAATACTTAGGTATTACTCTGGTACATGGACTGAAGCTCAACAAAAATATTCTACTATAAAGAAAGAGGTTCTCGCAATTGTTTTATGTGTTACAAAATTTCAGGATGATTTGTTTAATAAAAAGTTTCTTCTCAAAATGGATTGTAAGGTTGCAAAAGATGTTTTACAAAAGGACGTAAAAAATTTAGCTTCCAAACATATTTTTGCTAGATGGCAAGCAATTTTTATCCTATTTTGATTTTGATATACAACATATTGATGGATCAAAAAATGCTCTTCCAGATTTTTTAACAAGAGAATTTTTGCAGGGGAAGAATGAGTAAGCCCAAACCTAAAAAACAAAACCAAAGATCAAATGGTCAGCCATTTTTCAACACTAGCCGCTCCATCTTCATCAAACACTAGACCCACTTCTTCCCTCTCAATAGTTCAAAACAGATTTATGCCCTTGACTTATCAACAGTCTGTTATATTATCAGCTGTTCCACAAACCCCTCCGAAAAAGGCCTCGACATCCCAAAAGCCACACCTTTAAAACAAGAATGCTCATATATGAAGAAAAATCTCAATATCCCCATTGTTCTAATAGAGTCTGAATATTTAAGGCCTAGAGCCACTCCTAGGGAGATTGCTCAAAATATTTTTTCAAAATAGTGGCATTTTCTTCTTGGAAGTTAGAAAAATCAAGACTATATTATGAGTTTATTTTAGTGGACACCGACTCAATAACCTTAACCCATGAATATGATCCTCAAAATCCTCAAAATATTTTATACTTCAAAATAAAGATCAATAAAGTTCTTTCTGTTTATCTGACAATACCTTTTTGTATTGGGACTTTATTTATTATGTTTAAGTAGCTTTCTTCTCCCTCCTCGTTTTGTTGATCAATGTTTCCCTTTTTAAAACTTTGCTCATTTTTTACATATTGTATTCCCATTATATTTAGCATGTCTAATTCTAATGAAGCATTTTTTTCATGATAAATTTTTCTAACTTCTTAGTAATTTCGTCTAATACTATGTTTGAATTTTTGCCTAAATTTATCTTTTTACTTTTTTCCTTTGTTAAATTATTAATTTTATATATTGGTCTTTGAGGGTCTAAATAAGAAGGTTTTTTATCATTTTTTATTGGCTTATTGTTAACTTGTATTTTTACTCTTTTTTTTTTGCAATTGTATTTAATACTAAGTTTGAATAATTGTTTTGAGCTTATATATTTTTGGCCAAATGACTCTTTTGGTCCTCAACGTTTGCACCAAGTTTAATATTGGTCCTCAACGTTTCAAAAAGTTATTTTTGGTCCTCAACGTTTTTATTTTGGTCAAAATTGGTCCTCCAGCATAACTCCGTCTGGTTTTTTTTTGTTAAATGCTGACGTGGAAGGCTTATGTGGCACACCATCTCTCCTACGTGTTATATTTGGATGATATGACACCATCTCTCACTCCAATTCAGCAAAACGACGCCGTTTTGCATTACTTCTCTCTCACTCCAACTCAGTAAAACGGCGTCATTTTGCTGAGTTGGAGTGCGAGAGGGTGTCATATCATCCAAATATGACAGTAGGAGAGAGGGTGTGCCACATAAGCCTTCTACGTCAGCATTTAACAAAAAAAATCAGACGGAGTTATGCTGGAGGACCAATTTTGACCAAAATAAAAACGTTGAGAACCAAAAATAACTTTTTGAAACGTTGAGGACCAATATTAAACTTGATGCAAACGTTGAGGACCAAAAGAGTCATTTGGCCTATATTTTTTATATCTTTCTTTTTAAGAGTTTCTTCCAAATCTGAATTTTTAGTTAATATATTATCAAACTAGGATTAAGCCCGTGTTCATGAAGATTTACATGAATATAGTTTAAATTAAGAAAAATATTGGAAAAAACTTAGGTCCATTTTTTTATGTCTATTACATTAAGTTTTTCAATATAAATATAACACGTGACAAAAAGTGTTTAAATGACCAATCACAGTAGAGAGAGAATATAAAATATCACCTTTTATATGACCAATCATAGAAGAAAGAGAGTGTCAATACAATATATAATTAGTAGAACTTGATATAATGAACATAAAAAAATGGACCTAAGTTTTTTCCAAAAATATTATTGAAAACATTTGAAATCATAATTTAATTAAGTATAATATTTACAAAAAATAAGATATAACTTAATTAACAAAAAAAATATAACTTAATATTAATATTATTTAAATTGACACAACGAAATATATATATATATATATATATATATATATATATATATATATATATATATATATATTTGGTAAAGAACACAATATATTTAAAATATAATAAATTTGACTACTATTCAGCACAAATATAAAGTCGTGTAAAAATTTTAAAATATTTAGATTCAATATAAAGTCTTATTTAATGTCACGTCTCTCCATAATAATTTTCCTTTTCTTTCATTTAAAAATTTTTAAATTTATTTTTCAAGTTTTAAATTATAAAATTAGATTGAATTGAATTTTCAAATTTTTTAACAAAATTTTGAAATTTAACATTACTTTTTAAATTATTCTAAAAAAATTATTTTTAAATTTGATATTAATTTAAAATTAAACTATTTTACATTTGAAAATTGAAATTTAATTCATAATTGTTATATAATCTCTCTATTCTTTTAATTATTTTATAATTTATTCTTCTCTCTCCACTTTTGAATACATATACTTTCTTTTCATCTTTTTAGGCACACTCTCCATAATAATTTATTACCTTTAATTTTAATTTTAGTTTTAAAATTTAAAATAAATTATAAGAATAATTTCAATATTTATAAAGATCAGTAAGGAAGAGAACTTTCTGATATTGTAATTGTAGATGCATACGATACCTGTTTGACAAACTTGTATGAATAATTTTATTTTTTATTGCCAACAATGGAATACAATTATTAGGGTATGTTTGGTAAGAAAGTCAAACAGTAGAATCGTGGTGTTTCACGATTCTCAAAAAAATTTTACATCATATTTTATATATATCAAACACACTTTTTATCATACTTCTTCTCTCTCCTAATTTTTCTCTCTATCTCTCTCCTCACTTTTCTCTACAGTATTTTCTTTTATTCTACAGTACTTTACTCTATAGTACTTTCTTTACAATATTTTACATTTGTGTATCTATACCAAACGTACCCTTAAAAAAGTTATTGACCATCATATATTAGTTCCCATGAATCAATGTCACATGAAACAAGTTATTGGCCATCACATATTAGTTCCCATGAGTCAATGTCACATGAAACCACATGGAAAGTCTAAATATAAAATTTTCTAACATATTTTTTATCATATAATTAATATTGCAACATTTCCTTGAAAATTGACCAATAGATGACTATTTTTACTTCAGGGTCTTGCTAAATGGATATGTTTAAAAGTGTCTGCAAATATATATATCATATAGAAACAATGATTTTGTACAGTAAATATTTACATTAATCAAGGGAATAATTCGTTTGCATATACTTATATATATATGTTTAAAAGTGTTTAAAAGTCTAAATATATTATATATATATATGTTTAAAAGTGTTTAAAAGTGTCTGCAAATATATATGTCTATTCAAACTTGCATATACTTATATGTGTATATATATATATATATATATATAAATGACATTTAATCAAGGGAATAATTCGTTTGCATCAATTACTAAATATAAGGAACACAAATGAAAGCTTATATAAAAGTAAGGGACAAAAAGTTTATTTTGGCCTTTATTTTTTTAAAGTGGCTTATGGAGTAAATTATATTTTTATCCATTAGGATTCAAAATCTGATTATTTAATCATATTGTTAAAATTATATTTTCTCCCATTGACTAAACTTTGACTTACTAATTATAGTTTTAGGATTTTTTTTTACTTCTTTTTCTTAATATATTTATCCTTTTCGCATTTATCACTTCTTCTACATAATAAGCAACTTTGACTATGGTTGACTAAGTTTTAGATTTTCTAAATTATCCTTTGCTTAATATTTTTTGGTTCATTACAATAATTAAAGATAACAAAAATTTATGTTTATCAAGGTTAAAATTTCAATGCAAAAATTTGTTACTCAGCAACATAAAATAAATCTTAAAACATATATATTATTAGTTTGAGTAATCATTTTATCAGGTTAAATGTTGAGTCAGCAATCAATAAGTACTATATATACCTACCAATTTTAATTAATAAATTATTATGGTATACATACTCTAATGTTAGTATAAAGTATATTTGTAAGAACTGAAAAAAAAAGAGAGGATGAAATAAATTAAGATGTCCTTGGCTATGGAGAATTTGACTTGTTCTTAATTCCATCGTTTCTTGAGATTTTTTTACACTAAAAACATATTATTTTTTATCACAAATTATGAAACAATCAAAAGTTGACAAGAGTATATATATATATATATATATATATATATATATATGTGTGTGTGTGTGTGTATGTATAATTGCCATGTCAATATATAAAGCTCAACTTTTGAAGGTAGAAAACCTGTCATTCTCTTCTTATTTTAAATAGGTCAAATGCCCATTTTGGTCCTCTATATTTCACCCAAGTTCTAAATTAGTCCTTTATGTTTCAAAAGTTTCAAATTGGTCCTTTATGTTTCTCAGAAGTTTCAATTTGGTCCTTTCATCCAAGTCTGTCCATTTCTTCCGTTAAGTGCTGACGTGGCGTGCTGAGATGGATATATCATGCATCTCTCCTACGTGTCCATTTAAGCTGATGTGTCATGTCAAGTCATCGCCATGTCATCTTCTATCATCTTTTGTGATGACATGGCAATGACGTGGCAATGATGTCAACACGCCATGTCAACAATTAACTTAAAAAATTTACAGAAATAGACAGAAGAGCGAATTTGGAACTTCTGTGCAACACAAAGGACCAAAATGAACCTTTAACGTTTAAAATAAATAGATCGAAACTTAAAAGATAAAAAAATAAATAAATGTATGAATGAGTGGCTGAGGGTTCGAGCTCCTAGTAGAATGACCCATATATTAATGAGACAAGGAAGAAATCTCTAAGTTTTAGTATTTATGTGTATTTGTTACATAGAAATGTCCACCAGGACGAGAAGGATATTCATGTGGAATATATAATATCCAAATTTGACAACCTATAGTTCCACTTAATTATCTCTAAACACTAAAACTGAGACAAGCAAAGCATAATGTGTCATACATGTATAAGTATAACCCTCTTCCCCTTTTAATTATATATTGCTTCACTTGGTCACCAAATCTATCAAAGTCTTGAAATTCTGCGTAGAGTTACCATAAGGTTTATCTGCTTCCATTGCAGAGTACTGAAGTTCCACAACTTTCTGCCTCATAACATTCCCTTTTTCACTCGCCAAAACCATCTCCAATACCTTCAAAGTCCCCTTCCTGGTGAATTCCCCACTCTCCACCCCCACACCGATCCCCCAAGCCTTCTCCAGCATCCTCGTGTTCAACATCTGGTCCCCGAAGAACGGCCGGCAAATCATGGGCACCCCTCCCACGACGCTCTCCATGATTGAGTTCCACCCACAATGTGTCACGAACACGCCCACGGCCCTGTGTTTGAGGATATGTGATTGGGGCGCCCAGGGGACGACCTTGCCCTTGTTTTTTGTCCTCTTCAGGAACGCGAAGGGCAGTTCGGTCTCGGGGTCGCCCCTGAACGACCAAATGAAGGGGAACCCGGACTCTTCTATGGCGTCGGCTAGGGCCGCGAGCTCGTGGGGCGGCGGGGTCATGAAACTCCCGAAACTTATGTATGCCACCGACGCGTCCTCCTGTTGGTCGAGCCATTTTAGACACCCGGTGCTGTCCGGGGAAATAGGGTCGGAGTCCGGATTCTCTGCTGTTATTTTGACTCTAACTCGGAGTGGTGGTTTGGGCTTTGTGGTGATTGGGAAGGGGCCCACGAGGAGTAGGAGTTTGAATTTGGATTCGAGCTCCTTGACGATGGTGGGAAACACCGCGTCGAAGGAGTTTATGGCTAACGCTGTTGCACGTGGCAACATTTGGCTCATCTTGTGCATCATTGCGGCGAAAGGAGCTTCCATTTCTTCTTCGCTTGCAATTTCCCTTGGTAAGTCGCTGAAGTTTGCATCTGAAAGTCCTGGGATGAAATTGAGGGTTCGGTCTTTCTTGCCTGCAACGTCATTAGGAAAAAAAAAAAAAAAAGATGATTATTGATTGATGCTTTAATATCATAAATTTAAACTTAACTCGAAAATTTTTAATATATAAAAAAAATATGATGTAAAATTTATTTAAAAATGGTGAGAATCATGAATTACGCACCTCCATTCCAAGAAAGCCTCCAACGCAGAATGTCCGTCGAAAGGTGCGCAAGAAGGGAATGGGGCCCAGAAGTCCAAACCGGGATCCACTTCGCCTGCATTTCCTCCGCCATATCCGCACAGAACCAATAGAACGCATCCGAAACCAAGCACGTGATCTTCTTCCCATTCTCCTCTTCCACCGCTTCCTCCATGGCTCGCCTGTAGTTTTCCGGCGTCTCCTTCAAGAATAGGTTGATCGGTTCCATCGGCGACGAAGGCCTAAACCCCTTCGGCAATCCGTCGTGGACGATGCGGGGCCTCACGTTGGGGATCCTCTTATTGGAGAAAACTTTGTCTATGGATCTCGCGGTGCTGAAGAACGAGAAGGTCACGTTCGGTGCGGAATCGGCGATCTTCTCGACGAGGCTCAAGAGAGGCCCCGCGTGTGTCCCGAATGGGAATGCCAAAACGGCGACGTGTAATGACGACGACGACGACGATGATGCGTTATTATTACTATTATCATCATTATTGCTATCTTCAAATCCTCCCATGGCCGTTTAATTTTTGCCTTGGAAGATTGAGTTTTGCTTTCTTGCTCTTTGTTTGATGATGATTACAAGTAATTAATTGGGATCGAATTGGAGATTGAGATGATGTATGTGTGGGATTTAAGGGGAAATTAATGAGAATTTTAGTCAGTGCAACGAATGATATGACTAAGGTTTAGCTTGGTATTGGTGTAAATGTCTAACTTAGATTTCTTTTTAATTTCCGACAACTAATGAAAAGCTGTTACACAGGTAGATATTTTTCCCTGTAAGATAGATCTATTCTACAAATATCTATTTTTGTTTTGTTGGCATAGAACCTTCTAGTACATAATTTAGTCTCCGAGTATTTTAAAAGTTTAACGGTTTATTCTTGACTATATATTAACTCTCAACCAAATAATTAATTTGACGTTTTAATATTTAAAAGGTATATAAAGTTATTATTATACTAATTAGTCTTTATATTTGACCTTTTTTTTTCTGTTATAGTAAAAGTCAATTTTAGTATTTACATTTATATCTATATATCTATATATATATATTAAAAGAATTTTACCAATTTAAGCATTCGACAAGTGGGTTCTTCCTTTTTCATCTTTCTCTTCTTTCATATTTTTTTATGAGTTGACATAAATGTGACACATGACATGAAACTAAAAATAAACTTTAAAAGTATAATCTTTAATTATAGAAATAATTGAACAAATATATTAATCATGCTTTAAAATAAATAAATATATAAATGTAATAATCATGTGTTAATAAAACATATGATATATCAATTATTACAAACTGTTTTTGGAAATCAACATACGAACAATTATTTAAAAAAATCCTAAGCAAATTTTTTAATATACCAATATTCATTTAATCACATATAATATCTATTACCATAATTTTTGTTATATCAAATTTTCCAAAAGTCTAATATATATATATTATATTTAAAAACCAAAAGAGGTGGTTGGTTGGAGTGGTAGGTACTCCATTTCCCTTAAACAAGGTCTCGAATTCGAGTCTTGTGTATGAAAAAATTTCTGCTGTTAGAGTTCTACCCCGTTTGGGACCTCAGCCAGCTCGAACAAAATTCACTAGTCAAATATTGGTTAATATATATATATATATATGATGAAACAAATCTGATATTAATCAAATTAACATATAGATTTATTGTATTTTTTATAATCTAATTAAATATATATATATTTTTTGGATAAGATCTAATTAAATATTTTTAGAAGATTTGATAATAACATATTTGATTAAATTATAACAAATACTTGTGTTAATTAATGGGACACGTTAGAAACAATTCAGGGGATTTTTTATTATTAATTCAAATGTGAAAACATAACAAAAAGGAAATCACAAATAAAATTTTGATCGAGAAAAATACTATTATGGTCCTTTACGTTTATCTTCTGTCTCAATTTGGTCCTTTACGTTTGCTCTGTCTCAATTTAGTCATTTATGTTTGTAATTTGAATCAATTTGATCCTTCCGTTATCTAGGTGTTAAATAATTAACGGTTTGTTTGTTGACGTGGACAATTAAATATGTACACTTAGGCATGCCAAGTTAAAATTACTCAATTTCTATATTTATTAATATTATTTTTTAAATAAAAATCAATTAAAACTTAAATACTAATTAAAAAAATCAATTAAATCATAAAACCTAATTAAACTGTAGCCTCCACATCTTCATCTTCAACAACTCTCACCCTTCGAAATTTTCAATCTCGATCTCAAATTTTTATTGCCACACTCTCTAAGATGGAGTAATTCAGACTTGTTTATGGGGACACTGCCTTCCATGGAAGTCGTCCATGTTCTTACAAATGAAATCTCCAGTTGATTCTCGTGTAATGCCGCAATTGAAAAATTGGTCCCATGGATTCTACGTAGAAAATAGGGCTATAGCAGCAGCTAAAAATGCCGCTAAAAGTAACTAAAACTGTTACTAAAACTTATACCAGCAGTTGTTCAACTGCCACTACAAAATCCTGACCTGCCACTAGATCCCTGCAAGTATAGATTTATACCAACTAATACACAAATTGCTGGTATAAATTTGGTATATAGTAGCAAAGGTAAAAACTGCTGGTATAGCATCATAATAACAGCTGGTATAAACATGTTTTATAGCAGCAAAATCAACAACTGGTGGTATAGTTAGATTTTATAGGAGCAATGTAAACAATTGCTGGTAAAAAATTGAAATAAATGCTACTATATCTTATTTCTCATATTTGAAATAGTTACTAGTATCAGCATATAAATAAATGAGACTGGAAGGGGGAAAAAAAGACAAAACCTAACAAATATTTAAGCATTAATACAAATATTATTTCAAACAATGATTATATCTATCTCAAAATTTAATAGAGCCCGCAAAACACAAGTATATATTGAAATATTCAAAATCTAGAGTTTATGTATAGTATAGAAATATCTATTTCCAATATATGCAAAAAACAAATACACATGAAATAGAAATATTAGGTAAAATATCTATTGAGATTGAACTTTTCTACAAATCTTAAGTCTCCAATTCTTGTGTCACCTCTTCAAAATTTCATTTTTGTACCTATTAAAATTTAAGAAGGCAAAAAAAAAAAATATAAATACATTATAACATGGATAAGAACCTAAAAATTAATATAAAAGTAAGGAAACAGAACAGATGAAGGCAAAGGGCTACTAATCAAACAAAAAAAGTTAAGGCAGGGACTAAGCTACAGCCACATGTGTATGAATTTGGTTAGAACAATTATCACTCAAAATTCTTGTGCCTCCTCTTCAAATTTTCAGTTTTGCACCTATTAAGATTTAAGGCAAAAAAATTTGAATACATTATAATAAATAACTTGGGAATAAGTTTGATATATCTAATAAAGAGACTCAAAATCAAGACAAGGGTCATCACAGAAATTAGAAAATTCTAAAGGCTCACATGAATTTGTTGTTTATTTTCATCCACAATAATGAAGATGAAATGGTGCAGTAGGAACAACACAGCAATAAAAAAAACAAAATACTTAAAAAAATCAATCACAGTGAGCAATCTCATGCTAAGACCAAATGAAACTAATAATAGAAGTAATTGGCATCTACCACTCTAGGATTTTTTATGTCTATGACCAGTGGTGCCAAAGGATAAAATAACAAATTTGGCTTCAATAATAAGACTCTTAAAGAACTGTTAAATCTTGACACAGGTTAATTACGCCCAAATGCATCAATATTGAAAGGGTGAACTTCTAAGTCCAACCTCAAACTTAATTTTCAGCCTTTAATTTGAACAATTTAAGCTTAACTAACCTCTTTCCATTCCTAGTGTCTTACTTGGTAAAGAAAAAGTAGCTAGCTATCTTGTGCAACTTTTGATTCATCAACTACACCTTTCCATGAAGAATTAATAAAACCCAGACAAGCAGGTAACTAGGCAAGAAATATATAATATGACCAAATTTGCATACCTTGTTTGATTTGATTTGCTTTAATGAAGAGTCCAACTGACGTTCAAGCTGCTCAAGCTCCTTTATGCCCAAGTGTTCCAATTCTTCCCCAAGCAGATTTCTACACATTGTAGATTTAAATTATTTGCTTATATAACTAAAAGTTCTCATTTAATTTTCATGGTCATCCTGGCGTGAGGGCTAGTTTTTTTATCATTTTTAAAAGGAATATACAATTTATGGTCTTTAGATTTAGTTAAAAACAGAGATCAAGTTTATAGAACATAAAATTCTTTATTTTCTAGAAAATATAGTCAAAGCTTCTATCAAAAACTTATTTGTCTTCTTGTTTTTTTCAAAGAAAATAATTAACCTGTATCTCCACTGCTGGTTAGTCTGCTTCCAAGGATCCGTAGCTGCATCTTTGGTACCGTTCGATTGTCTTGGCCATGCTGAAACAAATGAATAAACCAGTACATAAGTGGCATAAATTTGTGTTGTGTGTGTCTATATCTGTATTCATATGTTGTTGAAAAAAGAATGCTAGGATATAATCAATTAAGATGAAACAAAACATATAATACAATTATATAAATCTAGCATATTAACCAAAACTAGTCAGTCGAAGTAATAATCAACATCATAATATAATATCACTCTATAAAGTGATGTAGCTTACGCTAAATCAAACATTATATAAATCTAGCATATTACATGTTTCAATTAATTTCTAGAAACTAAGGGAACAGACAAAGAATGAAGAGCACAAAATCCCACTAAAAATTAGGAGTTGCATCAGAAAAATTAAAGTGGTGAAATATTTATCTGAACATAACAATGCTATCTAACTAGCTTACCTTGTAAACTGGTCCAAATCCACCTACTCCAAGATTATTTGTAGCAAGTCTAATGGTCTCGAATTCAAAATGTAATGTCTCAACATGTTTAATTTCATCATCACTTTCAGCTTCACCTAAGAATTAGAATTTAAAAGGTTAATCAATTCTTCAAAAGCTAGCGTTAGTTTGACTTACTTTCAATAGTTTTCTTTCCTTTCTTAACTTTAAAATAGATGCAGATCAAGATGACTAGTAAGATAAAAGCAACAATAATGGGCACAACTATGATGATGACAGTTCTTGATTTGTTGCTATTTCCTGCATAAGCCAAACATGTTATATATATATATATATATATATGGAAACTGAATAAAGGAGAAATTTTACTAACCTATGACCAAGAGCAGTATGAAGATTGACAATGATGGCTTCTTCTTAAGGAATGATGTTTCATCTCTTCACGTATGCTCTCAAGTAGTTTATGTTTATCCATCTCAATCTGCAACTCTTCCCACATCTCAATAATCCTTCAATTCATCAAATCAAATTAACCATTAATTAATTACAAATACTAATCAGTAGTTAATTAAGCAATGTACTAATCCAGTTAGTACCTGTATTTTTGGGCAAGGACCTCCAAGAGCCTTTTATATGACACATAACAGCAAACTTCCGAAAAATCAGCATGCAATTTAGGAAATCACAAATGTGACAGGGCATGATTGTTGTCGTACAAGCCACTTGCTTTCACATCTTCCTCTTACCACTACACTAACAACACAACTTCACCTACCTAATCTGTTGAACAAGAGAAACTCTTTTGTTCCTTGCTTGATCTATTCAACATCATCATCAGATCACACTAGTCCTACCTTTTAAGAGAAACCCCTACTAACATACTATCAATAGTCACATGTATCTTAAAAAGCTTACACAATGTCAAGTCATTTCTCCTCCTCTGTCCCTTCTCCAATGATCCAAAATAATTGTGATGTTGTTATGTCATAATTTTAGAGATGTTGATCTAATATTGTCATGACTTGCAGATAAAGAGGCACCTAGTAAGAAACATTAAAAGAATGCCCTGTGAATGAGAACATGCCTATCTGCTTAAGTATAAATGACCAATCATTTCCATTCTTGTCTTTTGAAGAAATGCTATCATATAGTTTCTGTCTCACAGTCTTAATCCTTTCCGCCATCATTTCCATCTATGCTTTCCATTCATTGAATAGAGCTGAGAGTCCAACATTGGTAACAATCCTTCATAAAAACAAGATATAACATGGAACACTATCAAGAAATATGAAAAAATGGAGTAATTGATTTTCTGAACATAATGGTTCGGACACTGACATATGACTGAGAATTAATCCAATAAACTTTTTATATATTAAAATGAATATTATATCATATGTATTAAACACTACTCATGCTTTGATATATCTTGAAAGAATCACTAGTTTTTTAATATCATGCATTTTTCTACTTTAGGCTATACAGAGGTGAAGCAACAAAAATGAAACCAAATGAGCAGCAAAATAAACACAAATACTCAAAAAATTAAACACAAATGAAACCATAGGACGAGCAGCAAACTAAAATGTGGAGAAAACGAACTAGAGCAGCAACCAGCAGTGAAGCAACGAGCAGGGAACAGTAGAACAGAACAACAACGATAAGCGAAACGAAGGCGGCTAGGGATGACGATGAGCAACGGTTGATTAAGAGGAGAAAGAATAAGATTAAATGGACTAAAACAGATAAAGTTGGAGAAAATGAATCAGAAGGAAGAGAAAGACTAAGATTAAATGGAAAGAAGAAGAATCGAACCTTCTTGCAAAGACCATAAGTTCCAGGCTTCTGACCATCGAAAGGCGTGGTTCTTCAGCCGTCGTTTCTTCACACGCATTGCTCCAGATCTGAGAGATAACGCCATCTTTTGACCATCGAAAGGCGTGGTTCTTCAGCCGTCGTTTCTTCACACGCATTGCTCTAGATCTAAGAGATAACGTCATCTTCTACTGTTTTCTTCACAAGCAGATAGAGTTGGAGATGACGCATAGCTCATTTTCTACCGGCATTCTCTCCAATTATCAAAAATCGCATTCGATTGGACGGATTATCTCCGCCTGTGCCAATTATCAAACTTAGTGAAATCAAGACTGAGAAAGGTTTTTCAGCTACTTACGCTATTCAAAGTTTTCTCAGATCTGTTAAAAACTTTGTTTGAATCCAGATCAAGCTACGCTGATTGCCAATATGCTATTCATACAAATTTCAAAAGAGACAATGTGAGGAGAACTTTTAAATATGTACAGACTATAAGATGCAAGGGAAAGGATGAGTGAAGGTGTCAAGCCAGGGAGAAATCGAGATGGTAGAGAAAGGAATATTGCATTTTTTATTTGGCCTTGGAATATTACATTATTACACAATATTTTCTACTAAAAAATTTGTTTTATTTTTAGTAGCATGTACAACTGTCAGAATAGCAAAAGTCTTTTCTAGCGGTTGCAAAGAAGTGCGCCTAAAGGTAAGGTTTATAGTTGCAGTTTAAAACAATTGTTACAATACTATGTTTTTACTAGCAATATTTAAAAAAGCTACTAAAAAATTGCTGCTAAAACTTAATTTTGTAGTAGTGATACAGTATATATCTTAAATCAGTTAAATGCAAGACACAGTAATTAATAAAAGGACAAACATGATCATACCTCTGAAAAGTACTATTTTTCCTGGTTTATTACAAACCACGTCAAAATATTGAGATATGATCTTCTAAAGTAGTTATGAGAGAGACATAGAGAAGGAAAATATTTTATTGTTTGATTTTTTTATCTCCCAATTTATCTTCTTCTCTCTATCTCTCTCAAACTCTACTAAGAAATGTAGAGAATTACTTTAGAGGATCCGTTCTCCAAAATACCTGCCAAGTTAATATCATGCTGTATTATTTAATTAAGGTCAAATCCCCATTTTAGTCCTCTATGTTTCGCCCAAGTTTTAAATTGGTCCTTTATCTTTCAAAAGTTTTATATTGGTCCTTTTTGTTTTCCAAAAAGTTTTATATTTTTCCTTCAGGTTTCATTAAAGTTTTATATTGGTCTTTTATGTTTCATTGAAGTTCTATATTGGTCCTTTATGTTTCATTAAAGTTTTATATTGGTCTTTTATGTTTCATTGAAGTTCTATATTGGTCCTTTATGTTTCATTGAAGTTTTATATTGGTCCTTTATGTTTCATTGAAGTTTTATATTAGCCCTTTAAGTTTCATTAGAGTTTCATATTGGTCCTTTTAGCATGGTTTTATTTTTTGTTTAAACGACGCCGTTTGGGTGTTTTTGGTGTGTCTAAGGTCACGTCAACTATCTGATACACGTAGGAGAGATTATGTGTCTACTTCGGCATGCCACGTCAGCAGTTAACTAAAGAATTTGATGGATTTGGATAGAAGGACCAATTTAGAACTTCTGGGAAACTTGAAGGACTAATTTAAAACTTTTGAAACATAAAGAACTAATTTGAAACTTGAGTGAAACATAGATGACCAAAATGAACCTAACCTTTTAATTAATCAACAAAAGTGCAACTTTTAATTGGATTTATTCCGGGATAATTGTAGTGGTGGCCGGTGGGTATCCTCTATCTTGTTCTTTGTTCCGGGGTTCTAGTACATTGTCGATTCTATTATATGATATTCCAACAACATAACCCTCTAGTCTAAACAGAGTGCTTGGACGATGCCATTATCAATTACCACTTACTTATCATCTTCTTCATTCGTCAGCCTACTGCTGAAATAGAAGGTTTCCTTTCTGTTCATTTTCCTCAATTCCCATAAACTTTGGCAATCAAAATTTGAGATCGAGATTGAAAAATTTAAATGATGAGAATTGTTGAAGATGAAGATGGAGGCTACATTTAATTAGGGATTATGTTTTAATGATTTTTTTAATTAGTATTTAGGTTTTAATTGATTTTATTTAAAAAATAATATTAATAAATATAGAAATTGATTAATTCTAATTTATCATGTCTAAGTGTACATATTTAACTGTCCACGTCAGTAAACCGTCAATTATTTAACACCTAGATAATTGAAGGATCAAATTGACTCAATTTACAAACGTAAAGGACTAAATTGAGACAAAACAAATGTAAACACTATTTTAGTGTGGGTGACAGAGTCCTGTTTACATCCTACGTGCAGAGGTTGTAGACAAACAGGTGAGTACTGGGCTATTGTATCCTGGAGGTAATGCGTCTGAGTACCCCTGCACCGGGTGATATAGCAAAATCAACCCGTGGGAGGCGTGAATTACCTTAAACTTGTTGGGGCAGCAACCTGAAAATAAGAATAAACACAAAAAATAGGAAAATGTAAATTTGTTAGAGAAATAATAAAATGCGTGGTACCAGACTGAAGCACAGGTATCTCGTTATCTTTAAGGTATTCATGGCTAACCCCATAATGCAGCAAATGAAAAATAAGAATAATTAGAAATAAGTATGAGTTCTACTTGGTGAACTAACTCAAATATATATTTTATATATTTTTGGTATCTTGATTTATTTTTGTGAGCTTATAATATTTTTATATTTTATTTAATTGCTCACAAAATTTGAGATTTGTTGTGAAATATTTTCACATAGATACCAATATATTTGACTGAGTTTCTTGGTCAAACCAAAAGTATAATAAAATTACATAATATATATTTGATATAAAATGTTATGTAATTTGATCAATAATACATATACCCCACCTATATGTTTTCAAGGTAATCTTGGTATACGAGATTTAAATGTTCTTTAAATGATAAGATGCTAGTTAACTGTATTATAAAATTAGAAAGGCTCTTTTATATTAGTAGTGGTATATTTTGGAATTTTGTCTATATGCAAATAAATTGCATAATTATTTTATGTGATTTTATATCCTACTAATATTTATATTATTGTGAGCCATTTATATTTATAGTGAATTTGAGTAAATTATTACTCTTAAAGAGCATCCTAGAAAGGTGGTTGGTTCTCATTCCAAATGAAGGTATGTGTTATTTTTGTTAATATTGAGGGTGAAAAAAAATAAGCTTATTTATATAATTTTGTAAAAAGCTTTGATGTGTTGGCGTGTAATTTATAATTTTATTTTTAGGTTGCTGCCCCAACAGAATTTAGGGCGTAATCTTGGTTGTAATTCAACGTTTCCTCCAACATTCTTTATATCAAATATACCTCTTTATGTAATCTGATGAAATTATATTTTTGCCCTTACATTTTTATCCACTTTTATTCCATTCCCATTTTTAATATAAGGATAAAATGATTATTTTACCTACTTTTATTCAATTCACATCACATTTTTTTTATCAAGAAAGGATTATATTACATTTTACCATAATTTTGGTTATATTAAATTTTCCAAAAATCTAATATATATATATATATATAAATCAAAACAGGTGGTTGGTTGGAGTGGCAGGTACTCCATTCCCCTTAAGCAAGGTCTCGAGTTCAAGTCTTGTGTATGAAAAACCTTTGCTGGGAGGGATTTATCCCCGTTATGGGACCTCAGCTAGTCCGAACAAGATTGCTTCTAATAAGAGAATACCTGTGGAAAAAAAATTAAAATAAAATAGCAAAATTCTATAGTCAAATATTGGTTAGTATATATGATGAAAGTTGAAACAAATCTGATATTGATCAAATTAACATATAGATTTATTGTATTTTTTATAACTAATTAAATATTTTTAGAAGATTTGATAATAACATATTTGATTAAATTATAACAAATACATGTGTTAATTAATGGGACACGTACGTTTGACGTTAGGAACAATTCAGGGGATTTTTTATTATTAATTCAAATGAGAAAACATAATAAAAAGGAAATCACAAATATATATATCTATATATATATATATATATCTATATTAATATGGCTTTAGACATTTTGGTGTCACACAAGCAAAGTGTGACACCAAAAAAAAACTTTCCCCTCAACTTCACATAATTGGAGGAGATATAAGAGAGAAAGAGATCATGGGTAAGGTAGTTAATAAAAGTGGTGAGAGAGAAGTTAGAAATATAATTAGTTATTGAATTATTTATTATATTTTAAAATATAATAATAATAATTTTATAGTAAATTTAAAAAAATTGATTGCATGCACCTTGGTGCATGCAAAACCTCTAGTATCTAAATATATATGGCTTTGGAGTTTTTGGTGTCACACAAGCAAAGTGTGATACCAAAAAAATAACTTCCCCCTCAACTTTCCAATAAATAACTAACTTCTCACAAAATAACTATATTTTATAATTAAAAAATATAAAAAAAATAATATGATTGGTGTTTACTAATAAAATAGAGAAGTGCATAACTTCTCATTTTTTATTTTTTTTATTTTAAATTATGATAACAACTCTATTTAAAAATTTTAAAATTATCAAATATTTAACTTTTAATGATTTTAAAATATAATAAATATTTTATATTATATTTTTAAAAAATTTAAGAATAAATTACATGTATGCACGTAAGTGCATGTGAAGCCTCTAGTATATATATATGGCTTTGGAGTTTTTGGTGTCACACTAGCAAAGTGTGACACCAAAAAAATAACTTCCCCCTCAACTTCCCAATAAATAACTAATTTCTCACAAAATAGTTATATTTTATAATTAAAAATACAAAACAATAATATGATCGGAGGATGTGGGAGAGAGAAAACAAGTATGATAGGTGGTTACTAATAAAATGGAGAAGTGCATAACTTCTTATTTTTTAATTTTAAATTATGATAACAATTCTATTTAAAATTTTAAACTTATCAAATATTTAATTTTTAATAATTTTAAAATATAATAACTATTTTATATTATATTTTAAAAAAATTTAAGAATAAATTACATGTATGCACGTAGGTGCATGCGAAGCCTCTAGTATATATATATGGCTTTAGACTTTTTGGTGTCACACAAGTAATTTGTGACACCAAAAAAATAACTTCCCCCTCAACTTCCCAATAAATAACCAAGTATGATAGGTGGTTACTAAAAAAATAGAGAAGTGCATAACTTCTCATTTTTTAATTTTCTGATTTTAAATTATGATAAAAATTCTATTTAAAAATTATCAAATATTTAATTTTTAATAATTTTAAAATATAATAACTATTTTATATTATATTTTTTAAAAAATTAAGAATAAATTACATGTATGCACGTAGGTGCATGCGAAGCCTCTAGTATATATCTATATCTATATTAATATGGCTTTAGATTTTTTGGTTTCACAAAAGCAAAGTATGACATCAAAAAAATAACTTCCTCTATAATTTTATAAGTGTAACTTCCCAATAAATAACCAACTTCTTAATAAATAATTACAAAAGAACTTCTTTTGATGCTAATTTTTGGTGTCACAAAAAAAGTGTGACACCAAAAAAATAACTTCCTAAATATAACATGTACGTATGTGTCACACAAGCAAAGTGTGATACCAAAAAAATAACTTTCCCACTTAAACTAATTAATCAATAAATACGTTCTCATGAATAACTTCTCAATAAATAACTTCTCATGATTTAATATATTATTTAAAATATAATTATTATATTATATTTTAAAAATTAAAAAATTATCAAATATTTAATATTTTATTATTTTAAATAATAATAATTTTATCATATATATTTTTTAGAAAAATAAAAACAAATCGCATGCACGATAGGTGCATGCGAAGCCTCTAGTATATCTATCTATATATATATGGCTTTGGACTTTTTCGTGTCACACAAGCAAAGTATGACACCAAAAAAATAACGTCCCCTCAACTTCCCAATAAACAACCAACTTCCCACAAAATAGTTATATTTTATAATTAAAAAATACAAAAATATAATATGATTGGAGTATGTGGGAGAGAGAAAACAAGCATAACTTCTTATTTTTTAATTTTTTAATTTTAAATGATGATAACAATTTTATTTTAAAATTTTAAAATATTTAATTTTTAATGATTTTAAAATATAATAACTATTTTATATTATATTTTAAAACAATTTAAGAAATTACATGTATGCACGTAGGTGCATGCGAAGCCTCTAGTATATATATATGCCTTTGGAGTTTTTGGTGTCACACAAGAAAAGTGTGATACCAAAAAAATAACTTCCCCCTCAACTTCCCAATAAATAACCAAGTATGATAGGTGGTTACTAAAAAAATGGAGAAGTGCATAACTTCTCATTTTTTAAATTTTTTTTATTTTAAATTATAATAAAAATTCTATTTAAAAATTTTAAAATTTTAAAATATTTAATTACCAAAAAATAACTTCCCCACAAAAAAACTGATCGATAAATAATTTCTCATGATTTAATATATTATTTAAAATATAATTATTATATTATATTTTGAAAGATAAACAATTATCAAATATTTAATATTTTATTATTTTAAATCATAATAATAATTTTATCTTATATATATTTTTAAAAAATAAAAATAAATTACATGCACGGTACGTGCATGCGAAGCGTCTAGTATATCTATATTTATATGTCTGTGGACCCTTCTCGTCAACGGTCTCCCAAAATAGCCATTTAATTAATTAAAAAAATAAAAAGATGATGTGAGAAGATCATGGGAGAGAGAAAATAAGAGAATAGTGGTAGTGATAATTTTGTTTTTAAAAAATAATAATTATGGTAGTTATCAAAGAAAATAACTTTTTAATCTTTAATTTATTATTTTATAATTAATAATAAATTTATTTTATATTTTATAAATTTTAAAAATTGACATGCACGTACGTGCATGTGAAGTCTCTAGTATATATATATATATATATATGTTCCACCAACCTAAACATTTGATAGATTTTTAAAATTAAAAAAAAACATAAAAATTCGATAAGTGATCCTTCCAGCTTCCTTTCTTGGTATTTTGAATGAATTGACATAAATGCAACAAGTGGCATGAAAAATCTTATTGGTTACTAGAATTTAGGGCGTAATTTTGGCTACAATTCTACATTTTCTCCAACATTCTTGATACCAAATATATCTCTTTATATAATCTGATGAAAATATGTTTTTGCCCTTACTTTTTTATCCACTTTTATTCCATTTTCATTTTTAATATATGGGTAAACTGATCATTTTACATATTTTTATTCTATTCACATCTCATCACAATTTTTTCATCAAGAACGGATTATATTAAAAAAGAATTTGCCTCACTGAGGCATACAGAGTCAGGATTACATAATACTGATAATAGAATCATTGCAAAATGGAGTTACATAAGAAAATATCACTACAAGAAAAGACAGGATTAGCTAGGAAAAAATCTCTAGCTAATCCCTAACTAATCGGATTAGCTACAGATTTTTCCCTAGCTAATATATGGACGCTAATTCCTACAGATTTTTTCCGTAGCCAATCCCTAGCTAATCCGTAGCCAATCCCTAGCTAATCCGTAGCAATTCCCTAGCTAAATCCTCCCCTTCGAAAATTGTCGCCGGCGCGACCTCCTCCACCGGCCCCCCCTTCCGGCGGATGCCCCCTTTGAAGACGGCCTCTGGCAACCTCCTCCATCGGCCTCCGACGACCCCTCTGGCGACCACTTTATATTTTTGAAAAATGGTCCTAGGAGGACTCGAAGATGGAACATCATGGATGGTAACATTTAGACCAACCACTGGACCATTTATCACTTTTTGATTTATTAATGTAAAACATTTTATATATATACATATAATAAATTACCTAGGGATTTTTTCCCTAGATAATCCGTAGCTAATTAGCTAGGGAGTTTTCCCTAGCTAATTAGCTAGGGATTCTTTCCCTACCCAATTAGCTAGGGATTTTTTCCCTAGCTAAGTAGGTAGGGATTACTAGGGAAATTCGTAGAAAATCCCTAGCTAATTAGCTAAGGAAATCCGTAGCAAAATTTTTCCGCCTTTTCGCGCCAAACTTTTTTACTTATCTCTAGCTAATTCGTAGCTAATTAGCTAGGAATTTTTTTCCCTAGCTAATCCGTAGCTAATTAGCTAGGGAAAGTTTCCCTAGCTAATTTTCGTAGCTAAATCAGCATTTTCTTATAGTGTATTTCTAACAAAATAGACCCCTATTTGGTATGCTAAAATACACATTCTAATCTGAGAAGGGGTGTGTTGATGGTAAGTCAAACCTGAGCCATCGAAAAGAGCACGCTTAGCAAGTTTGTCTGCACACATATTACCTTCTCTATATATGTGGGAAATATTGAACTCAGTAAAGGCCTTGACAGTTAACCTACATTGGATCACAATACTATTATAAGGGTGATCAAGGTTCAAAACTGAATTTTTCAATAAATTCATAGCAAGCATGGAGTCAGACTCAATCCAGATAAATTTATAATTCTTTTCTTTCTCAAGCTTAAGACCTAGTAGGATGGCCAATAACTCCGCCTTCAAGGCTATACCTAAGCCAATAACACACGAAAAACTATGGCACTAGTTACCAATTTCATCTCTAAGAATTCCTCCCACTGAGAAAGTTCCTGGATTGCCAAAGCAAGCTCCATTGATATTGAGCTTTATCCAGCCTTCTTTTGGCCCAGCCTATTTAACTTGAATTTCCGGAAGAATAGGTGGCCTTTCGATCTGGGCCAAAAGCTATATGCCAATATTTTGCAGTAGAAGCCAGACCTCTACTAGTAATTTGTTCAAGCTTAATGAAAGTATAATTGAAAATAAAATTGTTTCTTGACAGCTAGATATACAAAGCAATATAAATAAATAAGGTGCCGTGGGGGATATTCAAGGTAGCAATAGACTTATTAATGGCATTTCCTTTGAACCAGAGAAAGGGAGTAGCAGTAGGATAGTGTTATACGTTAGGAACATTCAGCTTATCTTTCAACCACACTATTTCGAGAATTCACATTGAAGGAATAAGTGTGATAAAGTTTCATTGTGATTGTTGTAGAAGGGGCATAAAGAAGTTATGGGGATGCCTCTGTGATGGAGAGTGTCCCTGCAAGGAAGGCCATTTTGAACAGCAGACCAGATGAAGGTCTTCTGCCTAATGTGGCACTTTAAGCTCCAAATCCATTTAAAGTTAAGATCGGGTTCAGGTTTTTCCTCTAAGATAAGGCCTCTGTAGATGGCTTTGGGCCGGGATTTGGTGAGCTATATTTAAAATGCTTCCAAATCTTGACATCGTTGTAGTTTACGTTGAATTTTTTTAAACAAGGGATGACATTAATCATTTCTCTAATGCCACGATGGAAATTGAGAGATATATGTGTTGTGTGTGTAATTCAAAGTCTCACATTGGTGGGGTGTGTGGAGTGAGTGGGTGAGGAGCTTATATAAATAGGTGTGAGTTATATAGGTTCCAACACACATAAGAATACTAGCCTATAACCATTGGATGTATTGGGTTTTGGGTATTTTTATGTATTGAGGAGGGTTTGAAATTTTTCCGTTCAAAAATTACAAGTAGTAAAGTTTGTCCCAATTGGGGTCGTGGTAGTAGGTCTTGAGGCATCGAACCACGTTAAAATTTTTGTGTGTTCTTCTTTCTCTTTTCCTTATATTTTTGTGCGGGGCCCAACAAGTGGTATCAGAGCTTTGGTTCCGGCCTAGGGAGGAAGAAGGGAGAAAGAGCAAGAGGAAGGAGTCGTCATCATCCAGTCAGCGCCACGTCAGCAATTTGGAGAGAGGTTGGTTCTGGCTTATTTTCTAATTTTTTTCAAGTCAGCTTTTCTTTTGAATTTGGGCTGTTTGCGGTGCTGGTTGGTTGGCTGTGTGAGTGGAAGTATTTAGCCAAGAGTTGGGTTAAATACAATGAACACCCTGAAATTTGAAGTTTCGTTGTTTGATGGGAGAACGAATTTTACACTGTGGCAATGCACGATTCAAGATTATTTGGTTCAGTAGGGTCTTGACTTAGCATTACAGGATGAGAAACCGAGTGAAATAAAAGAGTCAGATTGGAGTACAATTCAAAAAAAGGCTGATAGTACAATTCGATTGGCACTAGCCCCACAGATAAAAGTGACTGTGCTGAAGGAGACATCACCGAAGAAGTTGTGGGACACGTTGGAGAGCAAGTTTGCGTCGAAGACATTGACCAATCGATTGATGATGAAGATGGATTTGTACTCATTGAAGATGGAAGAGGGAGGTAATGTGACTGATCACATTAACAAATTTAATGAGATGGTATCTAGACTGTTGAATGCAGGGGAGACTATTAAGGATGAAGAGCAAGCGCTGCTTCTCTTGGCTTCACTACCAAAATCCTTCAAGCCTCTAGTCCAGTCAATGCTAGCAGGAAAGAGCACACTGAAACTAGATGAAGTGATGAGTACCTTGAAGGAGAGTCAGAGGATGATGGGTGGTGAAGAGTCTTTCAGGGACAGTCATATACTAGCAGTACATAGTGACATGAAGAAGAAGGGTGATCAACTTGAAAGAAATTCTCGATCGAGAGACATGAGCATTGTTGAGTGCCATTACTGTGGACAGTTAGGTCACATGCAAATGAGATGTCCAGACTTCAGGGAGGACTTGCAGAAGCAGAAGTCAGAAAATTAATAGGAGAGTTTAGTTTTTTTTTAATAGAGAGAAATAATGTAGGACTTTGGATTAAGAGAGGATTTGTTATGTGTGTAATTCAAAGTCCCACATTGGTGGGGTGTGTGGAGTGAGTATGTGAGGAGCTTATATAAATAGGTGTGAGTTATATAGGTTCCAACACACATAAGAATACTAACCTATAACCATTGGGTGTATTGGGTTTTGGGTATTTTTATGTATTGAGGAGGGTTTATAATTTTTCTGTTCAAAAATTACAAGTAGTAAAGTTTGTCGCAGTTGGGGTCATGGTAGTAGGTCTTGAGGCACCGAACCACGTTAAAAATTTTGTGTGTTCTTCTTTCTCTTTTCCTTGTATTTTTGTGCAGGAATATGTTGCCAGTTCCTTGTTCCAAGGTCATTTGCAAAATCATTTACTGTTAAACTTAACTCATTTATGTGATGGGGCCTCGGATTAAGCTACGAAAGGTTTTTTGGTTACACTAGTTATCATCCCAAAGGTTTGTGTGATGGCCATTATGAATGATACTAACTTGATTGTTTAGGACTAAGTTTATACCTTTCCTTAGACCTTTCCCAATGATTGAAAGATGTTTGCAGGAGGGATTTAAGTAGTGGCCTGTGATTTTGGCCCAAATAGCATTAGAGTTGGTGTCAAGCGAACTTTGCAAGGATAACAAGGTTCCTTTCTTTAGTTTTAAAAATATTCAAACCTCTTAAATCTTTAGGTAAACATATTTTTTTCCTAGCTGATTGTGTAAAGATTCTTTTGACCCCCTGTGACCACCAAAATTCACGTTGCATTCTATCGATTATGTTGCAATTTTTCGTTCGAAGAGCTAAACATTGCATATTGAATGCAATAAGAGGAGAAAAACTGAGTTCAGGAGTGCGTTTCTACCTGCCCTAGACAAGTACTTAGCATTCCAGTTATCCAGCTTGCTATTAATCTTCCCAATAAGGTTGGAGAAATCGGCATATGCTTTCCTTTAATTCCTAGTGGGAAGCCAAGGTAGTTTCCTGGATTTTGGGAATTTGAGAAGTGTAGTTTAGAGAGGACAAGGTTCTTTAATTTGGGAGGTGTGTTGTTAGAAAACCATATAGAGGATTTATTTTGGTTTATAGAAAGACTTGAATAGGAAAGAAATTCTTCTAGGACTTTAGTGATGGCTTTAATCAAAATTTTTATTTACTTTGGCAAAGAGCAACACATCGTATGCAAAATGAAGGTGAGATATAGGAACATTCCTAATTTTTGGTGGATGCCATTTCCTCTTTTGAACTTTGTCGTTAATAAGGCAAGTTATTTGCATACAACAAATAAAAAGAAATAGTGAGAGGGGGTCTCCTTGGCGGATGCCTCGGTAAGGGGTGACTTTGTCGGAAAGGCTGCCATTGATAAGGATGTAGTGGTTAACCGAGGTGATGCGGGAGTTTATCAGGTTAATGGAATCTAGGGGAAAGTTGAGTTTCTCTGGGATGGAGGAGATGAAGGACGGAAGAGGATCCAATGAAGTGCAAAATGTGTGAAGTGTATGAAGTGCATCATCCAGACCGTTAAATAAAAATCGAGATTCGTGTCTGTACTGTAACAGTTTCATCCAACGGTTCATATTGTGCACTTTATGCACTTTACCGGATCTGCACTTTAGCAGATCCGGATCCATGAAGGACCAGTTGACTTTGTCATAAACTATTTCTAGGTCAAGATTAATCATCATCTAACCCCTTTTACCTCTTTTCTTTTTAAAGGAGTAGATGACTTCTTGAGCTATGATGACATTATCAATTGCTTTCTTGCCCTTAACGAAAGCTCCTTGGTTTTCGACAATAATATTAGGAAGAAGAGGCTTGATGCGGTTAACAAGGATTTTAGAGACAATTTTATACAAGGTGGTGCAAAGGCTGACAAGTCTAAAGCTGCGAATTTCAGAAGGGTTTTGGGTTTTCGGGATAAGGCAAATTAATGTATCATTCCAATAAGGGGGAATACATTTGTTAGAAAAGCAATCCTTAATGGTTGGGATTACTAGTTGTTTAAGAGAATTCCAGAAATTCTGGAAAAAAGCAGGTTGGAATCCATCTATCCCTGCGACTTTGTAAGACTTGATATCAAATAAAGCTTCAGTAACTTCAAGATCCGAAGGAGGAGTTGTAAGAACATTCTGATCCGTACTAGAGATGGTTTGAAAGCTTAGATGAGGATTAATGGGTTGGAATATTCATATAGTTCTTTTTATATATAGTTGGCATTACTTTTGGAAATATAGATAAGGTAAAAAGAAATATTAGGCTACAATAAAATTTTTAATTTTAGGATGTTGATATTTTTTTATAATATTTAAAATTTGAAGAAATCTTAGATCAGGTTAGTTTAAATTCAAATTAAATAATTCTCGTATGTTGATTTCCAATAACAGTTTGTTATGATTGATATATCATATTTTTATTAAAGCATGATTATTATACTGATTATATTTGTATAAAGATTATATTTTTTAAAAGATTTTTTTTAGCTTCATGCCACATGCATGTTACATTTATGTCAATTCATAAAGAAAATTACAAAGGAAGGAAACAAGAAAGAGCCGCTTGTCAAATTCTTAGGTTGGTGGAATTCTTTTAGTATATATATATATATATATATATATATATTTGAACATTATTATTTCAGCGCATCGGATAGTGTTAATTTATATTTATTTAAAGTTAATTTTTATTAATTGTGTGTATATATATATATTAATTTTTGTGGATTGGCCATGAACAATCAAATACTTTAGATATGTTTTTAAACAAAATATTCTTGTATCTAAGCTTATCTAATTAATGAATTAAATGAATTGACCTGAATGTTTTAGCTTTTTCTTTTTTCTTTGAATAAAAATGGTAAGTAAAAACCCGTATGTTTTAGTTGGTTTTGACAATATTTTACATTTGCTAGTTTATCCTAGAGCCAGAGAAATCACCAGTTGTAAGACAAAAATAGGAAAGAAAGGAAGACAACTTATGTTATTGCGGCCCACTATATATTTATTCCTTTGAATTTCTTCCTCCATCTCCGAATAAAGCTTTTAAGACATTAATTAGCTCCATTACTTTTATATATAATTATGCAAGCAATCACGTGTTAATGAGTTATTTTTGAAAAAATTTTAATACATGTAATATCATATAGTTTGAAAATAAAAATATAAAATTTAAGATTATACAATATAAACTTAACAAAATATGAGATGTAAAGAAAGACAAAAAAAATTAAAACCTTTTATTAGTTTAATTTTATTATTTTAAAATATAATAATTTTTTATTTTTTATTTTTAAAAAATTAAAAGAAAAATACAGGCCAATCTATTAGTATATTTACAATAGGCTTGACTTCAAGTAAATGGAAAATAGAATAAGTTATTTATTTTACAAACATATACCCTTGTCATTCCATCCAAACATTTGAAATTTTGAATAACAAAGTCTTCGCAGTCCACTTCATCAAATGTTTGAGAGAAATGCTAAATTCATGTGAAACCTAAATAGAGAAAATAAAATTATCCTAATAACCTTAAATACAAGAAATGTGAAGCAAAAAAAAAAAAAGAAGAAGAAGAAGAAGAAGAAGAAGAAGAAGAAGAAATTACATATAATCATAACACAATTACTCCATCCCTAACCTCGCTTGCTATTTCACATTAGCGATTTTAACGATCTTGCCTTCACTGGCTTCCTTGTTCTCTTCTTCGTCCCACTCTCTCCATTACCTCCTCTTCCTATTTCTTTTTCATAATCGTCATCATCATCTTCTTCCTCCTCTTCGTCCTCGTCCTCGTCCTCAATAATAAAGTCACCTGCCTCTATGTAATGGAATCCCTCATTATCTATCTGCGATGACGAACTAGGACTACTGGTCAAGTTTGTAGTAGCAACATCATTTGCTTCCATTATTGTCGAGTTTTCGCCTCCTTTCCCTTTTGCCTCATTCTTCTTGTTATTATTAAATCCTTCAGTTCTTTTGCTTCTACGCTTTCCCCACAGTGGACCGAACCCAGAATAATAGTAGAATTGGTACGGATTCGATGCTGCTGCTGCTGTCGAAGCCTTCTTTGTAACTTGAGATCTCGTCCGGTGTGCGATGACAGCGACATCGTTGACCTTTTCCGACGATGGTAGTGAGCTATTCGAAGGTGAATTATTGTGCTCGTTGCAGATGGATTGCCCTTGTTTGTTATTGGTTTCATTATTCTTGCATTGGTGACAAGACGAGGTTGTTTGCTTCTTTCCCTCGGCTTTATCTGACGCAATAATTCCTTCATCATTGTTATCGTCATTATCGTCAACCACCACGTCGTCTATATGTAGCGGGGACTTATCTACGGCGTCCATCATTGACGCGACGCTTCGTCTTATATATATAAGCAAGCAAAAACAAAATTATAATAAAATTTAGGAGAATTTAGCTCCATAATGTAGAAGCAAAATAAGAACCCTAATAATGCTGAAGAAGACGATGAAGGCATAAAAGAAAGGGAAATCAATGAATGGATTAATTACCTCTTAATAGCGCCAACAGAATTGTCATGAATGCCATTTCCATTTCCATTTCCTGTGAAGCTATCATCTTCTCTATCTTCGAGCTGTGAGAGAAACAAATTAAAGACTAAGCCTAAGACAAATAGTGAGAAATGAGAGACTTCTATTGACCTAATTGGGAGTTCGAAGTAGTACACACAATCAAACAAGAGGAATTTGGGACCTACAGAGAACGAAAATAATGTAGGAACAAAAAACCCTAATAACAAAAGGGAGTGAGGAGGTGAGCGATAACAAAACCTTTTTGGTAGATCTGAGACAAATAAGTGATTAAGAGAGAGAGAAAGACGAACCTGGGTCAGATCGAGACCGAAGGGGAACACGTCCCACGGCGATCGATTCAATTGGCACATGAGGGTTTGAGGCTTCTCAGGCAGAACTGAACCAAGCTTGGCGTTTTTGCGAATCCTCATGGAGAAGAAGATGACGATGATGAGATGAAGAGATTATTGGCTCAAGAAGAAGAAGAAGAAGAAGGAATGGATCATGAAAAAGGGTTTCGTTCTTTTGTCTCAGTTTCTTTGCTCTCAGAGAGAAAGAGCGAGGGGAGGGGGTTTGGGTTTTTGTTTATTTTGCAGATCTCACTCACAGGGACTCGATAATCAAGGGTTTGCTTTCTCGGCATTTCATTATATGTTTTTATTTGGTTTTTTAAATACAGACGATATTGCCCTTGTGTTGATCGCTTATTTACGCTATAAGCGATGGGAAGAGGGGGCATAACCTAAGGCATGCTAAAACAAAATGGTTATCTTCGATCCATTAAGTAGGAAAGAGAAAAGTTTATTTGATGCATTTAGAAAGAGATAAAGATAGAAAATAAAATTCATATTAAGTGGCATTTACGAGTTGGTTTTATTATTATCTCTATCTCTTTTTATATAGGTCAAAACCCCAAATTGGTCCTTTATGTTTGCACAAAGTTTCATATTGGTCCTTTATGTTTGCAAGAAGTTTCAAATTGGTCCTTCCGTCCACTTCCGTCAATTTTTTAAGTTAAGTGCTAACGTGGCGTGCTGACGTGTCCATCTAAGCTGATGTGTCATGCCACGTCATCACATATGATATTGGATGATGACGCGGCAGTGACGTGGCATGCCACGTCAGCTTCAATTGACACGTAGGAGAGATGGTTTGTCCACATCAGCATGCCACGTCAGCACTTAACTTAAAAAATAAACGGACTTGGACGGAAGGACCAATTTGGAACTTCTTGCAAACATAAAGGACCAATTTGGACTTTTTGAAATATAAAGGACCAATATGAAACTTCGTGCAAACATAAAGGACCAATTTGGGGTTTTGACCTTTTATATATATCAAATGTATCTCTCTCTCTAAATAGAGATGATTTCAAACTCTTGTAAAATTTTTTGAAACAATGAGGTATAAAGAGAAAACAAATTACAAAACCTTAATTTATTTAAAATAAATATTTAAAGAGATTATAAAAGATTCGAACTCGACTAAGATGGCTACTAATACACCATGTAATTCCGCTTGTCCAAAAGCTAAAAATTTTAAATAAAGCAAAGGAACTAATCAAATAAAGACATGTTCATAGTAAAAAGACTATACAGTCTATACAACACCCTGAAGTTAAAATAAAATATTTTTTAAAGTTTTTGAAGTTGATTCAATATTAATTTTTGATTGGTCAAAAAAAGAAAAACTTTTAAAAAATAACATGTGGAGAAAACATCTTAAACTTTAGAAAATCACAACTTCAATGGATCCAACTGCTTGATTCAAAAGAATGAAAAAAAAGTAGCAGAAGTAATGTGCTGTATGTATCAAACAAAACATGATCATTCTAAAGTATATTATTTAAATCAAGTGATTGGTTTGGTCTTTTGGCCAAAAAGCATATTTTTTATGGATTAGACTTATTAGAATGAATCTTTTGTATTAAGAGAGAGAGGTAAAATTAGTAAATTAAAAGATAAATAATAATAATAATAATAATAATAACTCACATTAACATAGATCTATTTTTATTTTGTTTCCTTTTTATCTTTCAATTATTTCACTAATTTCATTTCTCTCTCTTAATACAGCTAGATTATCCATTTTCTCTTTTTCTAAAAAAAAATCCATTTTCTTAGAATTATAAGCAATTTATTATATCTTTGTTATAATATATTTTTAATTAAAATAAAGGATGTAGATAATACTCTTTTTTTAAATGACCAATCATAAAAGCAATGTTGTAAGAACCGGACTGGACCGGACGGTCCGACCAGTTCAACCGCCAACCGAATACAAAGGCGAGTCGGTTGGACCAAAAAATCGTTTTTGCAGTTGGACCAGATTGGACCGGTCAACCGGTGGTCCAACCGGTCCAATTTTATTTTTTTTTAAAAAATTAAAAAATTAAAAAATAAAAAGGAAAAATAACATAAAAAAAAGAAATTACAGAAATCTTAAAAATTAAAATTAGAAAAGTCTTAAAAATTAAAATTTAAAAGTTATGATTATCAATAATTTAATATTTGGTTTGATTAAGTTCTTTCAAAGCTTAACAAGTCTTAAAAATTAAAACTTTGAGAAGTTATGTAATTTAAAACTTCAAAATTATGTATATTGAAACCTAAAATTTGAGTGATGTCATTTTATATATTAAGAATATTTATTATTTATTATTTATTACGTCATCCGGTTCGACCGGTTAAACCGATCAAACCATGAACCGAGCACTTGTCCGAGTCTTTGTCCGGTTCGGTTCTTACAACATTGCATAAAAGAGATGAATCAATGAGGAGTGGCATAGTTGATTAAGATTTAGGCTCTTACTCCATAAGGGCGAGGGTTCGTATCATATGACTGATGTGAGGACCATATTAGTGGGTGATATATATCTAAATCCTTCTATAAATCTTCAAAGAGGTTGAGAGATTTTTCTTGACCATGACCCTGGAGGGATACTAATGCTTATCCCTACCTAAACTTTCGTACACCAAAAAAAAAGAGATGAATTGTATAAATAATGCACATATCAATTTTTAATTAGAGACTTGATATAAAAGACCAAAAAATTGCACCTAAGTTTTTCCATTTTTATCTTGATATTTATGTTTAAAATTTAAGAACAAATTATTAATTTGATCCCAAAAAAATTTATTTGTTTCAATTTAGTTTTTTTATCATACAATAAAAATATCTAATTTAATATTGAAAAGATTCTAGTTGTTTCAATAATTTTTGAATCATGAAAAAACAAGTTTAATTGTTCAAAGATATAAAGATTGGAAAACTTTGTAAATATATACTTTTACAAATTTTTATCATTTTTTTAAGTTGTACTTAAGGAGCAGATGTTTGGTACTACAGGACTACTAAAAATTCGATACTCCCTCCTTTTGTTATTTACTATTTGTCATAATCAATAAAAATTTAGTACATAATCCATTTAAAATTGATCTCTTTTACTGTGAATCTTTATTAACATTGACAAATTAAATGACATATTGAATATACAAGAGTGATAATACTATAGACTTTTATATGAACTTTAGATGTAGAGGTATCAAAATGGCACTTTAAGAAAAAGGATTATTTTCAACAAGATCTATTTCGACGGCCACTTAATTGTGTTGAAATAAGCTACTTTTTTAACAATTAAATTTCGATCGTCGAAATAATTTGTTGAAAAAAAAACGATAATAATAGCATTTTCGATGGTCAATGATTCTTGATAATACTTTTTTTATAATATTTTTCTCAACAATATTTTTTTCCACAATCGTCGTTGAAAAATGTATTGTAAAAAATATTATTGACAATTGATGACCATCGAAAATACTATTAAAAATTGATTTTTTTTAAAAAAACTTAGTTCGATGGTAAAAATTTAATTGTTTAAAAAGTACATTTTTTCAACAATTAATTAATTATGACCGTCGAAAATCGAAATATAGGTTATTGAAAATACTCATTTTTCTTGTTGTGTGAGCTAAACCTTATTGGCTGGCCCATTTCACCCAATAAATTTTATAAGGTCAAACGGGAGAATTATCGGTCCTAATTAAAAATATAGGCTAGCTCTGCTGAACCCTAAAGAAATAGAATCAAATTAAATTAGAGCCGAGCTACCTAGCTGATTTTTATATTTAAAAAATTTCTTTTATTTTAAAACAATGAGTCAAATTAAATATTTTTACTTTAATTCAAATTATATTAATTATTTTAATTCTTTTTAATTTATCTAATTACTATAGTATACATTTTATTAATATATACTATTATTTTGAATTATAAATTAAGATTAATATATCACGTACAAACGGTACAATACATGGTGAAATCTTTGTATTGGAACTCAAATAATCTGAGAGCCATTTTTATTAGAAAAAAAATTTGTTTTATCTACCCAATTTGTGGAAACGTATATAACCAAATTAAAATTTTCATTTAACCGTAATACTCTTTAAAATAAATTAAATAATCAAACTTGTAAAATTGAACTGAAATACTTCTAAAAAAAATTAGGGGATGTTGGAAAGGAGTACTAATCAATCAATCAATATATCGGTTTTTGCACTTTGGTATTTATTATTATTATTATTATTATTATTATTATTATTATTATTATCATTTTTTAAATTTTATTTTTCAATCTATACCAAACGTACTGTTCACATCCCAATTCGCCGTTAGCAACGGCAATTTGGAAATTTTTTTTATTTCAATTCGCCGTTGCTAACGGCAAATTGGGAGTCAACGCAATCTGCTCCAATTCGCCGTTAGCAACGACAAATTGGGTTTTTTGAAAAAACTGATCCTATGTGGCATGCTGACGTGTCCAATTCGCCTTTACCAACGGCGAATTGGACTCTGTAAAAAAAATTTTAACCTATTTTTGTCAGATCGAGATCCTAATTGGTCATTAAAAAAAGCAAGACATGTTAACAATTCTTTAGAAAAGAAATGAGGAGTGAACGGTGCTCCATACAATATAATTTACAGTCAACTATTGAAAAAATTAATATTTAGGTTTAGTACTTCATACTATATAATTTACATGCACAGTAAATGGTGAATAGGTTCAAGAATGTTGGTTTGATTTAGAGGGAAGGTAGGGGCCGTATACGGCGAATTGAGATGTGAACAGTACGTTTGGTATAAATTGAAAAATAAGATTTAAAAAGTGATAATAATAATAATAAAAAAGACCAAAGTGCTATATATAGACAAAAACCCAATATATCAATATAAAATCTATAACACATACACTATTCATTCACTCTCCTTTTACTATTCCAAATGTCACTTCAGCTACAGTTTTTTTTTTCAACCAATTAAAATAAAAAAGCACATAAACTTTGAAATAATAGTGAAATATATTATTTAATTGCATAAAATTATTTTTATTATTAAATTTTAGTTAATTACATAAAATTATTTTTATTATTAAATTTTAGTTAATTACATAAAATTATTTTAAAATATATATTATTTTTTAAAATTTTAATTAAATAAATATTGAATTTAACATTTTAACTATTAGTATTATTTAATTACACAAAAATTATTTTAAAATACATATTTTTTAGTTAATTTTAAATGAATAAATATTGAAATAGGGATCATGAATGTAATTTAAGTGTATTTTTTAAAAAAAACAAAGGGATCGGGAATGTAATTTAAGGATATGTCAAAAAGAGAGAGTGTAATTTATTATACTATTTAAGTTCTTAAAATAGTACTATGATATGTTATAATTTATATTTCACCACTTTTATAATAGAAGTAGGAAAATAATAGATTTCATAAATCGAATCTCAATTTATATATAAAATAATAAATACATCATACATATTGAAAATTAAATAAAACATTTATTTTGTGGTCTCAAAAGTCAATAATAAGATTTCCAGAAAAAAAAAAGTAAATATACTTAACCACTTTTATAAAGAAATTAAATAATTAATGGACTCAATAAATTGAATCCTAATTTAAATCCAAAAAATCAAATGTATTATTAAAAAAATATTATATGCATTAGTTTTGCAATCTCAAAAGTAAATACATAAGAAATTATACTATATAAAATATTTTGACATATTATAATTTAAATGATTTGAATACAAAATATAATTTATGTAATTTATATTTATAATTAATATATTATTAAATAAAATATATTAAAAAAAGTAATACCTGTGTATTGCACGGATCATAATCTAGTACTAGAAAGAATTTGAAATGACAACTGAATGGTTAATATAAATTATAAAAATTAAAACCGCAAAAATGCAGAATAGAATTACAATAAAAATTCATTTTGCATTTTTTTATTTTTATGTTAAACTACTCCTTTTAATTTTTAATATATAATATTTTCTTATTTTCTTATTCAAATATAATTATGTATAAAAGCAAATCCCTCACATTAGCAAAACACAATTATAAGATAAAATATTTAATATCGTCAAAATAGGATAAAACTTGTAGGCTAGACCGTTTAGCCTTACAAGTTAAGCCGACCCACCAAAAGCATAAATATAAATTTTTTGATAATAAAACATAAATATAAATTAGTTTAAAGTTGATGTGATTTTTTGGTTGCTTTTATTTGTTATGTAACAATTTTATTCTTACATTGTGAATAAAAATTTTAAATAATGATAAAAATATTAATCTAAATTAAAAAAATACTGATTTTTTAAATAATAATTTAGATATATTTTTCATCGTAATGAATTCAATTGGCTTTTATTTGTTAGATAAATAAAATATTACATTATTACCTTTTATTTCTTTATATAAAAAATAATTTTAAAATATTAAAAAAAATTCCCGCGGATGAAGCAACAATTATGAAGCTTGGACTTTCCATTTTAGAGACCATTTTATTAAAGGAAAAAATTAAGATAAAATTGTTTAAGTGCTTACTATAAAGTTTATCAATTATAAACATTATTTATATTCTCTCTCTTATTTGATTGGTTATGTCATTTATTGCTTTTCATTTTCTCTTTCTACCATGATTGATTATGCAGAAATTTTTTACCACGTATTTTAATTATATTGATGAACTTTATAACAAACACTCAAGTAACTTTACCTTAATTTAATACTTTATTAAATGGTCCGACCCGTTTATTATTGACATGTAACGGGTCAACATGAGTACTATAGCGTTCTGACTTTTGACATTACTAAGTGTACAGTAGAAGAATAGTATAGGGAAAGTGTGGACAAAAACTTCCAATAATAATTCCTCCATTTTTACCACAGTTTTTGTGTGTCTTTAAGACTTGTTATATCAAAAGATAAGAACTTGGTCATAAGTAGACCTATTCTTGGACTATTCAAGCCTAAGTTCATGGGTCAGCTACTCAACATTAAGAATTGGGTATGGTAGTACTTGAGTTTTACCCATTAAATACCCATTTTATTAAAAATACCTGGGGCAAAACTTGAGTAGTATCTGGGCCTATCCATCACTTACCACCATTCATTACCCACCACCAGTACCCACCACCACCGACCACCCACCACCAACAATGCCTACCACCACCACCACCGTGAACCACCTACCATGAAACATCGCCACCACGTACCACCACCACCACACCCACCACCACCACCACGAACCACCCACTATGCACCACCGCCAACCACCACCACTCACCACACACCACCACCACCACTCACCATCCACCACCGCCACTGCCACCACACCCACCACAAACCGCCGACCAACCACCATAGCGTATCACCACCGCCACCAACACCCACCGCCCACCATAAATGTGCAGGAATCTACTTGCTTCCAAAAACATTCATGTAAGGATATTTTGAACTTCCATAAATCTCATTTTTCAAGAACTGTAATGTTTAATTATCCAAATTAATTACAATTAAGTAATTAAGTTTCTTTATACATAAATTAATATATTATAGTATAAGTTTATCTTACCCATTGGGTATTGGGCGGATGCGGATATTGACGTCTGGTACCCTATATCCGATATCCAAATAATATATATTACTAAATATAATATTAAATATATATTATTAAATAATATTTTGTGTTTTTAATATTATTATAATTGTTTTTAATTTTTATTTATAATAATTGTAGACACCCCATTTTGTCCGAACTTTTTAAAATTAATGAATGAATAGGGGTGCAAGTAGGATCAATCCAAAACCCCGAGGATTGTGAGGTGGAAAGAACCTAGAGAAGATAAGTCCAGTTGAGTGTCAAAACAAAAGATGAAATAAGAGTCACTCAAGGTTGAATTTTGGCAGTAGACGAAGATTTGATCACTATAGTTTCATTTGAAGTCTTTTGGCTTTGAAACTTGTTCCGTTGCGTAGAGGACGAAAAATCCTTGAAAAAGGACATAATATTTGTGCGAATCGGGTATCGGACGGAAGAGAAATGAGTTCGGGAAAAAGGTTGGATGAGGGACAAAGGCCTTTTAAAAATTAAGATCTGGCAGTCATGAAAGATTTGATCACTGAGGTTTCATCTTAATCCGGATGGGCCCGAAACTTCTTCGTTGCGTAGAGGATGAAAAATCCTTAAAAATGGACATAAACTTTGCTCAAATCGGATACTGGGAGGGCAAGAAAAAGGCTTCGGAAAGAAGGGGTCGTGACCCCAGGTTACCCGTCGCGACGCCATCTCAAAAAAGCCCCAAAACTCAAATTTTTTCCCGCTTCTTCGTTGTTTCTTCCCCTACACGTAAATTGGGGTCTATGGGTCGCGATGGGTAGTTCTATCCATCGCGACGCCTCCTGAAAATCGCAATTTTCGCGATTTCCTTATGCATTTATTACCAAATCAAGAGGGGGTCGCGACCCTCTGGGTTATACGTCGCGACCCCCAACCCATTAATGTCCAGATTCAATTTTCCTTTTATATGACCCATGAACTCACTATAAATAGTGAATCCCATCACTTGTTAAAGAGGAGGGGAGGAGGAAAAGAAAGGAGGAGAACTAAGAGGCTGTGAAAACTAGAGTAAAATGTATAGTTTCTTATTACTTTCTTCACTTGCTCACACCACCCTATCAATCCATACCCCAAACCTCAACTCTTTTCAATTTCAATTTCTTTGTTTTTTTTTATTTATTTACAAAATGGGTTGTAACTCCCAGGTGTAGTGTAGGGGTTACAACCCTATACATAATTTGAGCACCCAAAGCTTCTCTGTCTCACCTCTTGAAAAGAACGAAAAGGGGTCGCGACGCATCACCACTACGTCGCGACCCCCCTGTTTTACGAGTATGGGTCGCGACGGTAAATGATACCCGTCGTGACCCCCTAGCTTATGGGAGAAAAAATTAATTAATTAAGGGTAAATTACACTTTAGTGTTCTGTGATTTTGCCCGATTTTACTTTGGTGCCCTGTGGTTTCATTTTTGTCAGTTTGGTGCCCTGAGGTTTACACCGTTAGCACTTTAGTACCCTAAGGTTTTCTACCGTTAGTTTTAACAGTAATTATTCTATTTAAATTAAAAAAAATTTAAATGTGACTTGCTAGGGATCAAAATCAAGATCACTAATTTTAAAAATAATGCCTTATCCTTTGGGCCACAAAGTCCTAATTGATTATTGTTTTCCTTTCAAAATATATATATATATATAACAATTGCACTATTAACCCTCTCTACTTTCACTATTCTCAATATCATTTCATCTACGCTAATTTTTTAATTTTATAATTTAAACCAATTAAATAAAAGTATAAATAAAATTAAAAATTATTTAAAATTTTATATCATTTAATTATATAAAACTGTTTTAAATATTAATATTATTTATTTTATCCAATAAAAACTATTATTTAATTAAAAAATATGATTTTAAATTACATATTATTTCATTAATTTTAAATAACATAATTATTTAATATAACATTTTAAATATTACTATTATTTTTTAAAAAAATATTATAATTATTTAATAATATACAATTATTTTAAAATATGTATTATTTAATTAATTTTAAATGACATAACTATTAATTATAATAATATGTATAAATTCCATGTTTATAATATTCACTGTAACATAATTTATTGTATTTATTTTAATTAATTATACTTTATTGTCATTTAATAGAATAAATAAATTTAAAATAAAAATAATAAATTTATTATTTTTATTAGTTCAACAAATTTTAAGTGATTAAATAATTGAATCAATGACTCAATAACTCAAACCTTTCAATGATTTAGTGAAAGAGAAGAGTGTAATTCTGCAAAATAAATGTGAGGGTGAGTATAGTTGGTCTTGACATATTATATTTATTGAAAGAAAATTAAAATATATCAAGACTTTATGGTCCAATGGTTAGGGCATTATTCTATGTTAATAGAGATTTTGGGTTCGATCCCCAACGAGCCACATTTAAGATTTTTTTAATTCAAATAGTAAAATTACCGTTAAAACTAACGGTAGAAAATCTCAGGGCACTAAAGTGCTAATGATGCAAACCTCAGGATACCAAACTGACAAAAATGAAACCACAGGGCACCAAAGTGAAATCGGACGAAACCATAGGGCATCAAAGTGTAATTTACCCATTAATTAATTATTTCTTATTTGGTAAATATAGTTTTTATGTGTAACCTGGTGCCACCAAGAGACTTTTGTCATTATAGGAGCACTAGCCTTCACGCCATCTGGGCATTACGCCTGATGAGCCTTCACACACACACCTTTATGATGTTTTCATTACTTGTATGTATTGTATGGTAGATAGGTACCAAAAGGCATTGTCCTCTTTAGGTACATTGCACCGGGAGGCCATCTGAGCTTTGGCTTGATGAATTTCCACTCACTCACACACTTGTATGTCACAGGAACTACGTGGGCTTTGATCTCTCTTTGAGAGTATATAGGCCCTAGGCTTTTATCCTAGGTCAAGCCGTCCCTCTTTCTTTTCTCATATTGTGTAAATTTTTTAGGCCAAACAACTTGAATATTGATTTTTAGGATAACCGTCTTCGGACGGGGGAAGAAGGGTGCCTAACACTTTCCCTTCATCTCAATCAGACTCCTGAACTCAACATTTTGTGAAAATTCATTTTTATCCCACTTTTGAACTTATTTTTCTTTTTCCAAATTTTGATTGAAAATTTAGTGGCGACTCCCGTCGAAGGCTCGATCTTTACAATAATTATGTATGTTTTTTTATACTTTAAAATGTTATTTTTATAACTTTTTTATTGGGTGGATATCAGGTATTGGATATCGGGTAGTTTATTTGATTATAGGGTATCCAATATCCAATAATATCCATTATTTTTTCGGATATTTCGGGTATTTTGGGTGTTTCGGATATCGGGTATTTCAGATACGGATATTCAAAATAATATTTTTTTTTCGGATTTGGATAGGGTTCGGATATTGGATATATTGGGCGGATTCGGATGCGGATAGTGAAAAATTGAGCGAGTACCAGCCCATTGCCATCCCTAAATGCGAGTTCGACATTGCGTGAATGCAACGGCTTTCTCTTCTTCCCTTCGATGCAGTACTTCCACTTCGCTGCAGTAGCTGCCTTCGATGGCTCCTCCTTCTTCTTCATTCGTTTAATTTTGAAACCCTAAATAATATGGACGAAAAGATTACTGTTGGCTTAAATGATGTCGTTCTGAATGTTTTTAGTGTGACTAAGGCCACGTCAACTATTTGGTTCATGTAGGAGAGATAATGAGTCCACCTCAGCACGCCACATCAGCACTTAACGGAAGAAATAAATGGACTTGGACGGAAGGATCAATATAGAACTTTTGAGAAACATAAAGGACCAATATAGAACCTTTGAAAGATAGAGGACCAAAATAGGGTTTTGCCCATTTATTTAATATGGTATTTTTTATTTAATTTTATGAGTTACTTTTTATTAAAATTAAGTCTACTCATGTTTATATATATTAAAATTTTTAAATATATATCGGGGTCCCCATAGGGACTCGCAGGGAGTGCAGGAAACGGGAATAGGCCCCGCTCTGTGCGGGTGCCTAGATTGGAGGCGTCTAAGTGTCATGTTTGTTTTGCATAATGTTGGAGGTAATCTAAAGCGTCTAAATGTCATGTTTGTTTTGCATAATGTTAGAGGTAATCCAATTAACATTCTTGATGCCAAACATATTTTACTTTTTGCATTTGAATGAAATTATATTTTTGCCTTTATTTTTTTGGTCAAAACCCGAAATTGGTCCCTTATATTTGCACGAAGTTTTATATTGGTCCTTTATGTTTCAAAAAGTTTAAATTGATCCTTTATGTTTGCAAGAAGTTTCAAATTGGTCATTTCGTCCAAGTTCGTTTATTTCTTCCGTTAAGTGCTGACGTGGCGTGTTGAGGTGGGCATTTCATCTCTCCTACGTGTCCATTTAAGTTGACGTGTCATGCCACGTCATCATTTACTATCATATATGATGACGTGGCAATGGCGTGGAGATGATGTGGCATGACACATCAGCACGCCACGTCATCACTTAACTTAAGAAATTGATGGAAATAGACGGAAGGACCAATTTGAAACTTTTTACAAACATAAATGGCCAATTTAAACTTTTTGAAACATAAACGACCAATATGAAACTTCGTGCAAACATAAGAGACAAATTTAGAGTTTTGACCTATTTTTTTACCCATTTTTATTCCGTTTTCACTAAAATAATTATTTTATCTACCTTTTATTCTATTCTCATTTCAATTCTCATCCCCTCAACATTTTTCATTTCAAACGTACCCTTATTTTCCTTTCCAATTTCTAAAGTTTTGCGATCTTCGCACATACTTTATAGCAATGTTTTTAAAACTGGACCGGTCATTGAACCGATCGAGGCACTAGTTCACAGTTCAATGGTCCAACCATGGTCGAATCGTGGTCTAACCGGTAGCATTTAAAATATATATTTTTAATTAAATATACTAAAATATATCATAAAAAATTATATACTTCATAATTATATGTTTCCATCTCGATCTAAACATGATAAGAAATAGAACAAGTTGCAAATTACCACAATATCATATTAAACTCTTCAAATAAGTTCAAGGATTAACATATTTAAGTCTCAAGTCTTATCACAAACCAAACAATAAATACTGAAATAGAACAATCCTTACAACTACAAGTCACAACAAATTCTCAATAAATACTAAATCATAAACAACACAATTTTTTTTTTTAAAAAGAACAACCGGTCAAACCGTTTAAACCACCGGTTTGGTTTGGACGGTTCTTGACCGATTTTATATCTGATCGGTTCTTTGATTTCGAACTGTCAGGCGGTTTATCGATTTTTCGGTTCGACCGGCCGATCTGTCCGACTTTGAAAACACTACTTTATAGCACGTGAGTCGTGACCAATGAAGTCTTCCTCGTCGTCGCTTCAGTCTTTACCAGCTCTGGTGTATAAAGCCAATCAGGCATTCTTACAAACTAACTCAAATGGATTAATCACGATTTTTAATTTTTTATAATCATTACAGCACAATTTATACTTTCCTATAGGCTATAGCCGATGACTCAAGAAGTTCTATTCTATTCAATACGTCGTTGTCCTAACGAGACTTTTACTTTCTGAATTAGTCCAACACTACACAATCAATACCCATTTCTATCATTCACTTGTTTGAGAATCGCCCTCTCTTTGATATGAAAAGATGGCTTTCAATTCGATTCTGTGCTCTAATCCGTATCCGATTCTCAGCATCTTGGTGCTCTTTTCTTGTTCATTTGGCCTCTGCTCTGCGAGTGATCAGCTGAGTAGTGATGATAGCTTCACTGTTTCCAACTTCAACTACCCTAAGACGACGCTCAGGCCCTTTGATTTGCGATATATCAGAGGTGGGTAAGACAATTGGAGGTGATCCTTTTGTTCATATGCTTGATTTTTTTCTCTTGTTATTGTTCATAGACCACTATCTGGTGTGAAGTCAAAGAGTCACCGTTGAATTCTAAGATCAAAAGTAGGTGTCTTTGTGGAATAATCGTTGATATTTCTGTGTTTTTCCTTTTTTTCCGTTCACTTCATGTTTTGGGTATTGAAGAGTCTTGGGTTAGTCTTGTATGAAGTATAACGGGAGAAAATGATTGTTTAATGTTCTGTTTTTCTCCATGTGACGGCTTAGATCATAAATTATAAACTGTTAAAGGAGTAGGTTATTGGAAAGTGGCCTCATTTAGTTCGTGGTGTTGATCATCTCAGTCTTATCACTTATGTTTTCTTTGGATCATGATCATGAGATTATAGCTTAATTACTTTAAAATCACACTGTGGTTTGCATATGTTTACCATCATTGATTGCCATAGAAATTTCAGAAAATTCAACTATGCTTCTTTGTTTCTGCGTTGTGGGACTCAAACTATTGGGTTTCTTAAACTTTAAATTTATATATAGCTACAATCCATGAGATCCTCATGTGAACAAGAATTGGATGATAATCAGTTTCGCTTCATTTACTTTTGATATTTTTCAATTGGAGAGATAAGAAATGCTTGCTCAAGATTTAACTTCTTTTCGGTTCTGGAAATTTAATCTTTTGGTCAATAGGTATGTTATATGGTGGAAAAAGATGAAAAAAAGTCGATGAAAGCTATATGTGGATTTACACATGATCTTACATGTCTACTGTGGTTTTCTTCTTATTCCAGTTGATTTGCCGACATGGTTTTCTGCAGTGTCTATAGCATTGAACTCAGATGTAGACCTTGTAAGTATATTTATTATTCTTAAAAGATAGGATTACCTTAGAAAACTAGCATCTATATGATGGCTGTTTCTTGGGAACAACCTTGTTCCTTTGCATTAAATTTCTTTCATGTCGTTATGTTTTATTTATTTATTTTTTTGTTTGTTTCTTTATATTGTCTGGTGTGGCATGAGGAAAAAAAATGTAAATCAAATAGTTGTCTGATAGGATAAAAATCCTAAATAAGTTTCTTTTTAATTTTTCTTGCTTTATCTAGTAAACTTGTGTGTATTTGTGTTTCTTTTTTGGTTGTGATACAGAAAATCTGCCTGGAGAACCCAATTTCATGATACTTTTGTTCTGTACATTGTTTTCAGGATATTTCAAAAGTTGAAAAGGTTCCAGAAAGCATGCTGCCAGTCATGTGCTTCAGAGAAGGCGGCCCTCCATTACCAGATTCCTTGAACATTTCTCTGAAAGAGTTCGCCATCTCAGGTAGAAGCAGCCTAAATTGGTTTAATTCAGTCTAACTAAACCATTCAAAATTTGAGAACAGATGTTCTGTCCCACAGTTCTTTGTTATGAGATATATATCAATTTAGTTTATTTGTTGATTTTAGAAGTTGCATTTTAGGATACCCTATAATCTGTTAACATTATAGAACCCTTAGAACCCCAATAAGTTCCATAATTCATTAAGTTAACATCAAGATTTTAGAAGAGGCCTTCTTCTAATTTTATTATAGAATATTCATACATGTTTGGTTTGGTTTGGTTTATTATTATGATTATAATTATTATTTATTTTTTTGCATTACTTTACTTGCTTTACTATGATGGTGTCTTTAGGCTATCATAATCACTTTGATATTACTTGTTCACCAGTCATCCTGTAACCTGTCTCCTTTTCTTTTTGGAAAGAAGACATTTCTTTCCTACAACTGTCTGGTCAATGTGCCTTTTTTAGTTCTCATTTTCTTCTCCTTTTTTCTATAGGAGTAAATAATTTTGATGTGGAGCAGTGCTTTCCCATGCAGAAAGCTATCACTATGAAATTGACAAACGAGCAGGTATTCATAGAGGTCCCTAATCATTTTTTCTTGCAGCAAGAATGTTATATCTGTATATTTGTCTTATATCTTCTAGCTTAGTTCATAAGTGATTTGCTTTTTGTTTTGTTTATAATTTTATAGACAGAAAATATAACATACTATTATTCAGATATCACCAGGTGTTTGGTACATTGGTCTTTTCAATGGCATTGGACCTACGAGGACACAATCAAAGATGGTATGTATTATAATCCTAAGGTTGTAAGTTATATCTTGTAATTAATCTGATCAAAACCTTCCCCTATGATAAAATTATTGTCAATCTTGCTAACTAGTCCCTTGATTAAAATTTTAAGCAAATAATATGTGTTTTCAGTATCAACTTTGAATGCAACTTAAAAAACCAATGAAGTCAATGAAAAGGTTAATGACTTATTTTTAGATAATTAATATGAGTATTTTAATATATAAAACTACTGTCAATTAACTATTTACATACTCATAGCATCAATTGTTTCTTAATTAGTGCCTTAAGTGAACTGGTTTAGATAGCAGAAGCCTGTTATTATTAATCAGGTTTAGTCACCATCACAGACACATCCTTTTGCACAAATTATATTTTGACGCAGGCTTAATGATTCAGTACCTGTAGATAAATAAAAACTTTATATTGTAGAATGTAAATAATTAGGACTCCGTGAGTTTCTGTTTGAAGTTGATGACTGATTAATTAATCAAGCTGATCTCCTTTCCAATCTTACTGAGAGGCATTTGAATCAAAGTTGATCTCATTTAACAAGTGGGTGTTATGCATTAACCATGTCGTAATGAATAGTAGCTACTTTCTTCTCTGTGCAGATTATCCGAGGCCCTGCTTACTTCTTTAGTGCCAATATAAGTGTGGAAGCATGCACTAATTCAGTGATGACAGGGGAGTTCTGCAATCGTACAGTCTATCCACTTTCATGCACAGGGCCTGATATCGTTTATGCTTCTGAGGCTGCTGAGGTCAAGCCAATGATTGAAAATGTGATAATCTGCAGAAATAACTTTGAAACTTATTGCGTTCAGGAAGGTGTAGCAAAAGTATACTCCTTGGATATAATGAATGTGGTGGAAGAGTTGAGCATTACGGCGGCAAATGTCAGTTTCAATTCTGCAACTTCAAGTAACACTTCTGGTGCAAATGATGTTAATCTAATGTGTTTAGCTCGCCATGGAGCCATGCCTTCGGAAACATTGCATGATCTTTCCAGTAATTTATTTAAAGCCCCTATGGTTATACACTCTCCACGAATTGGTCGTTGGTACATTACTATATTACCACTTAATCTTACAAGAAAAATTGGAGATACTGATGATAGTGATGTGAGAGTTTGCTATTCAGTGGAATCACAATTATTTGAATGCCCATATGGGAAAGCTGGACCAAATTGCACAATGGCAAGCTACAAACTTCAGGTGGGATTGTTTGTTAGATATACCTCTGCTTATAAATTCTTTTTTTGCTGTTATCTCATATATGCTCTTTCTCTCTCTCTCTCAACTTTTAAGAATGTAGCAAATAACATTTATTTTGTGTCAGTATGATACTCCTTGGACTAAGAATTTGCTCCTTTAAGATTAACGTTTTGAAAGGTTGAACGAAGATATGATTACATATGCTCTTACCATGATGATTATAATATGTTAAGGTTAAAAAATATAATACATTATACAATTAAATCAATATCTAAATTCTGGTAGCAAATGAAAGACTAAGATAACATCTGAAATGTAAGTCTCTGAATCTGTTCAATTATATGTAGGGTGTAGAAAAAAAGACATGCCTTCTCTTAGGGCAGGCATGGTACTATGGTAGTAAACTTAAACATATACCCATCCTTTTGGTTCTTCGTCTCAACTCCTTTCCTAGAATTAACAGAGCTGATCTTTTGAGATTTTGGCATTTTGATCTATTTTATGCCCTATGCTAAAAATTTAATATTTGTTTTTGGTACATGGTGGGCTTCATGGTTCAAACTTAAGAGACCTCCTACAGGCTATTGGCATGAAATTTTTTGTAAAGGAAGAGGTTTCAATTTGCAAACAGCTGTAATAATTTTGGTGCAATTTTTTTCCTGGTTTATTGTTGTAGCTTTAGGTCTAAAAACACCTTGTGGTACAATCAGTTCTATGTCTTGATGCTTGAAGAAATTTACTCGCAGGAATAAGTTATTGACAAGATAAGAATGGTTGTCTGCAGACAGTTCTAAGCCGAGGTTCAAGCCCCTTTGAATCATATTATTTACCAGTCGGTGGAGAAGTGTCCTCTGATTCTGCCAATTTTCCACTTGAACCACTTTTAAGTAGCTCATCATATGGTGGAGAACCTGACGACATTTGGACTTACTTTATTTTGGATATTCCTCACGGTGCAGCTGGAGGAAACATTCATGTAAAGCTATCCTCAAATGTGAAGATCAGTTATGAAGTATATGCTAGATTCGGTGGATTACCATCTATTGATAGCAGAGATTATTATTATGCTAACAAGTCAAGGAGGAGTTATCAATCTATGTTTTTCAAGTTATATGATTCAAAAGACGACAAGTTTGATTTTTATATTATTTATGCTAGAGAAGGGACTTGGGGTTTTGGTCTAAGACATCTTAATAGCAGTGGTGGTTATACAAAGGGACAGACTATAATGTCTCTTTCTCTGGAACGGTGCCCAAATCAGTGCTCATCCCATGGCAACTGTAAATTTTCATTTGATGCTAGTGGAATAACATCATACAGGTTTTGTGATGCCTTTTGCTCATTCCATTCTTCTTTCTCAACAGTTTTTCATTTTATTTGTTATATATTTTTTTGATAGACAAGAATTATGTGAGTTTCTTGGTAGTGAGAGAAAAAAAACATTATATTGGATGCTAAATTTTGGGCTGCCTAGATTCCATTTCTTGTATTTGTTGGACAACTTCTGAAGGAATTTCACCAATTTTGGTGTTCTTGTTTGGCCTCAGCTTCTGTGCTTGTGATCGAGACCATGGAGGCTTTGACTGTGGCATTGAAGTTGTATCACATCAAGGTGATTTTTTCATTTTAGAGAGATAAAATTTATGTTTCATTTTTCAGGTGCCTTGGTTCATTACTTTTAATTCTCTGCGTATCCCTCCTTTTATTTGTCATGTCATATTATCAGCTCAGAATATAATAATCTTTGAAGAGGAAGCATCTAGCTGACAGGCCAAACTGAATAGCTTTCATATATTTTGACAAAAAGAGTTTGAAATAATGCTGTGTTGTTCTCATTAGAGAGAATGGTAGGTATTTATACAAAAGGAGGATCCTATTCTAGAAAAGAATCAAAGTCACAATCCTAATCTAATCCCTAGACTTAAGGGTCAATGATATACATAATCCTAATTGATTACAATCCTGATTGATTACAAAATAATTACAAAATATTCTCTAATTAACACTCCCCCTCAAGCTGATGAATGGATATCTTCCATGCCAAGCTTGTTGATTAACGTCTGAAAGTTGTTAGTACATAGGCCTTTGGTAAGCACATCTGCAAGTTGATCACTAGAAGAAACGTATGGAGTGCATATAAGGCCGCTATCTAACTTTTCTTTGATAAAATGTCGATCAATTTCAACATGTTTAGTACGATCATGTTGAACAGGATTGTGAGCAATATTAATTGTTGACTTATTGTCACAATAAAGCTTCATTGGTCCTTCCTAGGTAATACCCAAGTCATCAAGAATAATCTTAAGCCATAGTAGTTCACATATACCAAGTGCCATTGCTCTGAACTCTGCTTCTGCACTCGATCTTGCAACCACATTCTGTTTTTTACTCCTCCAAGTTACGAGGTTTCCTCCAAAAAAGGTACAATACCCTGTAGTGGACCTTCTATCATTAAGTGATCCAGCATAATCTGCATCGGTATAGGTTTCTAGAGTTAAGCTCTCCCCTTTTTTTAAAGAGAATGCCCTTCCCTGGTGTACTTTTCAAGTATTGCAGAATTCTATGAACTGCCCTTAGATGAGATTCTTTCGGGTATGCATAAACTGACTGACAATACTTATGGCATAAGCTATATCCGGTCTGGTATGGGACAGATAGATTAGCTTACCCACAAGCCTTTGATATGATCCTTTATCAACCAATGCTTCTTCAGGTGCATCATACAGACGATGATTAGGCTCCATAGGGGTTAGAGCTGGTTTACAACCTAATTTGCCTGTTTCTGTTAACAAGTCAACAACATATTTTTGTTGGGAAATAAAAATTCCACTCTTTGAATGAGCCACCTCAATACCAAGAAAGTATTTGAGTCTCCCAAGCTCCTTAATTTCAAACTCCTGCACCAATTGAGCTTTTAATAGCGCAATACCTTCGGTATCATCTCCAGTGATTATAATGTCATCAACATACACTAAGAGAATAGACACTCCCCCTGAAGGAGAACGTCGTATAAATAAAGTATGATCACCCTGACTTTGCTTATAGCCCATACTTACTATAGCTTTGGTAAATCTCCCGAACCATGCTCTTGGTGATTGCTTGAGCCCATACAAGGCTTTTTTTAAACGACAAACCATGCCTTGCTTAGAACTTGTATTAAATCCCGGAGGAATCTCCATGTAAATCTCCTCCTCCAATTCTCCATGCAAGAATGCATTCTTGACATCAAATTGTTGCAATCGCCATCCAGAATTAGTTGCAAGAGATAGTAGGACTCTGACGGTATTCATCTTGGCCACTGGGGCAAATGTTTCCATGTAGTTTACACTGTATGTTTGAGTGTACCTTTGGCTACAAGACGAGCTTTGTATCTTTCTAGAGTGCCATCAGAGTTGTACTTCGTGGTAAAGACCCATCGACAACCAACTGGTTTTTTACCTTTTGGCAAGAGAACCAGGTCCCACGTTTGGTTTTTCTCAAGAGCATCCATCTCAGCCTTCATAGCCTGTACCCAATTTTCATTCTGCAATGCTTCGGATAAAGTATTGGGAATAGGAATAGTATGAAGATTAGTCAAGAAAGCTTTGTGGTTAGTGGACAAGTTCTCAAAGTTAAGAAAATACCTGTATTATGAGGCAAAAAGTTCGAACCAGGAGCCGGAATGGTGACTCCAGTACTGTCGTCGACAACTGATGACAACGCCATGGCAGGGGATGGCCGAAAATACGCCGGAGAAGAGAACCGAAGTGATAGCGACGGAAGACGGCGGTTCATGCGCTCTCACGCGCCGACGCGTGGGCGACGAGGCTGGCTGTTGCGGTGGCGCGTGGGGCCGGTTCTGGGTTGTCGGAAAATGGGGTTTTGCCGACGATGACGTTCTGAGGATGACCCAAATGTGCGTGGGTCAAAAAACCGGCCAGAAAGTAGCGGGCTTAGTGAGTTGAACCTCACTGCCTCTGTAAAACACTACTGACCGAGAAAGAAAGGAACACAACAGCAAAAAAAGTTGTCTAAACCTCTGATACCATGACAAAAAGAGTTTGAAATAATGTTGTGTTGTTCTCATTAGAGAGAATGGTAGGTATTTATACAAAAGGAGGATCCTATTCTAGGAAAGAATCAAAGTCACAATCCTAATCTAATCCCTAGACTTAAGGGTCAATGATATACATAATCCTAATTGATTACAATCCTGATTGATTACAAAATAATTACAAAATGTTCTCTAATTAACATATTTCGATGGGGATGGGGATAGTATGGGATATCCCTAGGGTAGTATGGGCTACCCAAGTCCCACATTGGGTAGTATGGGATGCTTGATTGAGTACTTAAGTGTCTTGGTTCTTCCCCTTCAACAACTAGCTTTTGAGGGAGGGTTCGCTAAGTCACTTGGGTTCCATCATATTTGCATGCCCTTTTGAAGAAATATTTGACTTCCTGTGGACCTTGTAGTTTCATAGGCAGACCCATTTTCTATATAGGAGTTGTGATCTTTTGAAGCCGAGTCTCCAGTCCAGAGCATACATCATTGCATTAATTGTTTTAGTATATAAATTTAAAATTTAAATATGACTTATCCTTGTTATGCTCTTCAGTTTGTCAAATATATATTTGCTATTAAATTTTGGATTTCTGATATGCCGTAAGAATATTATGTCTTTTTTCCTTCCTTTATTTACTAATTGACATTTTGTGTAGGGCATGTACGGCAATCAATTTTTCTCATTGCATCAAATGCTGCATTCATACTTCCTGCATTTTGGGCACTTCGGCATAAGGTGATTTTCTGATTTAAATTAGTTTAGTCAGAAGTTAAGGATTCTGATATAAATTTTACCTTTCTAAAAGCTTTTATATTGCCAAAAGAACTCATAATTATGTTTCTGCAGGCATTGGCAGAGTGGATTATATTCACATCCAGTGGAATTTCTAGTGCACTATATCATGCTTGCGATGTTGGCACCTGGTGTGCATTAAACTACAATGTCTTACAGGTAGAGCTCTGCTTCCACTGTTCTCACACTCTCTACGCAGAAAAGGGCAGCCTAGTGCACAAGGCTTCCACTAGGGGTCTGGGCAGGGTTAGATGTACCGTGTACGCAACTTTAGTCCTACAAGTAGAGAGGCTATTTCTAGGATTTGAACCTGTGTAGTAGCAACCTTGCTGTTGCTCCTATGCTTACCTTTAATAATAATAAAAAAAAAAAACTGTCCAGAAATCTTTCTGAGATGGGGACAAGAAAGTAAACATATGTCACTAGTATAGTTGTAATCCAAGCTTTAGTGAGTCGAGTCAACCAACAAGTTATTGGGATAAATTGTGCAGTGCAAAAGCCTTGGGTTGTCTCTAATAGTTGGCAATTTGGCATTAAGATATCCTCAGTTGAGAAGCTAAGACTAAGAAGTAACTTTTAAGGGTGATATTTAATATACCTTGACCTTAGTCTTATTTCTGGACTTTCTTTCTTATGTGTGTAGTTTAAGATGCTACTTTGTTTCTATAAAAAAAAAAAGATGCTACTTTGTCTTCACAGTTTACATAACAATGTTTCAGTTCATGGACTTCTGGCTCTCCTTCATGGCTGTGGTTAGTACTTTTGTCTACCTAGCTACTATTAGTGAAGCATTTAAGAGGGCAATTCATACAGTTGTTGCTATCCTTACTGCTCTCATGGCTGTTACTAAGGCAACCAGGTACGTTGAATTAGTAGGTAGTTTTCATGTGTGTGTGTTGTGTGCACACGTGTATATGGAATTATGCAGAATTGGTTGCCGTATTAATTGCTATTTATTAATTCGGAATTATGCAGGCCTTCCAATATTGTTCTTGTGATAGTGATTGGGGCTATTGGCCTTCTTATTGGATGGTTGATAGAGCTCTCAGCAAAGTATAGGTCCATTTCCTTCTCAATTGGATTCCCACTAAATTTCCCTTACAGGTGAGTTATCTGCAGTTGGATAATAAGGGTGTGTTTGGTTTGTGGAAACATTTTGAGTTTTCATTTTCTATTTCTTAAAATTCGTTTTCATTTCCAAGGTTTTAATATTTTTAAAATAGGTTTGTTATTTAAAGTTAAAATTTTGTTCATACTTGTTCTAACTTCTAAGTCCAATAACTTAAACATATATAATTTTTTATTAATGCTTTATTTTAAGTATAATTAAATGATAGTATTTATATGATAAAATGATTTACTTCCTTATAAAATTACAAAAATAACACTGATCTTTATTTGAAAACGCTGAAAACATCTTTTAGAAGTTTCTTGTTTTCAGCCTATTTTGAAAATGTTCTCAAAAAATATTTTCTGTTAAACTATACCAAACATATTTTCGGTCGCATTCCTTGCTTTTAATGAAAATGAAAACAGTATACGGTGAAAGCAACCCTAAATTGTTTAATCCATGGGGCAGTTTATGAAGTATTGCCTTATTTTTCAATGGTTATTGTTGTTCTTGGATTTGATTGTCTATTTGCAGTAAGCCATAATTATTCAGGAGAATTATGAAGGACCAACCTATCAAATTTTTTTTTTTGAAGGACCAAACAACCACTAGTGTGGTTTTAGTTTAAATTAGTGAATAACCAAACCTGGCGGTTAATTAGTCGAGAAAAAAATTTTCTACACATAACACAGGTCCCTGTTTATGATTTTCCCTAAACATGAGCTAGCTGTATGCTTTTGTTTAGGGCATAGTCCCCTATTATCTTTATGTAAGTTGGTGTCCATCCTTTCTATCCAAAAAAAAAAAAAAAGTTGGTGTCCAATCCATCCTTAATTGAGAGACTTATTTCCATGTTGAAATGTCTAAGAATGTCGAATGATACAGCACTAAGCAACAAAACTTTCTAGGATTATTTTGTTACTAGCATTGAAGCTGGAAGAGGAAATAAAAACTTGCTATATGATAACTACAACCTCAATAATTTTAGGTAGTTGGTTGGAGTGGTAGGTACTCTATTCCCTTAAGCAAGGCCTTGGGTTTGAGTCTTGTGTATGGACAAACTCCTACTCGGAGAGCTCTATTCCATTGCGGAACCTTAGCCAGCCCGAACCAGATTAGGCAGAATCCAATAGGCTTCTGGATATTGGTGGTTTCAACCAAAAAATTTAACTACATCCTCAAATGATTTTCTGGACATTGCCTATCCCTATCCACTGTGAAGTGAATCCTATTGTCATGATTAGTTAAAGTCTCAAAGAACCCTTTTAAAATAGCCAGTTTCTTTTTTCCTTTTTCTGGTTTGTTTAATCTTTCTTTGAATTAATGGTCTTGTACAAGTGAATATAGCCTACTTGTGTTTTAGAGCTTTATGTGATAGCAATTGGTGCTGAAAGAGTTGAAGAGAGAACAGGAAGGAATAGAAAGGAAAATGGAAAAAAACAAAATATCAATTTAATATCAGTAATCATGGTAAGGATAATAACTAAGTACTAGAGGCCTAATTATAGACGACCAACATAGGAATTCCTAATGATAATATGCATCCAAATAATATTTGTTATGATACAGCAATATGTGCTAACAAAACCCTATGCCCAATTCCTCCCTAATTCCCAAATTATAATTACATAATAAAATAAATAATATCTTCTCGTACTGTATTAAGCATTTAATGAAACCCTTTAATTATCAAATATTCAAAGGAATGGGAGAGTTGTGGCAATTGAAGACTGATGGACGCTAATATTCTAGAAGCTTCAAGAATGAAGATAGAGGATAGGAAGGGTATGGGCAGGGTGTTCTATTATGGTTTTGGCCTTTGGGCAGAATGGGGGCAGTCAGAACGTGTTTCAATTATACATTGGGTGAGGTTGGTTAATCAGTACAATGAAAGACCTATAAAAATGTGTAGGAAGAATTGGAGGGGGAGGACAAATGCTGAAGGCGAGTTTGGGAGAGTGCTAGCCCCTTGGATACTAGTTTTGTTCTTTCTCGTATTTTCTGTGAGTGCTGCATTCATTTTCTGCTGTTCTCTTCTGTTTTTAGCTACTGCAGTGAGTGTCACTGTTTTCTGACTAGAGTTTTATAATAAATAAAGAACATTATTCAGTAATATATCCCTCCATAATGTTCAAATCTCAACAACAACAACAATCAAAGCCTTTTCTTACTAGGCCCGTGTTCTGTCTTTACTCATTTCTATGGTTAGGTTATTAATAGTTAAATCCATCCTAATAGTTTCTCCTATTATTTTCTTTAGCTTTTTCCTACCTCTAGTTATCGGGCTATCTTCCATTTGATGAACTCTACATAGAGGAGCCAATAACGGCCTTCTTTGTACATAACCAAACCATAATGTTCAAATCTCCAATAGACTAAAAACCCTATTTGGTATCTTCAAGCATGCAATAATTATGGCTTGATCACCGTTTTGAGTACGATGCCATATTTCTACTAAAAGTAAATAATGACGAATTTCCAATGCAGCTTGCAAGCTATAAAGCAATGGCTCTGTAATCTTGTCCAGACACTTTTGAGACGGTACAGATGGGGTTTTGTGCTTGCTGGTTTTGCAGTATTGGCCATGGCCGCAACAAGCTGGACCCTTGAAACTAGTGAAACCTATTGGATTTGGCATAGGTATTTTTACTATACCACCACTCTGTCTCCCTGCATGTGACCTCTTTCTTTCTCTCATATCTCACGTCTCAAATTATTTCACAGCTTTTGGCATATTACAATATACACATCTTCCTTCTTCTTCCTTTGTTCAAAAGCAAATATTGTTGACAGTGATGAGAGTCAGCCACCTTCGAGTGGCAACTACGCGCTGACTCGTCAGGATTCATTTCAAAGAGGTATTTAGTATTTCTTCTATGGATGATTTAAGTGTAAATAGAGGAGGGCTGGATTTTGCTGGGTTTTTATTATGTGGTATAGTGAGTTCTTGTGAAGCTAAAAAGCAAATATGATATAGAGGAAAAAGAAAAAAACGAAAAAAAAGAAGTTATGGCTGCTGACTAATATAAAAGTTCTTACTTGAATCGGAAGACTGAAGTAGACCAGTCATCAAGCATAGCAGTCTCTATTAAAGAATTTTAGGATATCCTTGTTGTAACTGTCTTTTATGTGTAAAGAGTAAAGAAAAGTAGAAGAATTGATAGGAATTACTTTAGTTGATTAGGAAAGATAGTATTTTTATAATAATTTGGGTTTGATTATTCTAAATAGTATTGTGGGTGTAAAATTAGAGGATTTCTCTTAATATTATACAACAACAACCGGTCGGATCTCTATAGTTAGATTGTTCATCAAAAGATTTTTTTTATTGTTTTCTTTTGGTCGATCTCTACCTCTAATTACTAGGCTATTTTTCATATGATCTACATTTGGTAAAGGAGATTTGATGAGTATACTCTATGCATGACCAACTTTTATATGATAAGCAATTTTCTCTAATACAATCATTCATAATTTTGTTATTTTTGTTGTTTTCATTTATCTAATGCAACATTCTCATTTTTGCAATATTGAATTTTGGTTCATATTGACTTTTTATCGCCCTGCATAAGATAATATACAACAATGCAGGTTTTATAATTATGTGATGAAATTTTTCCTTAAATTTGAGTTCTACTTTTCTATCACAAATAGCCCTTAAAATCTTCTTACATTTGATCCACTCAGTTTGTAATTGTATCCTATGATTTATGTCTCCTTTTTCTTCATTTTGTATGATGGTCCCTAAATACTTAAAAGGAAAAAGTATGTTTGGTACCCCTGACGTTTGAGGTCACTGTCAATTATACCCTTAGCGTTTTTTTGTTGTTAATTTTATCCCAACGTATTTTTCTACCAATGTTATCCTTTTCACTAACACCGTTAAGAAATTAACGGTTTTTGTTGATGTGTTGTCAAACGTGGCAAAATGGACTGACTGGGCTTAGTGTTTTCTAAGTAGAAAAATGATTGGAAAATATGACTTGGAAAATACTTAGTTTTGAAGAGGATAGAGAGAAATAGAACCTAACAGCGTGAAATAATTGATTTTTGAAAAGAATAGAGAGAAATATGAATTGGAAAATATTACGCCTAGTCAACTCATGTTGCCACATCAACAAAAACGTTAATTATTTAATGGGGTTAGTGAAAAAGGTAATATTGGTAAAAAAATAAAATGTTGGGAAAGCAAACAAACATTTGAGCATAATTAACAGTGACTTTAACCCTTGGGTACCAATTACCAATGATACTTTTGCCACCCATAAAATTTGTGCCTTATTGTATGACACTATCTCTAATCTCTATGAATCCACTCTAGAATCAATATACCTTTTGTGACACCCTAACTCGATACCATTTACCCTAAGCTCTTGTACATACAATTCATTTGATTGTATATTTTTCTTAAGTTAGACGGTGAGTTATTATCCTTTAGTCCTTACACTTTTGAAATTACCAATCTAGTTATTCATTTAATTCCTTAATTAGGTTTCCTTTATAAGAACTAACCTTGAGTAGTGTGTTACTTCATAATATTAATATAATTGTGATTAATGTAGCGGTAACTATAATTCACATAGATATACAAATCATACAAATGTACTCATGAAATTTACACAACTTGCCTCTTAGAGCCTTAATTACATTCTACAAATCACAGACACACCATTTTGCTAGTGTTTCCACATGTTGAACACGAATGAGCTACGACACGCTAACAACACGTGGTCGTACGTATCGGAACATAAAAATAAAAAATTCTAGCTCCGACACGTGTTGACGCAACTAGAACATGGCTACGACGCACCAAATTTAAATTTCAAGAAATTAAAAAAAAAACACAAGATTGACAGTTCTAGACTTCTAGTGGCTACAAACACATGCACATATTTTTTTTTTTATATTACATAGAAAAAAAGAAAGAGAGAAAAACGGTATGGCATTAGGCTTGATTACTTTTAATCCTAAAGGTTAAAAGTGATGTTGTGTGAGCTATTGTCAATACAAAAATAGGGAATGGTTTGATTTTTTTCCTGAAATTTAGGATGCAGCAAGTTCAAATTCTTGTCCGCCCCATCTTCTCATTCTTTCTGATGCTTGTACAACCTGAAAAGTAAAGGTTTAAAAGCTGTTAAAAGGAGATAGAGTTTTGTACTTGTTGTATATAAAAAAAAATACAAATTTGTTGTTTGCAAGAGAATTTAAATAAAGGCAAATGGGTATTGTTGTTCTATGCATTCTTTACAGGGAAAGTGAAGTGAGGTGAACTTATTGCATGTTTGGTATGCCTTCAGTACAGGGAAGGTGAGGTTAAGGTTCGCTCTGCAGAGGGAACCTTGCTTCTCTCATGATGTGGAGGGAAGTGGAGGGAATGTGAAGTGTGGTTTGGTTTAAAGATCAAAATGCCCTTAAAAAAATTTGTGGCTTTTAAAAAAGTAAGGGCAAAAAAGGTATTTCATACTTTTATTTTCTATTTCCATATCTTCTTCCTACCATACCAAACAATATTACTTTTACCTTTCACTTCTATTTTCCTGTTTAGTCCATTAAATTTGATTGATGTCATCTTAGCCCCTTAACTAGTTAACTTTAAACAAACAAACAAAAATTATTAATCACTAATACCATTAATTTATTTTAGAGTTTATTTTAGAAAATATTCATTAGCTTTTGAGCATAATTCAACATAAATCATGAGTTAAAATAAACTCTAAGTCAGTATTTTCTGTCAAAAAAATTAATCATGTTAGTGGTTAGGAATTTTTTATTGATTTTTTTAAGTTAAGGGACTAAAGTGACACAAATCAAATTTAAGGGACTAAATTAAGACATAGGGTGAAATTAAGGAATCAAAAGTACCATTTTTTTCTTTAAATAAAAAAATTAGAAAATATTTATTTGTTAATTGGTGAGTAAAAATTTGAAACAAATCAACAATTTGTGAGTAAAAAATTTGAACAAATGGATAATTAACAAGTAAAAAATTTCAAATACTGGTTGAATCAACATCCATGCAATTTCCATCCATCAAGCTAACATATATATATATATATATATATATATATATATATATATATATTTGAAACTAAGAATCCACTCATCTATCAACCTAACACATATTAGCAAGAATATTGAACAAATTCGAACATTTTTAAAAGTTAAATAAAGAACTACTTTAGAACAAAACAAATTCAACAGGATTGTAAAATGATTCAGGGTTGATATTAAGTGATCAAAATAATATTTTTGTCGACTTTTTAATCAGTCAAATTTTTGTGTAAGATTGTATGATTTCAAATTAAAGCTCTTAAGATTGTAAAGGAAGAAAGTATTGGAGAAAATCTTCTCTAATTCTTTCTCTTTATCATTCACTTTTGCAGGGTATTTATACGTGAAAATAAGAAATCCTAATCAAACTTCTAGAGTTATTTTTAAACGTGGATAACAACTCTAAACCTTATCTAACAAAATTCAAAATTTAATATAATATTCCTAAAACTTATCAAAAATATTCTTCGAAATATATATATATATATATATATATATATATATATATATATATATATATATATATATATATATATACAACAAAAACAAGAAATAAAAAGCAGTGCATGCTACTCACCTCCTCGTTCCAGTTAGTCTTACAAACAACATACAACAAAACCATAGTCTGCAACAACGTCCCACAGATCATGCCAATCCAAATACCCTGCAGTCAGAGGGCGCTGTCCATAAGTGAAAATGGTTAAAAATAATTAACGCAAATGTGACTCTCCGTGTAGCTTTTAATGTTGATTGTGATGCCAAATTATATATTCTAACAATACTGTTTTGTCAGATTATAACTATGCTACTACAAAATAAAAGATGTTATTGTGGCTAAATCGACGAAAAACTGTAGCTAAATACATGATTTGATGTCGTAGTCAGCATTGGAGGTCATAAGGATAGTCACGTTTATATATCTCGTTAACTATTTACTTGAAATTTAAATCAAGAGTAAAATTGGTTGTAATTTGAAAGTGGAAGGGCAAAACTAATAGTAAATAAAGTTTAGAAACATTAAAGATACTTTTGTTTAAAAAGATTATTGGTTCACTTTTGTATGATGTAAAAATAGTTTGGCACAACTACTTGCAAATGTGGAGATTTCATTACAATTATGAATTGTAAATTAATTCCTTAAATTTTTAATTCCTTATCTGGATAACAATAGTATGTGCAAATTCTTTTGTTGTAACTAAACTACCTCATCTAAACACAACTTTAGGATCGGATTAGTAATGAGGTTGGAAAGGGAAATGAACTAATTAAGGGGAAGGCATAGAGAAGAAAAAGAAATATTAAGTGCTAACTTTTTTTAAGGGTATAAGGATTTGGGAGTTTTTTTAAGGGTCACATGTGCGGCACATGGGGTACTAGAAAATTAACGGATTAAATTACGGAACACTAAATTATTAATGATGCAAAGCTCATGATACTTAATTGACAAAAATGCAACCACATGACACTTAATTAAAATTGAGCTAAACCACTCTATCACCAAAGTGTAATTTACCTAACATTAATAAAGAAAGAGGACTAAGGAGGGTTAGTACAAAATACTCTAATTTTTTTTTTCTCCAAATTAAATATAGAAACCCAAATAATTAGAGAAAAGTTTTAAATTCTCTTCCCTTTTAAATTTGTCTTCCGCTCCATTTTCCTTAAACCGAGCACACTCTTTATTTTGTAATGTGCTTTTCCTAAATTAATTCTTCATTAATTAATTTAGATGTAAACTACTTATTGGTCAATAAGTTATTGGTCAAACTATTATTTACTCTTTGAATTTTAAGAACTGACTATTTAGTTCTTGAATTTACACTCCCTAAACTATTTAATTCTTGACACGCTAATCGTTGATATCATTGTGTGACGTGGCTGTTAGACGCTGACATGACGCCGTTAATTTGTCACTAAGAAACCAATACATAGAATAGCTATGGAGATGGCCTTAAAGAATATATGGGGAAGACCTAGAGGTTTTAGGATAAAGGAAATTGATCCTTATTCCAATTCTTTTTTTGATTCAAAGGGTGAGACCATGGTTATTCCGTAATAGCTGGATTGTTTTACAAAGATGGCAAAGGGATTATGTTTAACAAGAGGAAGGATTTAACAACGTCCTTATATGGATACAAATGAGGGGATTACCTTTGCATTGTATAACCCAAGGAAAGTAAGATAAAAAATCGGGAAAGTTAAAAAAAAAAACTGGGATATTTCAAGACTCTAATAGTAATGACATCAATTTCACGGTTCGTGATGGTATCATTGTAAAGAACTCTTTTGATGAATCATTTTGGGTTGATCTGAAATATGAAAGATTATGTTAGTTTTCTTATGAAAGAATCATTTTGGTTAAAGGCATGTCAGCTTGGTGAGCAAGTAAATAAAAATAAAAATTGCAAGAACTCAATAAGCATATCAAGGCAAATGAATGCATGGATGCAGAGACCAATAACCTTAGGAGGTAATACTAATCATGGCTGTTCTGCTCAAAAAAGGAAACTTTGGATAATATCTGAGTTTCCAAGGAAAAGACTTGAGAATGAACGAATGACTTTGGATAATGAAGGAGGCAGAGAAAATAAAAAATGTCAAAGGGGAGTAAAGATAAAGGGATCGGGAAGAGGAAATCTTGATCAATAGCTATCCTCTCAACATATCCCATGGAAGATAGAATTGAAAAGGAAACAAGAAGTAGAAGAACGATTTAGGAAGAAGGGTAGATGGTATGAATCTGGGGTCAACCATATTAGAAATAAAAATTAAGTCCCACATCTGATAGGATAAGATACTCAATTGATTACTTAAGGAAGCTTGGTTATTCCTCCTTACGAGTTAGCTTTTAAGGGTGGGTTCCCCAAGTTACCTTGAGTTTCAACAAACTAGATAAAGCAAAAAGTGATGTGTGATTTTGAAGGAGTGTTAGAAGTGAGGGAGGAGGAAAGGCGGAGACAATATAAGAGAAGTGGTGAGATAAGACTACTTTCCTTGGGTCTTTATATTATTGGTGAAGGAATTAGTGTTCTGTTTAGTAAGAGGCGTAAGAAGGATTGCTTGGTCATGAAGAAGCATTGGGCTCTAACAGGAGTAAATGAGAAGATTGAGTTTGTTTTAGCAGCGATGAAGGGCGTGTGGGGAGCTAGCCCATTAAGGCCTCCCATGGAAGGATGAGGTCTCCTACCTAGAATTGTCGTGGTTTTGGCTGCACCACGACAATCTTTGGTCTTAAGTAGCTGGTGTGGGTATTCTGTTTCTTTCCCTCTTCTTTGTTTCGTCCCAAATCAAGTAACCTCTAATTTTACTCATTTTGTTATGAGTATTGTGTTTGAGCTTGATAGGTGGGTTCTTGTTGCTTGGGTTCTGTGTTCGCCTGTTTGTTTGGGCTACTTTAAATACTCAGGCACAGACTCGAATGGCAATAATGGGTGGAAGTTTATATGTTTTCAGGAGCTAGCAACTGGTGCCAAGGTAAATGCTAGAGTTGAGTCAGATTTCAACACATCTTGGTGGTGCAAAGTTTGTAAAAAGTCAGAAGAGTTAGCAGTTTGCTATTTGCAGCGGTGTTCTATTAAACCAAACCACCTATTAAGGTGGTAGATGCTTCGAGATCGATACTTGTCTCAGACAGTCGGATATCTCATATAGTATATCTTGGACTCGTGGAGAGCCATTTGTTCCAGCTTTTGTGCTGGTCTAATTGATATCATTCAAGCCGTTGTGGTAGGTGATACAAACACTTTTCTAGATCCAATCGCAAGTTGGATACTTTATAACTAGGGAAGCTTGCAGCACTCTAGTTTATGATTTCTTCAGCCTTAAGGATGCACGAGTTGTTAATTCTTTTAGTAAAAGACTTACGTGTATGCTTCCTATAAATGGTAGGTTTTTCATTAAGAATGTTTGTATTATGGGTTGTTTGGTTGTGTGTATTATGGTTGTGTGTTGTATGGCTTGTACTTACTATGTTATGTTGGATAGTTGTTGTAGGGTAGGAAATATCTCTATTATAGGTTGGTATATACCTTAACTTTCACTTTAATTTCAAGTTTATTGTTTTTATAAAAAAAATAATACTAAATAGTCTCTGTATTTGTCATCATGTTGTCATTTTTAACTAATACAGATACTACTTAGTATTACTTTTAACTACTATATGGGTTATTTAGTATTACTTTTAAATATTCAAATGAAATGGCCAGATGAGGTGACAACATGGTAGCAAATTAACGGTGTCACGTCAGCACATCACGCGATAACATAACGGGTAACATCCCAGGGACTAAATAGTTGACGGGAGTGCAAATTCAGGAATCAAATAATATATTTTTAAAGTTCAGGGTCTAAATAAGAATTTGACCAAAAATAACTTTGATTACCTCTACTCTATAACCAAATTTGTAGCCAAGAAGAAAGCCAAGAGGGAGTCCAATGATGTAATAACAGAATAGGTTTATGTAAGCTACCAAAGCTTGCCAACCTCCTCCCACAGCAACACCTACAAGAAGATATCATTATGGATGATTTTCTTTATGTATAATTAGGATCATACATATAAATCATTGATATTTGTACACAATTGAATAACATCTATAGTGTAAAGCCATTTTAGTCTGTGATTTTTTTTTAATAAAAATTTGATCCCTATTCTCCTTCTCAATTTGGAATAAATATTCAGTGATACGGTACTACTAAACTTCAGTACATCTCTCCAATCAGTTGATTCCTAATCCATTCAAGGTGAGTCCTAATTAATGTAAATTTTTATTAATATTAAGAAATGACACTACATAATTGAAGGATGCACTGAAGTTTAATTGTACGGTAGTACTGAACTTTTATCCCTCATCATCCGTTAATTATTTGGAGTATCAATATTGATAATTTGGACATTTGATATTGAAACATTAAAGGCCAAATATTAAGTTTCAATTTTCCTTTTTTTCCACCAATTGGTTTAAATGTATTGTGTTTAGTGACTAATATTAAACAAATACTGTCCAATCAATACCAAGCAGTAAAAAAAACAAGAGGAGAAAAATTGGAACTTAGCTAGCTTTTAATGTTGGCCAGTTAGCACCAAATATACAAGCCATCATAATTGTTACTTATTTATATGACATCCAATCTTTGGGACCAAATTGATAATATATCAAATTATGAGTGACCTAATTGAAAAATAAAATATATGGAGGAATATATTAAGAAAACCATCATCGGATCAAAATGATGTTTGTCATTGAATTACTTTATATAAGATGTGTTGTTTAATTTACTAATTAAATTTATTGTTGGATTTAAATTTTAATTATAATCATAAACTTCATATATACAAAATTTGACATAAATTCAACATTATTTTGGTACATATATATACTCCATCAATACATTAGGATCAGTTTGTCTCTAAAATTTTTTTAATATCAGTATTTAGTGCTCAATAATTTAATTTTGTTCTAACAAAATCTTTTAAGAATCAATTAATCTATTGGGGTTAAAATAAAGACAAATTTCCAAATCTTAACAATATATACATCAAAACTTTCATGTGAACCATTAGATCACGGAGTTATATTTTTGAAGGAGCAAAATGAAATTTAAGTAAATTATCATTTTGGTTCCTAAAAGATATAAATTATTTCAATTTAGTCTTTAATAGATGAAAATATCAAATTTGATCCCTAAAAGATGCATTTTTTTTCAATTTAGTCCCTAAATGAAATTTAAGTAAATTATATTTTGGTTCCTAAAAGATACAATTTATTTCAATTTAGTCTCTAATAGATGAAAATGTCACATTTGATCCCTAAAAGATGCATTTTTCTCAATTTAGTCCCTAAATGAAATTTAAGTAAATTATCATTTTGGTTCCTAAAAGATACCTTTTATTTCAATTTAGTCTCTAATAGTAATAGATGAAAATGTCAAATTTGATCCCTACAAGATGCATTTTTTTCGATTTAGTCCCTAAAAGATAAAAAATATTAAATTTAGTCCTTGAAAGATAGAATTTATCTCAAATTAGTCTTTGAAAATTTTTTTTATCACTTATGTTAACAAAATGGAGTAATTAATTGTGACAAATTACATCTTTCAGGAATTATATTGAGACAAATTGTATTTTTCAGGGACTAAATTGAAATAAATTACATTTTTTAAAAATCAAAATGATAATTTACTCATAAAATTTGTCATAAAAAATTTGGCCAAATTACTCTTTTGGTCCTCAACGTTTGCACCAAGTTTAATATTGGTCCTCAACGTTTCAAAAAGTTATTTTAGGTCCTCAACATTTTTTTTGTCAAAATTGGTCCTCCAGCGTAACTCCGTCTGGTTTTTTTTGTTAAACGCTGACGTGGAAGGCTTATGTGGCATACCCTCTCTCTTACATGTCATATTTGGATGATATGACACCCTCGCTCACTCCAACTCAGCAAAACGACACCGTTTTGCTGAGTTGGAGTGAGAAAGAAGTGATGCAAAACGACGTCATTTTGTTGAATTGGAGTGAAGGAGGGCGTTATATCATCCAAATATGACACGTAGGAGAGAAAGTGTGCCACATAAGCCTTCCACGTCAGCGTTTAACAAGAAAAACCAGACGAAGTTACGCTGGAGGACTAATTTTGACCCAAAAAAAAACGTTGAGGACCTAAAATAACTTTTTGAAACATTGAGGACCAATATTAAACTTGGTGCAAACATTGAGGACCAAAAGAGTAATTTGGCCTAAAAAATTTCTATGAATCTATAATAATGATAATGCTTTTATATACTAATTAAAGCCAAAGAAAAAAAAATATGACAATCTTCTAGAGCCAAAATTAAATAAAGATTTGTGTAGTACTGTTGGGATTCTCATTCTCTTACCAGATATAACTGGTTGAACACTATTTAGAACCATGGTTGCACCAAGAAGAAAAGCTAAATGAGAAACAGCTTTTTGCATCTCCACACTGTCAGTGAAGATGACAGCAAAATCATCCTTTGTGATCAAAATTATGGCTCCACAAAGGATCCCAATCAGGAAGGACTCTGCGACTGTGACTATGATGGAGTATTTTGCAGCTCTGGGACGTCCTAATCCTAGCTCATTGGAAACCCTAACACTGAGATTTAAATTAAAACCAAAGGGAGAGATTTATCAATTTGGTCCCTGAAAAATACAGATTGTTTCAATTTAATCCCTGAAAGGTGCTTTTCTGTTCCAATTTAGTTCTTTTAATTTTTTTTGTCAGTGTATATGTAGCTTCTTTTAAGGACTAAATTGGAACAAAAAAAATATTTCAAGGACTAAAGTAAACAGTTTCATGTTTCAGGGACTAAATTGAAACAATTTGTATATTTCAGGGACCAAATTGATAATTCTCTCAAAAAAAAGAAAGAAAAGACATTGTAAGTCTTAGAGCAAAAGGAGAATCAATTAACAAGAAATTGAGGAATAGAAATGGAGAGTTAATTAATTACCTTATAGCTGCATTAATCCCTAAGAACAACATGCCTTCCCACCCATTCACGTTCATGCTGAAAGAGGATGACAAAAACATATATAGGAAACTAAAATTTTGAGAATACTTAGGAAGAGGGTAAAAAAATTACAATGTAAAAGGATAATAAAATAGTAACTTTCCATTATTTTAATTTTCACCCTCTCTTCTCAAGTCATATATTTTATTTTATATTTTATATTATATATAGACTTTTGGAGACTACCAGAACGCCCCAAACTCATTATAATATAATTCCATATATAATATAATGGAGCACAAACTAAAAAGCCTTAGCTTCAACCTAAAGTGGAAGGTTTGGGTCTTCTGCAAAAGAAAAGGTATATAAATCTTTTAAGAGTAAATTGCTATTTTGGTTCATGAAAGATTTCATTTGTCTCAGTTTAATCCCTCTCTTGATTATGAAAATATCAAAGTCCCTAAAAAGTTCACTTGTCTCAATTTAATCCCTGAATCATAAAAATACAAATTTAGCTCCTGAAAGATATCTTGCGTCACAATTTCGTCTTTGCAACAAAAGGCAAAAATATGAAATGCATGGATAAACTTGTGACACGGGGTATTTACTTGTATGGACTATAAATTCAGTATTTTCATGATTCAAAGACTATATTAAGAGATAGGTGAAATCTTTCCGCGTTTAAATTTGATACCTTCATAATACATAGACTAAAAGTAATGCAAGTGAAAATTTTTAAGGACCAAAACAACAATTAACTCAAGAATTACTTAAGACATTTTCCTTGCTTTTACTTTTTAGATACATAAATAGAACAAATGCCCATACATGATATTGACAAGTACTTTCAAATGTCTATATTGGTAATTTTCACTCATAAAAAGCACTTTTTTAATTCTATATTCAAACATTTATTATTTTATAAAGTACTTTTTAATCTTGACATTCCAACGTAAAATGACTTTTACCTTTGCTTAAAGCCTTAATTTTTAAAAGGTCAAACGCCCATTTTAGTCTTTTGTCTTTTACTCAAGTTCCATATTTGTCCTTTATCTTTAAAAAATTCTAAATTGGTCATTTATCTTTCCCAGAAGTTCCAAATTGGTCATTTCGTCCATTTCTTAAGTTAACTGCTGATGTGGAGTGCTGAGGTTGGCACATCATCACTCCTACGTGTCCATTTAAGCTGATGTGTCATGCCGTCACGTCATCGCCATATCATCAAAGACAATGAAATAGAAGATGAAGTGGAGTGACACGTCAGCTTAAATAGACACATAGGAGAAATAATATGTCTACCTCAGCATGCCACATCAACACTTAACGGAAGACATGGACGGAATTAGACCAACATAGAACTTCTGGGAAAGATAAAGGACCAATTTAAAACTTCTGAAAGATAAAAGACAGATATAAAACTTGGGTATAGGACAAAGGACCAAAATGGGCATTTGAACTTCTTAAAAAGCCCCATTGAAAAAGTACTTTTTTTTTCAGTACATACACATATATACTTGTGAAAGTAAAGTCCTAGTGTCTTACCATATTGAGAGGGAACCAACAGCAATGACAGGGTTATCAAGGTGCCCAGTGAGAACAATAATGGTCATGAAATACCAGATCTCCAAACACAGCATAACAGCAGATGCCACAGAGAGCTTCACAAAAGCCCAGAGATCCTTAAAAGCCAGCCAGGACAAGCCCCTCCACCCATCCCCACACCACCCAACCACATAGGCCACCTGAGCAAGAGCCACCCCCCAAGCAGAGATGTCATAGGCAGCAGCAGCACCAGTGGTGCCCCAACCCAACACCTTGATGAACACATAGAGGACCCCAATGTGTATGAAGAGGGCTATGAACCCAATCCAGGCCAGCACACCCACCTTGCTCTGGGCCTGCAGGAACTTCTGGGTGGGGAAGTTGATGGCCAGGGAGAACATCTGGGGGATTGTTTGGATGGTGAATGTGCCTGCTAGGGATGCAATGTCTTGCTCTTGGCCAAGGAGGAGGAGGATGGGCTTTGAGAAGATGTAGAGAGGGAGGAGGAAGAAGCAGGCGGCTACTAGTATCAGCCATGAGCGTTGCATGTACACTCCTAGCATTTCTACTTGGCCTGCCCCAAAGGCTTGCCCACATAGAGTCTCTAGGGCACTTCCCATACCAAGCTGCAAAAACGGAAAGGGAAAGGGGATGTATTTATTGTGTTTGTTAATAAAAGTTGAAAATTGAAATGGAATGAGAATGTATTAAAATTATTACTTTACCCCTTATATTAAAATAATAAAAAGAAAAAAAATTATGATTGTGTCAAATCAAAGGGTATAATAGACATTTTGTTTTTTGTTTTTTTTTAAAAAAAGTTGATGGAAATGAAAAAGTGAAAAAAGTAGGTGGAACTCAGTGGGCCCACTCATTCCTTCCTCATTTCCTTCATGATTTCCTCCTAAAGAACATGCCATATATATTATAAGTGTAAAAAAGTTGAAGATATATAAAAGAACCAATCACTGCAAAAATCAGCTTAAGGGTCGTATGTTTGAATTGGGAGATTAAGGAGGGGAGAAGAACGGGAGGGGATCAAGACAACTTTCACTAGTTTGAAAAGTTGAGAATTAGAGGAGAAGATTAGATATTAATGTCTAATTGTTCATTATTCTTCTGCTTAATCTATATATTACGAGTGTAAAAAATTTGAAGTTATATTGAAGAACCAATCACTACAAAGAATTAGAGTTGTAGTTAAGCAAGTTAAAGTATGTGGATTGGGGATTAAGAAAGGGAGGGGAAGGAAAGAGGAGGGGATCAAGACAACTTTCCCTTGTTTGGAAATATGTTCAAATGTTTGGCGATGCAAAATAATGCTAGTCATTTAAGGTGTGTTTGGTATGTTCTACAGTCCCCTCTTCCAATATAATTACACAAATAAAAATTTTCATTTGTTTGGTATGTAAATTTATGAAGGTAATTTTTTTATGCGAGCAATTTGAAATATGCTTGGCAATGCAAAATAATGCCAGACATTTAGGGCGTGTTTGGGTCGTATGTTTGAATTGGGAGATTAAGGAGGGGAGAAGAACGGGAGGGGATCAAGACAACTTTCACTAGTTTGAAAAGTTGAGAATTAGAGGAGAAGATTAGATATTAATGTCTAATTGTTCATTATTCTTCTGCTTAATCTATATATTACGAGTGTAAAAAATTTGAAGTTATATTGAAGAACCAATCACTACAAAGAATTAGAGTTGTAGTTAAGCAAGTTAAAGTATGTTTGGATTGGGGATTAAGAAAGGGAGGGGAAGGAAAGAGGAGGGGATCAAGACAACTTTCCCTTGTTTGGAAATATGTTCAAATGTTTGGCGATGCAAAATAATGCTAGTCATTTAAGGTGCGTTTGGTATGTTCTACAGTCCCCTCTTCCAATGTAATTACACAAATAAAAATTTTCATTTGTTTGGTATGTAAATTTATGAAGGTAATTTTTTTATGCGAGCAATTTGAAATATGCTTGGCAATGCAAAATAATGCCAGACATTTAGGGCGTGTTTGGTATGATGTAATTATACAAAACTCAAAAATTTCAATTGTTTGGTAAAATATGTTGAGATGCTTGGCAATGCAAAATAATATTAGGCATTTAGGGTGTGTTTGGTGCGCTCTGCAATCTCCTCTTCTAATGTAATTACACAAAACTCAAAAATTTCATTTGTTTGATATGTAAAGTGCTGAACATTATTAAAATTGCACCATTGTGAGGCCTGTGTGAGTGTAATGTAATTGAGGATAAAAATACGAAATTGCCCCTGCCATTTTATTATTTCCAACTTCCCACCAAACTTTTTTTATTAATCATAATATAATATTGATAAGGGTATTTTAGTCTTTTTTTTTAATATTTTATTTTACAAATTTTACATCATATTTTTTTACATATCATATATAATTTTGATTTGTGAACAAATTAAGCATCTAAAAAGTAATTTTCTAATCTTCCACACTCGCCAACAAGATCATAACCACTTAAGATAATTTATTTGAGCTTATCTATCTTCTCCAACAAGTTCAAGGTATCTTAATTAAGACGTGCAAAACAATGGGAACTAGCAAGCATGAAGAAGATGTTTGGAGTCTAGATCCTTTTCCATAGAGAAGAAGATGACACGAAGAAGAGGAGATAAGATCCTTTAAAGTAATTCTTTATATTTATTGGCGGAGTTATGAGAGAGATAGCGAGAAAGAAAATGTTTTTTTTCTTGATTTTTTTCTCTCTCAATTTTTCTTCTCTCTATCTCTCTCATAACTCCACCAAAAAAATGTAGAGAATTACTTTAGAGGATCCACTTAGTGAGACCCACTTATCTCACTTCCAGGCTTCCAGCCATCTTCCACGGTACGGTAGAGAATCCGAGGTCAAATATTTTAAATAAAAAAATTTTAAAATAAATTGATGGAAACGAAATTGGATCCAGTGCAATTCCCTTCCATGCAATTTCGGTGCAATTCTTATAAAATACACATTTTTACATCATTTTTGAAGTACTAATACGGATTTACTCTAACAATAACCCACTATGAATGGATTAGGAATGAAATTATTATCAATTTTGACAAATATCATCACAAAATAGCCTCGTGAGACTATTTTTTAATATCAATAACAATTTGGTCTCTAATCCATTTAAGGTGATGATATTTGTCAATATCGATATTAATTTGGTCTCTAATCTATTCGTAGTAGATTATTATTAGTGTGAGTCCGTATTAGTACTTCACAAATGAAGTAAAAATGTGTATTTTATAGGAATTGCACTGGAATTACACGGAAGAAAATTGCACTGGATCCAATTTCAATGGAAACTAACCAAGAAGCCGAAGGAGAAATTTGAAACGACAGAGAGAGCTATCGCAACTGCAGAGAGCTCCACGTCTCCGATGTGGCCCACGAAAATATTGGTGAAGGAATTGATGCCGTAGTTGCACAGTATATTGAAAGCAATTGGGCCTGCAATAGCCCAAATCTTTGTGGTCTCCTCATAGCACACAAACTTGGCAGTTGCCAAACTATTTATAGGAGGGTAGTCTTCCACCGCCACATTACATCCGATTAGACCCGGCGGAGCATGGTGGAGCTCCGCCGTCTCCAAGGCGGCTCCGGCGATAAATGGTGTCACACCCTCTTGGGCAGAGGATGAGCTGAGTCTCTCCTCTGCAAATTCAGGTGCCCCATTTTCTATATTGCTCCCTATTTTTGCAGATATTTTGTTAACCTGTCTTTTTTTTTAAAAGAAATATAAAAAAAAGTTTATGAGTTGTTTGATTGATTGAAGACGTTGCTGAGAAAATTTGGAGACTCAATTGTTCCAGAAAATAAGGGGAAAGAAAAATAGTTTGAAACTAGGAAGAAAAATATAGGTCTTTCGATCATGAGATATTATTATTTTTCTTTTCTTAACTTGATTCTTTTTCTTTTGTTTGGTGAGAGAATAGATGATGGATTTTGATTTGCTATAATTTAGGTTGGCCTTAGAATTAGAATGAAACCATTTTGACCAAGAGAGACAGATGACTGAGTCTCCTGCCTCTAACTACATGACAAAATATTACCGTTCTCACTGTTTTTTTAGGTGATATATAATAGATACAGAATTAATAAGTTGGTTCCTGAAATATACAGATTGTTCTAATTTAGTCCCTAAAAAAATACAAGTGCTTAATTTATTCTCTAAAAGATGTTCTTTTGTCCTAATTTGGTCCTTTTAATTTTTTTGTCAGTGTATTTACAACTTCTTTTAAGGATTAAAATGACTAAATTGGGACAAAAGAGTATTTTTTTAAGGATTAAATTAAATATTTTTATCTTTCAGGGATTAAATTAAGAATTCTCTCTATAATATAATATTGAAGCTATTTATAGTTAAACAAAGGAAGTAAAAAACCCAAAAAAAATGGTTATCTAGTTTGGATAACCTTATTGAAGAAATTTTCAGATCGTTGAGGAAATAAAAATTTATAATATAATTGGGTCATTTCTTATTTATTTTTCTATTGATATCTACAAGGATTAAACAAAAGAAATGAAAAGAACTATGTGTTAGAAATTTTTATTCAAAATTTTAATATTGGATTAGTATTAATTAATTATTAGATTTATAATTATATTGATCAATGTTGAAGAACCAACCTGAAAATAAGAATAAACTAGAAGAGAATAAAATTGATAGTGAAATAATCAACTGTTTGGTACCGGATTGAGGCATGGGTTTCTCACTTTCTTTAATTCACACCTCGTACATGTTAATTTTGCTATATCACCCGATGCAATTGGTACTCAGATGTGTTACCTTCAAAATACAACAATTCAATACTCGCTTATTTACTTACAACCTCTACAATCAAAAAGTAAATCATACTCGCTAACACTTTTCTTTACCCAAATATAACACACAAAGTCTTGACTTTTCTGATTTAGGAATGCAACTCTACTTTTTTTGTTGACACCCATCCTCTCGGCCAATAATATATATATCCAACCTTTACAACGTTAAGAATATATACATTAAAGACCATTTACTCAACGTTTGCAATTCATAAATTGCTCCAACGTACATATGTTTTTACATTGACTTGCATTTCTTAAATAGCTTTGTTACAAATGAATTTCGTGTAACATAAAGTTGGACAAAGCCGTTATATATTTTGTAACTTATTATTTTGTCTAATTGATTTATTTAATATATCTTGATCCGGAGTTATAATGATAGTTGTTTTAAACTATAACGAAAACAAGACATATACTTTATACATAACAATCATAATGCAATATATGAGACATAACTCGCACGTTACACAATCCTGTGCGCATCATATTTCTTAAATGTATTTTAAGAATATTAAGAATATATGTAATTAAAGGTGCTCATGCAATTAAAACTCTCCACTAGAGCCATCTCATGAAACTAAATTAAAAGCCAAGAATATTTTCATAATCTATGTCCATAATAAAAAATTTAACATATATTTTTATAACAATATAAAAATATTTCTCCTTTTTTTTTGAGAACGAGAGCCGTACTCCTACTAAATGGCCTAATTTCTCTCCTTTATTGTTATAAAATAATATGTTTTATTTTCTAAGATAATATGACATATTTAAATGATTTTAAAATATATTAACACCAAAATATATGCCAAAATATTAACATTTTATGATCGTTATTTGGACATCAAATTAATATAATTTTTTATGGATATAATACTAATTTAATAATTAACTCAAAATTTATATATAAACATATATATGGTAGCAACAAATATGTGATTCTATATGGACAATAATTACTAAAAGTTTTCCCTTCATAGAACCACAATTATTTTACACACTTATGATCACTTGGCACCATTAAATTATGAATTATATTATAGATGTTTCAATATGTATATCTTTTCAAGAAAAATATTTTCTTGACCCCACTAATCTATTAACACAGTTCTTGACCCCACTAATCTATTGTCACGTCACCCCACATTGCCACATCATCATCTTCTCTCCTCCGTCATCATCTGGGGTGACGTGGCAGTGATCTGTCATGTCACGTCATTAAAATATGACACGTAGGAGAGAGGGTATGCCATATAAGTATGCCACATCATCATTTAACGGCAAAAAGTTAACGGTGTTACGCTTGAGGACCAAAATTCACCAAAAAAAACTTTGAAGACCAATGTTAAACTTTTGAAACATTGAGGACTAACATTAAACTTCATATAAACATTGAGGACCAAAATAACATGCACAATGCTGAGTCGGAATTCTTTCACTTTATATTTATTAAAATTAGATTTTAAATAAAAAATTAATAAACCTAAAACCCTAATTTCAGCATCGGTGCTTAATTCATCATGGTTTGACAAAAAGAAAACTCTCATTCCTCATCAGAGTGATAAGAACGGGAAGAGCAATCGGAAGGAGAAGAGGACCAAATAAGCAGAAATCGGAGTAGATGAAGCGGTCTGAGATGATGAGTCCGGTGAATAACGGGTCTAATGAGTTGGAATCAGTGGAAGAGAGTAATAGTAGTAGCAGTAGTATTAGTATTAGTAGCAACGACGGCAGAGGAGGAGGAGGAGGCGCAGGTGAAGGTTGTGCCGACGAAGGTTCGAACGGCAATGAGATTCAAGATGAGTAGAAAGAATCAGTGAGGAGGTTTGTGAGTTTCATAGGGGAAAGAATATGGGGTGCCTGGGGCAGTGAAATTGCAAGAGACAATGAAGTTAGGGGGAAAATGAAGTAATTAGAGTAGAAGAAGGTTGAAGAAGAGGGAGAAAATGTGTTGGTTTTTTAAAAAATTTTAGAAAGGAAATTGAGAGAGATGGAGAGAATTTAAAGTAGGTTAAAAGCTGATTTGCCTTTTCATTTATGATTCATACTTGATTTATACATAGCGATTGTAAATAACAAACTTTCTAATTTTGTGGGCCAACTAATTTGAATATAAAAACTAAAGATAGTAAGAATTTTAAATGTTAATAAAAATAAATAACCTAACAGCAAAATTTTTGAAAGATTTTTTATTTGGATTTAAAAAAAAATAACAAACTATTGGAGCTAAAATGCCATAATTCAACAAAATGCTCAGAAATGATGAATGCTCTGGATAAAGATAATGATCCAGGGTCTATACATTTATACAAAGAATTGGTTACAAGTTTGTTACAGAGAGAGAGCATGAGTCATCTCAGCTATATATGTGTACATGAAATGATCCTGACGCTACAACACATAACAACATAATACAATACTAATCAATATTAATGAGCTAATAATCTATGTTCTAACATGCCCCCTCAAACGTTGCGACGTGATGGGAGAAGCAAGACTTTTCTGGTAAACTACCACGTTGCAAACATTAATGACTGTTGAGTGATTAAGAGCAACTTGAATACCTTTCCTGATAACCATGAGGTAAGCCATTTGAAGATTTTCCTGAGCTCTTAGGTTGTAGACCGCATTTATGATGACATCAGAATCTTCCCTAACTGTAAGAAAAACCTTTCTGACTCTCCTCCCCAGTCTTGCAGGTTTCATATTCCTACTTGCACAGATGATGGGTATCCCACTATTTGGAATAGTGTCAGCACTTTTCCATTTAATACGACTAATAAGAGAATAGGAAATCATAGGCTTATTTCTAAACCTTTGACTTGAAAAAAGCATAATTGTAATTAGCCCACAAAGCATATATCATACTAATTACCTTCAATGGCTCTATCTGTTTTCCTTCCATGACTTTGAGATTGCGACACCTCCAAATGACATGAAGAACAACACAAAGGAAAGTGATTAAATGATCTTCACTATCCCCAAAACTTTCTAAGTAGCTCTTAAACCAATCAAACATATCCCTTCCATGACAAATTTGAAAACGATAACTCAAATGAGTTCCCAACCATACCGCTTTAGAAAAACTACATTGCAAGAGAACAAGAATTAAGGATTCATTCTCTTGTCCACAGGCTACACAAGTGTTTTGCAGGTTCATGTGATGGTTAATTAAAATCAAACAAGCCGGAAGATTATTATTTAGAACCCTCCACATAAACATGACAATCCTATAAGGTAACTTGAGACTCCAAATTTTCTTCCACACATGGCTATTGTTAACAGGAATTGAGGTGTTCCCCCCCATTATTACGCTCTAAATTATTTCTCTTAAGGATCCATTTATAACCTTCTTTGACCGAATAGTCACCTTCAAAGGAGCACTTCCAGACTAATTTATTCTTAACACTTGTGACATATAAAGGAATAGAAGTAATGATACCTGCAATATTTGCACCATACACTTTGTTGAGAACAACAGCATCCCAAGAAGAAGAATTATGTTGTATGAGATCCGTTACTATTGGATACAACAACTGATCTCGAAGCATAGGCCACCAAGCATGGTGGTTAGTATTAAGTCCTTTACCATCCCTAATCTTCCATTCCAAGTTAGAAAGAATAATTGCCTTAGACTTCATGATAGCTTTCCATCTCCAAGAAGAATTTGAATGCACACCCAGAGAACCCGAGGGATCCATATATTTAGCTGATAGAGTTATCTCAGATAAATTATTTTTGTGATAAATCAATCTCCAAATATGCTTAGCCATCAGTGCTTCATTAAAAGCATTAACATCACAGAGAGCCAAGCCACCTTCTTCTTTGGGTTTGCACAAGTCCTTCCATTTCTGAAGGTGGATTTTTGGACTATTGCCATTGTGCCCCCAGAAAAAAATTAGACATAAGACTTTCAATATTCCTACACTGTTCTTTTGGGAAATGCATGCAAGAAAAAAGATACACTAAGTAGGAATTAATAACTGATTTAATTAGAGTTAATTTGGCAGCTTGAGAAAGTAACTTGGCTTTCCAATCTTTAAGCTTGCTCTCAATTTTAGCTAGTGATAGTATCCTGAATTACCTGCTTTTTGCTTTCACGGCCATTAATCCAAGTACCTAGATACTTTCCAAGGGAAGAGCTGAACCTAAGATTGAAGTAACCAGAAACTTCTTTTTTCCTTCCATGAGGTATATTGGAACTGAAAACAAGGAAAGATTTTTGAATATTCATCTGTTGACCAGCTAAAGAAGCATACTCATGAAGAACTCTTTTAACAACCTGACAATTGCGATCATTAACCTCAAAGAATAAAATTGTATCATCTGCGTACATCAGGTAAGCCAAAGCTGTAGAACTCCTACCAATCTTTGACTCCCTTCTATAATTTAGCTTCTTCCTCGTTCCTAATCATACAAGACAACACATTAGAACATAAAATATAGATATATGGGGAAATAGGATCACCTTGCCTTATTTTACACGAAGGCTTAAACATCTCAGTAATGCCTCCATTAAAAAGCAACTGATATTTGACAGACGTTATGCACTGCTTCATGTATTTAATCCATATTCAGGAAATCGCATTCTTCTCAAGACTGCTTCAATAAAATTCCAAGAGAGCTTATCATAAGCTTTTTGAATGTCCAATTTAAGAGCACACCAACCTGATTTCCCAGTCCTGTTACTCTTAATCTTATGCATCAATTCAGTAGTAAGCATAATATTATCACTTATCAATCTTCCTTTCAAAAAAGCACTTTGGTTTGGAGCAATGATCTCTGGAAGAAAACCTTTGAGCCTATTACATAGCACTTTGGTGGCTAACTTATAAGAAACATTGGCCAAACTAATGGGCCTGAACTCTTTGAAAGATTGGGGGGCATTAGTTTTTGAGATCATAGTAACGGAAGATCTATTCAAATGCTCTATCATAACTCCATTATCGAAAAAGAAGGATAACATTGACTCCACGTCATGCTTAACTGTTTCCAAAAAGTTTTATAAAATCTAACATTAAAACCATCTAAACCAGGGGCAATGTCCAACTTCATTTGATTGAGGGCTACATGACATTCTTCAACCGTAAATAGCTTTATTTAAAATGTCCAAATGGGTTTATTGGAGACAAGGAATTTCATACTTTTCAAGCTTTTGTAAAATTTCATCCACTTGAAAAGTACTGTTTTCTGAAAGAATTTCCTTAAAATAATTAATGCCCATTTGTTCAATTGATTTGTAATCATCAATCCATTGACCACTATCATCTTTGATTGCATTAATTTGATTTTGTACTCTTCTCTTTTTTACCACACTATGAAAATAAGCAGTGTACCTATCTCCATTAACAAGCCATGTTTGTCTAGCTTTCTGAGCCCATAAGGCTTCTTCACAATCCAAATAAAACTCAAGTTGATGTTTAATATTCTTCTCCTCATAATCAGCAACTGTACTGTGAATACCTTTTTGGATTGTTTCAAGTTGGTACGTCAAATTTTTAATTTTTTTTTCTGGATGTTCCCAACCTCTTTTTTATTCCACATCTTCAAATTAACCCTAAGAAAATTTAATTTCTCATGTAGTACTACCCTAGGTGAACTATTAATAACCATTGCCCAGCTATGATTGACCACTTCATTACATTTATCAAACATTAACCTTAAGTTTCAAAGCGAAAAGGTCTTTTACAAAAAGGTTTTACGTACCACAACTATTAAAAACACGGGAGCTATGATTTGAAGCAACTACTGTAAGGAAAGAAAAGGTAGTACAAGGAAAGCTTTGAAGCCATTCATAATTACATAAAACCCTATCCAGTCTAGCCCAAATAACATCATCACTTTTCCTACCATTCGTCCAAGTATATCAAGTTCCACTAGGATTAAGATCAGTGAACCGCAAAATTGGATCATTTGATTAAAAACATATGCTCCATCCAATCTTTTAGATTTGCTAACTTTTTCATGAGGGTACCTAATCTGATTAAAATCACCAATAACAACCCATGGATTATTAATAGACGAATAAATTTGTGTAAACCAATTCCTGAGGATCGATCTTGAACCCAAATCAGGAAAACCATAGAAAAAGGTGATAAAGCAAGGTTTACCTGAGACATCTTGAGTGGAAATATGAATTCAGTTCGGGGTGATGTCTAAGATGTTACATTGTTGATCCTCTTGCCAAGCTTAAAAAGTACCTCCACTATGACCAACCGGATTAGTTCCAGTGAAGCAGGTATAACCAATATTCTTGAAAATCTTACTGACAAAAGAAATCAACCTTTTCGTCTCTGATAAGTAAACAAAAGAAGGCGTATACTACCTCACAAGCTTAAGCCTTTGAATTGTCGTGGTGCAGCCGAAACCACGACAATTCCAGGCGATAAGCCTCATGGAGAAAGCCTGGGAGGCTGATCTGGGCTAGCCTCCCTCGAACCCGCTTCATTGTCATTTGATGATGAGACTTTTGATTTAGGATGAGATATGAAATTTTAGGCTCTTGAAATTTAACTTGCTTATCAAAAGGAACTATCTTCCTTTTCTTCCCTAAATTATTAATGGTAGAAGAAAGCACTGTGTACTTATACCTTTTAGAAGGGGAGCTTGCATCTGGTTCTGACTTCCTTTTAAGGCCACCAGTATTGTTTGTGTTATCATCATCTTCTATCTCCACCAGTGTTGGGCCAATGTGAAGGTAGTTTCGAAAAGTATAGATTTGTAAAGGATAATTCCACATTTTGAAAGTGAAGAACCAATTAAAAGGAGTATAAATACAGCAGTGAGTAATCCTGAGAATCAGGATTTTAAACTAAAAAGATCCTAAAAGATAATTACAGCTAATTACAAATTAAACTCTAAAAAATTAGTAACTAAAAGATAATAGCTATATGTACAAAAAATATCAAATTAAATTAGAGAGATATTAGGAGATATGTGCTAAAAAATAATTCTCCTATTAAATAGGAGTGATTTCAACTGTATTTGTGCTGTTATGCCCCCGCAAGTTTGGTGTTAGATTTGTGACACCAAGCTTCTTGAAGTGTTGGCTGAAAACTGCTTTTGAAGAGGTTTTGTAAGGATGTCAGCCACTTGATCTGCTGAGTGTAGATGGAGGACTTGAAGCTCTTTCCGTTCGACTTGATCCCGAACAAAGTGAAATTCTATTGGCACATGCTTCATTCTGCTGTGTAGTACAGGGTTGGCACAAATATACGTTGTGCTAATATTGTAATAGACAATTGGTATAGTGGCTTGTGGAACTTTAAGTTCATGAAGAAGATTAGTTAGCCAATTTATTTCTAACACAGTGGCAGCCACGACACTGTATTCAGCTTCAGTTGATAAGCGTGATACAAACCGTTGCTTCTTAGATGACCATGAAACATGGGTGTCTCCAAGATAGATGATGTACCCTGTTGTGGAGGTTCTATCAATAGGATTTCCAGCCCAATCCAAGTCAGAATAGGCTCTTAGTTTTAAATCCCTTTTGTTGGAAATTGATAGACCATAAGATGAAGTCTCTTTTAAGTACCTGAGAACCCGTTTAAGGGCTATCCAGTGATGAACAAGAGGCTTGTGCATGAACTGAGATAATTTGCTTACTGCATATGTTATGCCCGGACGAGTGAATGCAAGATAATGCAGTTTGCCAATTGTCTTCCTATAGAGAGACCCATCATTAAATTCTTCTTGTTATTCAGTTTGAGATGTAGACATAGGAGTGTCAACCCCCTTGCAATTTTCCATATTGAGGTCAAGAAGAATATCTTGAACATATTTTTGCTAAGAGAGATGAAAACCTGTTGGTGTTTTGATTACCTCAACACCTAAGAAATATTGGAGACTTCCCAAGTCCTTAAGAGAGAACTTGTGAGACAATTGAGAAATGTAGTGACGAATGGCAGTTGGGTTATTACCAGTGATGATGATATCATCCACATACACAATTAGGTAGATAAGCACATCTTTGGATTGAAGAATAAATAAAGAGGAGTTAGACTTGGATTTCTTGAAATTCAGTGAAAGTAGAAAATCACGAAGAGCATTGTACCAAGCTCTTTGTGCTTGTTTGAGCCCATATATTGCCTTCTTTAGTTTACAGACATGAGTAGGACTCCTTTGGTCTTCAAACCCCGGCGGTTGTCTCATATAGACTTCTTCTTTTAGTTGTCCTTGCAAAAAAGCATTGTTGATATCCAGTTGGTTAAGAGTCCAGCCTTGTTGAGTGGCTATAGTGAGTACTAGCCTTATTGTTGCTGGTTTCACAACTGGACTGAAAGTGTGTTCATACTCAAGTCCTGGACGTTGAGTGAACCCACGAGCTGCTAGACGTGCTTTGTACCTGTCAATGGATCCATTAGCATTATACTTAACTCTAAACAACTATTTACAGTCCACCATGTTCTTTTGGTTAGATGATGGAACCAATTCCCAAGTATTGTTATGTATCAATGCATCAAATTCAGCTTTCATTGCTTGGTTCTAGTGGGGAACCTTTTGGGCTTGTTTATAGGTCCTTGGTGTGTAATGTGTGTTTGCAATTGTAGTGTTATGTTGTTGTGGAGTAATTTGGGCAGATTTTGATCTTGTGATCATAGGATGTTGGTTTGTTTCAATGTTATGGTTTGTTGTGCTTGAGGTGGGTTTAGATATTTCTGGCTGGGTTTCTTTGTGTCGTCTTTGGTAGGCAATTATTGGGTTTGTTGGGGTTGTTTTGGTTGTTTCTAGACGTGTAGCGGTTACTATTTCGGGTAGGATAGTGTTTGGAGGTGGTAAGGAAGGAATGGGGGCTGATATAGTGTTTGAAGGTTATTCTGAAGTTTGGACTGTTTTGTTGTCCCATTGATATGTAGTTTTGGAGGATAGGTGTGCAAAAATGTTTGGGAAGGGGAAATTATCTTCAAAGAAGATAACATCTCTGCTTAGGTATAATTTTGAGGATATAGGGTCAAAACACTGATGGCTATAATATTGGGTGTTGAAGCCAAGATAAATGCAAGGCTGTGATTTTGGATTGAGTTAATTTTTGGCATATGGTTGTAACCAAGGGTAGCAAAGATAGCCAAAAACTTTTGTGTTGTGATTTGGTGGAGTTTTGAAGAGTATGCCATGGGGTGATTGATTGTTGAGGTTGATGGTGGGCATTTTGTTTATGGGATAGACTGCTTGTTGACAGGCATATGACCAAAATATAGGTGGTAGTGAGGCTTGATGTAGTAGTGTCTTGGCAGTTTCAACAATGTGTCTATGTCTTCTTTCGGCTAGGGCTATTCTTTGTGGGGTGTATGGTGGGGATAAGAGGTGTTGGATTCCATGGTTTCCTAAGTATGGCTTCAATTTTGTGTATTCTCCCCCACCATCAGTGTAGAGTGTGGGTATCTTGGTTTTGAACTGATTTTCAAGGAGTTTGTGTAAGGCTTTGAATATTTCTGATGTTTCGGTTTTGGTATTTAGTGTGTACAGACACGTGTATTTTGAGTATTCATAAACAAATAGGGCATAATATCTTTTTTTGTCAATAGAAACTATTGGAGATGGTCCTCAAAGATCACTGTATAGAATTTGAAGAGGAGAATTGCTATGGAGAGTGTTAAATGAAAAAGGTTGTCAATGACTTTTATTTGATTGGCATGAATTACAAACAAAACGATTGAAAGGAGAAACAGGAATAGATAATTGACTTAAAGTCTTATTCTGGACTCTAGATGTTGGATGGCCTAAACGTCTGTGCCAAAGTTCTTGGATTGTGGCTGTATTCATTTTGAAGGTTGGGTTGTTTTTGTTGTAGGCCATTGATATAGTCCCTCCTTATTTTGTCTGTCCTTGAAGAAGGAGCGCCCCCGTAGTCAGATCCTTGATATGAAAAGAAGAAGGGAAAAATTCAATAGAAGTTTTATTGTCATGGCAAAAATGGAAAACAAATATCAGTTTGTTTGTAATGTGGGATGAGTGTAGTATATTTGTAAGCTGAAATTTTTTAGATGATGTGTTGAGTGATACATTACCAGTGCTTGAAATTGGAATTGTGTTTCCATTACCCATCATAACCGTGGTAGGGTTGCGAATGATTGAAGTCATCTCTGTCAGATGAGATGTGATGTGTTGCCCCTGTGTCGATAATCCATGGTGTTAAATTGTTTTGACTCTTTGTAGCTGTAAAATTGGCTCTTGCTTGGAAGTGATTATGAGATGCAGACCTGCATACACGTGCTATGTGACTTGGTTTATCACATAACTGACAGTAAACAGTGCTATTATTATTGTTTGGCCTGCGATTACGCTACCATGACTGGTTTCGGCCAGAGTAGTTATTGGGTGGGCGAGTTTAGGTTGTATTTGTGGTTTTGGGGGATGGGTTCGATGAGTTCTGGGCAATGTTGGCAATAATAGGGGTGGAGAGAGGTTTTTTTTCTTCTTCATGTTTTAGAAAAAGTTCATGATCAAGGAGTTTGTCATAAAGCTCCTTATAGGTGATTGTTGTGTCTCTTGCTCTAATGGCTGCAAAAATGTCTTTGTATTCATATCCAAGACCTCTTAAGATGGTGACAACCATTTCTTCACTGCTAACAGGTGATCCAGCAGTGGCAAGTTCATCACAAATAGCTCTAATGTGATTAAGGTAATCAGATATGGGCTGAAATTCTTTTGTTGATGACGCTAAGCGGTCACGAAGGCTAAGAATTCTGGTTTGGGACTTGTTGGCAAATGAAGTATGAAGAGCTTGCCAAGCTTTATGGGAATTTTGAGCAAGGGCTACTGTGGAAGCTATGGTTGTGTCGACTGAGGTTAGGAGTGCATTTTGTATAAGTTTGTCTTGGCAAAACCATGGTGCAAAGGTAGCGCTTTCAACTGTTGGTGAAGGTTTTGTGCCACCTAGGTGACCAACAGGATTGTGTCCATGCATAAGCATGGACACTTGAGCTTTCCATAGTGGGTTTAGTGGGCTTGTGAGTTTTATTGGCAGCTGTGTTGCTGGATTAAATTGGATGAAAGATGTGCCTTCTGCTGTGTTGTCAGCATTGACAACATGGGTTCTGTTTGTTTCGGCGGCCATGGAAGGTAAGTGTTATTGGTCGAAGAAGAGGGGGGAAATTGAGGAAAAGAATTATTATGCTGTGAAGCAGTTGGCTCTGATACCATAAAGAGTTTGATGTGGCTAAATAATTCTATGAATTGTATTGAGTATACAGCAGTATAAATACAGCAGTGAGTAATCCTGAGAATCAGTATTTTAAACTAAAAAGATCCTAAAAGATAATTACAGCTAATTACAAATTAAACTCCAAAAAATCAGTAACTGAAAGATAACAACTATGTACAATAAATATCAAATTAAATTAGAGAGATATTAGGAGATATGTGTTGAAAAATAAGTCTCCTATTAAATAGGAGTGATTTCAGTTGTATTTGTGCCGTTACCCATCACCATCTATACCCAAACTTATTAAGTAAGGGTACAGAAATTAAATTCTTCATAACTTCTGGTACATAATAGACATCTTTTAAAGTAAGAATTTTTCCAGAAGTAAATTCAATTTCTACAGTCCCTTTGCCCTTAACTTGGACACTTGAGGAATTTCCCATGTAAAGCACATCTCCGTCTCCTTCTTCTAATGTTTTGAAGAAGTTCTTATTTTTGCACACATGGCGTGTTGCACCAGAGTCTACCCACCATGACTCATCATTGTCAACTAAGTGGATCTCTGAAATTACTGCCACAAATTTGTCTTCTTTTGTGGATGACTTGTTATCTTTGTCTTTCTTCTTTTTGAAGAAACGACAATCTTTCTTGAAATGGCCAGCCTTTCCACAAAAGAAACAATTACCTTTCATTTTCTTGTTCTTATGACCATCATGTGCTTGAGACTTGTCTTTATCCTTCCCTCTTTTCTTTGAGGTTCTATTGGACTGCCCTTCCTCCACCATATGTACCTTCTCTTGAACATTGGTTTCTTTTTCAGCATCTTGCTTTCTATATTCCTCTTCTAAACGAAGATGACTTCCCAATTGCTCAAGAGAAATATCTTCCTTTTTATGTTTGAGATTCTTTTTGAAATCTTTCCATGAAGAAGGAAGTTTGTCTATGATTGAGGAGACAATAATGGACTCATCCATATGCATGTTATGTTGTTTAAAATTATTTAAAATATGTTCAATTTCATGCATTTGCTCCATGATAGACTTTCCATCAATCATTTTATAATTATTAAAGCGGGTAACAAGAAATTTCTTACTTGTTGCATCCTCTTGCATGTACCTTGCCTCAAGTTTGTTCCAAAGATCCTTTGTAGAGGTTGAATCTTGATAGACATCAAAGAGAGCATCACACAGACCGTTGAGGATATGCCCAGTGCAGATATAGTCATCATTCTCCCACTTTTGTCTCTCTCTGATTGCAGCAATGGTTTCTTCCTCTCCTTCTTGAGGCTTGGTATTAGTGAGGACATAAGCCACATTCAAAGTTGTTAGTAGGAATTTCATTTTCCTTTGCCATCTTAAAAAATTGCCTCCTTCAAATCTTTCCAACTTTATAAAATTTGTAGTCAACTCCTTCAAAGAAGCCATTTGTACTTGCAACAAATTAAGCCTAAAGAATGTTGGAGAATTTGACTCTTTGAAGAATATAATAAAGAAGAAATGAAGAAGAAGAAGAAAAGAAAGTGATGCACAATGTCTTCAAGGCGTGGACAACACTTTCCTTTAGGCTTAATTTGCCCCCACCTATTCTTATTTTCTATAGGGTGCTAGTTGGGTAGACCGGCAAATTTCCTTTAGGATACAATGAAGACCCTTGAGTATGAATAGCACTTCCAATACTCAAGCCAAGACAACAATAGTATTTACAAAGTGATAGTTTGTCTTTATCTTTGTGTGAACTCAAAGACAAAGGCAATGAATTTGATATGTTGTGTTATGGAATGATGAGGGGTTTACATAGACCATGAAGTGATGCCTTTGAAAAGTCACAACTATTCATTTAAATGAAGAGTCTTGCCTTTTCATATAAATAAATAAATTAATTAATTAATTTATGATACAACTCTTCAAATAAATAAATAAATATAATAATTAATTAATTTATGATACAACTCTTCAAATAAACATAAATACATGACTCTTCAATTAATACATCTCCTCAATTTAAAAATATTCCAACACTATGTTCATCAAGTCATTTTCAATACTCTGAGATAAGTTAGTAACAAGCCAATTACCTTGAATTTTATTCTGCTGTCCCATTTTAGGAGAGGGCCCAAACCACATTGTATTTGAAAAACTGGCTCCACCGAATCCACCATCATGTCACATTTGTCATCCACTAGGCTCATATAATCCATATCATCATCCATAATAAGGAAGGTATCATCAAAAACATCCGAACCGTCAAAACCATTAGGCTCATCATCCCCGTAGAACCCACTACGATCTTCATGACACATCAACAGATCAAGAGAGAGAGTTGGTGGTGTATTTAGGGTATGTTCTTCTGGTAAAAAAAGGAGGGAATGGGAATGAAAATGAGAAAAGAGGAGGGAATGAAAATGTCATGTCAATGTGATGTGAATGGAATAAAAGTGGATAAAATGACCATTTTGCCATCACATTAAAAGTGAGAATGGAATAAAAGTTTGTAAAAAAAAAGTAAGGGCAAAAACATAATTTTATCACATTGAAAAAAGTGGAGTTTGTTTGTTAGGAAAAAAAAGAGGAGGGAGAAGGGTTCTGCGAGAATGGATCCAGTGCTTGGCTCTTCTATGCATTAGTATGTTAGGCCGACTTTTTTTATAGTTTTCTTCACTTTTTTTTTTAAATTTAAAAAATTGTAAACTTTTTCTAAAGAATATCTAAAGTATTAAAGATATAGATACAAAAAAAATTAAAAACTTCACATAAATCGAGATTTACTATGAATGGATTAGGGACTAACTTTTTAATCCCTAATAAAGGTGGTCCTTGAATCTTTTACGGTAGGTCCTTATTCAGTTATTTGTGTGAAATTTTTTATTTATTTATTTATTTATTATCTATAATTCTTATTCTTTTGAAAAAGTTTACAATTTTTTAAATTTAAATAAAAAAGTTTAAAAAAAAAACTATGAAAAAAAAGTCGGCCTAGCATACTAATACATAGAAAAGCCAAACACTGGATCCATTCTCGATTTCTGCCTCTCCCTTTCCATCAACAAATCTTACTAAACAACATAGCTTGGTGTAGTCGCGTCAACCTCTGTTGCAAGATTTAACATATCCCCTCCATTTAATGCCCTTGCCAAAGTGTCATGAATACTCTCATGCGATGCAAGATTAGCATCCTATTGCTCCACGTGGTGAAGATCCGACGGCTGTGGAATAAGCTGTTGAGTTACTTCCTCTTGAAGCATATGGGTTTGCTGCTGAGGTGGCACCTCGTGACTGCCATGCAGATTATCATTGTAATTTTCCGACAGACAGAGCTGAAACATTTCCCGGCAAGTGTTGTTCAAAGTTGAGCATCTGCTGAACATAAACATCACCTTGTCCGCCATCATAAGATAACATTAGTTGCTAAAGGTGGGTGTTCATCTGAAACTTCATATCTTGGACCAAATTGATGATATTGGACTTGAATCTTAGTAAATTTTCTAAAGTGCCATTTGGAAATTTTCTTCTTGGGACACTAAAAATGGATGTATTATGGATTCACCCATTGATAGCTTGCATGATTCTGACATAACATCATCTGCTGGTGGTGCTACTCCGAATATGCTCTTTGGATAAATGTCCAATTCTTCCGCATTGCTCACACAAATGATATGTTCTCTCTGGCATGCATGAAATCCACACTTTGTTGCCATTACTTAATGGGTAAAAAGAATCCATTAATAATGGCTTACTTGGATCCACTAAGACTTTAACCCTTAAAAATTCCACACTTTAACCCGAAGATGTTCTGCTATTACTTCAGGCTGCCATTTATCAACCACCAACAAAGAGTTTTGTGCCACCCAACCCAAGCACCATTCTTGATCATAGAAGTCCAATCTCGGTCATTTTTGAAATCCAAGATATAGAAGTTCCTAATAAGAGCTTTCACTATCACTACACCTTGAAGCTTCCACTTACTGCTAATAATGGCTTGGAGTCTGAATTCAGGAATCTCTCTCTCCAATCCATTAGCGTTGCAATAGCTCTTTTTGACCATAAAGCTCGCCAAAACGCAACATAATTTTGATCCACATGAAGAACATGTCCCTGTCTTGGAAAAAGATACTCTGGAGCAGTGGAACCAGAGGATGTGTTAGATGACGAGGAGTTTGAAGGGAAGAGATTTGGTTGCAGCTCAAAGTAAGAGTTATTGTCTGACATCATGATACGGACAGGAATATTAACATAGATGAATTTAAAAACACACAATTTAGAAGAGGAGACAAGAAATGAATATACTAAGGAAGATATAAGGGAAAGTGACCCACAAAAGGACAAAATACATAGCTAATAAAAGACTCATAGATGTAACTTTGTATAGGATAGACCAAGAAACCTTTTAATATTAGAAGGTAAAGTCAGTCGTATTTAATAAAGATATAGTAGATGAAAAGCAACTAAGACCCACAAGGAATCCTCACAAACTAAAAGTAAAGTATAACGAAGTACGGACACGCCAGTTCTATGGCGTGTCGGACACGTATCTGTGTGTCCGATACGCTGACATACGTACGATACGCCTGTGACACTTTATCTTTACTTTTCTCTTCAAAGTATACATATATATATATATATACCGTGTATATTATATATACTCTGTTAATATATATGATATCATGAATATTATAATTTTTGAAACTTTTATCAATATTTATAAATATTTTGTGTCCTCTTGAAATTAAATAAATAAATAAATATATATATATATATATATACATGTCGTGTCTTGTCCAGGTATCTGTGTCTATATCAGTGTCTGTGCTTCATAGTCGATGATTAAAAGGATAGCTAGAACGAATGAAGAAGACGAGGATAGAACGAAAACAAATTTTTTGAAAAATGAATACTCGGTCAAAGCTTCTCTTTGTAACTTTCTCCCACTAGGAGGTTTTTTGGGAAGTGATTCTTAAATGAGTAAGGATGCCTCACTATTTTCTTGCAAGTAAAATAATTCCTTGTCATATAAACAAAATAACTAATGATCGATACTTATTTTGATAAGATTAATGATAGACTCGCCCAAGACTCTATCCCCCAAAACTTTTCAAAGATTACACCCACAAGTACTTTTTGAAATAGCTAATCTTATTGCGATAACATATTTTAGATTAAATTGAAAAAGTTTGTTTTTGAAAAATCAAATTAAAAGAATCCATCAAAAAATAAAATGAAAAAAAATAAAAAATCTTCAAAAGGCGAACCGGCTAAATCTTTAATTTACTCTAAAAAGATTCATACATTCCTAAATTGGTGGATCCTGTGATTAACTTAACATGGAGTAACGAGTTATACTATACAAGATTTCAGCTATCTAGAGAAACAGAATTACTCTACAAGATGCTGATGCTGATACAGTGATACCCAAAGAGAAAAAATTGGAGAACCAAATTGGCATTTAACCCATTGAGGTAAACCATAAATACAATGGAGGACCTAATATTAACAATGTGGGCTAAACTCTACTTCAAGGTAGTAAGGGCCTCTAACGAACTCTTCCTGAAACTAGCAGCATCGTTTTCCATAATACAACTGTCCTTGAGAAATCTATAGATGGCTCGGTCTTCTCTTTCCAGAATCTGTCCTTAACCTCTTGACTGGATTTGCCCAGCCAACTGATCCACCAGCCCCATTTGGTTGCCGAGATGGCTGGCCGACGGCTAGTCTAGCATCCTTGGGGACTGAACCTAGCCCTGGACTTCTTCTGGCTGGACCCATGGCGGGCGGCGAAACTGGGCCGGCTGACCCAGTCCTAGACTTCATCAATGATTTGTCCCTATCATTTCTTCTCTTCTTGTGAACAACCAGTTCGCCTGGATGAGGACAATCATCCTGCTGAAGTTGGTTTCTGCTGCTGCTGCCTATGCCACTTGCAGCTTTCGATTCTTTCTGTGGGATATGAACTTTGATCCTGGTGCTTTCGACACTTGAAGCAGATCCACGTAGCAGTGGCTTCTGCGAAGGGCTTGGATCATTTTCCACCTCATTTATTGTCCTGTGCCTCTTGCTTTGGCTACCGGCCACTTGCCTCGGAGATGTCACGGTGCTTGGCAAAATTTGAGCAGAGAAAGAAAGTGCACTTCTTGCCTCTCGAAAGTCCGTATCAGGAAATGCAATTTTCAAGATATCAAAGAAGAGATCATGAACCTTCCTTGCTTCAGATCTTACCTGTGAATAATGATATCAATCCATGAGAACTAAGGATTTTCACAATATTTTGATGCAGTGATAGTATGTTATCATGGGCAGCCATGATTAAAATTCAAAAGCAATCATGAAATACATCCAGTCAAAGACCCCAAGACATGCCATTTCATCAAAATTCGAGGAGTAATCATTTTGCTGCATTGATTAGATGCATAGAGGAAAGCATAACCCTTGCCACATTTTTATGTATAATGGAAACTAGGACCAGGACTTCGCATTTCAATAGCTTTGACCTATTGGATTAAATAGTCTACACATGTAAAATTCACATCACATCTATGAGTAATAAATTATACAGGGAGATTTCTTGGGAGATTGCATAATTTTTTCTAGAAGCATCAACTAGAATATGAATTTGTTAGGACATGTAAATTCCATCATAATTATACATTAAGATAACTACCAGAAGCAGAAGCCTATTAGTAAATACATATTCTGTTACATCAAGAATTAATAATTATTTTAAGTTATATGGAATTACTTGTATTCAAAATGTATTGAATTTAGTTGAATCAATACCTAACCAAAAAAATTTATAATTCTTGATAGCAATACGAGTAAATTAGATGCAACCCCAAGGTTTTAAATTAAACACCTACATTCCCTCTAGTTTCAATTTATACTAGAACCTTTCGTGTTTATTAAACCAACACTCCCCACACGGCCACACCCTCCAGTTTTTAAACTAGTATACTAACTTCCCTTGTTTGAAGTTAAAATAAGCATTAACTTGGCATTTAGTTATCTGTTCTACATTTAATTAGGCTACTGGGAGTTTTCTAGGAGGAAGAAAACATAGGGTATAAGCTCTATTAACAGTTGTATTAAATTGAGAGTAGAAGGGGGAGTGTATATTTAGAAAACATAGTGAATATAAATTACTCTAGTAATATATACTGCATCTTTAAATTCCATTCAATTTAAATAATTTACCCTACTGGTAGATAAATTAATAAACACGTACTTGAGTTTTTCCATGGAACCCAAGTGACTCAAGAACCCTCCCTTAAAAGCTAGTCGTTGATGGGGAAAAATCAAGCCACTTAAATACCCCATCAAGCATACTACTCAATGAGGGACTTAGATAGCCCATACTACCCTAAGGACATCCCATACTATCTCCACCCTTATCATAGCTTCGTCCCTGAAGAGCTGAAATGCCAATGGCTACACTCTGCGACGCTTCACTTGCCATTACTTCACTCTACTAAGGTTAGCTCCTCCCCAAGTAGCCCTCTCCATGCCATCGAAAAATTTAGCTCTAATACCAAATGATGAAACCCAAGTGATTTGGAGAACCCTTCCTCAAAAGCTAACCATTGAGGGGAAAGAACCAAGCCACTTAAGCACCCCCATTGAGCATCCCAAACTACTCGATGTGGAACTTGGGTAGCCCATACTATCCCCATCCCCATCAATTTTCAACTATATTAAGTTTTCTGGAGTTGTCTTCAAAATGGTATAAAAACCTAATGACAAAGTAGTCAAGAGATTGACCCTTTTCACCCCATTCTTATACAACAACAACAATCAAAGCCTTCTCCCACAAGGTGGTATCAACTATATGGATCAAGCGACGCCAACGTGTTCTGGCTTTACGCATTTCTATAGTTAGGTTATTAATAGTTAAATCCATCCTAATAGTTTATCCTACGGCTTTCTTTGGTCTTCTCCTACCTCTAGTTATTGGGCTGTCTTCCATCTGGTCAACTCTACGTACAGAAGCCTCTAGCAACCTTCTTTGTATATGATCAAACCACCTAAAGCGTGTTTAAACTAATTTTTCTACAATAGGTGCTATCTCAACTTTCTCTCTAATGCAATCATTTCTAATCCAATCCATTCTAGTATGACCACTCATCCAACGTAACATTCTCATTTCTACCACGTTGAATTTATGCTCATGCTGGCTTTTTATTGCCAACATTCAATACCATACAATAAAGCATGTCTTATAGCCATGCAATAGGCCAATAGCCAGCATAAAACTTTGTCGAATCTTTATGAATATGGGTCACCCTATTCTTATAACTAAATTAAATTTTAGCACAAGGTACAATAGTTGTCCATGCTTCAAGCCCAAAGGGCTTTCGTATGCGAAAAGAGATTAATAAAAGCATTCATTATCTTTCACCTAGCAACTTGTGCTTAAATTTTTGGGATGAAGGAGTCCTCAACACATACTGAACCAAAAGGACATGGTAAATAGTAATATAAAGAAGACTAATAATTCTTTTGGTTGATTTCCCACCAACATTTGAATATTCAGTGATTTGAATGCTTCACTAGGGTCATTGAATAATCACCTGAGCACCAATAAGGAGTGCCACAGTTGGTTATGGTTCAGGCACTTACCCTACAAAACCGAGGGTTTGAACCCTATAACTAATGTGAGGGCCTTGTTGGTAGGTGATATGTAAATCCCTCATAAACCCTCAAAGAAGTTGGGAGGTTTTCTCTGACCCTAGTGGTATACCGGTGCTTACTCTCACCTAAAATTTTTCTTTACCAAAAAAACAAATCACCTGTAAACTTATTGTTTAATACATAACTAAAAATAAAGCTTCATTTCCATCCAAAAATAAAAAAATAAAGCTTCAAAAAGCTGCATGGCTTCTAAGTGTCGTGTGAGATTCATTTGTAGGACCCAAATATTTGTTTGCCAAAAGTAACTCTCAAATGCATGTTTGGAATCCTTTAAACCAAAAACTAGACATGCAAGTTGTTTTTGAAAGAGAATTCCTTTCCATCTCCAAAAGAGGACAAAATTCCAACAAGTTTGTGCATTAGTTTCACACAATACAAAACATAAATAATCTTTTACAATAATGCAAATAAATCTGACCTCATGTGAGAACCCATAAAAATGCATTGAACTCTTTAACATGAACTGTACATCAAAGACAAGCTCCATTACGCCATTATACTCCAATCTATCAATTCGCTGGTCAATCTTTCGTAAATCCAACAAATTATTCCCAGATCCACCTGTGTGCCCAGAATTTTCAATCCTCTTCCACAAATCTTTTAGCAAAGGTACAATTTGATGACCTTCCTTGTCTATTCTCCTTTGAAGCTTGCTAATTACATTCTTGCACTGCAAGTGAAAAGTTGTGCAAGTTCAATTAGTTACACATCAAGTAAACAATAAATAAAAAGGGAACATCTTCAGTAGACAGATATCCAAATCCAACAATAACATACCAATAATTAACAAAAAAATGGAAATATCACATTGATCATGTTGCAGGTTGGGAAACTCTAGGTTTTATGATAATAAAGAAAACTTTCCACAATTTAATTATTTGAAGGTAGAAAAGCTAGGGTCTGAAGCTGAAAGATAATCGATCTAGAGAAAGAGGTGACAAGGAACTTCAAGGTAATGAGTTTGAAGATACATCGAAGAGGGGATCAATTATTGATGAAAAGCCACAGAAGATCAAGTCTTTAGATTCCAAAACAGAATAGTTTGAATTTTTTTGGTAGACAGAATATTTTGTATTTGCATTAGCTTTATTCCCCACAAACTAAGCCTCCTTCACTGGCTTAGAGTGAATTTGGGGGAATTTCAAAAAATCAGGAAAATGGCAAACCTAGATACATGATCACCTTTTTATTTTCTTTTTGCACTTCTTGTTTATAGTAAAATCAAAATGTTAAATTAGACACCTATTTTCAGACCTGGTGTAAGTTCTCTCACATAAAACACTGTTGTCACCTTACAGGGAGAAAGTTGATGATCAAGGGGACATGACAAGCTCAACAATTGCTACCACTATACCTGAAGCCATTCTGCTATCCCACCCTCAATAAGAGGGAAAAAAAAAGAAATAAGTCTCGATTCCTGCATGACCTGCAGTCTCAATAACATGGCCCCCATTACAACAACAATCAAAGCCTTTTCCCACTAGGTAGAGTTGGCTATATGGATCAAGCGACACCAACGTGTTCTGTCTTTACTCATTTCTTTGGTCATCCCTCCTAATAACGTGGCCCCCATTATTCAGTCAAAATTGACTCATAGTTGGTAATTCAGCAAAACAGTTTACTATTTGCAGCTCCATGTCCAAGTTTAAAAGGGGAAGATAAGTTAATTTCATAAAGGCAACAGAACGTTTTGGTGACATGCAAAGGGACAAATATCATATTTCAGGGTTGCAGCAGGTAAGAAGGAAATCTCATGTATCATCAGATACCTAATAACCTCATAATGTTTCCTAATATTATAACAAATGAAGTTCAGGGGAATTAACAAAAGTTTCTGATCTACAGTTCTTATGATCCACACTAAGAAGTGAGCAGGAAGTGAGGTTAATTTCATATAGGAAACAGTGATAGATACAAAGGGACAACGTTCATATTTTCATGATAGAAGCAGGTAAGAACGAAATTTAGTGTATCATCAAATACCAGACAACATAATGTTTCATAACTGTAATCAGAGAATAAAAGAATTTCTGTGTGTATTTCACAATAGAGTACATCTATATAGTATATGAACATGAGGAAAACGCTAAATTAGAAAACTAAAGGACTAAACTAAGGTAAAGTTACTTAGGTGCTTGCTATGAAGTTCACCAATATAATTAAAACACGTGGCAAAAAATTTTGTATAACTAATCATGATAGAGAGAGAAAATGAAAAGCAATAAATTACATAACCAATCAAATAGGAGAGAGAATATAAATAACGTTTATGATTGGTGAACTTTATATCAAGCACCTAAGCAACTTTACCTTAGTTTTTTCCAAAACTAAATCCTAGTAGGATACTATGTTCGAGTCCCGGTAGGAAGCTAAGTCCTTGTCCTAGTAGGAAATAAGTCCTAGTCAGCCCTATTATTATTCCTATACAATTACTAATAGATTTATCCTAGTCAACTAATATATTTAATATTTTAATATATATAGCTCATAACAATAACATTGTAAATGAAGTGCAGAGAAATCAGCGTGATTGCTGAATAACAGTCCTTGTGAGTCTATGACACACAGTAAGACCTACTCTACCAGGAAATCACATAGGAACAGGAAAAGTAGAAAGGATGAGGCACACAACATAGATCACTAAATAACACATACCCTTCTGTGGATCATTTCAGGCATTTTATTGAGAAAAGCCATAGGCCCACTAGAATTGATAGGCTTCCCCTCCAAACTTTCTCTGGAGTGTTCACCATCCTCTAGACGAGTAGAAATGCAATTCACTCTACTAGATTTAGGAGAACCATGTAATTTGGATGTATTAGCTACTCTCCTTGAAGGTAAAATTCGCTTATTTTTTAACGATGACTCATTCTGATCATGCCTGCTAGCATTGGAGTCTCCAAATAATTTAACTTCTGTGTCAGTATTTGCTTGGGCTTGATATCTATGGTCCACTTGGACAGCCAAAAGAGATGATTCTCCACGGTTAAGAGAAGCCACCTCACTGCCAGGCTTTTCCATGGTTTGACGAGGTCGGACACGAAGACTACGTTTACGCTTAATCTTGGGTTGCAAGACTTGTTCATCTTCACCTTCATCACGGTCATGAATCCAACTCCCAGACAGTTGATTATCCATGTGAGAATCACCAGATGCGGCAATTTCCCCTTCCTCTAGCTCATCTGTCTGGCAAAAATTAACATAACATAATCAGATTAGAAGCCAACTACTCATAATATAAGATTATAAAATCCATAATACAAAGTAAAGCCACATACAATCCTTTTTGAAAGAGAACTTGGCCTGGCATCCAATGCAGAGAGGGAACCAAATTTCTGAGAGGAAACTGAGGGAGATACTGTCTGCATCAATCTTTGACTGTCTGAGGATGATCCTGAGGAACCAACACCTTCAACTGTAAGATTTCTAGCAATTTCTGTTGACTGAGGAAACTCATATCCAACATCACAAAGGGGAGGACCATCTTCTTCCAATTGATCTTTATCAGCAGGTTGAGCTCCATCAGCCCCACCAAGCCCATCATCTTCAAATTCTCCTATTTCCCCTTCATCTTCATGTGCAGAATATCCATTTTTTTCTTCAGAACTTGCTTCAGAGGACTCTCCATTTTCATCTTCCAACTCTTTATAATTAAGATGTTTCTTTCCCTTGGGTCGTCCCCTTCTCCTTTCAGAACCCATTTCACTGGATTCCATAACACCATTACCACTCATTAGGATGTTCTTTGATGGCCTTTTTGATAAAGCAGCAATAGTGGCATTCACTTCTCTTGTGCCTACTCGAAGCCACTTAGGCACCTGATCATACCTTGTCATCTCATCAGCCCAATCCAATTCTTCATCCATTTGATCAAACAATTCAAGTTCCTCTTTACTCCTAGCAATCATGCGATTTACCTCCTGTAGTGAGGGAACATCATGGACAGTTTCCTGATACCTTTCTTCATCATGTAATAATGTCTCCAAAGTCATGCGTCTCTCTTCGTGTGTTGTTCTTTGGTCAAAACGTCCAGCATTAATGACCTCATCAGCCATATCTATCTTATACTGTTGAATATTGTTTCTTATAAGGCTTTCAATGGATCCAATATAACGATCCTTACCTACAAGTTCCTCCTCCATATCAACAGTGCCTCCACTTCTTAATTCATCCTCTTTCTGATGACTGGAGATTTTGTCAACAACAGATTCCAAGTAGATAACTTTGACTTCTCTTTTCTGTCCAATGCGATGAGCTCTAGCAACTGCCTGCTCCTCATTTTTAGGATTTGGATCAGGATCATATATAACCACTGTGTCAGCAGACTGAAGGTTAAGGCCTCGCCCAGCAGCTCGAATACTGAGCAAGAAGATGAAACAGTCTGAACCAGCCCTATTAAAGTCCACTATAGCTGATTCACGGTCTTCTAAACTAGTTGTCCCATCAATTCTTCTATACACAAGCCGTCGCCATTGCAGGTACTCTTCCAATATGTCTAGAAGTTTTGTCATGGTGCTAAAGAGCAGAACTCTATGTCCAGTCCTTTCAAGCTTTATAAGTATTCTATCCAGGATCCACAGTTTCCCACAAGATTTTATGAGGAAATCTTTGGATAAGTCACTGAAGTATGGATAATTAAGCAATGGATGATTGCAAGTTTTACGCAGCTCCATGCATCTGTTATTTAACGTTTTATATTGCTTTGCCTGGTAGACTGGATTCTTTTGAACCCTAACCTTCTCATCCTCAGGATCAAGACGAAGCGTACCAGTGGATTTGACCCAGTCATAAATGGCACTCTGAATAGCTGACATTTTACATCGCAAAACTATAGACACCTGCCATGCAACACTTATATTAGAAGTGAGCCACTGAATAAACAACAAATGATAAAGAAGCTAAAGTCATACCTTTGGTGGTAGAGAGCCTTCAACATCTTCAACACGACGCCTCAGCATGAATGGCTCAAGAATTTGATGAAGTCGATGGATAATTATAACTTTCTTCTCTAATTCAAGCCAATCATCCTCTGCATTTTGATTAGGGCCTTCCTTTTGAAAAGGTTTTGAGAACCAATCATGAAATGCTTTCCGATTGTCAAATACCTCAGGAAGTAGTAAATTTAAAAGTGACCAGAGTTCCTTCAAATCATTCTGCACAGGAAATCACAATATCTTTTTAATCTATAATCCACTCACAAACACTGTATCATGTGTCTAAAATGATTCATCACCTATGTTGCATAGATACATATACGAGTATGGGAACAGATACGGGTACAGGTGCAAGTATGGGTACGGCTAATTTTTCAAAAGATAGGATACAGGCACGGCAATACATACTTAACAAATAAATAAAAATTTATATAATATGACAATTTTTATGATAATAAAAATAGATCATGGCTATTTATATATAGCCAAACAAAATAATAATAATAATAATAATAAAATGATCTTAAAATCTATATAAATAGTATAATTAGTTATAATCTAATTTAATATTTAAGTATATATTTGTCTTTCTCTTATAATTATCTACTCTATAATAGTGTTAATACAACATAATTGCTTGGTTTTTTTATTAACTTTAATTACTTTATTTTTATTTTTTTTGTATTAGTTTAGTATTTATTATTTTATTTATATTTACAAACTTTGTTATTATTGAATTAAAGACTAAAAGCTAAAATTTTGCAGATATACTTGTAACTTTTTCAATAAGGATTGAAATCAAACCTTTTTCAGAAAAAAAAAAATACTATATCGTACATATTTTGAAGTATTCATGATACCCAAAGGGACATGGGTACGGGTATGTACCCAATACAGATACAAGTACAGCTTGATTGTAGAAGTACCCGTGCAACATAACTCAACATTTACATGAAATTAGCATAATAGAACATTCTCCATAAAACATGAATTTGCGTCTTCTATTGAAGAAAGCCATATCAAAACTATGATTTACTTATCACCCAACTCTGACCGCATTATAAATGAGTCAACGACTACTTAGACAAGCACAATCAGCATAATCTGATATATACAACTGAAGGTTATAATTACAAAAGACCTTATCCAATATTTTCACTCCAGAATTAAAAGTTAGGATTTGATTAAAAAGAAACAGATATAGTAGCATCTGACAGTAGCTTAAGATCCTAAGCACCTACAAGAACCATTACTCTTATTTGGCTCAGACTCCTTTTGAGCTGCTTAGTATCAACCATCAGATTTGGCTGGCAGGTGCATGACAAGTTTAAGTCAATGAGCTAGATTAAAGTCATACATAAACCTTAATTGGTTCAAAAAGCCAATAATAAGAAACTTCAATTTTTAAGGCACAGCTGTAGATGATTTGCTCCTCATACCTACTTTACTTCGTTACTTAGAAAGGAAACTATATATTTAGACCAATTAAAAACGGATTGGAAAAAAGTTCTAATTTGTTGTCATAGACTGAAAAAAAGCTTTCATTACAAAGGGAAGCAAAAGCTGCATAACAAAATAGAAAACTGCAGACTGGATGATGTACAAATATAGTAAGGCTTAGGGAAAGAGATTCACAACACGCATCAATAAGTATATACAGATACTATTGTTTAAAACATTGCATAAAGTTGCAGACTGGATGATCTAATAAAGTGTAGTCAAAGCATTACACAATAAACATAAATGAGTACATAAAGATACAATTGTTTGAAACAATGCATGTGTCAAGGTAAAGCAGACCTGTAAGGGAGTTCCTGTCAAAAGTAGGCGTCTCTGACATCGATATCTATCAAGATCACGAGCTAGAACTGAATCCCTATCCTTCATCCTCTGTGCTTCATCAATTATGATATACTTCCAATCAATTTTTGAAAGCTTTGACCGGTCATACATGATGAACTCATAAGTTGTCACAAGGACATTAAATTTCAGAGCCAAAACTTCCTACACATCAAAACAGAAAAGGTAATTCAACAATGAATATTAGAATACTCAAAACATATTAACTAAATGTGCTGAGACACACTTACTTGAGAAAATAATTTTGATCGTTGATCCTTCCCTCCAACATAAAAAATACATGACACAGATGGTAACCAGTTATACAACTCACTCTGCATAATGAACACCACCATGTTAAAGCACAAAGAGTCACAGAAAATAGGAAGGTCCTTGAAATGGAAGAGTGTAGTTCACCTTCCAGTTAACCAAAACAGCATTTGGGACTATTATAAGATGTGGACCATAGTTTCCCTTATATTCCATCAAGTAGGCAATCAATGCCATAACCTGAAGAGAGAAAACAAAAGTAACACAGTAAGATATTATACAGTACACTTAAATTTAAAAATTACTTTGAAAGAATAGATCTTGTGCATAAACCTCTCCTGTATGACATAACAAGATTAATTATGATCTGTAAATATATAAAGCGAACAGAAATTACAACACCAACCTGCACTGTTTTGCCAAGACCCATCTCATCGGCCAAAATTCCATTTAATTTGTTGTTATACAAAGAAAGCATCCATTGCAAGCCAACCTTCCAAACGAGAGGGGGGGGGGGGGGGAGAACATGTCAAAGCCTTAAAAAATCTTACTCAAGAAGATAACATAAAACTATCACCCAAAGGAAGCCAATTTCATCAAATGTAGCAACCTACAAGCTGATAGTCTCTCAGGGTTCCAGCCCGCAACATTGATGGTTGCCTTATGACCTTCTCATTAACAGCATGAGCTAGGTTGTAATACCTGGGAAGTGACCAATAAAAGTAACTCTCAGATGCATTATTCTAAAGAAATAATATAAATATTTAAAAACAACAGTTTAGTCAACATAACTATATGAACAGGATCAGAACATTAAAATTCCAGATTTGCTTAAGCACATTTTAAGCCAAAAACAAGCATCTTGCCCAGCAGCATTTTCATGCTAAAGCTCAAAAAACATATTATTTATGAAGGAAATAACACTCACTTGCTAACAGAAGAACTATCTTTAGGAGCATTCATCTCCATAAAATGATTTCTAATCATCACTTCTTCTCCAGCACAAGCTGCTGCCGCTCTGACTTCTTCTTCAGAAAGACCCTTTAGTCAAAACGAAATAATCAATTAGTGATACTGGTAAACAAATAATTAGAGGTGTAGAGCTTTGAAGAAGAACAAATTATTTTGCATAATGTATACATAAAAAACACTGAACACAAGAACTTCAAAATAACTATATTATTATAAAATAAAATAAACAAATAAAAAAAGGTACAGAAACATAAACATTAAACACTTTTCTCAGGCCATTGGATTATGTACTTTCTTCTTTTAGAACTGAAAGAAAGGGGGGGGGGGGGGGGGGAAGGAGGAGGAGAGATTGATGAAACATGCCTGCAACCGTGCGGCAGCTGCAGCAGCTTTTGCTGCCTCCTCTACTTCCTGTTGATTCTTGGCAGCTGTTATCTTACTTCCCAATTTATGAAGATAATCTTCTGTCTGTGTTAAGAAAGTTGAGAGAACAGAGTATCTCTCAGCAGCATCACCCGGGATGCTAGTCTGCTGCTCTAGCAACATCTCCCTATATCTGTCAACATCATTATTTTTTAAGGCTTCCATTCTTTTGTTCCTGTCATCATCTTTACGTTTGGAAAACTCCCTCAGCATTCTCTCATGGTATTTGGCCACCCCCCTATTTCGAGCAGTCCGAGCATCACGAATGGCCCAGTGTGCCTCAAGAAGCTTCTTACGCCACTGAAATATAGACTTGAGTTGCTTCTCCCTTAAAGCTCTCTGAGATGCCTGCACTTGTCTAGCAAGTTCTATTCGTTGACGCTCACACAACCTAACAAACTTACGGTATGGCCTGTCTGGCATCGCCATTATTTCTTGTTGCTGTTGATCAATCTCGTCCCTTAAACGTGCCTGCAAATCTATTAGACGAAGCTTTTTCTCTTCAATTCGTAACCTCAATACAAGATCTGGCCTAATTAGTTTCCTCTCTGAGTTTATTGCAAGTAAGCCTTCAATCTTCTTTAAATTTTCTGTCCTTTTCTTGTTAAGTACTTTTGTGCCTTCCTCAACAAGAAGATCTTTGACATCGTATGCCAATAACAAATTGTTGTTGCTTACCATCATTGATGACCCAAAGGAATCATGTTTTCTAGTAAAGAAAGGGAAATCAAATAGGGGTCCGTGATATTTTCTGGTGGATCCTACATCCTTAGGCTGCGCAACAGTGCTTGATTGCACAGGGTTCTTATTTTGCATTGTCTCAGATGTAGAAGACTCTGGTGCAATAGCCTTCCCCCTGTCTAATGACAACTCATTCTTAACGGGATTTCGGTTAATTTCACGTTCATTTTCCTGATCTGACTTAACAGAGCATCCAAATGATTGCTGCTCTTCCTTTCCAGAAGATAGCATCGGAACAGGGTCCTTTGTTACAGCAGAGTTTGTTTTCATATTAACAGCTGTGACAGTGGACTTCTCATCTCTGGCAAGGGCTTCCTGCTTCGAAGAACCTTGTGCATTGATTGCTGGTATATGTTGTGAGTCTTTTGCATCCGACTCTACACGCCTTGAGTGTTCTGACACAATATTTCCAGCAGATGTATCTTGATTTTGTCCTCCTGAAGGATGGATTGGTTGCTGCACTTGCAACTCAAGAGGTGGAGGATCAATAGCCCGAAGAAGTTCTTGGGGGAGATTACCTTCTCCTTTCTATCAACCAACAGAAAAAAAAGTCAGTGCCTATAATCTCCACTAAGATTACATCTATCTATGAACACCTGCACACATAAAGCAAGCAGACTAAGACATATTCAGACAGTTGCTGACAGAATGATAAAGGTAGCAGAGTTTAACCTTCAGCCGTCTAAATGCTAGTATCTGTGCTTTAAGAACATGCAGCTGTTGTTTGGTAAATCCATTTCGTTGCTGAAGCATCTGAGATGGTGACCCTTGGAGTTTGGCATAATTTCCCAATCCCCCTTCATTTGAAGGACCAGATGCTTGTGGAGACGATTGGTTTAACTTCCTGATGTACTGCATTTGAGGAGGTTCTGGACCAGATACTGTGTTTTTCGCATTCAAAGGAGGATCTGCACCCAAGTTCATGTTGGTAGACAACTGTTCAGGAAGTACAGAAGGCATTCCATTTCCAACTACGACAGGTTGCCTCAGAGACTCCCTGCCATTATTATTAAATTGCTGCACTGCCATGTCACTGGAGTTACTGGCTGTAACAGCATTTGTTGATGGGCCAAAATGCTTGGAAGGAATTGTCTGCCTGGCTTTTGCAGACCCTGACGGTCCAGACACATCACTTGATGAATTAGCATGGGCTGAGCTATCACTTAAACCTGCTGGAGAAGTAACCTGTTGCTTTGAAACAGGGACAACTGACGACTGAGCATCAATGCTGCTCTCATTTTCATTTTGTTGTGGAAACATCCTCGAATGCATCATAGGAGTGAATTGTGCGATTAAGTTTGCATTTGCAGGATGTGATAGATCAATGTTACGCTCACGTGCCCATGCCTGCATGGCCTGCATGGCCTGCAATTGAGCAGATGCTGCAGTCTGGTTGTTCACAACATTTTGGATGCCCTGCCAAGTTGCTGGTGCTTGTACTGGTCTTATCATATTTGCAGGCATTAATTGACCCATGGCTGGTCCCTGGATTGAAGGCTTTCCCTCACCTTTTTTATCAAGGGCTACCTTCTGTCCTTGCTCTATTTGCTTTTCCCCATGAGGAAACTGATCAGGTACATTCCTGGAAGTTGATCCTTGTGCTTGGTTCACTGCCTGCATAGACATAAGATCCTGCATTTTTAAATTTCCCATACGCATTTCTTGATCCTTCACAGATGAAGGGCCTAAAACTCCCATTTTAGTTTGCTGCTGAGAGTGCATCACCATAGCAGACTTTTGTTGGGCTGCCTGAAGAGCATATTGAAGATATGCTTGATGAATAGGATTTAGCATTTGTTGCTCACTGCCCTGAGCCTTGTGCTGGGTCTCCTGGCTGGAACCATGTTGAGCTAATTCAATGTATTTCCGAGACTGCTGAGGCAATTGCATGGCATGGGGAGATGGAAAATTGTTACTCCCAAATGCCCCTTGATGAGCTGCTTGATATGCCACAAATGTTTCATTCCCTTCAGGTTTTCTATTTAATTGCTGTGGCAATGGCTGCATAAGCATATAGTCTTAAAAGTCACCATCCAGAAACATCAATAATTTGGTAAAAGGTTGCTCAAAATGCAAAATAAAAATTATCGGTCACCACAACACTAGAAATGAGATCCTAATGCAATTTTCAATATATCATGACACACAAGTATAAACATGATTGTTAGAGTAAAACAAATTCTGAGTTGGTTCTGCAGGCACTTTCATGTCTTAAGATCTTATAATTAAACAAAGAACCAAACTTAGATATTGCTTATATCTTTGCTGTCAAATTATCCAATAGAAACATAACAAGTGGAGAAAACTTCTAAAAAAACCCAATCAACTGGTATTGAGTTGGAGAAAATATCCATTTGCCATGTTGTGATTAGATAGCATGATAGTGAATATATAAAAATCATATCCAAGTTGTTTAAAAAAATTCAATGGAGAATTATCGAAGCACCTAGTAAACTACATAAGAAAGTACCAAAGACGGTGATGGCTTTAGCATCATTATCATACCCCATGGAGAAAATTAAATAGTCATATATATATAATTACAACATTTGGAGAAAAAGCAATTGGAGGATGATTCCCCCACCTTCGACTTGCACAGTATAGAAAACTGTAAGCCCAGAAGAAACAGACAATTTCGATTATGGCATTGTTGTTTTCCAATCCTCATCAATGTCCAAAAGAAAAATCCAGAAGGAAGAGCAGAAAGCAATAGTTAAGAACAGTTAAGATGGTGTATTAAAAAAACGTCACGTAAAAGCAGAGAACACATGGAAGACAAAAAAGAAAAATGAATAAATAAATAAATAACTACGGCAGACTCCATGCTGACTGTAACTGATATTGTTAGCACTCAATGGCACCCGATCAGCTCCAGCTAAGTGCTTCCATCGGTTTCCATATTCTACTAAATCAACAAATATCTAGTTTGACTATTGGTTTAGAAATCGTAGACTGGACCAAGTACTAACTACCTAGAAGTTCTATGGTAATTACACTAGTACATGTATTAAATGCAAATTTCACAAAACCCACGAGCACAGCTAGGTTCATCTTGCCAAAACTTCTCACTGTACATGTTCTACCAAATTATCATAGACATTCAGTTAAACCCATAATCCACACCTGCCAAGTCATCTGCCGCAGTTGCTGAATCTGCTGCCGCTGCTGCTGCTTCAACGACTCCAAAGTCATTGCCGAAGAAGAAGACGACGGTGATGCAGCTGACGACGTAGATGTCGCCCGGCCGGCTGGTCCCGTCCCCGGGTTCCCGCCGGCCCCACCACCAGCCGATTGCATGCAATTAGCCCCAAATTCAATAGGATACGTACCAAATCGCCAAATTCGAATCCATCAAACCAAATTCGTTATTTTTAAATTTTTTTTAAAAAAAAAATCTCAAATCCCTCCAAAATTCAAGAAAACTCCACTTTTTCCCTCCGATCCCAACGTTCAAAAAACCATCGTCCCCAATTTCTCTCTCTCCAGTCCTCCTCTGTAGCAGCAGCTGCCACCAGTTTTCTCTCACTAAAAGCCGCAACTTACGGAACAACGAACGATAGATCTTCCGGGGCAAAGACCACAGAGAAGCGAACTTGACGGAATCGGTGATTCCACTATGTGGGTTGCACGCGATTTCGCAATTTTTTTCATACAAGCCCTAAGATATTTTTCTTATTTTAATTCTTTTTCCTTTATAATTGGTGTTAATTTCTCCGTAGGTTTGGTAACGATGCTTCTATGCCTTTACAACTAAACAACGAGGTGGGGTCGAGGGTAAGTAACTACGGTTTGATTTTTACAGAAAGTACTCATACATATAGATTAAAAGCTTATTTTGGTTCATTGAGTTTTATATTCGTCCTTTATATTTTAAAAGTTTTAAATTGGTTTTTTATATTTTCTAGAAGTTTCAAATTGGTCCTTCCGTCCTAAGGATGATCATGGATAGGGTTTGGGTAGGGTACTATAATCCCCAAACCCGAACCCAGACTTGAGCGGGTATCAAAATCAATCCCCATCCCCAGACCCTATGGGTAGTTAAATCCCCATACCCGAACCCAGACCCATGAAAATTTGAAATAAATTATTATTTTGTTAATATAAAATTAATTTTTATCAATATTTTTCATCTATAATCACAAAAAAAAATTAAATCATAAATATAAATGTACAATTAAATTACTTTAATATCTATAAGATATTTAACAATTTTTCGTAGAATTATATATTTTCTCAACGTAAAAAAGTTTAAAAATAATACTTTATATATATAAAAATAAATAATTACTATTACGGGTAGGGTACCTCCTTATCCGGACCCGTTGACTTTGTACCCGGACCCATACCCAGACCCACAGGGTAAATTTTCAGGGTACCCATTGGGTATGGGTATTTTGATCATCCCTATTCCGTCCAACTTGGTTAACTTTTTCCGTTAAGTGATTATTTGGCAAGTTGATATGGCGAAATTCTCTTCTACTTGTCATTTTTAATACATGTGGCTGCTGACTCATCTTCCCTACTCTTCTTCTTCCATTTCCCTCCACATCTGCTTCAAGCGTTTTTGTCGTTCTCCTCCTCCCTCTTTTCCAAAACCCTAAACCATTTCCGACCAAAGGTCGCTGTAGGACCACCATGAACGTACCGAAGCACCATGGACGCCACGCAAGAGACACCAACACAGTGTTCAGGAACCCCTCTTCCTCTTGCAACAGTCCTTCCTCTTCCTCTCCAAACCCAAAAGCCCTTTTTTGGCACCGACGTCGTGTAGAGGCCCCATCGACGACCCATATATGTTCTTTCTCGCTCTTGACGGTGCGGATTTCGTGCTCTTACATTTTCTTTGGGTCTTTCGTTTTGATATTTAGATTTGAATGTTTCATTCTGAGGTGTCAAGCAATGTTGTAAGAACTGAATCGGACAAGTGTTCGATTCATGGTCTGATCGGTCAAATCGTCGATCGAACCGGATGACACAATAAATAATAAATATTAATTATTCTTAATATATAAAATGACATCACTCAAATTTTAGGTTTCAATATACATAATTTTGAAGTTTTAAATTACATGACTTCTCAAAGTTTTAATTTTCAAGAGTTGTCAAACTCTGAAAGAACTTAATCAAACCAAATATGAAATTCTTGATAATCATGACTTTTAAATTTTAATTTTCAAGACTTTTCTAATTTTAATTTTTAAGATTTCTCTAATTTCTTTTTTTATGTTATTTTTTATTTTTTATTTTTTTTAAAAAAATAAATTTGGACCAGTTGGACCACGGTTAAATCCGGTCCAACTAGAAAAACGATTTTTTTTGTCCAACCGACTCACCTTTGTATTCGGTTGGCGGTTGAACCGGTCGGACCGTCCGATCCGGTCCGATTCTTACAACATTGGTCAAGATAAATTAAATCGTGGCTTCAACCTCTATTCTTGTGTTATTTGATTGTTAGTCTTACAAAACATCTCTCTCTTCATTACACATCATGAGCAAGTCTACAATATCCATCTTATAAAATGGGGAGGGAGAGGGAAGAGAGCTTGGATTGGAAGTCTTCGAGGCAGGAAATGGAGGTTTGGAGATTCGAGAGGTTGAAGATTGAGGTTTCTTTGATGGATGCAGAGACTTCATGGCTGTAATCGGAGGGGGAGCGATGAGGAAGAAAAAGAAGATGGGAAAGAGGAAATTATATTTTTCATTTTGTGAAAAATTATTTTGTTTCATTTTAGTCCCTGATTTTAGGGTAACTAAGGCCACGTTAGCTAAGCATTACAAGTAGGAGAGATAATGTTACACTTCAACAGGACACATCATCACTTAACGGCAAAACTAAACGGAATTGGACGGAAGGACCAATTTGGAACTTCTGGAAAACATAAAAGACCAATTTAAAACTTTTAAAACATAAAGGACCAATATGAAACATGGTGACAACATAAGGGACCAAAATAGGCTTTTGACCATAGATATATATTGCCCCTCCTTTTAGTTAAAACAATAAATAAATAAGAAAACAGATATTTTTTCTACAAAAGGGATAGATAGTTTGGGAATGACAATGGGTGGGTACTCGGTTATTTTTATTTATCCACATTCGAATTCGTCCAATACATCCAATATTTGAATCCTAACCGAATCCGAAAAAAAATGTCACTTTCGATATCTGTAATCGAAATCACCCGATAGTCGAAACACTCGAAATATCCGAAATACTCAAAAAAGTATTGGATATTGGATATTAGATATTCTTTGGGAAATTGGGTTGAGAACCCGTTGGATATTAAACATCATATATGTTCCTACTTTAATTCTTGCTTCAAAGCAACCTTGGTCAACCAAGTTCCCAACTATTTAAGATTTCCTCAACTTGACTCTATTCTCCATGGGAATCTACAAGCGATCCCTTCTCCGGAAGAAATTAAAAGAGCTCTCTGGGATCTTAAACCGTTCAAAGCGGCAGGTATTGATGGATTCCAACCGGGTTTCTTCCAAAACTGTTGGGATTTCTTAGAGGAAAGAATAGTGAATGAAATTGGGGAAGTTTTTAGGTCAGTTTCAATTCCCTCAGATTGGAACAAATCCATGCTATGTTTAATTCCTAAATGCCAAAATCCATTTGAAATTCAGAATTTTTGACCTATTGGCCTCTGTACTTCCCTATACAAAGTTGTCTCCAAAGTAGTAGTCAACACTCAACAGGCTAAAACCACTGATTCCTTCTCTGATTGGGTTCAACCAGGGGGCTTTTGTTTTTGGAAGGAAACCTGTAGATAATGTCATAATAGCCCAGGAGGTGATTCCACTCTTTGAAGAGAAAGAAGAAAGGTAAGTTCGGCTACATGGCTATTAAACTTGACCTTAAAAAAGCCTATGACAAGATTGATTGGTCATTCATCTTGAATATTCTTACCAAATTCAATTTTCCTAATCATCTTATAAGCTTAATAGAGAGTTGCATCACTACGGTTAGACATTATGTTCTTCTCAACGGAGGGTTATTTGATGAGATAAATCCTTCATGAGGCTTGCACCAAGGGGATCCTCTTTCACCTTTCCTTTTTATCCTTGGTATGGAACTTCTTTTGATCCTTGCCTCGGATCAGGTTCAATGCAAAAAATGGACTCCGGTTAAAGTTCGAAAGTTAGAATTTTCCCATTTACTCTTTGCAGAAGACGTCATTCTCTTTGCTAGAGCTGACAGGAAATCCATATGCTCTATTAAGCATGTCCTTGACACCTTTCTTGATGTTACTAAACTCACAATTAATGAGGGTAAGTCCTCTACTTCGTTTTCTCCAAACACAACTACCCCAACAAAAAATGAAGTTTTGTTCCTTCTGAAATTCCAAGAAGTTCCTACTCTGGGCTCCTACCTTGGCTTTCCTTTGGGAATTAGTAGCAGAATCAGTGATTTCAAGCCTCTTGTGGACAAATTGGTGGGAAAGATTGAGAATTGGAAAGCAAAGCTATTGTCTAAAGTAGGGAAAACCACCCTTCTTAATTCAGTCTGCACCCTTCTATTATCATATTACATGCAGTGCCTTCCTTTTCCTAAGAAAGTCTGTGATTCTATTTGATAAATTAAAAAGAGATTTCTTTTGGAGCTTCAACAACCAGAGACAAAGCACTCATATGATCAAGTGGGATGTAATTTTTCAACCTAAGGATAGGGACATATTGGGTATTAGCAAGACCTATGAAAGGAATCAAGCCATCCTAGCTAAATTGTGTTAGCGAACTATTCAAGACAGTAGACAACAAACTCAACAATTATGTGTTAAGTTAATTGAGCCTTATCTTTCGAAAGACCCAAAAATAAAATCCATAATTGGGAAAGGCATTCAAGTGGGGAATTCTCTTTTAAATCGTGGCTGTTATTCTTTAATCTTATCTGGGAGAAACTCCAAATTTTGGAGTGACAACTGGTCTTCTTGGGGTTCTCTTCGCAACATGATCCATGGCCTCTTGCAAAGGAATGAGGAAAACCTCTCGGTTTAACAGATGTCTTTGGAGCTTAGGTCCTGGAAGTGGAGAGAAATCTCCTTTGACTACCCTAAGGATATTTTGAGCAAGATTAATGCTATACCATGCTGTAAAGACATTAATTATGATGATAGAAGGATTTGGAAACTCAATTCTAGAGGTGAGTTCGATGTTAAATATGCCTATATGCTAGCTTTATATGGAAACCACGACGACCATCATGATTACAGTGGAGATAATCTTCATAATCTTCACTCCTTCAAATGGGTATGGCTTATCAAATGCCACACAAGGATTAAATACTTTGCCTGGTTATGTGCTAGAAATGTTTTTCCATGCAGGGACTTGTTGATCTCCAAAGGGATGCAAATCCTTAATAGATGCCCTATTAGTGACAATGAAAATGAATCCTTTCTGCATTTGGAGTGTTCAGTTACTAGATAGGTTTAGAGTAATATGAAAATAGTCATCAAAAGGCCTTCTATAAACATAACTACTATGTCTTGGTTCAAACTTAATGCCTTTAAGTGTTCTTCTACTACTTTGAGTGTTCCTCATAATACTTGTTTTGTTTATGGAGTGTAGGAAATTTGGCAGGGAAGAAACAAGAAATTTTTTTAAAATAAACATTTTGATAATGTGAGGATTTCTAAGCAAGCTTTATCTAAGGCCTTTGAGTATTTCCATATTGCTAACCACTACAATTAATATAAAAATCAACTTGGTGCTTCCATTTCTGTTCATTGGAATCCCCCTCCTAAAGGATGGTGCAAGCTGAACACATACGGATCAAGCTTTAATAATTCTGGATCTAATGCAGCAAGGGGTTCATTGAGAGACTTACTGGGTAACTGGATCCATGGTTTTTGCAAGCATATTGGGTTTGGTTCATCCTTGAAAGCAGAAGTGTGGGCCATAGCTCTAGTCCTTGAATTAGCTTCAAAACTTCACTATCCTAGAATCATTGTTGAATCTGACTCTGCTATTGCATTTCAACTCTTAACCAAAAATACTTGTGATGTTCACTACCTTGGAGCTTTAATCTTGTTTTGCATATCCAAACTGAGGGATTTTGCTGAAGTTTAATTTCAGTATACGCATCGGGAAGGCATTGCTTGTACGGACATTTTGGCGAAATGTGCTAACAATATGCAACTTAGTATGTTGAATTTCCCTTCGCTGACTCACTTTTTATCCTCTCAATTTGTGGCTGACTAGGTTGGAGTTAGTTTCCAAAGGAATGTAGGTACTTTATGAAGGTGTTTTGTAGAAGGATGTGATGTTTCCTTTTAGCTTGTTCATTTTGATGGCTGTGTTTTCTTTTTGTTATTGTATTACTTTGTTGGAAGCTCTTTGTAGTAAGGTGTGCTGTGCTATTCTGTTAATAGGTCTCCTTCTGAAGGATGAATTTAGTCTCTTTACTATTGTAGTGGTTTCTAGCTTCTTTGCTTTGTTGCCACATGTTCCTTCAATCTATAACTTGATGTACCTTGAAAAGCTTTTTTAACATAACCATACTTCTACGGGAAAAAAAAATCCAATACCCAATCGGAAAAAACTTACATACATCTTTTATATCCATTTTCTCAGGTTTTCCGATCCTATCAAAACATGACATGTGTAAGTTTTTTCCTTAACAGCAGATTAATAGAGGAGATTGGATCCTCTATATTGTTTCACATTTGCTTTATGGAAGGCCCAATCTAATTGCGAAGTCAAGTGTTCTTCGAATCTATCAATTAATCGGTACTTAAGAGTTCAATAGGTTGATTGAATCGTATTTGGAATGGTCATTGATTAGCAAACTCTAGATACATTGTGCTAGTGGGGATAGATCTGAAATCATCCTCCGGGAGGGGTACTTCTCATAATTCATCTCCGTCTATTTTAATTTTGCTTAGATATATAGTTCCTAATTCAATTCTCTACGCACACCAAATGTTAGGTCCATTCTTAGTTCTTTTTTTTTTCAATTCAATTTCGATTTCTTGAGAGAGATCGACCCTGGTTGTGCCTTACTGCATAATTAGGTAATTAAAATTGATCGCTTGATAACAAGGTCATTATCGACTGAGAAAGCGGAGCAGATCATACACCTCACATAGCTTGTCATACTTGCATTGTCGTTGTACCTCGTGCGACATGTTACGTCTAGCGTAACTCATCCTATTTGCCTCTTCCTACCTCGTGCGACATGTTACACCTTGCGTAACTCATCCTATTTGCCTCGTCGTGCCTCGTGCGACATGTTACGACTCACATAACTCATCTTATTTGCCTTATCATGTCGTGTGTGATATGTTATGCCTCGTGTAACTCATCCTATTTTCCTCATCGTGCTCCGTACGACATGTTATGCCTCATGTAACTCTTCATGTTTGTATCGTACATCGTGCCCCCTGTGACACATTTTGCCTCACGTAACTCATCATATTTGCATCGTTGTGCCCTAAGCGACATGTTATGCCTCAAGTAACTCATCATATTTGGCCCGTCATGCCTCGTGCGACTTTTTACATCTAACGTAACACATCTAATTTGCATTGTTGTGCCATTGATCGTCTTGTTCGAATTGCTTCAACTGGTTTCGACTAGTCGTCACGATCGGGATCAAATAAAACCTAAGGTAGTAGCACAAGGCACAACCCAAGGATCGAATCTCTCGCGGAATTGTCAAGTCAATCCTACAGTTAGTTAGTAAATCTAAAGTAAAAGCAGGTATTCGCAGATTACAAGGTGGTTATGATTATAGCAAAGATCAAGATATTAAATCCAATAGGTCCCAAGAAGAATGATTTCAACAATCCTAGTCAATCTAAAGATATTCAGGATCAATCAGTTCATTCAAGGTTTTACCCTATTCAAGATAGTTATGCATTACAATAGCCTATTTATGCAACAATGTTATCCTCGACCGGGAACTCCAATAACATATATTAATAGATTTTATGATTTTACTTAATTAAATTAATTCCCGATCGAGACAACATTAATTCAAACAAATACTATCGCGATAGAAGATGTAAACTAAACATGAATTTGATAAACATAAATTATATTGGATTCTAAGTCACAAACATGAACTTAGAATCCCATAATACTGTTCCATATAATCAACCCTAACTAGTTTGTAGTGAAGAATCCAGTAACTTGGTACATGTTAATCATGGATGAATCTAGCAGGCTATTGTTTATACAAACCCAAGTAAATATAATCATATGAATCAAGAAGGATGAATACAAAAGCAAGAATGAAATAACTAATCCCTAATACGAACCTATCGGCTCATGCTTACATCGGTTCTTATTGGAAACCCAAGAGAACTAGCCACTCATGATCACAAGATATCCTTATCTAAAGGTAAGGTTGTTAAAACTGAGATCCTTTTCCAACTTCATGGAACTTCTATTTATAATGCTCCTAGATATCCTAATTTGACTAGGATTATGATAAGAGATTAGGAAGCACGGACACGTCCAAGTGCAGGGGTGTCCGCGTGTCGGACACGTGTCGGACACGGGCACGCCTATGACACGTGTCAAACATGTTTTTGTGTGTGTCCAACGTAAAAAAAAAAAAAAGTGGCTCGGACACGGCGGCTCAGACATGGACACGGCTCGGACACGGAGGCAGGACACGGCAAATGCAAAACACATTAAAAAAATTTGTTTCTCTTCCTCTGCTCGTGAACCCTAATTGCAACGAAACAGAAACACACTCCTCTCTTCCTCTCTCGCTGGAACAACGGCTCTTCTCTTCCTCTAGTTGTCCATCGTTTCTCTTCCTCTTCTCTCCTCTGCTCATCGTCATCGAAGGCTTCTCTCCTCTGCTCGAAGGCTTCTGCTCTTCCTATGCTCGAAGGCTTCTTCTCTTCCTCTGCTCGAACGGTCTCACGCTGCTGGTGTCTTCTCTTCCTCTGCTCGAACGCTCTTCCATTGGTTAGTGAGTGACTTATTTGGTTTGCTAAATTTCCCTTTCTTTGATGTTGTTTTCCAGTGTGGTTTGCCCATTAGTTAGTGATTTGGTTTGCTTGAACATGGTTAGTGATTTAGTTCTTTAGTGTTACCATATCTGCCAATAGAATCCTCTAGGACTAGTGATTTTTGGGATTGAGAAGTGACCTTTAAGATTGTGGTATATCAGCTAATATGGCTCAACATCTATTAAATATCCCAATGGATAAATGCCATTAAAACTGTATATCAGCTAATATGGTTCAATAGCTCTACTGTAGAGTCATGATAAGGTTTTCTATTAAATAAAAAAGAGTTATGATAAGGTTGCAGAGCAGTGATTCCTTTCATATGAAGATTGTTCTTACTTTCCAAAAGTTGATTGTGATGCAAATTTATCTTATTGAATCAAGTTTATTTACCTTAGACCGTGATGGGAAGAAGGGTAACAAGGGGGATGGAATGAGAATAACTCCCTTTGTTGGAGATTATAACAAATTGAAGGGAAAGGGAACAAACCATGTCCTTTTTAGAATGAATGGTGTGGTTTGTCATGTTTTTATGAACTTCATAACGTTGATCTCCAGATGTTCCCTTATTTCTCCTGTGATGATGAGTGCCTAATAGCTAGAAGCCTAGAACTCTTGCTGGATGGCGGGATCATGTATGTATTGTTTGATTGTTAATACTTAGCTTGACAATCTTTGTGAGCAGTGGCTATGTAAAGGTTTGGTGTCATTATATGTCATTTTATCTTGTAATTGATGTATATAATCTTCTGCACTGTCAGTATTTATTCTCTAAATTTCTTGTTGGATGCCTGGATCATGTAGTAATTGTTTGATTGTTGAGAATCTTGGTGAGTAGTGGATATATAATATTTTCTTGGTGTCATTATAACTTTTAATTGCTTTATCTGCAACCTTGATATTTTAATCTGCATTGTATTTGGTTTTAGTCTTATTTGGAAGTTTCAGATTACGTCACTGTGATTTGTAAGTTATAGTACTCTTTGAAGTAGTATGGCAGGGGAAAAATGGTTGATCCACTCTGTTGGATATCTGTAAACACTAGTGGATGGCTATTAATGTGAAAGAAAGAATAACATCACTAGATTTGGTTTCTTTTACACTCGAATTCAAATTATGGATGGCTGTTAATGTGAAAGAAAGAATAACATCAGTTATGGCTGTTAATGTGCATACAGTATTATTAATTACATGACAATAAAGAGTTTGAAGTGATATTTCAATAAATGGTCAAAATGAAGATTAGGTAAAAGAATTTAAATCTTGAAAACTATTTCAAAGGTGTTTTCCATTGGTTAGTGATTTGGTTTGCTTGAACATGGTTACCTCCCTAACTTAATATGACAAATCATGTGTATGTCATTCTAGTGTTTTGTTTTTAATGTCTTTTTTGTTATGTCATATAATTGTAGGATATTAGTACTAAAGATGAGTTTTAGTGGTGCGGGTGGTCAAGACAAAATGAAGAGAAACCATTATGGAAATTTGTAACAAAGAAAAAAGTATAAGTGGTGGTGGAAACTATGAATTTGTTTGTAGTTTTTGTGAACAATCTTTCGGTGGTTCCTATACTAGGGTAAAAGGACACTTGCTGAACTTATTAGGAAGGGGAATTAAAGCTTGTGCAGGTATTAACCCATCGGAGCTTGAAGAATTGAAGAAATTAGGTTGTGAAGCTACGTTGAATGAAGAAAGGTCCAAAGCAAGGAATGTACCTCTTCCGTCTATGTCTAGTCGATCTGCTAGTAACAACCCTTCGTTGGAATCAAGTTACATTAGTTCTAAAATTAGAAGAGCTACAGGACCTTTAGCGAATGCTTTTAACATGCAAGCAAGAGAAACACTGGATTACGAAATTGCTAGAATGTTTTATTCTTCAGGCTTACCTTTTCATCTTGCAAGGAATCCACACTTTGTCAAAGCTTTCTCTTATGCCGCTAACAATTATATTAGTGGTTATATTCCTCCGGGTTACAATAAGTTGAGGACAACCTTGCTTGAAAACGAAAGAGAAAATGTGGAGAGGCTATTGGAGCCAATTAGAAATACATGGAGACAAAAAGAGGTGAGTATTGTTAGTGATGACTGGAGTGATCCACAAAGAAGACCTCTCATTAATTTCATGACTGTGACAGAAAGTGGACCAATGTTCTTAAAAGTCATCGATTGTACAGATGAAACCAAAACCAATGAGTTTATTGCTGAAAAAATGCGAGATGTAGTCGCACAAGTTGGTCTATCAAATGTCGTGCAAATTGTGACAGATAATGCATCTGTTTGTAGGGCGGCCGAATTACTCATTGAAGCCGAGTTTCCTACTATTTTTTGGACCCCTTGTGTTGTCCACACACTAAATCTTGCTCTGAAGAATATTTGTGCTGCTAAAAATTCAAAGAGGAATAGTATAGTGTATAAAGAATGTTCTTGGATTACAAAAATTGTTGAAGATGCTTCATTCATAAAGAACTTTATTATGGGTCATCAGATGAGATTGTCAATTTTCAATGAATTTGTTCCATTAAAATTGCTCAGTATTGCTCCAACAAGATTTGCCTCCAATATTGTGATGCTCAAGAGGTTCAGACTTGTAAAACATGGACTTCAAGAGATGGTGATAAATGAATAGTGGTCTTCTTACAAGGAGGGATGATGTTGGAAAGGCTGAATTAGTGAAAGAGAAGATACTGAGTGATTTATGGTGGGAAAAGGTTGATTACATCCTTTCTTTTACCAATCCCATTTATGAGGTTCTTCGATGCACTGATACAGATACACCTACTCTTCATTTGGTGTATGAAATGTGGGATTCTATGATTGAAAATGTAAAAAAAGCTATATATCAGTATGAAAGGAAGGATGAAAATGAAGAATCAAGCTTCTATGACGTGGTGCATGGAATATTAATTGAGTGTTGGACGAAAAGTAGTACACCACTACATTGTTTGGCTCATTCTTTAAACCCAAGGTGATTATTTAAATTGATAATACTTTCTTTTATAATTCTATATGATTAAACAACTTATAACGTCAACTTTTTTAAATTGTATAGGTATTATAGCTATGATTGGCTAAGCAAAGACCCAAGACGTATTCCTTCTCATCAAGATTCGGAACTCACATTTGAAAGAATCAAATGCTTGAAGAGGTACTTTCCTAATTCGGAGGATAGGAGGAAAGTCAACATTGAGTTTGCTAATTTTTCTGATGGTAGGAAGGGTTTGAGGACATCGATTCTTTAAATGATAAAAGTGCGATGGATGCAAAAACTTGGTGGCTGGTACATGGTGTGCATGCTCCAATCCTCCAAAAGATTGCTTTCAAGTTACTTGGGCAACCAAGTACATCTTCCTGTTGTGAAAGAAATTGGAGCACTTACTCCTTTATTCATTCAGTTGGAAGAAACAAAATGAAGCCTAAACGTGTGGAAGATTTAGTGTATGTTCATACTAATCTTCGCCTTCTTTCACGAAAATCACCACAATACAAGACAGGAGAAAGTAGTATGTGGGATATTGCGGGAGATGAATTTTCACCAATTTATGATGAGCATGGAATTCTTGAAGTTGCAAACCTCTCTCTTGATGAACCAGAGATGGAGAGAGTCATATTTATTGATTAAAGCAACAATATGGATGGAGGGCAACATGGAGTTAATTCATAGAAGGCTACTTTTATCATTAGGTACTTACTTGCACACGTCTCTCTTAGCTTCTAGATAGAAAGTATGCTATATATATATATGATTTGTTGGATATGGATAGAAATTATTTCTTGATATATGCATCTTTCTTCTATCAATATATATATATATATATATATATATATATATATATATATATATATAAATATGCCGTGTCGTGTCCTAAGATTTTTAGAAATTGGTGTGTCCCCGTGTCCGTGTCGTGTCCGTGTCAGTGTCTGTGCTTCATAGCAGATAAGTCATTCATAATTAAACTTTTGAATTTGACTCCGTTTGAATGCTTATTTGAATCTTCGGATGACTGGGATATCTCTTAAATTCGTCCATTTAGTTACTGTCTGCGTCACATGCCACGTCATCACTTACACGCTGTGGCGAGCTACTTTTGCTTGCTGCAGCGAATTGCTCCGTACTTGTGCATTTTAGCCTTCTTGTCTTTGCCTTGCTACTAGTTCCAGCACTTGTTCCGGTCCCACACTTGGAATGCCTTTGCACATTGATTCATGTTAAGCCTGCAGCACTCAACAAACATCAAACGCATCTATCCAATATTCAACATATATGCAGATAATCAATAATATTAAGAAATGATGTCTTTTATTGGGGATTTTATTATATTTCTGTTCAATTCCTTATGTAGAGACTTTTAACCTAATTGGTGTAAATTCATGTATATTTATATATTTGAACTTCTCATTTTACACCCTAAAGTTAGGTTGATTTTGGATGCGATCAAACCCCCCACACTTAAACCTTTGTACTCCTGGACAATGAAGATCTAAGACTAGAGCAGCCAAGATCAAGCTAACTTAAAGGGTTAGTGCTCCCAATCAGAAATAAAGATTTACTATGCAGGTATCCAATTAAATTTTGATCCTAGGATCACTTCGGCCAATTAATCATGCATGGAGAATATCTCAGAATCATTTAGGACCAATTCAATTCACTCAAAGCCTCACCATATTATTGGGGTAAGATTTCACTCATAAAATACTTACTTGTTTCTTACCATAGGCTTGAAGCGGGTCTCTATCTCCACTGTTGTTGTACACAAGTCTCTAGTCAAGAGGTCTTTTTAGGCTTGTAACATTGTTGATGGAGGCCAAATATTTTTATCTTGATTCAAAGAAAGAAAATTTCAAGTCCAAGGATAAATTGAAAATTTTCATTGTATTGCCATAGATATACGTGATTCCAACCTTCAACCTTTTATACTAACTTGAGAATCTTTAACTATGTAACTTTTGAATTTTTCTATACTTTTCTTTTACTTTGCATATATATATATATATATATATATATATATATATATATATTGCAAAGCCCTTTTTTTTGAACTTATTAGATTCTCTAAAAACATGAAGGGAGGTCAGAATTTAAATAATTAATTTGGAAATACCTTGGACTCACCTGTTTAGGCTCAAAGGGGGTAACTAGAGATAAACTGTTTGGGCTTGTGTTTGGGCATAGGGTTACAGAACGAATGCCTCTATCTTCTCAGGTTCTTGTGTGCTAGGTCAGTCTTGATTAAGACCCATTGCAAGTTCTAGATGAAAAAAAGTTAAGCAGTTAAAACGCTCAATTTATATGAACATGAAGATTAGTGTTTGGGTTCAATCCTTCCAACAGGGTTAGGTCACTCATATTGGTCTTTCAATGACCCTTCTAATATTCTCCAGGCATGTGTTAATTTGCTCAAGCAAACAAGCATATCCTACATGGTATAAGGAAATTCCTAATTGGGTTAACGCCCTAGAAATCTTGTTTAATCAAGAAGTTTCTAGTTGTAAATTTCTAAGTCTAGTTTGGAAAGTCTAAGTGGGGTTTGTTGATTTTTGAAAAATATATTTTAAGAAAAGCATCTTTAGTTAAATTTTGAAAATTTTTCCTAAGTGCTACATGATAGGTTCGTTTCCTAAGATATTTCAATCGAAAATTTTGACTAAGATTTCCAGAACAAAAATGATTAGCAGGGCCTGAAGGCTTAAAACTTCTCATCACGGAGTGACTCCCCCCCCCCCCCCCCCCCAACTTAAAACAAACATTGCTTAGCAGGCATATAACACAACCATTTATTTATTTATTTATTTTTGTGGGTTACGAGTGACTTTAAGTGACGATGGATTCGTAGGGATTAGAATAAAAACAAAAACAAAAATTAAAATTAAAATTCGATCAAAATGTAAATTAAAAATTCATACGAAAACAAAAATAATTGATTGGGAAGAATTCATAAAATAAAAAAATTTTATAATAAAATGCCTTCCCCCCACACTTATTTTGCAGTTAATATTTTACCCTCAGAAAACCAGGTAATTGGGAGAAAGATACTTACTTACCTTGCCCCTCAAGGGGGTTCAGAGTACTCCTTATCTAACTCACATAGGTATATTTGGAGATGTATCGCCTTGTTGTGGGCTTCAGCCTTCCCCGACAACAGTGCCAATTTGATCGTCTCATTCAAATTGCTTCGAATGGTTTAGACCGGTCGTCACGATGGAGATTAAATAAAACCTAAGGTAGTAGCACAGGGCACAACCCAGGAGTCGAATCTCTCGCGGAATCGTCAAGTCAATCCTACAGTTAATTAGTCAATCTCAAGTAAAAGCAGGTATTCGCATATTGCAGGGTGGTTATGATTATATCAAAGAACAAGATATTAAATCCAATAGGTCTCAACAAGAATGATTTCAACAATTCTAGCCAATATAAAGATATTCAGGATTAGTCAGTTCATTCAAGGTTTCACCATATTCAAGATAGTTATACATTACGAAAGCCTATCTATGCAACAATGTTATGCTCGACCGGGAACTCCAATAACATATATTACTAGATTTTATGATATTACTTAATTAAATTAATTCCCGACCGGAACAAGATTAATTCAAACAAATACTATCGCGATAAGAGATGCAAACTAAACATGAATTTGATAAACATAATTATATTGGATTCTAAGTCACAAACATGAACTTAGAATCCCATAATACCATTCCATGTAATCAACCCTAACTAGTTCATGATGCGGAATCTAATAACTTGGTACATGTACAATCATGGATGAATCTAGCAGGCTATTGTTTATACAAACTGAAGTATAATCATATGAATCAAGAAGGATGAATACAAAAGAAAGAATGAAATAACTAATCCCTAATTCGAACGCATCGACTCATGCTTGTTAGGATAATATTTTGTCCATTCTTTAATTTGATTGGTTTTGATAATGTTTTATAAAAATACGATTTTGATTTTGTGAGATTTTAAACATGATTGATCAAGTTTTTTACAAATATATTTTATAAAATCAATCATTTATGAAATTGAAGATCTCGGCCAATTAAGGAAAAATTATGACTTAGTCATATATCGATCATGCTCTTAAATGGTTTATTATGGAATCATATTAAAGACAAATAAGGAATATTTTTAAAAAATATTTTTATCAAGTATATTTGTCTTAAATATCATTCATTATTGGAATATTCATGTTTGATCAAATGACTATCATGAGATTTTATAATATAACATTTATTATTTATGGAATCCTTCCATAAAAGGATCCTGAGATCATTGATCGATCATTAACAAAAAAAACTTGATTTGGAAACATATCAAAGATTTTATAATCAAGCATTTAATTCTTGGTCAAATGTGTTAATTCGTTTTTTTATAGCAGGTGGATTGATGAATATACTCTCACATGTTTTATATGCTAACAAATCAAAAAAAGTATTACAAGAGGAAAGATTTAGTCATAAGGCTGATTCTGCATTTAATGCTGATCTTGCACTTAAGGTTGATTGAATAGTAAATCAATGACTAAATATATTAGGAAAGAAATCAAGATGACTATACAATTAATTTCATATCTTAAGCATATAACTTGAATTAAAGAATGTTTCATTTGAATATATTGTCCTTAAATGCTTTTATTTCTGACAAATCCGAAAAAGGAATTTAGCTTGATTTTAGGAAAGTTGACATTGAGCAAATTGATTCAGCATTAGCTAACTTTCCATACTAGGCACTGCTATCAAACTCTCAAGCATTGACCCGAAGGAAAAAGGAAGAAATCTTTTTCAATGAAGATAGCATTGAAAAAGGGATTAAAGACCAACATAAATGAGGATGATTTGCTGTATTGAAGAGCCTTGAAACGTTCAAAAAGCTTCAAGCCTATATAAACTCAAGATATAAACTCAAGACTTGGATATTTGCACTTCAAGAGATTGATCTACAAGCTTGAGCCATACAAAGAGAGTTGTAATTCAGCCTTCAAAAGCTTCATCTGCATTTATTTCTCTCTTAGTGAGAGTTGGAGTCTGTAATCCCAATCATTTCACTTCTTAATCTCTTCCCTTTCTATCTAAAGTCCAGGTAGGAACCTAGGATAGGAAGGTTAATTGATCAGTAGGTTACTGGTCGGGTTAGTTGTGGGAATTGGTTGTAATTGCACGGAGTGGTTGTAAAAGTGCTTGTGCTGAGCCTTCGACTGAGGTTGCCTGGGTTAGGTGGTAAAAATCCTAGTAGTTGATCCTGTCCTTAAGGTTTACCTGGTGTAGTAAAAGCCATTATAATAATTCTCATTTCCCAAGCTAGTGAAGTAACTCCTCCTACTCGTTTAGTAAGAGGGAGGTGAGAGGACGTAGGATATTTGATCCAAACCTCTCACTATAATAATTGCTTGTGTTCTTTACTTTATTTACTGCCTTCAACATTAACTTGAAGTGTTTTTTTTTTTCAAATTAACTAGAATTGAACTTTTCATAAAGAAAGCTTAATTTGGAAAACTAAGTATTTGCCCAGTAACCAAAGTTTCAGTAGCCTAAATTTTTAAAAGGTTAGTATTTTTAAGATTAACCAATTCAACCATCTTCTTGGTTCTTTCAATGCTTACATCAGTTCTTCTTGGAAAACCCAAGACAACTAGCCACTCATGATCAAAAGATTTCCTTATCTAAATGTATGGTTGTGAAAATTGAGATCCTTTTCCAACTTCATGGAACTTCTATTTATAATGCTCACAGAGATCCCAATTTAACTAGGATTCTGATCAGAGATTACAGATAAGTCATTTCTAATTTGACTCCGTTTGAATGCTTATTTGAAACTTCAGATGATTGGGATATCTCTTAAATTCGTCCATTTAGTTGTTGTCTACGTCACATGCCACATCATCACTCACTCGCTGTGGCGAGTGTTTTTCTGCTCGGTGTGGCAAACTAGTTTATACTCACTGTGGCAAGCCACTTTTGCTTCCTACAGTGAACTGCTCCATACTTGTGCGTTTTGGCCTTCTTTTCTTTTCTTTGCTACTAGTTTCAGCTCTTGTTCCGGTTCCACACTTGGAATGTCTTCACCCATTGATCCCTGTTAAGCCTACAGCACTCAACAAACATCAAACGCATCTATCCAATATTCAACACATATTGCGGATAATCAAGAATATCAAGAATTTATGCCTTTATTGGGGATTTTATTATATTTCTATTCAATTCCTTAAGTAGAGACTTTCAAGCTAATTGGTGTAAATTCATGTATATTTATAATTTTTAACTTCTCTTTTTACACTCTAAAGCTAGGTTGATTTTGGGTGCGATCAACCATACAACGAGGCTCCGCAGTGGGGACGATGAGGATTAAGATGGACCGCTAGCTTTTAGACTTTTGTCTATTCTGCTTTCCAATTTTAGAGTTGTTATATTGGATTTATATCTTACTTGTTCCGCATATTATTTACTTTATGCACATTTACCATAATTGCATATTGTTTACTTCATCGCACTTATTTGCCATGCATGCATATTATCTTCTAGTTACCATAAGTGCTTTCTTTTCCTGCATTAGAGTGAAAGCTAGTTATTGATTAATTGAAGTCTCAAGTTCAACCCATGTTATGACTGACCTGTCACTGCCAACTCAGAACGGCACACGCCTGGTCAATGCCTCTGTTTGTCCCTGCCACCATCATAATGGTACATAAGCATCCAGTCTTCAATACCTACCACAACTAAGCCGTCCCTACCAAATCGGAATGTTATATGATGAGTCATGGTCCCCTCTTATCCTTGCCACCCTAATGGTAAATAGGATCTCGTGCTACCCTATGGACCCCCGCTAGGCCCGTCCAAATGGACTTCCTTTGGTCTTTGTTTTCCACTCGACTCAAGGAAGAGGGAAAACTATAGACACCGCATTATTTTGTTCGGCCTATTCCCAGAATCAAAAAGTAATTAAAAAAAGGCAAGACTAAGCTTGACGTTGCAACGTAGGCTTTTGCCATTGTGGCGTACATGGTGATCAAGATTGCGATCTAGATCGCGATCTTGTGACGTATTTTCTATCTGGATCGTGCTTAGGATCGAAAAATTTCAGTATCGCAATAGGATTGCGATCTTGATCATAAGATCGTGAGTGTAAGATCGTAGAAGTTAATTTTAAGAAAAAACAGAGGTCCAAAACGCAGCTTTAGTCCTAGATATTTAGGGCTATGGATTTGGATAATATGTTTGATGAATTGATGTACGGATATTGTCACTTTGGTGACTTAGGAGCTAATTTATGGAAATATCATAAAATTGTGATCATTTTATATATTTATTTAAAATATATATTACTAAATATATAGATTAATTATTATTTGAAAATTGATAGGATCTTACGATCCCTCTATCAGATCTTACAGTTCGATCTATCTTATGCCTCTTCCGATCCTACTTAAAATCTTGATCTTGATTACCTTGGTGGCGTAACCCTAAAAACGTAACCTTCTAGAAGATCACATGTACACCAACGTCGCGACGTAGGTCATTGACCTCACGATGTATCTTGAGGAATATTCAAAATCCTCCAGCCGTGTACCACGCGGTTTTCACACTAAAGTCATGTTACACACGTTGCGACGGACCCCAAGGTTTTAGGGATTTTGATTCACCTTTTCCACCTATAAATACCCCCTTACTCTCACTAGTGAGGGACACACAGAGACGAGTTCCAGGCTCCCCAACTCCGATTTCTTGAGCTCAAACTCTCTAAACCACTCTTTGTACTCCCTACTTAAGTTCTAACGTTTATGATCTAACGAATTGTGTTGTAAGCAAGTTTTAATCTAAGATGCATTACTAGGATTTATGTAAACTAATGCTTACCTATTTTTATTATTGGTTCAGGTGTTTGATTTAGAATATAGAGCTGAGAATGACTTGGGATTACTAAGTGTCACTGAGGACATGAAAATGTTGATCTTGTGAGGAACAAATTTTGTTTGATAAAAGCCTATGTAAGGCCTAATATAATTTGCATAGTTATTAGGGATTTGTACTTTAAAACATAATATTGTTAAAATGTAAAATCTAAAAGGATAGTTATTCAGTAATCAATTTATTAAAAAAAGTTTTAAATGTTTTTCATTTCTAGCGTCATCAATACTAGTAAGTAGTAATCACTTAAGTAATTGTTAAAAATTGATTATCGAGTAGTATGTTACAACATGTCACCAAAGAGAAACTGCAAGAGGTTCAAGGGAGGCAGCGAGGTGTCGTAGATGGAGGGAAGCACTCAATGGTGGTCAGGGATGTATTCCTTGATGGTGATCATGTAGGGTTACATGAATGGAGGCTGGGAGGTTACGTGCGTAGAGTGTTGTGGATACTTGATTTTGTTTGGCCAATAAATATACAAAAAAATTGGTTCTTTAAGTCAAATCATAAACAATAAAAATTCAAAAAATAAATAAAAGCCAAGGGTCGCACCCCCCTTGTGTTTGCTACCTGCCCATATCCCTGATTTCTTAAAATTCAGGATATGGGTCATGCCCCTCCTCCCACCACCACCACCACTTGTAGGATCGCAGTACTAAGCACATTTATGGCCATTAAGACCTTGTTGAGGGCTTCGTGGGGTCGCGACCCCGATCTTACAAATGGAAATAATGAGGTTGATTCATGGTTGAGTATTCCTTCCATTTCTGTCCCCTTTTACCACCACTATAAATAATGGCTCATTTTCCCTCATTTGGTACACAAGCATACACTAAGGCTATGTTTGGTAAGATTACCAAACAGTAAAATCCATGTATTCTCACGTTTTTCCAAAAATTTTTATATATTATTTTTTACATACCAAATACACTTCTCATCATACTTTTTCTCTCTATCTCTCTTTTGACTTTTTTCTACAGTACTTTACATTCCTTTCCTTCCCATCCGTGCATTTCTACCAAACGTGATCTAATAGAACATTTTCAGAGCCGAAACAGAGAGAGTGATATACTTGAGAGAAGTTTCATATTTGTTTCTTTATTTTATGTGTAATTTTCATCATTTCCATGTGTTTTCAAGTGTGTGTGTGAGGTCCCGAAGCCTTATTCTTCAAAATAAGGTAAAGCTCTTGGACTTTGTGATTGTGCTATTTTATTTTCTTTGCGTTCTTTTGGAATTTTGGGTTACAAGGGTTGCCACCCCCTACCTTGCGGGGTCACAATCCCCTTTTGGACTTTTCCTCTTCCCTTGTCCCATGTTAAGCACGAGGGGTCGCGACTCGGAGGCTATAATTTCATTTTTACTTTGTTTATTTATTGATTGGACAAAACCCCAAATTGGTCCTTTATGTTTGCACGAAGTTTCATATTGGTCCATTATGTTCCAAAAAGTCCAAATTGGTCCTTTATGTTTGCAAGAAGTTCCAAATTGGTCCTTCCGTCCAAGTCCGTTTATTTTTCAAGTTAAATGCTGACGTGGACACACTATCTCTCCTACGTGTCAATTGAAGCTGACGTGGCATGCCACGTCATCGCCACGTCATCATCCAATATCATATGTGATGACGTGGCAGTGACGTGGTGTTGACGTGGCATGACACGTCAACTTAGGTGGACACGTCAGCATGCCACATCAGCACTTAACTTAAAAAATTGACGGAAGTGGACGGAAGGACCAATTTGGAACTTCTTGCAAACATAAAGGACCAATTTAGACTTTTTGAAACATAAAGGACCAATATGAAACTTCGTGCAAACATAAAGGACCAATTTGGGGTTTTGACCTTATTGATTTAACACTTAAATTCTCTAAAGGCTTGGGAACTTGTATTCCTTCAGGCATAAATGCCCTGGTAATTCTAATAATAGGTCAAATGTTCATTTTGGTCCTCTATGTTTCATTCAAATTTTAAATTAGTCATTTATGTTTCAAAATTTTTAAACTAGTCCTTTATGTTTCCCAGAAGTTCTGAATTGTTCCTTCTGTCCAAATTTGTCAATTTCTTAAGTTAACTACTGACGTGGCGTGCCAAGGTAGACACATAATCTCTCATACGTTTATCAGATAGCTTACGTGGCCTTAAACACACCAAAAATACCCAAACGGCATCGTTTAAGACAATAATAAAATCGTGTTGAGAGGACCAATATGAAACTCTAATGAAACATAAAGGACTAATATAAAACTTCAATGAAATATAAAGGACCAATATAGAACTTGAATGAAACATAAGGGACCGATATAGAACTTGAATGAAACATAAAGGACCAATATAGAACTTTATTGAAACCTGAAGGAAAAATATAAAACGTTTGGGAAACATAAAGGACTAATATAAAACTTTTGAAAGATAAAGAACCAATTTAAAACTTGGGTGAAACATAGAGGACCAAAATGGACATTTGACTTTAATAATATTAATAACATTTAAATATACATATACTCTTCTTGGTAATTTTATACTCAAAAGTACTTTTCAATATAAATTTGCTAAACACAAATCGTTTTTGAAAAATACTTCTCAACTCAGTTTATCAAACACAAATGCTTCTCTCTCACAGTAGTTTTTCTCAAACTTCTGTTGAAAAGAAGTCATTTAAAAATTAACAATTTTCATAAGTTTGGCCAAAGCCGTTAGTTCTACTTCTAACCCATTAAAATATACAATAAGACCTACATAATGGGTTATAAGTGTAATATGGTGCAATCTGGCATCAACATTAAGGGCACGTTTCGTGAATGTTAGATGTAACGAGAATGGTAATGAATGAAAATGTTGGAGGGAATGGGAATAATAATATGAAAGTGATGTGAATGAAATAAAAATGGGCAAAATTAATATTTTTCCTCTTATATTAAAAGTGAGAATAGAATACAAGTGAGTAAAAAAATAAGAGCAAAAACATAATTTCATTGTTTTCATGCAACCAAACGTGCGCTAACCTTAAAAGAACGGCTACTAGGGGTGTTCAGAACCGAACAAAACCAACGCACATGAACCAAACCAAACCGAATTAGCACAAACCGAACAAAACCTATCAATGTTTGGTTCGGTTTGGTATGTCGAAAAACCGAACCAAACTGCATACACATATGTGTTTATATATGTACATACTATGTTAAAATTTCTAAATAATAAAATTTAAAATTTGATTTTAGAAGGTTAAATTAAATTTAATCAATCTAAAATTTTAATTTTAGAATTAAGTTGATTGTATATTGTGAGTAAATGAAATATTACTATACTTTTTTATTATTTATATTGAATAAAATTATATTTTTTATTAATAAAGTTAAATATGTAAGTTTGATAACATAAAAGTCTTAATCCGTCAAACTGAACCGCTCAAAATGGATCAAATTAAACTAATAAATATACTAAATTTTCACCAAAATTCAGCCGGGGTGGCGTGAACGAAAACAGAGGAATTCAAAATTTCATATCTCTAATCATATCTCTTCTGTTCCATATCCTCTGAGACGCCATGGAGAAATTTTCCAACCCTTTTTGTGGCGCCACACTAGTTCTTAGTTGAAGACTAATACTACTTACTAGTGGGCCTCTCTTTGATTTGACTGCACACGCTTCTTCCTAAGACCAAAGCCGAAAGCGCGTAGAACGATCCTGATGATGGGGAAGTTCTTCGGAAAATGTTATCGTAATCGTAGACTTAGAAGACTTGAAATACTTTTGAGCTTCGTTCTTCATTTTCTTTGCGCAACCAAGCCATGGCCGATTGCATAACTCCGGCCTTTGACATTCTACGTCACTTGTGGGGTTGTAGCGCGAAAAAGGTAACTTCAATACGCAAGCTAGAAGATAACCTCTCCTCTCTGAGGAACGCTTCAGATCAACTCAAGAGCGTGTGCGTCGATGTTAAGATTAAAGTTGAGCTTGCGAAGGAGGAGCCGCATCTGAAGCTTTTGAATGAGGTAACGGATTGGCTAGGCAAAGTTGAAGCGTTGCGAAACGAAGTTCAAGTGATTCTGCAGAAAGGTGCCGAAGAAACACAAAGGAAATGTTTAGGGGGTTGCTGCCCTAAGAACTGCCGAGCTAGCTACAAGCTCAGTAAGAAGGTGATGGAGAAATTGGGTGAGGTTCGGGAGCTTACAAGCAAAGGGCATTTTGATGTTGTTGCACAGAATTTTGCCCAAGTTCTGTTCGATGAAATGCCTCTGGAGAAGACTGTGGGACTAGAGTCAGCATTTGACGAGCTTTGTGCGTGTTTTGAGAACGATAAGGTGGGCATCATTGGCTTGTATGGGATGGGTGGTGTGGGAAAAACAACTCTTCTCAAGAAATTCAATAACGAATTCCTCCCAACGAGAACACATAATGTAGTCATCTGGGCTGTGGTGTCTAAAGAGGCAGATCTGGATAAAATTCAAGATGTCATTAGGAACAAATTGCATGTCCATGATGGCATTTGGGTCAATAAGACGGTGGATGAGAGAGCTGTTGTGTTGTATAGAATCTTGAAGAAGAAGAAATTTGTGTTGTTGTTGGATGATGTATGGGGAAGAATTGATTTGTTGAAATTGGGGGTTCCTCCTCCAAATAATTATGGATCTAAGATACTATTCACTACCCGATCTAAAGAGGTCTGTGGCCATATGGAAGCACATACATGCTTTAGAATAGAGTGTCTGGCACCAGAAAAAGCATTTGAGTTGTTTAAAGAGAAAGTAGGTGAAAGCACTCTTGACTCGCATCCAGATATACCATATCTTGCCAAAATAGTTGCTGATGAGTGTAAAGGGCTGCCACTTGCTCTTTGTACTGTTGGACGTTCCATGGCTAATAAGGTGACTCCCATTGAATGGAGACGCGCCATAGCAATTTTAAAGTCTTATCCATCAAGATTCTCAGGTATGGTTGATTATGTCTATCACCTGCTTGAATTTAGTTACAATAGATTGTCAACTGCTATCCACAAGTCTTGTTTTCTGTACTGTTCTCTGTTCCCGGAGGACTATAGTATCAAAAAAGATGAGCTTATTTTACTTTGGATTGGAGAAGGATTTTTAGCTGAATTTGATGATGATGTATATGAAGCACGCAATCAAGGAGAAGATATAATTTCAAGTTTGAAGTATGCTAGCTTATTGGAGGATGGGGATGTTGAACATAGTGTTAAGGTGCATGATGTGATTAGAGATATGGCCCTTTGGGTAGCATGTGATCATGGGGAAAAAACTAAATTCTTGGTGAAAGATGGTGCTGGGTTTAGTGCTGTTGAAATATTCAAATGTGCAAAGTGGAAAGAGGTAGAAAAGCTATCATTATGGGGCCCTAGAATTCAATATTTCACAGGAAAACCTCATTTTCCACATCTCCTTACTATGCTTTTAAGAGATACTCAAGTGGAAAAGTTTCCAAATGAGGTGTTTCTACTTACGAATACTATCAGAGTGCTAGATTTGTCAGGTAATAGAAAGTTAAGAAACCTACAAGCAACAATAGGGGACTTTTTAAACTTGGAATACATGAATGTATCTGGTACTGGAATAACAGAATTGCCTGGTGAGCTCATGAATTTGAAGAAATTGAGGTGTTTGATGCTAAATCAAATAAACCATCTAGAATTCCCACGGGAAGTTATATCAAGTTTGCTGTCCCTGCAAACTTTTAGCATGTTACATGGTCATGGTCCAGCCTCTGATGAAAATATATTGTTGAATGAGCTAGAAGGCTTGGAACAACTTCAAGACGTAAGTATTGCCCTCTCAAGCCCATTCTCTGTGCAGAAGTTATTGAACTCCCCAAAACTACAAAAATGCATGAGTCATCTACGTTTATATTGCGATTTGAATACAAGCTCAATCCAGATACCATACTCATCACTGAAGAGAATGGAACATCTTAAAACATTGAGCATTTCAGGCTGTAAATCTCTCAGATTCAATATGGAAAAGCAGACATTGGAAGGCTTTAAAGCTGGGAATATTCTGAGAAGTTCAAACCAGATGCATGAGTACGCAATCAGGCTTAAAGGGTTATACATTTATGGGTGTGAAATGTTTGACTTGAATTGGCTTAAACATGCTCCAAATCTTGAAATCCTTAACTTATACTGTTGTGCTTCTTTGGAAACTGTCGTAAGTGAAGATATTGCAGCGGCAGAAACTGAAAGAGTGAGAAGGGATCTTTTTTCAAGTCTGACTGTTCTTCATCTACAATATCTTACAAAGTTAAGGAGCATTTGTAGGATAGCATTACTGTTCCCCTGCTTGAAGGAGATTGAGGTGATAGGCTGTCCAAACCTGACAAAGCTCCCATTAGATTCTCAGAGTGCGGTGAAAAATCTGAAGCACATTAAAGGAGAGCCAAGCTGGTGGGATCAACTGCAGTGGGATGATGACATTACCAAGGATCTCCTTACTTCAAAATTTATATCAAAATGATTTATGATTTTTTCCTGCAAATAATTGCTATCAGCTGCGAGCTCAGGGAATTGTTATCACCTCCACTTTAGTGCATTCTGATTGAACCTAGAGGTGCACATAAATATTTCTCATATAATTATATTTTTGAAGAAATAAATTTTCCCAAAATGTATATACAGTGTTGAATCTTGATTTTAAAGCATTTCAAAACATACTTATAAAATATTTGAACTTAAGTGTAAAATAGAAGAAAATTTTGATTTTGTCGTAGTTACATTGTAAGTAGATTTTCAAGAGGCTATGAATAGTTGCCCAACTTCAGTGACAGAAATTACACCACCAGGTTGCTTCTTAAAGATGCTGCTTATGGTGCCGCTGCTTATGTTTATTATGAGCTCTCAAACTATCTGAGCTTAAAGACTGGTACTCCCAAGTTATGATTTTATTTATATTAAGTATTAACTAGTTAATCCCTTGTTTTATACAAGTGAATCTTGGGGTCCTCTAATTTCCTAAAAAATGTCAAATTCATGGCAGTTTTCTAGAATTTTTCAGTTGTTTGTTATGAATCTCTGGGCTTTACTATTACAAATATCTACCTATTGAGAACACTGCCAGTGTTCATATCAGTTTCATACATCAATATGCAGGAGAAAGAAATTTGCACATGTACTTCCTTTATATTTGATTTCAGGAGAGAGATATTTTTTTTAATAAACAAGGATTTTATTAGAGAGAGAGAGCAGTGAAATATCATAATTCATAATACTCTATTAATTGTAACTTCGCAGATAATAGAATTGTTTTTATGTTGAGGAGCTTCTTTTGGTGGTGATTATTAACTTATATGTTGTATTTTTCTCTCTATTTTGCTTGCAATGGAGTACTGATTTATTCTTTTCTTATCCTTAAAAATGATGTTTGCAGGTTTAATGGTGCATTATCTCTCCTGTTAAATGACCATCCAAACATCCATCTAATCTTCGTAAAGTTGCTCTAATTTTGGAGCGCCTAGCGTTTCTGAGGTATATATTGATATTGAGTACTTTTATTTGCATAGTGAATAAGCCTTGAATTTTCATGGATCAATTTACAAAAGCTTTGATAAGATGAACTCTGTCATGTCATAAGGATGAAATGTAAAATCTATACCTGTTACATGATTGATGATTTTAGTCTGTTGTGGTTGTACAATTGTGTATATTTTGAATTTAGATAAGCAAATACTTACCATATTGTGGTGATTCTATTCTTCTTCAGATTAAATATGATACGAAAAGACCTTTCTATTGTGCTTAATCAGATTATTGCAGGCGAAAGATTTAGCTGTCAAGAGTATGTTGATGGCTTTGCACTTTAAATGAACAATATTCAATATTTTCACCTTGTTATGTTTTCAACTAATCACGGCATAATTTGGTTTAGCTTGCAGTGTCATTCCTTGTGCTTGCATACGGAAGATACAAACTTTTTAGGAAGGGATTTTCATGGTCTTGTTCCAATATGTTGGGTTTCATGTTTTAAGTTGTTTGATGAGGAATTTGACTCTAAGGTAAAATCTACTGCTGTGCATCTTTCTTCATATGAATTAATAGTAAGGATTTTAGTTGTTATTTATGGCTACCAAATACAATACGTACAGGCAGTGTCATAAGAACTCTTCCTTTCTGCGTAGAAATGGCTCTCTCTTGTCTTTTTGCTTCAAACAGTTGCAAAATGTTATGAATATCTTTAAATTGACAATTTCCTTCCAATTTTGATATTGGTCAAAACTCCAAATTGGTCCCTTATGTTTGTACGAAGTTTCATATTGGTCCTTTATGTTTCAAAAAGTTTAAATTGGTCCTTTATGTTTGCAAGAAGTTCCAAATTGGTCCTTCCGTCCAAGTCCGTTTATTTCTTCCGTTAAGTGCTGACGTAGCGTGCTGAGGTGGACATATCATCTCTCCTACATGTCCATTTAAGCTGACGTGTCATGCCACATCATCGCCACGTCATCATCTACTATCATATGTGATGACGTGGCATGACATATCAACTTAGATGGACACGTCAGCACTTAACTTAAGAAATTGACGGAAGTGGACGAAAGGACCAATTTAAAACTTCTTGCAAACATAAAAGACCAATTTAAACTTTTTGAAACATAAAGGACCAATATAAAACTTCGTGCAAACATAAGGGACCAATTTGAGGTTTTGACCTTTGATAAATATGGAGGGCTTTCAATATCCATTGCATATTCTCCATGGAACATCAGCCCATCTGCTTCTTGCAATCCTCCCTCCCCCGTTTCTCTGATTTTAATCCAATTATTTAGATTCAAGGAAAGGCTGGCAACAACAAACTCTTTTCCTTTCTCTAAATTATCATTTGAATTTAAATGTCCTTTAATTTATTTTAATGTTCAATTGTAGTGCTCATTTATCTTTTCTTTTTTTTTTTTCTTTCTACAGTTTCAGATTTTGAATTTGATTTCTATCCTCATTGAAGACATTCCATTTGCAAACAATTTGGTGCAGTTTTTTTCAGAAGGTAACACACCAGTAATTATTCTTTCTGTCTAATAGAACTTTTTTTGGTTGCAAGACTTGCTGCTTTTGAATTGAGCAGTTTTTGTACTTTTCAGTTGTCTAATAATGCTTGCATGGATATTTGTTATTTAATTTGACATGTGTTGGTTATAGAATATAGATTAAATAAAGTATTAATGGAATTTTTTGCTGACAAGATGTCTCTCTGTATTGTCCTTAATTTGTAGAGAGAAAAATGGTGTCTGTTAGTCTAAGTATTACAAATTTTAAACCAAGGTCTGCTGTGAGTGCAGCGCATCTTGTTTGGAAGAAGCAAGATCAACATCTTTTTTTGTGGCTTCTCTTCTCTATGGGTAAATAGTGTATGATCACTCAGATTGTAGGATGTCAATTTTCCTACTGCAATGGGTACATAAGAAATGGATATCCGATGGTATTTGTTCGAAAAAATTACTCGATATCCGATATCGGATAGGGTACAGATAGTAAAAATAACTATCTATTGTGTATTGGGTGGGTGTAGATATTGGCTTCGGGTGTTCTATATCCGTCCGAAATGAATGGGCGAATAGGGTATACGATATCCGATATCTAAATAATATATATTTTAAAATATAATATTAAATATTAAATACAAAATATATTATTAAATAAATTTTGTGTATATAATATTATTAAAATTCTTGTTTTTTATTTGTATTTATAACAATTATGTATTTTTTTAATTTTAAAATATTATTTCTATAATTATTTATTTATTGGGTGGATATCGGGTAAATTTACTTGATTATAGAGTATTCAATATCCAACACAATTTTCGGATATTTTGAATATTTCAGGTGTTTCGGGTATTTCGGGTATCGGATAGGATACGGGTACGGATATTAAAAATGACATATTTTCGGATTCGGTTAGTGTATGAGTATTGGATATATTGGGCGGATTCGGATACGGATAGTGTAAAAATGAACGAGTACCCGCCTATTGCCATCCCTATGTCATAACCAATGTTTGAAAACCGGACTGGATTGTTTAAATCCCGATTAAACCAGGCGGTTCATCAGGCTCGTTGACCTAGCTCGGTTGTAAGAACCGGACTCACCTTTTTGACAAAATAATTATGTCAAACTAGATTGTTACCCGGGCAATATGCACGGGTATTTTTTTTTATAATTTATATAAATTATATTTTTTATAAACAATATATAAATTATATTAATAATAATAATGAAGTGTATAAATTATATTTTAGTATTTAAATAATTCATATATAATATGCAAAAAAAAATATTTCATGTAGTTTAAGTCTTTAAATATTTACTTTTGAGATCATAAAATATGTGTTTTAATTTTTTTTATATATGATATATTAGATTCAATTTATTAAATCTATTAATTCTTTTATAAAAAAATGGTTAAAAATAAATAATAACGTAAATATTAATTATTTGTTTAAATAAATAACAGTACTATTTTAAAAATTAAATAATATAGTAAATTAGATTCCCTAATTTTCTCTATCTTGAAACATTACACTCTCATTCTTTAATTAAGAGATAAAAAATTTATAATTGTACTTATTCTGAACAAAATAACCTTATGTTTATTATTAAAATAATAAAATAACTATTTGATGACAAATATTAAAAAAGCAAAAATACAATAGTAATTTTTTTACTAAAAATTAATAGCGAAATAATAATTTTTTAAAATTAAGATCATAACTTGTATATAAATAAGATGTTTGTAATTAATATACTATCAAACTTTTAACATTGAAAATTTCTTTACCTTTTTAATTTAAGTGATTCAAATTGCAAAAAAATAAAAAAATAATATCACAATCAAAAAATAAAAAAATATACATTTTATAAGAAAAATAGCAAGCTATATAAAAATACACTTAAGTTTATTATTTAAATAATTAAATATGTACTTAATAATATGAAATATTATTTTATAAAATTTAAAATAAAATAGAATAAAATTTTTATACAAAATAAATAATATTTTCCAAAAAAAATAATATTGAAATAATTTTTTAAAATTAAATAGAAATTCATATATAAAATCAAATATTTATAATAAACTATAAAAAATATAACATTTTATTTTTTCTTTCACCTATTTTATTTATTTATTTGAAATTGCAAAAGTAAAAGATGAAGATGGAAAAAACTACAAAATATAAATTTTATTTTAAATTTAATACTAATAAGTTAATATACTTTATAATAATATACATATACATTTCTTCTAAAATTATTTTATTTTTATTTCTTGTTATATTGAAAACAATTATAATATTTCTAAGAATCAATATTAACTTCATTCAAATATAAAAAAAATAATATTAAGTTCATTCTCATTTCTTTTTTGTTTAAATAAATAGAAGCTTGCAAATCAAATTATTGTTAAATTAATTGCTAATAAATTTCATAAGTTACATTTTAGTATTTAGATTACATTATGTCAAAACATTTTATGTAGTATCATCTTTGAAATATTTATCTTTAAAGTTGTAAAATAAATGTTTTAAACTTTTTTAATAAGTACGTTGTATTTGATATTTTAAATTTTAATTGACATTCAATTCATTACGGGGGTATTTGGTATTACTGTCAGTTTTTAAATTTCTATTTTTTGAAAACTGAAATCTGTGGTATGTTTTTCTGTGTTCTGTTTACTATTTTCTATTTTTTGTTTTATATTTACGTGGATGTTTTGAGAGTAAGAAGATTCATGCACATTCATTCATGGTGGGTGGTGGTTGGTCGGCGATTCATGGTGGTGGTGAGTGGGTCGGTGGTGGTTGGTCGATGGTGAGTGGTGGGTGGTGGTTGCTGCTGGTGGTGGGTGGTCGTGGTGGTAGGTGGTCATGGTGGTGGTGGTGGCAAGTGGTGGTGGTGGTGGCAGGTGGTGGGTGGTGGTTAATGGTGGTGGTGGTGGGTGGTGGTGAGTTGTGGTGGTGGTGGACGTGGTTGGTGGTAGTGGCAGTTGGTGGGTGGTGATTGATGGTGGTGTGAGTGGTGGTGGGTGGTGGTGGTGGCATGTGGTGGGTGGTCATGGTGATGGGTGGTGGTGGTGGCATGTGGTGGGTGGTCGTGGTGGTGGGTGGTGGTGGTGTGGTGGGTGGTGATTGAAAAAGAACTGAAATGAAATTTGTGGAAACCACATTTTGTGGTTTCTTATATGGTGTTTTATGTTTTCATATTAAGTCCAAAATTAAAAATAAAACTCATTCAACCAAACAAGTTTTCAGTTGTTTTTCTAAAATAAAACTGAAAACTGCATTATAAGAGTTGTTAAATACAAATCATAATATATAAATATAATTAATTGCTAAGTAAATAGCTATACTATTCTTTGAAGGAAAGTTCAATAGTAAAGTAAATTGAACTTCTATCATTTCAGATATTTTAAATTACACTCCCTTCTCTCGTATTTTGAAAAATTACATCATATTTTTTTTAGAGATAAAATTACATACAATTTTACTTATTTTACCAAGATACATTCTTTTATTATTATTTATATAATTAAATATTTATTTGATTAAATAAAATTTTAAACAATAAAATAAAATATAATAATTATTTTCCCAAAATACAAAATAGTAAAATAATAATTTCGTAACCTAAATCAGAATGTATATGTAAATTATAATTGTATAGTATACTATCAAATTATTACTTTAAAATTTTTTTTATCTTTTAAATTTAATTGATGCTAATTGCTACAGAAATGGAAGATCATAATTGAAATGTGAAAAACTTTACACTAATTTTTTAAATTTGTCTCCAAAATATTTTTGTAGTTAACTTTGATCAGATGATTTCAAATTAGATCAATTTTTTCCAAAGTTTTAAATTTTGTCCAAATACTAATGGCATACATATAATGTTAATCATAACTTAGAACGACAACATCTCTTCATATTAATGTCAATTCACTTAAAACAATGTCTTTATATTAAAAAAAAATGAAAAAATGATGTCGCTGTGATTAATGAGTTAGTAGCGAATAATATTAAATGTGTAATGTTATCTTATTGTTTGCTTTTAATAATTTTGATAATTTTTAGTGTTAGAAGTTAGAACAAAATGTGAAATTTTAAGAATTAAATTGATTGTAATTCAAATTTTTTGCTATAAAATTGATTGCAAAATTAAGTTTGAGGAAGAAGTTATAAATTATTTAAAATTTGGAGACATAAAATGGATTTTTAACTAAATTGAAAATGTAAAGAAAATTAAAAATATATAATATTAATAATAATTATAAAATCTAATCTTAATATAAATTTAAATTTAAATTTAAAATAATTTTTAATATTAATTAGTTAGTGCACTATAAAATAAGATTTTTTAATACTAATTATGTATATTTTTCATTATAAATAGATAATTATGTATTTATTTATTAAGGTGTGGTTAAGAATAATAAAAATTGAAAATTTTAGAATATATTTAAAAAAATCATTTTTTTACGTTTAAATTCAATTGGACTCACTTAAAAATATATTATTTTTATATGCAAAATTAACTTATAAATAAAATTTTTTTATCAATTCGATTGTAAACACAAATACAAAAATTTATTTAATTCTACATAGTTTGCCCATTTTTAATATTCATGTTTAAAATTAATTATATATATATATATATATATATATATATATATATATTCCTTTTTATGAAAACTTTTATGGACTAAACTAAGGTAAAGTTAGTTAGGTGCTTGCTATAAAGTTCACCAATATAATTAAAACACGTGGCAAAAAAATTTTGTATAACCAATCATGATAGAAAGAAAAAATAAAAAGCAATAAATTACATAACCAATCAAATAGGAGAGAGAATATAAATAATTTTTATGATTAGTGACCTTTATTACAAGCACCTAAACAACTTTACCTTAATTTTTTTCAACTTTTATATACATATAAAATATACCACTTGCATGGTAGCTGATTTCAGCTACAGTGCAAGTGTTATATATTTTATATATACATTGATGAGAATTGAACAGTAGACTTGAGGATTAAAGTCCATCTTGATTACCAATGAGTTAGGTTAGATCTTCAATAGAGCTTGGCACATATTTAAGATATCAAGCATATTTAAATATTATGTACCTAATATTTTTCCATCCAGCGGTTATGCCATTTTTTTTATGCGACCAAAATTATATTAATAAATTGGGAATTGAAATGATTACTTATGGTGAAGCATTTAGTAACTAATACCAAAACTAATTGTTCATTCAGCTACATAACTAATACATTACACCATATGAATTACTTCATTTCAGGCCAAATGAGGTGGAGAGGACATATAAATGAAAGTCACTTAAAAATTAATGTCTAGTATACAAAACATCCTAGTTAGCACAAGGTTTCAAATTATATGTCATGACTCATCATCTTCAACTTCAGCTTCAGCAGCAGCTATTTCTGAATCTAATTTGTTTAGTAGCTGCTCACTGACATGCTTAGCCACAGATATCATATCAAGAATGATGCTTGGATCCAACCCTGCACCTCCTCGTTTGGTTATACCACAGATGTGCCCTTGCCTATTCACAGAAATGGATACAGCAGAACTCATTTGTGATTCCTCTTCTGAAGTGGCATCAACAATATAGTGTCTACCAACCTGAAAAAACACAACCACTGTCAGAAATTTGCAACAATATATGATCAATCCAAGATGGGAAAGCTAGGAATCATGGACTCAGGGCACAGGATAGAAACATGTGTTTAATACAAGTGTTTGACATGGATCAGACACACTTTATAGAGTGAGATTAAAAGCTCGTGACCTTAGTGAGTGTAACTATAACTGGGACAGCAGATGTGTCAAACTGCAGAAACTCCTCATCGCTTATGTCAACTTCTGGTTGTTCATCACTTGATGCATCGGCAGTAACTTGGACTCTCGGTATGCCTGTATTGCTCAAAGCAGCCTTAAAATAAAAAAACAGGAATAATCTGGCATCAATACCTCTGAAAATAGTATAGTATCTCTCAACACCACATATATCATGATTCATTTGGCCTAATATCCACAGCTCAAAATTGATGCATGGACGACAAGAAGATCGAGAATTGTTTTCAACATAAAAAGGGTCAATGTCAGAAATGTTTTTTTTTTTTAGCCTAAGAATCTATTGCCATCAGCTTTCAAGAATAAATGGCTTGAACAGTAAAGATTGCTAGCATAAAAATTTTCTATTTTCATCTTATTTAGACACTACCTTAATGGCAGCTCCTAAAGCATCTAACAAATTTCCATCTGAGCTGACAACAAGCCCGTCAATGTAAAGATCCCAACAATTTTTTCCTTCCACAACAACCAGTGAGGAGAGATCAATTGCAGCACCTGAGAAAATAAGTCAAGGGATTCACGACCTGTAAACATAAAATTGGATATAAGGCCTCATGCTAAGATGAAGACAGAGTGATAGACCTGCTCCGCTTTTACCACCCAGGAGACAACACTGAAGAGCAACTGACAGTTCCGCCGATAACTCCTCACCTCCTCTACCCTATATACATAAAAGCAAGAAAATATATAACACTAGATAAAAATAACTATTAAAAGTATAATGGATGATTGGGTGTAGAGTAGACTGCATAATGACAAGACAGACAAGAAAAAAATGCTTCTTAATTCTTGAGAATGAGAACCTAAATCCTACTAGTCCATTTAATAAATTTCTATGGATGACAAAATAGCTTTATTAGTGATCCTCAGGGTGATCGAAAGTAAAACCATATGAAAATAACCAAAAAATCCAAATGAAACCTCAAAAGCTGGCTCTGCAGTTGGACTGCAATCAATATGTATAAAGACTTTCCCTTTGTCAGGTTGCAATGAGCTTGGCTTTCCAAGTTCAGCCTGCACTTAAGTCAATATACCAACCATACTTTAGTGAGATAACTAACAAAATGAGCTAAAGTGGCTTATACTATGAGACAAAAGGAAGATAAGTCACTGCACAAATCTGTCCCAATATTTTAACCATAAAATACCTTCACACTTGCAATGACATCTGTGGCACCCATTCTGATTCTTGCTGAACCATTTGCCTATCATGAAGACCGTCAAATGCAAAAAGTAAAACTTCATAAAGCATGCAAAAATCAAAATTCACATATTCAGCAAACCCTGAAAAAACTAGGGTAAAAAAAATTCAATTCATTGAGAATTTACCTGAGGAATAACTCCAGTTTCAACATATATGGGTCGATACGTCAGTCTCTTTCTACCATCACAGCGGAGGTCCTGAGCAATACCACCTTGTATGAACTGCTTTTCTCCAGAGGATAGACCCACCATTCTTGCAAATGCAAAACTCGTGAGAAACCTTCTCAGTAGAGTATAGAGTGGAATACCTTCAAATATAAAAGGGAAAACCGCTCCAATTCAATCTCTTTAACTAGAAAACCATTTAGTTCTTCTAATGTCCTCTGGCTAATTTATTAGAAGCATTGATTTCCGACTTCCAATTAAATCAACTTTTTATACCATCAAAGTCACTCAAGAATAGGTCCTCCTCATTCCCGAAGGCAAATAAACAAAGAGGGCAATTGGGAAACACACCTTATTAGTAACCAGCAGACAGCACCGTCGTCAACCACCGGAGCAGCTCCGACAGAGACCGAGTTCGAATGCGTCTTCTTCTTCTTCTTCTTCTTCTTCTTCTTCCAAGCTCAAGTTCAAATCAGCAATCAGCACCGCACTCCACAGCAGCTCTTCATTTCCTTACAGATCAGAGGGCGTTTAGGTCAGTATTTCGCAATGGGCTGGGTCTCTTGAAACATAATGGTCCTTCGTGAAACAACAAACAATTTCAGCTTGGGCTTTCTTCTTCGTCGGGTAGAAACTTGTGCTCTGTCTAATAACAACATTGTAAATTAGCAATTTAATTTTTCAGAGTATATTTTCATTTAGTCTTTTAATGATAAGGTTCTGGCGTAGGAAAGCGTAGGTCTAACTATTTACCTTTCGATTTTTACAGGCTCACATCACTTGACCGTCGAACACCGTCGTAGCTCGGCCGCCGCTCACCTTCGCAATCGCAGCTCGTGTCGTGAATCTCGTGATGTTGGTGTGTGAGAGTGAGAAGAAGCAAGAAGAAGAAGTATAGTGTGTGAGAGTGGGAAGAAGGAGAAGAAGGAGTATAGTGTGAAGAAGCAAGAAGAAGAAGCGTTGTGCCTGAAGAGTGATTTGTCGGCTGAGAAGAAGAATGTGTGTGTAATGTATTAGGTTAGGCTAGGATTACTAATGCCCCTTTTTTTAAAAAAAATCTCTTATGTGTGATAGATTTGGGGCTTTATTTTTCAGCAAAATACTATTTAGTCCATGAATTATTGGTCAAATTATTATTTAATTTTTGAATTTATCAAAAATACTATTTAGTCATCGAAATTTGTAACTATATCAACAATTTAGTCCCAGATTTGACAAAAATACTATTTAGTCCCCGAATTTGTAACTATATCAACTATTTAGTCCCCAAACTTGGCAAAAATATTATTTAATCCCCGAATTTGCAACTCTGTCAACTCTAACGGGTAACAGTCTGGAGACTAAATAGTTAACAAAGTTACAAATTCGGGGATTAAATAGTATTTTTTTCCAAGTTTAAGGACTAAATAGTTGACATAGTTACAAATTCGGGGACTAAATAGTATTTTTGTCAAATTCAAAGACTAAATAGTTGACATAATTACAAATTTCGAGGACTAATTAGTATTTTTTATAAATTCAGAGACTAAATAGTAGTTTAACCAACAATTCAAGAACTAAATAGTATTTTGCCTCTTATTTTTTTTAGACAAAATATCATATCAATTTTTAAAAAAATTGTACTAGCCCGACCCTAACCAGTTTGACTATATTTTTTTAGGGTTGGGTTATGTTGATTCATTTTAAATTAGGACAAAAAAATTTTGAACCCGACTTTATATATTTTATAAGGTTAAATGGATATGGAAATTGGATTTGGATCCAGTGCAATTCATTTCCGCGCAATTTCAGTGCAATTCTTTCAGAATGTACATTTTTACTTCATTTTTGAAGCACTAATACGGATTTACTCTAATAATAACCCACTATGAATATATTAGGAACGAAGTTATTATCAATTTTGACAAATATCATCATTAAATAGTCTTGTGAAACTATTTTTTAATATCAATAACAATTTAGTCCCTAATCTATTTAAGGTGATGATATACTTGTAGGGCCTAACCCATTTTGACACGAAAGGCATATGAAAGTGGGGCATAGACATAAATGTGGCTGGGAAACTGCCATGAACCTTCCCATTAGAAATGTGGATAAGGCCTTGTTTGGTAGGATGGAAGTTAGGATAGGTGAGTGTTCTCATCACTTATAAGTTTGTTTGTTATATGGTGAGGCTTCTTCCATGGTGAGCCAAGTTCCATTATAGGAGGGGAGGTAGGTGCCATGGGTGAGGAGAGGGAAGTTGTGGTGAGATGAGGTGAAGTTAGGTTTAAAGACCAAAAAGCCCTTCAAAATTTTGTGGCTTTTAAAAAAGTAAGGGCAAAAAAGGTATTTCATACTTTTATCTTCTATTTCTCTATCTTCTTTCCACCATACCAAACAAAATTACTTTTATATTCCACTTCCATTTCCCTGCATACCAAACATACTTTTTATCACTTACTTCCACTTTCATTTCCACTTCCACTTCTCACTAAAATACTCGCCGGATACCAAACGTGAGCTGAGTGTTGCTATGAATGGAATGAGATTCTGTTAGAATTTCCACTTAATGGATATGTCTAAACTGTAAAACGCCAATGCCAAAACATTCATTCTTCATGTCATTTCCATTACATATTCACACCACTCATAAATAATAATAATGCTATAACATAATAATATTATTATTATTATTAGAGACAAAATATTATTTAGTTCATGAATTATTGGTTAAACTATTTTTTAGTTCCAAATTTATTAAAAATACTATTTAGTCCTCGAAATGTTTAACTATGTCAACTATTTAGTCCCCGAATTTGACAAAATACTATTTAGTCCCTGAATTTGTAACTGTGTCAACCATTTAGTCCCCAAACTTGACAAAAATACTATTTAATCACCGAATCTGCAAATTTATCAACTATTTAATCTCATGACTATTACCCGTTATAGTTGACAGAGTTGCAAATTCGGTGATTAAATAGTATTTTTGTCAAGTTTGGGGACTAAATAGTTGACACAGTTACAAATTCAGGGACTAAATAATATTTTGTCAAATTTGGAGACTAAATAGTTGACATAGTTAAACATTTTGGGGACTAAATAGTATTTTTGATAAATTCAGGGACTAAATAATAATTTAACCAACAATTCAGGGATTAAATAATATTTTGCCTCTTATTATTATTATTTTTCAGTGGAATTATTGTACACATAATCAAATATTATTTTCTCAAGGTTAAAAATGGCCATTTCTATCATTTGCATTTTGCAGAACAGCATAATGAACATGTAACTTAATGAGTATATAGACAATTTCGTCCCAGAAAGATTCGGAAGTGGTCAATTTGGTCCCTGAAAGATCATAAGTGTACAATTTGGTCCCTGAAAGATTGGACCGTTACACAAATTGGTCCTTCCGTCATCTTCAGTTAGATTCTCTTAATGGACTTGCTAACGTGGCACGTTAATTGCACACGGGGCCGTTAGTTGCTCAGTAGGACATGCTTACATGGCACAAGCTAAATCCACCTCTAACTCAGCACAAATGCAGCGTTTTGAAGCTTCAATTTGCACACTTAGACTAAGTTGGAGGTGGGTTTTGGCTTTGTGTTGACAAAACGCAGCACAAGCTAAATTCCACCTCTAACTTAGTGTAAGTGTGCAAATTGAAGCTTCAAAACGCTACGTTTTATGCTGAGTTAGAGGTTAATATTAGCTTGTGCCATGTAAGCATGTCCTACTAAGCAAGTAACGGCCCTCGTCTACAATGAACATGCCACGTCAGCAAATTCGTTAAGAGAATTTACTAAAGATGACGGAAGGACCAATTTGTGTAATGGTGCAATCTTTCAGGGACCAAATTGTACACTTATTATCTTTCAAGGACCAAATTGACCACTTCCGAATCTTTCTGGGACGAAATTGTCTATATACTCTAACTTAATTGTGTAAAGTACTGTTTTATTCTGAAAGATTTATTTTATTTTAATTCAGTCTTATTTAAGTATGCTAAAAAGAATTTGTTATAATATTTTTTTTTGCCGATGAATTTTTTATAATATAATATAATTTAATTTATCTAATAATTCATGAATTTGTTGTACAGGACCATCGAGTAGTATCACGTGTCACTAATCTGCGATCGATTAATCTTCTAGAAGACTAATACCACATGCATAGGAAGGTATATTATGAAATTACAAAATGTTAATTGTTAAAAAACACGACATAAGACAAAAAAAAAAAAAGAGTTGTAATGAAATGGTGTGGAAGTCGGCAACCGCATTGTGTGTCCAGTCTCTTATATACTTATACTTTCTTTCTTTTTTATATATACTAACTATTTATCAACACAATAATTAGGACTTGTTTGGTAGATGGAATGGAATGAGAATGAGTATAGGGTGGCGTTTGGTATTCAGTGAGTATTTTAGTCGGAAGTGGAAGTGGAAGTAAGTGATAAAAAGTATGTTTGGTATGCAGGAAAATGGAAGTGGAATATAAAAGTAATTTTGTTTGGTATGGTGGAAAGAAGATAGGGAAATAGAAGATAAAAGTATGAAATACCTTTTTTGCCCTTACTTTTTTAAAAGCCACAAAATTTTGAAGGGCATTTTGATCTTTAAACTTCATCTCACCTCACCACAACTTCCCACTCCTCACCCATGGCACCTACCTCCCCTCCTATGATGGAACTTGACTCACCATGTAGCAAACAAGCTCATAAGTGTTGAGAACATTCACCTTTTTTAACTTCCATCCTACCAAACGAGACATAGATTTACTACATTTGGTAGTAGAGAATGGGAATGGAATAAAAATGTTAAGTTTTCACCGATCCTCAGGAGGGACAAACCATTTTCACCCAATTTATACTTCAATTGACAACATTAGGAACATCTTTGGCTAAATGAGAAAACTCAGATGATTTCAAGAAAGTTTTTCTCCCACTAGAGGCAGGAATTGAATGCTTTTCCTCAACAATTACTCTAAAAAGCAAAAAAATAAGAAGCATTTGAATAAATCCATTCTTTACATGTAGATCTAGAGTTAACAGGATTAAATTTTAAATTTTCCCACTTTCTACGAGCATAAGGGCAGTCCCTAAAAATATGTACTTGAGATTCATTTGTTTGGTTACAAATAGGACACACATTAGGAAAGTGACATCCTTTAGAAATCAAATTCTCCCTGCAAGGAATATACCATTTGTAAAACAAAACTAGATGAAACCCTTTATTTTTTCCGGGCAATCTAACTCCATATCCATTTGAACCTTTTAGATTTTGGATAGTTTAAATTCAAGCTTTGGCAAACTCCTAAAGACTAAGCTGATTTCAGATTGAAAATACTCGAGGCATTCGAAAACCATCCTTTTTATCTTCTGTAATAGAATCCTTGAAACACGGTACCCAAGAATGTTTTCTTTGATAGAGACAGGTAAATCAAAAGAGAGTTTAGTCCAATCCCATCCCCCAACTCATTTGCAAAATCATTTTTTTATGAACATTTGCAAAATCATTAACTGATAAAGAATCTTCATTTTTATTCCAAGAGCCACAAATAAGCTGACGAATCATACTCAATCCTAACCATTTATAATACCATACTCTAGTATCATGCCCACAGTGAATCACAAAAAGCATACCTATTTTCAATAGCCTTGAACCACATTTAATACCTTTTTCCCACAGCCGACCCATTCTTCCCACCATTATGGTTATAGCATAGCATTAATTTAGCTTACACCTGGTGATTTTCAGACGAGACACGCCAGCTCAGTTTAGCCAACAAAGCTGAATTTCTATCTTTAATCTTGTCGATTCCTAACCCACCTGTAACTGTCATTTTTTGTTCAGACAATTCATAATTGAAAAGAAGGACGGCAGTGGGTCATAACCTTGGGGAGTTGTTAAGGGATCAAAGTCCACGTAGTTCGAAGAGGAAACGTCCATAGGGGCCGTTAGACAGGAATGTTACATGTGGTCGCCGTGAGCGACTAGGACGTGTATGTTACTACGGGTGGACGAGCCACATGTTGGAGGTAGGTTGTACGTGATAGATAAGAGAGCTGGGATCAATGAATAGTAATCTGAATGAGGAGATAAGCGAACTCTGAGTTATGTCGATTAGACTTAGTTGAGTCCCCCAAATGGGGGGTATTTATACTTGGTGCAGAGAGAAACGTGGTCGCCCCACGTTCCTATGGATCGTGCTCGACCCATGTTTTCGATCCTCCTCCACGTCTCTGTTACGAGAGAGTCTGAGGGAATCGTGATATGAGACATGCATGAGGCCATCAAGCGGTGTCATATGTCACTAATCTGAGGTCCGATTAGGCTTCTAGAAGGCTAGTACAACGTATTCATAGGAGGAAATATTATGGAATTACACCACCTATCCACTTTGGTTTGCAAATTGCCTCCCAATGTATAGTGTGCATATTTTGTTTACTTCCAAAACTCCAGAAAAAATTTCTCTGCACACTTTCTATGGCATTACACATTGTCATAGGAAACTTTAAGCATCGCATATAGTAGTAGGAGAACAAACAGAATTTAATAGAGTAATTTTTCCAACTTTTGACAATAATCTAGATTTCCAAATTTCCATTCCTCCTACCATCTTATCTATGATAGGTTTAAAATCAAAACTCCTATTCCCTATGCCCAAAGGGTGGTCCAAATAAATTCCCAGTTTAGATTCCACTTTAAAATTTAGTGAGCAAATCACCTCCCTTCTTTACCTATCAGATGTACAAGGGGGCAAACCAGATAAAAGACTTCGAATTATTAACTAATAGACCTGAGCTCTGAAAAAATTCTTCTAAAACTTGACTAATAAAATTTATTGACTCTCTATCTGTGCGGGCAAACAACAAAACATCGTCCGCAAAAAGAAGATGAGAAACTTTTACATTTTAACTTAGAGGGGAGTCCAATTTTTAACCTGAACCTGCTCATAAATCAATAGAGATAAAATTTCCATATACAAAATTAAAATAAAGGGAGGTAGAGGTCCCCTTGACGAATACCCCTTGAAGAGTTGAAGAACCTAGACATCCCACCATTGATAAGAACACATTGTTTGACCGAAGAGATGCAACTTTCTATAAGAAGAACCAATTTAGATTGGAAGATTGAAAGATCTTAAAGTACTTATAATAAAATTCCAACTAACTCTTGAGCAATTATTACATTATCTATGATTTTTCTTCCTAGTACAAAGGAACCTTGATTGAAGCTAAGAAGGTTGGGGATTAGAGACTTGAACCGATTTACAAGGATTTCTTAGACCACTTTATACAAAGCTGAACACAAACTTATCGGTATAAAGTTTTTAATCTCAGATGGATTTGGACATTTAGGGATTAAACATCTCATTGTTTTATACCACTCTGAAGGGATCAAAACACTGATGAAAACATTCTGAATTCCAGCTACTACATCATTTTCAAGAACCCCCAACATCTCTGAAAAAATTCCAGTTAGAACCCATCTATTCTTGCAACCTTGAAAGGCTTTAAATCCCATAAGACTCTCTTGATTTCTTCTAAATAAGGAGGCAATTTCACCATTTACCCTATTAAGAAAATAAAAATTTCTAAAATCCCTCCCTACAAAAAGTTATGTCCAAAATACCTCATTTTTGTCTTTTTCTCCCATGTAGTTCGTCTGATAATCAGACGAACTAGGGGTCATATATTTTTTTTAAAAAAAAAATACTCATAATTTGTCCAACCTTCAGACGAACTTCTACTATGCAGGCTGACATTCAGCATGCTACATTCATCCAATTGAATATCTAAATGCCACCACATTCAACATGCACATGTAACAATACCACATTCAAATATCACATTCAACCTGTAGTGATACATTCAACCTCATCAAAGCCACTATAACTTGAATTAGACAAGATAACCTCATTCAACAATACCACATTTAAGAATACCATATCATATTAAAAAATTACAAAATGAATAAAAAGTAAATAAACAAAACATAACTACAGGTTGAATGTGATATTTGAATGTGGTATTTTTAAATGTGCATGTTGAATGTGGTAGCATTATGATATTCAATTGGATGAATGTAGCATGTTGAATGTGGTTTATTAAGCTTTCAGGTGGGTTTAATAATAGATTTTTAGTTTTTTTTTTTATAATTCACCCCTTCAGACGAACTAGGCCTACACAGGCTGACAAAATGTGTCAGCCTGCACAGTAGAAGTTCGTCTGAAGGTTAGACGAACTATGAGTATTTTTTAAAAAAAAAATAATTAAAAAATGTGACCCCTAGTTCCTCTGGTTATCAGACGAACTACATGGGAAAAAAAGACAAAAATAAAATATTTTAGACATAACTTTTTGTAAGGGAGGATTTTAAGAATTTTTATTTTCTTAGTAGGGTAAATGGTGAAATTGCCGAATAAGGAATATCCTCAAGATGTGAGTGTAAAGATGAATCTATATACTCGGACTACTTGCTATGCTTGAACTTCAGAGACTTCCCTTCCTGGGAAACAATCTTGAAAGAAGGCAAGAATGTGTTCCCTAATGTTGTTAATCTCATAAATCTAACTAGAATCTTATATAGCACAGATTTTATTTTGTCTCCTACGGCTAATTACAAAGGAGTGAAAAAATGCTAATTGTGTGGATGCTTTGGCAAAACAAGCTATTTTGGCTCAAGACCTCTTTGTGTGGTCTTTATAACATTAGCCCACAGTACATTACATGTAATCTCACGATTTCTAAAAAAATTTTACATCATATTTTATACATACCAAATACAATATTTATCATACTTTTTCTCTTTCCTAATTTTCTCTCTATCTCTCTCCTCACTTTTTTCTACAGTATTTTCCTTTATTTTACAGTACTTTACTCTACAGTACTTTCTTTACAGTACTTTACATCTGTGCATTTATACCAAGCGTGTCCTTAATTCTGTCCCTACTTTCCTAAAAGCTTGTTTTAATGCTGATTATGTAGGTATTTATCATGGTAGAGAAATCAAACTTTGTTCAAGCAACCTCTAATGGATCTGCTTGTAGGACTGTTTCTTTGTTTAGTTGTAATTGTGGAATTTTTATGCTTCATGTTTGGGGTGTAACATCTGTAAACGATTCGGATGGTTTTTAATCTAAGCTTATTTTTATGGGGAAAAAATGGGAATCGAATAAAAATGAGTAAAACGATCATTTTATTCTTATATTAAAATATTTAAAAAAAAATAAGGACAAAAATATAATTTCATCATATTGTAAAAAGTAAAATATATTTGGTAAAAAGAATTTGCAAGAAAATGTTGGATTATCTCCAACATTACCTTTAACATTCCGCGTAACAATTAGCCCTTAATTTTTTTTATTAATTTATAAGAATCTTAAAAGATAAAATATGTAACTTAAAAATTTTAAATGGCTTCATATGCAAAGTCAAAAGTTAAATCTCTAAAAAGATAAATAAATTTACTCAATTAAGGATTTATTTTATGGCACATGTTAATATTTTTTTATTGGTTAATAGAGCATTTCATGTTTTGAAATTTATAAAAATTCATTTTTAAATATATATATATACGCAATTTCATCCCTGAAAGATTCTGAAATTGACATTTTCGTTCCTGAAAGATTTGGACTACCCAACTTGGACCCTGAAAGATTGTGTCGTTAGATAATTTGGTCATTCTGTCATGCCCAGTTAAATGCACTTAACGAAATTACTGACGTGACACGTTAAATGCACATGTGGCCTGTTAAGTGCTGATATGTACTTGCATACCTGGCAGCAACCCAAAACTTAGCTCCAAATAAGCCAAAGGCAGCAACCCAAAACTCAGTTCCAAACAGCTCGTTCAGGCTTATTTGGAGCTAAGTTTTGGGTTGCTGCCATGTATGCAAGTACACGTCAGCACTTAAGGTATCACATGTGTATTTAACGTGTCACGACAGCAATTCCACTAAGTACATTTAACTGGACATAACAGAGGACCAAATTGTCTAACGGAAGAATTGAAAATATGATGGGTATGGAGTGGAGACATGGAAAGAGGAAGTGAACAGAGAAAGAAGACATTAAACGATGCCTTTTAAGCTTATTTGAAGCACCCATTCTTTCAAACGGTGCGTTTAAGATTATTTGGAGCTGAGTTTTGGGCTACTGTATACGCAAGTACAAGTCAGTACTTAATGCGCAACATGTGCATTTAACATGTCACATTAACAATTCCGTTAAATGTATTTAAGAGAGCATGACGAAAGACCAAATTGTCTAACGATATAATCTTTCAAGGACCAAGTTGGGTAGTCCAGATCTTTCATGGAAGAAAATGTCAATTTTGAAATCTTTTAAGGACAAAATTGTTATATACTCTTTTAAAAATAAGTTTTGATGTTCAAAGCTCAATTAACCAATTAGATAAAACTTTAATATATATCCTAAAAACACATGTTAAAAGTACCCTTACACCACACTCTTGAGTTTTATGCAGATATAATCAACACTTAATACCCCAAGTTCACCTCATTAAGGTACGCTTATAAAGTACAGTTACTGTAAAATAAAGGAAAGTATTATAGAGAAAAGTGAAGAGATAGATAAAGAAGAAAATTAAGAAAAAAATAATATAATAAAAAATTTGTTTGATATGTATAAAATAAAATGTAAATTTTTAAAAAAAAATCATAAAATACCATAATTTTACTATGTTACAAACTTACGAAACGAACCCTTTACTAGGGGTGAGCAAAATGCGGATTGGTTCGGTTTTGAGGATTTAGATAACCGAACCAATCCAATCCGATGACTAAAAAAATCATCCAATCCAATCCGCTCTTTGAACATCAATCGAATCAAACCAAATCGATTATAGTCGGTTTGGTTTGGTTCGGTTTGATCGGTTTTTTGACAAAATTTCAAAAAAAAAATTACTATTTTTTATTCTTCAATTTAAACCCTAAAAAATAAAATTAGTTATTCCTAACCATAAAAACCAACAAATTAAAGTTATTAGTATAATATTTCAACATTACAAACTTAAAATTACAATCTAACATCATAAAACCATAAAAATCAACATTATAAAATATTTTTAATATTTTAAAAAAATTATAATCGGTTGGTTTGGTTCGGTTCGGTTGAGATTGGACCTCACTCATCAACTGAACCGAACCAAATCGGTTGTCAACAAAATAAACCAATCCATCTGATTATGTAGTCGGTTTTGATCGGTTTGGTTTGGATCGGATCGGTTGGTTCGATTTGGATCGATTTTGCACACCCCTACCCTTTACAATTCATTTATCTCTTTATGTAGTCGATTTTGATCGATTTTGGTCGATTTAATTTAGATCGAATCGATTGGTTCGATTTGGATCGATTTTGCGCACCCCTACCCTTTACAATTCATTTATCTCTTTTAATATTTGTATCTTTTTATTTTATCTATATTTTGTATAAATCCAATTGCCTCAGTATCACTGTCAGCTATCTTTCTTAAAATATCAGCAAAGCTAGCTAGTGCCTATGCTTAGCTGAGTGTTCCAACTTCCAAGAGACCATATCTTCTGCCTTTCATAAATGCAGAGATATGAAAGCGATTTCTCGGCATGCTTTACTTACTGACACGTGTAAAGCCCTCCACGAGAGGGCCCAGCCCAAGCCCATTTCCTCTTTCAACACAAACTTGCCTCACAAGCAAAGTTTACGCCACACTAACACTATTCCTCAATCGTCCCTCCTTTTCTTTTCTTTTTTTCTCCTTTTTATTGTTTTTCTATGTATATACACAAATTCTTCTTGCGAAAAAACTTGTCATTGCATTTGCAAACACTTCTTTTATACTATTTATCATGTGCAGTATTTTTATTTGAAAAAACGCAAAATTATTTAAGTGTTTGTTATAAAGTTGATTAATTATAAATATTATTTATATTTTTTTATTTAATTTGTTATATAATTTATTGTTTTTCATTTTTTCTCTCTATCATGATTGGTTATATAAAAATTTTTTGCCATGTGTTTTAATTTTATTAGTAAACTTTATAGCAAGTATTTAAGTAACTTTACTTTAGTTTAATTTTTTTATTTATACAGGAAAAATTACTAAATTAATACTCCACAAGTATTTGGGAATATTTGCAATTTTTCTCTTCCTCCAATTATTACATAAATACAAATCAAAGGTCTCTCGTAATGGAAGAATCCTGTTAGCTAAACCCTAGAGAAGTAAGAATCACAATAATCTTTTTTAAATCCTCTTAGATATTAATAATCTTTTTTTAAAGAAAAAAAGAAATTAATTTTTTAGATTTTACCTAATTTTAATTTTCATTTCATTCCTATTTCTTCACCAAAATTTTACTAACCAAACTGAACCTAATTGGTTCACAAGTTGAGTAAACATTACCCATCAAATCCAACTGCTACTACCTAGGGCAAAGCAAAAGGACTACTATTTTTATGCCCCCAACATATTAACATACTATATTATGGCCCTTTAATTAATGAAGTTTTAGTTGTTTGTGATAGGAGGCTAGGACCTAGGGGAAAAGCTCGGCGAGTTAACCTAGAATCTAGATGGATGCAAAAAGCACAAATATCCTAATCACTCATTAATCTTTATTTTTACAGCTTTGACTGATTTAAAAACCTCGCAATATCAAAGATTAATATAATCTTAAACATTCAAAATACACATGTTTGTCAGAGTAAGACGAATGAATCTTTCCTTTATTAACAAGTCAAATTCCATATTGTTAGTTGAACCACATTCCAAAGACCCAAGAAATAAGACAAACCCAGATGGGTAAATGCACAAAGAAAAGAACAAACAAACACAACTACACAAAACATATAGAAAACCATTTACTTGCATTATTATTAATAGTTATAGTGATGGTGGGTGCGTTGGACATGTTTGGAATCTGAAATTTCTGTCATATAATTCTTCTTTCATGATTCCGTTGTGATACAAGAACAAAATAAGGAAGGAGAGGGTGTATTGATCAAATAAACTCCCTCTCTCTCTCTCTCTCTCTCTCTCTGAAGACTGCAGGCCCAAGCTTTCCTAAAAACCCCTACTTAATGCACTTTTCTACTTTGACTTCATTTGCCAAACTTGTTTATTAACCCGCAAAACAAAAATCATGAATAAGGCAGAATATTTTGTCTTTATCCTTTTTGACTGACACCCCGAGCCCATCAAAAAGAACAAAAGTTACTGTTATCACTGCTTCTTCTTTAGTATTATGCTTCAACAGCTTTAACCATGGACAATCTCTTATGTCTGAAAGTTCCCTTCTTCCTTCTGCGCCTATAATCCAAAAGGTAAAGAAAAACACACCATCTTCATTCCAAACAGAAACCTATTCCTTCTTAGTATTGTATTACTAGTAATACTAGCCTGAAGAAAAACCTACAAAAACTTGCTAACTTCCTTCATATTCCTAAACCCTTTCCTACCAAAAAAAACCACTTGGTTCCTAAGCAAAACCAAAGAGCTAGTCAGATCTGTAAGTCCATTCTTGAGGCAGACGGATCTCATGGTTCAATGGTGGATGCTGCTGCGAACGAAGGTAGCAGCGTCTCTGTTGAGAATGGTTCTGGCCACTCCGAAGCCTATGATTAACATGAGAATCTGCAGAGTCGCAAAGATTCACAGATCAACAAATAAACCAAGTCCAAATCATTAAAAGAACAGGAAGTTTACAAGACACAAATGCCCAAATCTTAATACCATTTTCCATTGTGGAACTCCCATTGAAACGAGGTTGATATTGACCCTGGCCTCCTATCATATCCTCTACCTTCAGATTCAGGGCCTGCATAACTCTGGCAGGAACAAGCACAGTTGAACAAGCTGCAAAAGTAAAAAAAACAAAACAAGTGCTAAGTTCAATTAATTTTCATTTCAAAGCAACTAGTTGAAGAAATTCTTGATAAGATTAGTAAGAACACAATAATTTACCTGGTTTCCTCCGTGATTCTGCAGGATTGTCAACACGACGAGGCAAGAAGACACCAGTTCCAGCACACTCCCTCTTCCCCGAAGGATTATCAAGAAACACAGCTCTCATGCCAGACCCGAATTGCTGCTGTTGCTGTTGCAGAGAAGGCCATGCAGATGAAGACAAACCAGCAGGACGAGCGTTGTTCCTCCCTCTATTTGGAACCATCTGCTGCTTACTCTGCCTCTGTAGGTAAAATCCGCTCCCAGAAGCGGCCTTTGCCATTTGTTGCTGCTTCAGCATCTGAAACTGATACAAACAAAAAACACACCAACCAAACAACCAATAAGAGCCTCTAAAGCAAAGCGGGATTGAAAATCAAAGCAATAAGCAAGCTATTACATCTAGGAACAGTAGGGAAGCTTACTTGAGCGATTCGCAATTGCTGATGAGAAAGCGACTGTTGAGCGTAAAATCCAACATCAGGATAGGTGTTCTCCACAGGAGAGGGTTTTCTAGTGGGACCACCCAAGAGCCCTCCTCTGTGATTGTTGAAGTAACCATATCCATCTTCCTTAATCTTCATCCTCTCCATTTCCCCTGCAGCCGCGTGTAGCAGATCCCACGTCGCCCTCGAAGAAGACAACTGACAAGCACTATTAGGGCTTCCATGGCTAGAGGAGCCTTTCCGGCATCCACAACCACTTCCGAAGCCACAGAGAGTGGATTGAGGCGAACCAGACACAAAAGCACCCTGCAATTCAGAAAAAAACCTCCATTAACGAACACACTAATTCAAAGAACGAGGAGCCAGCACATATTTATAATACTGTTTCACACCTTGGATTTCTCAAAGCCGAAATCATGATCCAGATCGGAATCGAGAGTGGAGTGAGCCATTCGCCGAGTCAGCTCAGCCATGTGTTCTTCCTCATCGCTCTCGGTCTCGCTCGAGCCGACCAGAGACTCCACCGGGGAACTGAGACCAGAGGCGATACCAGAGCACATAAAGCCGTACGGGAACTCGGAAGGAAAGAGAGCACCAAAGGCATGAGCGTCACCGTTCTTGGCCTTGTTGAAATAAGCATCAGCTTTCTCCGTAACTACATCGTCGGCGGCGGCAGCGAGGAACTGCGGCGGAAGCCAGAACTCGCCGTCGTGCAAATTCTCAGCCATGCTTGAAGAATACAAGAGAGAAAGAGAGAGAGAGAAATGAGAGAGAGATTGGAGAATGGAATGGATGAAGGGATTTGGGGCTTTGGTAAAAGATTTATTAATAATAACAAATCTCAGAGGAGTAGTAGCATGCAGGATATGCAGAGTAAGAGGGGCCCATCACAGCAAAAAAGCAAAAGAGAGAGAGAGAAGAGGTTGGATAGAAGAAGAGGATATGATATGATATGAGGCTTTTCAACGCAGAACCAAACAGTGAAACGGTTTTCTATTTTTTTTTATTATTTTAAAATAAATAAGAAGTGAGAAATTGATTAATCAAGTGATATTTGGTATATTGGGAAATAGAATTAGAAATATGTTTGGTACGTAGGAAAATTGAAGTGGAATGTAAAAATAATAGTTTGGTATGGTGGGGAGAAGATAGAGAAATGAAAGATAAAAGTATGAAAAACTTTTTTTGTCTTTACTTTTTTAAAAGTCACAAATTTTTTTAAGGATATTTTGGTCTTTAAACCTCACCTCATATTCCATTCGCTTTCCTCTCCCTATCATGAGGGAGGGAAGGAAGTTTCCCTCCTCACATGAAGCTGAAGTTAATCTTATTAGTTCTGCAACCATACCAAACGTGCATTGAGAGCAACTCACCTCACTTTTTCCTGCTTTGCAACCATACCAAACGTGCTCTTATTATACTCTGTGCATAAAAAGTATTTTGAGAAGAGTTCACGTGGTTGATTAGAGTAGTAGATACTCTATTGTATATGAAATTTATCTCTAATAAGAAGATACCTTTAAAAAAGTTTAAAAAAAAAAGAGAAATTTATTTGTTTTCTTTAAATTATTAATTAATAATTCATAAATTTTAGAAATAAGTAATTATCGTCTCTTAAATTTAATTAAATAAAAATAAAACACTATTTATTAAAAAATAATTTATCTCAATAATTAATTTAACGTATTTGAGAGATTAATTATTATGTTTATAGATATACTAATAAAAAAATAACTTCCTTAATTTTGTATTTATTTTTTAAAATGTGAATATAAATATTTGAATTTACATGGGGCCCAAATAATAAGGGAAGGAGGCAACACGCTTCACTCACGTCGTCCAGATATGTGAATAGTGACGCCAAATCAAGTATCAACTGCCACTGGTAACAAGAAAAAAAACTATTTTTAATCATTCGTATATTAATAATTAAAATATAATAAATATTTAATTATTTAAAAAAATCATTGAAGTATAACTATTTCAGTATTTTGTATTATATAATGTCAAGAAATGAAGATATTTATATTATAATAATTTCAAGAAAGTGAAGGATTCTTTTATTTTTAAATTGTATTTAAACTTGTTTATAAATTAACTTATACTTGAAATTGTAATATAATTATTTATTTTCATAGATGAGTATATGTTGTTTATAACTGATCATTAATATTTTTTCCAATGGTATATATTTATACATGAATATTTGTATTGATGAGTATATATATTAAAACAAGTAATGTAAGAATTTGAATAATGATAATTTTAAAATTACATGTCTATACATTAATTTTAAACATATTTAATTATATGTCAAACAAAACAATACTATTTATTAAAAACAAAACAATACTATAAAATAATAATTAATTAATAACAAAAAACAATTTAGGAGGAGTTAAATACTTAGGGTATGTTTATTTTATGAAAATATTTTTTATTTTCATTTTTTAAAAATAGTTTTCATTTTTAAATTTTTTAAATTTAAGAAATGTGTTTGGTTTATAAAGTCAAAATATCTTTCAAAACATGAAAATTATGAAAATATGTATGATTTAAAAATTTTAAACAAATGAAAATCATGAAAACATGAATGTTTGTTATTTTTATTTTCAAAATTGACTATTGATACATATATTAAATTATTACTTGTTAAATAATGATCAAATATATCTAATTGAATGAAAATAAGTATATACTATAATATTTATGACGAAGAATAAAATTATTTATTTAATTAAAGTCAACAATACAACAACAAAATAATGCAATATTACAAGAAAATTAAAAGATTAAAGGTATAATTGATATTAAATAAAATTTAGAGGCATAATTGATATTTACTTCAAAGTTATTTTTAGGCTATCTGGACAGCCATGTGTACAATGTCATTAATTATTTTAACGGTATTAGTGAAAATAACAATATTATAAAAAAAATTAAAAATAGAAATAAAATTAATAACAAACAAAATCAGGAATATGATAAAGACTTTAAAGTTCAATATAGTAAAGATACTTTTATATTATGATATTTAGGGTATGTTTGGTGTAAAATCCAAACAGTACAAGCTTGATGTTTCAGATTCCCAAAAAAAACTTTACATCATATTTTATACATACCAAACACAATTTTTATCATACTTTTTCTTTCTCCTAATTTTTCTCTCTATCTCTCTCCTCATTTTTCTCTACAGTACTTTCTTTTATTCTACAGTACTTTACTCTACAGTACTTTCTTTACAGTACTTTACATCTGTGCATTTATATCAAGCGTACCCTTACAATGAAGAATACATACAATAATTTTTCTTTCATATTGTGATATTTATTTTTGGAGTAGGATTTGCCCATCTTTCCCTCTACGTCCTCCACTTGGCACTTATTCATTGCATACAATGTTTTTTTTTTTGGGTGAAGTATACTTTTTCTTTTCTAACTTTTTAGTATTTCCATTCATTTTTTGGGGCTAAGCATCCTTTGCCTACAAGTTTTCTTGTTTTCTCACTTCTAGCTAGGACTTTTTACAGTGTGAATTTTGTAAAAAAAAAAAGTATTATTTTTGTACTACATTAATAAAGCGTTTTGACAAAGAGTGAATATATTTTTTTAAAAAAATAAATAAATTAGAAGTAATAAAAGGGGATTGAATTAAGAAATGATATGAGATTAGGAAAATGTGATGATGATGATAAGAATCTTTGCATATGACACTCACTTCTTCTCCCTTTGGCTTTGCTTGCATGTGAAGGTTTTGGAGGCAAGGCAATGAAACAAGAAAGAAGTCGGTGCTAATGATATGTTTAGGGATGATCAGGGTAGGGTATGGGTAGGGTACTATAATCTTTAGATTCGGACTCAGACTTGAACGGGTATCAAAATCAATCCCCATTCCCAGACCTTACGGGCAGTTAAGTCCCCATACCCGGACCCAGACCCATAAAAATTTGAAATAAATTATTATTTTATTAATATAAAATTTATTTTTATCAATTTTTCATCTATAATCACAAAAAATAAAAAAATTAAATCATAAATATAAGTGTACAATTAAATTAATTTAATATCTATAAGATATTTAACATTTTTTCTTAGAATTATATATTTTCTCAATACAAAAAAATTTAAAAATAATACTTTGTATATATATAAATAAATAATTACTATTGCGGGTAGGGTACCTCCTTACCCGGACTCGGACCCGTTGACTTTGTACCCGGACCCATACCCAGACCCATAGGGTAAATTTTCAGGGTACCTATTGGGTATGGGTATTTTGATCATCCCTAGATATGTTCCTTAATATTTATCACACTTTTTATTTTACATATTGGAGGCAAGAGAATGAAAAAAGGGGTGTGATTTTTTTTTGGACTAATCTGAATTTGCGCATCTCTCTATGATGGAATGATCTTTTAACAAGGATAGTTGTATTCACAAGATTTCGAATCCAGAATCTTGCTTAAGGGATACCAAGCCGTTTATCACTTGAAGGCAAGAGTACATTTCCTGCCCCCAACATTTGGGGGTCCTATCACTTTCGCCCTTAATATTTTTTCACTGTCAATTGTAGCCCTAATATTTTGTGTTTCTCCCAATATCAAGCTTTTGGCTAACACCGTCAATTTTTGGACGATTTTTTTATGACGTGGCATCCTATATAGTCAACAGTTCTAACTGGATTTCTTTTTTTCACATCAGCAATATATTTTAGGGGTACAGTGGATCCCAAAAACTCGCCACATAGGATCTCACGTCATCAAAAACTGTTCAAAAATTGACTGTGTTAGCCAAAAGCCTGACATTAGGAGAAACACAAAATATTAGGGGTACAATTGACAACGAAAATATGTTAGGGGCTAAAGTGACAGGACCCCCAAACGTTGTGGGCAGGAAAGGTACTTTTGCTTCACTTAAATGACCAAAACATAACATTTAAATGAATCAAACCGGCGTCGTTTTGCTGAGTTTGAGTGAGAGAAGGTGCTATGTCATTTAAATATGACACGTAGGAGAGAGAGTGTGCCACATAAGCCTTCCACGTCAGCATTTAATGGCAAAACCAGACAGATGTTACGCTAGAGGATCAATTCTGACAAAAAAAAAGTTGAGAACCTAAAATAACTTTTTGAAACATTGAGGACCAATATTAAACTCCGTGCAAATGTTGAGGACCAATATTAAACAAATATTTTTTTTTTGTTGGAGAAAACAAATATGTACACTTATAAGTTATCACTTAACCATTTCTTTCCTTGGCTTCAAATATTTTAAGCGATGACGTGGCCTATCTCTGCATCTTCTCTCCTCCTTCCCACTATCCATCAACGCTGTCGTTTTGCTAAACATCGTTTCGGCCTGTCTTTTCTTTTCTCCATTATATAATTTTCACAATTCTATACAAACACAATTTACATGCATTTTGTAGACCAAAATAAATTGGGTTTTGTACATGTATATACAAAAAAAAATTTAATCTTTAGATTTGGACTCTTTTTAAAAGTATCTACAGATCTATATCACTTTTCCTGTAGCACCAAAAAAACGCCAATAATAAGGGCGATTTAATGGCAAGTTGTACATAAAACGCCCTTAACAAGGGCGTTTTATGAGTCAACAAAATCAACCCTATAAACGTCGATATTGAGGGCGTTTTATGACTAGTGGTCAATCGTGGGTCCTGCGAGTAAAGTGACATGACATATGTTCAATGAAATTGCCAATAACATTGGCGTTTTAATGGCTCATTACAAATTGCCAAGTGCCAACATTAAGGGCAATTTATGGTTCAAAAATACTACAAATAAATTGCCCTCATTAAGGACAATTTATATAAATCACACATAAAATAAACATTTTCAAATTTACTGCTATATTCACATAGTACCAAAAATTCAAACAAGGTAGATCATTTTATATTAACAATGTAAATGAGCGTATAATTTAGCAATGCAATTAATTTATCTTTATAGCAATTTATTTGATTATTATTTAAAAAGAGTAGTTATAAAATTGTCTAAATAAATGTACTTAAATTCAATAATTGTCAGAAGTTGAAGAGTGTCATCAATATGTGTGGGTAAATTGGGTATAGTTTGCAGGAACGGGGTGGTGGGTGTTTTATCAGTAAATTTAAAAATGTCTATTTTATGTGTGATTTATATAAATTGCCTATTTTTGAACCACAAATTGCCGTTAATGTTGGCAATTTGTGATGGGCCACTAAAACGCCAATATTATTGGCAATTTCATTGAACATATGCCATATCACTTCTTTTTGCAGGACTCACGATTGACCACTACTCATAAAATGCCCTCAATATCGGCGTTTATATGGACCTTAAAACACCCTTATTATTGGCGTTTTTATGTACAACTTGCCACTAAATTGCCCTTATTATTGGCGTTTTCTTGGTGCTACAGAAAAAGTGGTATAGATCTGTAGATATTTTTAAAAAGTGGCCAAATCTGAAGATAATTTTTTTTTTGTGTATATACATGTAAGAAAACCAAATAAATTTATCTTTCCAATTTTACATTTTTTTATCAACTATTATCTTTTTTATTATTCCAAAATTATCTACTTATTATTAATAGCATAGCAACTAGCAAGATCATTTATAAAATTAAGGCTATCAAAATATTTGTGCAACTTTTGAACATTTTACAAAGTGGGAGCGTCTCAGATCGTAGATAAGATAGAGAACTTCGTGAGTAGTAAAGTCCTGTGAAACTTTTGTTGGGTTAGGGTTTATATAGGGGTGCCTGAAGAGACCAAAGTGACGGTGATAGACGTTGGTGATGGACGTGTGGGGCTGCAAGCCATCAGGTATAGAGTGTATTGGGAGACACATAGCAATCGAATGGTGTACAGTGTTACGTGGGCACTACGATGTGGCACTGATGGTATTGTGACAGGACGGGTGGAGGACAGTCGGCCGACATGCGGTATTGTGACGGGGCAGAGGTCGAACTAGAGTTGTAGTAGGTGAACTGCATTATGGCTATTTAGTGATATCCCATCAAACTTAAAATATTTTTAATTCAAAATTTCAAATTAAGATTTGTTATTTTAGGATTGTTTCCTACACTTATGGGGTTTATTTGAAACTTTCTGGGCCGAAAGAGGGGTGGGTCAGTGAGACGTCCTTCTCATTCTGGTTTTGAGTATTGACCATTGCACTTGTTTATGTCCTTTTTTACTTCTTTTAACGTGCCCATCTAAAAAATTAAATCTTTTATTTTTGGTGCAAATCCATTCACATTTGCGCGTGGCCAGAAAAAATATGGTTTTCTTATATATATATATATATATATATATATATATATATATATATATATATATATATATATATATATATATACCTATAAAGGAGTAATTATCAAATTTAACAACCTTTAAAAATTATCTACAAATATATATTACTTTTAGTGTAACACTAGAAACTCATCATCAATGATGACAATTACCTAAAAAATCTTATATAGTTTATTCAAGTTCTATCGCTTCGTAAAAATCGCCTTCATTGATGATGATTATAAGTTTTTTTTTTGGCCTGGAGACGATTACAAGGTTTGTAATTATCATTTTTGTCATGGATAATTTTGTGATAAAGATTAGGACTGTAAGGGATTTTTGCCTTAGGGGACTTATCCTTAAGTGAAGAGGTGCCTACGTACCCTTGTAGAGGGATCAAAGTTCACGTAGTTTGATATTGGTAAGACGTCCATGGGAGCCGTTAAGCTAGAGATTTAGTTGTGGTCGCTGTGTGTGGCTAGGACGTGTAACAGCTCCAGACGGGCGAGCCACCTACTCGGGATAATGTGAACAAAGGTTGAAGGTAAGAGTTTTCGGGGAGATATGGTTGCTCTGGCAGCACTTTGTTGTTCTCAATGTGATTAACTTTTTCTTGACTCTTCGAGTGAGGGTTATTTATACTCGGAGGGGCCCCACGTTCTTCTGATTAGTGCATGCCCCATGTTTGCAATACTCGCCCCCGCATCTCTTGTGAGGGAGAGCTTGGAGGGAGACGTTGGAGTGTGGCACGTTCTGTTAGAAAAATCAGTGTAAGCTTTGATAGTGTATTCACTGTCCTTAAGGAAATTAAGCCCCCACTATTTGTATGCTGCTGGGTTTGTATGGCAGATTTCCTCCAGGATTTACAAAGCCTGATATTATAGCCAGCAAAACTATAATACCTTCTGAACACAATTTTAGAAGGATAAGTTGAAGATTTGAGAGGGTTTTTTTTTATGTATATTTTTTTTGTGAGAAGAAGTGCTACTTATATAGAACACATTGAACAAGGAAAGCTTGGTTCATATTCTTCCATGCTCAAAATATTGAACATTCATGCACCTTTAAGAGCACTCATGTGCTTTAAGTACATTCATACATCTTTAAGAGCACTCATGTGCTTTAAGAACATTCATGTCCTTTTAAGGACATTCATTTTCCTTTAATTTTATCAATAAACTATTGTAACCTTTTGTACATGAATAGTCATGCTTTAACAAGGTATAAGCACTCTTCACAACCCTTCAACTCACCCAAATGTGGGACCTTTAATTACTAACTATACTAACAATCCCCCACTTACTTAGTAATTTATTTAGTTCAAGAATTTATGCATATAGGAGGTATCTTTCGATTTAAACCTACTACTTGTATAAATACATCAAGCTTTGCCAGAATTGACAGTTAGAATTATTCTATTAAACTTCAATTCGGTAAATAACAAAACGGATGTAAAAATACACATAAGTCCTCAAATTAAATACAATTGTGTTCAATGTAAAAACTTAGCACTATATATGGCCTTGTGCTTCTTCCTGTTTCATAAACACTTAAAAAGCTTTATTCCCAAACTTTGACTGAAGCGGCACCACTTCATGTGTTTAGATAGGTGAAGTTTTAACCAAGTCCATTGTTTGGACTAACCTTAGTTCTTATTCCGAATTCTGTTACTTCATTAAGAGTATTATAATACTCACCCTCTGATTCATAAGTACTTTCAAAACTCAAGTACTTGATAACCATCACTAACTTAACTTGTTGATACCTCTTGAACTTTTAGAATTGCATAGCAATAAGAAAAGTAAGGTTCCCATTATGAGTGATATTTTTTTTTAAATATTCTTCAAACCCATAACTTTACTAGTACTATTAATTAAATCTCTCGAGAGTCCTTTAGTTAATGGGTCTGCAAGATTGTCTTTAGACCTTACATAGACAACTGTGATGATCCCTTCTGCCTCTTTTCCTGCAGCAGCTAAAGCCAGAAACTCAGATTCCATTGTAGAATGAGTGATACACGTCTGTTTTTTAGAAGCCCATGAAACAGCTCCTCCACCCAAAGTAAAAATCCAACCAGACGTTGATTTATTATCACTCACACTAGTTATCCAACTAGCATCACAGTATCCTTCTAAAACTGAAGGAAACTTATTATAACTTAATGCATAGGACTTTGTTCTTTTGAGATAACCAAAAACTCGTCCTATTGCTTTCCAATGATCACTACTAGGATTATGTGTATATCTGGAAAGTTTCCCAACAGCAAAAGCAATATCAGGCCTAGTGCAATGCATTGCATACATTAAGCAACCAATTGCACTAGCATAGTTTAATTGACTAACAAATCTACCCAAGTTTTCAACCAATTTGTCAGATACATCATATGGAGTATTATATTCTTTAATACCCAAATGATTAAACTTGGATAGCATCTTGTCAATATAATGAGATTGGCTCAAAGCAAATCCTCCATTATATTTTTTTAACTTTAATGCCTAAGATAGTATTAACTTCTCCCAAATCTTTCATTTTAAATTGAGAAGATAGATACTTCTTAGTATCTTTAATGCCTTGCATGTTGGTTCCTATGATTAACATGTCATCAACATATAGACATACTATCACATCATAATCCTTTGTGAACTTAGAGTAAACGCACCTATCTGCTCCATTATACTTGAAGCCATTTGACAATATTACTTTATCAAATTTTTCATGCCACTGTTTTGGTGCTTGCTTTAATCCATACAAGGATTTAATCAATTTACACACTTTTTTTCATTTCCAGGAAGTACAAACCCTTCTGGTTGTTCCATATATACGTCCTCATCCAGATCACCATTTAAGAATGCTGTTTTCACATCCATTTGATGGATGTATAAGTCATAAATTGATGCTAATGCAAACAACATTCTTATAGAAGTGATCCTAGCTACAGGAGCATATGTATCAAAATAATCTACTCCTTCCTTTTGTTTGAACCCCTTAGCAACTAGTCTAGCTTTGAAAATTTGTAGAGATCCATTAGTATTATATTTTCTTTTAAATACCCATCTACATCCAATGGGTTTTGAATTGTGGGGTATATCAGTTAATTCCAATGTACCATTGGACAGAAGAGAATCCATTTCATCATTCACTGCCTCTTTCCAGAAAGCAGAATCTCTTGAAGTCATTGCTTCACTAAAAGTTTTAGGATCATCTCCCACATTTAAAACCATAGGAATTTTATTAAGTACCTCATCTCTACTACCTTCAACTAGAAAAACTAACGCTTGAGAAGATATAAAATCAGAACCCAAATTCTTTTCTTTCCTAGCTCTTTGACTTCTCCTTTGTTCATTAGGAGATTCAATTAATTTTCTTTTATGTGATGAACTAGGAACAAGAGTTTCTACATTTTCTCCTTCAATCACTGTTTGCATTGAACCATCAAGACTTTGTGAAGAATTATGTGAATCACCAATAAATTTTGTTTCAAGAAATTCAACATATTTTGACTCTATAATAACACTTGACTCAAAGTCTAATAAACGATATGCCTTTGAATTTTCAGCATATCCAACAAAGATGCTTTTAATTCCCCTAGGACCTAATTTTGTCCTTTTAGGATCTGGCACTCTGTAATATGCCAAGCACCCCCATACCTTCAGGAAATTTAAGTTGGGTGTTCGTCCTTTCCATAATTCATATGGTGAAACCTTAAATTTCTTTGAAGGTATTCTGTTATGTACAAAACAGGCAGTTAACAAAGCTTCCCCCCATAGATTCATTGGCAGTCCAGCATGCACAAGCATAGCATTTACCATATCAACCTATGTTCTATTCTTTCTTTCTGCAAGACCATTTTGTTGTGGGGTATATGGTGCACTTGCTTGGTGAATCAAACCATTTTTCTTCACAAAATATAGAAAATTCATTTGAAAAATATTCTCCTCCTTTATCACTACGCAGAATTTTAATTTTCTTTTCCAATTGATTTTCTACAACTGCTTTATAATTCTTAAACATTTCTAATGCTTGATCTTTTCTTTTTATTAAGTAAACATATGTGAATCTAGAATGATCATCTAAAAAAGTTATAAAGTACCTATTTCCTCCTCTGGTTAAATGACCATTTAATTCACAAATATCAGAATGCACAAGATCAAGCAAATTTGTTGATCTTTCATTTTTTTGGAAAAGGTTTCTTAGTCATCTTAGCTTGAATGCATATTTCACATTTTTCAGAAACTTTATATAAATCAGGGAGCAATGTTTAGACATAAATTTAATTGAATTATAATTCACATGTGATAATCTAGCATGCCACAAGGTAGAAGATGACAAAATCATATAAGCAGAATTATTCACTTTATTATTAACACACATTTTGAACATCCCATCACAAGAGTAACCTTGTCCAACAAAAACACCATTTTTAGAGAAAATGACCTTTTCTGCCTCTAATACAGCTTTAACACCCCTTTTGCATAAAAGACTGGCAGAAATTAAATTCTTTCTAACATCAGGAACATGAAATACATTTGTTAGAATCATCTTTTTACCAGAAGTTAATTCTAAATCCACTGTTCCCTTTCCAAGGACCTTGGCAGGATTATGATTCCCCATCAGCACATTTTCTTCATTGGTTGTTATTTCATATTGCTTGAAATAACTTCTATTATTACAAATGTGCACAGTTGCTCCAGAATCATACCACCAATCATCAGATTTTACAGCAGTTGCCATATTGCATTCAGTTACCATGCTTATGTTTAAATCAGTAACCATTGCAATAATTTCTGAAAGAGAGGCTTCTTTTTCAATAACATTTGCTGCCTTTTTCAGGCCAGCACTCTCTTCCACCATCTTTATTTTCTTGTAAAATCTGCAATCTTTTTTGAAATGGCCCTTTTTGCCACAGAAGAAACAACTCTTGTTGTTCTTATTGTTAGAAGAACTTTCTCTTGAAAAATCATTGAATTTTCTCTTGTTTCCAGCCTTATTATTGTTTCCAGGCTTTCCAGAATTACTTTTAGACTCAACTAGATTTACTTTAGACTTAGTTTCTAAAGCATATTTGTTTTCACGAATTCTGGTTTCTTGTTCAATTCGAATATGCTTTAGTAACTGATCTATTGTAAAATCTTCAGAAGTATGTAATAATTTTTTCCTGTAATCATTCCAAGTTGGTGGTAATTTAGAAATAACAGCAGCCACTTGGAGAGATTCAGAAACATCAATTTTCAAATCCTTGAGTCTAGATACCAAAATAAGTAATTCATCAACTTGTTCCATGATAGATTTAGAATCTACCATTTGAAATTCAAAGAATTTCATACTCAAAAATCTGTCAATGCCTTGTTTTTCAGACGTATATTTGTTTTCCAAAGCATTCCAGATTTCTTGTGGGGATTTAATTGAACGAAATAAATCATATAAACGATCAGAAAGAGAGTTTAAGATAAAACCTCTACAACGTATTTCATCTTCCTCACGTTTCTTTCTATTTGCTATGATTCCTTCCGTGTCCTTGTCAGACGGTGGTGGAATTTCAGGCAAATTAGACTTCAGTATATATGCAATACCCAATTCTGTGAGTAGAAACAGCAACTTGTCCTTCCATCTTGTGAAATTTGTTCCATCAAAGCGGTCGAGTTTGAAAACGTCTGGATTGAATAACTTGTTTACTCCAGTAATCTCCATCTCGACTTAATTTCCTTAAGATTGTTAGAAAAATCAGTGTAAGCTTTGATAGTGTATTCACTGTCCTTAAGGAAATTAAGCCCCCACTATTTGTATGCTGCTGGGTTTGTATGGCAGATTTCCTCCAGGATTTACAAAGCCTGATATTATAGCCAGCAAAACTATAATACCTTCTGAACACAATTTTAGAAGGATGAGTTGAAGATTTGAGAGGTTTTTTTTTATGTATATTTTTTTTGTGAGAAGAAGTGCTACTTATATAGAACACATTGAACAAGGAAAGCTTGGTTCATATTCTTTCATGCTCAAAATATTGAACATTCATGCACCTTTAAGAGCACTCATGTGCTTTAAGTACATTCATACATCTTTAAGAGCACTCATGGCCTTTAAGAACATTCATGTCCTTTTAAGGACATTCATTTTCCTTTAATTTTATCAATAAACTATTGTAACCTTTTGTACATGAATAGTCATGCTTTAACAAGGTATAAGCACTCTTCACAACCCTTCAACTCACCCAAATGTGGGACCTTTAATTATTAACTATACTAACACGTTCGAGATCAGCGGACGGTGACAAATGTCATTTATTCGAGTTCTGTTAAGTTTTTAGAAGCTCTGAGCCACGTGCAACGAGGGAATATTATGCAACTACAAGGTTGACTGTTTGACCTTATAATCGCTATTAATGATGACAATTACCTGAAAGATTTTTTAAGTAATTACTATCATTGATGACGAATTTCTGACACTATAATAAATGTGATATATATTTTTGAATAATTTTTAATGATGGTTAAATTTGATAATTAGTTTTTTTTAGAGTATATATATATATATAAACCAACAAAATCTGCTGCCGTTCTATAAAAGAAACAAAATTTGCAGCCCCAAAATATTTCAGTGGTATGTTTATGTATACTTATCTTGATAATTACTTTATTTTAACAGTTGCCGTAAATTGGTTTTTATGAGGTGTTATATTTAGTGTAGGATAATATTTTGAGCAAAATTACATTTAGAAATTTTGTAAGAAACTTTTAAAAATTTGTAGAAGATAAATAAATTAAGTTGAAGATAAAATAGAGACAAAAGAGAAATGATGAGAATCTGGTTTGATTCGGAATTGATTATTAGTATTCCATCGATACATGTAGTTCATGATTTGGGCGGCGCATGAAATATGAAATGTTTTTTAAATAAAAGTTTAATACCGCTGTATTACTAAAATTTGGTATATTCTTTTATTTATATAGAATTATTTACTAATATTAATAGAAATTTATCTTAAATAATTTATGATCAACAAATTTAAAAAATGTACTAAAATTTAATATTATTATATTACTAGACATTTCTTATACTCAATCATATTTTGCAATTTGATGGATGTATATGCATTTCTGGATATTCACTCCTAATCAACTATAATAACAAAAATTTAGGGCACGTTTGGTTGTATAAAAAGGAGGATGTAATTCTTTTTGTAATTTAAAATTTTTTTCAATATTTTTTTATTAAATATACTTTAATTTTTGCAATATGATGAAATTATGTATTTGCCCTTATTTTTTACACACTTTTATTCCATTTTTACTTTTAATAAAAGGTAAAATAGTCATTTTACCCACATTTATTCCATTAATATCATATCACTTTTACATTACTATTCATATTTCCTCATGCTTTTCTATTCTCATTATCATTCTCATTATATCAAACATTTACGTAACCAAACATACCCTTAGAAATAGCTTTTATATTTTTATTATCTATTTATTTATTTATTGTTTAGGAAATAACATATACAAATGTATTGTTTTTCATAATTTTAATATTTATTTATGATGTTATAAGATACATTTTATTTATTCAAGTATTTGAATTTCACTAATAGGTGGTTAGTTAAAATGATTTATACTCAGTTCTGCTTAAATAAAATAAGGGTTTTGCTAACAAGTGTCTTAGGTATTTTTTAAAATTTCCCTTCAACCAATGAGAGTGTTTTAAAACATGTGTTGGTTAACTTTTCACTAATTTCAAAAAGATTAATTTTCTCTCCACCAATTAAAAGAAACCTTAACAAGTGTCTTAGGATACTTGTTAGATAAACCCATAAAATATTTCTTCCAATAAAAGAATATCTCAAAAAAAATTTTGAATTTCATTAAATTAAATTTAAAAATGATTAAAAAAAAAAGAATTGAGGTTGAGTCAAGTGTGAGTGGAGGTCGAGTCAGCAGCATGCGAGGGATTTAAACAAAAGTGTATCCTTATCTAATTTATAAATTGATTTGTAATATTTTTATTTTTAAATGAAAAGTTCAATTATTAAATCATAAATTTGTTTAATTAACTCATAAATAATATAACATAACACATATAATTAAAATTTAAAATTAAATAAATAAAATTCCTTGGATTTTTATATTTTTTTACTTATGTATATTTTATAATTGATAATATAAAATTCCTTTTTATTATAAATTTATAATTAATTATACATAAATGTTTTATATTTAAAGAATAAATTATACAAGATTTAAGGGTGACGGGAGTGGGACCCATATCATCGACAAACAGACCACCTGGCCCAATCCTCTGTCTTCTGTCTCTCTTTCTCCCTCTCCCATGTTACTTGTTCCGAATATATATATATATATATATATATATATATATATATATATATTAATCAATAAAATAGTAACAAGGAAGACACTCTTAAGTACTATCGGACAGGGTGTCAGTGACATATTGAGGAGATCAATAGAGGTCCAACTTAAAGGATTACTGCATAGGCTTAAATCGCAAGCAATTTTATCTAGTCGCAACTACTCAACTAACCCTTAAATGTCAGAGGATCTCTCTGAGGAGGAATGCCCACTAAATTTGGTGAGGTGCATAAAGTATATTATCTTAGTTGTTAGATGTGAGTATGTGACTATTATAGTTTGAATAAGAATTTTAATTTTTATTATTAATTTTTTAATTTTTTATTATTAGCTTAAAATAATAATGTTCAATAATTTTTTATATTAAAAAATTTAGATGTTCCAAAATTATTTGTGATGAATAAATTTTAGAATTTGAAGTCTTTAAATTTAAAAAATATAAAGTTCTCTAAAATATGATATAGATACTAATAAAAAAAGTGATCCCTAATATATTCATAATTTTTTTATAACTTCTTATAATCTATTTATAGTTGGTCTCAATTACTCTTAATTTTATCATTTTTTTTTGCCAAAATTTTTTCATTCAAAATATCAAGATTAAAGGTTCATTTTGGTCCTTTATGTTTCATTCAAATTTTAAATTAGTCCTTTATGTTTATCAAAAGTTTTAAATTGGTCATTCCGTCTAAATCCGTCAATTTCTTAAGTTAACTGCTGACGTGGCATGCCGAGATGGATACATAATCTCTCCTACATGTATCAGATAGCTGACGTGGCCTTAGACACACCAAAAACACCCAAACGACGTCGTTTAAGCCAAAAATAAAATCATGTTGAGAGGAATAATATGAAACTCTAATGAAACATAAAGGATTAACATAAAACTTCAATGAAACATAAAGGACCAATATAAAACTTGAATGAAACATAAGGACCAATATAGAACTTTAATAAAACCCGAAGGACAAATATAAAACTTTCGGAAAACATAAATGACCAATATAAAACTTTTGAAAGATAAATGACTAATTTAAAACTTAAGTGAAACATAGAGGACCAAAACAAACATTTGACGGAATATCAATATATAATTTTAATATTAAAATTCGAAGTATAGTCGTTCATGAATTTGGGGTGACGATAATTATTTTGGAAGATATTCTTTATTTTTTTTGGCCAGGAAGATATTCTAATTTTAACCAAAAAAAGGTAGATATTCTAATTTCAAAAGTATGATTGCCTATCATTAACGTGGCATGCTTATATGGCACACCCTCTCCCCTACGTGTCACATTTTAATGACCTGACATGACACATCACTGCCACGTTACCCCACATTGCCACATCATCATCTTCTCTCCTTTATCATCATCATTATCATCATCATCTGGGGTGACGTGTCAGTGATGTGTCATGCCACATCATTAAAATATGACACGTAGAAGAGAGAGTGTGCCACATAAGCCTGCCACGTTATCATTTAATGGCAAAAAGTTAACGGTGTTACACTTGAGGACCAAAATCGACCAAAAAATAAAACATTGAGGACCAACATTAAACTTTTGAAACATTGAGGATCAACATTAAACTTCATACAAACATTAAGGACCAAAATAATAATTTATCCAAAATGATAATTGAAGCGTGCGTGAGTGGTGGAAGTGTGGAATCCAGATGGGTTTGTGGGTTTTAACTAGTTCTCATGTCAACTTGTTAAATAATCGTAACTCAAGTAAAATTATTTTCTCAATTTATTCAAATATAAATGAAGTCATATTATTCCTAAACTTTAAAAATTGACAAAATTCAAGCTTATAATAATATGATTTTTTTTTTGTTTTCCAAGGTCCCCAGCCCGACAGACCAAGAACTAATCCTCCGCAGATCTGAGCTCCATTTAAGGGTTTGCCGCTGGCCAATTGGTTACTGCATACACAAGGTGGGATTCGAACCCCCAACACTTGCTTAAACGACCTAGTGAGCTAACCACTAGATCAACTTATAATAATATGATTTTTAAGTATTACATTAATTAGTATATGTGATAATAAGTGGTATTTCGAATTTGGATCAAGTAAAGTGCAAGTGCATAAAGTACACAATCCAAATCGTCAGATAAAAATTGAGATTTGTAATTGTGTCCGCATTGTAAATATCACATTCAACGACTCAGATTGTATAATTTATACACTTTATCAGATCTATACTTTAATATATTTAGATCCGTGATATTTCTAAAATTTATTCATATTAATTTGATGATAAGTGCCAATTGAGTGATTCTTAAGCTTGCTTCAACTATTCCCTCCCCAGTCTTCACTACTTTGTCCCCAATTTTTTCAACATCTACAATTTTGTTGCTTTTTTCTATTATTATTTTTAGGATAATGTTTCAGAGTTAGATTGAAATTTGGCTGTGTTTTTTTGAACCGGACCGGACGGTCTGGCCGCTAATCGGATACAAATATGAGTTGGTTGGAAAAAAATCATTTTTTAGTTGGACCAGATTTAATCGGGGTCGAACCGGTCTAATTTTATTTTTTTTAAAAAAAAAATAACATAAAAAAGAAATTAGAAAAATCTTAAACATTAAAATTAGAAAAGTCTTGAAAATTAAAATTTAAGAAGTCATGATTATCAAGAATTTCATGTTTGGTTTGATCAAGTTCTTTCAGAGTTTGACAAGTCTTGAAAATTAAAACTTTAAAATTATGTATGTTGAAACCTAAAATTTGAGTTATGTCATTTTATATATTAAAAGTAATTATTTTTATTATTTATTGCATCATCCGGTTCGATCGGTTAAATCGATAAGACCATGAACCGAACACTTGTCCGATTCTTTGTCCGATTCGATTCTTACAACATTGCTTTGACTCACATTTTTCAATTATTATATTAATTTCAAAATACGTGTCATTTCAAATTTTTTAAAAAAATTGACACAAATCTCAAAATAAATTCAATGACCGAGAAATTAAAAGCAGAAACTCACCGTATCTCTATAACAGCACCGTTATATTTATGGGTATCTATGGGCTCTCTTATTTTGTGTCCCATAAACAAAAAAGAAGAATAAGAAGAAGAATTGAAAGTAGTCTCTCTCACTCTTTTGTTGGGTCATTCTCATTTCTTTTACTTTCTTTATCAATTAATCTTTGTGCTAATTTAGTTGCAATTGTAGGTCCCTTAATTATCAAAAGACAGCATAATTTAAGGTAATTTGGTTAAATCAGAAATTGGAGAAGATGGATATACATGTTTTGGTTTAGATCAGCAAAATGATTGGCTTCTGATATTATTTGTTGGTGATGTTATTAATCTCACCAATTTCCACCCACTCACATTCTTGCTTTTAATTATCATCTATCATAATATCTCTTTTTTTTTTTTTTATTTATAAAATCTATCATAATATCTCAGGAATGCATGTATTGTAGATATTGCACCTTCAAGATATTTACTCATTGTTTATTTAACTTTCTTTAGACTATAATTACATTTTATTTCTCTAAACTAAAATATATAATTGCATAATTAGTAATAGTTCTAAGGTTCAACAAATATTTTAATATTTCAAATTAAAGATAAAAATATTCAAGTTCGGCTAATTTTTGTTTACTGATCGATCACTCCAATAATATTGGGTTAGAAAAAAAATATATGAATGCAAGTTATAACCCAAAAAAAAAAAAAATGATTCCATCGTGATCAATTATAAATTATTTTTAGTTTTGATTATTATGATTGACGCTAAAGAATTTAATATCAATCACTATTAATGTTCTCTTATGTGTAATTTCGGTGTAATTCTTTTAAAATGCATATTTTTACTTTATTTTTGAAGTACTAATATAGGCTCATACTAATAATAATCTACCATGAATAGATTAGAGACCAAATTATTATCAATATTGGCAAATATCATTACCTTAAATGAATTAGGGACCAAATTGTTATTGATAAAAATAATCTCATAAGGCTATTTAGTGATGATATTTGTCAAAATTGATAATAATGTCGTCCCTAATCCATTCATAGTGGGTTATTGTTAAAGTAAGTTTGTATTAGTGCTTAAAAAATAAAGTAAGAATATACATTTTGAAGGAATTGCACCGAAATTCATTGGATCCAATTTCAAAACTACGTGGAGTCTTGAAATTTAATTTAATTTAGAAAGTATTTGATACTCTTATTTAAGTGTTCGAGATTTGACGAGAAAGTATATATATTGTGTTATATTTAAAATTTTATATTCCAATATTTAATTATGTTTAATTACCCAAAGGGATAGAAAAATCATTTAAAAAAATAGTTGGTGATATTTCTTAAAGTGAATTTTATTTATAAAAATAGTTGAAAATTTTATTTTGGTCCTTTATGTTTCACTGAAGTTTCAAATTAGTCATTTATGTTTCAGAAGTTTCAAATCAGTCCTCTATTATATTTTTGCAAATAGTTTCAAATAAGTTCTTTTGCCTAACACTGTTAGTGTTTTCCGTTAAATGAAGACGTGGATAGCTGATGTGAAAAAATTCTCTTTCTTACGTGGCCTATGTTTTAGTTTATTTTGGGTTCTTCTGTATTTGGCCTTTGTTTTTGGTAAATGTACGTACACATTTAGCCTCTGTTTTAGTTTATTTTGGATTATACGTGGCTCAATATTATCCACATCAGTTTAAAAGGATACATAGGAAAGAGATTTTGTCCACACCAGCTCTTTATGTCATTATCATTTAATGGAAAACACTATCGGTGTCACGAAAAAGGGCTTATTTAAAACATCTTGCAAACACAGAGAACTTATTTGAAAATTTTGAAACATAAAAGACAAATTTGGAAGTTGAGTGAACATAGAGTTCAAAATAGAGTTTTGGCCATAAAAATAAGTAAATTAGAGTAATTTGGCAAATGGGTGTTTCCTACCCCAACATTTGGCGTCACTGACTCACTGTCAATTTTACCTCCAATGTTTTTTTGCTCTCATTTGTACTCGCAATGTTTTATTTTTCTACTAATATTACCTTTTTCACTAACGCCGTTAAATAATTAATGATTTTTGTTGATGTGGCACCACATGTGAAAAATAAGCTGACTAGGCAAAAATATTTTCCGATTCAGATTTTTCTCTATCCTAGCGTACATAATACTGTGTCGTTTTGAATCTTAAATCTTTTCTTCTCAAACAAGTTGGAGCACCACGTCATTTTGCTCTCATTTTTCTTGGTTAGTTTATTTTGCTACATGTGTAAATATTTTTGTCCAGTCAGCTCATTTTGCCATGTGTAATGTCACATCAACAAAAATCGTTAATTATTTAACGGCATTAGTGAAAAAAAGTATCATTGGTAGAAAAATAAAATATTGGGATACAATTGAGAGAAAAAAACGTTGAAGACAAACTTGACAACGACGCTAAACGTTGAGGTTAGAAAATACTTATTTAGCAAGTAATTTTAAAGAGTAGGGCGTGTTGGTTTTGGTGGAAATAAGAATAGAATGGAAAAAAAAAACATGTGGGGTGACATGTTACCCACTTTTTTATTTTCATATTGAAAAATGTGTATAATTAAAAAAGAAAAAAATATATCTATTATACCCTTTGATTTGACATAATCATAATCATCTTTTTTTATTATTTTAATATAAAGAGTAAAGTGATAACGTATAAAAAGCTCTAAACGTATAATCATTATTAACTTTTACTAATAAAGACAATAAATACAATTTTTTTTTTCTCTCTTTCCGTTTCTATGTAAATAACGTATAAACAGCTCAAACGTATACGGCGCAAGCACTTTTTACTGGATGAGTCAGAAGACCAATAGCAGTATTGGAATATAATGAAAATCTATGATTATGAACAATATTCTCTTGATCAGTCATTACCTTTTCTTTATTAAACATTTTATCCATTTTATATATAACCCAAAAAAGAAAAATTAAAGAAGTATATATGGAATGTGGTTCCCCTAATAGCTATTAGTGATGAATTATATGTGGCGCATTATTAGCTGTAAGATTAAAATGATAATAATCATATATATATATATGTATAAAAGAGAGAAATGGTTGAATTATGAGTAGAATGATGCGTCCCACAAATAGGTGAGTGAGTGTGAAAGTATAATTGTTGTGCATATGGGAATAGTGGAAATGTCCAATAATTAGAGCGTGGGAAGCAAGTTTTAGAGTTCGGTATTTGTGTTATTTTTTTTTTTAAATTAAATTTGATACAAATTTTGAGGTAGATTCAATAACAGAGAACTGATGAACCAGAGCTCACAAGCTCCACACATCATCAATTACCCCTGTAATAATATAAAGTAGGGTAAAGCTATAAAGAGCTAGTTTTTGGCTCACAAATTTTCAGTCGTTGAATCTGTTTTAAGATCTGTATCAACTTAAATTAAAAAAAAATTAGATATTTTAGCATAAATCTCAAAATAAATCTAACAGAGCTAATTATAAACCAAAGCTCGCTAAGTCTCTCCATAGCACTACCTATAAAGTATTATGTGTTGTATTTATGATTGCCACCATACTCATTACCATGTGATCATAATATATATATCATTCACTATTGGGATCGGAATCTTATTATTAACAAATTTAAACTTCTTTTAAAACCTTACCCCACTCTTCCATGCATTTGATCCATTATCACCAAGTTTAAGAATAAAAAATTGCGTTTTTTAATATATATTTTGCTTCAAAATACAGAGATTGATTAATCAGTGATATATATATACCTTTTTCATAGACTAGTTTAAAGCAAGTAATGTATGTGTATATTCCTTAGGATGGAACGTCAAATGTAAGATGAGTATAACTGAATTTATATATGTTACCTAATATTGGTTATGACAATTGACAAACAAAATCGAAGTTGATCATTAAAATTAAGGGAATAAAGTATATATGTCTAAATCTTATATTTTTGTTGTGAGTAAATTTATTTTTTGGTCCCTCAGATATTAGTAATTGAACAATTTAATTATTAGTTCTTAAAAGATTATAAAATACTTTTTGGTATTTGAAAGATCACGAAATTCAACTCGTTACTCCATGAGTATGAGGAGGTGAAATGATAGCGTGATGCCATTGAATGCTTTATTAAATGCACAATTTTTCATATATTCATCTCTAATTTGATGTTCAATAAGTTAAGTACTTGTCGTGATGCAAACATATGTTTATGTGGTGACAATCAAGGTAATCAAGATCGAGATTTTAAGTAGGATCGGGAGAGGCATAATATAGAATCGTAAGATTGGATCGAAGATCGTAATATCCTATCAATTTTAAAAAATAATTAATCTATATATTTAATAATATATATTTTAAATAAATATATAAAATTATCACAATTTCATGATATTTCATAAATTAGTTCATAAGTCACCAAAGTGACAATATTTATACATCAATTCAACAAACAAAATATCAAAATTCAAAATAATAAATATCTAGAACTAAAGCTGTGTTTTGGGCCTTTTTTTTTAAAAAAAATTAACTTATACGATCTTAAGATCCTTTCTTACGATCAAAATCGCGATCCTATCCCGATCCTGGAATTTTTCGATCTTAAGCACGGTCCAGATCAAAAGTACGATACAAGATCGCGATCTTAAATGATCTTACGATCTAGATCGCGATCTTGATTACCATGGTGACAACGCGTTCATTACAACAAAATTTGGATTTATCTACGGAATGTTTCCCATGGAATATATTCCGTGGGTAATCCGTGAAAAAAGCGAAAAAAATAAAGTTTTTTTTTTTCCTCAAAATTAGCCACGTATTGGTTTTCTTGGGTAATTTCATAAAATTAGCCATGGATTTAGCCACGGTTTAATTTTCGTGGAAAATTTCTTAGAATTGGCTAATATCCGTGGGTAAGTAGTAAATTAGCCACGAATTATTATTTAAATTTTAGATGTATATATATATAATAAAATATCAAGTGATAAATGACCTAGTGACAATTCTAAATATTACCATGCATGATGTTCTCTCTTCGAATCCTCTACAGGCCATTTTTGAAAAATATAATGTGGTCTATGGAGGTCGCCGGAGGAGTTGTCGGCTAGGGGTGTGTAAAACCGATTACATAATCGGATGCATGGATTGGTTTATTTTCTTGACAATCGATTTGATTCGGTTCGGTTAATGAATGAAGTCCAATTCCAACCGAACCAACCGATTACAACTTTTTAAAAATATTAAAAATATTTTATGATGTTAGTTTTTATGGTTTTATGATGTTTGATTGTAATTTTAAGTTTGTAATGTTGGAATGTTGTACTAATAACTTTAGTTTGTTGGTTTTCATGATTAGGAATAGCTATTTTTATTTTTTAGGGTTTAAATTGAAGAGAAAAAAATAGTAATTTTTTTTTTCTAATTTTACAAAAAAACCGATCAAACCGACTATAATCGGTTTGGTTCGGTTCGGTTGATGTCCAAAAAGCGGATTGGATTGGTTCGGTTATCTAAATTGTCCAAACTGAACCAATCCGCAAGTTTGCTCACCCCTATTGCCGACGGCCGATCAAGTCTGTGAAATTTTCTACGGATTGGATCCGTGGCAAAAATTAAAAATCCGTGACTATTTTTCCACGGACACTAAATTTCGTGGGTAATTTTTTACCCACACCAATTTTAATTACAGAATAACATAGACTTACCCACAAATTTGCCCGTGGATAAATTTATGTTTTGTTGTAGAGGTTGAAATTATATATATATATATATATATATATATAGTCAAGCTTATTTGACGTGAAAAGAATCATCTCAAGAGTTTCTTTGATTAAAAAGTTGATTGTTGTGATCTTTTTAAGTACCAAAATATATATTAATTATGAAATTTTAAGAGCCAATTAAATCGTCAGATTGTTAAATTCTTGTACTTCACATATTATATTTTTCAATAGAATTTATATATATAATGATGTTGATAGGGTGAAGTGAAGTGAGAGTGAAATATTAATGTTTGTAAAGTAAGTAGGATGTAAGGAAGAAGATGAAGGAACATGTCACCTTGATTACCAGTGAAGGATGTTGTATTTGGTGTAATAAGCTTTGTCCTTTGCGTTTTTAGTTACTAATTTATATCACTCACAGCCTCGCTGTCTATACATTACTCCCATCTCATTCCAGAACTACAGATTATTTTTTCTTCATGGAAAAATTAGACAATGAGGAATGAAATAGTTGGTTAAGGTTTGAACCCTAAGATCGATGTGAGAGTCTTATTGGTGAGTGATATGTAAATCCTCCTATAAACCTTCAAAGAGGTTGGTTGGGAGTTCTTCCTTGACCATGGTGGGATATCGGTGCTTACCCCATTTAAACTTTTTTTTTATGACAAAAAAAAGGAAAAATTATTATTATTTTGTTTATGACAGAAGTATCCATTAAAAAAAAAAGGCTTGATAGCTAATCCCTTGAATATTGTAGAGTCCACTACTAGAGACGACCTTCTAAATGGATGATACTCAATTTTCATCCCTCCAAGAATCGAACCGGGCGGGAGGTAGGTGATAGTTAATAATCTTTGACTATATGTTCCCACCACCCAAATAGTCTTAAAAAAAAACCATTAATTTGTCTAACACAAAAGCTTTAAATCTGGGATTGTCTCCCACCTTTTTTTAGTAGTTAAAAAAGGTCGTCTATGGTGGAAGACAGAGGCGAACCATATCCTAATTTAAATAATTAAAAAAGGGTTAATGAAATTTATAAGCTAAAGCCATTGTTAGAAGTGTTGGTGTGGGTTTTAACTTTTAATAAAGAATGAATGAAAATGCATTAATTGGTGGCAAAGTGCTTTATGTGGAGTTGTAAGGGGTGTTTAGGTTCGATCCTTGGAGTCGATATTGTTGACAAGATTTTAATTGTTCGCTCACGATTTTAATAAGATTAGTCTTCATCTAAATTGTTAAAACGAATAGATAAAAAACACTCTTAATTAAAAAAAAAAAAATCACAAGTTCGTTAAGGGCACCGCACCAGTTAAGAATGTAATAAATGCTCATTAGTAAATAAAAAGGTGTCAAAATTCATTAATTAACTCCCTTATTATTTTAAATGACAAAAATGCCCCCTTCCTTATTATACGCATTTATTGGACAATTACATTTACCAAGACATCCAATCTTTTTACTTACTTACAAATCTTACTGGGCACATTTATTTTCTTCATCTATTTTTATAATATTCACTTTATTTTGAATATTTTCTGTATAAGAAAATACAACTGTGCGTCAATTTAAAAAAAAAAAAATTAAAACAGATGAAATTAAATAAATCTTTTTTATTTTAGTCTTTTTATACTAGTGTTTTGCACATGAATATACAACTAAGAAAAAATATATATAAATTTAGTCACCTTTAAAAATTATTTAGAAAAATATAGTTAGAGTAGATGGAAGCTAATTAAGGTTGCTGTGCATCATTCTCAAAATATACATCTTGCTTCAGCTTAATGTTAATTTTGCTAATATTTTGATGTAAGTTATATTATTTTGGGTAAAGTACCCTTGCTGCCCTCAAATTTTGCTGCAATATTCATTCTTGCCTCCAAACTTTTTTTTTTGTTCATGCCTACCCCCAAACTTTCAATTTTGTTCATGCTTGCCCTTTTTGCTAACACCGTTAACTTGCTTGACGGAATTTGCTGACGTGTACGATGAATGTGCATCTCTTTTGCCACGTCATTGTCCACCTCACATTTAACTTTTTTATTTTTATTAAAAAAAAGTAACATACTCCAAAAAAAAAAACCAAACTTTTACCTTAAAATATTTTTTTATTTGGATTAGGTTAATTTTTTTAATAAAAGTAAAAAGTTAAATGTGAGGTGGACAATGACGTGGCAAAAGAAATACACATTCATCGTCTACGTCAGCAAATTCTGTCAAAAAAGTTAACGGTGTTAGCAAAAATGGTAGGCATGAACAAAATTGAAAGTTCAGGGGTAGGCATGAACAAAAAAAAAATTTAAGGACAGGAATGAACATTACAGCAAAGTTTGGGGGCGGGAAGGGTACTTTACCCTATTATTTTTTATTGTAATTTTTTGGTAATTTTATTGCTTCACTATATTCGTTAATTATGTGTATTAATAGTTAATAATATTAATTATGTCATTCGGAAAATATAATATAATAATTTAAATTATCTTGTAAAAAAATAAAAAAATATTTCTTGTTTTCATAAAAATATAAAGAATGAAATACTAGAGTTTTTTTTGCCAAAAAAGATTAGAGTATTAACTGACTAAAAATATCTTTTTTTTAAGTAAATTACACTGTCCTCCTCTGAGAGATGTTGAAATTACACTGTCCTCCCCTCTAGTTTGCAAAATTCCACTGCCCTCCCTTGAGAGATCAAAAGTCATTACACTTTGATCCAAAACACCATTTTCCAATTAAAAAAAGTCTAAACGGTCAAATTTTTTCAACTTCCAATACAATAAATATTCATGACTAAATTACCCCTCAGAAAAGAATACTTTCATCCTCTTATACCTCTTATAATAACATTGTTTCATTTTTTTATTGTCTTTTAGTATTTTATTAGTACTTAGAGTAATTATTATTGTTACAAAATAAAATTATAAAAAAAAAGTCTGTAACTTAAAATAGTTTACAGATTTTTATATTAATAATGTAATGTAATATAAAATATCTATTATTTTACTTAATTTTCAACAATTAATTTTAATATATATATATATATATTAATATATAATAATAAAAATATATTAAAAAAATTTTGTTAGGTGTACTAGAATTCAGTTTTATAAATTTCAATAAAGCATAAACGTTATACAGTTTTTATCTTGTGTGAGGGTCAATTTAGTCATTAATATTTATTATATTGACTTCTTAGACCTTTTTTAAATTGGAGAATGGTGTTTTGGATCAAAGTGTAATGATTTTTTATCTCTCAAGGGAAGACAGTGTAATTTTACAAACTAGAGGGGAGAGCAGTATAATTTTAACATCTCTCAGGGGAGGGCAATGTAATTTATTTTTTTTATAGAACACTAAAAAATATCTTAATTTTGTTTATTTCATTTCCTATAAAAAAAGTCAAGCGTATTTCTTTATATAAAAATAGAGTAAGTTTTTGTAAAATTTATTGCTTTATATAAAGAGAATATGGAATGAAAGAGAACCCAATAAGTTTTGTATGTGAAAAATTAGGCTACGTTTGATATAAATGCATGGATATAAAATACTGTAAAATAAAAGAAAGTACTGTAGAGAAAAGTGAGGAGAGAGATAGAGAGAAAAATTAGGAGAAAAAATATGATAAAAAATATATTTAATATGTATAAAATATGATGTAAATTTTTTTTTTAAAAATCCTAAAACATTATAATTTTACCGTTTAACATCTTTACCAAACCAACCTTAAATGTTAAGTATTCCGGTTATATGAAATTGTTCATTGGGCACGGCATATGGTAAGTAAATTATTTAATAACAAGAAGTTTTTAAAAAGTAAGAGGGCATTTTTGTCATTCAAAATAATGAGGGAGTTCATTAATGATTTCTAACATCTTTTTATCTAATAACGAGCATTTATTGTATTCTTAACTAGTGTTTAGCAAATAGCAAACCCTAATATATATATATATACTAAAAGTTTTGCATGTACGGTGTACATGTAATTTATTTTTTTAATTTTTTAAAAAATATATTATAAAATTATGATTATTATAGTTTAAATTAATAAAATATTAAATATTAAATTATTTCAAAATTATTAAAATATAAAATAAAATAAGTATTATATTTAAAATAATAAATGGAATCATGGGAAGTTATCACTATTCTTATTTTCTCTCACCCATGATCTCTCACATCATATTTTTATTTTCTTTTTTAATTAACTAATTAACTATTTTAGGAGACCGTTGACGGGAAGACCCTACAGCCATATTAATATATATATATATATATATATATATATATATATATATATGGGTATATTCTTTTTTTTTTCCATTATAGCGAGCTAGATGATTAATTTGAGATTATTGTCGAAGGTGACCCTCCTATTAAATGACATTCTATTCACATCGCTCTACGAATTGAAGTCAAAAGACAAAAGTTAATGGAACGCATACCTCTTTTCATATGTGTCACACATCATTGTATTTTTTTTGTTTCTCACAAACATTCTTCTTTTAAAACAAGCTTACTCAAGATGTTATTTGAACACTTCTCCCAACAAAAAAAGTCAATATTAATTTATCAGGTTGTAATAAACTATTATACATTCTCCCTTATTTAATTGAGTATGAATTTAGAAAAAAAGATTATTAGCTAATTCAAAGAATCCTTATCTTAAATTGAAGAAGAGCTTTTTTGAGTTTGGGCCATTGTGTTTGAAAGAACAAAAATCTCTATCCAAAGGAGGATAATTGAAGACATCATTACTAAGATTTTTGGTTGGTGATAAAGATTGAAGAATATCCTCCCATGTACATTAACATTCGTGTCCCAAACACTGCCTCAGAAATTCAAAGACGAATTTAATAAATAAAAATCAAAATTTTAATTAATGGATATATATGATTACATCCTTGAATTGATCTTATTCTCTCTCTCTCTCTGCAATAATAGTGGATAATATTTCATGCAGCAGATAGAATGTTATATAGAATCAATTCCACTATCTGCGTACACAATGTTATTCCTTTTGGATTTGTCTGAGATAATACTAAACCCATTTGCCCACAATTTGCTTCTTCCATTCATTTATTAATATTAATAGAAATTCACATTAATAAAGACCTATTTTGAATGGTTTAAGAACTAACTGATTGAAGGAATATACTGGAGTTCAGTACTACCATACCACGGAACATCTACTCCTCTTAAAGACACCACATTTGGTTTAATGGAAGTGACTCATTTACCTTTAAATGTTAGGGTTCAATTATTAACTTTGAATATGAAGAAACTTTAAATTATCGGATCAACGGTTCCCTCAAATACATATAATACTTTAATTTACCTACATACAGATTCATGATCATATCAAATCATCAATAAAATAAATTTAAATGCGAAAGCGTATATGAATCTATAAAAGTTCTTTGATCTTGTGGCTACTGGTCTTCCAAATTAATAAGCATAATTTTAAGAGAATAAGATTTCTCTCTTTTTCGGTAATGAAATTATAGAAAAGAATTACCCTTATAATTTGGGGACCTTGACCCTAATATAGTTAGACTCAAAGTCTTAATTTCTAACTTAGCCCATCATAATTAGAAATTATATGGGAGTATCTACATAAATAAGCCCATACTTTACCACATAATTTAGACTCATTAATACTTAGCAAAATTATATCTCTTTTAATTGGGGCTAAGCACTTTTTTAATAATAGTATTTAACATATAATATTTTATTTAATATATATAAGTCCATAAAATACTTTATATATATATATATATATATATATATATATATATATATATATATATATTGTATTGTTCATCTCTCGCCACTTGTAAAGAAGTCACGTTAATTAATTAAAGAGAACCATGGTGCCTCGTATCCTAACTCACTCAAATTGTGGTGAAACAGAGTGCTTCATAACATGACTCATTGAAGTTCAAAGGGATTGATTTGGTACGAGATTTCTCATGGATTTCACTTGTAACTGTCGTGGCAATCTTACTCGGATCCAACGGGTACCCGATAAAATTATTCGTTGGGTCCGAGTCTGGGTATTGAAAAATGGGTATGGGTCTGAGTCCGAGAATTTTAACGGATAAATTTTCGGGTCCGGGTCCGAGGACGGGTAAGGGGGTATTCACCCCGGCCCCGGACCCGGTGATATAATATATTTAAAAATATTTTATATATAAATACTTTATATATATATAAATATTAAAAAAAATTTACACACCATCTCACACTTACCCAATAGTCCAGTACCCACACGCGTGCCTCACCCTCATCACGATTCACACACATTTCCATTTTACTAAGCTCAAACCCAGACTTTTTATTTTAATTTTATTGTGTGTTTGAAGTTTTTTTTTTAAAAAAATTGGAAATAATTAAATTTATGATTGTATATTTAATACTTGTGTGTTTGAAGTTTTTTTTTTTTAAATTTGAAAATAATTAAATTTATGATTTGTAGAAAAAAGTAATAAATTTTCCGGGTCTGGGGCTGGGTCTGGAGATTTAAGTATTCGATGGGTCTGGGGATGGGTCTCACATTTTATACCCGGCCGGGGACGGAGAAAAATTGAGTACCGGGGCTGGGGCCGGGGATTGCTGTATCCTCCCCGTACCCTACCCATTGCCATCCCTACTGTCGTTTTTGGTTTAGACAATTTTACTTTGTAAATTTGGACCGCAAGGGGTCGTAACCTTGGGGGACTTGTCCTTAGGTGAGGACCTAGGTGCCTACGTACCTTTAGAAAGGGATTAAAGTCCACGTAGTTCGTCATGGTGACGTCTATAGGAGCTGTTGGGCTAGGTGATTACCTGTATTGGGCCGTGTGCGGCTAAGACGTGCGTAAGGTACTCCGGGAGGGCGAGCCACTCGTAGGAGGTTGGTTGCCTTAGTTGTGTGTGAGAAAGAGTCTCTTAGAGTGGTCGGGCGCTCTGATTGTAGGGATTTCTGGGACGGAGATGTTGCGGGTGTTGACCGGAGAGTGGCTGGAGCTCCGTAGAGTCGTAGAGCTAGCTCCGGATACGGTAAGTAGATGTGGACACCGAGCAGACAAAGAGTAGCTTCTGTCGGTTCAAAGTACTAGTACTTGCTCTTATGTATTTATGGTTTCCTGATGTTGTCTTGAGGTTCTGATCCCCTAAGTACCTCGGGTGAGGGCCTTATATAGTGTGTGTGGGGATGACGTGCTCGACCCACGTTCTCGTGGGTCGTCCCATGATGTTTGGGGGTCTTCCCACGTCTTTTGGACGGGAGTCCCCGAGGAAAGACGTGGATACTGACCACGTAAGGGGTAGATGGGAGGTGCCACGTGTCACTAGTGCGGAATACTGTGGAGCTTCTAGAATCTTAGTGCCATGTGTCCCTAGGAGAAATAATCCGTAGTTACATAAGTCCCCCAAGTCTACGGATGTCGGGCGCCCGTGGACTTAAGTTTTTTGTCAGTAAGCTACTTAGGAGGGTTCAAGAAACAACCTTCCATTGCAGGTTTGCGGTTGAGCAACTTGAGTGCCTTCGAGAAGAGAGATTTTCAGCTGAGTTGGTAGATTCTCTGAATCCTTCTCTGGAACTTTTCGATGGTGAGCTCCGGGGTCGGATGAAGGCTAATTCTTCGCAGAACCTTGCTTATCTTTGTCAGATGGCTGACCGCCCGATGGACCATCGGTGCTTTCTCATATCGGTGGGCGTGCTCCCGAGATTGGATGTACTTCTCAGTAGCTGGCTGAGGTGATCCAGCAGAAGAAGGTGGAGGATGTTGGCAACGTTGAGCCTGAAGTGGCCGATGCCATCATAGATCTTGGGGATGCCCAAGAGTAGGCTTATATAGGTTTTTGGGTTTTACCCTTTGTAATAGGTGGACGCCTCTCCCATTATTGATATTTAATGAGAATTTGTTAAGAGTTTCACTGTCTCTCTTTTTACTTTTAGGCAAAAATTTCTCGCACGAGTATAGTTTCTCTCATTTTTTTGGCTATCTCTTTACTTCTGGGTAAAAAGACTTTTTGCATGAGTATCGTGTGATCAGGATAGTCGCATATTGTTCCTAGCGTGTTTTGTGTGAACGTTCATCGTGTTTTCGCACCCAAGGGGTTTTGAACCACGCTTTTAGGGGAATGTTAGCTTGGCCTTAGAGGCTCTTTAGCGTTTCTTTGGGCGGGTGGCCCGTTGTCTTTTCTTAGGACTTATGCGAGTGCTTTTGGAATTTAAGCCATGTCTCTTTTCAGAAAGGAATACTTCGATTAATGATAAACAAGATGGTTACACTCGTGCAGCCTCAGTTAGGCTGAAAGTAAACAAAATGATTACATTCAAATAGCCCTGGTCAGGCAGGCCTTTAGTCAGGCTGAAGTGAATCCTAAATTTGAAACAAAAGGAGACATACGTGATTTGACCGAAAGGTGGTCTAGGAGTGCAAAGTGCATTTAGAGCTTAGGCGGAGGTTTGGTCTGGGTGACGGACTCCATCGTCTTTCCTCCTAACTCTTTACACTCGGGGGGTTCCTCGCGTGATTCTCTGGGACCAAGGCGAGCGACCTTGGCGGTCTTGGTTAAGCTTGCTGCGTAGCATGCTCGCGCTAGTTTTTGGTCCGCCATGATTTCTCCAACCTCGTGGGGTGTTGGAAACTTCATAGTGAGCTGTGCGGTGGACACTACAGCTCTGAGTTTGTTCAGGGACGATCGCCCTAGGATGACGTTGTATGCCGAAGGCGCTAAGACGATGATGAAATCTGCGTCAAGGCTTGTAACCTTTGGTAAAGTGCCCATAGTCGTTCAGGCTGTTATGATTCCTTCTGCGGGAACCTGGGCTCCTAAGAACCCTATGAGTGTGCTGGGGAAAGGCCTTATGCTAGCCTTGTCCATCCCGAGTTTTTTGAAGGTGTTGAAGTAGATGACGTCTGCTGAGGATCCTTGGTCTATCAGGACTCATTTGAACTCGTAGTTAACAATGAGTACGGTTACTACCAGGGGGTCGTCATGGACCGATCCCTCTAGGTATGTGAGGTCGAACATGATAGGGTCTCCTTTGGGCTCGCTTCTCTTTTTGTGCTTTGGGGCATAGTCAAGGGCGAGTGTGGAGCGTTCCACCCTTTTCTTGTTTTGCGGTTGTGAGGTAGTTCCTTTCTGCAGACCGCCTGCGATGTCATTGATTACCCCGCGAGTAGGTGTTTGATCGTTGGCATCTCGCAGATGTTCCGCATTAGCTCTGCTCTCCTCCTTGATATATCTGTCTAGCTGCCCTTTACGGATCAGATCCTCGATCTGATCTTTCAAGTGGATGCAATCATTGGTCTCGTGTTCGTAATCTTTGTGGAACTGGTAGTACTTGGACTTGTCCACCGGCTTTCCAGTTTTTTCGCCTCTTAATCTGTGGTGGGAAATTGAGCATGTCCGAGTGATAGATTTCTTCGAGGACTCCGACGTGAGATTTGTTGAGGGGACTGTAACTTGTGAACCGTTCTCTGGGAGGCGTTCGAGGTCCCGGTGGCGAGCGTTTTCAGCTGTTTTTCTCCTTAGAGTTCTGGTTCTCCGTTGCCGTTTTCTCCTTTTTCTTCTCTGCTCGCTCCATGTCGGATTTACTTATCAAGAACTTCCTCATTTTGTCTTTGGCGATTTGCGCATTTTCTTCTTGGATGAACCATTCAGCGCGGTCCATCAGTTCCTGTAAGGTAGAAACAGGGCATCTGTTGAGTTCTCCGTAGAACTGCGAACATCGGAGGCCTTGCTTGATGACGAAGATCGCGACGGCATCTTGGAGACCTCTGACCTGGAGCAAGAGTTTGGTGAAGCGGGCTATGAAGGCTTGTAGGGTTTCTGCTTCTTGGTGAAAACTGATAAAGAAGTCTTCGTTCTTTTGGTATTCCTTACTGCTGGCGAATTGAGTGAGAAACTTTTGCGCCAGTTGGTTGAAGCTATGGATTTAGTTGGTAGGTAGCAGTGAGAACCACCTCAGAGCTGCCTCCTTCAAGGTCGAAGGGAAGACTCGGCACTGCTGACCGTCCGTCATGCCCAATATTGACTTAGCCGAATTGAAGGTATTAATGTGATCTCATGGATCGGGGTCTCCGCCATACGGTTCCATGTGGATCGACATCTTGAAGTCCATGGGTACGTGTTCATTCATGACCTGTTGGGTGAAAGGGTGTCTCCATTTTCCTTGGAAGTCGAAACTGGGCCACTGTTATTGTCCTGAGTGAGTGGGCATGCCGTAGGGGGCATACGGGTTGTAAGCTCCTGCCCAGGACATGTGGAGATAAGATCCCGGCGGGTAGTTTGGGACAGGTGGCCGCGGGTAATCCGTGGGCGGGCACACTGCTTGCCTGGCGACCATTGTTACTCCAGACAGGATTGTTGGTGGGGGAGCTGGCGCTGTCAGTGATAATCTTGCAAAGTCCATGGGTAGAGTCCCGAACTGTATCGCGGGCAAGCTGGTAGGGTCGCTGGGAGGTCATGCGGGCGCGCTATGCAGTGCTACCGGCAGTTGGACGCCTACGCTTGCTTGGGGACAATTCCTATTTTGTTCCCGTTGTTACTGACTGAAGACACCCTATTTTGTCTGAAGTTTTAAAACTAATGAATAGTGGTGCAAGTAGGATCAACCTAAAACCCCGAGGATTGTGAGGAAAGAACCTAGATAAGATAAGTCCGTTTGAGTGTAAAAAAAAAAGATGAAATAAGAGTCATTTGAGGTTAAATTTTGGCAGCAGACGAAGATTCGATCCGTATAGTTTCATATGAATTCTTTTGGCTTTGAAATTTGTTCCTTTGCGTAGAGGATGAAAACTCCTTGAAAACGGACATAAGATTTGTGCGAATCGGATATCGGACATAAGAGAAATGAGTCTGGGAAAAAGGTTGGATGAGGGATGAAGGCCTTTAAAAATTAAAATCTGGCAGTCATGAAAGATTTGATCACTGAGATTTCATGTTAATCCAGATGGGCCCGAAACTTCTTCTGTTGCGTAGATGACGAAAAATCCTTGAAAATAGACATAAAGTTTGCTCAAATCGGACACTGGGAGGGCAATAAAAAGGCTCTGGAAAGAAGGGGTCGCGACCCCCCTCAAAAAAGTCCAAAAATTTCCTGCTTTTTTGCTGTTTCTTCCCCTACAAGTAAATTGGGGTCTATGTGCGGGTAGTTTTATATGTCGCGACCCCCCTTGAAAATCACAATTTTCGCGATTTCCTCCTGCATTTATTGCCAAATCAAGAAGGGGTCGCGACCCCCAACCCATTAATGCCCAGATTCAACTTTCCTTTCATATGACTCATGAAATCACTATAAATAGTGAGTCCCATCACTTGTCAAAAGAGGAGGAGGAGGAAAATAAGAGAGGGCGAGAAATTAAGAATCGAAAGGCCGCGAGAAAGAAGGAAGAAGTAGAAAAACGCTCTAACTATATTCCACCATTTTTATATTGCTTCACTCATATTCTCTTGATTGGCGGGTGATATTCACTTCTTGTTTGTATATTTTACATCTTTTGGGTTGCAATCCTTCGGTGTAGGTGCCACAATCCTACATTCGACTAACGCACCCCAAAATTTTTGTCTTGCCTTCTTCCTTTTTCTGAAAATAAAAAGGGGTCGCGACGGGTTGGTACAGCCGTCGCGACTCCCTCCCTGTAAAATAACAGAGGGGTTGCGACGTATTGATTCATCTGTCGCGACCCCTACTATCACAGTGATCAAGGGTCGCGACGCATGACCTTACCCATCGCGTCCCCCTTACTTTTGGGGAGGCAGAAAATGTTTTGCTTTTATTTTTCAAATATTACTTTCCCTTGTGTAACCTAGTGCCACCAAGAGACTTTTGTCTTTATAGGAGCATTAGCCTTCACGCCATCTGGGCATTTCGCCTGATTCGCCTTCACACGCACACCTTTATGACGTTTTCGTTACTTGTATGTATTGTATGGTAGATAGGTACCAAAAGGCATTGTCCTCTTTAGGTACATTGCACTGGGAGCCATCTGAGCATTCGCTTGATGAACCTCCCCTCACTCATACACTCGTATGTCACAGGAACTACGTGGGCTTTGATCCCTCTTTGAAGGGTACATAGGCCCTAGGCTTTTATCCTAGTTCAAGCCCTCCCTCTTTCATTCCTCATTTTCTCCCACGATTGTATATATTTTCAAGGCCAAACAATTTTAATATTAATTTTTAGGGTAACCGTCTTCGGACGGGGGAAGAAGGGTGCCTAACACCTTCCCTTCATCTCAATCAGACTCCCGAACCCAACATTTTGTGAAAATTCATTTTTACCCCACTTTTGAACTTCCCTTTATTCTTCGAAGTTTCAAAGAAAATTTGGTGGTGACTCCGTCGAGCGCGCTGTCATCACAGTTGGCGACTCTGCTGGGGACTTTTACTTAGAGAGTCAAGCCCTTTTCTTTTAAAAATTAATATTTAAATTGTTTTGGCCTTTAATATTGGATATTTGTTTATGTATATATTTGTTCTATATATTTTTCTCTTGTTTTGAAATGTTTCCACTTTAAAGTGGAAGGGAAGGGTAGTTAGGATGCTCCAAAAACTATGAACGCATTATTTAAATTTATACCCACCCACGAATTGGCTCCTATGCCCGGAACAAGTCCAAATAAGTTAGAACGGGATACGAAAATCTTTTCCTGTTGGGCTTAGGCCTATAGAGGTTGACCTATCTATCCTACTTAGATTGTTACTTGCCTTGAGGGTTGATCTGCGCAGACTTTTCTGCGACAGAATCCTCTCTTAAACCAAGGTCACCTTTGATAGGGGCAATCTAATGGCCCTTTTAGGGTGTCTAGATCCCAAGATGAACCATGTGTAAGTTGACCTTAAAACCTATCCTTATTAGGTCAGCCTATTTTTGAGACCTTAAGAGCCTAAACTTTAGGACACAAGGAGCAAACTCCCTCATTTCGTTTCATGTATACATTTTAAAAAAGAGTAAGAATAAAAAATAAAAAATAAAAATGTTCATTTTTCTTATAATTTTTCTTTGCATTGTACATAAAATTGCCTTTCGAATTAAGACCATTTTTTCTTTGCATCACATATATATAAAGAAAAACTAGCCTTTGCGTTGTAAATTTTTTTTTTCCTTTTTCTCATAATTTCTTTTAAATTGTATATATATAAAAAAATTTCTTTGCATTATATAAAATTTTTTTTATATTCTAATAGTTTCTTTCGCATGACATATGTATATAAAAAAACTTTTCTTCGCGTTACCTAAAAAGAATTCTTTTTCTCATAACTTTCTTTGCATGTATATATAAAAAAAGAACTTTTCTTTGCAAAGGGAAATTTTTTTTTCTCATAACTTTCTTTGCATTGTATATATACTAAAAAAAGGAGAGGAAAATCATGTACATTGTATATATAAAAAAACAAAATTAAAAAGTTTCACTTTTCTTATAATTTTTTTTACATTGTATATAATATTGTCTTTTGAATTATGAATAAAAGAAAAAAAACAAATTTTCTTTGCATTGTATATATATAAAAAATAATAATTTCTTTGCATTGTGTAAAAAAAAAACAACAATTTTTCCTCCTTATAATTTCATTTGCATTGCATACAAAATTCTCTTTTAATAAAAAAAAAACTCCTTCCCTTTGCATTGCATATATAGAAAAAAATTCTTTGAATTGTGTAAATTTTTTTCCTTTTTTATAATTTTATTTGCATTGCATATTAAAATTCTCCTCTGAATAAAAGGAAATGAAATCACTTTTTCTTTGCATTATATGAATGAAAAAAATATAAAATTTTTAAAAAATTTTCTTTGTATTTATCATTGTTTTGAAAACTGGGCCGGACCGGCCGGTTGGACCGGAAAACCGGCTGCCAGTCCGGTCCGGAATAACCAATGAACCGGTGAGGTATAAAACCGGTTAAACCGGTCAAGAACCAGTGGTTTAGACGGTTCGATCGATTTTTCTTTTTTTTTTTTTAAATTTTTTTTTGTTGTTTATGATTTAATATTTATTGAAAATTTGTTGTGACTTGTAGTTGTAAGGATTGCTCTATTTCAGTATTTATTGTTTGGTTTGTGATAAGATTTGAGACTTAAATATGTTGATCCTTGAACTTATTTGAAGAGTTTAATATGATATTGTAGTAATTTGCAACTTATTCTATTTCTTATCATGTTTAGATCGAGATGGAAACATATAATTATGAAGTATATAATTTTTTTATGATATATTTTAGTATATTTAATTAAAAATATATATTTTAAATGCCACCGGTTCGACCACGGTTCAACCACGGTTCGACCATTGAACCGTGAACCAGTGCCTCGATCGGTTCAATGACCGGTCCGGTTTTAAAAATATTGGTATTTATATAAAATTTTCCTTTGAATTGTGAAAAGTTTTTTTTTCTTTGCATCGTATATATAAAATTTTCTTTATATTATATAAAACAAAAAATTTTCCTTTTTCTTATAAAAAAGTTATTTTTCTATAATTTTCTTTGCATTGCATTTAACATTTTCTTTTGAACTATAAAAAAAAACAATTTCCCCCCCTTTTTTTTTAAAAAAAATTATTTGTATTTTATATATATAAAAAATATTTTCCTTTTTCTTTGCATTGTATACAAAAAAGTTGTCTATAAAAAATTATTTTTCTTTTTTTCATAAATTTCTTTGCATTGTAAAATAAAATAAAAATAAAAATTTTCTTTTTCATTCTTTACCACATTTGTTTCTAATTTAAATCACCATTATTTTTCCTTTCCTCTTGTGAATAATATTAGGATGTTTTCTCCCCCACATTAATTCCTAGGCCATAGGATTGTAATAACATTTGTTCATTTATCTGCATAGCTAGTAAACAGTGGCTATATTTACAATTATTGAGGTGCATGAGGTCAATCTTTTGGCCTTTTAACTAGCAAGCCTCACGCGAGCTACAGTCAAGGTCGCAACTGGTAATTGAGACGTTTAACATGAAAAAATATATTCTTTTTCCTACTAATAATGAATTTTCATTCTTTGAGGAATCTATGTTTATGTTAAGAATCTCATTTGCCAATCGCAAAATTTGACTAAAATTCATCCAAAGAACGCGGTATGAGAATTCATCCCCAATTTGGTAATGTTGACATTCGATCAACAAGGAGGTATAGCGTGTATGAACCATTTATTTTTGCACAACAAGCAACGCAAGTATACTATGCACCTTATCCCACAGGCACAGGTCGAGACAAGGCTAATTGGTTGGCAGTCATTAGAACAAAAGCGAGGAGCACTATTGATGCCCCTAGCACACAAGATGACGGTGATGCATATCAGGAAGATGAAAGAAATGAAATTGTATCTGCAACTACTGACAATGATGAGATTCAGAATTTGCATGATAGGGAAGCTGTATACGAAGAAGTTCATGATGTACCGATTATCGATGAAGATGTTGAAGAAGATCCTTTGGAGGCTTTTGGATGAGATGATGTTACTGAAGAAGAGGACGAAGATTTAGTTTATGAAGATGATACTGAAGATGAATGATCTTTTTTTTCTTTTTTTGTTTTTTGTTGTCTCTTAATGGGTTTTGTGATCACTTAACAATGATTTGTAGAAAATATTTTGTGATGTTGGTGGATTACTTTATACTATTTGTTGTGTTTGGATGTCAGATTGTTTTCATGTTATTTGAATTTGGTATTCTTTACAATATAATTTTTGAATGCCTTATAATTTCATACTATTTGTTTACTCAATCTATGTAGTTGGATTGTCATGCAGATGTCAAGTGGAAGAACAGGACGAGGAAGAGGTCGAGGTGGGGTTAGATCGAGAACCCTGCCTTATACACCGTTGTGTTCACCACCCTTAATTACACAGCCCTCATCATCAGCTTCTATTGGTCAACCACAAGAACTTGTGGAAGAACTTCAGCACGAGGTCCCTACAAATCCGTCTCAACAACAAGGGAGAACTGGTTCTACTAGTGTTGACTCATCCGCGATTATACCTCGAGGGAGAGACCCTACTGATGGGAAGCTTTGGATACAACCATGTGGCCAATCGTAAGTATTAGATTGTTTGCGTCTTATGATAGAAATAGTTATCTTCAAATTTTAATCACTTGTTGGAATATGCAGATTTCATCCTTCTGTTCAACCAATTAGAGTTATACGAAAAGTAATTACTTCAAAATTTGAGGAACCACATCATGTTTGGAGTCAGGTTCTAGAACAAATTAGGAACCTCTGGTTCGACGAATGGGCAGTTAATTTCAAAGTCTTGATCTCTATTTTCTTTTCTTTAAACTGTAGTTTTCTTTTTACTGATGTTCGTACAATTTTCATAGAAAAACTTCAAGTGGCTTCCACAATATGAAGATAGGATCAAGGCTTGTTGGAACTTTAAGGCTGATGAGCGTTTTCGAGGATTAATGAAAGAAGTTCGATTGGCTTGGAAGGAAGGTCAGAGGCCTGCTTGGATGCCTGAAGGATGCTTGCATGAGTTGGGAAACATTTGGTTAACTGAGGAATATCAAAAAAAGCAACTTCAAAATAAGCAAAATCGAGCTTCAGCAAAAGGCGGTTCATTACATACTTGTGAATCCATTACTATTTCAGAGCATAAGAGGAGAATGGTAATGGTAACATTCAAATATATTTTGCATATTTTGCATGATCATTCACTACTTAATTGGATGATATTTTAAGTTGATTATGACATTTATGTACATACTAGAGCTGCATGTGTAAAAGGTATTTCTGGTATAAGGTTTTGATGGTTAGCTTATTTATATAGATGGATTATGGTCAAGATGCTGTTCAATTTGTCATTTTATTTCTTTCTGGTAAATATTTTTCTTAATGTTGTTTTTATTCCTTATAGATGGTAGCTACAGGAAAAGAACCGTCATTACTTGAGCTTTTTTTGAAAACTCATAAGAAGAAGGAAACCGGTGAATTTGTTGACAAAAGATTCGCTGATGTATTTGTAAGTATGATCTTCTTTTCTTGATGATTGGGTAAAATTTTAGTTTCAATTATGTTAAGTAGACGCCCATTGTAATATTTTTCATGTTGATTGTATATTTACAAGCTGAATATAATAGAATCACATCAACTAGATCCTCTAATGCTTCAGCTGATTCCATGAATGATAATATCCTTCCGGAAGAAGAAAAAACTATGTGGTTGGAGGCTGTTGGTGGTGTAAATAAGAAAGGTCGTATTTTTGGCGGGGGATCAGAAACGCCAGAAATATGTTGTAGTTCAAGTGGGAAATCAATAGCTACTCAATCATCATCTTGGTTTCATCCAGAAATTGAACAAGAGATAGAACGATGCGTGGCAAAGGCCAATGAGGAGTCAAATGCTGCAATAAAAAAGTTAGAAGAGAATTACAAGAAGGACATAGATGAGTTGAAGAAGCTAATTATTTCTTCCCGTAATCAACATGAGCAAGATGATGATGCTTCAGAGTGAACTAAATCTTTATGTATTTGTGAACACTTTAGAACACTTAACATTATCTCATTTTTCTTTATATTGCACATTAGTTAAATTTTACGAGAACTTTTATGTTTAGTTAATTTGTATGACTACTTTTATGTAACATTTGGGTTATATATATATAAATATATTGGTTTGCAGGATGAATGGTTTTTTGTAATAAAAATATGAGCAAAAAGAATATAAAGGGTAGGTTGACAAAATTTTTAAGTTTACCCACGGAAAAAATCCGTGGCAAAAAACACTATGTGGCAAATTTACCCACGGAAACGTCCGTGGGTAATTACCCACGGAATGTCCGTGGGAAATTACAGAATTCCGTGGCAAATTAGCCACGGCAAAAGCCGTGGGTACTCCGTGGCTATATTTACCCACGAACTCTTCCGTGGGGAATCCGTGGGGATTTCCCCACGGACACCAAAGTCCGTGGGTAAATGTTTACCAACGCCATTTTTAGCCACGGACTTAATCCGTGGCTAATTCCGTGGGCAAATACATTTACCCACGGAAATTCCTTGATTTAGGCACGGAATTGTCCGTGGCTAAATCTATGATTTGTTGTAGTGACGTGTGCGTAGCAAAACTTTTCTTTACACTCTAGTCTTGGTCTCTCATAGAATCCTTTGACTGACAAGGAGATGACTAGAGACCCAGAGAATGATCCTCAAGATAATTGCAAAGTAACCACTTGTTTCTTGAAAAAAAATCTTAATCAAGATACCTGTAAGGACCCTTTATTGCATTATTTTGCAAAGAACTCAACATGGTATTTGTGGTGAAGCCATTTCTCTCATATTCTTTTATTGACTTGTTTCTTTTATTTTTCATTTTGTATTGGGCTGGCGCCCGATAATTTTTTGGCTTGAAGAACGAGTCTGGCTGTTGAAGCTAGATGGTGACTAAAGAATCACCTTTCTAGATTCATTCTTGCCTTGAGCCTCAACACTTGCATTGGGAAACCCTCGTTTTAAATTCCCATTATAGAGAGGGCAATCGCTTTAGAACTACCATTCTCGCCTTAAACCTAGTGCCTGCACTAGGGAATCACCCTTCTAATCTTCTATCTGAACCTCGATGCCTGCATTGGGGAATCACCAAATGGGCCATATTTCAGACCCCAATGCCCGCAATGGGGGATGTGCTCTCAACACGTGTTTAGTACTCAGTGTTTATAGTGGGGAAATATTGTCGTAGGGCATGTTTTGGTCTCTCATTGGGGAACCATCATTTCAAACTCGTGTCGGCCTTAAAATCCTATTGTCTGCATTAGGGAATCACGATTCTAAGACCATGTCTGTCCCGAGTCATAATACTGGTCTAGAATCTCGGTATCCCCATGAGAAAATCATCACCTTAGATCATGTTTTGAACCTCTATATAGGGAGTCATCATCTTGAGTTTGCCTAGAACCTTAGTGCATGCATTGATGAATCATCGTGTTAGACTTTTCTCCCGGTGCCTATTTGGGGAGTAATTACCTTGGGTCTTGTCGTGAACTCCAATGTCCATGACTGCCATGAAACCAGTGATTGCACCGGGGAATCATCTTTTAGCTTATATGTCACTAACCCCACGGCATACTCTGGGGACTACCATTTTAGCTCATGACCAATCCATGATGTAGTGACCATGATTCCACATAGCACCCCTTGTGTCCATCACAAACTCCAGTGCCTGCACTGGGGAACTGTTATACCTCGAACTCGATGCCTATGTCAGAGAGGCATCACTTTAAAATCTTATTTGTTTTAAAGTCCTTAGTGCATGCATTGTGAGATTATCACATTTTAGTTCTGCAGGTGCCTCAACTGGGATTATTCAGATAGTTATCGGATCAAGGGATCGTAAACCCAAGTCCCATGGTTTCATTAACACCTCTGTACTCCCTGATGGTACAAGCCACAACTTTCATGAGAGTGTCACGTGAATGCACGTGGTCATTCAACTAAGGCAAGTAGCACTTTTCAAGCCAATATTCAAGTATTAATGAGGAACAACAAGATCACCCCAACTCCGGAGTTTGAGGGTAGATTCGCAAAGAGGGTAAAATGTGACAAGCTCGATTAGAAAATGTTAGAGTGAACGACACCAAATAGTTTGAAATGCCTTAGAATCTTTTTCGAATGAACTTCGTCACACTTATTTTGGGAATAAAGTAAAGTGTCTTTTCCCTCAATAATTCATTTTCTCCATGTCCTTCATTCTAGTTCTTCTCTCATTCTTATTCATGTGTTACTCGGGCATCCTAATGCTCGAAATTCTCGTATAATTTGATCAAACATTGACAATTAACTTGATTGATAAAAGAAGATATCGCACATATGCAAAGTCGTGAGTCTCTCGAGAAGCATCACTCACTTCATAAGTGACATGCTTCACACACCTCAGTCTTAGCCATGTCTTTCGGGAAAAAATAATAATAAGAAAAATAAGGAAAAAGGAAAAGAAAAATAAAAATAAGGAAAAGAGCCTTAATAAAAGCAAATGAGTTGGCTATATCAATGATATGAGGCATTTCTTGGTTTTCGCAAAACACAATAAAGATCACCTCTAGTCACCCCATTTGGGTTGGGAGTGGAGTTTTCAAAAGTCTAAACCTAGTCTATATTAACCTGGGATGGGTAGTCTTTCGACTTTGTAGGAATCAATTGCAAAAAAAAAAAAGAGGAACATTTTCACTTCACTCATCCAAACATTATCATCCATTGTCAGCCACTTTTAGGCCTTCAATCGTATGTTTTTAAAATTACTTGACATTAAAATAAACCCTGGGAATAATAAGGATAACTCACGATATAAGTTCAATCCATGATAAGAACTTTGTTTCTTATGCAAGTTTAGTATCCAATTGGCTTTGCAAATGACCAATGTGAGAGTCAAACCTTGTGGAAAGTTATTTGAGCCAAACACTAACTTCTTTTTATCAATTATCATTGAGTGTAATCTGTCTGCTCATGCCGGTTCTAGAACTTGTTTTTAATCTTAATTGAAGCTTTACATGCATTGGTTTGATAGAAAGGATGGATGAATTAATTTCATTCTCCCTTTGTCCAAACTCAAACCTCATTTATATTCCCTTTTGCCACCTATTTTGAGCCTTTTATTAAGCAATTTTCAAAACACTTCATCACGAGATTCTTGGATGGGTATTATGTTTTGACCTATTGCATATATTGTCTGACCACTCATTCTCACGAGTTGGATTTGCCTATCGATTCAAATAAGTCAAGAAAGGGCTTGAGAAAAAGAAAAGAAATAATAAATGATTATTAATGGAAAAAAGGAGAGAAAAGAAATAAAAGTGCACAAGCGAAAAAAAATGAGAGAAGATCTAAGACAAACTCTTTTGGTGGATAGAGAATTGTCGCTTGGTTAGCATCTTCCATTTTTAGGTCAAATTTATCGTGCTCATTCAAGAAACTATTATTTCATGCTTGATAATAAACTTCATTTCTTAAACACTTTTTCCACTTTAGCCATTCCTCAATCATTACAAGCTTTTAAAGACCTCTTAATCTATTACACTAACACATCCGTAGTGGAGATATATATATTAATTACAAGCCTATGGTAACCGGCTAGTGGAACAGATTTGAGTGAAAATATTCCAACAATGGCGAGTGAGAGAATTACTTGTTCTTTGGTCGGTTGTATTTGCTAGTTGGATGCTCAGTTTGTTCAAAGACCTTATTACTTCTCAAATGCAGAGCTCCTGGGTTAGAGCAATTTCAATTTAAAGAGTTTTTATTATTTTCCCACAATAATTTTTGGATTGTGAGGTGGAAAGAACCTAGAGAAGATAAGTCCGTTTGAGTGTCAAAACAAAAGATGAAATAAGAGTCATATGAGGTTGAATTTTGGCAGCAGACGAAGATTCAATTACTATAGTTTCATCTGAAGTCTATTGTCTTTGAAACTTGTTCCGTTGCATAAGGATGAAAAATCCTTGAAAACGAAAATAATATTTGTGCAAATCAGGTATTGGACGGAAGAGAAATGAGTCCGGGAATAAGGTTGAATGAGGGACGAAGGCCTTTAAAAATTAAAATCTGCCAGTCATGAAAGATTTGGTCACCGAGATTTTATCTTAATCCGGATGGGCCCGAAACTTCTTCCGTTGCGTAGAGGACGAAAACTCATTGAAAATGGACATAAACTTTGCACAAATCGGACATCGGGAGGGCAAGAAAAAGGCTCAGGAAAGAAGTGGTCGCGCCCCTAAAAAAAGTCCCAAAATTCAAAATTTTCCCGCTTTTTTGCTGTTTCTTCCCCTACACGTAAATTGGGGTCTATGGGTCGCGATGGGTAGTTTTATACGTCACGACCTTCGCTGGAAATTGCAATTTTCGCGATGTCCTCCTGCATTTATTGCCAAATCAAGAGGGGGTCGCGACCCTTTGGGTTATACGTCGCGAACCCCAAGCCATTAATGCCCAGATTCAACTTTCCTTTTATATGACTCATGAACTCACTATAAATAGTGAGTCCCATCACTTGTAAAAAGAGGAGGAGGAGGAAAACAAGAGAGGGCGAGAACTTAAGAATCGAAAGGCCGCGAGAAAGAATTGAAGCAAGAGGTAGAAAAATGCTCTAACTCTATTCCACCATTTTTATATTGCTTGATTCATATTCTCTTTATTGCTGGGTTATCTTCACTTCTTGTTTGTATAGTTTATATCTTTCGGGTTGCAATCCTTCGGTGTAGGTGCCACAATCCTACATTCGACTAATGCACCCGAAAATTTTTGTCTTGCCTTCTTCCTTTTTCTGCAAATAAAAAAGGGGTCACGACGGCTTGGTACAACCGTCGTGACTCCCTCCCTGTAAAATAACAGAGGGGTCGCGACGTATTGATTCATCCGGCGCGACCCCTACTATCACAGTGATCAGGGGTCGCGTCGTATGACCTTACCCGTCGCGACCCCTCCTAATTACTTTTGGGGAGACAAAAAATGTTTTGCTCTTATTTTTCAAATATTACTTTCCCTTGTGTAACCTAGTGCCACCAAGAGACTTTTCTCTTTATAGGAGCACTAGCCTTCACGCCATCTGGGCATTTAACCTGATGGGCCTTCACACGTACACCTTTATGACATTTTCGTTACTTATATGTATTGTATGGTAGATAGGTACCAAAAGGCATTGTCCTCTTTAGGTACATTGCATTGGGGACCATCTGGGCATTCGCTTGATGAACCTCCCCTCACTCACACACTTGTATGTCACAGGAACTACGTAGGTTTTGATCCCTCTTTGAAGGGTACGTAGGCCATAGGCTTTTATCCTAAGTCACCCTTCCTCATTTTCTCCCACGATTGTATATATTTTCAAGGCCAAACAATTTCAATATTAATTTTTAGGGTAACCATCTTCGGACGGGGGAAGAAGGGTGCCTTACAACTTGCCTTCATCTCAATCAGACTCCCGAACCCAACATTTTGTGAAAATTCATTTTTACCCCACTTTTGAACTTCCCTTTCTTTTTCCAAGTTTCAATGAAAATTTGGTGGCGACTTCGTCGAGTGCGCGGTCATCACACTGACGTATAGCCGCTATCTCTGCCTCAAGTCGGGCTAGCTCTAGCTCCTGCGAGGTCCTTGTCGGCTCTGCCATTTCCTGATTGCCGGTTAGAGGGCAAGGATTGTGTGGCATGCCATAAGGATGCTGGGGGCATGCTTCCTCCTTGAGTGCTGGTGTCTGGACCACGGTCTCTACGATAGCTACTTGCATTGTGGAGGTGTTCTGGGCTTGAGTTGTACTCGGACCACCTACCTCGGTTGTGACCGTTTCAGCCGCTCCCTGCCTGTTCCTTGTGCTGCGTCTTAGAGCGCTTGCATCGGTCGTGGCTGCGGGGGCGTTTGAGTCGGTCATCTTCTAATATATCTTGTATTGAAAAAGTAAAAAATGCGGGTTTCTGAGCGTTAGGTGGGTACTCGTACTCCCCAAAAAATAAATGCCGTTTAGCGGTAGAGTGCACAAGGCTTTTGTGGTCTGAGAAGACTGCGGTGGGTGCCAATTTAACTATCGTTTTTGGTTAAGACAATTTTACTTTGTAAATTTGGACCGCAAGGGGTCGTAACCTTGGGGGACTTGTCCTTAGGTGAGGAACTTTGTCAATTTAGACCGCAAGGGGTCGTAACCTTGGGGGACTTGTCCTTAGGTGATGACCTAGGTGCCTACGTACCCTTAGGAAGGGATCAAAGTCCACGTAGTTCGTCATGGTGACGTCTATAGGAGCCGTTGGGCTAGGTGATTACCTGTATTGGGCCGTGTGCAGCTAAGACATGCGGAAGGTACTCCGGGCGGGTGAGCCACTCGTAGGAAGTTGCCTTAGTTGTGTAAGAGCAAGGGTCTCTTAGAGCGGTCGGGTGCTCTGATTATAGGGATCTCCAGGACGAAGATGTTGTGGGTGTTGACCGGAGAGTGGCCGGAGCTCCGTAGAGTCGTAGAGGTAGCTCCGGATATGGTAAGTAGATGTGGGCAATGAGTAGACAAAGAGTAGCTTCTGTCAGTTCAGAGTACTCGTACTTGCTCTTATGTATTTATGATTTCCTGATGTTGTCTTGAGGTTCTGATCCCTTAAGTCCCCCGGGTGAGGGCCTTCTATAGTGTGCGTGGGGAGGATGTGCTCGACCCACGTTCTCGTGGGTCGTCCCATGATGTTTGGGGGTCTTCCCACGTCTCTTGGACGGGAGTCCCCAAGGAAAGACGTGGATACTGGCCATGTTGGGGCAGCAAACTGAAAATAAGAATAAACACAAAAATAGGGAAATGTAAATTTGTTAGAGAAATTATAAAATGCGTGGTACCGGACTGAGGCACGGGTATCTCGTTATCTTTAAGGTAATTCACGCCTGCCACAGGTTGATTTTGCTATATCACCCGGTGCAGGGGTACTCAGACGCGTTACCTCCAGGATACAACAGCCCAGTACTCGCCTGTATGTCTACAACCTCTGCACGGAGGAAGTAGACATGACTCTGTCTCCCACACCTTTCTCTACCCAAATAACACACATGATATGTATACTATAATTTTATAAACAAGAAAATCTCTTACTACACATTCTCCTATTTTGTTAGTGGTGTGTCTGCTAACCAACACACACACATATATATATGTCACAAACTTGCACTATTACTTAAAGTATTTTAATGTGTTTTAATGCTACCATTAATTCTAAGCTTTGAACTAGTCAATTTGTATCATTCTCATTTCAATTATTTATAACATATTATTATATTAATTAATTTAATAAATTAATTTTATTAATTTATAATAATATCCAACAATCCCCCACTTATTATTATAAATTAACACACACATTTTTATACTTTAGTTTTTACATTTGGGTAGAGACAGACTATTATGCATAATATAGATAGCTAAATTGCCTTGAATCTATATTTAGCAAAAATATATATCTTGATCCAGAGACATGGTGGTATTCGCCTTGAACCATAACTACTTAAGGGAGACAAGACATATATACCTTGCACATAATAATCCAGGTGCAATATATGAGCCCTAGCCCGCACATTATGCGGCCGTGTGCGCACCCTGTTTCTTGAATGTGTTTCAAGAATATATGCCCTTCTATATTCTCATAGGAGCGGCCCCACTCCGTCACATTCAAATAGGTGAATTCTGTCAAGGGTATTCCTGCAATTAAGATACCCCACTCTTATAGAGCTACAAACTTCATTAAGAGTTTTAGAAAACTCAACTTCACATATCATTGCAGGAAAATGCACTTACATCATAGGGATAAATTAAGAGTCGAAACTCTTTTAAATGTGTATTTCAGCAGCCACTCTAGGTTGCTTTTAATCCATACGGGCTTTAAATATTTATCCCCCTCGATGTACACACCAGACTCTTTAACTACAGCTATAGTTTCAGAAAAACACACAATTCAAAGAATCTAGTAATGACGATATTCATCACAATAAGTGATTACAATTTATTGGCTTAAAAGAACTCATAATTATTATTGGTAGGTATCCCAAAATTCATAAATTATATTTTTCAATATATTCTTCCACCAAATAATAATATTAGCCAATAAAGTAAAACATTAATCTATTTAAGGAACTTTTTCAAACTCAATAATATGACCACAAATTAATTATTATTGTACTTCTTTGTACAATAAAAAATATTTAATTAGCACCAAGTGCTTATTAAATTAAATTAAGCACATCATCATCTCTAATTTGAAATGGTATCATCAATTTAATAAATTGATTACAAATAAATATATGCTTAATCTCACAATACCATTTGGGTCACATATTCACAATAAACTTAGTTCCAAAAAATGAATTATGTAATTCCCATTATAAATTGCATAGCAATTTTTAGTAAAAATAATATACCGTCAAAAAACTTTGGTGAACTTATTGATGGGTTTTGTGCCTCTCACAAGAATAACGCAAATCTTTGTTCACCCAAAAAATAATATTCTTGTGGCACTTATAAAATATCACATATGAATTTTGAAATTCATTTTTGTGAAAACATCACAAAATTCACAATGATTTTTCACAAGTATATATGTGTGCACACTTATTCACAATCAAGTGAATTCTTATTGTTTGAAAATATTTTCTCAAAATATTTTACCAAATCTATTTGGAAAATCTTCCAAAATTAATGACAAATTCATTTGTCGCAAATGACTTTAAAAGTCCACATGAGATATTGAACATCTCACAAAATATAGAATATAACATTCTATAAACAAACCTCTATCCCACATGAGCTTAAAATCACTTCACATGACATTTAAATAATGTCAAAATATATTACCACCAAAATACATGTCAAAAACCTTGTCATAAAACTATAACATTTTATGATCATTATCTGGCCTCAAATCAATATAAATTTTGGTTCAGCACAAATTTATTAATTAACCCAAAATTATATATTTATAAAAAGGCATAGAGGTGGTAACTCAAGCACATTTTTTCATAGTATTTACAAATAAAACTATATATTAAAATGTGCCCCCCACTGTCAATAAAAAATTTATTCTTAAATGAATAAATATAACAATGAGTGTTAGATACCTCCAGAAAAGAATAAAAAATATCTTTTCAAAATTTCTCATGTGAGAAACAATTTGATTGAAAGTCACATATCACAGATCTTAAAAGCTCACAAAATTTTATGAGTAATATTCATAAAAAATATGAAACATTATCATAAAATTAATTAAATCATTTTATTGCATATTAGTGATATTTAAGATATCAACCATATTTCCAATAAAATATTTGTATCACACAATGCTTTCATCCATTCTAATAAGTAACAGACATATATTCACACAAATTGTACAGACAAAGCATATAACAAACTATCTTAAATAGTTCAACGTGACTTGTCATGTACATTGAATATTTTAGTCATCATACTCTTAATTCTTACTTTATTGAATATCTCAAATAATTCACATAAAATAAATTTTATATTTGCTCTGGGTAGATATTCAAAACTTTCATAACTATATGAAACATACTTTGGTATATCATAATCCCTTCCAAAACTAAATTTTAAATTTTGGGAGTCATCACCAAATAAAATATTAATAATATTCACATGCTCACAAAAATTTAATCAAAATATACCAAAAACGTATGAATATTATTTTTGAGTTATTTTATGAAATAGAACTCAAATTTAATTTCTCACTATTCTTATTTTTCATTTGCTGCATTATGGGATTAGCCATGAATTACCTTAAACTTGTTGGGGCAGCAAACTGAAAATAAGAATAAACACAAAAATAGGGAAATATAAATTTGTTAGAGAAATTATAAAATGCGTGGTACCGGACTGAGGCACGGGTATCTCGTTATCTTTAAGGTAATTCACGCCTCCCACGGGTTGATTTTGCTATATCACCCGGTGCAGGGGTACTCAGACGCGTTACCTCCAGGATACAACATCCCAGTACTCGCCTATATGTCTACAACCTCTGCACGTAGGAGGTAGACAGGACTCTGTCTCCCACACCTTTCTCTACCCAAATAACACACATGATATGTATACTCTAATTTTAGAAACAAGAAAATCTCTTAGTGCACGTTCTCCTATTTTGTTAGTGGTGTGTCTGCTAACCAACACACACATATATATATGTCACAAACTTGCACTATTACTTAAACTATTTTAATGTGTTTTAATGCTACCATTAATTCTAAGCTTTGAACTAGTCAATTTGTAACATTCTCATTTCAATTATTTATAACATATTATTATATTAATTAATTTAATAAATTAATTTATAATAATATCCAACAGACCACATAAGGGGTAGATGGGAGGTGCCACGTGTCACTGGTGTGGGATACTGTGAAGCTTCTGGAAGCTTAGTGCCACGTGTCCCTAGAGGAAATATTCCGTAGTTATATCACTTTTGTTGAAAATAATTTCTAAACGTATTTATTTATTTATTATTTTTTGCTTGATGATATATACTTTTTTACATCTATATATGTTACCACTTAAATAATTGATGCTGATGAAGTTACAAAAGAGGTAATTTTAAGTTAGAAACAATATGATTTTGTTGGCGCTGGCAGAACGAATTTATTTGGTGTTGGGTATGCATGTAGCTGTCACTACACTTGAAAATTATGAACTTGCTGATGTTGATGCTGCACAAGCCTAGAAGGGTTTATGGCAAAATGCCAACGAGGTTTGTAGGCATATGTTACTTAGCACACTGTCTAATGATCTCTTTGATGTTTACAATGTTTATAATTAAAGAGGTAAACAAAATTTAAAAATCCTTGATCCTCAAATATACTACCAAGGACGCTGGAAAACAGAAGTTTGTGGTTGGCAATTTATATTGTTGGGAGATGACTGATGAAAAGGACATAAAAAAACAAAGCAATGAGTATCATAGGCTCTTTGAAGAACTTCGGGCTGAAAAGATTAATCTACCGGACAAGTTTGTAGTTGGAATCTTAATTGGAAAATTACCAGAATCTTGGAGTTCTTATAAACAACAATTAAAACACAAATAAAGCAGTTGTCACTAAATGATTTGATTACTGACATCATCAGAGAATACACCAACCAAAAGACGATTCAAATGGCAAGATGAAAGAAGATAACTGCAAAGGCAAATATGGTTGAGTCACACAACAAAAGGTACAACTCTTCTAAGAACAAAAGGAAATTTTCTTACAAACCCAATAAAAGTAATCCGAAGAAAAAAGGCAATTTTTTTGTATGTGAAAAACCTAGAAATCATGCTGCGTAGTGTAGAAAGAGGGCTAGAGGATCCAAAAAAAAAAGTGATAATCCTTCTAAGCCAAATGTAAATTTGGTTCAAAGAGATGATAGCAATGGTGATGAAGTAGATAGAATTTAGGGTAAATTGTTGTGAATAATTATCTGAGGTGAGGTCACATGCTCTCAGCCTCTCTCTCTTATATATTGTATTGAATAACAGAATGTAGGTACATGAAAGTTCTAGACACTGTACGGAAATTACAGCTGTACACATGAATACAATACACTGAAGAATGCTAATTACATAATTAACTATTTAATCATTTGCTTTAACACTCCCCCTCAAACGAGAGGGTGAGGATATCACTCCAAGTTTGTATCTGCAAGCCTCAAATGAATTCTGAGTCAGTGCCTTTGTCAAGCCATCTGCTACTTGAAGCTCTGAAGGTATATATCTCACATCAATGAACTTTGACAAAACCATATCTCGAACAAAGTGAACATCTATTTCGATGTGTTTGCTCCTGGCATGCTGAACCGGATTAGTGGCTAAAGCTTTGGCACTTAGGTTATCACACCAGAGGATGGCAGGCTGCCTTAGAGATAAACCGAGCTCAGTTAACAGAGAGTAGAACCATTTAACATCTGCTGCTCCATCAGCCAATGCCCTGTATTCTGATTCTGTGCTCGACCTTGAGACGACGCGTTGTTTTCTTGATGACCATGACACTAAAGTATCTCCCAAATACACACATATACCAGCCATGGACCGTCTGTCATCAAGATCCGTTGCCCAATCTGCGTCTGTAAACGTTGTCAGCTTCAGCTCTTTACACGGTTTTATATGAAGTCCCATTTGAAAGGTTCCTTTGAGGTACCTGAGAATTCGTTTCACTCCATGATAGTGAGACTCAGTAGGATTAGCAAGAAATTGGCTGAGTTTGTTAACTGGAAAGGCTATATCCGGCCGTGTGGTAACTAAATATTGTAAAGACCCAATCGCTTGTCGAAACAGAGAAGGGTTCTTCATGACAGCACCTTCATTTGCAACGAACGCCTTTCTTGTAACCATCGGAGTAGATACAGGAGCACAGGTAGTCATATTGAATCATTTTAGCATATCCATCACGTATTTGGCTTGACAAAGATGGAATCTAGTCTTGTCTCTGTGAACTTCCACACTGAGAAAGTAATATAAGGATCCTAAATCCTTCAAAGCAAAAACTTCATTTAGCCTTTGAATAAAATACTTTAAATAAGCATTGTTGTTTTCGGTGACTAAGATGTCATCAACGTAAACTAACACATACACTGTGAGTTTTGAAGTGCGTTGATAGAATAATGACACATCACTTTTAGCATTCTTGAAGCCCCATTGTAATAACATCAACCGTAGTCGATCGAACCACGCACGTGGAGCTTGCTTAAGACCATAGAGAGCCTTGACCAATCTGCATACATGATTTGGCTTTTGTGAATCAACAAAACCTTCAGGTTGCCTCATAAACACACTTTCCTGTAGGTGGCCATTTAGAAATGCGTTATTTACATCCAGTTGTCGTACTTCCCATCCAAACGTAGCTGCAATGGTTAGCACAACTCGTATGGTGGTAGGCTTTACAACCGGGCTGAAGGTCTCACCATAGTCAACTCCCTCTGCTTGTTGGAAACCCTTTGCCACAAGCCGCGCTTTGTGTTTCAAAATTGTTCCATCAGCCTTATATTTGACTCTGAATACCAACTTGCAGTCTATTAGCTTTTGATTCCCAGTGTTTGCAACTAGTTCCCATGTTTTGTTATTCTGCAAGGCTGTAAACTCATCAACCATAGCCTTCTTCCAGTGTAAAGAGGACAGAGCTTCGTTTACAGAGGAAGGTTCTGTGTTTGAATTCGAGCTGAAGGGATCTTCATTTTGTAACAGACCCACAAATGGGTATTTTGGTTTGTGGATTCCAGCTTTGGCCCTCGTCACCATTTGATGTGTTGCTCTGATGGGCTGACTAGGATTTGTTTCTAGCTCATCTTGGGCCTCAACAGAAGCATTTTTGGATTGGCCCGTGTTGTTGTTCTGAATGCCTTGTCCACCAGCAATTGAGGTATTCGAACCACGTGAGTTATTAGGTGAATCACGTGATGAAGATTCACGAGATTCAAAAGGACTATTACCATTATCATTTTGCCTGCCACATGGTACGTCATTTTCCTTGCCACATGGTACGGATTCTCGTGAAGAAGAGATTATATCCGTTGGATTATTAGCCGTTGGAGACTCACGGGATTCACTACCATTTAATACATCATCTTCATCACCTTGTTGCTTCTGTAAAGCTGGGGTTATGATATGAAAGGGTATTATACAACTTTCATTCTCGGGTGAGCCATTGCTTCTTCTGCTAAGAAAACCCTGTGAGCTTGGAAAAATCAGAGGGTTAAACACAACGTGCCTTGATATGTAAATGCGACCTGTTGAACTAAGACACTTATACCCCTTCTGATGAATCGCAGACCCAAGGTACACACACCTTTGCCTGTGATATTGAAACTTGTGAGTGTTATAAGGCTTCAGACATGGATAACATGCACATCCAAAAGGTTGAAGCGAGCTGTAATCTGGTGTTGACCCAAATAAGGTCTTCCAAGGTGTCTCATTCTTCAAAACTGGAGTTGGAAGTCGATTAATCAGAAACACTGCCACCTGAAAAGCATCAACCCAGTAAGTCAATGGAAGATGAGCTTGAGCTAGTAATGTTAACCCCATTTCTACTATATGTCTGTGTTTTCTTTCTACTCTTCCATTTTGTTCTGATGTGTAAGGACAAGTAAACCTTAACTCTATTCCACAAGCTTGAGCAACAGGAATAAAGGGCTTGTATTCAGCACCATTGTCACATTGTAAGCTTTTAATTCTTGTATTAAACTTGTTTTCAACTTGAGCACGAAAAACATTGAATGCATTTATGGCCTCTCCTTTATTTTTCAGTGGGAATAGCCAAGTGAAACGACTATAATCATCAAGAAAGGCAATGTAAAAACGATAACCATTCACTGAGTTAGTTGGAGATGACCCCCAAAGATTTGTGTGCACAAGTTCAAGAGGTGAAGAAGCTCGAGACAGAGATTTTGCAAAAGGTAGGAGTTTTGACTTTCCATATTGACATGCTTCACATACAAATTTTGAACTAAATTTTAATGGTTCAACATTACAACCATGTAAAATTAACTTTAAAACTCTATCACTTGGGTGACCAAGCTTCTGGTGCCATAACACGTAATTTTCCTTTGTCAACTCAGCTTCAGCCACATTTATTTCTGCTCTCCTGAATCCTCCATCATCACCCACTAAATACATTCCTCTGATTGCTGTCCCTTGCAGTACCTGTGCCCCCTTCTTGTCCTTCACAACACAAGATTTATTAGAGAAACATACATTCACATCATTGTCTTTGGTTAGCTTGTTAACACTCATTAAGTTTTTGGTTGCACTAGGTACTACTAACACCTCACTGAGATGTAGATTTGCATTTTCACCAGATAAAGAGGTTGATCCTACTCCTGCAATTTTAGCTTTAGCACCAGTACATGTAAATAAATGGGACTTACCAACAGGAGTGAAATTATCCAGTTGATCAGAATAAGGGGTTACATGGTGTGTGGCGCCACTATCCATGTACTACGCAGAGTCATCGACAACTTGAGGTGAAGCATAGTATGCTTGAGGAGAAGATGAGTTTCCAGTGTTTCCCGAAGTGACTTGTTGAAATTCTTTGTCAAAACGGTGCCAGCACGAACCAACCGTGTGTCCCAACTTGCCACACAACTAACACTGGGGACGAGGGGCATTGCCAGTGCCACTGCTGTTACTCTGATTTCCTCCTCCTCTTCCGCGTCCACGGCTACCACGTCGACCACCACGGAAGTTTTGGTTATTTCCACCACGCCAATTTGGCAAGTTTTGACCTCTTCCCTGACTATTGGAGCTATCACTTTTTTGAGCTATGTTTGCAGAGGGTTGTATAGTCATAGAAGCAAACTTGTTCAGTTGTTCTTGACGACCCTCAAAATTGAGAAGAGCAGTTTGAGTGTAGGCCCAAGTCAGATTCACAGTATTGCACAGTATGGTCACAACAGGATTATATTCACTGTCCAGGCCATTTAATGCGTACATAATAAGGTCCATTTGAGGGACCGGAGCTTCGGCAAGACAGAGTTGATCAGCCAGGCCCTTCATCTTGGCAAGGTATTCCTCCATCTTGAGCGAGCCCTTTCTGGTATGTTGAAGTTCTCCTTTCAGAAGAAATACGCGAGACATCACAGACGCACACGTCAACTCTTTGACCGCAACCCATAGCTCTCGGGTTGTGGCACAGTGTAGCATTTGAGATGCTATCTCAGGAGACATGGCATTTTTCAGCCATCCCATCAGTAACTGATCTGTGGAGTACCATTCCTTGTAGGCGGGGTTCATTTTGAGTGTACCTGCAACAGTTGTGCTATCAGGAATAAACTTAGAAGGTGCAGCTACAATACCTTCGATGTGTTCTTCAAGGTCGTTGCCTCTAATCAAAGAGAGAGCTACCGACTCCCACAGGAGGTAGTTAGTGCGATCGAGCTTCACAGATGTTATTTGGCTGGAGTTGCTGAAAAGAGAAACCACCTTTGGTGCTGTGGTGCTGCTGCTGCTGGAGCCAGAGGAAGCAGTGGAGTCGGATCCTGCTGTAGCCGCCATGACCGTACAAGGGAAGGCTCTGATGCCAAGATAGAATTTAGGGTAAATTGTTGTGAATAATTATCTGAGGTGAGGTCACATGCTCTCAGCCTCTCTCTCTTATATATTGTATTGAATAACAAAATGTAGGTACATGAAAGTTCTAGACATTGTACGGAAATTACAGCTGTACACATGAATACAATACACTGAAGAATGCTAATTACATAATTAACTATTTAATCATTTGCTTTAACAGAAGTCATTGCTGCAAAGCTCTCTCAAGCCTTCCTTGTTTCTAACGAGAGAAAGTGGGTAGTAGACTCTGAGGTTACCCGCCACATCTATGTAAACAAAGAGATATACACCTCCTTTTAAGAAGGGGAAGCACGATTTATCTTGCTGATTCTTTAGAACTGCAAAAGTTCAAGGCAAAGGCAAAATAAATCTTAAACTCACGTATGAGAAAACTCTGTAGTTGAGTGATGTTATGTATGTGCCTAAAGTTAGAGAAAATTTAATTTTTGTGACTCTATTGGGAAAGGTTGCTGGGATTAAGGTTAAGGTGTCATTTCCAATTAATGTTCTTGTGGGAAAGGGTTACTGTAATCAAGGATTGTTTGTACTAAGTATTGATGATATGAATAAATATATATCTTCTTATGCTTACATGATTGATTAATATGATATGTGGCATGCTAGAGTTGGACATATTAATTGGAAATGCATTAAAAGGTTGTAACATCTAGGTTTAATTTCTGAAATTAAAAATAATAATGAAATTGATAAATGTGAAATTTGTGTTGAAACTAAATTGACTAAGAAGTCTCATTTTTCTACACAAAGAAAAACTGAGTTGCTATCTTTAATTCATACTGACCTAGGAGACTTAAAACAAACATAAATTAGATATGGAAAAAGATATTATGCTACTTTTATAGATGATTTCTCTAGGTATACTAAAGTATATTTGCTGAGAAATAAAGATGAAGTTTCTGAAAAATTTTCTATATAAAAAATTGAAGTAGAAAATCAGTTAAATAGAAAAATTAAAGAGTTAGATATGATAGAGGAGGAAAATATTTATTAATAAATGATCTTTTTGAAAGAGAAGAAATTATACATGAAGTAACTCTTCTTTAATCTCTTGAATCTAATGGTATAACTGAAAGAAAAAATAGAGCCTTAAAAGAAATGATGATTGCTTGTAGGTTCTAATGCACATAATAACTTATGGAGTGAAACTATTTTATCTGCCTGTTTTTTGCAAAATAGAATACCTCATAGGAAAATCAATAAGACACATTACGAATTATGGAAAGGTTTATGCCTAATTTGAAATATGTAAAAGTGTGGGAGTGTTTTGCAAAAGTTTTAATACCTGATATTAAAAAAAAAAGGTTAAAACGGTTGATTGTATATTCATAGAATATGTTCAACAAAGTATTGCATTTAGATTTTTAGTTTTAAAAAGCGATGTTTTGACTCAAAACACAATCATAGAAACTAAAAATGCATTTTTGAAAAAATATTTCCTTTGAAAACTGAGCATATTTCTGAAAGTGTTTTAAGCTCTCCTACTTCTCTCCTATTGATTTAGAAAACTCAAATGAAAATTTGAATGAGAATTTAAGAAGAAGTAAAAGAGAAAGAAAAGAAAATTCTTTTGGAGATGATTTCTATACATTTTTAGTGCAAGATGATCCTAAGAATTTTTTGAAGCTATTTCTTCTAGTGACGCTATTTTTTGGAAAGAAGCAATTCAAGGTGAAATTGATTCTATACATCATGGATATTAGACTTGCCTCAATGAGCAAAATTTATAGGTTGCAAATGGCAATTTAGGAGAAGATATTTTTATGATGGAACCATAAATAAATATAAAGCTAGGCTAGTGGTCACATGCTTTACACAAAAGGAAAATATTGACTATTTTGATACTTTTTCCCTTGTGAGTAGAATTTTTGTTGTGAGAATTTTGATTGCATTAGCATCCATTCATAATTTGTTTATTCTTCAAATGGATGTTAAGACTGCATTTTTAAATGGTGATTTAGAAGAAAAAATTTATATGGAACAACCTGAAGGGTGTATTGTTTCTGGGCAAGAAAATATAATATGTAAATGAATTAAATCCTTGTATGGCTTGAAACAATCACTTAAACAGTGGCATGAAAAACTAGACCAAGTTTTAGTAAATGATAGTTTCTCTACTGTAGAAGTAGAAAGATGCGTTTATACTAGAGTAGTAAATAATGATTTTGTAATTATTTGCTTGTCTATTAACGACATGCTTATATTTGGTACTAGTTTAAATGTTGTGCTTGAGATAAAGAGTTTCTTTGCCTGCAATTTTGATAGAAAGATTTGGGTGAAGCAAAAGTGACTTTAGGTGTTAAAATCACAAGAATGAGTTTGATATTTTACATTCTCAAGAACATTATGTTGAAATTTTTTTTAAAAATTTTGAGCAAGGCTCCTTTAAGTACACCTTATGATGCAAGTGTACATTTAAAGAAGCATAGAGGTGATCCAATTACACAAACTAAGTGTGTTCAAGTAATTCAGAGTTTGTTGCACTTGTTGAATTATACAAGACTTGATATAGCTTACGTTGTATGTAGGCTAAGTAGATATTTATTGTCCAGGCAATAAACATTAGGATGTTCTAATAAGAGTTTTGAGATATCTGAGAGGTACCATAAATTATAGTATATGGTTACAGAGACACGTTAGACCGATGTATATATTACTGTTGGAGAGTAATGTACATACGTTATAGAGAGACACATCCTTCAATGGTCATGTCTGCCCATGTCTATATAAGGGGTCACTGTTGTATCACAAATAACATCCGAGTTATCTTATCCTTTCTTTTTTTTCTTAGTTCTTCGAATTACCTTTTGCTTTTCTAATTCCCCTTATCGTGCGACAGTATGGAATGACTCATTTTGTAGGGAAAGGCCCGGATCCACATGATCCGACCCGACCCAGGGACCTAAAGGAAAAACCGAAAATAAATCCAGGCATAAATATAAATATTGCAGAAGCTACTAACCTAGACGCCAATGCTAAGACCTCGGATCTTGCTAGTGGCTCTGCTCCACCAGGGCTGACCTCCAATCAACGAACACCGAAAATGGTCGCGCCAAACGGAGGATTCTACCTACGAGAGGTAGAGCCACATGTCCACGACTGATGCGCGGAAGAGGACTCAAGAGAAAGAGAAAATTATACTGAGTGGGGTTTCCCAAACGAGACCCTCCTTTCCAACACATGGAATGAGCAACTAGAAAGGGGTGGAGTCACTCCTATTTATAGGAGGATGAGAGAGCTCCCATCATTGACGCAAGCAATGTGGGACTTGGAATGTGAACAAAATATTCACTTCCATCATGATCACCTAGCCCAATTTGGGCCACAAGTATGGGCTCGTGTGACCTCCGATGAGAGTCATTTTCGTTTCGTTCTCTTCGTCTCTCTGCAAGCTTTCCAACGGATCCTCAGTTGACCCGATCGGACTCCAACATGGGCGGATATTTAGTCCCGAAGACCCCAATATATCCAACATACTCCCACTCGCACATGGTGGGAGGCCCATGACTATCCTTATCACAAAGGACTTCTCTATTTCTCTTTCTCTCGTCGTCTTCTTTCATACTCCGTGTCAGTCGTGACCGCTTGACACGATATGTGGGAGCCTTATACTAGAAGCCTGTTAGGGCCCAGCTATAAGTGATGCTACAACCCAAGTGTCTGATGATGTGACCACATGTCTCACCTAAAAATAGTGCCATGGGTTCCCTAGGCGTGTTCATATACATGGCTAGTCCAATCCCTCTAAATCTACAATAAGACTAGGACTTCAGCCACACTCAGTTGCGATAGGTATCCACATCCATGAGAACCTCAAAGGGATCACATAATGGGTCGACCTTAGGATACTATCACACATGTATATGTCAACACAATCTTCCTTTCGATCTCTTATCAGTTCAATCAAAGATAGCTGCTTTCCTGACAGTCTTCCATCGGGCCGTATTTTTCCATAGCCTCTTGGAAAGGTATCAAAGTAGCATGCACTACCTCATCTCTTCATGACAGAGTCAAAGTGCATAAGGGTACCCTTTGAAAGGATTGATGCATCCTTTCAGGGACTCACACAGCATTGAAGCAGGGATTCTTTCACATGCTTCCCTTGCGGTTCTTAAAGCACATGCGGTATGAAACGCACGTAGTGGTGTTCTCGAGCGTATGTCGATTTTGATCCTCAATCACTTACACCACATAGACCTTAGTCCAGACTCACTTAGAATCTGACCTGAGTTTGCTACCACACTTCGCTCGCTTCACATAGCGCCAAGTGGAGCACTCATGTCTGGCTACATGCATTATGAATAGCGGGAATTCATAATTCGATCATAAAACCTCATCATCTTAGCGGATCTCATCCTAGTACACTTACTAGGGCGACTTATCAGTTCTCAGTGGTGTTTTCCTGTCCAACACTCGGCGCTTTTCAGCTGCCTCTGGATATTCACACTATATCCCATTTTGTTGTTCAAGGAAAAAGCACACAAGTCTCATCTTGGCCCACACCACCTGCGTGTCCAAGGCGGTTGCTCGTGTGAGAGAGCCAACCTCCAAAGCCTATACGACATACTTTATATATTATGTAATAAGTACTTCTACTTCTTGATCCACACAAAATAAGGTAAAGCCTAGGCATTACACTTTACTTATAATCAAGAAATAAAGCTTTCACAAAGCTTGTCCTCATGACATAAACTATGTTAAATCACCCTAGTTCTAAGCAATCTTGTGTATCTAAAATACTAGTTTTACGGCTTGTATCTCTATACAGCCAACCCACCAATGCGGGTCCGTGGGGGTATAGAGCCAATGCTCTATCACAGGTCATACTGTGAGAACCCTCTCTCCGGTCACTTGATGCTTAGACTGACACAACAGGATAGTTAACTACTGTGTAACGATGTCTCATACAAAGTTATGTTGCGTTCTCTTGTGGTACTAAGGTTTTCTTTGGTGTAAATCATAGTTGTTTGACTTGATGAGATCAATGTCACTAGGTCAACATCTCTTTCTGCGATCTATAAGTGACTTTAGATCTTCCAATCAAAACTGCCCTGTACTGCTGATGATAATGCACTGAACTCTATGTCTCTAGTGGACAGAGAAATGCATAATCCTACTTGCTTCTCTGCAAGATGGTTCAAGTGCTTAACAAAGCACACCAAAACGTGGATGTCCTCTCATCCAAGTCTCTTACCCAATCGACATCAATGTTTGACCCGCCATTTGCAGGTCATCAATATGATGAAAACAATCGATTTTCAGCAGCGCCCTTCAGCATCGCCCTTCAAGTACCACAGAACACTCTAAACAGTGTGTCTGACCAAGGTTTGACTGATAACGGCTCACAAAGCCAACTACAAAAAGCACGTTGGAGCGAGTACAATCCTAATTGCACTTCTAGCTACCAACCACATGTATCAAAATACTATCCAATGACTCCATCTCTGACTTAGTCTAAAGACGTGTAGCAAGACTCAAACTCTTGCCTCTAGCTACTAGCACATCACTCGGGTTCAGGTCCCCTCAATTGGAATCCACCAAGAATCTCTTCTTCATTGGATTCTTGTGACATAGTGAGTCAATTTTTGGAGCATTCTCCATGAATCTTGACTCCCACTACCTAAACCTTTTCCTTTATCTTAAAAGATGAAAGGATAGCCATCCTTAATTGGCTAAAGCAGTCTTTGTATCATTTCTAGCTAGCTATATGTCTTCTACATAGAGCGTGAGGGTAATGAAATACTCTCAGCTTTCTTGAAATAGACTAAGTGGTCAATTTCTACGAGTCTAGATGAATATGTGGAATCTTGACAGATCCTTGGAGTCGGCATACTCTGCGCTCCTGGCCTTTTGCCATGAGACCTATGTGCTCGTGCACGTAGATCCTTTCATCTAGTTTGCCATACAAGAAAAGCGGTCTTGACATCCTAATCGATGTACCCCAGACTTAAACTGGTGACCAAAGCTAGAATCAAACTCTGACCACACAATGAACGATAAGGTTTCGTCACAGTCAATACCTTCTTGTTGTGTGTACTTCTTCACTGCTTAATGTGCCTAGTAGTGGTCGATTGACCCATCTGCCTCCCCTAACTTTTGAGAGCACATTTGTTCTCAAAATGCCTTGTGACGTGGGGTAGATCCACCAAGCCTTATACTTGGTATGTCCTTATAGACTCCGTCTTTTCTTCTTCCATCGTTTTAGTCCAACTTTTACTAGTAGGGCCGGAGAGAGCCTTTTGAACTATCAAAGGGTCTACTTGATAATTTAGTACTCATCTAGTACTCCTATTGGATTGTGCTTCGTGGAGATATGCTCCTCATAAGCATTACTCCCACTGGACTCAGCAACTGGAGATGCGTCTATACGCTCCTCTCAACGTGTTGTAGGTCCACCTTCTTTCAATAAAGATGCACATCCCAAAATCCATCTCTCTTACTCTAGAAAAGTTTGTCTTAAGGACCACTACATCCTTAGACTCAAATTATGTGACCGGAGTGTCTTCATTCTTACTAATGAAGACGCATCCTTTTGAGTGACCAAGCTATCTTACCAAGACACGCTACTTGCCTCTAGGGTCAAGCTTCCTATACTCACAGGAAGGATCAAGTATGCTGTATACCCTTATGGTCTCAGCATACTCTAATCAGGTCTTTTATCTAACTAAAACTCATCAGGAATCATTCACATAATTTGAAAAAGGGAATATGGTTAAGTACGAAAGTGACTGTTGGCAAAGCATCTCCCCAATGGGAACGTTCACCTGAGTCATTATCAACTTAACCAACTCCAGGAGCAACTCATTTTGCTGTGGAGTTTGTGGAATAGTTAGTTGTCTAACAATTCCAATTTCATCACGTAACTGTGAGAAAATACTAGGCCACTTGCCTTGCCCCCACGCTTACCGGACCACTAATGTCCGAGTGGACTAATTTGATGAAAGCGGGTTTTTTGATTTCATAACTGAATGGTTCTCAGGTTGCTTTGTCTGTAAGGCAACATTTACAAACTAGCATTGGGAATTTGTCCTCACAAATTCTCCTTTGCTAATACGTAATTGCGTCCCACACGCACTTGCCAAATAGGTGTATCAACCACAGAGGAAGACACAACAACAGGTTGCTTTGTCTGTAAGGCAACGTTTACAAACTAGCATTGAGAATTTGTCCTCACAAATTCTCCTTTGCTAATACGTAATTGCGTCCCCCACGCACTTGCCAAATAGGTATATCAACCACAGAGGAAGACACAGCAACATGTTGCTTTTTCTGTAAGGCAACGTTTACAAACTAGCATTGGAAATTTGTCCTCACAAATTCTCCTTTGCTAATACGTAATTGCGTCCCACACGCACTTGCCAAATAGATGTATCAACCACATAGGAAGACACGGCAAAGCAACTAGTTGAATTACGGTAATGTAATCCAAAGTGTATCACAACACAACCATTGTTATAAAACCAGAACTAACACTACGGAGTCATGATAAACATGTAGATCATATTATATCTTAAGTTCTCTCACGGAAAAACATCTAATAATGAGTTCCGTTCAGTATCTAGAACACAAAACATTTATAAAGATAAAGAGAGGCCACTACGCAACTTCATTTTTGTAGTTGTCCAACCTCTTAACTTTAATAATTCTTTGTTCCCACGAGGATACTTCTGCTCCCATTGGGCAGAGGACGGAACTCCATGAACCAATGTTCATGGGTGAGAGGAAAATGATTGCTGCAAACAATTTTTGCGCATAGTGCCTTATGGAATGACACAAGCAACATTTGACCTTGGCCAAAATCTCTTTTCCTCTCTTGTTTTTCCTTTGAACTGAGGCTACTTACCTTACACTTGCCCTTTCTCTTCCTAGCACCACATCTCTTGGACCCATTGTCCTTGTTCTTAGAGCTTAGAGCTCTAAGTAACTTTAGCCACTTAGGCTACATGCTCGATAGATTTTGCAGCCTTGTGCCACCAATTTTTAAGCATTAAGTGGTGTTAAATATCATCAAGAAACTTGATGGTATTAGTGAAGGTCAGAATGACCTACATGCACTCCCAATAAGAGGGAAGAGATCTATCAACAGTTTGAACTTACTGTTTGCAGTGGAGAGTCTTCAGGCTTACTCACACTCCTAAATCAAGTTTAATTTCTCCCTTAGATGCGTTTTCATTCTCTTGTCAGAGCGCATCTTGGAGGCATCAAACTTGATTGTAAGCTACCTCAGTTTGGTGACCACAGTGTCACCAAAGCGATATCTCTAATGTGATCTACGTTTACAAGTTTTGTAGTTACACTATCAGTCAATCCTAAACGCTAACACTAATTACACAGCTCCTTATTACACAACACACAACTCTTGAAAATTGTAATCAACGCAAGACGAGTGTAGATATAGTCAGTCTCTGCATTCGAGAAGTGGGGTCAACCACTCTCATCACAAAGAGAGCCTACACACAGATGAGTGTAAATTGTACACCTTTCTCTGCTTAACTCAACAATTTTCATGGAATAGTCACATACTATTCAAAATCCCTTTTGGATTCCCACTATGTAAGCGATCAAGAAAAACATCGAGTCGCCACAGGCACGACCTCGAACTTCCACTTGATTACAACGCTTACGATCATTTAAATAGTAACTTACTATTTAAATTCCCACGTGGATAAGCATTTACATCGAGTTATGGGTTTGCCACATGCTGCCCCTAGCTCCCACTCGAGTAAAACACTTAAGGTAATTTAAACGATCACAAATCGCTTAAATCTTCTCTCTCGTTGTGTATGTGAATGAGTCAGGAGATGGTCATATCCACTCTTTAGACTCCAATTCACCCTAATTTCTCCCCATATTTGGATTCATCTCACTAAAACGAGAAAAATGACTCAAAAATCGTCGAAATCAGAGCTAAAACGGAGATATTATGCGCGACAGAAAATTTCGCGACGCTGGACCTCGCCGGCGGTCTACTGACGGCCGGTGTCGAATCACCGCCGGCCGACCACCGGCACTCGCGGCGGCGGCGCTTGTCGCCAGACACCCTCCGGCGACCAGCGACGACGGCGGTCGTCGGAGACTCTCCAGCCGGCGATCCTCGACGGCGGAGATCGCCGGACCTCTGCCGTCACCGGCGACCATCGGCGGCGGAGGTCACCGGACCTCCGCCGTCGCCAGCGATCCTCAGAGGCAGAGGTCGCCGGCGACCCGCGGGCGGCAGCGGTCACCAGACCTCTGCCGGCGACCGCCGGACCTTCGCTGGTCGGCCACCGTCGACAACCTGCTTTGTCGGTCAATCTCTTTAGTCAACGTTCCCCATCCCCAAAGCAGTAACATACATTCACAGTTATGTATCTAATTCGTAGGGTATACATACCTTAAATAATATATATATGTACATATATACATATATATGTATATATGTATATATATATATATATATATATGAATGCAAATTAGGGTCTTTAATTTTGAAAGGGGAACTAAACATGTTTCTAGGTTTTAGGGTATGGATTAACAATCAATATTAAATTAATAAATTAACACATAATTTAAATTCAAAATATTATAGGACCCTACCCTACAATATATGATTTTCACATGTTTTAAATTAAATTAAAACATATAATTAAAACTTGGAACCTAGTCATGTTCCTAAGTTTTAAATTAAAAATCATACAAGACCTAAACATGTTCCTAACCCTTTTCGGTTCATCAATCCCTGGAGAACAGAGCACTAGCATAAACCAGGCTCTGATACCAATGTGGTGAAATGCCCAGATCCACATGATCCGACCCGACCCAGGGACCTAAAGGAAAAACCGAAAATAAATCCAGGCATAAATATAAATATTGCGGAAGCTACTAACCTAGACGCCAATGCTAAGACCTCGGATCTTGCTAGTGGCTCTGCTCCACCAGGGCTGACCTCCAATCAACGAACACCGAAAAGGGTCGCGCCAAATGGAGGATTCTACCTACGAGAGGTAGAGCCACATGTCCACGACTGATGCGCGGAAGAGGACTCAAGAGAAAGAGAAAATTATACTGAGTGGGGTTTCCCAAACGGGACCCTCCTTTCCAACACATGGAATGAGCAACTAGAAAGGGATGGAGTCACTCCTATTTATAGGAGGATGAGAGAGCTCCCATCATTGACGCAAGCAATGTGGGACTTGGAATGTGAACAAAATATTCACTTCCATCATGATCACCTAGCCCACTTTGGGCGACGAGTATGGGCTCATGTGACCTCCGATGAGAGTCATTTTCGTTTCGTTCTCTTCGTCTCTCTGCAAGCTTTCCAACGGATCCTCACTTGACCCAATTGGACTCCAACATGGGCAGATATTTAGTCCCGAAGACCCCAATATATCCAACACATTTAATTCTGTGAGAGTGTCGCTTTTCAGTTATATAGAGATTGCAAAATATCTTTTAAGGATAGTGTGTCAGTGTCCTTACGACGCGACTCCATATTTGATTCTCTTTCTTGTTCTTCCTCAAGTCTGTTTGATTGCAGAATGATGGAGTGTTATTCTAATGTGTGATTCCTTTTCATTGATGCTAAATTGATTTAAGTGTGCATTCACATCTTGGCTTGTATGTTTTAGGTTGGGTTTTTCACTCTTGATTTATATATATATATACACATACACATATATATATACACATTATATATATATATATATATATATATATATATATATATAAAGAAAAAGCATCTCGAAGGATGGTCATTCTTCTAAATTGCATCTCCTAGTCATAGCGCATATAGATGGTACTTGGATTATTTGATTAGTAATTAACTAACACATGTATCTATAATCTATGGTTGTCATTTGCAAGTTATTTGAGGATATGGTGGGTGTGGCTAAACATGAGGATGGACTAAAATTCAATATGATAAAAATATAATTAAAAGTAAATAAAAATTTTTTTTTTTAAAAGTCTAATTAAAATAGATGGGTCCAAACTTTTTTCCAAACTCAGCTCAGAGTTTAAGGGCTTGGTTGGGTATTTTAAAAAGAGTTGGGTAAAGTGGTTATTAATAAAGTGGTGTTGAGTAGGATGAGATGAAATGGTTTAAACAAACCATTCCATTAATTAAAAATTTTAAAAAAATAAAGAGAGTGATGGATAATATTACCCTTGTAATGAATAAAGCAAAAAAAAAAAAGAGTTAATAGTGGCATTAAACAGAGGCGGCGGAGGGGGGGTGGGGTGGCCCCCTAAACTTCTACTAATTGTATGTATAGGTATATATAATTTTACATTTGGCCCCCCTTATTTTAAAAAAATTATAAAACATTTAGGAGATTCTTTAAGAAAATATTAGGATAGAAAGTCAAGGATGAAATGGAATAGAGTGAAATACCCAAATAGGTTAGACAATGTATATTTAATGTTTTTCTAGGGATAAAATTGAATAGAAAGGAAGAGCCTCCAAAATCATTATGTCATCCAAAACACCATGCATATTTTGTGTCCCTTCAAATTGGGGGTCTAAGATAAAATGAAATGAACTAATATTTTAAGGGTTCATCTAATATGTACACTTAGATTGGTCAATGAAATTTTTAAATATTAAAAATTATTTTTTAGTTGAAGTTTCATAGATTTGAAGTCATTAAATACTTCAATCATGAATTAAGAGAAATCGTAAAATGTGCTCTAAGGGCACATGTTATATAAATCCATATTTCAAAATACAATCATACCTTTTTAAATTTAAGAAAATTACAATTTTATTATAATAATACAATCACTTATGTGTTTATATTAAAAAGGAGTAATATTAGAAAAAAACAATTGATGACTCAATTCAATTCAAATTATTTTATTATAACTTCCAAACAAAGTTAGTGTTCATTTTTTTTGTTAAAACTCCAAAATAGTATTCTACTCTATTTCATTAATAATCACTTCGTCCATTGTATCCTTCCTTAACTTTTCAAACATAGTAAGAAAGATTAAAATATGATATATATATATATATATATATATATATATATATATATATATATATATATATATAAGGCCAAATTACTCTTTTGGTCCTCAACGTTTGCACGAAGTTTAACATTGATCCTTAACATTTCAAAAAGTTATTTTAGGTCCTCAACGTTATTTTTGTCAAAATTGGTCCTCTAGGTAACATCTATATGATTTTTCCATTAAATGTTGACGTGGAAGGCTTATGTGGCACACCCTCTCTCCTACAGTGTCAATGACATAACACCCTCTTTCACTCCAACTCAGCAAAACGACATCGTTTTGCTGAGTTTGAGTGATAGAGGGTGCCATGTCATTTAAATACGACACGTAGGAGAGAGAGTGTGCCACATGAACTTTCCATATCATCATTTAATGGCAAAACCAGACGGATGTTACATTAGAGGATCAATTTTGACATAAAAAAAACGTTGAGGACCAATATTAAACTTCGTGCAAACGTTGAGGACCAAAAGAATAATTTGGCCTATATAAAAAATATAAAGTACCGAATATACTTCCATTTAAACCCTAAGGGCATATTTGTTAATAGGAATTTGCGAGGTGATGTTGGAGGTAATTCAATATTCCTTCCAACATTCTGCATACCAAACAAACCTTCCTTTTTTTTTTCCGTAAACGGTGAGAATTAACTTAAAAGCCAGCAAAGATACAATCAGAGTTTAGTACACATAAGCCTATACTAGTTCTACGCAGGGATTCAATCCCTAAACAATCAGCCAAAAGGAGAGGGTACATTTCAGATAAAGCATGCTGAATAGAAACTAAGTTACATATAGTAGTAGAAGCTTTCTTTGCCAAAAAATCAACGCAATAATTCCTCTCTCTATGCACATGCTGGATCTGTGACCTCTCGAATCTACTGAGTATAGACCTGCAATTCCGAATTACATGAGATAGATGATGATTAGAATCAAGATTTATATCCTTCAACATATTAACCACCACCAAAGAATCAGCTTCCATTATGATGTTACAAATATGGATCTGTGATGCAAGAAGCAATCCATGATAAATCGCCCACATTTCTGCCATAACGGAGTTACCATGGTCTTTGAAGATAGAGAAATCTCTAACCCAGTTGCCTAAATGGTCTCTTAGGATTCCCCCTGCACCAATTTCTGAAGTGGATGTGAGACAAGAGCCATCCGTGTTCAACTTGAACCAACTTGGTGGGGGAGGATTCCATTTGACTTGTATAACCTGAGAAGGAGGATTTTTCCCCTCACATCGTTGGAAGCTAAGAAGCTAAGCTCCCCAGCTTTTCCTTTCGCAAGGAAAACAATACTGGCAACACTAAAGTTGCAGTTTTCAAATATCTTTTTATTTCTAGCATTCCAAAGGTGCAAGATAAGATATATGAAGAGGGTCTCGTGAGAGATATTATAAATTGAAGGAGCTTGGTCCTTACAGTTGATTTTAATCCAAAGATTAAAGTCACTGTTAGTCTGAAGGGCGAAGTAAGGGCTAACCAGAAGCCACACTTGTTGAGACACTATACAGTCTCGAAACAAGTATGAATTCTCTTCCACACTAAGATTACATAGAGGGCAATTTGAGGAGATATTCATACCCCTTCCTGCCAAATTTCCCCTTGTTGGGAGGCCATTCATAAGCAACAACCAAATGAAGAGCTTGTATCTAGGATGGCATCCCAACTTCCACACCCATGACCAATTCGAATCCTCAGGCCATGAAAACTTAAATGAACAGAGAAGGAAATAAGCAGATTTAGTGGAGAAATTACCATTCAAATTTCCAATCCATGAGACGTTATCCACAATAGGGGAAGAAGTGTCCACAGGAATAGCTTGTAACCTTTGGCGAATATCTGTAGGCAGAATGAAGGAAATAATCTCCTGGTTCCATTCCCCATTCTGAGTCACTAGCTCCCTAAAGGTTACTTCATTATTGTTCCTATTTAGAGGTCCCGAAATTAGACTGCGCAAGCAGCCTATTTGGGCTATTGAATCTTCCCAGAAACGGGTGGAGCTCCCATTATTGATTACTTTACACAAACCAAATTGCGCCGCTTCCCTTCCTTTTCGCAGGCATTTTCCAATTACAGTATTACGCGTAACATTCATACTAAGAGCAGCACGCCCCACTTTAGCCCATAAACTGTTCTCATCTTTGGAAACCCTCTAATACAGCTTAGCTAGCAGGGCTAAGTTTCTCTCATGTATCTAGGATGACAAACCTTACTTTTTACTAGACCTGATCACGGGCCTTAAAGCCCGTCTAGCCCGATAGGCCCGGCTCGTTAAAATGCAAATATGAGCTCGAGCTCGAAAGCCTGTTTTTAAAAAGAACCCGCAAAAAAATGGGCCGGACTCGAGCTTTTTTAAAGCCCAACCCGTATTATATATACTTATATATATATATAATACATAAAAATAAATAAATAACTCAATCTAGTATAGAATAAATACCAACCTAATTGATAACTTATTTTAATGTTTGAATTCCAAGGTCTTATATTTGATTCATTCAATCCTACATATTTGAACATTTCAAAAATTCAATCTTACGGGGGAGACTAGCTTCCAACTTCCAATTAACTAGCATTACACTAATTTCCTAGAGTACGTGTACAATTTTCTTCACACAATCCATTATAAGCAAATTCAAGCTCTCTTAGAATGAGTAATTTGTTATATATTCTGGATACAAAATATGTATATATATATACATCAGATTCCAGAATATATAATATATTTTGGATACAAAAGATGTATATCTTTATATACAATCCGTATAAAACGTTTATATATATAATACATTAAAATCTTTTAACTATCTATTTTTGAGAAAAAAATATCTTTTTGTATCTTAGATAAAACATGAAACAAACTATAAAAAAAAATATGGTACAAAATATGATGGCCCGGCCTGTTTTTCATTTTATACGGGCCGAGCCCGACCCGTTTTTTAGTTTTAAAAAAAAAGGGCCCGGACCGAGCTCGGGCTTGAATTTTTAGTTAAAAAGCCCGCAAGCCCGACCTGTGATCAAGTCTACTTTTTATTATCTAATGAAATTATGTTTTTTTTTCTTGTTTTTTTTTAACAAAAAACAAACGAGGATACTTGTGGCTGCTGGGATTCGAGCCACAAAGTGGAATTCTTACCACTAAACTACAGCCACACAATTGTTTAGCGATCGTTTATATGAAATCTATTCAAAGCAAATGTAATTAAGAAAATATGAATAACGCAATACAAAACAAAAACTATACGAAAGAAAGACCAATAAAACACCAGAGTTAAATTCAAACAACAACAATCAAAACCTTATCCCACTAGGTAGGATCGGCTCCAAAGTTAAATTCAAACAAATAAGAAAATTGTGGGACCTAAATACTCTATTAAATCCCTCTTCAATCTACCTACAAAATCTAGGAACCGAACCTCACATTTCAAAGATTTTTAGAAAGGCCAGCATTACAAATGTAACTAGATTAGTATTATTTTGCTCCCTTTTCTTGTTAAGTAAATTGACTTAGAGACCACTTCGTTATTTACAAATTCCCAAGTATATTTTATAGCTATAATTAGAGTTTTTGCTGCATAATATTACTATTTAGGTTACTTCGCAATACACTAAAAAAATTGAGCAATGTATTTTTAGATTTTAAGCCTCCAATAAGAAGATATATGTTGAGAAGCCAAAAGAAAAAAAGATATTTCTCTAAATTTTAAGAGTGGTAATGATATTTACACCTTTTTTGCAGTGCAATTATAATACAAACTGAAAAAAGGTTATATTCCTTCATTCAGCTTGGCAAATAAGGCATGCATAAATAGGCAAAAAATGCAGTAAACCAAATTGTATAGAGTGGGCAAAAACAAAAATAGAATATATTTAATGTGTTTGTTAATAAAAATTTCGGAATAAAAATAGAATGAGAATATATTAGAATTACTAATTTACCTCTTATATTAAAATAATAAAAAGAATAAAGTTATGATTATATCAAATCAAAGAATATAATAAAAATTTTGTATTTTTTTCTTTTTTTTTCTTTTCTCAAGAAGGAAAAGAAAAAGTAAAAAGTATGTGAGACCAATTACTTTTTGATTTCCTGGAATAGAATTTCATGACAAAAGAACGAAACATGAAGGCACGTTCTTTATGCAGAAATGGAAAGAGAAAGAAAATGCGTTTATTGTGTTTAATAGTAAAAATTTGAGAATTAAAATGGAACGAGAATGTAATAAAATTACCACTTTGCCCCTTATATTAAAATAATAAAAAGAAGTGTTGTAAATGATATAAATGTCTTTATGACTCTCCAAAACCTCCAAATCAATGACTCCATAACCCATATTGAATAGAATTTATGCCATTGATTAGGCATTATGTACTATCCTTAATTCTTTGTAACTCATGGTTGGAGGTTACCCTTATAACCCTATAAATAGAAGATGTATGCAAAAATTGTAGAGAATAAAAAAGTGAATATGATCATGCTTCTCCTCTTCGTCTTGTCCACCCAACATTTGCGAATAAACAAGGTTTTAACCACATAAATTTTTTTTTTTGATGAACCACATAAATTTTACATTTCGCAACCCCCTAAAAACCAGTGCCCTACTTCTGAGGAAAAGAAAAGGCGGAAACGGGTCAATTTAAGTTTTAGGCTTCTTGCATCATTTACATCATCTTAAGGTCTTATATGAATAGGTTGTCTTGCCTTAAATGTTGAATTTCTGTGGAACAGTATCAAAGTCATCCATGTCAAATCTTTGTCGCTCTCGGCCAGCCTGAGTTCAGAGAAACTCTTGTCAGTGGTATGTAGTTTAAACTTTAAATGCAGAATGGATCTTTTGAAGTGCGCATTTACTGAAGTATTGAAGTGCCCTAGTTTTGCACATGCTAACTCGTTGATAAACAAAAATAAATTACCATTTTACATTAACCAACTGCAAACTGCAAAGCTAGCGCACTTCAAAGAATTTGCAGTTAAGAGGATCCGTTCTCGTTTAAATTTAAGTTCAGAAGACAAGATCAGTATAGAACACAATTCTCTCTCACCTTTGACAAATAGACTTGATCACATGAAATACGTTCATCCATCACAGTAAGCTTCCTTGATAGAGCCATTATCCTGTGAGGTAAATTGGAAATTAAATTAGTATTGAGACAAAAAGCACCCATTTTTTTTTAGAAAAAAAGATCTCCTTTGGCAGCATATATGCACTCAAGGCTGGTCAATTTACAGGTCATTTCATTAGTAAGTATAGAAAAGGACAGTGTGATTAGTTGTCAAAAATAAATATAGAAGAAGCAAACCTCTGGATTGAGGAATCAATATGCTCAATCATATGACAGGTTTTATACTGCTCAGGATCCTCTAAGAATCTAACCATTCCATCCTTCTGGTTGATTGTTGCATATATCTCACCATCCTGAATCTATAGTTTGAAAAAAAACTTTCATTAGTGGTACAATGTCAATATTACATGAAATTGATTTATAAACTTGGCACTTTGAGGACCACCATTTGTAGCACATGCATCTCTGCCTCCTTTGGGCTGTTTAACTGCACTGTGTTGGCTATATCTTGTAGTGAAAGGGTCAAGTATGTCTGAGTCAATCTCTGAATATTTCGCTTATACATGGACGACACAACCTGCTTAACTAGTCCGAGGTTGTTGTCCTGAAACCAGAAATTAAAAAAAAAAAAAAGTTGAAGGGAAAGCTTCAAGTAAAAAAAAGGCACAAAGCTTATAAAGAATGAGCATACAAAAGAACTTACACTTTCGAACTTCTCTGTATTTGTCTGCACATAAGCCTCCAACTCTGCAATTTTCCCGGTGCCATAAGCATTTGCCAGTTCAATGTAAGGCTGCTCAAACAAAAAACAATCATATAAAGGTTATACAGGCTCCACTTACTGTAACTCAAAGTATATGCTTCTAATAGTGTAACCAGGCTCCAGTTATAATAACCCGAAATATACATTTTTTTAATAGAAATAATAACCCGAAATATACATGAATGACGTGTAAAATTATGTTTCAGGTTTCAGCAATCTGCGTAGGATTAATAAACCAGAAAAATGGGCAAAAAGACAAGTAACACAAAACAAGAAAAATTAGTAAGGCATAACTTCCTTCAAGCTGATAAAATAACTACAATAATAAAGCTTTTTCCCACTAGATGGGATCGGCTATATAGATCAAGGCCAACATGTTCTATCTTAGCTCATTTCTGTGGTTAGATTATTTATAAATACATTCAACCTAAAAGTTTTTCCGATTATTTTCTTTGGTCACTCTGCCTTCCTCTAGTTATTGGACTATCTTCTATCTAGCCAACTCTTCGTACAAGAGCCTTTAATGGTCTCCTCTCCTCTGTACATAATCAAACCACTCAAGACGTGTTTCTACCAACTTTTCTATAATAGGTGCTACCTTGGCTTTCTCTCTAATAGAGTCATCTTCCTTCAAGATGATAGCACAACAAAATTTAATTAATGAGCAAAACATACGGATAAGATTAAATTGAGGGGAGCTGAGAGCCATGAATTATTTATAAGTGGTCCTGGCAATCAGGAGCTGAAAGAGCAAAATAAAGCATGCATATTTCTGCAAGGGCTTCTCTATGGAGTTTGGATGCCTCCATTATACATGAGTACAAGCCTTAATGTAGACAATTTAAAAACAATAAAACCTATAATAAAGTAAGAAGAAATGCCACTTGCACTGCACATAGTTTATACATAAAACTGCAAGATTGCACACACAGATGTTTCGATTCTGATACAGTGCAGAAATGACAGAGCCTAAATAGTTTGTTTATTCTAGTCACATTAAGTCTGTCTCAGAATGGAAAGAATTTAACCCGCCAACGTATTCTATGGAGACTTGCTAACAAGAGAAAGTCAAATCACAAAACAAATTAGAACAAATGTAGGGTTCTTTTGTCCACTGATAACTCTGATGTGATCTATCTATTGTCAGCTGCTGATTCCAAGTCAGAGAAGCCAGTCAAGCAAGCAAGTAAAGCTATAGATAGAAATAGACACACATTACAGTTAGAAAACACCTTTAAAAAACAACAGAGTGGCTTATGTTTTAATAATGTAATAGATTGATCCATGCAATGCATAATTTAGAAGCATGTTCTAAATATACTCCAAAGGCATGAATGCTAATACCTGAGAGAAATTCTTTAGGTTCCTCTGAGCTACTGAAGAGGCATACTTAGGAAGGCTGGTAGAGAACTGCCACCACACATATAATGTGTCATTGTCAACTAATATACAGTGATTAAGAGAACTTACAGAAGAAATGCTCAATTGACCAGAATGATAAATTGCCAAGATGCAAGTGTTTATTTTCAAATGATAGGACAGTATATTGAATGAGAAGCATAGGTGTGCATTTGAGACACATTATTCTACATTTCTTTTTAAGGGTATATAAACATTGATTCCTTAAATAACTAGAGTGGGGTTACAGATTGTAACAAAACTACTTATGCGTCTTCACCAAATAACTTTAGCTTTTGGGTTGAGAAGCAAAATCGTAATCCAACACCAATATGCCATCTCAACTTAAAAAGCTAAAAAGTAAATAAATGCTTACTTGTCCATGGTGAATGAGAGAAACCAATATATACTTTTTGTAAGCTTCAACAGCAATAGCATTTATGGTAGACATGGGAGCAGTTACAACCTGTAAAGTAACTCATAAGCAACTACCCAAGAGGTTACTATTAGAAGGAATTATGACTAATATGAGTAGTAGCTTATAGAGTAGATGACTTACATTATGAAGAAGCTCCAATGCCTTTTGAAAGTGCTTCTGTCCAATGCATACCATACCTCTGGGACAAAGTCAAAGTCAGACTTAGTAGGAAAGTTCCTAGTCGTTGCCAAAGGACACACAACGAGAAGTAATATCTAAACCACTAAAAGCTGATGGAATCACTAAAAAATTTTAAAACTAGTCCTACTACAGATGTCATTCATTACAATTTCAAGTAAGATTACAATAGAGAAGACATTTTGCAGATTTGAAAGGCCATAGAATTGCAGGAGTTTGAAGTGCTTGGAAGATGCAGGTCAAGAAAGAGGAGAGGGGAGTGCATCTCCAAGAGGAGAAAAGTGCAATTTACCCAAAACAAAAAGATATGCCAATGCAGAATCGTGTGACTCACTTACCTTTCTGCTTATCACAATGCTTGGTCAGAAAGGTAGATATTAGGAAAATGAAAAGTAGAGAAAAGGGTGGAAGTAGAGGAATCAAACTATCAAGGTAGTCAAAGGCGAAAGGCGCCCTCAAGGCACCAAGCCCCTAAAATGCCTTAGGCGAGAGGTGATAGAAAGACGTACGCCTGAGCGAACTAGGGCACTATAATAAGAAATAAATTTCTAGAATATGCTATATGAACAAACCTAAAAAGATGAGAGTTTGTAGCAACATTTGAAATATATATTAACTACTCTAAGTTCTACTATAATAATCATCAAGTCATAAGACACTGTAATCATCAAGGAATTAGAGTCATATTGATTGAAAAACCTTGGAAAACATATTCTAGAAAGAAGAAAAGAGTTATTGCTACCTAGGAAATATTAGCTTGACTAGGAAAGTGAACTTTGCATTTATTATGTTAAGGAAAATATGCTTGCTTTTATTATTATCTTGGAAGTAGTTATTTGGCTTCATTGCTCGACTTGAGCTCTATATATATTTGGCCCTCTTTATTTTGTAATCAGACTTGATTGATAATATAATATTCAGATTTACTCTCACATCTCTCTCCATTTCTTCTATTTAACTAGGTCCCAAATAACATATATCAATGTAATAGTAATATCCAAAAAAACAACATACAAAATGCAGTCAAGTCCAAATTACGTTGAAGAGATTGTCGTATGTTGGTTGAAAAGTTCTGACTGTGTTTTCTTGTTTTCTAATATTGTTTACTTAAACCTAAAAAACTAACCTTGTTTAAATCTTTTAAACGCCGAGTTTTTTTTCTCCTAGATTAAATGAATTAAAAACTAACTTGTCAAAAAAAAGAAAAGAAAAAGAATAGCATAAATGATAAACCCTATTTCACTAAGGCGCCCAAGGTGCTCGCCTTTTTGACAACAAAAGCACCAAAGGTGCTCACCTTGGTAGCGCCTTTGTGAAGCCAACGCCTCTCATGGTGTGAGAGGCGTTAGCCTCAAATAGCGCATCGCCTTAGTGCATTAGGCGTTAGGGCGAGCACCTTTGACAACACGGCAAACTATTTTAATTTTACTTGGAATTTCTTTGTAATACAACAACAACAATCAAAGCATTTTCCCACTCGGTGGGGTTGACTATATAGATCAAGCGACGCCAACATGTTCTGCCTTAGCTCATTTCTATAGTAATAGAGGGAAGAAAATAAAAAGATTTGAGAATTATTTTCATACATGTGGGGAGTTATATAAGAAACAAAAAAAGGCAAGCCAGTGCACGAGATACACAACCTTATCCATGCAAGTAGAGAGGCTGTTTCCAGGATTGGAACCCCGTCACCACCAAGTCACATGGAGCAATCTTATTGTTGCTCTAAGGCTTACCCTCTTTATATCAAAAACAAAAAGGAAAGAAAAATAGTAGACTCGTGATTAACTTTTTTAGATAAAATATAGGCTCATGATTATAATATTTGCATTCCAATTTTTATCTCAGATTTGAAATAAAATTTTGTCATTAAAGTGGCAGCCATTTTATTTTCTATTCTTTCTCTTATCCTAACCAAGCAACCTCATAACGATTTTCAATCTACATCTATGCCAAACAATTCAGGGGCCAAATAGAAATATATAAAAAGTAAAAACATGTTAGGTTGAGTGGTTGAGTAAAAACAAGTTTACCTTAATATCAACATTTCGGCTAAAACAGCCTATAATCTATGGACACAGTTTTTATGCAAGGATTTCAACAATCTGATGTCAAAAGAAAACAGCGTGCATAAAAACATTATCAATGTTGAAATGCCACAAAATCCACCCATGCCTCTTCAGCTTATGTTTAGAAGTTTCATAAATAACAGAATAAAACAGAAAGGAGTATGAAAACGGATAAAAGGAAAAAACCAAAACAGAATAAATTGCCTTGCTTCTATTCAAAATTTTAATATGAAAATAGATGGAAACTCCCTTCTTTTAGGGTGTGTTTGAGAGTTAGAAAATGGAGGGGAGAGGAAGTGAAATTTTAAACTTGACATTTTCTCTCATTTAAATCAAAATCTAATATTTTTAACCACTAAAATGTCTTTAGATTGATGAGAATAAATAACATGTAAAGAAAAAAAAATATATTATATTTAATCTAAATAAAAGAAAATATCAAAATAAAATTTTCACTTCCCTTCCCCTCCATTCTCCTCAATCCAAACACACCCTTAGTTTGGTAGTTATGGTAAAAGTTAACAAAAGATTAAATATTATAGATACCAAAATACAATATACATATACTAAAATGAAGGGATTCATAATATGAGAAGAGGCACGAAATTATGCTAGGTTATAAAAATTTACACAATATGCTTTTATGTTCCTTTTTTCCAGCTTTTACTCAATTGTCATGTTTTCATATAAGTAATATATCCGTATATGAATGTAAATTCAGCAATAAAAGGCAAATGAAAACCAATGAGTTCCAAAACACAGAAGAAATGATCATTTTATATGACAATTTAACTCCAAAGATGATAATTATATATTCACAAGTGTTGTCAAAGGCACTCGCCTTAGCGCCTAAGGCGCTACCGTGGTGTGAGAGGCGTTGGCTTCACAAAGGCGAGCGCCTTGGGCGCCTTAGTGAAATATGTTATTTAGGACCAAGTAGAATAGAAGAAATGGGAGGGAGGAAGAAAAAGAGGGAGAAGGAGAAATGGAGAGAGATGTGAGAGTAAATCTGAATATTCTATTATCTTTCAAGTCTGATTATAAAATAAAGAGGGCCAAATATATATAGAGCTCAAGTCAAGAGCTATAAAGCCAAATAACAACTTCCAAGATAATAATAAAAGCAAGCATATTTTCAATAATACAATAAATGTAAAGTTCACTTTCCTAGTCAAGCTATTATTTCCTAGGTAGCAATAACACTTTTCTTCTTTCTAGAATATGTTTTACAAGGTTTTTCATCAAACTCTAATTCCTTAATAATTTTGATGATTAAAGTATCTTATGACTTGATGATTATTATATTAGAACTTAAAATTTAATTTATATTTCAAATGTTACAAATTCTCATCTTTTTATGTTTGCTTATATAGCATATTCTAGAAATTTATTTTTTATTAAAGTTCCTTAGTTCGCTCGAGCGTACGCCTTTCTATCGCCTTTCGCCTAAGGCGCTTTAGGGGCTTGGCGCCTTAAGGGCGCCTTTCGCCTTTGACTACCTTAATTAGATTTTTGGGAGGAAATGCAGTGGAAGTTACTTTAAAAAGTAAACATATTCAATAGAAAAACAGATTTGGAGCAAAAATCTGAATTTGGGATAAAATACAATAATAAATTAGGTTGTAAAATTTAAAGAATAAAAGTCCATTCCATAGTTGATTATAGCGCACAGCACTCTCTTGCACTGGAGCCATGGCGCAATGCCCATTGCGTTGCGCATGGAAACATTAAAGTGTGGCACGCATGCACGCACGCGCGCACACATATATAGGAACAATTTTAATAGTTAACAGGTAGTCAAAGGCACTCGCCTCAGCGCCTAAGGCGCTAAGGCGAGGCGGAAAATGAGGCCAACGCCTCTTGAACCCCAATAGGCGTTGGCTTCAATGAGGCACTCCAAGGCGAGCACCTCTCACGCCTTTCTTCCACACAGAAGCATGCACCTTAGGTGCCTGGATGAAGAGAAGGATTTGTTTTTAAAAAAACCTCCAGCCAAGCAAATTCTCAATAAAAAACGCAGCCCTAGCCCAGCCCATTTTTATATGACTTAAAAATTAGGTCAGATTATTTTTTAGGGTTTAGAAGAATAGAAGAAATGGGAGGGAGAAAGAAAGGAGGGAGGAAGAGGAAGGAGGAGGAGAAATGGAGGGAGATGTGAGTAAATCTGAATATTCTATTATCAATCAAGTTTGATTACAAAATAAAGAGGGCCAAATATATGTAGAGCCCAAGTCAAGAGCAATAAAGCCAATTAACAACTTCCAAGATAATAATAAAAGCAAGCATATTTTCAATATTATAATAAATGCAAAGTTCACTTTCCTAGTCAAGCTAATATTTCCTAGGAAAACAAATAGTATAAGAATAGCTTAATAGGAAAAAAAACAGTGTGAGAATAGAGAGAAAAAAAGTGCAGAAGAGACAGAAAAAAGCAAAGAAGGAAGAGAATCAGAGATAGAAAACAAAGTTAAAAAAAAAGAATGAAGAGATAGAAAACAGAGTTAAAAAAACAAAGGAATGGATAGAAAACTGTGTGTGAAGAAAAAACAGTTGACAAACAAAGTGTGTAAAGAGTAAAGACTAAAGACTAAAGAAAACAGAGTAACATTACAGTGTGTGAAGAACAGAGTCAAGTTAGAAAGATAACAAAGAAGGAAGAAAGTAGATGGCTGAGATGAGATGAGATGAGAATTGAAGAAACCAAACCTGAGATGAGAATAGAAGATGAAAGCTAATTGAGTTTGAGTGTGAAATCACATTACATAGAGAAGCGAGAGACAATGAAAAAAAGGATGTATTTTATAACCTTAAAGATTTATTTTATTTTATTTTATTTTTTATTCTAAAAAAAAGGTTTATTTTTTTAATGGGCTGGGACCTAGGGCTGTCAAGAAAACAAAGAGGCCCTTTAAACATCATTATTTATCTATTATTAAGTGGATTCCGGTATAATTTCTCAGGCATGACGGTTTATTTATTTTTAAGTGGATTCTGACATAATTTCTCAGGCATGATGGTTGCGCAAGTTGCGCTCGCCATGCGCCATTGCCCATGGCGCTAATGGCGCGTGCAATAGGTGGGCAACATGAAATTCGCAACGCAACAGCTGCGGCGTTGCCCAACCAGGCCATGGCGCTGCGCCATGGGCAATTCTGAAATAACTATGGTCCATTCATAATCAAACTTGGCATTGCCTCCATTTAACCTTCAACTTGGGAGGAAACAAAAATAATTAAATGACAGGTAAGAGATGGAAAGTTTCCCTACTTTTCCATTTGATTCTTTTATTTTTAAAACTTTGAAACGAGGCAAAAAGTTTCTTTCCATTATTTCTCGTTCCATTCAACTGATTCCTACCCATACGCACTTTCAGAAAAGTAAAAAACGAAAAATGAACAACATACCCATAATAACAGTAGAGAAAAAGGTCTTTTGGTTGTTCCACTTCGAAAATATCGTCGTCTAATATCAACAGACCAGTTTTATAACACTTTGCCAACAAGCAAAGCATAAGAAACTCTGGATGTAGAGGAGTCAAGTGTTCAGTAGATGTCTGAAGTTTCTGAAGAGCAGTCAGAAACGGAGCCACTCCTCTTATGGGAGCTTGAAGCAGAATCACCTGGTCCTTGAACCTCTTACATAGACATATGACTACAATGAACAAATTGACAATTATGCAAAGTACATAGGAAGAATAATGACAATACTATAAGGCAAGTGTATCAGGAGAAAAAATTATATACATTTATCAGGTGCCAACCGAATTTGCTCTGCAGTGCAAGCATTGATAAACCTAGTAATAATTGGAACTACTGTCTCAGCTTGCTCTCTTGAAATTTGACCAGCGGTGGATGCCTCCCTGTCAACATATATGTATAGCCAAAGAAAAAGTTAACATCTTTTGATAAGAAAAAGATGAATTCTAATTTGACTGACACTGGGGTTCTTAAAAATGATCCTATTTACAAACACCACAATGAGTTGATTTTAGAATATCATATTCTACTGGTTACTTGGGAACGGGATATAGTAGACTTTAAATTTATAATTCTGCTTAACCTAATTGAAAATTCTGATAGCTAGAATTTCTCAAAATGGTAATTTTCCCAACGCAAACCCAACAAGCAGATGGTATAAAATATTCGATAAAACCCAATGGAATCATCATTTTTGGTTTTGTCACTTCAAGAACAGTAAACCCTAACTCATTACATAACATATTAAGCAAACAAGATACACAAATTACTAAAAACTGTTCAATGAGTTTGAAAATAAAAAAAGATCATTGGTTAAACTAACTTAGAACTTACAAGATGTATAGAAATCCAAGAGAATGCTTAGAGGGGTCGAGCTGCGTTAGAACCGAAGACAAGCGAGTTAACTCGGTCCGAAGCAAGTCATCAGATGCCTTCAAGATACCGTGAAGACGAGCGATGTCGCAGCCTGATAACGCTAGAATTTGCGAAACTAGTTGTTCAAGAGGGTCCATGACTCGGACGATTCTAACGCAGCGGGTACAGCCACTGAATTCCTTCGTTCTTCGTCCCTGTCTTGACTCCTTAGCGTGACTCTGCTGTCTCTGCATACATCTTTCTTTAATGGAGCCGAGTTGACTGAGTGACTCAACTGAGTTGATTGCCGAAGGATTTTGGAATTGGGCTGCATTTAAGCCCATAATCAAATGGTGGACCTTGTAAGATAGGGCCCATACACAAAGCCAATGTTAAATTAAGGAGTACATAGACTTTTTTTTTTCTTAAAAAATTAATAATTTAACGATTTAGTTATTAAATGGAAAAAATTAAGGTAAAGTTGCTTAGGTACTTGCTATAAAATTCACCAATCATAAACCTTATTTATATTCTCTCTCCAATTTGATTGGTTATGTAATTTATTGCTTTTCATTTTCTCTCTCTACCATGATTGGTTATACCAAAAATTTTTGCCACGTGTTTCAATTATATTGGTGAACTTTATAGCAAGCACCTAAGTAACTTTACCTCAGTTTAGTCCTTATAATATATCTTTTTATTCTTCAAAGATCATGACAGTTAATTAGTTAGTCTCTAAGTTATTAGTCCCATTCAAACCAATAATGGTAGACTAGCAAAGGAAGGGACAATGTGAAAATCTCTTTCAGAAGAGTTGTAGTTAGATATTGTTATTAATGCTAATGTTGGGCCTTATTCTTTGGAAGAGATAAAAGTTTGGCAATTTTACCTTCAACCCATGATATAAAATTTTAAACCCCAAAATTCCTCTTCTCCAAAAAGTATTCCCTTAACACCCTATTTTTGTCCTTAGATCTGTCTTTTTTTTTATTATTATTAAATATATATATATATATATATATATATATATATATATATATATGTTTTTTTTGTTTTTTTATATATTTATAAATTTTAATAATATAATATATATTATTTATATATAATTAATATATAATAAAAAATTAATTATATACTTAATTATATATATATTTAAATTATGATAAAGATATGTTAGAGTCGAAAAAATTAATCACTACTCACTTAACTTAAGTTAGGAGAGTTTAAGTTTATTTATAAATGAGCCAAAAGTATTCCAATTCACTTAACTTGCGAGTTAGATGAATAAACTCATAGGTTAAGTGGGTTAAACGAAACAACCTAATATATTAGTTAAACAAGCTAACCTAAACCCTACTAGTTGCCAATTTATAACTTCTATACAGACATGACTCTATACTCACACATTTTTCTCTGCTCAAATTATTCTCCCTATGCCTGCTTATTTTTCTGTGTGTCAAATTAAATATTGCCTTTCACGTTGAAAAAATTGGTCATGAGTACTTAAGAGCAATTATATGCAGTTATAAAAAAAAGAGCAATTATGCCTTAAGTACTCATGACTAATTTTTTTTAACTGCATATAATTGCTCTTAAGTACTCATGACCAATTTTTTCAACGTGAAAGGCAATATTTAATTTGACACACAGAAAAATAAGCAGGTATAGGGAGAATAATTTGAGCAGAGAAAAATGTGTGAGTATAGAGTCATGTCTGTATAGAAGTTATAAATTGGCAACTAGTAGGGTTTAGGTTAGCTTGTTTAACTAATATATTAGGTTGTCTCGTTTAACCCATTTAACCTACGAGTTTATTCATCTAACTCGCAAGTTAAGTGAATTGAAATACTTTTGGCTCATTTATAAATAAGCTTAAACTCTCCTAACTTAAGTTAAGTGAGTAGTGATTAATTTTTTCGACTCTAACATATCTTTATCATAATTTAAAAATATATATAATTAAGTATATAATTAATTTTTTATTATATATTAATTATATATAAAATAATTATATATTATATTATTAAAATTTATAAATATATAAAAAAACAAAAAAAAACATATATATATATATATATATATATTTAATGCAATCCGTCTGACTATCAGACGGATTGCATTAAATAATAATAAAAAAATATGACAGATCTAGATTTGAATCCGTCTCAGGCCCAGACGGATTCTTATTAGGAAAAGGACAAAAATAGGGTGTTAAGGGAATACTTTTTGGAGAAGAGAAATTTTGGGGTTTAAAATTTTATATCATGGGTTGAAGGTAAAATTGCCTAAAAGTTTAATGGTACCGTAGTACTAAGTTCGATACATTCCTCCAATCATGTAAAACCATTTATTAATATTAATAGAAATTCACATTAATAAGGACCCACCTTGAATGGTTTAGGGACCAACTGATTGGAAGGATGTACTGAAGTTCAGTACTACCGTACCACTTAACATCTATTCCTTTGGAAGACCTATTAATTCTTAAAGTTTGTTCAAAAAAAATTATTGGTTGTGTCTTTAAACATGTTTATCACTTTATTAGTTAAGATTATCTACTATTTGCTAAGTTCGTATTTAAACTTCGTTTACTTTAAAACTTAAGGTATTCCAATTTAATTCATTTGGCACATCTTTTATATTAACATCATATTACTTTACATTATATTTTAACATCATATTACTTTACATTATATTTTTTATAAATTTAAAAATTTAGTCATTTCTATTTAAAATTAATATATAAATATCTATAAGTATTGTCCGTGCATCGCACGGATCACCACCTAGTTCAATTTAATAAAAGTAGACACTCAAGAGATTTAGAAAAATCCAAAAGGCAAAATTAATTATATGAAAAATAAAATAAAAACTTTTTGGTAAGAGAAGAAGCTTAGAAATTAACTCAAATAATTCAAAAGAAGAAAAATTAGCTAAATTCGGAAAAATTTATGTACAGTGAATATTTTTATTCTGTGAATATTAACACTCATATGAAGATGAGCAATGATGAAAGTAACTTAGAATATTGAATCCTCAATCAATCGGAAGCCCTCCTTTTAAGTACATCAAGAAACCAAGAAAATAGGAAAGAAAACTGAAATAGAAAAGAGACTAAGAGCCTGTTTGGATGGGCTTTTTTTAAAAAATTAAGCACTTTTAACATTTTTGTATGTGTTTGGATAGGCTTAATTCAAAAAAGAGAAGCTGTAAAAAAAGCCTTAAATCCTCTTTTTTTGAAAGCTCCAATTTTGGGCTTTATTCTGAGAAGCTAATACGGTAGAGCACCGAATTACTCGGCGCCTCTTTTCTTTTCATATTGGTCCCTTCTCTTTTTAAACCCTCTCCACAATCGTTCTTTCAACTACTTCGTTCTTGCTCTTTCTTCCAGCCATCATTCTCTTCTCTTTTCACCAAAGAGCTCTGTGATCCATGCCTGAAATTTTTGCGCCTCCGCTGCGAGATCCACCATTTTTCACCAAAGACCTCACCTTGGTCGCTACAACGTCCACCTTCGCCACCGCCAACGGCAAGCACCTCCATGACGGCGTCCTCCTCGCACTCGACGACAAGGTCGTTTCAGACTATAAGGAAGAATAAGAAGCAGAGAACAACAAAGTTGCAATAACAGGGACTTTTTGGTTTAGTTTCTTCTTCTGTTTCGTGGGTATAGCTTGATGAGTAATGTGGGGTTGTGGAAATTGGTGAAGATGGTGGGTGGGATTTTGGGGATCTGAGGTTGACATGTGATATCTTGCCCATGTGAATGTTCAGTATGAACTCCTTACTTATTTTAATAGAAATTAGAATGCTTCCAAAATAAACTATCTAAACATAACTCACTTGAAGTAGATAATGTGGGTGATGGTGAGGGTTAAGGGATAAAAGACAATTACTAAATCCTATAAATCACAAACAAATTTTACAATGTTCATTTTGATAAATTTTCATCAGTCAAAAGTACTTTTTAAATTTTATATCCAAACATTTTTTTGTTTTAAAAGTACTTTTTAATAATATTATCCAAACTTAAAATAACTTATACTTTAAGTAAAAGTTAAAGCTAAAAAAGAAGTACTTTTATTAAAAGCCTATCCAAACGGGCCCTAAAGCTATAAAAGGAAAAACTAATCTTAACAAACCTAATCAACAATTATCCTATACGCTGCGTTTCGTTAATTAGTAAACAACAAAACACAGCGTTTAACAATAAACTAAAAATACACTTACAACGTCAACGTTTAGCTACCAGAAAAAAGAAAGATGAACAATCATCTAACTTCAGTTGCAAGCTTTAGATTTAAGCAACAAACGAGCAACTAAATTCAAGAACCCCCCTCAAGTTGGAGAGGGGTTGGAGATCACTCCCAATTTGGGAAGAAAACGATCAAAGTCTAAAGTTGGAAGAGCCTTGGTAAAGAAGTTTGCGAGCCGGTACTTAGAAGGTACAAAAAGAGGTTGAATGAAACCTTCCTTGGTTTTATTTCTTACAATATGATAGTCAATGTCCAGGTGTTTTGTTCGTTCATGGAAAACGGGGTTTGCAGCTATATGCAAGGCCGATTGATTGTCGCAGAATAAGGGTATAGGCAGAGGAGGTGGACAAGCAAAGTCTTGACGGACATATGAAATCCACATTAGTTCACACACTGTGGATGCCATACTTCGGTATTCTGCTTCACAAGACGATCGAGAAACAATGCTTTGTTTCTTTGTCTTCCATGATATCAAGGAATCTCCCAGGAAAACACAATAGCTTGTTAAGGACTTGTGGGTGATAGGGCAAATTGCCCAGTCACTATCACAGCAAGCTCGAAGTGTAATGGAGGAATTCTGCTTATAAAAAAGCCTAAGTGAAGTATTTCCCTTTAGATACTTGATAACCTGCATTGCAGCTTCCCAGTGAGTCACTTGAGGGGAGGCAACGAATTGGCTAAACTGCTAAACAAAATGTGAAATATTTGGTCTTGTAAGGTTGAGATACAACAAGCTTCCCACCAAACGCCTATATTGATTAACTTCTAGATATGGAGAAGTTTCTTCGAATTTGTGGTTTCTAGGTAGAGGAGTCTTTGCAGTGTGTGCTTATGTCAATTCCAAATCTGTAATGATGTCTTGAAGATGCTTTTTTGAGACAAGAATGTTCCTCCTGGAACTCGAAAGATTTCTATACCTAGGAAGAACTTGGCTTGACCCATATCTTTGACAGTGAAGGTGGAATGAAAAAAGTCCTTCACTTGCTGAATAAGCTTTTCATCACTCCCTGCAATTAAGACATCATCTACATAGACCAAAAGGGAAAAGGATCCTCTGCTGTCAATATTTTATACTGTCCATGCTGTCCACAAAAAAAAACGGCGTCGCACTGTCTTTGTTTTAGGCGTCCAACATATGCAATGTTAGGATTCAAGGAGAAAATCATGTTTATGAATTGGGAATACTATTTTTTTCAGTTTAGTCCCAATATAGTTTATTTTTGTAATAAAAATTATTGCAAAAATTATATTTACATGTTTGGGATAGAGCCGTAAAAAATAGGGAGTATCTATTTGTTTTAGATGGATTGCAGTTTATACCTGTGCAATAATAATTTGAGTTGGACTTCTGTTAGTCTCTTTAACATGTTATTGGCACCTTGCCCAGTAGTAGTTGGGAGTATTTTTTCCTACTACCTTTAACAAATAAAATTAGACTGCTTGCGATTTAAGCTTGTGCAGTAACCTTACAGTTTAGGCATGCACAGTAATCCTTTGGGTTGGATTCTTGTTGGTTTATTCAACATGCCAATGGCAGTCTGCCTGATAGTAATTGACAGTGCCTTCCCTTACTATAATTTCTTTTTACTAAAAAATATAATATAATTTTTAGGCTAAATTATTCTTTTGGTCTTCAACGTTTGCATGAAGTTTAATATTGGTCCTCAATGTTTTAAAAAGTTATTTTAGGTCCTCAACGTTTTTTTTTTGTCAAAAGTGGTCCTCTAGCGTAACATCTGTCTGGTTTTATCATTAAATGCTGACGTGGAAGGCTTATGTGGCACACCCCCTCTCTTACGTGTCATATTTAAATGACATGGCACACTTTCTCACTCAAACTCAGCAAAATGATGTCATTTTGGTTCATCTTCCATTCCCTCACATATGACAAAACGGCGTCGTTTTGCTGAGTTGGAGTGAGAGAGGGTGCCATGTCATTTAAATATGACACGTAGGAGAGGGGGTATGCCACATAAGCCTTCCACGTCAGCATTTAATGGTAAAACTAAACAGATGTTACGCTAGATGACCAATTTTGGCCAAAGAAAAAACGTTGAGGACCTAAAATTACTTTTTGAAACATTGAGGACCAATATTAAACTTCGTGCAAACTTTGAGGACCAAAAGAGTAATTTGGCCTAATTTTTATTGAAAAAATATATTATAATGGGACTAAAAAGAAAGATAAATATTGTTACTAATGAATAAATATAATTTTGTCATTTAAATCCATCACAACACACATGAGAGGCTCATCCTGTGAACAACACGTGGCATTTTTTTGGACAGCAAATGGACAGCATTAGTTGGGACAGCAGATGATCCAATTTCAGACCAAAAGAGCTAAAAAAGAGTGTGAGTCATGTTTAAAAAACAAGCAATGATCATGTGAGGATTGTCTAAAGCCATAATTGATAATTTGAGCTGTAAACTCAGAATTTCACTCTCTTGAGGCTTGCTTCAAGCCATAGAGAGATTTTCGAAGCTTACAGACCTGTCCAGGATTGGCTTTACCATACCCCTTAGGTGGCTTCATGTAAACCTCATCCTTCAAATAACCATGGAGAAATGCATTATTTATGTCTAACTGATGCACACTCCATCCTTTTATGCAAGAAAGTGCAAGGAAAATTCTCATAGTGACCATTTTTGCCATAGGTGAAAAACTTTCACAGTAATCAAGGCCTAAGGTTTGGTTGTATCCTTTTGCAACTAACCTAGCCTTGAACATATTAATACTGCCATCTGAATTATACTTAACCTTGTATACCCATTTGCTTACTATTGCTTGTTTGCCTTGTGGTAGTTCTGTAAGTTCCCAGGTTGCGTTTTCTTCTAAAGCTTCAAGTTCCTTATGCATTGCATCTACCTGTTCTGGGTTTTAGAGGCTTGAGCATAGGTATATGGCTCATGTACCTTATTTATGTTGGACATAGAAGCACTGTAATTTTCTGACAAGGTAAACTGTGATGTTGTAGCACCTTTGATTTCTGAACTTTTGGCAATGCAAACATAGTCTCTTAGCCATGTGGGTGGCCTTTTGGTTCTAGTTACAATTATGGTTGCTTCGGGTTGATTTTCTACTATGTTTGGGATTGGTGGAGTTTCATCTTGAGGTTGCTACATATTGTTAGTGCTTTCTGCCTCTTCCACAAAGTCACTTGGGGGTTGTGCTTGTGTCTCCCTTGTATCCAGTGGATTTTGGTCTGAAATGTCTTGTAAATCTGCACTGACAGGAACTTTTGACAGGGGAAAATCCTTCTCTTCCATGTTATCTTATAAGGGAAAGATGTTTTCATAAAAAACAATATCTCTGGAAACGAGTACCTTCTTATTTTTTAAATCAAAGACCTTGTATGCCTTTTGTCCATTGGGATATCCTATGAAAATACACCTTTGTGCTCTAGGGTCAAACTTATCCTTGTGAGGGGCAGTATTAGTGGAATAACACAAGCATCCAAAGGTTCTTATATGGTCATATTCTGGTTTCTTTTGGTGTAAGACTTCAAAAGGGGATTTCCATCCTAAAAGGTAAGATGGCATTCTATTAATCAAGTATGTTGTTATAAGTATTGCCTCTCCCCAGAAGCACCTAGGTAAGTGTGATTGAAACATAAGAGACCTTGCTACTTGTAAAAGGTGCATATGCTTCCTTTCTACTACCCCATTTTGTTGGGGTGTGTAGCTGCAGCTTTTTTGATGTTCAATTCCTAGTTTGTTGAGTAGTCTAGAGCACTCAAAACTTGTAAACTCAATGCCATTATCTGTCCTAATGCTTTTAATTTTTGAGTCATAGTGATTCATTAGGAATTCAAAGAATTTTTCTAAAGTTTGTGTAACTTGAGTTTTATGTTGTAATAAGAAAGTCCAAGTTACCCTGCTAAAGTCATCTACCACAGTTAAGAAGTAATGTGCCAAACTGAGTGTGGATACTTGTATGGTCCCCACATATCTGTGTGAAGTAAATCAAATTTGCTTTGTGATATGGTATGACTGGTTTGGAAAGGGAGCCTATGTTGTTTTGCAATATGGCATATTTCACACACAGAGTATAAAGAGTTGCCCAAATCAATTTGTTCAATATGCTTAAGTGCCTATAAAGAGGGATGACCCAATTTGTTGTGCCATAGCTTTCTAGAATTTTCAACTTTATTACTCAAATTCTTCACTGTATTACAAAGTGCATTTTAATCATGAAAAGTATCTATTCCCTTTTCATTTATTCCTTTATTACAAGTCTCTGCATCACTCTTACTGCATTTCAAGCAAAAAACTATTATTACAACTAGGTGAGCTTTCCTTATTTAAGTAATACAAGCTCTCCACAGCCACTCCCTTAGCTAGCAAGTGATTACTCTTCTGCTCCTGTATAATACAGTAGGAAGGGTAGAAATGCATATCAGATTTGCATCCCTATTAAGTTTATTTACTCATAAGAGATTTTACTTAAAGGAAGGTATATACAACACTCCTTCTAGTGTGAAGTTTTCATTAATCCTAACCTTTCCTATGCTGTGAACCTGTTTGGTACTTTTATAAGGTAAATGGACAGTTCTATGACTAATCACTAGTTGTAAATAATGCATTAATTCCTTATTGCAACACATGTGAGTTGTTGCTCCTGTATCTATAATCCAATGATTATATGTGAAATCAAACAAGTCTTGGTTAAGTGTCATACTTGCAATTTCATACAGATTTGCAAAGTTTACTTGCTCATCCTTCGAATTGCTTGGCTTGCCCTTTCCCAACCTCTGAAATTCTTTGAGTAAGTATGACACAGCACTGGTTAAGTCTCCTCTGGAATTCAGATCACATTCTTGATGGATAGGTGTGTATGCAGTGTTTGAGTCTTTAACAGCTGCTGCCATAATCTTCTTTCCTACCCTTTTCTCCTTGAGTTTTTTCCACCATTCAGGATATCCATGTATCTTGAAGCATGTTTCCTTGGTATGCCCACTTACCTTACAATGCTCACACAGTACTTGTCTTTCTTGGACATTTCTTTCTTCTTGAGTCCAGATGACTCATTCTTGGGCTGATATCCCTTTGCCATCATTGCACTGCTTTCCTCCGCAGAACCTGAATATGTCAGATTTATATTCCTCTGTGCCTTATCAGTCACAACTATGTGAAAGGCTTTATTCATAGATGGAAGGGGATCCAAGTTGAGGATTTGAGTCCTCACAACATCATACATGGGATTCAATCCCATCAGAAATTGCAGAAGGTTGAAGGAGAACATAACGTCTGCAATGTTCTTGTTCAACTCGCAGGTACATTTCCCACAGGTACACGCAGGCATGGGCATCATCCTGCCTAATTCATCCCAACACATATGAATTTTGTTTTAGTAAACGGTCACAGAATCACCTCCTTGTCTGATTGAGTTAGTTTGCCTTTGGACGTGATACAATTGCAGCACATTACTCACACCAAAATGCTCTTCCAGCACGTCCCACAAGGCTTTAGAGGTGAGTGCAAAAGCAAAGGTTTCTGCTATCTCATCTTGGATCGAATTTGTGATCCAAGACTTGATCATCGAGTCTACAGATTTCCACTCTCTGTAGTCTTCAGGATCTTGAGGAGGCTTGATGCTTCCATAAATGAAGTCTACCTTCTTCTTGGCTTCCAAAGCTATCCTCACAGCAATACTCCATGAGAGGTACTTTCTCCCATTGAGCATAGTAGATACAACAGATGTACTAGCGGGTCAGATCCGTGCAATCCACAAGAGACTTCATTCTTCCTAGAATCCTTCACAGACCGATAAGCTTCTTCTCCCATCTTCTTCGATTAGGGAACAAATCTTCAGGCCTTTCTTAGATTGTGAGCGTCTTAGCAAAACCGCTCTAATACCATGAGAAGATTAACACTCAGATGAAGATGAGTAATGAAGAAAGCAACTTAGAATGTTGAATATTCATTCAATCGGAAGCCCTCCTTTTAAGTACATCAAGAAACCAAGAAAAGAGGAAAGAGAACTGAAACAGAAAAGAGACTAAAGCTATGAAAGGAAAAACTAATCCTAACAAACCTAATCAACAATTATCCTATACGATGCTTTCCATTAATTAGTAAACAACAAAACGTAGCGTTTAACAATAAACTAAAAATACACTTAAAACGTAAACGTTTAGCTACCAGAAAAAAGAAAGATGAGCAGTCATCTAACTTCAGTTACAAGCTTCAGATTTAAGCAACAAACGAGCAACTAAATTCAACATATTCATTAAATATATAGAGATTTTATTAAACAAATTAAATATTGTTTCTCAATTAGAATGCGATATCTGCCAGTTACATGTAACCAAACCAATAACCAAATATTTTTAAGCGTATGAATGTGATATACGGTGAATAGGGTTTTATATACGACAATGGTATCAAAAATTGGCTTAGATTATAGGATGAGATATGGCAATTCAATTATGAATTTGAATTTAGAATATATGAACTAATTTTGAGATATAAGGATTAGAGTTGACTGGCCATATATTTACTTAAGTAGATTTGTATGATTTTAGGGATTATATAATATTTGAATGTTGATAAGAACTAATTCTTAACACGTCATTGGCCAATGTGTACATGATGGGGCAAAATCATCTCTTCACTTTATGCTTCTTAGGTTTGGTGGAGGAGAAAGTCTATACTCTTCTTTCCTCTTCATGACCTACAAAAACCAGCCCCTACCTACTCTACTTTTTTGTTAAAAAAGACATCAATGAAATGAGGGAAAAGTATGTAGCTTTTTCTTACATGCCCACGTGACACCCAAGATAAGAGACAAAATTGTTTAGCTTTAGGATTAGGATGCGGATTTTGAATTTAAACCATGTGGGCCAATTTCTTTCATTTTCAAACTTGGGCCTAATTATATATCTTGGGCCAAATCATTTTATCTCAATTTTGGACTTTAGACTTTTTATACAACATATCATGTTTTAAGCCAAGAATTATCAAGTCCAAAATTATAAGCCCATAATACAAATAAAATTGCTTGGCATATTCAAAACCAAATATGGGAATTAAATTAATAGTTTTTGGCTCAACACAAAATAACTAAAGTACTTTCAATTAATCAAATTGACAAAAAAGGACATGGTTTGGCGCAACATTGAGGCATAGAGTTTTGATAGCAATAGTAATATATATATATATATATATATATATATATATATATATATATATATAGAGAGAGAGAGAGAGAGAGAGAGAGAGAGAGAGAGAGAGAGAGAGAGAGAGAGAGAGAGAGAGAGAGAGAGAGAGGAAACCGTGCAGAGGTTTGACGCCAATTATTTTCATTTTGGCGAAGTAGAGGAATTGAGAGTAGGGTTTTGATAGCAATAGTAATAAATATGTCATTTTATAATTTTATTGAGGATAAAATGATCAATAAAATTTAAAGTGAATAGCTTTTACAAGTACTTTAAGTTGAAGCTCCATTCTAACTTTTTACAAAAGGCTTATTTTAACTTCTATTTTTTCTAACAAAATTTACCCAAACAAGATTTTATGTTTATAAAAAAGGTCTTTTTTAATTAAAAAAGTACTTTTTAAATAAAAAAAGTCTATCCAAACGGGCTCATTGAATCAAATGATGATTGTTAAGAAATAAAATTGGATAATATATATTCTTTTTTATGTTTGAATTTGTTCAAAGTGAAAATAGAACTTTAGAATTTAGAAGTTGCAGCAAACACATGTGTGAGTCATTTTGATGTTTAATTTCAGTGGGAAATCTAATTCCAATATTCTATAAGGTTGTGGAGAGCTGTGACCAGATTGGGTGGCTATAATAAGGTATATCTATATTCTTCACAGCACTATTGCAATTCATTGTTGCCTTTTTGTATTGACATTGCTGATCATGAATTGGATGTGATTTTACTTTAGAATAATAGAAGTTTTAAGGGATGTTTTCTCAAGAAAATGAGGCTGTGATTTTTTTTTCAAAGGTTGTTTTAACTTGTAATTATTGCAGGATATATGTCTGATTAGTTATGTTTATTGATAGGTAAGTTCATGTAAGTTATGGCGGCAAGTGGGAGAGTCTTTCAAACCTCCAAAGTAAGGAACAACATGCTCTTTCTTATCTTGTTTATTTGAACCTCATTTTTCATGCGGACTGGTGGCTTCTGTAATAGTGCCTTATTTTTATTCTTCAAAATTTCCTAAGCTTTTTGGGGTTTTATTTCACGACAGTTTCATGGACATTTGTAGGTTTTTATGAAAAGATGATTTTAGATTAATGAATTATACTTAGCTTTTTCCTTGTCTATTACGTTTGTAAATTATGTTTTTTGATAAGTCAAATAAATACCCATGCTTGACCTAGAGTTCAGTAAGATTTGTAGGTTCATTTAGTTTGTAGTTTGCCTGTTTTCATAATATCTAATTATTGAATCACATAATGTCCATGTGAAGTTACACACTCCATAGAAGCCTTATTCATTTCTTTTTGACTATTTGATAATCACTTGTAACAACACTTAGTTATGTTGTGAAAGTCAGAGGAACTACCCAAGAAGGGGGTTGAATTGGCTAGTTAGGATAATCAGTAATTTTTTTTAAAAAAAAAACTTTTTGTGATCCTTTTTTAAAACAGGTTAGTTCCTTCAATGTTTAGGTTCCTGATCGACAATAAGAAAAAGTAGGAAGTAGAATCAATAAGAACTTTTCTAGAGAGGTTCATCCTCAAGTTTCCTAGAGACCTACGTCCTCTCTTCCTCTAACCAACCAGTTAGAGGTCTATAAATATATATAGGTTAAGATCATACAAATTAGCAACCCTAATCAAAAAGGACAAGCACATGAGCTTTTACACTTAGAGTAACTACAAGGAACCTGACCAGATGAATAGATTTGAGAATTCCCACAACCTTGAAACCACTATCAAGGATTAACCACACTTGGTTTTTACTTTCAGAATCTCTCAAATATATTCACAATGCAGCAACCAAGAACAACAACAAAATAACACTCAGAAACAATACTCAAAGCTACTCAATGCTTTTATCTCTCTTCTTACTTTCTTAGCTTGCATTCAATTCCGGTAGGTGGCTTCATCTTGAATGCTTCATTAAATAGACCTTCTATCCATGCATCCGTTGGAAGGCTTCACCGAGAAGTAACTCTAACGTTCTTCATACATTTAATGCTTCACCTTTGAGGATATGACTTAGGACGGGGCTGGGTTCAGAGGTAGAAATTCTGAGTTTTGGGAAGATGAGTATTTCTTTCCCTTTCTCTTGATTTCTCGAGCAACTCAGAGATGGTACGGTCAACTAGGAGCTGCAGCTTACACAATAAAAGCAACTCCATCTTTTCTTGATTAACCAACTTAGACAAAAATGAAGCTACACATTGGTCAATTTTAGAAAGGGAGCATTTAATGCTTCTTGTCTAACTTTTTCATATTTTGCTTTTCTGAAGAATAATAAAAGAATATATGCATAAGTGTTTTTTATGACTCAGATCCCCTAATAAAATATACCAGTTTTGAGCTTCCTAATATCTGGCCTTTTGGGCCTTCTAATTTGGATTGCTTTTATCAAGATTATTGCATTTACAAAAATAGCTTCCTAAAACCCATATGATCAAACATGCTACTCCAGGCACTTACTGTGCCCATTGCTCCTCATTCAGAGACTATAAATATTGAAAATTAAGTACTATTGTGCTAAAAATGGATCCAGTGCTTGGCTCTTCTATGCATTAGTATGCTAGGCCGACTTTTTTTCATAGTTTTTGTTCATTTTTTATTTGAATTTGAGAAATTATAGAAGAGCCAAGCACTGGATCCATTCTCCTATTGTGCTTCTAGATCTAATCTCTTAGTCTGAGCAATATTCCACCACTAACTCTGCTCGCTTGCTTGCTTCTGATGTGGACCAATTCTAGGAATTCATGTCATGGTTAGCTGAATAAAACAGAATTAAAGAGAAATGTGGGTGCTTTAACAAGTAAAGCCATTCCTAGGAAAAGATCCTATCCTTCTTTTTCTTCTTCTTTTTCCTTTATTCTTTGGGATATGGCTCTGCACTTCCATACTTTCACGTAAGTTCCATGTTCTTAACTTAGAGATCATTCATTCATCACCTACACCTCAACTTTTGTTGGATAAATGTTACTCGCACTTGTAAACTATGTATGTATGTACCCTTTTTTGGAATTATAACTTCAGTTTTTAGAGTATTTATATATAGAAGGGTAAAGTACTCTTGTTGCCCCCAAACTTTACTACAATGTTCATTCTTGCCCCCAAAATTTTTTTTGGTTCATGCCTACCCCCAAACTTTCAATTTTGTTCATGCGTGCTCTTTTTATTAACACCGTTAACTTGCTTGACGGAATTTGCTGACGTGGACGATTACTGTGTATCTCTTTTACCACCTCACTATCCACCTCATTTTCCACCTCACATTTAACCTTTTTTTTAAAAAAAATAACTTATAATCCAAATAAAAAAATAGCAATTGGGTTCATACTTTGAATAATTTGGATTAGGTTAATTTTTTTTAATAAAAGTTAAAAGTTAAATGTGAGGTGGAAAATGAGGTGGCAAAACAGATATACAGTCATCATCCATGTCAGCAAATTCCGTCAAGCAAGTTAACGGTGTTAGCAAAAAGGGCAAGCATGAACAAAATTGAAAGTTTGGGGGTAGGCATAAACAAAAAAAAAAGTTTACGGGCAAGAATGAACATTGCAGCAAAGTTTAGGGGCAACAAGAGTACTTTACCCTATATAGAATTATAGTTATTTACTCGAGTTGTTTTCTCTTATTTAAAAAAAAAGCTTATGAGATTTGAATAAGAGGCTAGGCATAGAATCTTTACATAAGTTTGTATATGAGGCCTTCAAGACTTTTAAAGGCTAAGTATACATATTACATACTTTGGTAGGACATGAGGATATTTGTATAATTACAATTGTAGTTAGATATTATTTTGTAAAGCTGTATCCTGTATACACGTGTGTGAGTGTGATCATTTCTCTGTACCAAATTATGATATAAATAGAAAGACTGAGAGCTGTGCCTAGTGCCTCATATTTCAATCATTATTTACCCTAAAATATATCTTGGTATCAGAGCTGTACGTGAATGGCGGCCATAAATTCATTTGCTTCTTCTGCCTCCTCTGGCTCCGTAGGCTCAACGTCCTCCGGTACGTCAACCACCAAGAATTATTCTCTCTTCAGCAGCTCTTCTCAGAGCACCTCTGTTAAGTTGGATCGATCCAACTACCTACTCTGGCATTCCGTCATGCTTTCCTTAATCGAAGGCAACTTCCTCGAGGCCCATATCGACGGAACCAATGCAGCGCCACCGAAGCTCACTTAGAAAGACGATAGTCTTGTTCCAAATCCAACATACCAAGAGTGGTATGGTACTGACAGGCTGCTTCAAGGATAGCTAAGGAACACCATGAGTAATGACATAGCTACTCAACTGATACATTACACTACAGCTTATGATCTCTGGGAAGCTGCTCGAGATCTGATACGTGCATCCGTAAAATCGCGGGTGCTGAATCTGAAATAGGAAATTCAAAATATCAAGAAAAATTCGTTGCCAATGGAAGAATATTTATTCAAGATGAAGAACATCTCAGACCAGCTCAATCTAGCTGGAGCTCCAATCTCCACCGATGATCTTATACTTCATACCTTGAATGGGTTGGATGCTGAATATGACTCGGTGGTGAAAACTTTGATCAATGGTCCTAACTTAACATGAGCTCTTACACACACTCAGTTAATGGCGTTTGAGAGTAGGATACAGTAGCGTCAACAAATCTCCAATCTGAGTCTTCAACCTTCAGCAAACATTGCGTAGAAAGAAGAAAGTGGAAACCGTTCTGGTGGCCAAGGTCGTGGTCAATCTGATCAGAACAACTAGCACGACAACTTTCAACAAGGCTTTCGCGGAGGACGTAGGGGTAGAGGTCGAAGAGGCGGTTTCGGCAACAATGAAAATAGGCCTCAATGCCAACTCTGTGGCAAGTATGGTCATATGGTGGGAACTTGCTACCACAGGTTTAACAAAAATTTCTAGCAATATACAGCTAACTCAAACACTTATAAGGGAAGCTCACCATAGGTTTATCAAGCTTCTACTCAAACAGTAAACGACCCGTCGTGGTACATGGATAGTGGGGCTACTCATCATGTCACTCCTCACACTGATCATCTTGACAGCTATGTACCTATAGGTAAGAAACATCTCTACACTTGTACTGGTGAGAAAACTGAGATTACTGGCATTGGAACTACTTCCTTATCCTGTTCAAATTCTAAACTACGGCTGAATGATGTTCTTGTGGTTCCTAATGCTACTAAAAATCTGTTGAGTGTGAGGTTGGTGTTCAAAAGAAGGAAAGTGAATACACACTGTGGCATCATAAGTTAGGTCATCCTAGTGATAGGGTGCTTAAGACAATTTTGAATAAGTGTAATGTTGATTATTCACCTTTAAAATTCATATGTGAAGCATGTTAGTTTGGTAAATCCAAGTACTTACCCTTTCAAAAGTCTCTTTCTCATGCATCTTCTCCTCTTGAATTGATATACACTGATCTTTGGGGGGCCTTCACTGGTTCAATCCATCCACGGGCATTGTTTTTATGTTCACTTCTTAGACGATTACAGCCGCTTTACTTGGTTTTATCCACTGAAAAATAAGAGTGAAGCTATCAATGCATTTAATTTATTTCGTATGCAAGCTGAAAACAGGTTCAATACAAAAATTAAAGCAATTCAATGTGACAATGGCATCGAATTTAAGCCCTTCATACCTGTTGCACAAAGTTGTGGAATCGAAATGAGGTACACTTGTCCATATACCTCTGAACAAAATAGGAGAGCCGAGAGAAAGCACAGGCACATAGTGGAAATGGGGCTCACCTTACTTGCTCAAGCCTCTCTTCCTCTAACATATTGGACTGATGCTTTTCAGGTGGCGGTTTATGTCATTAACAGGTTTCCAACACAGGTTCTTGATGGTTCAACGCCACTTCACCAGATGTTTAATGAAGCACCTGATTACAAGGCTCTTCAACCTTTTAGGTGTGCTTGCTACCCATGTCTAAAGCCCTACAACACCCATAAATTCCAATTTCATAGCCAAAGGTGTGTGTATCTCGGGTTAGCTCCTCAACACAAAGGGTACAAGTGCTTGAGCTCAACTGGACGTGTGTATGTATCTCGTCATGTGGTGTTTGATCCTCTAGTTTTTCCATGTAAAAGTGGCTTTTTGAATCGTATGGGCAGCTCGACAAATGAAGAAAATTGCATTATTCCCTTTATAATTGACTCTGCAAAGATGACAGACATCACTGAGGGCCAACGGTCAAATATCATAAATGCTCCAACGGATACTTGTATCACACTAACTCGATCACCTACTCACTCGTTTAATTTGCCACGTGAGTCCAGCTCCTCTTCACGTGGGTTTAATTTAGGTGATCAAGATATATGGACTCAACCAGAGAATTCAGGCCCAAATCGAGAGTGTAGTCAAAACAACAGGGTTAGTGAAGAAACTCAACCTGTACAAGTCGAGGCCTAATCAGAACAAAGGCAACATCCAATCATTACCATCCAAAGTTGGGATTCATAAACCCAAGCATCCTTTCATGGGCCTGCTTCAACATGAAAGTCCTTACTCAAGTATCTCTGAACCTTGTACAGTGTCTGAAGCTCTCTCTTCCCCATCTTGGAAAAATGCCATGATAGAAGAATTCAATGCTCTTCAAAAGAATAAAACGTGGGTTCTTGCTCCCAATACTGGCAAAGAGAAATTGATTGACTGCAAGTGGATATTCAAAACCAAGTATAAATCAGATGGCACTATCCTCAAACTTAAGGCGCGACTTGTGGCAAAAGGGTTCCAACCATCTGAGGGAATAGATTATGGTGAGACATTCAGCCCGGTTATAAAGCCCACTACAGTCAGACTTGTTCTCACACTTGCAGCTACATTCAACTGGGATGTACGTCAACTGGATATTAACAATGCTTTCCTAAATGGATATTTGTAAGAGGATGTGTTTATGAGACAACCCGAAGGATTTAATGATTCAAGGCATCCCAATCATATATGCAAGCTGGTGAAAGCTTTGTATTGACTCAAACAAGCTCCAGGAGCTTGGTTTGACAGGCTTCGACTCACCTTGATTAACTGGGGATTTGAGAATACCAAAAGTGATATATCACTGTTTTATAGACGAACTCCAAATCTGATTGCTTTTGTTCTTGTTTATGTCGATGGCATATTAATTACAAGCAATGACACTGCCTTTCTAAAGGACTTCACAAGCAGGTTGAATGACACGTTTGCATTAAAATACCATGGTTCACTTTATTACTTCCTTGGGATTGAGGTGTATAGAGATTCTTCTGGTTTTCATTTGTCTCAAGCCAAATATACCATGGATATCCTTAAGAAGTTTGGAATGCTAACGTGCGCTCCAGTTGCAACTACCATGGTTATAGGGAGACCATTCACAACTGAAGATGGTGAGCCAATGGAAGATCCATCTCTGTATACGAAAGCCGTTGGGTCTCTTCAATATCTTGTCACAACCCGTCCAGATATTGCATTCTCATTTAACAAACTCAGTCAGTTTCTATCCAAGCCAACCGAGGTCCATTATCAAGGAGTAAAAAGAATAATGAGATACCTTAAAGGAACTTTTCAGGTTGGTGTACACTTGAAACCTTGCAAGGATTTGAGCTTGACTGCATACACGGATGCAGACTGGGCGACTGATGTTGATGATCGTAGGTCAATTGTAGGAATGTGTGTATTTCTCGAAGATACATTAATCTCATGGTCTTCAAGAAAACAAAAAGTGGTGTCACGGTCAAGCGTTGAATCAGAATACCGGGCTCTAGCTGATGGTGCAGCTGAGTTAAAGTGGATATTTTCATTATTGACAGAGCTCGGTTTGTTCATTAAACAGCCAACACTAATGTGGTGTGACAATCTAAGTGCAAGAGCTTTGGCTTCAAATCCAGTCCAGCATGCAAGGAGCAAGCACATTGAGATTGATATCCACTTTATCCGAGACTTAGTTGCTGTTGGAGTTATAGACATAAGATACATCCCTTCAGAATCTTAGATAGCTGATTGCTTAACCAAAGCTCTTTCTCAAACTCAATTTGAACTTTACAGAAGCAAACTCGGATTGATTATATCACCCTCTCGTTTGAGGGGGAGTGTTAGGACATGAGGATATTTGTGTAATTACAATTGTAACTAGATTATTTTGTAAAGCTGTATCATGTATACACGTGTATGAGTGATCATTTCTCTGTACCAAATTCTGATATAAATAGACTGAGAGCTGTGCCTAGTGCCTCATATTTCAATCATTGATTTACCCTAAAATCTATCTTACTTTAGTGGGTTTAAAAGACAACAAACTGATTTAAAGGTGTTTTTATTCTAGTCCTCTTTGTCTGCTCAAGCATTCTGTGTACAGAAAGGTTTGGAGGATGCTGTTAGTTTGGGCTTTAAGAATTTGACTGTTAGGATTTGGATTGGATTCTAATACAGTAAAGGATGTTCATTTTCTGGCTGAAAAAGTAAAGCATTGTAGGGCCCGTTCACTAGCTGGAAATGGGCAAGGAAAAAGCAATGGAAAGCTTGTTTCTTTTGTTCATTAGATGGAAAAGTTGTAGGAATGGAAAAGTGCATTCCCAACTCTATTGTTGTGCTTCTGGCGGGAAAGAGAAACAGGATTGAAAAATGACATTAATGCCCTCCACTTAAAAAAACACAACCTGTGACACAAAGAAGCTAGACCACACATTTGCAACATCAGTTCAGATCCCTCGAAGCTGTCTCTCTTTGAATCGCACACCCTTGACCGGAGCAAGACGGTGCTCGCCGGATGTCGGTGGCTTCAGCACGACGATTTTCGATGGACGTAGGTGGCCTCATCTGCTGCTGTAGATTATGCAGAATGCATTCTGCTTTTGTAGAAATGCATTATGCAAAAGCAGAATGCATGCTGCAGAAGCAGAAGCATTCTACACAAGCTGAAGACGAACCCAAATCGAATGAAATCGCCAAAAAAAATTTAAACCTACTTACGTCTCCACAACACCATAAACACGAAAGGCAGCGCTGCAAGTACAAACGCGTCCGACGATGACCTCCGGTGACGGTGGCTCAGGTCCGACGTTTCTTGCTTGCTCTGCTTCTCGGACGATGTCTAGCTTACGGGAGAAAAGGACTTGCCCAATTTTATTAAAATGTTTAAACATTAACAAATTTAAATAACAAAATATATATTTTTATTGTAGGGGCATATAAGTAATTTTACACCTCACTTTTTCTTTTCCCTTTCCATTTCCATTCTCTAATTTTTACAAACAAACATAGCAAACACATACCATTTCTGTTTCCATTTCCATTTCTATTTCGGTTTCTGCCTAACAAACGAGCCCGTAGAGTACTTAGACAAAAGTAATCTAATCTAAAAAAAAGAGAAAAAAAAAAGTAATCTAATGTGCTCATGAATGTTGCGAACTACAAATAAAGGGCACGCTTGGTATAAATACATAGATGTAAAGTAATGTAAAGAAAGTACTGTAGAGTAAAGTACTGTAGAATAAAGGAAAGTACTGTAGAGAAAAGTGATGAGAGAGATAGAGAAAAAATTCGGAGAGATAAAAAATATGATAAAAAGTGTGTTTGGTATGTACAAAATATGATATAAATTTTTTTTGGAAATCGTGAGATTACATGTAATGCATTTTATTGACACATGTCTTTTTTTAATTGGTTAACCTTAAGAAAAGCATGTAAGCAATAACATATAAGTTTTTTTCCTGAAATCTATGTCTATTATTCTACTGTATTTCTTTACACCTTTAGTCAATTAATATAATGGCTTTCCTCTTTCATACTTATGTTGCCTTATAATTCTAATATTCAACTATTGAAGCACTTGTGTTTGTGAATGGTACTTAGTAATAGAACAACACTTGTGCTAATTTTGATCTTATCATTGGTTTATATATTATGATTTTTTTTAATGACAAATATCATTGGTTTTTATGATTCTTTTTAATATATTATACATATGTGGCTACTATCACGTACTTCTTAACACTACAAGAAAATGCTGATTTAGCTACGGAAATTAGCTAGGGAAAATTTCCCTAGCTAATCCCTAGCTAATTAATTAGCTACGAATTACCTAGGGATAAAAATCACTAGCTAATTTGGTAAAAAAATTTGGCGCGAAAAGGCGAGAAAATTTTGCTATGGAATAGCTACGGATTTTCCGTAGCAAAAGTTTCTCAAATTTTAGCTACGGATTTGCTATGGAAAAATCCATAGCAAAAGTTTCTCTAATTTTAGTTACGAATTTTTCTGTAGCAAAAGTTTCTCAAATTTAGCTACGAATTTCCTTAGCTAATTAGTTTTTTCCCTAGCTAATTAGCTACGGATTTCCGTAGCTAATTCCTAGCTAATTTATATATGTGTATATATATATATATAATGTTTTACATTAATAAATCAAAAAGTGATAAATGGCCTAGTGGTTGGTGTAAATGTTACCATACATGATATTCTGATTTCGAGTCCTCTTAGGACCATTTTTCAAAAATATAAAGTGGTCGGCAGAGGAGGTTGCAGGAGGAGGTCGCCGGCGGCCATCGTCGGAGGGGGCGATTTAGCTAGGGAATAGCTACGGATTTTCCCTAGTTGTTAGCTACAGACTCATTTGTTTTTTTATTAAAAATTAGCTACGGATTAGCTAGAGATTAGGTACAAAAAAAATTCGTAGCAATTAGCGTCTATATATTAGCTACGATCAAATCCGTAGGTAATCCTGTGTTTTCTTGTAGTGTAAGGAATTGTAGGGCATGTTCTTTACGCAGAAATGGAAAGGGAAAGGGAATGAGAAAGGAAATGCATTTGTTATGTTTGGTAGTAAAAATTGGGAATGAAAATAGAATGGGAATGTATTAAAAATACCACTTTGCCCCTTATATTAAAATAATAAAAAGAAAAATAAGTTGTGATTGTGTCAAATCAAAGGGTATAATAGACATTTTATATTTTTTTAAATTTTTTTATGTGAAGGAAAGAAAAAAGTAAACAGGCCCCACTCACTTTTTGCATTCCTTTCCTTTGGTGAATACTGATAACGAACGTGCCTGTAGTGTTCAACATTTTATTCTTGGTGTGAGCTGACATTTAGATTTGGGCCTTAACTTTCAAGTAAGTTAATTACATTTTGTGTCAGAAATTGTGATATGCCCATGTTTCTAAATCAATACCTTCATAGATAACGCATATTTTTTTTATGGGAGGTAACCCATATTGTAAATTAAAAGAATTTTAAATTATTTTTATATAGTAATTATTTATATATTTTCACATTCTTATAACCACCTGATATGGGAAGCACAGAGGCATCACCTCCAACGTGTGATCATCAGAAGCAAGTCATGATCCTTGAAGTTAAATATTTTTTTTTGGTTATTAAACTTATGTACAAATTTGATTATTGTTGCTATATTGTAAAATTTTTTAATATTAACACTTGAGTGTTGATTTGGTGATTATGAATATATTTTGGTTGTAAGACTTTAAGAACATCTTGAATACAAATGAAACTATTTTGGTTGAATAAGTATTTATCTTTTTTTTTTAGGAAATTAAAAGCATCAATAAAATGAGATAAATGCAAAAAAAAAAAAAAAGTGATTTGGCAGCAGTTTAAACCGTTGCAAAAGTTCACAAGTAAACTATTATTGACTTAACGATGGTTGAAATCGTCGTTAAATAAAAAATAACAAATGTTCTACAAAAGACTTTAGCGACGGTTTTAATCGTTGCAAGATCTAGCGACGATTAGCGCTGATGCTTATGTCAAGCGTTGTTAGGATTTGTTGCCGACGATAACTTTAACCACAGTCAAGCCAACCGTCGTCAAAACTTTAGCCTCATAAAAACTGTCGCTAAAAATAATTTTTTTGTAGTGAAAATCAGCTAATAATAAAAAATTATTTTTGTCCTCGTGAGAATGATGAAGAACTTCTTGGTCCAGAAGTACCATATTTTAATGATATAAGAGCACTAATTTGCTAACAATGCTCGACCTAATATAGCATTTGCATTAAGTTTAATTATTAGCAACATTTAGTTCTTCTCAAATTAAAAGGCATTGGAATGAAGTTAAACATGTATTCAGATATCTACGAGGGACACATAACATGATATTATTAGTTAGATATGCAAATGTTTGATATTTATCAGATCCTTATAGAGGTCGATCTCAAACTAACTATTTATTTTGCATGTGATGATACAACTATATCATATGGTGTACAACGAAGCAAACATTATTAGTTGCTTATTCGAATCATGCAAAAATAATTGCAATTCATGAGATTAGTGAAAGTATGTTTGGTTGGGGCTATTAAATCAACATATCCAGAAGATATGTAATTTGCCTTCACAAGAGAGAATATGTCAACCATATTATATAAAGATAATATGATATGTATAGCTCAATTAAAAAAAAGATGCATCAAAAGATATATGATTAAGTATATCTCACCAAAGATTATGAGATTGAGGTTCAACAAATTTGTTCAAAGTGATAATCTAGCAGATTTTTTACTAAGACATTACCAACCACAACTTTCGATAATCTTCAAATGATGCTATAATAAGGGAGAGATACGCGCTGTAATCTTTTTCCCTTTACTAAGGTTTTGTTCCATTGGGTTTTCCTAGTAAAGGTTTTTAATTAGGCAGCTTATTATGGACGTATTATCATTATTGTGTACTGTTTTTCCTTCACTAGGTTTTTGTCCCACATGATTTTTCATAGTAAAGTTTTAACAAGGCACAATTTTGGACATCCAAGGGGGAGTGTTGTGACTCCCCAAAACTTCCAAATCAATGACTCCATAACTAAAATTGAATATGATTTATGCCATTGATTAAGCATTATATAGTATCCTTAATTCTTTGTAACTCATGGTTAGAGGTTACTCTTGTAACCCTATAAATAGAAGATGTATGCAAGAGTTGTAAATAATAAGAAAATAAATATGATCATACTTCTCTTTATCTTGTTTCAATTCTTCTTCTTCTTCTATACTCTTTTTACATTATATTTATAACAAGTTTATAATTAAGAAATATATTCATATATATCTACATATTATAGTTATTACTATGAAACGTATATATATTTAATATAAAAAAAGTTAAAATACAACTACGGACTTCTTTTTATTAATTTAAAATATTATAAAAATTGTTTCTAAACTAAAAAAAAAATACCTTTTTTTTTTCAAACCAAATCACTAGTATACATGCAAGAGAAACAATTGGCAAGTGACACGAAACCCATTGTTTTTAGTTTACTTGCAAGTTTGATTATGATACTAAAATAGATTATCACTTTTATGCATAGTCTTAGATACCTGATGGTTAACCCAACCCATCACTTTTCATTCTGTGTGCTCTTTTTCTTCCCTCTAGCTAGGTCCTTCCTTCCCATGTTCCTCAACTAATCTCATTTATTTCTCTCCATCCATTAATGCCTCCTCCTGCTTCATTCACCCTGCATGCTTCGCAAATTGCAATTCCTCTCATATTAGTTGTATTTATATATATTTTATAGGACTAAACTTAAATAAAGTTCCTTGTATCTTTATTATACAGTTCTTCAATATAAAAGTAACACGTAGTAAAAAGTTTAAGCTTGATCAATCATGATGGAGAGAAAATATAAAAGATCTCATAATTTATGTGACCAATCATATATAAAAGAAATAGTGTAAATAAAACATATAACTGTAGGGGTGTTATGCCAAAGATATAAGAAAGATTACCTAATTTTATTTTTTTTATATTTGTATGAGAAGGTAGAGAATTTGACATATATATATAGAGAGAGAGAGAGGAGCCTAGTGTCTAGGGTTTCTCTTCTTTACTCTTAAAAGTTTCAACAACCCTGCACAGCCATTCATAATGGTGCATTAGAGGAGTTTAGTAAGAGAGAGAAAGAGGTGGGGGCATTGCCAAGCAACACAGACTGTCCATATTAATGGCTTCTCTGTACGTTTTCACCTATAAAGCTATCTCTTCTTCATTCTATATCACACTCTCACTTCCTTCCTTCCTAGTTCCTACTTCCTACTCTCTCTTCTTCTTCCTCCCTAGCTAGCTAAACCCTAAACCACCTTAGCTTCTTCTTCAACATTATTCTTTCATTTCATACTTAGCTTTTTCTGATCACTCATATATACTCAACTATACATAATTCTCTCGGGAAAATCTCAATCTCAGCTTCTGCATGCATTTCACAAACAAAATGACTTCTCCACGAGGATTTTTGTTTACTTGATCAAGCCTGCCTCCCAGAGCTATATATATCATTTATATCAAAATCTCAGTCCCTGTTTGTTTCCCGGGAAAAAAAAGAAGGTTTTCCCGGAAAATTCTAGTGGGTTGATTGTTGGGCTGGGTAAGTTGACGTCCGAGAAAATGGATACTTGTACGGCACTTCTGCTTTTGACGGCTATCACTGCTTACCTTCTGTGGTTCACATTCATCTCACGGTCGCTGAGGGGTCCACGTGTATGGCCGCTATTGGGCAGCCTCCCGGGGTTGATTGAGAACATAGAGCGCATGCACGACTGGATCTGCGACAACCTCCGCGCGTGTGGCGGCACGTACCAGACCTGCATCTGCGCGATTCCCTTCCTCGCCAAGAAGCAAGGTCTCGTGACCGTCACGTGCGACCCGAGGAATCTGGAGCACATATTGAGGACCCGGTTCGACAATTACCCGAAGGGCCCCACGTGGCACGCGGTGTTCCACGATTTGCTCGGCGATGGCATCTTCAACTCCGACGGCGACACGTGGCTGTTCCAGAGGAAGACCGCCGCGCTGGAATTCACAACCCGCACGCTGCGCCAGGCCATGGCGCGGTGGGTTACTCGAGCCATCAAGGATCGGCTCTGTCTGATTCTCAAGTCGGCTGAACTGGAGTCCAAGCCGGTCGATCTGCAAGACTTGATGCTGCGGCTCACTTTTGATAATATCTGCGGCTTGGCTTTTGGAAAGGATCCTCAGACTTGTGCCCCGGGATTGCCCGAGAACGGCTTCGCTTCGGCTTTTGACCGAGCCACTGAGGCGTCACTTCAACGGTTTATATTGCCAGAGGTATTGTGGAAGCTCAAGAAATGGCTTCGGCTTGGGATGGAGGTCAGCTTGAGCCGAAGCCTGGGACACGTGGAGGAGTATCTATCCAGTGTGATAGAGAAGCGTAAGCTCGAGCTGCTTAGCCAACAACAACAAAAAGACGGAAACCCACATGACGACTTGCTATCAAGGTTCATGAAGAAGAAGGAATCCTACTCAGACAAATTCCTCCGACACGTGGCACTCAACTTCATCCTAGCTGGACGTGACACGTCATCAGTCGCCATGAGCTGGTTCTTCTGGCTCGTGATCCAAAACCCTCGAGTCGAGGAAAAAATCTTGCGCGAGATTTGCACGGTCCTGATCGAAACACGTGGCGATGATGTGGCCAAGTGGATGGATGAGCCTCTGGAGTTTGAAGAAGTTGACCGTTTGGTGTACCTGAAAGCAGCATTGTCCGAGACACTGCGTCTCTACCCTTCAGTGCCGGAGGACTCGAAGCACGTGGTGGCGGACGACGTGCTTCCGGACGGCACGTTCGTCCCGGCGGGATCGTCCGTGACGTATTCGATCTACTCGGCCGGGCGGATGAGGACCATGTGGGGGGAGGATTGTCTGGAGTTCCGCCCTGAGAGGTGGTTGTCAATAGATGGTACAAAGTTCATAATGCATGATTCTTTCAGGTTTGTTGCCTTCAATGCTGGTCCAAGGATATGTTTGGGGAAGGACTTGGCATATCTACAGATGAAGTCGATCGCTGCGGCCGTGCTGCTCCGGCACCGGCTCACGGTGCTGCCGGGTCACCAGGTGGAGCAGAAAATGTCACTGACATTGTTTATGAAAAATGGGCTAAAGGTTAATGTGCACCATAGGGACTTGAGAGGGATCATGGCGAGTATACAAAATGAAAAGGGAGAGGTTCATGGAAAGAGTCTCATGCTATGAGAATGAGATGTTATCGAATTTATTAGTGGTTTTAGTATATAGAGGCAAACGGAGTAGTGTTTCCATAAATTGGAAAAAAAAGGTATATTCATGATATACCTTATGAATTCATAATTTATAATTATATATGAGATAATTGTGGGGGGATTTCTTTTTTCTTTTTTTTTTCTTGGGATGATTGGGGGGGGGGGGGGGGGGATTATCAATGTTTTTAATCTATCTTTTCCTTGTAGAAACCTTGAAGATATTTACATCATTCTTTATTTCATGTTTATTTGATTGTTTCAATATATTTTTGCTGCATTATATAATGTTTTATAACTGTTGATGTTGAAATAACATTGTATTACCTATAATTGAAGTTTGACAGTTGATCCTGTCTGATATCTTTTGGGTGTAATGTTTATCATGTGTCTTAAATGGTGTACTTCAAACCTGAAAATGTCATATTCTAAGCATATGGTTCCTAAAACATGTATCTTAGGGAAAGGGAATATTTGATTGTGACAACCAAACACCCCTTAGCAGGCCAATGATGGGATTATTAGATATAAAATATATAAACAACAATAACAACAACAAACAAGTCTTTTACTGCTGGGTGGGATCGGCTACATGTAAAATACATCCGTAGGAAAATTCTGGCATAGACTAACATGCATGACAATGGAAGCTATCATGCACAGATTGAATCAATTAGTAAGGAGCATATATGTTAATTCCTTTTGTCATAGATATCTAATGAGAATGAACTTGTCTTCTGTGTTATTCAGACAGGTAACGATAAGATGAAGTTACATGAATAGCATGTGCTATAAGCATAAGTATGCTTAGATGGAGTTTATGGGCTGAAATTTACCCACAAACTATCTCTACAGAAATCTTATTGATAGTGGGACAAGGCATTTTCATAAGGTGCCAAAGTTAATCCAAAACTTCTGCAGAAAATATGAAGGTCTCCTCGCTATTAGGTGGAAGATCTTGATAGTGTCCCTGTTCTTTCCTTGGAAGAGTTTATTCATCCATGTTTTAGCTATATTTGGTCATGTGATCAAGATTTCCTTCACTGACTCATATACGTGTTCTTCATATGCCATTGCATTGTTTATTTGTTTAGTCCAGAATTTTCTCACCAGTTGAAAAGAAATTCCAGACCAATGTGCCTATAAGATACAGTGCAACAGCAACCTTAAAGACATCATCCCAAGAACCTGGACCAACAGAGTTCACAAGTGAATTGAAGTCAGAGAAGAGGTTGATTAGAAGGAAAACTTGGAGAAAGAAAGTGGGATTCAGCCACACCTTTTTGGAGTATGTAACCAGTTGCAGCTGTACCAAGAACACCAGCAAGCACTCCTGCAGTGTTTGATAGTCCCAGTAGTACACCCTGAAATCGAAACCAATAAGCATTTCGAATCAATAGATTCTTAGCTAAACCAAGTACAACAAATAAGCAAGTTAAGCTGATCATGAAGATATACATAAGTTTGTCATAGTTGGGTTCCATTGAAAAGTGTACCTGACAATCTAACATGCTTATAGTTATAGTCCTATTTATATGAGTTTAGTCAAGATATCTATTATAAATTTGGTCAACCTGATAATTTCCTTCTGATTCTCTGAAGGAATATATTATATTTTGAGATGCCGAAACGGCAAGTAGTTATGAAGTTGGGAGATACAGCAATAATTAGGAAACAGTTTAGAGCTGTGGCTAAAAGAGTAACAGGTGGTCAATGGAAGTGACCGAAAAATTTCTTGGTAGTTTCTTTTTTATGGGAATTTCGTGGTAGTTTTAAATTGGAACAATGTTGGCGTTGTGATGAAGATCTAAGTAGAGTATCCACCAAAGACTACTCAGGCAAGGAGTGTATTTCAGTCTTATAAATGTATAGTTTTGGATTTTGTATGCATCTATGAATGGTGAAAACAAATAAAAAGGAATGTGATGCAGGATGAGAAGATAGATTTGTTTTTTCCCTGCTTAATAGATGTAATGTATCATTTGGGATTTATAAATTCGTAATTATATAATTGGGATATTTAGGATTTAGTTATGATTTTTGAATTAGTATTTGATAGGATATGGACGAGCGAGCCAATCCAGCAATCCGACTCCGTCAAAATGTACTTACATGGCAATATAGCATCGCCTAAAACTGTTCATTCCCCGATAACACTGAACACTTTTGATAACCCCTAGCCGCCTAAAAGTCGATCCCCAACTACATCTTTGTCCCCTGAAAACCTCTATATAAACCCCCACACACAAATGGAATAGACACTGAGTTTTCTATCTCTGGAACTACCTGGCTACCCTCCAGTCTCCCTTTAGGCTTGGTAACCCATCTGTAAAGGAGTCACCAGTAATCAATGCATTTGAACTAAAGATGTTTTCCTCTCTAAGTCTCTGGTAGGATTATAATACTAGATACTTTGAGTTAAGTATTGTTAGGATTTTTCATTTGGGTAAAATAGTTACCCCTAATAAGTTTGACTTGATATTGATTTGAGAAGTTTGCGTTTTTATTTTTCTCTGTTCTACATCAGAAAAGATAACAATGACTCACAGCATAGCGTGGCCCAATGTCTTGGTGATTGGAGTACAAACCAGATTGGGAGAACGCATCAGATCCCTGTAAAGGTAACAATAAATTATGGTTTAGACAAAGTATCTAAGCAAACATGTTTTATAGGCATTTAAGCTTCATACCCATTGAGTGTTGTTTAGAGTAGAAAAGCATTCAAAATTCAAGGAATCCAGCACAGAAAAATATTATGGACCAGGATCGGCTAGAGTGACTTCATGTGAAGTGCAGTTCAACTGCCGGACCGTTGATCGACTAAGATGTAATTTTGTTACAGCCAATCAATGGTCTAGATTATTGGTTAAAGTGCACTTCATTTACTTGATCCAAATTGAAATATTATGATCATATAGCACAAACCTGACTGCATGCCATGCATAGTACTGCCATAGCAGGTGTCCGGACATGACTTAGCTGTGCAAGAAAAAAGGCAGGCCCAAGAAAGCCAATTGATTGCATGATCTGTCAAAGAAAGAGAGATTATTAACAGAATCACAACAAAGAGGGTCTTAAGGAAACTCGATCTACAAAAGATAAAGGGTCAAACCAATCATAAAGAGACATGATACCAGACATACATATCTCTTCATAATTGGATTGGTACACCTATCTTTCATAAATTGAGCTTACCTAAGACCTTTCCATCATAAAAAAGGGTCCAAGATCTGCCATTTACTTCCACGACAGGAAGTCATAGAAATTATTATTTAAAAACAATACTATATTATCAAAAAAAAAACACTATAAATTATAGAACTTGAGCATTGTTTTATAATACACTAATTAACAATGCAAGTGTCATGTACAGGAATAGGGATAACTTGCCTTTCGAACTGCTGTTATGGAAAGGCCTTTGCTCACAAGTGTGTCAGCAATCCAGCCTCCTATATTTGCAAAGACAGCCATGGTTAACCATGGTAGTACACACAAGAGCCCAGATTCAGCCAGGTTGAACTTTAAAACCTGAGAAAACGACCCATTAGTTTTCTCATTAAATGTACTACATATTTCTTGTAAATATATCTTTATTTCTCCAGGTTCAATTTACATCCATCAGAAATTTGAGTTGTAATGAATGAAAAATTATTTTGCTTGCTGTCTGCTCTAGTTTAGACAGTAAAATGTCTGTTAAAAGCAAACTGTTCCCAATAACACATATCACAATCCAAATTACTTCAGAATTGAGATATTATTGCATTTGCATGTACCTAACATTCTCAATCACTGACTAGTAGCCAGATAATAAACAATTCTGCCATTTTTTAAGAGAGGGGGGGGGGGGGGGGCGAATATTGGGACCTCTTAAACTTTGGATCAACTGTAAATAGACCCTTTAATTTTCAAAACCAGCGACCAGGACCTTAAATTTTCATATTGGCCAAAATTGTCATTTTTTCCTTTAACTTCATACGAGATTTCAGTTTTGTCCCTTTCCTTTTTCTGTTTTCAATTTTATTCCTTATCTTCATTAATGGATGCAATTTCTTCCCCTGACCAAATGCCATCTATATATATCACTAAAAACAGTGGATCAACTGTAAATAGACCCTTTAATTTTCAAAACCAGCGACCAGGACCTTAAATTTTCATATTGGCCAAAATTATCATTTTTTCCTTTAACTTCATATGAGATTTCAGTTTTGTCCCTTTCCTTTTTCTGTTTTCAATTTTATTCCTTATCTTCATTAATGGATGCAATTTCTTCCCCTGACCAAATGCCATCTATATATATCACTAAAAACAGTCATATATAAAGAGTTCAAATGAGACTAAAACGATCATAATGCAAGTATTCACATATCATCAACTTTTTTTTTTAAGTTTTAAAATTTTTGGGTTTTGAATACCTAAAAGAAAAACAACAAAAAAATCTTTTCCCATTGGGTGTAGTCGGCTATATGGATCAAGCAAAGCCAAATTGTTCTATATTTGCTCATTTCTATGGCTTAGATTATTTATAACTAAAACCATCCTAATAGTTTCTCCTATTGTTTTCTTTGGTCTCTCCCTATTTCTAGTTATTGGATTATCTTCCATCTAATCAACTCTTCATGCAGGAGCTTCTAATGGTCTCCTATGTCCATGGCCATACCACCTAAGTGTGAGCCAAATAAAAGTTGCATAAGGGGAATTTAGATTTAAAGTTAATTAAAGCTTCAGCATTCGTTGAACCAAGATTTAGACTTACTAGAGGAACTTCCACTTATGGCGTGATGAGGCACCGTGAATTGGGATTCACAGGTTTCATTGGTTTCAAAATGGAGTAGACTGGTGTGTGATGTGGCTTCCAGAGAAGATGAAGAAAAAGATGCAACGGTTGGAAACTTGGGCTGGGAAGGAGAAAGGATCAGGGTGTCCCACATGAAAGAATTTTTTAGTTTTTCTTTAATAAATTAGAGGACGTGGCAAGTCATGTTGGCATTTACAGGGCAAGGAGTTATTGCAAAAGAAATTTTTTAACAAAAGTGCCTATGTTCTAAAAAATGAACGATTAGAGTCTTGATTGCTGGTTTTGAAAGTTCAACATTCTATTTGCAATTGAACCAAAGTTTAAGTGATCTATTTGCATATCTTCCTTTTTTTTTCCAAACTAGTCGGACCATCTAACAGTTTCAATTTATTGGTTAATTTGATGAGTATGTGCCCAACACATCATTTTAGACATGTGCCAATTCAAGGAAATTTCTTTAAACAAAGGAAAAAGGTATTGCACCGAAAAATTAAAAAGGACTTATGGTACCTGATTGTAGTAAGTAGGCATCCAGGTTAACAGAATAAACGTCCCCCAATTATGACAGAAGTGAGAGATTATTAAAGCCCAAACAGGTGCTTTTGATAAAATCAATTTCCAAGGAATGATTGATACAGGTTCTTTTGATACATTGCCTCCAAGTATAAGCCTTTTCTCCTCTGCCCCAAGGTCTGGATCATCTTTTGGTGAGCTATATGCCTAAGGAGAATCCAACAGAAGGAAAAGGATATCAGATTCTACTTGGTAGGAATTGAGGGACTCTTAGGACAATAAATATCATTGTCAATACTTGGATCTTGTTATGAAAATAAAACTCAAAAGCACTGCACAAGATAGTGATTTACTCATCTATTTGGTCAATGGATCACTGATCCTTGAAAATAAGCTTGTCTAGTTACAACATTATAGTTCCACAACCTTAAACATAATATTTATGGCTTTTAACGGCAATTTACAACAACAACAATCAAAGCCTTTCAATGACAATTTAATTGCTAAAAAGTTGAGATAAATGTCATGAGTATTATGATCAAGGTGCTGAAACAACAATTTTAAGGTGATTCAAATTATTTCAACCCTTATTTTTTATGAAAACACCTTTCTATTTTTGTTTATTTGCATGTTTTTCAAGTGCTACCCTACCTAGTGGGAAAAGGCTTTGATTGTTGTTGTTGGTGTTGTTGTCGCATGTTTTTCAAGTGCTGGAACAAAATGTTATGCAATACTTATGAGGGGGCTTCCTAATAAATCAACTCAAAACATGAAAACATATATCAATTGGTGCAGTAACACGCTTGGTTTTCTCTCAACTTTTTTTTTTTAAAAAAATTTAAGTAGCTGAAGCAGGAGGTTCCATTCTAAAAGGTAACAAAAGCTGACTTACTTTCCTCAACCATAACACAAACCAGATACTTCCAAGGGAGCCAAATGAGTAAAACACTGATGGCCACCCAAATTTGTTGATTAGGCCAGGTGAGACAGCCAACCCAGTGACAGAGCCAAGGTACATGCCACTATATACTAGAGCAAGTGATCTGCTTCTCTCTGATACTGGAATCCACTTGGAAAGTATATTATTCATAGCAGGCATTGCAACACCCTGAAAGCAAAATATTGGAAAAATATAGGTAAACTGAGAGGAAGAAAACTCATTTTCATACTCTACATGCAATTACAATATAAGACCATTTAAACGAGAAATAGAAAATATCTTTCATTTGCTTGTATCATATGAAAGAGCTAACTTAATCTAGGTGTTAGAGATTATAATAAAACTGTTCATATGACTTCACTTATAACTTAACCTTTAAAGTCAAGATGATCTTTGGCATGGTGTCAGAGCTTCTACGTTCAAATGGACTAGAATTTGATTCTTGTTGCTTTCTATTCTCTTAATTAAAGTTTCAAACACAAGGTATCGTGAACCTGTAAAAGGGCTTTCATGTCATGTCAGAGATTATACTGTACTATAAAGCTTGAGTTCAAACAATAATTGTAAGTGAGAAAATAGTATACTATACTATAAAGCATTGTTTGTCTTTCCTGCCTTATATAGAAACCCTTATACATCACTTCCCCTAATCCTTTTTTGGAAATTAATTATGTTTTAGGTTATCCTTCCATGATTTTCTTCTTGATTAATATGTGACTAGATAATAAGAAATTAAAATCTACCTGAAATCCTAGTACAACTCAAGGTAGTCAAAGGCGAAAGGCGCCCTCAAGGTGCCAAGCCCCTAAAATGCCTTAGGCGAGAGGCGATAGAAAGGCGTATGCCTGAGCGAACTAAGGCACTATAATAAGAAATAAATTTCTAGAATATGCTACATGAACAAACATAAAAAGATGAGAGTTTGTAACAAATATAAATTAACTATTCTAAGTTCTAATATAATAATCAAGTCATATGACACTATAATCATCAAAGTCATTAAGGAATTAGAGTCATATTGCGGAAAAACCTTGGAAAACATAGTCTAGAAAGAAGAAAAGAGTTATTGCTCCCTAGGAAAGTGAACTTTGCATTTATTATGTTATTGAAAATATGCTTGCTTTTATTATTATCTTGGAAGTTGTTAATTGACTTTATTGCTTTTGACTTGGGCTCTACATATATTTGGCCCTCTTTATTTTGTAATCAAATTTGATTGATAATAGAATATTCAGATTTACTCTCACATCTCCCTCCATTTCTCCTCCTCCTTTCTCTTCCTCCCTCCTTTCTTTCTCCCTCCCATTTCTTCTATTCTTCTAAACCCTAAAAAATAGGCTGACCTAATTTTTATGTCATATAAAAATGGGCTGGGCTAGGGCTGCGTTTTTTATTGAGAATTTGCTTGGCTGGAGTTTTTTTTGAGAAACAAATCCTTCTCTTCATCCAGGCGCACGCTTCTGTGTGGAAGAAAGGCGTGAGAGGCGCTCGCCTTGGAGCGCCTCATTGAAGCCAATGCCTCTTGGGTTTCAAGAGGTGTTGGCCTCAATTTCCGCCTCACCTCAGCGCCTTTGACTACCACTACAACTGGCAATTAATTTTACATAATTATGAGCTAACTAAGTGATTGTGAAATGAAATTTGAAACCAGATTGATGATGCCAAGAAAGTAGTATAACTGTAGAATGGACCAACCTCACCAATTCCCATAAAGGCACGCATGACAAGCAAACAAGGGAGCCCAAATCTTGCAGCAATAGGCGTAAAAATAGTTGCAATTGACCACCAAACAACTCCAAAGCCTAGTACTAGCTTCCCACCAATTTTGTCTGCCCATATGCCTCCAAGGATCTTAAACAAAGGCATTTGTATAAAAGTCAGTTTTACAGCAATTTAATTCAAACTTCTATATAGAATATGAAATGAAGAGATAGTTTGAAGATTACAATATTTTATGGCTGGTTCAACCAGCTACTGCACTTGAATGCTTATAGAAGATCGAGATATGAAATCAAATTTTTGTAAGGCTAACATGTTATGGATATATCAGTGACACCTGAGTAAGAAGATAGCCCCAGAAAAAAGAAGACTGAATAAGGCCAACTGTTGCACTGTTCCAATTGAACTCTTGAGACATTGGAAGTATTGCTATGCTCATGTTTACCTATAAATGATATAAAAATAATCAATGGTCATTAGTAACCAATACTAGGCCTGTAAGCATACTGGAAATTGAGAAACACTCTAGAGTCTCAAGTCAATATTTAAAAGCTTGAAACTTGGGGTAAAAGCAATTATAACAAATAGTAGAATACTGCAAATATTAAGTCAATGTTTTCTTTTTAAACAAATTTCTTCGCTAACAATCAACATCTCCAGCTATGAAGGGTTGTAACATTTTGCTCCGTGTCTTAGTTTATTGATAGAAAACGGAACATGTTAGGCTACCAGGATTAATGATCAACACTACACATGATTTTTGCATCTAAATTAACTAGTGCTCATGTAGAGACAAGCAATGGTGCGGATGGAAATAGTGATGTACTGATGTGAGTTATGATGAACATGAAAATATAAATAAAATAAATAATTGAAAAAATAGACACAGGAAAATACTCACACGATCCATATTGCACAGCACAAAAGCTGCAAAACATAACAGTACGATGACCCAGCGCTTAGGAAATGCCTCCGCATTTTCTTCTAGTAGAATTGCTTCACCTGTTCCTTCAGCTGATGGCCGAGAATTGACCTTTGTTTCTGGATACTCCTCAGACTTGTAATAAACACGGGTCTTGTTTGCCTTACCAAGCGCAAGTTGTGGGTGCTTCCTTTTATTTAAGCCCAGTCCATCAGCTGCTCTCTGTTCATTATAATTTCTGCTAGAGTGGTCTGAAGAAATGTAGCATTGATTTCTGGGGCTGGCCTGTAGTTTGATGTTCATGAAGCAAGTAGATTGCCGGGAAATCAAAGAACAAATCTCACCTTCATTGTGAATTCTTTGTATTGGTTTTGAAACTCTCCATTCTAAATTGGCATCAGAATGAAAACACAAAACATGATGGTATGTTAGTAAAGAATCCTTTGCAATCTGACCATACTGTGCAAAAGATACACCCGGAAGTCCTGCTCTTTGAAGTGTTAAATCCTTTCCTGACCGATATGCATTTCCTGCACATATCAGACAATTGCTAAAATATGTTCAAAATTTAAAATAGTGATGCACAAAATCCAAGCTTAGAGGATCTAAAGAAGATCAAATATAATACAAAAATAGAATAGGACCAGACCATATGAACCCCTGAATAATACCCTTCTTCCTGTTCAGAACATAAAAAGGATTTTAACAAACACACACCTACATCTACATACAGGATATCAGTGTAACCATTGAGGAACTCCATCATAAGTTTGTTTCGTTACAGTTTAATAAGTATTTTAATTGCTTTAGTTAATTATTAGAGAAATAATATTGCCGATGATCCATATAAGGACTAAATTGCTAAAATAGACGAACAAGAGGGACCGCATTACTCTGTTAAAGAGACTAAAATTGCAATTCATCCCTTCTTCATCTATTACTAAAATAAAGCGCACATTCCCATCTAAACTGAAATCTGTGATAAAGAAATTTAAGCAGTACCAAGAGATTACTATAGGAACTAAATTCTCTTACAAGAAGTGAGCTCCATAGAAAAATGAACCAAATCACTAACATTCATGGCAATTAACTTTCCACCACAAGTAGATCGCTCACGAAATGCACGCAGCCATCGAAAATTTGATAGAAAATGAAAGGAACTAACAATAAAATTGGAGTTTGGAAATTGAAAATCGAAGTCGAGATAGATGAACCTGAAGCAATGAAGGAGCCGAAGTTGCGGTTGGAAATTAGAACACCCATAGCCATTGCTGGTGAGGATTTGTGGAGGTGAGAATTGAAAGGGCGAGAGCTGCTACGCTACACCATCTCAGAGTAGAAGAGCAGAGTTCAAACTCTGAAAACGATGCAGTCTATGGAAATCTCTCGCTGCTCTGTGGAGAGGATAAGCAAAGCAGAGGATAGCCTTAAGCCACATGATGCCTTACGTTTGGATATTTTAGTTCGAAAGGACTAGTGTTGAGTTCGGACATAAGTTATGACGTTGCCTGTAAAAAGATTAGAGGGAAAAGTACTTTGTACCCCTAATATTTGATGTTAGTGTCAATTATGTCCCAATGTTTTTTGTGATTATTGTACTCCTAATATTTTTTTTTTTATCAATGTTGTTCTTTTAACTAATACCGTTAGAGAGAGTTTGTTTGGATTTTGGGAGGGGCAGAGAGAGGAGGAGAGGGGAGGTTAGTCTCCCATTAATTTTCCCCTTGTTTTAATAATTAAAAATATGAGAAGTAGGATATTGAAGGACTAAACAATCATTTTAATTTTAACTAATAATGTTATAATTGTATTAGTTCAACTCTTCTCTCTGTTCATAAAAAAAACTCTTCTCTATGATCTCTATAAATTATTCATTTATTTATTTTCTTTTTAATTTTTTTATAAGGATTTTAATTTATTTTAAATTATTTTTTATAATTATATACAATTTGTTTGTAGAAAAATCTAATATTAGATCTCTATTCTCAAACTCTCCACCACGTCACCCTTTTGTCTTTCAAAGAGATGAGCAAAAAAAATTACATTGGACCTGTTTGATGCTGCATGTTCTTAAAACAACAATTATTTGAGTTTTAATAAAATTTATCTAAAAAGTATTGCTTTTTATTTGAAAAAAATAATATAATATATTTTTAAGAAAAAAAAACAAAAGTCTTGAATTCTAACTGATAACAAAAATGTTGGCCCAAAAAAAAGTAACAAAAAAAATAAAAATTTATAAACAGTTATTTATATGTACATAATGAAAATATAATAGTGCTTAAAATTAATTTTATAAAACCATTATTATTACCCTTAAATATTAAAAAACAATAGAAAAAAAAACCTGTATGGGTCAGTCTAGAATATATTAATAAGAAAGTGCAAAAAGCGGCGATGAAGAGAGCAAGTGCGAGAAGTGACAATGAGAAGACACATTGTGAGAATAGATTTGAGGGTTATAAGAGAGGTCTTTTTGTAAATGTATTTATAATATCCTTCAAAATACTCCAAATTAGGGTATTTTAAATTTGTGAAGTATAAGGACAATGGCGGATTAACTTTTAATCCTCCATTATCTCTCCTCTAATTTTTTATTTTACCAAACAAGGGGAGGAGATTAGATTTATCTCCCTTTCCCTCCCCTCCCCCTCCTTAATCCTAAAAACAAACAATGCCTTAGGGTTTGTTTGGATTTGGGGAGGGGGAGGGAGAGGAGGAGATTGAAGGGGAGGAGAGGGGAAGGCGAGGGGAGGTTAGTTTCCCATTAATCCTCTCCTTGCTTGGATAATTAAAAATATGAGAAGAAGGATATTGGAGGACTAAACAATCATTTTTAGATTGAAAGAGAGCAAATACGAGAAGCGGTAATGAGAAGACACATTGTGAGAATAGATCTGAGGGTTATAAGAGAGACATTTTTGTAAATGTATTTATATCCTTCAAAATACCACAAATTGGGGTATTTTAAATTTGTGAAGTATAAGGATAATGGAGGATTAACTTTTAATCTTCCATTATCTCTCTTCTAATTTTTTATTTTATCAAACAAAGGGAGGAGATTAAATTTATCTCCCCTTCCCTCCCCTCCCCCACCTTAATCCTAAAAACAAACAAACCCTTAGGGTGTGTTTGGGAATTAAGAGGGGAAGGGAAGGGGAGAGATTAGAGGAAAAGGGAGGGGAGGGGAAGGGAAGGTTAAGCTTCCATATGTCCTCCCCTTGTTTGGGTGTTGATACCTCCTCCAAAATACTCCAATTTGGAGTATCTTGAATTTGTGAAGGGGAAGGATAATGGAGGGTTAAGGATTGATCTTCCATTATCTTCCCCTCCAATTTTCATCTTCCCAAACAAGGAGAAGATATCTTAATAGTCTCCCCTTCCCTCTCATTCTCCTCCTTAATCCCCAATCCAAAGATACCCTTAAAGTAGTTAATAATTTTTGCTTACATAGGATCACAAGTAGCAAAAAAATCAAGGTCAAAGGTTCATTTTGGTCCTCTATGTTTCACTCAAGTTTCAAATTAGTCCTTTATGTTTCAGAAGTTTTAAATTAGTCCTTTATGTTTCCCAGAAGTTCTAAATTGGTCCTTCCGTCTAAATCCGTCAAATTCTTAAGTTAACTGTTGATGTGGCTTGCCGAGGTGAACACATAATCTCTCCTACGTGTATCAAATAGATGATGTGGCCTTAGACACACCAAAAACACTCAAACGGTATCGTTTAAGCCAAAAATAAAACCATACTGAGAGGACCAATATGAAACTCTAATGAAACATAAAGGACTAATATAAAACTTCAATAAAACATAAAGGACTAATATAGAACTTCAATGAAACATAAAGGACCAATATAGAACTTGAATGAAACATAAAGGATCAATATAGAACTTTCATGAAACTTGAAAGACAAATATAAAAATTTTGGAAAACATAAAGGACCAATATAAAACTTTTGAAAGATAAAGGACCAATTTAAAACTTGGGTGAAACATAGAGGACCAAAATGGGTATTTGACCAAAAATCAACTAGGGTTGCGTTTGATATGTTATTGGGTATGTAAAGGGAATTAACGTAAAGGAAATGAATGTAAAGTAATTGTAAAGATAAAAAATAGAGGAAAAATACTTTTTGTTCCCGGAATTGTTGGTCAAATAATTATTTAGTCCTCGAATTTAACAAAAATACTATTTAGTCCTCAAATTTGTAATTCTGTTGACTATTTATTTCCCTGGCCGTTAAACCGGTTGATGTGGCCGTTAATTGCTTATGTGACACCATTAAGTGTCCAGCCATATGCCAGCCACCTCACATGCCACATCAGCTTTAGCATTAAAATTTAACAAAAAAGCATCGAAAACAATGTGCACAATATACGCTTGAGGTCCACTAGACTTCACCCTCGTCCAGCTTTTTCTCCACAGAGGCTACATCGTCCACGCCTCCCTTCAACACCACCAAGGTATATACTCTGTTTCTCCTCCATCCTTTGTTTTGCTTAATTACTCTATTCTCTTCTACAATGGGATTTGTGGTGATCCTAGGAGGCTCAAGATTTTCAGTGCCAAGATGAAGAAAAGATCATTAAAAATCATTTCAGTAAGAAAATGAATTAGGGATTTTGGAGAGAAGAAGATGATGATAATGATTGATTACCTTCGAACAATCTCTTGGAAGGTACTGGTCATTGTGGTTCATGGCGAAAAGAATGGCGGTAAATTGGCAAGAGAAGTAATATTTCTCTTCAAATTTCTTCCAGTAAATGTTAGAGACAAGATACTTGGTCTTCTCAAGAGCATGGGCAATTGTACACTGAGTGACACCTAATTTATGTGCCAACAAAGAGGCCACGATGTTTCCATCACTGTAGTTTCCAATGATTAGATCTGGCTTGTCTTGAAGCTCTTTTGCAAGTTCATGAGCAACATCCTGATCATAAAAACATGAAGCTTAACATCAAGTAATAAAGGCAATTTGATCTAATTAAATGATGCATACCTCAGTGTAGGTTTCTAGATATGGCCACACTTGGAATCTTGAGATCCACTTGCGAACCATTCCCTTCTCGTTTCTGAAGGGAACACGGAGGATGTGGCAATTCTCTGTACCTAAAACTTTCTCCAGACGCTGCCCACAAATAGTTCCCACTGCATTAGGAAGAAGACGAGTGAAAATAAATGTGAGATGAATGCAGTGGGAGTAGGAAGATGAAGATCATTGATGAAGATGAAGGCATGCTCAAGAGATTCAGTGATTCTTTTTTTTAATGTTAAAGCTGACGAGGGATATGACTGGGCATTTAACGGTGCCACATCAACAATTAACGGTCACATCAACCAGTTTAACTGCCAGGGCACTAAATAGTTGACTGAATTATAAATTTGGGGACTATGGTGCGCACGGTGGAGGCAGCATGGGCCCCCAATCGAACCACACAGGGATCTATAGCGTGACAGGGAGTCGCCACCAAGTTTTCTCTTGAAATCCCCGAAACTTGGAAATGGGGGTTTTATCGATGGAAAATATAAAGAGTAAAAAAATGGGATTAGAATGCAATCAAGAATGTTAGAGTGGGAAAAATTTGCAAATAAATGAGAAAAAAAGTTTAAAAAGTCTTTTTAAGAAATGGGCTGAAATGTAATTATGATAAAAAAATTGGGGCTAAAATGTAATTTTTAAAAAATATGGGGTCAAAATAAAAAAGAAAATAAAAATTTGGGCTAAAATGCAATTTGGGTCAGAATTATAATTTTGAAAATTTGAAATCGAAAAGAAAATGGAAATCTAGACTAAATATGAAATTCGGCGCAAAATTGTAATTTTGAAAAGTATTGGGGTCAAAATCATAAAGAAAATGAAAATTTGGGTTAAAAATGCTATTTGAGGCAAAACTGTAATTTTAAAAAGTTGAAATCAAAAAGAAAATGAAAATCTAGACTAAATATGAAATTTGGTGCAAAACTATAATTTTGAAAAGTTGTGATCAGAATTGGAAAGAAAATGAAAATTTGAGGTTAGTATGCAAATTTTGAAAGTATTTGGGGTTCATTTGAAAGATAGAAGTGAAGTGGTTAATTATAGCGGCGCTATCATTCTTTCAGGCTACGTTTGGTTGGCTTTAGAGTTTGGAATTGAATTGAATTAGAATTAGAATTAGAATTGGAATTGGAATCGATGGGTTTGGAATTGAATTGAATTTTTGAAATTGAAAAGTATGTGTAACTGTCGTTTTTGGTTCAGACAATTGTTATTTGCAATTAAGGATCGCAAGGGGTCTTAACCTTGGGGGACTTGTCCTTAGGTGAGGAACTTAGGTGCCTACGTACCCTTGGGAAGGGATCAAAGTCCACGTAGTTCGCCATGGTGGCGTCTATAGGAGCCGTTAGGCAAGGTGATTACCTGTATTGGGCCATGTGCGGCTAAGACGTGCTTAAGGTACTCCGGGCGGGCGAACTTCTCTTAGGAGGTTCCCTTAGTGTGAGAGAGCTTGAGTCTCTGAGAGCTGCTGGGAGCTCAGTTGGTGTGATGCTCCGGGGTAGTGATATATCTGCCGGTGACCGAACCTGACGGCGTGCAAGGTAGAACTTTGGATGTGTGAAGGATATTGGGCAAGAGGATGTCTGAGAGTGCTCATAATGCTTGTTTGAATGGTTATGGGTAACGTTCTCTAGAGGTACTTTGAATATCTTGGATCTTCCTCCTTAGTCCCCCCGGGTGAGGGTTATTTATACAAAGTGTGGGGAGGACGTGCTTGACCCACGTTCTTGTGGGACATGGGTCGTCCCACGATGCCCAGGGAGTCTCCACGTCTCATGGAGTGGGAGTCCTCGCGGAAAGGTGTGGGCAAGGGCCACGTAAGTGGCAGGTGAGTGGTGCCACGTGTCGCTAGCGTGTGTTGCCGCTAGGCTTCTGGAAGCTTAGTGCCACGTGTCCCTAGGCAGAATATTCCGTAGTCAGAGTATGTTTGGTATGTAAAATTATAATGGAAAGTTTGTAAAATAAAATGAACTAAAAAGACTAAATTGTCCTTCATAAAATATTATTAAAATCATTTATGTTGCCCAAGAGACAAAACCAATGAACTAAATTTATGTTGTCCAAGGACAAAACAGAAAGTTGCTAATTTTTTTTAGTTGTTCAATGGGGATTGGTGCATACGTTCAAGACAAAAGACATGGGCAAGGGAAATTTGGTCATTTCCAGCCCAATTCCATTTATCCCAGTCCTTTTCCATTTATTCAACTAGGAATCCGATTCAAATTAAGAAGGAAGCAGCCTTGGAATTCAAGAATTCCAAGAATCATGATTCTAAGTTGCAAAATCTCAACCAAAGGCGAACCAGTACTTTAACCGAAAGGCTCAAGTTTGGTAGTTTTTTTGAGTCGAGGAGAAGTTTTTAGGCGCCCCTCGTCCCCCGTCCGAAGACGGTTATCCAATTCAACTTGATCTAGCTTTTGGAAATTTAGGAAACTATCAGACAAAAATGAAGTGTTGGGCTCGACCCAGGATGAGAGCCTAGTGCCTACGTACCCTCATGGAGGGATCAAAGTCAACGTAATTTGCAATTTATGCTCATGCAAATGCTGGTGTGTGTGTGTGTGGATGCGAGCGTCAGGCAGGTGGACCCAGACGACGTATCAATGAGGTGCTGACCGGACATATTGGTCATAGGGCACCTATGCATGCAATGTAATGCAGACAAATAATGATGCAGTTATATGATGTATGCAGCCTTGGCCGATTCCAACAGATATGGTCCAGTTGTACTGACGCGTACGGGTGAGCATTGGGGCCCCCGATGCTTATGCAGATATATCCTAGATGACTACATGTTTGATGCAATGCAGGGACTAAAATCACTTTGGATTAAATTTAATTATTAAAAGACTAAATTAAGAAATTAAAGCTCTTACCTAACCAAAAAGTCACTTTGGATCTCTCTCGAAGACCCCGAGACTCTGACCCACTCAACTTGGAACTTCTCTCTCTAGAAATTGAGAGTTTCTCTCTCTAAAATGGCTCAAAATGGTGTGTGGAATGATGAAAATCGATGCTCCTATTTATAAGAAAAATTCAGGGGCAAAATAGTCATTTCTGCCCTCAAACCACCTTGAGACCGCGACCTCAAGGCCGAGGTCAGGCCACGGCCCAGGCCTCCTCCTTTTGAGACTCGGCCACTTCCTGGGTTTGTTTCTCCTTCGTCTGGTGTCCGTTTTGCGCAAAATTTATGTCCGTTTTCAAGGATATTTTGTTCTTTATGCAATGGAATAGGTTTCAAAGCCAAGTGACTTAAGATGAAGCAAAAGTGATCAAAGCTTCGCATATTGCCAGATCTTCACCTTCAAAAGACTCGTATATCTTCATTTGCTTTGAACCTTTTGCAGACCCAATCTCTCTAGGCCCCTTTTATGTCTCTATCATCGATATCTTGGGCTTGATCCCCCCATGATTTCCTATCCTCAAATCATTTTAATTCCCGAAAAAATAGAGTGTCTACAGATTCCCCTCTTTACTTGTTTTTCTCCCGAATGCTTTATCGAAAAAGGTGAGTATACGTAGCTCACGAAAAGAATAGGGAGGAAACAAGTAAAGACAAAAATAGAATCCCATTTTTTCAGTAGCTAATCATGCAAAGCAATTCATATCACATTCACATATCAATCTCACAAATTCATACAGTCAGGTAATGGGCTCATACAAAACATACAAACATAACTTAATAAATGAAGGTTACTCTGCCCTTGAAGAAGGCCATTATGTGCTTGCCTCATCTCTTGCATTTACTGGCTTATTCCCCTCATTTCTTGTAGCAATATGTTTGTGTTTGGATCTAATTGTGCGTGCATTTGCTGGTATTCGGGCGACTCTGGCACTACTTCCTGTTGATCATCCTCCTTAGAAGAATCTTCCTATTGGGCCTGATATTCTTCATCCTCTTCCTCTTCACTTAGGACTTAGTACACTTTCAACCTATAACTTCTAGCCGCATACTTATCCTCGCAGTCATACTCCTGGACATTGGCATATACCAATATCTTGGTAAGGAGACACGAAAAAGGAAGAACCAAAAGCATTCCAAATAGAGGCAGAGAAGGGACAATCTCTCACCATGTGAATGTTTGATTCCCTGTATGCATTGCAGCGAGGGCAGGTCGAACTAGAATTACTCCATGAAGCTATTCTGCTACAAGTGGGAAGGCTATTATGGAAAAGCCTCCACAGTGAGAACTTATGACGCTGTTGAGTATTCCCTTTTCATGTTATATCCCAAGCCGTCTTTTTGCTTTTAGGCTCAATTTAGTAACAGCTAGGTAGGATGGCAATCTTACCCGAACTCAATGGGTACCCGAAAAATTTACCCGTTGGGTCCGAGTCTAGGTATTGAAAAAATGGGTCTGGGTTCGGGTCGGGGGATTTTAACGGGTAAAAGTCCGGGTTCAAGTCCAGAGACGGGTAAGGGTGTATTCATCTCGGACCCAGACCCGATGATATAATATATATAAAAATATTTTATATAAAAGTATATTATATAGGACAAAACTTATATGCTGTTGTTTACATGCTTTTGGTAAGGTTAACTAATTAAAAAAAGACATGTGTCAATTTAATCAATTAAAAAAAGACATGTGTCAATTTTCTTCTTGAAATTGACACATGTCTTTCTTTAATTGGTTAACCTTACCAAAAACATGTAAGTAATATCACATAAGTTTTTTCCTATTATATATCATATCAAATTGTGTGACTGAAGTTTGTTTTTCTTAAATTTAGAAATAATTAAATTTATAAATGTGTGTTTAATACTTGTGATTAAAGTACTTGTGATGAAAGTAGAAATTTTTGTTGAAAAAATAGTAAATTTTTCGAGTTCGGGTCTGGGGATCTAAGTATTCGATAGGTCCGGGGACGGGTATCAAATTTCATACCCGGCCGGGTCCGGGATGGGGAAAATATTGACTATTGGGGTCGGGGATGGAGAATGCAGTGTTCTACCCAGACCCTATCCATTGCCATCCGTGCAGCCAGGTAAGTAAGTACTATTTTTCGAGAAATTTCCATCCTTACTAGGGATCCAAATAGGGTGTCAGGACCACTGGACCAGAGTTAAGCTCCATAGGAGAGTTGTGCACAATATCATTGATGGTTTCATGAGGCAAGACCATGGCCATTTTATTAACATTCATTGACCTTTCTCATTCACGTAGTCTTTCACAATGTTGAGGACATCGGGATCAATGTCACAGTTGAGAAACTTAGTTTTTGAGAGCCAATGATCATCCCAGAAGCTAATCTCAGAGCCATCACAAACTTACCAAAAGAACCATGTCCCTAACACAAGGGCATGTACTTGATTATCTCTTTCCACAATCGAGAACTTGTGGGTTTGTAGCAAGCAGTAGCAAGAATCTTGTCATTAACACCATATATTGCTTCGAATGAATTTCACCTAGAGATCATCCCTTTTGGTATGCAACTCCTAAATTAACTTGAGGATGAAATCTTTATTTATCTCGTGCAGGGAAAGGAAACCAAGGCCCCCTAAGCTCTTTAGGACACATAAATTAGTCCAGCAAATTTGGTGAAGACGCTTTTTCTCAGAAGAACTTCCCCATAGAAATGCCCTCTCAAACTTTCCAATTTGGTTGGTGACAATCTAAGAAGCACGGACACACCTGTTCTATGGGGTGTCGACGTGTCGGACACGTGTCCGTGTGTCCGACACACTGACACACTTGCGACACGCCTGTGACATTCTGTCTCTACTTTTCTCTTCAAGATGTATATATATATATATATATATATATATATATATATATATATATATAATATTATGTATATATATATACTCTGTTAATATATATGACATCATGAATATTGTAATTTTTGAAGCTTTTATCAATATTTTATGTCCTTTTGAAATTAAAATATGTATATATATATATAAAATTTATATATAAATATATGCCGTGTCGTGTCCTGTAATTTTAAGAATCGGCGTGTCGAGGTGTTTGTATCCGTATCGTGTCGCGTGTCCGTGTCAATATCTGTGCTTCATAGGTGACAATGCAATATTGCATGTGGTATAGGGGCATCATTGAGCAAACACTTTGAATCAGAGTAGCCCTTCCAGCAATTGAAAGTCAATTAGTCTTCCAACCAGCCATCCGGGTTTGAACTCTCTCGATGATATGACTGAACTTGGCCTTTGTTTGTCTATCGTGAATGATATATACTCCCAAAAATCTACCAAATTCTTGAGATCTTGTAAAACGTGTGATGTTCAATATATTAGAAATTTTATTAGGGCACGTTTGATTATGTGAATGTTGGATGTAATGAGAATGGAAATGCATGAGGGAATAAGAATAGTAATGTGAAAGTAATGTGATGTGATGTGAATGGAATAAAAGTGGGTAAACTGACCATTTTACCCTTATATTAAAAGTGGGTAAAAAAGAAAGGACAAAAATATAATTTCATCTCATTACAAAAAGTAAGGTATGCTCACTACAAAAAAATATATTTTTAGCGACGGTTTTTTTTATCTAGCGACGGTTTTAACCGTCGCTAAATTTTTAACGACGGTTTTGCTGACCGTTGTTAAAGTCAGCGTCGGGAGTAACTTTAACGACGCTTTGCAGAAGCGGCACTAACCGTCGCTAAATATAACGACGGTCAAAACCGTCGCTAAAGCTTTCTAAATAGACTGTAATTATTTATATTTAACGACGGTTCCAACCGTCGTTAAGCCAACAATGGTTTATTGTATGAATTTTGGCAACGGTTTAAACCGTCGCTAGATTACTTTTTTTTGAACATTTATTTCAAATTATTGATACTTTTAATATCTCTAGAAAAACATACTTATTCAATTAAAATAATTTTATTTGTATCCAAGCAATATACTTAAAGTTTTAGATCCAAAACATATCTATAATCACAAAGTCAACACTAAACAAATGTTAATCCTCAAAAGTTTTACAATATAGCAACACTAGTCATATATGTATACAAGTTCAATAACCAAAATAAAACAAATATTTAGTTTTAAGGATCATGACTTGCTTCTGATAATCTTCGACATGTTGGAGGTGATGCCTCAGTGCTTTCCATATCAGGTGGCTGTAAGAATTGAAAATATATAAATAACAACTACATAATAAATAGTGCAAAATTCTTTTAATTTACAATATGCTTACTTTTGAATATTGTTTCAATGTAGAAAATAATTTTGAATTCTTACTTTTGAGACGGTGACCTTCATCTACTATCTGCATATGAATATAGATGTCAGGAAGTCTGCAAAAAGCATTAAGGTTATAACGGTAGTAAATAATATTGGCAAATTATTTTTTCTTGTTTCCTTACTAGAATGGTAGGTAGAATATTACCAGGTTCCTGTCCAAGTTGATCATTTCATATGATGTCAAAAGGACATCAAATTTGATCATGTCCTGCTTGCTTTCAACAACTTTTTTTACTAGATTTCTTTATAATGGTGCGAGGTTGGGCAGATCCAACATACATAACCTGAAACAAGGAACAAGTTAAAAGAACATCATCATTAAATAAAGATACAGCCAACAATTCCATATACATACAACATTCATTTGTGGCGCCCAAGTTGCAAATTCATGTTCCCAATTTCCAAGTGTTGATTCCATATACATACTACTTAGTACTGCTACTTGTCATCAGTTCTCACACAAACAACAAACAAACAATTGCAGCAGTAAATTAATGAGTCAGACATTAAAGTTAATTAAAAGTCTAGATAGCTAGCTAGTTAATTATCCAAAAGCTAGGCAGCTAATGAACATGCATCTTAATTAATATATAATTTGGAAATTAGGTGAAGGGGGAAGTACTTAATTGAAGGCCTTAAGTTGGATTTAGTTAATCCATCCAGCTGCTAAATGGGGAAGTCAATTCCCGAACCTTAATCCTCTCATTACTCCTGTGGGTTTCTGAGAAGGGATTATGCAAGGTGCCAAAGTTAATTACAAACCATATGGACCAAAGTCAATAAGAATTCATCAATATTCAACAATTCAATTTCAATTTTAAATAATAATTCATCAATTCAATATTCAATATCTATGTACGTACATTGACTCGAAGTAGGGATACACAATTTCCCGTATCTCGTCCATTGGCTATGTGTGCCATATCCTGAACCACTCCATCGTTGGAAAGTATATCCCACTGTATATATATAATTAATTAATTAATTAACTTGAAGTGATATAAATAATTTAAAAGGATGCTTTGGATTTGGCCAGAACCGTATCACATAATGCCTAGAGGCTACACCTGAAATTAAATAATAAATGGAATATATGTCATATCTCTTCCACAATACCCATCGATCATCTTACCAGCTTTGTCCTTCCAAACAAACCCACTTTTCAATTTTCAAATTTCAACCACCTCTTTTAATTTACTGCGCAACTTTAATTTAATTAAACAACATTATTAAACTAGTAAATTATATATATAATCTGTTTGTTATACATTATCTTTGTGAGGGCTTCAATTTTGGCTATAGTTGGGTCTTCCTCATTTCAAGTAAATTGTTAAAGAACACTTTCTCAGCTGGGTCTCCCTCAGTTGACAAAAATAATTACAGCTTAAGATTAAGCACTCACCTTTACAACTGACTCACTACCAAGTTCCTTTAGATCCTCAAACTTCATGACCTGGAAATCAACAGAGCAACCAAATCAGTTATTAAAAGGTGAAGCAGAAATATCAATATAATAAAAGTCACGAAAAGTCTAAAACTTTACAAAAAGCCAAAAAAAAATAGTCGGTTATAGTAATAGCAGAAAATTACTATAACCAGTGATGCCAATACCAAAATTATAGTGCAATATGTAATTAATTAGCTTTATGAAGACTGAACAAATATATTCGTGTTTACTCTGCACACATTCAAAAAAGCACAGCTCACATCAAATGACATTACTAGGTGCCATGGCAAAATGAAAGTGTGTATCAAATCATTAATTCACTCTATATTTTATCTACGTTAATTAGGAGATTATAACTGCAGTACTAAACATATTATTTTTAAGATGCTCTAGCATACCCATTCTAGTTTAGTTGGTAAGAGTTATAATTTAAAAAGACTAGATACATCACAAACTTTGTCTCTATTTGCAGGAAGTGAGGATATTTATGATTTACTCATGAAATTTAATTTGCTCTCGGCACTGATATTTGAAAAAAGTAGTATGCAATAGAGAGACAAAACTATGAGTCCATTCCTAATTATAAAAAAAAAGTCATATATGTATATATATAATTAATTAATTAAATATAGACTATGAGTGATGTAGTATTAAGGTTGATAAAAAAAGATTTGCCACATGATGAGTTTTTTCTTAAGATCATTCATCAATATAATTCCTCACAGCATTTGTGTCTTCATAAGCTGAAAGGAGAATGAGACAAATACTCATTTGACAGCTTAGATATAAAAAATTTGGACAGGTGTAAAAAACAGAAAGAAAAGCATATTGTATACAAGAAAGGATAGTAATCAATAGCATAAGGAATCATAAGGAAAGCCTACCTTATATTCGGAGTAGACTTTCAGAGCGTGATTCAATATTGCCTCTGTGAGAATAAAATGCTATAAGAATAAAATGCATGAACAGGGCTGGATTTTAAGAAGATCAATTGAGCTAAAATAGAACTACAAGTAGAGGCATAATAAAGAAAAATAGATGATAAAACTGAGGAGAATGATTGCAATATATAATAATTGGCTAAAACAAATAAAGGGAGGAATGAAGTACCATTTAGGGCAAGTCGAACCAAACGCAGAAGATGGAAAATAACTTCGACGCCTGCGTTTATGGGCGACGTTCACAGCATCGACGGCATTCTCCAGCAACCACCATAGCAAGAGCGCAGAAAACTCACCTCTGTCAGAAAAAATCGAGAGGGACACACAAATGCAGAGCAGAAACGCAATCGGTGGCGTCTCACTCCGATGAACCACTCCAGCAGCGATGGCAAGTAGTCGATGACGCTCCACTCCGGCAGCGGTGGCGGCATCTCACTCCGACGAACCACTCCGTCAGCGGTGGCGTCTCACAGTTTTAGGGATTTTAAGGGAACAAAAAGAAAAGAATAGATGGGAGAGGGAAAGACGCAAGAGGGAGAGAGGAGACCATTTACATTTAGTATTCTAATTTAGCCAGGTTAAAGCCTACCCGTAGTCAGTATCTAAATTTTTTAGAGTCTAACGACGGTTATTTTAATCGTGGTTAAATAACCGTAGTTAAAAATTAATTTTTTTGTAGTGGCTTGGTAGGAAGAATGCTGGATGTAATATTGATTACATCAAATATTATATCATTTTTTCAACTAACTAAACATGGTACACGGATCCTCTACTGTTGTGCCGGTCACGCAACCGTGGCTAACCGGTCACGTAACCGTGGCTAAAATGTTTGCCACGGTTGCGTGAACCTTGGCAAACCGAACAGCACAAAGGCACAACTGTAGATGATCTGGACTCCTAAACATGCCCTTAAGGTAAGAGCACTGGTTAAGGGCACTGGTTAAGGAGACATTTAATGAGGTTGAAAAGTAAAAAATTGTCTAGAAATTATAACTTATAATAAATGTGTTTTTTTTTGTTTTTCTTAAAGACTTAAATGCCTTTCCTTGTTTTCTAATAAACACCTATATAAACTATATCTCCATCTCTCTCTTTTCAATTTATTATATTAATTATTTTTTATTTTTCTATTCATATTTATTACCTTGATTTATTCTTTATTTATATTCTTTTTTTTTCAATTTATTATTATTGCAGCTATCCTAAATTTATTTAGTTTTTAAAATAATATAATAATTTTTTTTATTTATAACGTTTCAATTTTTCTTATCTAACAACTCAAATTTTGAAATCTAACACCATTTAGGCATTTACGATAGGGATGTGTAAAACTGATTCAAATCGAACCAACCGATCCGATCCAAACCAAACCGACTAAAATCGACTACATAATGGGATGGATTGGTTTATTTTTTTGACAACCGATTTGGTTCGGTTCGATTGATGAATGAGGTTCAATCCCAACCGAACCGAACCAAACCAACCGATTAATATATTAAAAATATTTTATAATGTTGATTTTTATGGTTTTATGATGTTGAATTCTAATTTTAAGTTTGTAATGTTGAAATATTGTACTAATAACTTTAGTTTGTTGGTTTTCATGGTTAGGAATAGCTATTTTTATTTTTTAGGGTTTAAATTGAAGAGAAAAAATAGTAATTTTTTTTAAATTTTGTCAAAAAACCGATCAAACCGAACCGAACCAAACCAACTATAATCGGTTTGGTTTGGTTCGGTTGATGTCCAAAGAGCGGATTGGATTGGATGACTTTTTTAGTCATCGGATTGGATTGGTTCAATTATCTAAATCGTCAAAACCGAACCAATCCGCACTTTGCTCACCCCTAATTTACGATACATACAAAAACTGTAAAAAAATTAGGATGGCTGTAGTAATAATAAATTAAAAATAAAATAATATAAATAAAGAATAATTTAGAGTAATAAATAAGAATAAAATAAAAATAATAATTACTATAATAAATTAAAAAGAAACAGATGGAAATATAATTTATATAAGTGTTTATTAGAAAATAAGTAAAGGGTATTTATGTCTTTAAGAAAAAGCAAAAAGCACATTTATTACAAGTTATGATTTCTAGATAATTTTTCATTATCCAACCTCATTAAATACCTCCTTAATCAGTGCTCTAAGGGCAATAGGTAGCAAAACCCTTAAAATTATTGTTTAAGTAAACTTTTTATATATTCCAAGCCATTAAATTAAATGCCTATTGACCAATTAGGTGAAACTTTAATATGTTCCTTAAAGCCCGTATTAGACAAACCCATTTAATCTAAAAATTATTTTGACTTCTTATAGTTATAATTATATATAAACCAATGTTTGAAATTCTAGACTGGTCATTAACTCGGATCATTGGGTTACTGGTTCAACCGCTGGGTCATTAAGAAATCGGTTAGCCCGGTCAAATTTTTTTTTAAAAAAAAATTGAAAATATATATACCTATGCATACATTAACCAAATAAGTATGAAAAACACATAATGTGATTAGTTTATAAAAATGGTAGTAAGGGAAGGCACTCCCAAGTACTATCGGGTAGGGCGCCAGTGGCATATTGGGGAGACCAACAGAGGCCCAACCCAAAGGATTACTGCACAGGCCTAAACCGCAAGCAGTTTTACCCAGTCGCAGTTACTCAACTAGCCCTTGGGTGCCAGGGGATCTCCCTGAGGAGGGATGCCCACCAAAACAGGATTTTGGATGGCTTCAGTGGGATTCGAACCCTCGCCTATGGGTGAGGCAAGAACTTTCCTTTGGATCCTTGACCATTTGTACCAACTCAAAGCTAAAATTGAATATAATAAGTAACTATATAAATAATAACACATAATAAGTATTAAACACTTAACTTTGATCCCACATACATAAAATTTAAATAAAAAATCAATACATCAATTATGTCGTAATTCAAACTACTCTAACACTTCAAACAATCCAAAAGGTTGCTAATTTAGTTGATTAAAAAAATATTAATAGTATTAAACAATCCTATATTTTTTTTAAAAAAAAAAAAGAATCGGGTCATGGGTCACTCGGATCACCAAGTTTGTCTAAAACCCGTCGGGTCAACCTGGGTCAATTCGGGTCGTTCCCGGGCCAATTGTAAAACGGTCCATAAGGACCACCCGAACCGACTTGGTACTCGGGTCACTGGGTTCCGGGTCAATACGGCCGGCTTGGTCCGAATTTTCCACTGATATAAAGAGTTAAAATACCGTTTACTATAAATAGACAAATTAATTTTACGTCAAATTACAAAATAAAAAGGCTAAAGTATTATTTTGGTCCTCAAAGTTTTTTTTTTGGTCGATTTTGGTCCTCGAGCGTAACACCGTTAACTTTTTGCCGTTAAATGATGACGTGATATGGTTATGTGGCACACTCTTCTCCTACGTGTCATATTTTAATGATCTGGCATGACACATCACTGTCATATCACCCCAAATTGCCACATCATCATCTTCTCTCCTTCATCATCATAATATTTTAATGACGTGGCAGTGATGTGTCATGCCAGATCAATAAAATATGACACGTAGGAAAGAGGATGTGCCACATAAGCATGCCACGTCATCATTTAACGGTAAAAAGTTAACGGTGTTATGCTTGGGGACCAAAATCGACCAAAAAAAAACTTTGAGGACCAACATTAAACTTTTGAAACATTGAGGATCAATATTAAACTTTATACAAACATTGAGGACCAAAATAATACTTTAGCCAAATAAAAAACTATAATTTACTTTTTTTTAAGACAGTATACAAAAGTCTAATTTGATTTAAATCATTTACATATTATTAATTTACAAATAAGCCAACCATAACGAAATATAGGCCTCCTACTCGTAGATATTTCCATGTAAACATGTTACTTACTATGCTCGTTAATGTAATTTTAGCAGTTATTTGTACTTTTGGGTGATGAAATTGTTTTGCTTGACTACGTTTGGACAGTTCTAGTTTTGGACCCATCCCAGATTTAATTGAATTCTCTTATAATAGAAATAGAAGTATACCTCTCTTGCTTCAAATGAGAAATTGCTGCTTTTCTTGAATTGGATAGATGTTTACACTTTTCTGTCTCGTGATCTCTACAATTTGTTTTGACAGATGCGTCTGCTCTCTAATGGTGGTTTTCATCTTCAAATTATTTGTCGTATTCCTTTTCATATGCGCGATAGGTGTCACACATTTTCATATAAATATTTGAAAAGAGCTTAGTGTTGCTGAATGTTGACTTTAAGATTTAGATTATACGTCTAGGAAGTCATCAGCTTTACGAAGAAATTGTTTGGACAGCTCTATTTCTTCATCATCTCATATGTGAATTTCATGTACGATATTTTGTACTGTCTTGTTGTAGCGTCAAACTTGTTGTCCAAACTAAGTCTCATATTGCCTAGAGCAAGAGTGATATTAGTGTATATATAAGAAGATGTGATATAGGGGAATTAAATGGGCTAGTGGAAGGTGGGCCTCGCGCACACAACAATTGGCCAAGAGAAGGGAAACGTAGTTGAAAACAGTGCCTCCCGTATATAGAGCTGTCAAAACGGGTCCAACCCGGTGGATTGGCCCGTTTAACCCACCAATTTGGTGGGTTGAGTTGCAAAATCCCAACTCGTTATTAAACGGGTTGGAGGAACCCGACCCACTCGCGGGTTATGTGGGTTGGTCCGTAACCCACCTAACTTTAAAAAAAATTAAAAAAAAACATAATTCCTAATCATGTTTCTTTTTTTTTTTTGTGATATTTTCATTTTTCACCATATTTGCAGGAGCCAGGAGGAAAAGAAATGAGTAATATTGTGATATTTTGACTATGTTTCATACTTTCATTGTTTTATTTTTAACTATTTGTGAGTAACATGATGAATGATAAATCTTTTCTTTCATTTTATCACATTAAATTTCTTAGTTCATGAAAAAAGTGTATAAAAGAAGTATAGATTTCTTTTTTAAAAAAAGTTAGAATTAAAAAAATTTTCAAAAAAAAAAAGGTGGGTTGGCCAGACCCACCACCTTGGTGGGTCGGGTTGGGATTCCCAACCCGTTTAACATGGCCAACCCGAGTGGGCCAACCCGTCATGGGTCCAACCCGTGTGGGCCGGGTTGGCCCACTTTGACACCTCTACCCGTATATGTATACACTGAACTTGTACTCGAAATATAGAGAATTTTTCACTCTCTCGTCTCTTATCTTCTTCTTCCGCTGTTCTCATCGAAGACGAGTTCGTTTAATCTTGTGAGAGTGCCGCTATCTAATTTGTCAGGGATAGCGAAATATCTCTTAAGAACAGTGTCCTCATCGATGCGACTCGAACTGAAATCTGGTTAAATACCCAACAAAACTTAGTGCTCATTTTTAACCTATGTATAATGAACTATTAATGTTTTCTATAATCGATCTAAAGTAGAATCTATTTCCTCCTTTGATTCTAGTCAACCCAAAGTCAACTAGGAACATGTCTTCTCCCATTTGACCCCACTGCATGTGCTTGCAACTCCTAGGATTGGTACCAAGGGTGTGTTTGGTTAGTGGGGTGGAGAATGTAATATTGGATGTGTAATGTTGGATATCCAACATTACATCTAACATTCTTCCTACCAAACATAGTTTACTTTTTGAAATGTGATGAAATTATATTTTTGCCCTTACTTTTTTACCCACTTTTATTCCATTCCCACTTTTAATGTAAAGGTAAAATGGTCATTTTACCCACTTTTATTCCATTCACATCACATCATATTTCCATTCCCTCCAACATTTCCATTCCCATTCTCATTCCCTCACTCATTCCACCTACCAAACACAGCCCAAGAGAGCACCTCGTGCCCTCCTATGACAAAACCACTAACACTCTGAGTGTCACATGACTCCTTGAGTCTCCCACATACATACCTTTTGAACTATGTGGACTTTGATCCCCGCGGAGAGGTACGTTGGTCCTAAGCTCTCATCCTAGGTCAAGTTCGCCCTTTTAAAATTCCCAGAAACACATGCATGATCAAAAGTGGAAATAAAGGCCAAAGTTAAATTATTATTTTTATTCTAAGGTAATTGTCCTATGGACGAGGGGTGCCTAACATTTTCCCCTTGCCTTAAATAGACTCCCGAGTCCAACTTTGGTTCGCATATCAAGCCTTATCCTTACTTTTTTTTAAAAAAAAAAAATCTTTTTTGAAACCATCTTCCAAGTTCTATAAAAATTTGGTAGTGATTCCAGTCTTTTTGAAAATTAAAGCACTATCTTTAAAAAAGTGATGTGCCTCTCAAGTGGAGGGTTGAAACCTCAGAGGCAGTGCTTTTATGGAGCATCTCAAGCTAATCCTTGTAGGTAATGATCATCTTGTCTATTATCTTCTTAATGTTCTTGTTTGTCGCTTATATTGCCCTCATTCTTTTGACGATAGGAAGCGAAGTTATGATGTGTGATACCGAACTCTCGACAAATCTTTTGAACTTTTGACCATTAAGATTAGAACTGTTATCAGAATATTATGTCTTTCTTTAGGAACTTGACGAATGTCTTCTGGGTAATGCTTGGATATGAGCAAGCCTCGATCCACTTACTGAAGTAGTCGATAGCCACAAGTATAAAGCAATTTCTTTCAGAAGCCTTGGGATTTATAGGACTAATGATGTTTATGCCCCACATTGAAAATGGTCAAGGTGTGACCATGTTGTGTAAAGGTATTGGTATGGCATTGACTCGGTCGAAATAGATTTGGCACTTGTGGCATCTTTGTACATGCTATATGCACTCTTTTCCATGGTCATTCAAGAGTAACCAACCCTTTGGATTTGAAAAGTCATAGGGTGTCCATTAGCATGAGTACTGCACACCCCCTCGTGGACTTATATTATGAATTTTTTGGCTTCATTTACTTCTACATAACAAAGTAGGGTTCCATCGAACCCTTTCTTTGTATAAGGTATCGCCACTCAACTGAAAACCCGTGGCCAGGTATTGGAGGGGTTCATTTTTCATTTTTATCAATATAAGGAGGGTATTCCTTCTTCTCAATGTATCTCTTAATGTATGAGAATTAGGGTTTTCCATTTAGTTAAGCCTTGACTAGGGTACAGTGGGCCTCTTTGTCATAAGTCTCCACATGTATGGGATGTGGGTCAGTGTACCAGTCGACACTCATCGTCACTTCCAAGTTGTGAGAGTGTCAATGAAGGCGTTCTTCTCTCTCGTCAGGTGAGTGATAATGATGTCCTTGAACTGATCACATAGGCGAGCAAGGAAATTCTAATAGGGTACTGGCTTGTCGTCCATGGTTTACCATTCCCCTTGTACTTGATAATTAACTAGAGATGAATCTTTGAAGACATCTAGCTCCTTTACTTTAAGGTCAATGGCAGCTTGAAGTTCTCAGGTACATGCTTCGTACTTGGTCATGTTGTTAGTGCAGTCAAAGTTAATTTTGACTGTGTTCTAGAATTGCCTTCTATTAAGGACTATGATTACTTCTCCAACCCCTTTTTCGAATACATTTATGGCACCGTCAAAGTACATCTTCCAACGGTCAGGCTTTGTGTCTTCCTTTATATTGTTCAGGTCTTTGTCAGGAAATTGGAAGTCCAATGGTTGGTGTTCTTCAAATGGATGGGAAGCTAAATAGTTGGCAATATCACCTCCTTTGATTGACTTTTGCAGGACATACTTAATGTCGTATTTTGTGAGGATGACTTGCCACTTGGAAGTTCTCCCTAAGATGTGCAAGCTCTCTAATATATACTTGATAAGGTCCATTCGGAACATTTGGTGCGTCTCATAATAGAGTATGTAGTGCCTTAATCGTCGCACTATCCAGATTAGAGTGTAACAGGTCTTCTTGACCATGGAGTAACAAGACAAGTAACCAGTGAATTTCTTGCTTAGGTGCTTGTCCTTTCCATGATGCTTTGTCTCATTGCCCTAAAATGACACCCATTGATTCCCCTACTATCTGGTCCTTCTCAAGGAGATTGAAAAGGGAGTTGTAGGTGGCAGTTTGGATGAAGTGGGCTATGTAGTTGACAAGCCCTAAGAAGCCTTTGACTTGCTTTTTAGTGGTTGCAGGGAGCATATCCCGGATAGCCTTGATCTTGTGAGGGTCTACCTCAATGCCTTTTTGGATTATGGTAAACCCTAGTAGTTTTTTGGATGAGGTATTGAAGATGCACTTGTTAGGATTGAGTCGCAGCTTGAACTCTCTTAGTCTTGTAAATAGCTTATTGAGAACTTCTACATGACTTTCCCCAAGGGTGGATTTGGAAACCATGTCATCCACGTAGACTTTAACTTTTTTTCCTGATAAATAGACTTCGACTTCTTTGTGGATCATATAGTGGAAAAGCTTGACCATGGATCACTTATAGATGGCCCCAACTTTCTTCAGACCAAAGGGCATAACCTTGTAATAGTAAGTTCCCTAGGGGTGATGAAGGTAATCTTCTCCTTGTCTTTGAGATATCCGAAATACCCATCCATAAAGGACTATAGGTGATTTCAGGTTATGTTATCAACTCGGGCGTCGATGTACGGAAGAGGAAAGTCGTATTTAGGGCTTGCTTTGTTCAGATCTTGATAGTCGACACACATTCGAACTCTTCCATCCTTCCTTGGAACTAGGGCAATGTTGGCCACCTACTTTAGGTAGGTAGTCTTTTCTAGGAACCCAACGTCTCGGTATTTTCAAACTTCCTCCTTGATCCTGAGGGACGTGTCAGGTTTCATTCTCCTCAACTTTTGGCTCTTCGGTGTCATGTCGAGACATATAGGAATCTTGTGCGATGCAATGTTTGGGTCTAGGTCTGGCATGTCATGGTAGGACAAAGCAAAGACATTAGAATAATCCCTGAGGAAAGCTATGATGACTTCTCTTTCGGGATTGTTGACAATCTTGACTTCTCTCCTTTTGTCTTTGGTTAAAGGTATATCCATTAAATCGTGTTTCTTTACTATTAAAACACATGATTTAATTTGGAAATATGCATTTATTAAATGGTGTGTATTAAAAGTAAATAGACATAACTTTTGATATGAAAAGATGCATCTTATAAATGGTGTCTTATGGACATATATAAATAGCCCTTCATGCCACATAAGACAAAAAGTAAGAAAATTCATTGTGTAGGCTTTATTATATCATATGAGAGGTTAGTTTATAATTTCCCAAGTGTACAGGAAATCATTCATGTCTCAAAGCCTATCTTCTTTCTCTTCAACCCTTAATTTATAACAATTGGTTTGTTGTGTGTATCATTTATTGAGGTTAAAGTGTCTCTAGGTAAAAGTCTTATGAAGGTTGATCTTTAATATGTCTAAGGTTAAGAGAATACTTTAAAAGTCAATTTTAGATAATTTGTTGTAGGATTTTAATTCCTATCCTTGTATTTAGATTTGTTGATCTGTTGTTGTGTTGTTGGATTGAATACTTAGTGTGTCAAGGGTAAAAAACTGTGAGCTTGGAGGCATCAAGGTTGCATGAACTCTCTGTATTATCCATTGAGATGTAAGCGTTGAAGCATAAAAGCATATGCACTTGTTTCTTGATGGTTGCTTGGTTGTAAGTGATGAAAAACGGAGCTTAGCTCTTTGGTTTTTTGATAAATCAGAATTGAAGAACAGTTTACATAAATAGGGACCATGGTAACAAACTACCACTAGAATCCCTCGAGAATAAGATAAGGATTTAGTTTAAATTAATATTTAAACTAAGTAAGTTATCTTATTTACTAGCTAATTAAAAAACATACGATATACCTAAGATAATGATTAATTCAAATAACAACCAAATCCCTAATTATTTAAATTCAAATAATAACAATAATAATAAACGTAGATAATCAGCAAGTATCTCAACACTCCCCCTCAATATGTGGAATGGATATTGATCATTCCCAGCTTATCACTTAATTCTTCAAACTTACTGTCACATAAGCCTTTGGTAAGAATATCCGCTGTCTATAAGTTAGAGGGAATATGACTCAAATTGATAAATTTAGAATCCTGGTTCTCCTTAATGAAATGACAATCTGTCTCCACATGTTTAGTCTGATCATGATGCACGAGATGCTTGGCAATACTGATGGCTACCTAGTTATCACATTTTACCTCCATGGGGCTGTCCAATTGAATTTGGATTTCATTGAGCAGCCTTTTTAGCCATATACCTTCGCAAATACCTTGGGAAAGTGCTCTAAACTCTACTTCAACACTACTTGCTACTACTGGTTGTTTCTTACTCCTCCATGTCACAAAATTTACCCATACAAACGTAAGTGGATCGCTTGTTAGTAACACAACCAGCCCAATCTACATCCATGTAGATTTATATTCCTCTTTTTTCATTTTTCTCAAAGAATATTCCTTTCCCAGGTGTTGATTTCAAGTACCTAAGAATATGGTAGGCAACCTCTAAATGTGCTTTATTAGGATAATTCATGAACTGACTAATCACACTTACTGAGAAACTGATGTCAAGTCTTATATGAGAAAGGTAAATTAGCTTGCCTACGAGTCATTGGTATCTCTCGGTGTCAACCGAGGGGCTTTCTTGAGTAAATTTATACTTGTAGTTGGCCTCCATAGGAGAATCTGCAGGTTTACAACCAAGCATACTAGTTTCTTGGAGTAAATCCAAGGTATATTTATGCTGTGATACTGCTATTCCCTTTTTGGACCTTGCGACTTCCATTCCTAGAAAGCATTTGAGTTCACCAAGGTCCTTTGTCTCAAATTCAGTGGCTAACGCAGCCTTGAGAAGTTCAATTTCATCAAAACAATCTCCAGTTATAATAATATCATCTACATACACTATTAATACTACTCTCTTCCTAGCAAATGAGACTTTATAAAATAGTGTATGATCAGATTGGCCTTGAATGTATCCATGCCTTTTAACAATATTTGTAAATTTTTCAAACCATGCTCTCGGAGACAGTTTGAGACCATAAAAGGGATTTAAGGAGTTTAAATACCTTTCCATTTTTATTGTCAATACTAGGAGGCATATCCATGTATACTTATTCCTTGAGATCTTCATTTAGGAAAGCATTTTTGATATTTAGTTGGTGGAGTGGCCAATCTAGGTTAGCAGTTAGTGATAGAAGGACTTTAATGGAATTGAATTTTGCTATTAGGGCAAATGTTTCATGATAGTAAACTCCATATGTTTGAGTAAATCTCTTAGCTACCAACCTAGCTTTGTACCTGTTGATGCTTCCATCTGAATTGTACTTGATGGTGAATATCCATCTGCACCCTAATGTATTCTTTCCTTTAGGAAACTTAGTTACCTCCCATGTGTTGTTCTTGATCAAGGCATCCATCTTTTCTTTTACTGCTGCTTTCCACTTCTCATGTTTGAGTGCCTCTTCAATGGTGTTAGGCATTTTTTCATGAGAGATATTGATAAGTAATTTCCTGCGGTTAGCAGATAATTTATCATAGGACACTAACTTAGCAATAAGATGGATTGTACAAGACCTTACTCCTTTCCTTAGTGCAATAGGAAGATCCAGTCCCTCACTAGAGCTCTCGGGCTCTCTTTTTCTTGTGTTTCTTGCCGTTTGGTGTAAACTATGAAAAACACTTTATCTTGTGTGTTTTGGGACTGTTGTATGTGTTCAAGGTTGTCTCGGGTGTTTTGGGATTGTTGTATGGGTTCACATCTGTCCAAGAAGCTCTATTCTTCTAAAGTCTCCCCCTGAATGGAGGTTTTAGGATAATATGGCTCATGTTCAAAGAAAGAAACATCCATAGTAATGAAGATTTTTTTTTTAAGGTTGGAGATTAGCACTTGTAACCTTTTTGTGTGGAGGAATACCCCAAAAAAAAAATGCATGGGATAGATTGTGGATCTTGTTTGTTTTGATGGTAAGAGTGGAAAAAAGCTTAACAGCCAAAAATTTTTGGTGGTATGGAACTTAAGGTCCGTGTGGTGGGATAATAGGAGAGGAAGGTGTCATATGGTGTTTTGAAATCAAGAATTCGAGAAGGCATTCGATTGATAAGGTAAATTGAGGAAAGAACAACTTCCCCCAAAAAAATTTCAATGTGTTGTATGTTAAGAGTAGGGATCGGGCTACTTCTAGGATGTGTCTATATTTTCGTTCAACTATACTGTTTTGTTGGGGAGTATAAATACAAGACGTTTGATATACCCTCCTCGACTAGGTAAGTTTTTAAATGAGAATTAAAAATACTCCTTCCCATTATCAGACTGGAGGACTTAGGTAGTGGCGTGAAATTGGGTTTTCATGAGATTGTGAAAGTTTTTGAAAATGTGGGGTAATTCTGATTTTTCTTTCATGAGGAAAACTCAAGTTAGATGAGTATGATCAAACAAATGTAACAAACCAAATAGCCAGTTATGTTAGGGATACTTGCGGGACCCCAAACATCACTGTGAACAAGGGAAAAAGGATATGAGGGTTTGTATATATAGGGCTTGTAGGTTGATCTAGTGTGCTTAGATAATTGACAAATTGTACATTGGAATAAATCAAAATTTTTATTGATAAATAAATTCGAATACAGCTTTTGCATATATTGAAAATTAGGATGTCCTAACCTATAGTGCCATAGAAGAATGTTTGAAGGACAATTGGCACTAAGTACTATTTTATTAAAAGTAGGAATATGGGTGGATCCAAGAATGTAGAGTCCATTGTACTCCTTAGCCTTACCAATCATCTTTTCAGATGCCAAATCCTGAAATACACAATCATGAGCATGAAACGTAGCACAATAGTTATTTTCTTGAGTGAGTTTGCTAATACATAGTAGATTACAAGCCAAAGCAGGAACATAAAGTACATTCATCAGAGTTAGCGTGTTTGAGATTTTTATGGAGCCAATAGCTGAGACTTTGGATATTGTACCATCTGCAATTTTCACTTGAAGAGAAGAAGCACATGGAGCTAGGGTTGAGAAAAGAGAGGCATTACCAGTCATATGATCAGATGCTCCAAAGTCAACAATCCAAGAGGCATTTGCGGTGTTGGTAGTAGTCATGGGAGAAGGAAAATTAGGATAAGAAACATAGCCGTTACTGCATTTTGGCAGTTGAGCTTGAGACCAGTAATTAAGACTGGTGTAGCATCTATCCAGCTGGTTCCGTTAGTTGCTATAATGTTGCTGGTCACAGAAGAACTAGCAGTGTCGTCAGCAACCATGTTTCTGAACACCACCTTGGGTGTTAGGTTAGGTCGTGACATACTTAGGGTTTTAAATTAATATTTAAACTATAAGTAAGTTATCCTATTTACTGGCTAGTTAAAATAAAGTAAGATAAACCTAAGATAATGATTAATTAAAATAAAAAACAAATCCCTAATTATTTAAATTCAAATAATAACAATATAATAAACGTAGATAATCAGCAAGTATCTCAACAGTAAGGTTTGCATAATAGTGAATATAAAATACTCTTGCTGATAAATATAGGTGATGACATAGTAAAGTGGAAGAGAGAATTGATAGAAAGCTATGTGTAATTCTATTAATTGTACACATATAAATACAACAGAGGTAAATCATGAAAATCAAGATTTTGAATACAAAAATAATTACTGTTATCATTATCTTAAAAATCAGGATAAGATAACTGTAGATATTTACAGAATAATTTACATCCTAGAAAATAGAAAAAAACTGATTACAACTTAAATGATTAAATTTAAATTAGAGATAAATTATGACAGTGTAAGTCGATCTAATCTGTTCCATTACACCCCCGCAAGCTTGGTGGTAAATCTGTGACACCAAGCTTGGTAAAATGTTGTCTAAATGCTGACTTTTGGAGAGGTTTTGTGAGTATATCAGCTACTTGATCAGCCGAATGTAGATGTAGGACTTGGAGTGTCTTTCTTTCAACTTGATCTCTAACAAAGTGAAAGTCTATTGCAACATGTTTCATTCTACTATGCAAAACTGGATTTGCATAAATGTATGTTGTGCTAATATTGTCATAGTAGATTTTTGGAATATTGGCCTATGGAACTTAAAGTTCATGAAGGAGATGAGAGAGCCAATTTAATTATGAAATAATGGCAGCCACAACTCTGTATTAAGGTTCTGTGGAGGAACGTGAGACAGAGCATTGCTTTTTGGATGACCATGAGACCGGGGTGTCTCCGAGGTATATTATAAACCCTGTTGTTGATGTTTTGTCGTCTATATTTCCAGCCCAATTCGAGTCAGAATAGCCACGCAAGTCCAAGTCTTTTTTAAAAAAAATTGAAGGACCATAGGACGAAGTCTCTTTAAGATACCTTAGAACCCGCTTTAGTGCTATCCAGTGATGATGAAGAGGTTTATGCATAACCTGAGACAGTTTGCTTACTGCATAGGCGATATCTGGACGAGTGAAAGATAGATAATGCGACTTCCCTATTGTTTGTCTATATAGAGACCCATCGATGAACTCTTCTTTAATGTTTTCAATTTGTGATGTAGTCATAGGAGTGTCAACCCCTTTGCAGTTCTCCATATTTATCCCATGGAGAATATCCTGAATGTACCTTTGTTGTGAAAGATGAAGGCCTTTTTTGTCTTGAGTACTTCAACACCCAGAAAATATTGAAGACTTCCCAAGTCCTTTAGAGAGAATTTGTTAGATAAGTGAGTAATGTAGTGACGAATAGTAACGGGATTATTACTAGTGATAATGATGTCATCCACATAGACAATGATGTACAGTAACGCACCATTAGATTTCAGAATAAAGAGAGAGGAGTCAGACCTTGTATTTTGAAAATTTTGTGAAAGAAGAAAGTCACGAAGAGCATTGTACCATGCTCTTGGTGCTTGTTTGAGCCTGTGAATTTCTTTCTTCAGTTTACACACATGAGTGGGATGACTCTTGTCTTCAAATCCTGACGGTTGTCTCATGTAGACTTCCTCTTCTAGGTGGCCTTGCAGAAATGCATTATTGATGTCTAATTGGTTGATGAGCCAACCTTGTTGAGTTGCTATTGTTAAGGTGATGGAACCAATTCCCAAGTTTGGTTTTGTATCAATGCATCGAATTCAGCTTTCATGGCTTGATTCTAGTGGGGAAACTTTTGGGCTTGTTTGAATGTTCTTGGGGTATAATGGAGATTGACAATGGTTGTATTTTTCTATTGAGGAGTGATGTTGGTTGTTTTTTACCGAGTGGTCATTGGGTGTGTGCGAGGTTGTTTTGTTTTTGTGGTAGTGGTGGAGGATATTTGATTTGATTTTTTTTTTGGCTTCTTTTTGTCTCCGTTGGTAGGTAATTATAGTTTTCGTTGGGGCTGTGTTTTGTGGTTCGGTCACTGTTTTGGCTGAAGTTGATGGTAAAAAGGTTAGTGGAGGTGGAAGAGAAGAAATAGGTTCAGGGATAGTGTTTGAAGATTGATGGCAATGTTCTATAGTTGTGTTGTCCCACTTGTACGTTGTTTTGGAGTAAAGGTGGGCAAATATGTTTTGGAAAGGAAACTTGTCCTCAAAGAAGACAACATCACGGGAGTGGTATAGTTTGGATGAAATAGGGTCAAAGCATTGATGATTGTGGTATTGGTTACTAAAACCGAGATAGATGCAAGGGTGTGATTTTGGATAGAATTTGTTTTTAGCATATCGTTGTAGCCAAGTGTAGCAAAGGTAGCCAAAAACCTTGGTGTTTTTGTGGTTTGGAGGGGTTTTGAATAGTATTTCATGTTGTGATTGGTTGTTAAGGTTGGTGGTGGGCATTTTATTGATGAGGTAGATTGCTTGATGATAAGCATAAGACCAAAATATAGGCAGAAGTGAGGCTTGATGAAGTAAGGTCTTGGCTATTTCAATTATATGTCAGTGTCGTCTTTTGGCTAATGCTACTCGTTGTGGGGTATATGGTGGAGATAAGAGATGTTATATGCCATGTTGCTGTAAGTATGGGTTTAATTTTGTGTATTCGCCCCCGCCATCAGTATAGAGTGATAGGATATGGATGTGTTGAATTGTTTTTCAAGGAGTTTGTGAAGGGTTTTGAATGTCTGTAGTTTCTGTTTTTGTGGTAAGTGTATACAACCATGAGTATTTGGAAAATTTGTCAAAGAATAAAGCATAGTAACGTTTTTTGTCAATAGATGGTACTGGAGATGGTCCCCAAAGATCACTGTATAAAATATGAAGAGGAAAGATGCTATGCAAAGTATTAAATGAAAAAGGCTGTCTGTGACTTTTACTTGATTAACATGAATTACAAACAAAATTTGCAAAAGAAGAAACAAGAATAGATAATTGACTCAAGGTCTTATTTTGAACTCTAATTGTTGGGTGTCCTAATCTTCGATGCCAAAGTTGTTGGGTGGTTGTTGTGTTGCATTTTGGTTTTGGGCTTGATGTGTTTGTTAGTCGTTGATATAAGCCTTCCTTAGTCTGTCCTTGAAGAAGGATCGCCCCCATAGTCAAATCCTTGATATGAAAAAGAAGGAAAAAACTCAATAGAGGTTTTATTTTCATGGCAAAAACATGAAACAAAAATTAATTTGTTTGAGATATAGGGTGAATCAAGTGTATTTCTAAGTTGGAAGTTGTTGTGTGATGCATTTAGAGATACATTACCAGTTGTGGAAATTGGGATTGTGGTACCATTACCCATCAACTTACCATCAGAACCTTGGTATGGCTGTGAATTGTTGAAGTCACCAGGGTTGGATGATATCTGATCTGTTGCACCGGTGTCCACTATCCATGGAGCATCAGTGGATTGAAAACAAGCTGCATAATTGGCCCTTGTTTGTACATAGTTGTGAGAGGCAGACTTGCAAACACATGCTGTGTGACCTAGACAATGTTGCCATTGTTATTAGGCTTGCGATTTCGTTGCCAAGACTAGTTTCGGTTGGAGGATTGGTTTGGTGGGCGATTTTGTGGTGTATTTGTGGGTTTGGGTGAAGGATTGGCAGTGATAGGAGTGGAAAGGAGGTTTTTTGGCTTCTTCATGCTTAAGGAAGAGTTCATGGTTAAGAAGTTTGTCATAGAGATCCTCATGGGAAATGGTTGTGTCTCGAGCTCTAATGGCAGCAAAGATGTCTTTGTATTCTGTTCCCAATCCTCGTAGACTGGTGACTACAAGTTCTTCATTGCTAACTGGTGAGCCAGCCGTTGCAAGCTCATTACATAGGGAACAAATTTGGTGAAGATAATCAGGAATGGAGTGAGTATCTTTTTTGGATGATGCTAATCGATCACGAAGGCTAAGAATTCTGGTTTGGGATTTGTTGGCATAGGAAGTATGGAGAGCTTTCCAAGCTTCATGAGCATTAAGTGCAAGGGCTACTATGGAGGCTATAGTGGGGTCTACAGATGTGAGTAGTGCATTTTGGATGAGTTGGTCTTAGCGAAATCAAGGAGTAAAGGCTGTGCTTTCGATGGTTGGTTGAGGTTTGGTGCCATCAAGATGGCTATAAAGGTTGTGGCCATGCATAAGCATGGTAACTTGAGCTTTCCATAAGGGAAAATTGATTGGACTGGTGAGTTTGATGGGTAATTGAGTAGCTGGATTAAATTGAACTGTAGAAATTGTTCCAGCAGTGTTGTCAGCATTGACAACATTGAGAGGTGTTGTTGACAGCCATGGAAGGGTGCTAGGGCTATGTTTCTGAAAAGAGAGAGAGGGAAAAAATTACCTTAAGGTGCTAGGGCTCGGATACCATTGTTGAGAATCTTCTAGATTAATATTGTGAATATCTAGGATTATGTGTATCAATTAGGATATATTGTATTTATTGTAATTATTCTTATTTCCTAGAATAGGTTTTCTCCTCTTGTATAAATTCCTATTCTCTTTTCATAATAATACACACAGAATTCTTTCATTCAACATGGTACCAGAGTCTATTCGATCCTAAATAGCATTCACGACTGTGCTCTCTTTCCAGCCTTGAACCCTAAACACCTCTTCCTCCACTGTTCATCTCGGCCACCCTCAGATCCGACGGCTTCCCGGCGTCTACTTGGAGCACGCGCCGGACCACCGTGCTCAGAAGCCTCCAACCGGCCAAACCCCAATTTCCCGTCACCGTCCGACCGTCTGCCGGAGTTGCCACGCGCCGACGCGTGATCCCTTTTTCCGACGGCTTTTTCCACCGTGATTTACACCGTTGTGATCTCTGGCCTCTTCTCCTCACGTTTCTGGGGTTGGTTTGCCGTTTCCTCACACTTTATTTTCGCTCTTCTCTAAGTGGAGCTTTTCTCATCCCTTAACAGCCATGGCTACTACCGCCAAGTCATCTGTGGCTGCCACTATTGTGCAAACCGGTAAAGTAACTACTTGTTTTGCCCGTTTCCCTGACATTGGACCACAGGTTCTTGATTTAGGTGCTTTTGAACACATCTCTGGTAATAAAAATCTTTTTACCCATCTTTCTAGTTCATCTTTACTTCCATCTGTAACTTTGGCCAATGGCTCTAAAACTCCTGCTATTGGAATTGGTAAAGCACAAATTCTTCCGTCCATATTTGTTGATTCTGTTCTTTATGTCCCTGAATCTCCGTTTAACCTTATTTCGGTTAGTAAATTAACTAAATCTCACAATTTCTGCATCACCTTTGCTAATCAATGTGTTTCTATGCCTGTAAGTCCCTCTGTGATCGAAGTCCTTCCTGTTCCTTCTCTTCCTTTTCCAGAGGCCGTACCCCAAGACATACCTAGTCCTCCTCTCCTGACATATCATCGCCGTCCCCATCCTGAGCCTACAACCACTCTTCCTGACTCACTACCTTCGTCTGAATCACCCGCTACTCAGGTCCAACTGCCACCTGCTAGTCCTCCTATTGCCATTCATAAAGGTACTCGTTCCACTTGTAATCCTCACCCTGTTTATAATTTCTTGAGCTATCATCGTTTATCTAGTCCATATTATGCGTTTGTGTCTTCTTTGGATTCTGTTTCTATCCCTAAGACTACAGATGAAGCTCTTGCACATTCGGGTTGGAGGCAAGTTATGCTTGATGAGATTACTGCCCTACATTCTAATGGTACATGGGACTTAGTTTCACTTCCTCCTGGAAAATCTCCAGTTGGTTGCCGGTGGGTTTATGCAGTTAAAGTTGGTCCTTATGGCAAAATTGAACGACAAAAAGCTCGTTTAGTGGCTAAAGGGTATACTTAGATTTTTGGAAGGGACTATGGTGATACCTTTTCTCCTGTTGCCAAAATTTCTTCCGTTCGTGTTTTTTTATCCATTGCAGCTATTAATCATTGGCCACTTCATCAGCTGGATATTAAGAATGTCTTCCTCAATGGAGACTTAGAAGAAGAAGTTTATATGGAGCAACCACCTGGTTTTGTTGCTCAGGGGGAATCTGGGAAAGTATGTCGACTTCATCGTTCTCTTTATGGACTCAAGCAGTCACCAAGAGCTTGGTTTGGTCGATTTAGTTCTGTGATTCAAGATTTTGGAATGACTCGTAGTGAAGCTGATGACTCAGTTTTCTTTCACCATACTTCAAATGACAAGTGCTTATGCTTAGTTGTCTATGTGGATGACATTGTTATTACAGGCAATGATGATTTAGGCATTGCTCAACTCAAACAACATCTGTGCAACCACTTCCAAACTAAAGATTTGGGGAAGCTTAAATATTTTCTGGGAATTGAAGTTGCCCAATCTAGTTCTAGTGTGGCTATTTCTCAATGGAAGTATGCACTTGACTTATTAGAAGAGACTGGCATGCTAAACTGCAAACCAGTTAAGACTGCAATGGATCCAAATGTCAAACTCTATCCAGGATAGAGGGAGCTGATAAACAATCCCGAGAGATATCGAAGACTTGTGGGAAAACTCAATTATCTCACTATCACTCGTCTAGATATATCGTTTGTTGTGAGTGTAGTTAGCCAGTTCCTACAATCACCATGTGATAGTCATTGGGATGCAGTTGTTCGAATTCTTCGATGCATTAAGGGAGCACCAGGCCAGGGACTGTTATATGAGGACAAGGGGAACTCCCAAATCATTGGCTTTACAGATGCGGATTGGGCTGGTTCACCAGATGATAGGCGATCCACATCCGGAGATAAAATGTAGTTGCAAGGTCTAGTGCAGAGGCTGAGTATCGTGCTATGGCATTAGCAACTTGTGAACTCCTATGGTTGAAACAACTTCTTCAGGAGATGAAATTCGGAGAAATTGGTAAAATGGAACTGGTATGTGATAACCAAGCAGCTATGCACATTGCCTCAAATCCAGTATTCCATGAGAGGACCAAACATATTGAGATTGACTGTCACTTTATTAGAGAAAAAATTCAATCAGGGTGTCTTGCTCTCGATTTTTCAATTCAAATGATCAGCTGGCAGATATCTTCACCAAGTCTCTTAGAAGACCTCGAATAAAATACCTATGTGACAAGCTTGGTGCCTATGATTTATATGCTCCATCTTGAGGGAGAGTGTTGAGAATCTTCTAGATTAATATTGTGAATATTTAGGATTATGTGTATCAATTAGGATATATTGTATTTATTGTAATTATCCTTATTTCCTAGAATAGGTTTTCTCCTCTTGTATAAATTCCTATTCTCTTTTCATAATAATACACACAGAATTCTTTCATTCAACAACCATAAAATGGAAGAGAGAATTGATGGAAAGCTGTGTGTAATTCTATTAATTGTACACGTATAAATATAGCAGAGGTAAATCCTGAAAATCAGGATTTTGAATACAAAAATAATTACTGTAATCATTATCCTAAAAATCAGGATAAGATAACTCAAGATATTTGCAAAATAATTTACATTCTAAAAAATAGAAAAAAACTTATTACAACTTAAATAATCTATTATATATATAAAAGGAAGAGGCGCTCCATCACATTGCTCCATGTGGCATCTGACTAGGCGCCATCTTGCAGCAGACATGGGCACTTCCCTGTAAAATTATGGCTGAAACAGATTGCGATTTGAACCTCAAATGTGCAATCCCTTGATTTCCGAGAATCATAATCAATCCTTATGTATCAATTATATTTATGAAAGTTAAACATTTAATATTTGATTACTATTTTTTTTAGGAATAATTGACATAAGTGTAATTAAATAATATTACCTAAATTATATTCCCCTTGATTTTAGTTTCCAAAATGAGTGTTTTTGTAACTACAAGAAGTTGAATATTTGATTTGAATTTGTCGTCCATATAATTGGCATAATCATATTTAAATAATATAGTTGACTTAATCATATACCCCCTTGATTTATTTAAGTCTCCAAACATAATATGTTGGAGAGATTTACATTGAATAATTGGAATTTACGTACATAAATAATAAAAACTTAAATCATATTTTTCTTGATTTTAGTTTCCAAAATCAGTGTTTTGGTAACTAGAATCATTGGAGACTTTAATTGATTTTTGGCTACTAATGGCATTATAATAATTAAATGTGGACAATTAAAGTGGCAAATCAGAGAGATCTTATTGTTTATCAGAGTTCGATTCAAAATTTGAATGTTGAATTCCATGATTATCGTAAATCACAAATCATATCTTTAATTCAATACTGATTCAAAATCGATTATCCTCAATCACAAATCATATATTCAATTCAAATATAACTCTTCCCATCCATAAAATATATATGACATCTTTTGGTTGCACTTAATTGGTTGAATTCCATGATATTAGCATTTTGTTATTAATAAGTCAGCTTTTAGATTCATCTGATTATTCTATATGATTTCAAATTCAAATTTTCAAATATTAAAGTATCCCTTAATTCATGCTAATTGAAATCAACTACGGAAGCATAATCAATTCATAAATTTTGAATTCAAATTTGTAATCCAATCGTGATATCTCCCAAACTCTTACTATCACACATCAAATCCGTTTTTTTCTCCGAAATCGGTGTGGTTTTGGTCCTTAGTGAAGCCTATAAATGAATCCATATATTGTTTCTATTATTTTTATCCAAGATTTGAAGCAAAGACCTGAAAACTGAGGTATTGTTGCCATTTATGATCTGAAGGAAAATAAGTATCAAGGTGAAGCTCTATATGATCAAACATGGATTGTCAGTATCAATATCTTTAATTTTACAAAATATAACTAACTCAACTTTAGCTGATTAATTTGTTTTATGTTATTTAATTTATTTACAGCTTCACCGCCCATCGGCATTAGACATGTTTGACCAAATTATTGAAGCCTCAAAGGAAAAGAATATTGTAGTGTTTATTGACTACGATGGTACACTCTCCCCTACTGTAGACGATCTTGATTGCGCTTTCATGTCCCTTGCTATATGTTCTAAATTAATTCTCTTCATATTCTTTAATTCTACTAATAATTCATTAACATCATCCATCACCTTCTAATTTAATTTTGTGATAGATGAGGAAAACTGTGAAGAAACTTGCAAGGTGTTTTCTCACTACCATGGTAAGTGGCTGTTGGGGCAGCAACCTGAAAATAAGAATAAACACCAAAAAATAGGGAAATATAAATTTGTTAGAGAAATTATAATACGCGTGGTACCGGACTGAGGCACGGGTATCTCGTTATCTTTAAGGTAATTCACGCTTCCCACGGGTTGATTTTGCTATATCACCCGGTGCAGGGGTATTCAGACGCGTTACCTCCAGGATACAACAGCCCAGTACTCGCCTGTATGTCTACAACCTCTGCACGTAGGAGGTAGACAGGACTCTGTCTTCCACACCTTTCTCTACCCAAATAATATTAGTGTTTTCTTATCTTTTCTCTGTGTGCTCTATGAACCAAGTAAACCCACATATTTATAGGTAAAATTCTGGATGCCCAACATTAACACAAATAAATGTCTTTATTTGATATCAATGTATCAATCCGTTGAGCTGCAACATAATTGCAAAAGAAAAAAACTGCAGCCAACGTCTCTTTGTATTGAAGCAATAATTAATTAACATTATTTGCATACCAACAGGTTATAACGTCATTTTTTTATGCATCCATTATGTGATTATAAATATATAAAATATATTTAATTAATTTTAATAATATTCCAACAATCCCCCACTTATTATTATAAATTAACACACACTTGACATTTAATATTTGTTTTTATATTTGGGTAGAGACAGACTATTATGCATAATATAGATAGCTAAATTGCCTTGAATCTATACTTAGCAAAAATATATATCTTGATCCAGAGCCATGGTGGTATTCGCCTTGAACCATAACTGCTTAAGGGAGACAAGACATATATTATGCACATAATAATCCAGGTGCAATATATGAGCCCTAGCCCGCACATTATGCGACCGTGTGCGCACCCTGTTTCTTGAATGTGTTTCAAGAATATATGCCCTTTTATATTCTCATAGGAGCGGCCCCACTCCGTCACATTCAAATAGGTGAATTCTGTCAAGGGTATTCCTGCAATTAAGATACCCCACTCTTATAGAGCTACAGATTTCATTAAGAGTTTTTTGAAAAACTCAACCTCACATATCATTGCAGGAAAATGCACTTACATCATAGGGATAAATTAAGAGTCGAAACTCTTTCAAATGTGCATTTCAACAGCCACTCTATGATTCGTTCGTCCCTTTGAACCAAGTTCTTAGGATCTCTAATTATAAGGTAGGGTATCCTCATATGTTGCTTTTAATCCATACGGGCTTTAAATATTTATCCCCCTCGATGTACACACACCAGATTCTTTGACTATAGCTATAGTTTCAGAAAAAAACACACAATTCAAAGAATCTAGTAATGACGGTATTCATCACAATAAGTGATCATATATTATTGGCTCCAAAAAATTTAATTATTATTATTGGTAGGTATCCCAAAATTCATAAAATATATTTTTCAATATATTCTTCCACCAAATAATAATATTAGCCAATAAAGTAAAACATTAATCCATTTAAGGAACTTTTCAAACTTAATAATATGTGACAGAAATTAGTATCATCTATATGTACCACTTTGTACTATAGGAATTAGCACCAATTAGGCTTACTCAAATTTAAATTAATTAGGCATATCTTCATCTCTTTGAGATGGTATCATTGATCACAAACTATATGCCTTTATCCACAATAGAATTTTCAGTCACATTCACAATAGAAATAGTTCTATAAAAGAATAATGTAATTTCACATTATAAATTGCATAGCAATTTTTAATAAAAATAATATACCGTCAAAATTAAGGTGAACTCTAATTTAGGATATCCACAAAATTATATACCCCCACTATTGATAGGTATTGTGCCTCTCACAAGAATTTCACAAATGTATTCTGTTCACCCAAAATAATAATATTCTTGTGGCACTTATAAAACATCACATGTGAAATCACAAATTTTATATGTGAAAATTTCACAAAAATCACAATTAAGTGAAAATTGAATTTTCACAATTATATAAGTATCAAACTATTCACAACAAAGTGAAATCTCAATTTTTCATGTTTGCAAACATTTTACCTCAAAATATTTCACCAACTAATATTGAGGCATTTTTCAAATCTCATGACAAATTTCATTGTCACATATGGCTTAAATCAAAGCCCACAAAAATATGGCTGTTAAAAGCCTCATATATTATAGAATAAAATTTCTATAAATCTATCTCTAGCATTTTTATGCTTTATCACATAAAATTAAGCTTATAAAAGCTTTTCACATTCCATGAAAATGTATCACATTTCATCTTGTAAAAGCTTTAAAAAGCTATTACCACTTAATGAAATTTTATGGGATAATTTTATTACTCTTCTAAATATTAAACCCATAAAATATTCATTAACTCACAACTATATTGAATATAATTTGGCTTAGAATTAATTATAATAAAATGGTTTTAAAACCATTTCATGAACCCAAAATATAAGCCAAAAAATATTTTCATATTTATTTTTATAACAATAGCATACATAAATTTCTTCCCCTTATTGTTATAAAAAATAATATGCTTTATTTTCTAAAACAATATGACATATTTAAATAATGTCAAAAATATATTACCACCCAAATACATACCAAAACCTTGTCATAAAATTATAATATTTTATGATCATTATTTGGCCTTAAAAATTAATATAAGTTTTAGATTTAACATCAATTTAATGATTAACCCAAAATTATATTTTATAACAGACATATGGTGGCAACAATATATGTGATTCTATGAAAATTAATTTACTCAATAAAATTTTTCATAGTACCACATTTCTTCTACACAATAAATCACTTGGCACAAATATATATGATTTTAAAATGTCCCAGATGTATACTTTTCACACTCTTTCTTACCCCCACTATCAATAATAATTTATATAAGGGGAATTCTTAAATAAAGAGTAAGTATACATACCTACTCATGAGTTTATGACAAAAATCATCTCAAATAATGGTAAGATTAATTACCTTTCAATGTGAGCAAAAATTGACTAAAAGTCATATATGAAATCCACAATGCTCACACCAAATTAAATTTTATGAGTACTATTCATAAATAAAATATGAAATATTATCATAAAATTAATTAAGTAATTTGATTGCATATTAGTGATATTTAAGATATCAACCATTTTCTCAATAAAATATTTGTATCACACACGATAATTGTAGGATCTATCAAAATAAATAACATATTATGTTATTTTATTAAATTCCTACTTTGGGCATAAGTCCAAAAATATATTCTGGTATCTCATTATCACAATGAAATTCTTCCACAAATAAATTTCAAAATTCTGTGAGCAACTAAATAAAATATAAAGATATTATAAGCTCACAAAAATAAATCAAGATACCAAAAATATATAAAATATATATTTGAGTTAGTTCACCAACTAGAGCTCAAATATTTATTTCCAATTATACTTATTTTTCTTTTGCTGCTTTATTAATTTATAATAATATCCAACAATCCCCCACTTATTATTATAAATTAACACACAATTTTAATATTTGTTTTTACATTTGGGTTGAGACAGACTATTATGCATAATATAGATAGCTAATTGCCTTAAATCTATATTTAGCAAAAATATATATCTTGATCCAGAGCCATGGTGGTATTCGCCTTGAACCATAACTGCTTAAGGGAGACAAGACATATATCATGCACATAATAACCCAGGTGCAATATATGAACCCTAGCCCGCACATTATGCGGCCGTGTGCGCACCCTGTTTCTTGAATGTGTTTCAAGAATATATGCCCTTTTATATTCTCATAGGAGCGGCCCCACTCCGTCACATTCAAATAGGTGAATTCTGTCAAGAGTGTTCCTGCAATTAAGACACCCCACTCTTATAGAGCTACAGACTTCATTAAGAGTTTTTGAAAACTCAACCTCACATATCATTGCAGGAAAATGCACTTACACCATAGGGATAAATTAAGAGTCGAAACTCTTTTAAATGTGCATTTCAACAGCCACTCTATGATTCGTTTGTCCCTTTGAACCAAGTTCTTAGGATCTCTAATCCTCATAGGTTGTTTTTAATCCATACGGGCTTGAAAATTCATCCCCCTCGATGTACACACACCAGATTCTTTGACTATAGCTATAGTTTTAGAAAAAACATAAATCATTCAAAGAATCTAGTAATGACGGTATTCATCACAATAAGTGATCACATATTATTGACTCCAAAAAATCTCATGATTATTATTGGTAGGTATCCCAAAATTCACAAAATATATTTTTAATATATTCTTCCACCAAATAATAATACTAGCCAATAAAATAAAACATTAATCCATTTAAGGAACTTTTTCAAACTCAATTATATGTGACAAAAATTAGTATCATCTATATGTACCACTTTGTACTATAGGAATTAGAACCAGTTGGGCTTACTCAAATTTAAGTTAGTTAGGCATATCTTCATCTCTTTGAGATGGTATCATCAATTTATAAATTGATCGCGAATAATAGTATATATGCCTTTATCCACAATAAAATTTTCAATCACATATTCACAATAAAAATAGTTCCAAAAAATGAATAATGTAATTCACATTATAAATTGCATAGCAATTTCTCACAATAAAAATATACCGTCAAAATTAAGGTGAACTCCAATTTAGGATATATCCACAAAATCATGTACCCCCACTATTGATGGGTTTTGTGCCTTTCACAAGAATTTTACAATTTCTTTTGTTCACTCAAAAAATATTCTTGTCGCACACCATTAAAAATCACATGTGAAAATTTAACAAAATTCACAATCATATGAAAATTTACTTTTCCACAATTATATATGTATCAAACTATTCACAACAAAGTGAAATCTCAATTTTTCATGTTTGCAAACATTTTACCTCAAAATATTTCACCAACTAATATTGAGGCATTTTTCAAATCCCATGACAAATTTCACTGTCACATATGGCTTAAATCAAAGCCCACAAAAATATGGCCGTTAAAAGCCTCATTCATTATGGAATAAAATTTCTATAAATCTATCTCTTGCATTTTATGCTTTATCACATAAAGTTAAGCTTATAAAAGTTTTTCACATTTCATGAAAATGTATCACACTTAATCTTGTAAAAGCTTTAAAAAGCTATTACCACTTAATGAAATTTTATGGGATAACTCTATTACTCTTCTAAATATTAAACCCATAAAATATTCATTAACTCACAACTATATTGAATATAATTTGGCTTAGAATTAATTATAATAAAATGGTTTTAAAACCATTTCATGAACCCAAAATATAAGCCAAAAAATATTTTCATATTTATTTTTATAACAATAGCATACATAAATTTCTTCCCCTTATTGTTATAAAAAATAATATGCTTTATTTTCTAAAATAATATGACATATTTAAATAATGTCAGAAATATATTACCACCCAAATACATATCAAAACCTTGTCATAAAATTATAATATTTTATGATCATTATTTGGCCTTAAAAATTAATATAAGTTTTGGATTTAACATCAATTTAATGATTAACCCAAAATTATATTTTATAACAGACATATGGTGGCAACAATATATGTGATTCTATGAAAATTAATTTACTCAATAAAATTTTTCATAGTACCACATTTCTTCTACACAATAAATCACTTGGCACAAATATATATGATTTTAAAATGTCGCAGATGTATACTTTTCACACTCTTTCTTACCCCCACTATCAATAATAATTTATATAAGGGGAATTCTTAAATAAAGAGTAAGTATACATATCTACTCATGAGTTCATGACAAAAATCATCTCAAATAATGGTAAGATTAATTACCTTTCCACACTTTTCAATGTGAGCAAAAATTGACTAAAAGTCATATATGAAATCCACAAGGCTCACACCAAATCAAATTTTATGAGTACTATTCATAAATAAAATATAAAATATTATCATAAAATTAATTAAGTAATTTGATTGCATATTAGTGATATTTAAGATATCAACCATTTTCTCAATAAAATATTTGTATCACACACGATAATTGTAGGATCTATCAAAATAAATAACATATTATGTTATTTTATTAAATTCCTACTTTGGGCATAAGTCCAAAAATATATTCTGGTATCTCATTATCACAATGAAATTCTTCCACAAATAAATTTCAAAATTCTGTGAGCAACTAAATAAAATATAAAGATATTATAAGCTCACAAAAATAAATCAAGATACCAAAAATATATAAAATATATATTTGAGTTAGTTCACCAACTAGAACTCAAATATTTATTTCCAATTATTCTTATTTTTCTTTTGTTGCTTTATGGGGATTAGCTATGAATTACCTTAAACTTGTTGGGGCAGCAACCTGAAAATAAGAATAAACACCAAAAAAATAGGGAAATGTAAATTTGTTAGAGAAATTATAAAATGCGTGGTACCGGACTGAGGCACGGGTATCTTGTTATCTTTAAGGTAATTCACGCCTCCCATTGCAAAAGAAAAAACTGCAGCCAACGTCTCTTTGTATTGAAGCAATAATTAATTAACATTATTTGCATACCAACAGGTTATAACGTCATTTTTTTATGCATCCATTATGTGATTATAAATATATAAAATATATTTAATTAATTTTAATAATATTCCAACAGTGGCAAATGCATAGACAAGGTACAATACTCAAAATTACAATGCCTTCAATTTACTCTTCCATTTTGTCTTATGTTGTTGTAAATTGAAATATTAACATCGTTTTATATAGGTGTACAACTTTGTCTTGGCTGAACTATACAATGCAGAGACAAGGTATTGGCTGAACATTAATCTATTTATTATCTCCATCTATATATTTAGCTTTGTTAATATTTCAAGTTTGAAATTAATGACTAAACACACTTACACTTTATACCTCAAAACTATATGAATATGATCCATCTATATTTTTAGCAAAAAATATTTGATCATTAATCTGTTTATTATCTTCATTAGTAGATTACATACACTACCTTTGACAAAATATGATCATTAATCTTCTATGGAACGAATGATGCCATTATCTAAATCTCAACTACTACATGCAGAAGAGATTATTAAATAGCTTTCTTCTTCGCTTCTTCACACCGGCATTGATTTTCATCTTTCAGGTACTTTCCTTCTTTTGATTTGTTAGGATTTTTTTACAATTTTAGTGGCTTGATCGAGGATTTAATCTAAGCTCCATTGCCAAGATTCAATTACTTTTAGTTTCCTTTTTTTTCCTTTTTTTGTTGCAATTTCTTTCTTTCACTATCCCACTTCTCTTATTTCGGTATAATTTAAATTTCTTGTCTTTAGGTTTTATCTGGGTTACTTATCTCTTCTTCGTAGTTGTCTCATGATCTTCCACCAATTACTTTACTTGACAAGTTTTATGTTTTAATCAAATGTTACTTCATTATGATCAATGTTATTTTTTTTTATATGTTTTTTTCTTTCACGAGAAGTTAAAATTTAATAAATCATTGCTTTGCTTAGGCTGGGAGTATATTATTAGGTCATCTTTAACTAATTTTTTTTTGTCATGTTAATTTTTCATGTTTGATTGATTGTTGCTATGTAATTGGTAAAGTTTTGATTTTTTAATTTGGCCTATATCCCCAAAATTTATGGAACTGAAGTTAAAGTCCAATTGAGCTCATGATAGGATCACGCCTACTGTTGGTATGTTTTTTGTTACTTTTGTTCCATTGATTCTTCCTATTTCCTAATTGATAGTACAAGATAATTAATTTACTTTTTTTTTTAATTTTTTTTGGACATCTAAGCATCCGATAGAAGAAAATTTATATATATTGATGAAGATAGGTACCACAAAACATCTCGAAGGACGCAATGGGACACCAAGCATGAGGTATATTATATATATAGTTAGGTTTTTATTTTGATAAAATAATTTTGATGTTATATAATTTTATATTGAAAAGAAAGAAAAAATGAAGTCATTCAGAAATTTATGTTTTCTTTCTTTTGCTAAAAGTTTGTTGAGGAACATGAAATAATAATTCTCTAAGTAGATCTACATGAACAATATCCTGAGATGTGCAAGGACCACTAATTTAATATATCATCATCATATATATAAAATTATGTCAATGGCTAGACGAACTTCCATTAAAACTTTTTAAAAAAATGTTCAAGTTCGTCGTTTGGAGTCTAGATGTATTACTGTCACTAAAAAATAAAAATGAAGTATTTTGGTGATATATTTTTAGAGAGGGAATTTTAGGATATATTATTTTTTTGAAAGGGTTTGTAGTAAAATTGCTAACAATGCATGGGATACTATAGGGAAAAATTCATTTATTTTTAGAAAATTTTAATTTGGTTTTTATCTCCAAGGCAAAATATGGTGTGAAGGAGATGTGTAGAAACAAATGGAGTTGGGCAAGTAACAATCCATAGGTTGACAGGGGAAGAATTTCACTTGTGTGTTTGTGATGATCAAGGTGGTTCTTTTTCGGTTTTTCCTAATTTTATAAAGTATTTTTCACTTAAATTATTATCTTTTCGTAACTCGGTATTTTCTAACTTAAATTATAAAGAAGTATTTGAGTAGAGCATATCATTAAATATTTATTCTTATTCATTACCCTTCAATGCCATATATTTGATGGATTTGTTTGAAATATATATGAATTACGGAATTGTGAATGAGGAAAATAATTGTAAGTTTATGATTATAATTATAATTTTGTATATGAATTATAATGTACGAAACAAAAATAGATATAAGAAAAAATTGATAATTGATTTTAATTTGAAACTATGAAAAAAAATTGACTGCAAACAAAATTTAGATTAAATTTTAAACTTATTTTATTCGTAATTAATTTGTGTCTTTAATGGTTTATTTTATTTAATTCGTTTTAAATAATATAAAAATATTTTTAGACATATCCCGTGAATGATATAATACCTTTAGAACAATATAATACCATTGACTGTAGTAACAATCAATATAAAAAATTCAGAATTCAATCCCCATTATTCTTTAAACGTGTAACAATCAAACTGTTATTTATTTTATAAAAGAAAATCTATTAATTATTTATGATTTCGGCAATCAATATAAAATTAAATTGATCAATTTATATATTCTATAACTATAACTACTACTAAATCTCTAATTTTATTTTATTTTTCTATTTTCTATTCTAAATAATGTTCATAATTCAAACCAAAAAAAAAATTTCAATAGAATTTATTATATAAATCGGGATTAAAATTTTTTTTATTAACATATTTTATTTTTTTTATAGGTAAAATGGTAGTAAGGGAAGACACCATATTTAATTTTCATATATTATATAATCTTGACAATTTAATTTTCAAATCATAACTGTTATTATATTTCACCTTTAATTTTTAATTTATTAAAATATTAATATGTTTAAATGAAACCAAAAAAATTTATGAATTATAATTTTAACCTTAAAAATGGGTATCAAGGTGAAGCTTTGGAAAAAAATTGACTGCAAACAAAATTTAGGTTAAATTTTAAACTTATTTTATTCGTAATTAATTTGTGTCTTTAATGGTTTATTTTATTTAATTCGTTTTAAATAATATAAAAATATTTTTAGACATATCCCGTGAATGATATAATACTTTTAGAACAATATAATACCATTGACCGTAGTAACAATCAATATAAAAAATTCAGAATTCAATCCCCATTATTCTTTAAACGTGTAACAAGCAAACTATTTTTATTTTATAAAAAAAACTATTAATTATTTATAATTTCGGAAATCAATATAAAATTAAATTAATCAATTAATATATTCTATAACTATAACTACTACTAAATCTCTAATTTTATTTTTTTCTATTTTCTATTCTAAATAATGTTCATAATTCAAAACCAAAAAAAAAAAATTCAATAGAATTTTTTATATAAATCGGGATTAAAATTTTTTTCATTAACATATTTTATTTTTTTATAGGTAAAATGGTAGTAAGGGAATGCACCATATTTAATTTTCATATATTATATAATCTTGACAATTTAATTTTCTAAATCATAACTGTTATTATATTTGACCTTTAATTTTTAATTTATTAAAATATTAATATGTTTAAATGAAACCACAAAAATTTATGAATTATGACTTTAACCTAAAAAATTGAGCTCTATATATTTCATATTATTCAAAATCTTAATTGAAATATATGTTAATTATCAAAATTATGAAAACTAACAACCTTAAAAATAATTACAAAATTCAATAATAAATTGGCATAGAATCTTATTTATTATTATGAATTGCAAAATTTAATAATATGATTTTTGATAATTTAATATATTATTAAATATACACTTCAATTTCTCTGAGATTAGCTAGCTATAAGTGACTATTAGTGTATTAATTTATTATGATTTGCCTTTATCTAATTTATTTTGACTAACATATTTAATTCCTATATATTATATATGACCTTGACAATTTAATTTCACAAACCTTAAATGCATGTCTTTATATTTGACCTTCATTTTTAAAAATCATATTGGTATTGAATATGTTTTGGTATAGGATTTTATTTTTAAAAATCGGATGTGTTAAAAATATTCTTATTAGTTCCGTAGTCAAAGGAATTAAGGTTTACTAATAAATCAATACGTTGAAATTTTAATGACTAGCGTATTTAATTCTCATATATTATGGTTCTAAAAAATTGTTCTAATTATACATTGACAATTTAATTTTACAAATCTTAAATGTCATTATATTTAACCTTCATTTTAAAATTTATTTGCTCATTAATATTTTTACTTTGCTTATACATTAATATATTTGACCTTCATTTTAAAATTTGTTTATGCATAATATTTTAATTAATATATGGGATAAAAAATTGAAATTAATTGATCATATTGACATTTGATACAAACTTTAATGTCTACACATTATGTAACTTGAATAATAAGTTGATAATATAAAGAACATTTGTAAATTAAATCAACATTTATAATCCGAAACAAAAAGTTGGCCAATTATATTCCGGATCAATTTATAATTTTTTTTATCTTATAGTTATTTTAATTTGTACACCATTTAGCATATTGATTTTCTAAGAGATCTAATTGTTAATCATGTATATATGCAATACACAAATTATTGACAATTGTCAACTGTCGAAAATATTATCATTGAGTTTTTTCAACAACTCATTTCAGTTGCCGCAATCAAAATGTTGAAAAATAGATACTTATTTCGAAAGCTAAAATTTAATTGTTGACAAACATATCTTTTATGAACAATTAATAGTGGCCGTCAAAATATAAAATTGTTAAAAATATATTTATCTTCATGAGAGCCCATAATAGATAATACTTATCTGGTGTTATTTTAGAATTCTGTGTTGTTGAAATCAATGTTATTTGTATTGAAGTTATTAAGCATAAATTTCTAAGAGTATATGGTATTAGGGATTTACTACACCTCATACTCAATGATTTAACTCTTAATTTATACCAATTACTGAGATAAATTTTCTATCATTTTTTAATGGTTCTAGAATTCTCATTATTTATCTTGATCAAGAAAATTAATATTTTTTGCAATTTGACGTTCTTAATTTTTTATTTTTAATTTGATTTTTATCTCCAAAATAAAATATGATTTAGAGATGTGCAGGGACCAAAGGAATTGCACAAGCAACAATCCATAGGCGCCTGGGAAGAATGCTTGAATTAGCTTGAGAAATATACTATGTTGTTCAATTCTAAGGACTTTTAAGGTCTTGGAACTAAAATTGTAGAGAATTTCATATAAAGTTTACATTTTCCTATTGTGTAATTAAGTATTTGTACATTTTGTTAACCGAAACAATAAAAATAATAATAATGTAATTTCACCGTTTTGATTTGTGCACATTACAGTATGAATAAGTTTTATATTAATAAAATATTAATTTATTTAAAAATTTTTATGGGTCTTGGTCCGAATATGGAGGTTCGACTATTCACAGGGTCTAGGGATGTGGATTAATTTTGATACCTACTCAAATAGGGTTCGAGGATGATGAATATAGTATTTTATCTAAACTTTACCCATGATCATCCCTAATTAAGAGAGTGGGGGATATACACGGCAAAATCTTGAAGAAATGCCCACAAATGAGTCAAAGCTTCGGGATTCTCATAATGAACGAAGAAGAATGTATGAGTTATTGAGTTTGATTACTCTTTTTTTGCCTTCACATTAATTAGGCTATTCTTATTTTTTAGGTTTTTCTTTTCTACATATTAATTGTGTCTAACAAATTTTTTAGATCTCATATACTTTGTGATCAAATTACTCTATATAGAATAAAAAAGCTTCAAACATGCTTTACTTGCTTCAATCTTCAATAAATCTCGTTTCTCACATGATATTGATTTTCGATCTCAAGTTTTTCGAATTTCAAATAATATCATGTAGTTACCCCTCAGAATTCCTTAGATTTCAAGGACGACCGGTAGGTACTTATTACTTCCTGTAATTATCTTCTATTCAATTAAAATTGCTAGATAATCAATTTCGTTACTACATACAAATTTTTATTTGATATAACTTTACAAATTAGATTCCTTACATGGTACACTATTGAGCATTGTGTTAACATTTAATTTTTCAAAAGTATCATATGTGCATTGCATAAATAATTTTTCATAAAAAGTATTTCAACACAGTTAATTGTTATATATCACATTGGATGTAACTGTGTGTATTATGAATAACAATTTTATAAAAATTTATCGTCTTTCTTTATAAACAAAATTTTCATAACAATATGTTCGTACTTGTAGACATAACCCGTGCGGGATACAAAGACTAGTTATATTTAAATTAGAGATAACTTATGAGAGTGTAAGTCGGCCTAATCTGTTCCATTACATAGGAGTTTAGGAATAAAGTGTGAACTTTGTAATTTTTGTGTATTCAAGTTCATTCTTATTTATCTCTTTTGAAAATCTGTTTATAAAGAAGTTAAGAGAACCTATTGCTTAAAAAGAATCAAAAATATTTTTGGAAGTAAAAATATCAACTACCCAACATGCAAGCAGTGAGGAAATTTGGCAATATCTCCCTTGTGCAATGTAAAAATTAAATTGCTAATAAAAAATCAAATCAGAAATACATTCTCTCTCAAATAAAAAATATATTTATATATTAATTTTTTATTGAGTAAATTAGAACCAAAGTACAAGTAAAACTAACAAACAATAATAATAATCATACAACAAGTTATTGACCATTGTAAGCAACATCTCTTAGGTTGGAGTACCCTATTTCCAATCTTCTGCCATTTTGGAGAAATACATGTGATTGGAATTGCCCATGTTTCCCAATGCTTGCCATGACATGGTTCTGCATCTTGATGTAATGCTTACAGAAACAAGCTTGTGTTTGCAATAACATTACTTTGGCTCAATATCTGAACAGTTGTATTGTATCTCTAAATTCTCAGCAGCTGTTTCAAGACCATGCGCTATCATATGATCCATCAAGTTCTTCAGTATTTTTGTCACATATATGCTACAGAATCACCAAATTGTCTACCATAAACTACTACCTAGCTAGGATACAATTCTGCTTTGGACTAACGGTTTATTTATTGAGGATCCTCTTGGTTGTGGGGGCAGGACCTTTCTGGCTCCCCTTTTGTCCATAAAAGCTTGAGTTCACCTCTCTTCTTTCCCAATGACAAAAAGGTGCCTGCGTTCATGATTACAATATAAGTTGTGCTTATATGTACGTATCTTGCATCATTATGATTAACTGGTCTATATATTTTTTAAACAAGGTCTACCCTTCAAACCAGCTTTGCATGATTACACTAGTATATGCATTCAACAGCCACTCGAATAGTCAAATTTAGTCCAAAATTTTAGACCCAAAGATAAAAAAAAAAAGTTAAAAATAATAATAATAATCAGTTAGCCAAAAGCCAGCCGGTTCCTGGTTTTTTCCCGGGGCATTCAGTTTTAACCGATCCAACCGGTAATCTGGATCTTAGCTAAGAACCGGACCAAACACTTGAACGGTTATTGGTTCAATTGGTCAGATCGTTCTGTATGGTCCAATTCTTAAAATACGGGTTCAATCGTATCCCCAAGTTTCTCTTTTTCATTTTTCCTTTTTGTAGATAAATTACAACAAACTTGGATTTTACTTTTCTTAATTTCATATGGCAACTTGTATAGCACCACAAACTAGCCTTCAATCATCAGCCTATGTGCTTCAGATTTGAGTCTGATGATATTACTTACCAAGTGTGAATGGTACTATATAAAGCAAAGCTGGTTGTCCATGCCCATCCATCAAGTTCAAAGCCACATATGTAATGAGAAGACCTGCAAAGGTCACATTCAATATAAGAGACCAAGCCAATGGTCACCTCATACGCATATGAAGATAGGAATATAGTAAAAAGCACAAAATTTGTAGCAGTTACTGAGAGCAATTAGAGATTAATTCTGAGTTGTATTTCATTATAGTGAGGAAACCAATTTATACATAAAGAATGAGCTATCTAAGGAAGGAAATAATGAGGACAATCAAATATTTGATTGTAATCCTAATCTAATCCTAACCTTAATGGTCAAGGATTACACAATATTCTAATTAATTACAGTAATTAAAGAATATTCTAACACTCCCCCTCAAGCTGATGAATGGATATCTTCCATGCCAAGCTTGTTGACTAAAGTCTGAAAGTTATTAGTAAACAAGCCTTTGGTAAGCACATCTGCAAGTTGATCATTAGAAGAAACATATGGAGTGCATATGAGACCGCTATCCAGCTTTTCCTTAATGAAATGTCGATCAATCTCAACATGCTTAGTGCGATCATGTTGAACTGGATTATGAGCAATGTTAATTGTTGACTTGTTGTCACAATAAAGCCTCATTGGTCCTTCCCAGGTGATGCCCAAGTCATCAAGGACAATCTTGAGCCATAGTAGTTCGCATATACCAAGTGCCATTGCTCTAAACTCCGCTTCTGCACTTGACCTTGCAACCACATTTTGTTTTTTACTTCTCCAAGTTACAAGGTTGCCTCCAAGGAAAGTACAATACCCTGTAGTTGACCGTCTATCAGTAAGTGACCCAGCATAATATGCATCTGTATAGGCTTCCAAAGTCAAGCTCTCCCCTTTCTTAAATAGAATGCCCTTCCCTGGTGTACTCTTCAAATACCGAAGGATTCTATGAACTGCCTCTAGATGAGATTCTTTGGGATTATGCATGAACTGACTGACAATACTTACGGCATAAGCTATATCCGGTCTAGTATGTGATAGATAGATTAGCTTACCCACAAACCTTTGATATGAGCCTTTGTCAACCAATGCTTCTTCAGGTGCATCATATAAGCGATGATTAGGCTCCATCGGAGTTGGGGCTGGTTTACAACCCAATTTACCTGTCTCTGTCAATAAGTCAACGACATACTTTTGTTGGGAAATAAAAATCCCATTTTGTGAATGAGCCACCTCTATGCCAAGAAAGTATTTGAGTCTCCCAAGCTCTTTAATCTCAAACTCCTTCACCAATTGAGTCTTCAATAGGGCAATATTCTCAATGTCATCTCCAGTGATTATAATGTCATCGACATATACTAAGAGAATAGACACTCCCCCTGAAGAGGAACGCCGTATAAACAAAGTATGATCACCCTGACTTTGCTTATAGCCCATATTCACCATAGCTTTAGCAAATCTCCCGAACCATGCTCTTGGTGATTGCTTGAGTCCATATAAGGCCTTTTTTAAACGACAAACCATGCCTTGCTTAGGACTTGTATTGAATCCCGGAGGAACCTCCATGTAAATCTCCTCCTCCAATTCTCCATGCAAGAATGCATTTTTGACATCAAACTGTTGCAAGCGCCATCCGAAGTTAGCAGCAAGAGATAATAAGACTCTGACAGTATTCATCTTGGCCACCGGGGCGAATGTCTCCATATAGTCTACAGCATAGGTTTGAGTGTACCCTTTAGCGACAAGGCGAGCTTTGTATCTTTCTAGAGTACCATCGGAATTGTACTTCGTGGTAAAAACCCATCGACAACCAACTGGTTTTTTTCCTTTTGGCAAGAGAACCAGGTCCCACATTTGGTTTTTCTCAAGTGCATCCATCTCAACTTTCATAGCCTGCACCCAATTTTCATTCTGCAATGCTTCGGACAAAGTATTGGGAATAAGAATGGTATGAAGGTTCGTCAAGAAAGCTCTGTGGTTAGTGGACAACTTCTCAAAATTAAGAAAAGAAGATATGGGATGATTAGTGCAGATTCTTTTACCTTTTCTCAAAGCAATAGGAACATTATAATCATGTATATGAGGACTAGATGAGTCAATTACCTCAACATCTTGGGGCTCCAAAGGCGATGATTGGACAAGCTCACTTGTAGGAGGTGGAGCTTTTCTTCGAGAATAAACTTGTAATGGGCGAGCAGAGTCCAAAGTCTGGTTGATCTGCAAATTAAGGTCTGGGTCGGGACTTATTTGAGGAGGATCAGAAGGTTGTTGAGGCTGGAAGACAGGGTCTATTATTTGAGGACATAGAACAGGTAACTCAGGGCATGGACTATACTCAAGGATGGTTTGGTCCTTTTGGGAAGAAGGCTGAGTAAAATAAGGAGTAAGTTCAGCAAATGTGACATCAGCAGATACATAATATTTCCCGGTTGGAGGATGATAGCATTTATAACCTTTTTGAGTGGATGAGTAACCAAGAAAGACACACTTGAGAGCTCGAGGATCAAGCTTACCTCTATGTGGAAGGTGAATGTGAACAAAGGCAACACAACCAAAGATTTTAACTATAAGTTTATTTGAGGCATTGAAGTTTGGAAAAAATTCTGTTAGAACTTGCATAGGGCTTTTGAAATCAAGTACTTGAGTTGGAAGTCTATTAATCAAGTGAGTTGATATTAAGATGGCTTCCCCCCAATACTTTTGTGGAACATGATTTTGAAGCAAAAGGGCTCGTGTGCTTGAAAGAAGATGACTATTTTTCCGTTCAGCAACCCCATTTTGTTGCGGTGTATGGACACAAGAAGATTCATGGATAATGCCATGTTTTTGAAAAAATGACGAAAGAGATTGATTGAAAAAATCTTTTGCATTATCAGAACGAAATCTTTGTATCCTTACCCCGAATTGAGTTTGAATCATATTATAAAAAACAGGGAATATAGAACTAACATCAGATTTTTGTTTGAGCAAATAAATCCAAGTCACACGAGTATAATCATCAATAAAAGAGACAAACCAACGAGCTCCAGAAATGTTAGAAACAGTAGATGGTCCCCATATATCACTATGAATTAAAGAAAAGGGAACAGATGTTCTACTATTACTAACAGGAAAGGAAACTCGTTTATGTTTAGCAAGTTCACAAACTTCACAATGAAAATCCTCAATAGTTAATCCTCCAAACAAATCAGGAAACATCACCTTTAAAGTATGAAATGATGGATGTCCAAGACGTAAATGATAAAGCCAAATTTTTTCTTTATTGGTTTTAAGGGAAAGGCTATGAAATGAATGGGATGACAAACTTTGAACACTACGTCCTTTATTACAAGTATCAAGATAATATAGACCATTCCACTCCTTAGCATGTCCAATCATCCTCTTCGTGCCCTGTTCCTGGAAAACACAATGAGTAGGATGAAAAATTGCACTACATTGGGAGTCATTAGTAAGCTTATGAACAGAAATAAGGTTAGTGCAAAGTTTAGGAACATGAAGAACATCTTTAAGAGTGATATGATCATTTAAACAAACATTTCCTAGGCCAGCTACGGTAGTAACTGATCCATCAGCTATTGTGATTTTGCGATTGCTAGGACATGGTGTATAGGAGATGAATTTTTGAAAAGAATTGGTCATATGATCAGAAGCCCCTGAATCAATGATCCAGGTATCGCAAGGAGCTTTATCCGAAACATTAAAAACAGAAGAAACATGAGGTGAAGATTGAGAAGATTGAGAAGATATACCTGAGAACACCAAAGAGCAAGTACCTGAAGTAGAAGGTGTTGCTTGAGTGGCAGTAGAGGATGCTGCTAAATTGCCCAACAAACTCCTCAGCTTCTCAATTTCCTCAGGATTCAAGTTCAGAACATTGGTTGTTGGTACAATTGTAGAATCCGAAATAGCCACATGAGCCTGACTTTGTCCTCTCTTTGTGTTCTGAGGCTTTCCATGAAGTTTCCAACACTTTTCCTTTGTATGGCGAGGTTTTTTGCAATAAGTACACCACAAAGAACTTTTGGTTGGATTAGTTACCTCAGAATTTTGCACAGTATTTTTCGTCATAAGAGCAGAACTTTCTACAGGCAGAGCTTCTATCATTACACCTCTCCGTCCTTCTTCAGCTAAGACAATCGAAATTGCCTCATTCACTGGTGGTATTTCATCCTTGCCAAGAATCTGAACTCTCACAGCATCATATTCAATGTTCAGACCTTGCTTGGCACGGTGGATTTTGGTCTTCAGCTCATAAATGCGAGCGCCATCACGGACTTTGGAATAGGTTTGCCAAATAGAGTCCCAAATATCTTTAGCAGATGTGAGGAAAATGCATGTATCACCTATCTCCGGTGTCATGGAATTCACCAGCCAAGACATAATTAGGGAGTCAGCATTATCCCAAGCTTCAAATGTCGGATCGCTTTTCGTCGGTCCTTTACCAAGTAAGTGGCTCAATTTGCCCCGACCTTTGAGATACATCTGAACTAATTGAGACCACTTCAAGTAGTTCTTCCCATCTAACCGGTAGGCAGCATTAATGGGAGGTAAGTCATATGATCCGGGAAAAACTGTCGAAACAGGGGCCGAAACAGCAACTCCGGTACTGTCACCGGTGACGGATGACGTTGACATTGCTGGGGATGGCCGGAAATACGCCGAGAAGAGGAACAGAAGCAACCGCGACGGAAGGCGGTGTCTCACGCGCCGGCGCGTGGGAGACGAGTCTGTCCGCGGTGGTGGCGCGTGACGGCGCGTGGCTGGGCTTCTCCGGCACCGGTGAACGGGGATAGGCTGGTGGTGAGCCTCTGAGTAATACCCAGGGGGCTGTGAATCAAGAAGAGACAGAAAAAGGGTGGGCTTAGTGAGATGCACTCACTACCCGATGGAAAAAGCTGTCTTGGAAGGAAAGGAAGTGAACTCAGTAGCAGCGGAAGTGAAAATGTCTCTCAGTGCTCTGATACCATGAGAGCAATTAGAGATTAATTCTGAGTTGTATTTCATTATAGTGAGGAAACCAATTTATACATAAAGAATGAGCTATCTAAGGAAGGAAATAATGAGGACAATCAAATATTTGATTGTAATCCTAACCTTAATGGTCAAAGATTACACAATATTCTAATTAATTACAGTAATTACAGAATTTGATTGTAATCCTAATCTAATCCTAACCTTAATGGTCAAGGATTACACAATATTCTAATTAATTACAGTAATTACAGAATATTCTAACAGTTACTATGTCGCATAGAAGTGATATGAAATGGCATCTTCATTCATTCTTAACAATAACTTAGAATTTTTAGCAGAGTGAATGCCAGCTCCTAGTGTATTATAGAAAATATATACACCTATTGTAAAATCCTTTTCATATTCTGGAACAGACTATCAATGAAAGTATGCAATATCACATTGTCTCTTCTTCATTACAAACATTACCACAGCCTTCTAAGTATTGCCCTTAAATTCTCTAAGATCTTTATTTCTTTTCTTTTTTGGTTACAATGCAATATATATGTCCATATATTAACATCCAAGACAATGTCGAATGAATGGAGAAAAATTACTTTGATCACAATATATAAGAACAAGGGTGATATACAAAATTGTGCAAATTATAGGGGGGATCAAACTCATGAGCCATAATATTAAGTTATCGGAGAAGGTTATTGAGCGGAGATTGAGGTTTGAGACGTGAATTACAAAGAATTTGGTTTCATGTCAGAGAGGTCAACCATAGAGGCTATATATCTATTTAAAGACTGGTGGAGAGATACCAGAGATCTCATAAGGATCTATACATGGTTTTCATTGATTTAGAAAAGGCCTATGATAGAGTACCGAGAGAAGTATTATGCAAGGCTTTGGAAAAGAAAGGAGTGTGTATGGCTTATCCGAGCAATTAAAGATATGTATGATGGGGTCACTACTTGTGTGAGAACACAAGGTGGAGCCACAAAGGATTTCCCTATAACCATAGGAGGACTACATCAAGGTTCATCTTTAAGCCTTTACCTTTTAAATTTGGTATTGGATGTGTTCACTTAACATATACAAGAGGCAGCACCAAGGTACATGCTTTTTGCTGATGATATTCTCTTGATATAGAATGTAAATTTAGTGGAAGGGAAATTGATTATAGGGATGAGGTAAAACTTGGAGATCATTCCATACAAGAAGTCACAAGTTTCAAGTATTTGGGAACGATAGTACAAAATAATAGAGAAATAGAGGAGGATGTAAACCATAGGGTCCAAGTAGGATAGATTAAATAGATGAGGGTTTTAGGTGTTATTGATAGAAATACAACTTAAGCTTAAGGAGAGATTTTATGGCACAGCCATAAGACCTGCTTTATTGTATGGTGGCACAAGTTTACATTAGCACAAGTTCAACGTCGCAGAAATGAAAATGTTGCGTTGGATGAGTGGTCACACTAGAAAGAATAGGATTAGGAATGACTGCATTAGAGAGAAAGGTGGAGTAACACCTATTGTAGAAAAATGAGTTGAAATACGCCTTAGGTGGTTTAGTCATGTACAAAGAAGGTCGTTAAAGGCTCCTGTACTTAGAGTTGACCAAATGGAAGATAGTCCAATAATTATAGGTGGGGGGTGACCAAAGAAAACAATAGGAGAAACTATTGAGATATATTTAATTATTAATAACCTAATCATAGAAATGTGTAAAAATAGAACACGTTGGTGTTGTTTGATCTATATAGCCGACCCCACCTAGTGGGAAAAGGCTTTGATTGTTGTAATAAATGTGTCCATAAAAATTGAGAAATGTTGCCTAGAACCAACAATAGTTAAATTACTAGCATAATATGATCAAATAGCCCTATCCATAATTTCTAAGTATTCTCAAGTAGCAGTTGTTAACAAGTCAACACATTTTCAAGATAATCTGCTCTGCTGAGACAAATATCCCTAGATCAATCATATCATTCATACCTAAACCATAAGCACTCATTGCCCACAAGAAGTAACCAGCCCGAAGGTTCTTCTTTGCCAGCCAATCATACCTGTGAAGTTAACAACAGAATAACTATGTTAATGAACCATTAACATGAGCCAAGCATTCTCTTCATCGGTTTGAAACACACCCCCAAAGAAAAATTTTCACATCTTGTATTCAATATAATAAGAAAGGTAAAAGTTCAAAAAAAGATGCAGAGACAACAGACAAGAATGACAAATTATAAGATTAATATATGGCTTCCAATTAAACCTTAATGAAAATGCTACTAGCAGCCCGGGTAAGATTATATCCCCAAAACCAATGATGCTGTAACCACCCCAAGGATCAAACAGACGTGGTATCTTGAGAAGCATGGGGATACCATCTTCTCCACTCTTATCACCCCGAGCTACCTGTACATAAGTAAAATGCTACATTAATTTGCTTCTTTTTATTTATGCATAAATGTTTATGAGGCCAAGATCAAGCTTTGCAAAGGATCGTAGAGAAGGGAGAGCTATATTTAACACACTCACCACTATCATCACACTCTCATGGAACCACCATTTAGAGACGAACACCCAGAAGATGTCATATAGGAAGGCACAACTGAGAAGAACAGTTCCAACCTGATTATTTAAAGAACAAAAGGTATATTAGATGCCCTCGTTCATTATAGAAGTTCCCTAGTACTAGCACAGCCATCTTCAACTGTTTCGCTGATATACAGAAGCGCAATTTATGCCTCTATCTTTAGAATTGAAGAAACAAGCTTTTTTTTCGCCTGGAAGAAACAAGCTAAAGTAGGAAATTGTGCCATAGACAAACAAAACAATAAATAGTGAAAAACAAGATGAAAGCCATTACCTTGAGATTTGGTATGCGGACAATCTGAAGAACTGTTATTATCAATGCAATACCCTGAAAGGACAGGAGGGGAAAGGACAAACTATGTTATTAATTCTTTCTACTATACCTTACACAGTAAACAAAGTTTAGCACCTCAAAATATACAGGTTGGATGCAAGTAATAATAACTTCTAAATGTTGAGAAATCTTTCTGGGCAAAAAATACAAAGAGGATATAATTATTATCACCTAAAATAATTTTTAGTAAGAAAAAAAAGAAACATGGAAATGAAAAAAGGAATAAACAATAACAAGAAACATGAAAATGTAAGCCAATATCAGCTATGCTACAGTTATGCAAACAGAACCTCAACCCTTGTTGCACTAAAAAAATATGTGAATCATGGCAATTATCATCACCTAACATAACTTCTGTAAGAAACAAAGAAACACGGAAATGAAAAGGAAAGGAACAATAAAAAGAAACACGAAAAAGCTAGTTATGTGCAATTATCATTACCTTAAATAGTTTTTGTAAGAAGGAAATGAAAAAGAAAGGAACAATAACACGAACCATGAAAATGTAAGCCAGTAGCATCTATGCTACACATATGCAAACAGAAACTCCAGACTCCAACCGTGTTACACTAACAAATCATGTTAAATAGAACAGCTTGGCCTTTAGTAATAGGTAGTTCCTAATACCAACAATAACAAATGAAGCCTTCTCCCACTAGGTGGGACTGTAGGATTGGCTACATGAATCAAGTGACGCCAACATATTCTATCTTGATTAATTCTTGTGGTTAGATTAGATCCATCTAGCAGTAGGACCTGATAATATACATATTGAGGTGTGGAAGAATATAAAAAGCAAAAGTGTAAGTTGGTTAACAAAGTTTTTTAATTTGATATTGAGATCCAAGAAAATGCTGGATGAATGGATAAAAAGTAATTTCATCCCAGTGTATAAAAACAAGGGAGATATACACAACACAATTGTGCAAATTATAGGGGGATCAAACTTATGAACCATACTATGAAGTTATGGGAGAAGGTTATTGAGCGAAGATTGAGACGCAAATTAAAAAGAATCAATTTGGTATCATGTCAGAGAGGTCAACCATAGAGGCGATGAACCTATTAAGATGATGGAAAGATACCAAAGATCTCATAAAGATCTATATATGGTTTTCATGGGTTTGGAAAAGGCCTATGATAGAGTATTGAGAGAAGTATTATGGAAGGCTTTGGAAAAGAAAGTAGTATGTGTGGCTTATATCCGAGCAATCAAAGACATGTATGATGGGGTCACGACTTGCGTGAGAACACAAGGTGGAGCCATGAAGAATTTTCCTATAACCATAGGACTACATCAAGTTTTAGCTTTGAACCCTTACCTTTTTAATTTGGTAATGGATGTGCTCAATGAACATATACAAGAGCTAGCACCAAGGTGCATGCTTTTTGCTGGTGATATGTCCTAGTTGGAGATTTCAAAGAAGTAAACGAAAAATTAGAGACATAGAAACAAGCATTGGAAACATATGGATTTTGTATAAGTCGAAGCAAAACAGAGTATATGGAATGAAAGTTTACTGGAAGGGAAGCTAATTCTAGGGATGAGGTAAAACTTGGAGGTCATTCCATACAAGAAGTTACAAGTTTTAAGTATTTGAAAATGATAATACAAAATAATGGAGAAATGGAGGAGGGCATAAACCATAACATCCAAGCAGGATGAATGAAATGGAGGAAGGATTCAAGTGTTATTTGTGATAGAAAAATACCACGAAAGCTTAAGCAGAAATTTTATTGCGCAGTTACAAGACCTGCTTTATTGTATGATACTGAATGTTAGGCCATAAAAAGTCAACATGAGCATAAATTCGACATGACAAAAATGAGAATATTGCGTTGGATGAGTGGTCACACTAGAATGGATAGGATTAGGAATGACTGCATCAGAAAGAAAGTTGAGGTAACACCTATCATAGAAAAATTAGTTGAAACGCACCTTAGATGGTTTGGTCATATACAAAGAATGCCATTAGAGGCCTCTTTACATAGAACTGACCAAATGGAATATAGCCAAATAACTAGAGGTAGGGGAAGACCAAAGAAAACAATAGAATAAACTATTAAGATGGATTTAATTATTAACAACCTAGGCATAGAAGTGTGTAAAGACATGACATGTATCGTTGTTTAATCCATATAGTGGATCTCACCTAGTGGGAAAAGGCTTTGATTATTGTTGTTGTTGTTGTTTCTTTGGTCTCTCTCTACTGTAAGTTATTGGGCTATCTTTCATCTAATCTACTTTTTGTATAGGAGCCTCTACTAATCTCGTATGTATATGATCAAACCACCTAAGGCGCATTTCTACCAACTTTTCTTTGATATGTGCTACCTGCCTACCTTAACTCTCTCTCTAAGACAATCATTTCTAATCATAACCTTTCTGGCGCGTTCGGTCATCCAACGCAACATTCTCATTTCTGCGACATAGAACTTTTACTCGTGTTGACTCTTTATCTCTCAACATTCAACACCATACAACTATGCAGGTTTTCTAGTTATGTGATAAAATTTTCCCTTAAATTTGAGTCTTATCTTTCTATCACAAATAAAACCTAAAGTCTTCCTCCAGTTTATCCACCCAACTTGAACCACCCATTACATCCCCATCTATTGTCCATTATTCCCGATAATAGTCTCCAACATAACATGTGGCCTGTTGTATGGAATGATCCCTAACTTTTATCTCCACCCTAGAATCAACATACCTTTTGTTAATAGAGCACCCAGAATTGTCAAAGAATCTGGAAAAATGATTCTTGGACAGAAACCAGAAACAAGATAGAACAGAAAGGTAGAAAAGAGATGAGAGGAAGAGAGAAACCAGAGAGAACTTTGGTGGGAATGAATTCCTCTTTCATTCCACAAATTAGGAAATATATTGAAGTGTCATGCCAAGGAGGCAGAAGCCCAGGTATTTATAAATATACCTGGGTTGTTACAAATGAATCCTAACTAAAATGGTTACAACAAACTCATAACCATAACAACAGAAAACTGTTGCAACAGAAAGCCTTTTATAACTGAAGGCTATTTACATAAAACACCTAAAAATAACGACTAACAGCAGGGAATTAGTACCATAACTAACAATCTCCACCTTGGGACTAATCCCCTCTAAAACACTCTAAGGATTACATTTTGAGACACCAACTAAATCTACACATTTTTCAAACTTAGTTGTAGGCAAGGGCTTTGTCAACATGTCAGCTGGATTCTCTGAAGTGTGAATCTTCAGAACAGCAACTTCTCCCCCTGCCACAATGTCTTTGATGTAGTGATAACGAACACTGATGTGTTTGGTCTTAGAGTGAAAGGTGTCATTTCTTGTTAGGTATATTGCACTCTGGCTGTCTGAGTATACAGTGACTGAATCTTGAATTACTCCAAGTTCAGTTGCTAAACCCTTCAACCAGATAGCTTCTTTAACTCCTTCTGTAGCTGAAACACATTCTGCCTCAGTGGTGGAAAGTGCAACAATGGACTGCAAGCTGGATTTCCAGCTTATTGCACTTGAGGCAAATGTGAATATGTAACCAGAGATGGATTTCCTCTTGTCTCTGTCCCCAGCAAAGTCAGAATCTACATAGCCATTTACACAAGTGCCAGCTTTGCACTTGGTAAAAACTAACCCCAAATTAGGAGTTCCCTTTAAGTACCTTAGTATCCATTTCACTGCATTCCAATGAGCCTTCCCTGGGTTGTGCACGAATCTGCTTACTACACTCACAGCATAAGCCAATAGCATAAGCCAAATCTGGCCTTGAGCAAACCATAGCATACATGAGACTCCCCACAGCACTTTGATAAGGTACCATAGACATTTCATCAATTTCTGCCTCTGTCTTAGGACTCTGATCTGAAGAGAGCTGAAAATGAGCTGCAAGGGGAGTTGCTACTGGTTTAGAATGATCCATACTGAACTTTTCTAGAACCCTCTTAACATAGGACTGCTGGGACAAGTGCAACTTTCCAGAAATTCTATCCCTGTGAATTTCCATGCCAAGGATCTTCTTTGCTGCTCCTAGATCCTTCATCTCAAATTCAGTACTTAATTGCTTTTTCAAGTCATTAATTAGGGACTTGTTGGAGGAAGCAATGAGCATATCATCTACATATAGGAGGAGGTAGATGAAAGAGCCTTTTAGTCCCTCCTTGTAGTACACACAGCTGTCAAATTTGCTTCTGCAAAAATTCTGTTCCAACATAAAAGTGTCAAATCTCTTGTACCATTGTCTAGGGGCTTGCTTAAGCCCATAAAGAGATTTCTTCAGTTTGCATACTCTGTCTTCCATTCTTGGAATCTCAAATACTTCTGGTTGTTGCATGTAGATGTCTTCTTCAAGCTCTCCATTCAAAAATGTTGTCTTGACATCCATTTGCTCTAATTCTAGGTTTTCTTGAGTCACCAATCCTAGAATAAACCTTATAGAAGTGTGTTTGACCACAGGTGAGAAAATCTCATTGAAATCCACTCCTTCCTTTTGATGGAAGCCTTTCACCACTAGTCTTGCCTTCCATCTTGGTTGCTCTACACCAGGAATGCCTTCTTTCCTCTTGAATATCCATTTGCAGCCCAAGATCTTTCTATTTTCAAGCTTAATACACAACTCCCAAGTCTTGTTTTTATGGAGACTTTCAATTTCTTCTTCCATGGCCAACAACCATTTTTCAGAATCAGTACCATTGGTGGCTTGCTTGTAGGTGGCTGGTTCATCTTCATTGTTCACCTCTTGAGCAGCATGCAAAGCATAGGCAGTTATGCCTTGTTCATCCATTAACCTTTGAGGCCTCTTGACTTCTCTTCTAACTCTGTCCCTTGCCACTGAGTATCTTGGGACAGCATCTTGTTCTTCTCTAACAGGGGCTGTTTCAGTGGGTCTTGGGTGCTGCTCTATAGCTTGGGGTTGAGGAGTAGTAGGATTATTTGAATCTGTAGGTTTTGGACTGATCTCCACCTCTACTGTTTGAGCTGGAGCCTTTGTAGAGTCTGCACAAGAGGTAGTAGGAGCAGTATCTTGTGCAGAATATATAAATTCAGATTCATTAAAAATAACATTCCTACTCAAAATGACTTTTCTAGTGTCTATGCACCAGAGTTTGTATCCCTTACTCAGTAGAATAGCCTAGGAATATGCACTTAGAGGATCTAGGTGCTAATTTTCCCTCATTTGTATAGGCATAGGCAGTGGAGCCAAAAACTTTAAGATTTGAGTAGTTAATTGGTTTACCTGACCAGATTTCTTCAGGAATTTGATTGTTGAGGGATGAATGTGGTGATCTATTGATCAAATAGCAGGCTGTAGAGGCAGCTTCAGCCCAAAATTCCTTCTTGCTCCAAAGTCCAGCATTAGAAAGCATACACCTGGTTCTTTCTAGGATTGTCCAATTCAATCTTTCAGCCACTCCATTCTGTCGGGGTGTTCCAGGTAGAGTTCTATGTCTTGCAATCCCATGCTCTTGGCAGAATTGGTCAAATTCTGTGTTGCAAAATTCCAGCCCATTGTCTGTTCTCAGCATCTTTATCTTCTGCCCTGTTTGGTTCTCCAAAAGTTGCTTGAACACTTTAAATTTGGAGAGGGCTTCATTCTTGTGCTTGAGGAAGTAAACCCATACCTTCCTTGAAAAATCATCAATAATTGTCATCATATACCTTTTCCCTCCAAGTGATGGCACTCTAGATGGCCCCCATAAATCTGAGTGTAGGTAGCCTAAAATGCCATGGGTTGTGCTGTCCTTTAGAGAAACTGACCTTCCTTTACTTCCCTAGAATGCAATGTTCACAGAATTGGAGCTTACTTAAATTCTGTTCACCAAAGGACCCCTTCTTGCTAAGGATTTGCATTCCTTTCTCACTCATGTGGCCTAATCTCATATGCCACAACTTTGTTTGTTCCTCACTGCATGCTGAAATTGCTTGGGCAGCAGTGCCATGGTTGATCACAGTGGAAGCCATGAGAAAGTAGAGATTTCCTCTTCTTTTTCCCTTCATAAGAGTGAGTGAGCCCTTTGAAATCTTCAATTCTCCACCTTCAGCTGTATATCTGCAGGCTAAAGCCTCCAAAGCTCCAAGGGAAATAAGATTTCTTCTTAAATCTGGTACATGCCTTACATTTGTAAGGGTTTTTACCACTCCATTATGAGTCTTGATCAGAATAGTGCCTTTTCCTCTTACCTTGCAAGCTGTGTCATTTCCCATCATAATAACTCCTGAATTTACAGCTTCATAGGTAGAAAACCAATCTTTGTTGGGGCACATGTGGTAGGTACAACCAGAATCTAAGATCCATTCATCTTTATCCTCAGCTACTGCTGCAACAGCCACCAAAACATCACCTTCAGAGTCTGAGTCAGCAACAGCAGCTTTAGGGGGCTTGGAACTCTTATTCTTTTCTTCCTTTTCCTTCTTATTTTTGAGCTTGTAGCAGTCATTGATCTCATGCCCAAGCTTCTTGCAATATTTGCAAGATTTTCCAGAGTTCTTGCCTCTTGACTTGGATCTTGATTGCTTCTTGCTGGAATCTTGTCTTTCTTGAGGTCTTCCTCTTGCTGTAAGGGCATCTCCTTTCTTGTCAGTAGGTAGTTCATGGTCAAACTTTTCCTTTGAGAGGAGATTAGACTTTACATCCTCATATGACAGTGTGTCATTGGAGCTGTAAAGCATAATTTCCTTGAAGTGCTTGTAAGAAGGAGGGAGAGATACAACAAGTAACACAGCCTTGTCTTCATCTTCAATCTTGACCTCAAGATTTTCCAAGTCTATCAAGACTGTGTTGAACTCATTTAGGTGTGCCCTCAAAGAACTCCCTTCATTCATCTTCAAGGTATACAACCGTTCTTTTAGCATCAGCTTATTGGCCAAGTTCTTGGTCATGTAAAGGGCTACCAATCTGATCCATAATCCAGCAACAGATGTTTCTGAAATAACCTCCCTGAGTACATCATCTGAAAGGCGGAGTTGGATGGTTGTGGGGGCTTTTTCATCAAGTTCCTCCCAGCTCTCATCTGACATGGTTGCTGGTTTCTTTGTCTTGCCATCCAGTGCCTTCTTTAGCCCGTTCTGTGTGAGGACAACCCTCATTTGCACCTTCCATATGCTGAAATTGATCTGGCCATCGAATCTCTTTATGTCAAACCTTGCAATGGATGACATATTCTCTGTTCTTGATGGTTTCTTGGAACCTGGCTCTGATACCACTTGTTAATAGAGCACCCAGAATTGTCAAAGAATCTAGAAAAATGATTCTTGGACAGAAACAAGACAGAATAGAAAGGTAGAAAAGAGATGAGAGGAAGAGGGAAACCAGAGAGAACTTTGGTGGGAATGAATTCCTCTTTCATTCCACAAATTAGGAAATATATTGAAGTGTCATGCCAAGGAGGCAGAAGCCCAGGTATTTATAAATATACCTGGGTTGTTACAAATGAATCCTAACTAAAATGGTTACAACAAACTCATAACCATAACAACAGAAAACTGTTGTAACAGAAAGCCTTTTATAACTGAAGGCTATTTACATAAAACACCTAAAAATAACGACTAACAGCAGGGAATTAGTACCATAACTAACACCTTTCACTAAAGTTACATTCCTTATATTGCTCCACTTCAACTTAAACAAAAACTGCATGTTTCCAGAGCTTGTCTCCACGTCTCTAGTATTTCATTTACTTCTTTCAAATCTCTAACAAGGACTATGTCTTCAGCAAAAAGTACGGGCACTGTCTCTTAAATATGTTCAATAAGCACATCCAATACCAAGTTAAAAGGGTAAAGGCCCAAAGCTAAACCTTGGTGCAGCGTTATGGTTATAGGGCAACAACCTATTTCCTCACATAAAATACAAAGAATAGGTTTGTAACGACCGCCTCTATCGACAGAGTCGCAACTAAGTTTTCAAAAACAAACTTTGATGTGTAAAAGACGGGCTCAGGAGACTGCTTGTGTCGAGGGGAAGGTATTAGGCACCCCTCATCGTCCATCTTACGATAGTTACCCCTTAAAACCCTAAATCTAAATATGTTCGGGCTTAATAAGATCCTACCAAGCATTTGAAGGTTGGCTCGAACCAAAGTGGGACTTTGGCGCCTACGTACCCTTTTAGAAAAGGGATCAGAGTCACGTAGTTCTTAATAGCATGCAGGTGTGTGTGTGCAAGGAGTCTCATCAAGCTTCAACACTCAGATGGACCGCCAAGTGAGGTGAGGTTCACCAAACTAGTACCTAGGCAGCCTCTTATCTACTATTCATACAAACAAAACAAGGTTCGCCAGATTGTGAATCCAGGCGGCCTTGGTGCAAACCTGACGGAACATGGTGTTCCTCAGTGAATGACTTGAATGCAGCAATTTAAGAGACAAAGAAAACATAAGAACATGCAGATCTTAGAGGGGGTCGCGACCTAATGGGTTCGAGTTGCGACCCAGACCAATACCCAGCAAACACGAACAGAAGCAAGGAAGGAATTTAAGGTTTGCAGACCCTAGGTACCTATTGGAACAAGGTCGCAACCAAGGTCAATACCCAAAAAATACAAACAGAAGCAGAGAAGAAATTTAGGGTTTGTGGTCTCTAGGTCGCGACCTATTGGGATGGGGTCGCAACCCAGTCCAATACCTAGTAAACAGAAACAGGAAACAAGAAAGAAATCTAGGGTTTGGAACCTCCAGGTCGCAACCTACTGATTTGAGGTCGCGACGAGGGTTGCTACCCAGCAAACTGAAAGAAGAGACGAGAAGGAAATTAAGGGTTTGTGACCTTTAGGTCGCAACCTATTGATTTGAGGTCGCAACCAGGGTTGATAACCAGAAAATGGTTACCCCGAGCACAAATACAAAATCCAACCCAGAAATTCCAGTCAACGAAAACAGTGAATTGGTCTTATTAAAAAGAACTTAGCATATCTTCCTCGAGAGCTCTAAAATCCAATTAATTTGGAGTGTTTAGGGTATTCTTTTGCCTCAGCCTATGGTCCCTTTCCTCTGCTAATCCAACCAATTTATAACCGCGAGTACAACATAAATCGGGAAATAAACATCTCCGGGGATTGGGGTATTAATTTGAAGCAGAATCACCAGAGATTTGATTGGTAAACGGGGGGGGGGTCGCAACCTAGACGGCTGTGGGTCGCGACCTAGGTTGCCATAATTATTGACCCAACTGTCTTCGAGGGTCACGACCCACATGAGCTAGGTCGCGACCCAAGTGCCCTTTTTTTCTCAAGGGGTCGTGACCTATTCCCAAGACGAGGCTATTCTTGGGGCCAAACCAAATTGGGTGTCACAAGGTTTTTAAACTTTTTGTCAAAAGTTTTTCACTTGACCATTAGCTCCAGAATGCTCTATTCAAATTCACTTCATGACTCCACACCTTGTAGACAATACTTATCCAATAAATAACAAATAGCCCAGGATGCCAAATACAATCTAATTTAAAAATATTCCAAGTTTAATAGAAGTATTGCTCCAATGGTTATACAGGGTAATCTGTTACTTGCAGATTATTAGAAAAGGGACGTTAAAGTAAAAGAATAATTCTTACAAGAATATCTTGGCCAATCCATGCAAAAGAGACACGGCGATAAACTGCCCAAACCACAGCAAATGCTATACAGAACGGAGAAACAGCAAGTGTCAAATACGAGACAGCTCCCAAGAAGGGTACTTTAACAAATGTTTGTCCAGCATGTCGAAAGTATCTGAAACTATAAACACATTGTTGTCAATACCATAACAAAGGGTTCTAATAGAATTAACATTTCTTTATTGAAGATTAATGAATTCATCTTGAAATTTTGACAATTATCGAAAGAAAGTAGAAAAAAAACTTGCATTACCAAAATTTTATGTAAAATTCATGTTTGATCAATGTTAACCATGAACAATGTGATGGAGAATCAAATAATGATGAAAATATTGGAAAACCTATTCTAGAATGAAGAAAAGAATTATTGCTATCTAGAAAATAGAATAAAGAAATAAATGAGTACCTAGGAAATATTAGAGTTTGACTAAAAGTATTGTTGGGAATATGCTCGCTTTTATTACTATCTTGAAAATGTATTTGCTTTAATAACTGTTTTGGAAATTGTAATTTGTCTTTAATGCTTTCAACTTGGGCTCCCTATATATATGTGGCGCTTTCTATCTTGTACTTAGACTTGATGAATAGAATATAGTTACTGGAATTTGTTCTCACTTCTCCCTCCATTTCTCCTTTCTCCCTTTTATTCTCTTCTCCCTCCTTTCATCCGTCAATTTTCTCCCTCCTTTCTTTTCTCCTTCCTTTCTTTCTTTTCTCCCCCACAATCTCTTCTATCCTATCTTGTCTTACATCACAAAGTGTATTGCAAAATATGGTTTATAGAATTATGATTTCATGTCATCTTCAAAGTTATACCGTCCATGAAAGAAATACATGGAAAAACCTTGACCACAAGGTTATGTTATGTTCCTTCTGACAGCCATTTAAACCATTAAACTAGGTCTAGGCAATCAAATTTTAGAATTGAGAATATATATATAGTCAACCAACATGATTTTTGGTCTTAATGAAGTTAGCCTTCTCTTTCAGATTGTTCAAGTATGTTAATTATAACACTTCAGCCGTAGTTTTCATACCAGAAAAAGTTCTTTAGATAAATTACCAATCCCTCCCTCCCAAAATAGATGGATTTGCCCAAGATAGCAGATATTCAACAAAAATTGCATAGGAAGCAAGGGCAAAAGACTTATACCATGATAACAAAGCCACCAAGCAAGTTTGCAGTCCCTGAAAGAACAAGAGAAATATCAAACATTTTCTGCTATATTGACCAAAAAAACTCATACAACAATCTGACGACTTTAGTTTCAAGTACCAATGCATGCAAAATTTTATTATACAAAAAATTTTGTGAGACAATGACCAAATGATGGATTACATGAACAAGAATTACAATGTCAACAAACAAATGGGAATCCATATAAGCTAGAAGAAATATTATCAGGAAGTTGAATATTCAAAGGATTGCCCCTACAATATGTATCAAGAAGCTAGAAGCAAAAAGTCCAAGAAGACAGTGAATTCAAGGACATGGAGTAACAAAACACGCTCTTTCCAAATAAACTGAAGGAGAAAAAATAGGATTTATAAGACTTTCCGTTGTTTTTCAAAAGCAAACAAAAGACTGAAGCATCAACAAGTTCAGTATCTTTTGCATGATACATGGTAAGGCTCAGAAATTCTCTAGCTAGGCAAACATGATGGCAGATATGATAAACATATTCACATCTAATATAGAACAAGCATATAATATCACTTAAATTTGGGATTAGTTGTGGTCATTTACTATGGTACATGAATTCAATTACTGCTTTAAATATGTTTAGGGATTTGTTATATTAGGTATATCACTCAAATAGAGGTTTCAATGTACTTTAATGAAATCCAATGATCATTCCTAGTTCACATGTTTCCCCTAGTAGAATTATGCAGAATTACTTTCACAAACTTTTCATTGAAAGACACAAGTCTCCTTGTCATGCCAATAAACTAAATACTAAAGAGAAGGACAAAATTTATATTTTTTATTGGAGAATCCAAGTGTTTGAAGTAGTACAAGTATTAAAGAGAATGAATAATGGCAAAGTAGTAGGAACCGATAATATTTCCATTGAGGTGTGGAAGAGTTTAAGAAGAAAAGAGGTAAGCTGGTTAGCAAAGTTGTTTAATAAGATATGATATCCAAGAAGATGACAGATGAATGGATTAAAAGTACTTTCATCCCTGTGAATAGAACGAGGAGACATACAAAGTGCAAATTATAGGGGGATTAAGCTCGTAAGTCATACTATGAAGTTATGGGAGAAGCCAAGAAGGTCATTGAACGGAGATTAAGGTTGGAGACCCAAACTACAGAGAACCAATTGGTTACTTGTGAAGGAGGTTAACCAGAGAGGCAGTAAGCTTATTTAGAAGATTGATGGAAAGATATCATAAATGAGAAAACCCATAAGAAATTAAAGAAAAGTTGGTCGAAACACGCTTTAGGTGGTTTGTTCATGTGCAAAGGAGGCCAATAGAAGCTCCTTTATGAAGAGTAGATCAAATGGAAAATATCACAATAACTAGAGGTAAAGTAAAAAGGGAACAATAGGAGAACTTATTATAATGGATTTAAGTATTAACAGCCTAACCATAGAAATGAACCAAGATATAACATGTTGCAATCGTTTGATCCATGCAGCTGACCCCACCTAATGAAAAAACTGTTTTTTGTTGTTGTATGACTACTTAAAAAACTTTATAAAAATAACAATTCAAAAGTCAGCATACTAAAAGATACTGGCTGATCACACTATTGTAATTTTTAAGAGTTGCTTCAATACATTAAAAAGTAATGCCCATGCTGATTTACTCGCTGCATGTGCTGTTTCAATTTGCGGGATACAAACGTTTTCAGGTTCTCAGGTTCTTCCTCTTTTCAGGTATAAAGCATGTATAACGCCAATACCTCATGGTTTATTAATTATAGCCTTCAACAAAAAATATGAAAAACGGAGGGCACTTCATCTAGATTAGGGTAATCTAAATAACCCACCTCCACCCCACCAATGCAAAATAGAACCACCAGGACCTCAACAAACCAGAATGACATCAGCTTGTAAAGCATAACCAAGAAACAGGAAGCAATGACAACAAATAAAATTGCTGCAGCAGTACTGATTTCCACATAGCCAGTGGAACCACCACTCCCCACAATTTCATATTCATCTGAGGCATCCTGCATGCATTGAAGTTAACAACTTATTAGCGACTATATCAGTAAACTTCCATATAAAAGAGGAAACCTATTTTCACGGAGAACAAATTTAGCTCATATCAAAAGAAAATAAAACTTTCTTTGAAGGAGCCTCTCTGATAGAAATGCAAAGGGACAGAGGAGTTATATACACCACTGTTCTTCTTCAGCATTTGCTTTGTGTCTTTGCTAAGGAGAACATTTTATCCTCCTTTTATCTTTATGTTAGAAGAAAATTAATTAGAGAAGAGAAGAAAGAAATACAAGAGAAGAGAATAAGAGCACAAGATATCCTCCCCCACATCAACTTGACAAAGCTCACCAATCTCTGCATATCCTACAAAGAAACCCCTCTAAATACTCTTAGCTGTCTTCATTTTTGTATGTTTCTTTCTTCTACTATTATTTTTATTAATTTTCTTTTCTAGGTAATTAGAGTTGGCACGGATTGGAACTGGGCAACCTTTAATAGCTTCTCCTGCTCAATTGCTAATTCTTTGGCAGTCCATGCAGACCAATAAGAAGCACAAAGAATGGTACCAACAGCCATAATCCATAGAAATACTTCTGCAACATCAACCAATGGACGCAGTGGAGAATACAGCTGCACAGACACTTAAGAGCAGGAATTGCACATGTGACAGAGCAAAAAACATCAAGACAAAAATTCACATCAGCTACTGATTAAGTATTTGAAAATTGAAATTTTCATTGCAAGAAAAAAAATAAGACATAACCAATTAGGAAAGCATGAGTTATTTACAAGAAAAGTAAATCATACCTATCGAGTGGTTTTTTATATGCTCTTCCAAGTTTGTGCCAGCATCTTGTGGAAGCATAACAGCAGGTATACCAATATCAATATCTGTTTCATTCTCCTCACAAACCATCTTGAAAAGTTCTGCACAAAAAGGAATATAATGAACACATATTATTTAGAATTCTCTGCAAATTTGACCCCTTAATCACCTCTAACAATAACTCAGCAAAGGAGAGAAAGAAAACATAATAGACCAAAGGTCTAAAAGTGCATTTTAACAAACAAAACAGTCAAACACCTGTACGGTAATTTATAATGAGGATGGCTGAAGCGCCAGCTTCTTCAGCTATATTTGCCTTGTCTGTGAAACTACATTGTCCTCGGTGCACCAAAATGACCTCACCAGTGAGCTACCAAAAGTGCAAGGCACTCCAGATTACGAGTTAAGAAATATCTGAATAATTCCATATCCTCTAATTTGAAAATATGTTCTTCACATATAGGTGAATACAACATTGGGTAAGTGCAGTAGCTCAAAATTATAATACCTTATTCTTAGGCTTGGTACAACAATCAGGTGGATCAGCAATGGCAACTCTAGTATGGCTGGCACGTTTTTCTTTTGATTCCAGAGTAGGGCCAAATCGTGCACCAACACCAACATACTCACTGTTCTCCACACCATCAATCCAAGTAGGAACTTTGACCTAAAAAGGAGAAATTGGTCAAATCTATTAAAGAAAACTCCATAAACAGTTAAACACTTATTTCTGACAATGAGCAACAAGCCATAAAAAGAAGTTTGTTAAAAATCTGGAAGACATAAATTAACAAAGAGATTTCCATATTTAATTTTCAGAGTTCAAACAAACGTTTCTGCCACTCAGTAAAATAACCCTTTTCCAGATCAAAACTCAACATTTCCCTCTTTTCACAGCTACGCATAACAGAGGAATGCCAATCAACTAAAAGTGACATGGAACTAACAAAAACAATAATGATTAAAATGATATAATGGAGAACAACTTAGCCCAGTTGTTTAAGTAATATCCAGAAAACGTCCACCTAGATCAACCTCAAGCGCCAAAGACAGAAGCTTGCATGAAAAGTTTTGCTAGAAATATACCAATACCAATAAGGAGGAAAATCTTTACTGACCCAAGTCCGATATGTCAAGACATCTAAAACTTACATGAGCATTTTACGTCCAAAGAGCAAATTAATCAAGAATACACCACAATATCATTAAAGAACGCAAAACGATAGCCCATCTTTCTAAAACAGAAAGCAAGAGCTAGAAACAAACACAAAGTGAATCTCCGTCGAAAAATCAATTCAATCCATCTCCCCAATTTTCCTGTACACGGAAAAGGAAGTTCGATTTTGCCTCTCTTTCTTCAAATCCTCCCCACAAGCCCAAGATCAAAAGGCACTAAGCATGACATTTCTAATCTACTTTTCGAAATCAAACTAGACATCAAAGTTCCGTACCAGAACGAAATTGTTATCACAACCAGGCCTCTTCGGAGCAATATTGTCAGGGTGGACTATGTCCCCTGCTATCCCGAAAGTCACAGTGAGTAGAAACACAGTGGCGAAAGTATATAATATAGCTGGAAGTGAAGAAGCCATAGTGAGATTTCTTGCGAAATTGGAGGAGATACAATGAGTTTAGGGTAGGAGAGAGAGAGTAATGGATTGGAAATTTCTGTTTATGGTAGAGAGAGAGAGAGAGAGAGAAAAGTAGTGAGAAAGACGAGAGAAATGGAGGAAGTGGAAGCGGTGGAGTAACAGCATCACTGCCATCACATCACATATCTTTTATATTTTGCTCTTTCTTTTTAAGCAAAAGTATATTTTTAGACTCAAAATTATAGGGTTATTACGTAAATTAAACTTTTAAGGGTAGTTTGTTAACAAGATTATTGGAAGTAACATGGGAGATAATTAATATTTTTTTGTAAATTTTTTTTATTAAATATGTTTTATTTTTTGTAATATGATAAAATTATGTTTTTGTTTTTATTTTTTAAAATTTTTTAATATACGAGTAAAATGGTCATTTACCGACTTTTATTTCATTTTTATTCCCATTCTATCCTCATTTTCTACTACCAAGCGTAGTCAACTCATTCCCATTTCTATCACATTTCGTCTACCAAACCAGCAATTCTATTTGTTATTAATTGAGACTAATTTAATTTATAAGTAAGTTTGCTCTAAATTTTAAATTCATCTGAATAATTAATGACAAATATAAATATTATAGTGCTTTTAATGTTAACAATGATGTCAAATTACTATATTTAATAAAAATATTTTTAGTAATTATCACTCTGATATTACAAAATAAATAGTGTTATCATAGATTATATTGACAAAATACTGTAATTAAAAATACGATTTGAAATTACTACCAATACTGGAGGAGGTCACAAGTATTGTAATATTTGTATTTATGGTTAGTTATTTAGACGAAATATTGGCTAAACACAAAATTAATTGTGAATTAAAAGTTTAATAATACAATTATTGACAAATAAAATTTAAAGATATAATTCACATAAATTTATTAGTCAAAGAGATATTTTTGCTTTTTTAAAATAAAAATTATTTCATTTGTCTATAGTGGCATGGAGCCAAGGAACATGAAGAAAAAACACTGCGTTGTAACTTGTAACCGTTGAACTAGAATTTTCGCTCCTTTTTACTGAACATTCGGTGGGATGCCCACGAACCTTTTACACGCGTGAATCCCACGTTACATTTGACAAGATTTTTCAAAATTCTTTATAAATGGTTTCTTCTCAAATAAAATTTGAAAAAAGTGTTGTGAGATAAAAATAGTTTATGTTGAGTAAATTGAATTGAGAATTTTTTTTATCAGAAACTCAATAGTTTATATTTGATAAATTTAAATAAAATTTTTTTTTTGTAAAATTAAAAGCATGTATAAATTTAGAGTTTTATTAATGTCATTAAATAGATAAATAGATATAAATATTTTTTATTGTTAATTTTTATTAAACAAATAAGTATAAAAGTTTAATTAGTTTATTAATTTAATGAAATGTTAGAGAGATACCAATGGGCGGGTACCCAATACATCCAATATTCGAACACTAATTGAATTCGAAAAAATGTCATTTTCAACATTTATATTCGAAACTATTTGATATTCAAAATACCCGAAAAAATAATGGATATTGAATATCATATAATCAAGTAAACTATCTAAAATCTAATACCCAATATTCACTCAATAATAAATAGTTATAAAAATAATTTTTAAAAATTATAAATATACATAATTGTTATAAACAAAAATTAAAAACAACTCTAATAATATTAAAAACAAAAAAAATTTTATTTAATAATATATATATATACATATATATATATTATATTTTATATTATATGTTATTTGGATATTGGATATCGAGTATCCTATCTGCCCATTCATTTCGGACCAATATAGGGTACCTGAAGCCAATATTCGCACCCACTGAATACACAATGGATATTTATAGTTTACTACCCGTAACCTATTCGATATTCATCGGATATCGAGTAATTTTTCGGACGGATACCATCGGATATCCAATTTTTTGATACCTATTACCATGCCTATGTTAGTTAAATAAATTACTAATTCTAATTAATATAATTTTGTAATTTATAATTGTGGATACCACCGCGGAGGTTTCCCCTCAACCAAGAGGTACGTCACCTTTTTGAAAAATGTGTTTTCGTTAGATTTGGAAAAGAATGGGGTCGCCACTAAGTTTTCTTAAAACTTAGAAAATGTTTCAAAATCTGATTTAAAAAATTGAAAGAATAAGGCTAAATTTAAAAAATTGATGTGCGAATCAAGGATGGATTCAGTAGTTTATTTACGACAAGAGGAAGATGTTAGGCACCCAGACTACACCTCGTCCATATGATGATTACGCTAGAGTAAATATGATAATTTATATTTGGCTAATAGTTCAAATTTTGAGCATACAATAGGGTTTTTGATATTTATAAAAAGACAGACTTGACCTATGATAGGAGCTTAGGGCCTATGTACCCCCTTCATAGGGATTAAAGTCCACGTAGATCGAAAGATGATTAAAGGTGTGTGTATGTGTTTGCAGTAATCATGGAGTCAAGTAACATTCAAAGTACTAGTGAATGTGCCATAGGAGGGCAAGAAGTCCTGTCTTGGCACGTAGACTAAGGGTAGCAAATACATGAAAAGGGTCAAAGGGGAGAACCCATGTCCCACGTTGACTTAAGGTTCACCAAGATCAAAGGAGGAAGCGGGCTCCACTCTAGATCAAGGCATTTATAAGCATTGGTATCGTTTGTACCAATGGCAGTCAAAGGAGACAACACGTGTTCCTAGTTGAGGCATTGGCAGGGGAACCTCAAGAAAAAAGCAGGGTTTCTCTCATGACCCCCATTATACGAAAGGTCGCAGGGGTTAATCGATTTAAAACAAGCAAGAAAGCATCAAAAAGGAAATTACGGATGCAACGTCACAACATGCATAACCAGCATACCTGAAAAAGCATCCAATCGAATGAACGTCGTGACTTTCATTGGGGATGTCGTGACATATGGCAACATTAGCTCCTTTTTTTTTTTCAAGATTTTGACCTATTTTGATATATATGATCCATTTGATTCGAATCATAAGCATTTTGTAGGCCTTTAATATGTTGCAATAAATAATAGAGAAAAATCTAGGCTTTTGGCAATTGGTCGAAGCCTATAGGTTAAGACTCCAAATTGGTCGAAGCCTATAGGTTAAGACTTCAACCAATGCCCTAGCCTATAAAATTAATTACAGACAAAACTTACCCTACAAGTGCTTATAGTTCAGACCTAGTCGAATATTGCAATAGTAGAAATGATATATATGCGGGATGGATTTATGATGATAATAAGCCAAGGGCATTAAGATGAATTGAAATATCTAGAAGGTTAGGGTTTTGGAAGCATCCCTTGAGCAGCGGGAGATATCAAGATGGTAGGGAGTCAAAGAGGAGGCTCTTTGAACTCAAAGGGGTGAGTAAGAGGGAGCTCCAGAGGTGTCGAGAGAAGGAAATCACACTTGACTTTTGTGTTGAACTAATGGGAAAACAAAGTGAAGTACAAAAAGCATATCACAAAATTGTGTGTAACAATTCAACAGCTTCATCACATTATTAAACACAAAATCAAAGAGCACAAAATTTGACGCTATGTGCAGAGAACCGAAGATTTAACCCAAAATCCAATTTATCAAACAATCTCATTGGAAAATCAAGGCAAATTTGAACATTATAACCTTTGTTTTTACCCATAAAACAAAGTTTTCGAAATTCCCACAAAGATTTTCTGCAGCATAGTTATAGATATTCTTTGAGTAACTAACCAAAACATGAAGAAAGAAAGGGGAAAGAAGGAAGAACAAAGTCAAAATGTAAGCAGGGTTTGTGAAATCATGGGAAGAATCATAACATTATCTTGAATTTGAAATTCTGAGTCAGAGTGACAGCTTTTAAAGAAAGAAAGAAAGATTGTGACTTGAATTTTGAAAGGATTTGAATTTAAAAAAAAAATTGATTCTGTAATTAAAATGAATTAATTCCTCTTCAATGCTAGAGAAATTAAAGGAATTAATCAATTCAGATTTTATTTTCATTTTTAAACCTGTTTATATAGAAGGCAAGGAGAATTGGAATGCTTTTTAAATGAGATTGCAATGTTGATCACAAACAAATATATATGGTGCTGCCATTAGTGCTTTCAGCCTGTAATGGGATACATTTGAAAAATGGGATATGGAGTAATTAATATAATTAAAACAATCAATGCTATATGGCTAATTGTGAGTGAGGCGTTGTAGCAGAGGGTGAGATTGAGTGTGCAGTTATAAAATGGTCAAGAGGGTAATTAATATCATTAAAAACAATCATTGATATATTGTCAATGGGAGTACACGTATGCCAATGAGTGTGGGATGCAATCTGAGCTGATATTAGAAAAATTGAGAAAGATTTTGGAGTGAGACGTGACAGAGAATAAGATCAAGTATGTTATAATATATATTTATTTAGATATAGATAGATAATTAGACATAAATACATTTAAGATAGTGATGAATCATCAACTATGGTGTCAAAATTGTGGTATATCAACTCCTTCATTCACACCTTCACGCCTTCATGATTGAATTGATTAACCATCAAATTTTTTTTTTTGAAACCGACTCTGTATGACAAGCTGGAAGGTGGTGGATGATAGAATGCATTAGGCAAGCATATTTTGAAGTGCATTGAATACTCTTTTGGAAATAGGGACACGTGTGGTGTGGTGAAATTGTAATGCTTGAAATTGTGATGAGATGGCACAAGATTAGACTATGTATGTTACTTTAGTATTATATATATAGATATATAGAAGATATATAGATATATAGATATATAGAAGATATATAGATTAAACAAAATACTTTTCTCGTATATATATACTGAAGAGTGGAAATACATAATCACAAGGTTATCTATACAACAGGTTGCGCTTCAAATGTTTGTAACAAACAAAACTAATATAAGAAGAAAAAAAAAAATTCTCGAAACTCCTTCCTAAATATAAGTATGAACAGAAGAAAGATATTGTTAACTGCACTTAAGAAAGTAAAATGCAAATGGAGTTACCATTGATGACAAAACTACTAGTGTGAAATTTTGTGAAAATATAACTCTCTCTAGTTTTTTCATCAATGGTTATCCGCTTTGCGCTTCACTCTCTTAAAGAGTAATCTACACCTTAGTGGAGCTAAACCTGTATAAACAGAATGCATATCTACGTAAAGCTGGGGACAAGATTGATGGACAGAGAAATTTATAAGCTTGATCAGAGATTTTGAAGCCAGTCTTGGATCGCGGAGCGAAGAGCAAGGTTGGGGACAAGATTGCGATGTGCAAGCTTATCATTTGTCATTGGTGAAGTCTCATGACCACTGTCCAGCCATCCTCGTATAGCCTCAGCTTCGTAAGTAAAACCGTCAGCGGCAACATGTGGATCTTGCATGACCTCCTGCAAGGTTGCATCATAATATCATCAATGCTTTTTAGTAAATGAGAGATGTTAATTTAGCTTTAGTGGGAACTAGGTTTGGAGGGGGAGCTTTTCGTAAATGACTGATTTCTTCTCAAAAGCTGTATTTTTCATAATCCAGAGTTAGTAAATCTGAGAGAGGGTGGAGATGATAAAACTACAGAGTAACAAAAACTAAACATCAATGGCCAAGAAAAGTATGGCCAAATGCAGAAAGGACATTAATCGATTAGAGTAACCATTATGACTAAAAGAAAATTTTTGGCAACAAAATTTGACCAACTCTGTTTCTCATTTGCCTAAAAAAGTGTCTATGATGAGAGCAAAGAAAACAGTGTTTGCACACTTCATTTGCACTTCATTGACTCAATTGAATGTAAATGACTCAAGGACATGTTTGGAAGTTGAGAGAAGGGAAGGAATGGAGTCCAAAGAAAAAGAAAAGGGTAATTGATGGTCGATGATAATTTCTCCTCTGATTTGGGAAGACTTTCTCCTCCTAAATTCTCTCATTAATAAACTCTCAAACCTGAAAAGTTCCATTAATTCCTTTCATTAACCTCTCCTCAATTATCTCCCATCCAGACATACCCAAAAAGATGATAAGGACATAGCATTTTGAAAGAGCTAAGTGAAAACGGATGAAGGAAAGTTACCAGGAATATTGGACAAATGAAATAAGTAGGGGGTTGGTAAAGCCCTTCAGAACCCATTCTGAAGGCATTTGTGCCTCCAGAAGAAGCCCTCATCGGTTCCAGTATCCTCCAGACATCTGAATAAAGGTCTGGCCTGCTCTTTCGGTCCATCTCACAGCACCTCAATGCCAAGCGACACAACTGTTCAGCCTGCACAAATGGCCAGTCTCCAGCCAAAGGATCTAAGAGGGATTTCAACTTTCCAGCGTCCAATGCATATTGCACTTCCTGCCTTATTCCCAAGGCTGGTCTCCCAGTTAATAATCTTAATAATATGATTCCAAATGAATAGATATCTGACTTTGGAGTAAGTTCCCCTGAAGAAAGAAATTCGGGATCCATGTAGACAAAAGTGCCTTTCGGGTCAGTTCTCCAACATTCTGTAGTATTGTTACTTAAACTCTCACGACAAGATAATATACGACAGATTCCAAAGTCGCTGAGCTTGCTAACAAGGTTTGCATCAAGGAGAATATTGGAGGGTTTTAAGTCACCATGCACTATGCTGTGAGGTTTACTGGAATGAAGAAAGATAAGAGCAGAGCAGAGCTCTGCAGCAATGCGAATTCGGGTTTGCCAGGATAAGGGAGGCGTGTTATCTTTGCAAATGAGCCGATCTTCAAGGCTTCCATTGGGCAAATATTCATAGACAAGAGTCCAGGATTCTGGACAGGCTCCTATTAATGTAATGAGATTGGGATGCCTTAACTTGCTCAATACATCAACCTGATAAAAAATTGAAAATGAGGTCAAAATAAATATTCCTGCACTCCAACTCTGGATCCTCGTTATCTTCTTTATAAGTTTTAAAGATGAAGCTAATTATAAATTATATTTATGACAAGAAGCAATAAACAAAAATTAAAGAACAGAATAATGCAAGGAAATTTGGTTTTCAAGAGAATATTCATATTAAACATGTACAACTCGTTCTTGTCTCAATTTTCTTTATACTGATATTCTTCTCAATTCTCATCTACATCTATATACAAGAAAACACTACATTCCTCAATAGCCAATTAAATTTTCAAGCTGGAATAGTTAAGACCTAAGTCATTTCATTGTTGTATCTACCATAACTTGCATTTATGATAGTTTGGAGTTTGGATTGTTGATGCATTAGTTCAAAGTTCAAACTATGACGGATAAAATATTATCTAGAAAATGTGACAAAAAATTAAACCATTTTACCTCCTGTTGAAACTCTGAAGGTCCTTGCAAGCTGTTAGGGTGCAACATTTTGATAGCCACCTCAGTGTGACGTAGTATACCCTTATATATACTTCCATATCCACCTTCTCCAATCTTTAGGGATAGATTGAAGTTATTTGTTGCTTCTTCGATCTCTGGAAAAGAAAATTCTAAGAAAAATTGAGGCATGCGTGTGCTTGAGGCTTCTGCTGGTTTTTTCCTCAATTCCTCAGCCTCTATCAATGCATTATCACGCAACACCTGCAGCTCATCTCTTTCTTTCTTGTAACTTTGTAGCAATTCCACGGCAGATATAATCTTCTTCTCCAACTCCTTTACCATATGTTCTGATGATGCAATTTGACTCTCTAGTGATGACTTCTGATCTAAGGCAAGTTGGAGTTCTTGATATACTTTATCATTTTGGCTCTTCATCTTTCCAAGTTCTTCTTTTGCTTGTTCCAGTGCTTCCTCTACCTCCTTCCTCAAATTCAACTCCTCTGTGTATAAGCTTTGGGAGGATTTAGCCTATCAAATGGGTAATTCATAAGATCACAGTAGTATCAAGTTTCTATTAAGAATTTGACATGATAAAACATAAAAAAATGAAGCCTATAGATTCAAATTATCTTGTCATAAATTTAGTTGGATCACGTATTCCCCACCTTCTGACTTTACTAACGCATTACAAAGAATGAACAGTTAATTATTCACCAGATCATCTAAGCCTTGCAAAATTAATAAGCAGCACTCAACAATATAGCAGTTACCCTATGTATAGCAGCAATGGCATTTTTTTCAGCTTTCCCACGCCTAACAGTTTCTTGGTAAGCTTCCTGCCTAGCATTCTCAGCCTCGCTCATGGCCTGTTCAAGTTGATCATAGAGAGTATAGTCCATTCCTCCATCCTGCTAATGTTCAATCAGATTATCAAAATATTAGCATATGACGTGGGTACACAGACTCCTCATCAATGCAGAGTAATAGTTCTTCATCAACTGCTAAAGGTCAACTCTAAACAGTATGCACAAGCTCTATAGCAGACAGAAAGCTTTCAATAAAAAAAATTTAATTTATTTGTACCAGTACACTGGGAGGAGATGAATGACAAAGATCTGCTTTAACTAGAGAAATTTGATCCAAGTGTAACACATTGCCACTCTTATCATTATTTAAATCTGGGGTCAAAGCTGCTTCAACTGCACCACTATCAGAGAATGTTGAGAAAACTGACGGGCTCCTTCTTGATAGCCCTTCTGACTCGTCAGAACTACCTTCTGTACCCATCCTGTTCTGTGGAGTTGAAAATCCTTCAGTGCCGTCTGGAGAGGAAACAGTTGCTACACTCCTTCTATGTCCAAAATTAACAGACTTTACTCTGCGAAATAGCTCTTGAGCTGGATTTGTGGGTTTTACCCGATGGTTCTGCTCAGGTGTAACAGACTGAGATCTCGAGTGGAGTGAACTTCCAACTTCTGGGTTAGGCGTTTGCTGCCACAATGGAGATGTAATATCTACATCACCTCTATTCAAACTACAGTCCCTATGTTGATATTGCAAAAATATTAGTATCCAAACTAATAAAATCAAGTGTAATGACAAAATTATTGGAAGAGTGCCATGGAAAACAAACAAGTATTTAGATAAAATATCAAGAAACAAGCTTTCTTCAAATAACATCGAGCTTTGTCTTCCCAAACTACTAAAGCTTCATTCTTAATTTTTTTTATATATATATATACACTCATTCTTAATTATAACATTGAAATGCAGCATACCTTGTGTGTATAAGATGCCCTCTGCAGATAAATTGTATATGACAAGACTCAGAAGCATGATCACGTACATAGATGGCTTTCTTCGATTTGAGTTCCATCATTCTCCTGCAAAGTCAGGAAATTGTAAAAGGGCTCACTGAAATCATTTGATTGGTTTCATCAGAACTAAACAATGAATATAGAGATTTAGAAATTTATAAAGTACAAATAGTTTATAATAAAAAAACAAAACAGGGGCAAAAAATGGAAGAGAGAGGAACGGAAATTCATAGCTAAGAAAGTCCAGCTAAGCTGTCTGTTTATTGAAAAAATGTGAAACTATCCCATGCTTCACAGAAATATTCCAAGCCTGGTGTAGATGAACATGGCAACTTGCATGACACATAATGAGAATCCACAGATTGCCAATCTATTTCTACCATTGCATTTGAAATAACATTAGTGTCTTCAGTACTCAAATTATTATCATTGGCTTCTCCAGCAAAAATTAATAACATAACAATTGCTTAGTTTGGAGGAGCTTCTTTGTCTTACCTAGAATAGTACTTATCAGATGCTGCTCCCATAACAAGCTTATAGATTCCATACTTTGACACGAGCTCTACAATTCCTTTCTCAATGCATTCCATTTCATCATGCACTTTCTCTGCTCGTACCTACATCAAAAAAGCTATTTGTCATTAATTAATTTAGAAAATAAGTGTTGCATGTACATGGACTGATGGTTGATGACAATTACCCCCATCCGTTGACAAATTAAAAGATACTCATTCAGAATTTTATGCATGTTTTGTCTTTCTATTTCCCTGTATGCTTCAACTTCCTGTTCTTCCAGTGAACTTGCGGGAAACTTAGTACCCACTATAAGCAAATAAATAAATAAATCAGAAGGATCAGTATTAGATAATGCCAAATTGTATCAAAATACACCACAACAGACTAAGCATATTTTTGGGCCATAGTTGATACTTAAAATTAATTGTTCAACTGATAAACCACTGAATTATCAAATTAACGTAAGCAGCCAAACAAGCATCATAAAGTAGAAGTAAATCCAAATGTAATACAACATGGAATTTGTAAAAAATTGTCTGAAGATGACCTACTAATGTTCTGGGCCTTTATCAGTTTCCAATTGTAATAACCAAAAGCAAATGAAAGTTTCAACACTCGAGGCAGTATATTTCAAACATTGACTTGAAGTTTAAATGAATTAGCAAGTGAAAAATTATATACAGAAGAATTAACTAACATAACTCTAAGTCTATAAACTCAATTATGTTTTAATTTGGAAACTTACTCAAGGGGATCATAGTTGCAGGAACATGAATGTGAAGGATGCAAATCTTCTTTCCTCCAGAATTTTGAATGGCCCATATCAGATTTAATTTGCTATGTTTCACATCATTGGAAACAGCAACGTAGATTTTCTCTTCAACCACACCTGGATTAGGCTCCCCTACAACTTCTCCCATTCCTAATCCTCCCACGCGATACTAAGATGTAAAGAATTATTGAATAATTCAAAAATCTTATACTCTCCCACTTAGACAGCTTCAATCAAGAACTAATTAATCGGAAAGTAACTCAAACTACAGTTCAGCTTCCTCTCAATCCACATTTAATCAACTTCAACTCTTGATATTTCTCTCCATAATACAGCCCCACCGATAAACTTAATCGTCGAAATCTCCCAAATCCAAATAGGAATTCAGCAATCTCTCACTTCGGAAATGAAATTCTTCCTCTCAAAGGGCTCAACAAAGAAAAACAAAACGCAAGACAAGAAACAAATTCAGCTTTCTCTCTCTCTAGAATTGATACAAATAAAATTTAACCATCAATTGAAACCCCAATTCCCATCATCAATCAAATGAAAGCCACGAGGACGACGAATGGGAGGAAAAGGCAGTGCGACTAAAGAGTAGTACCTCGTCTTGAGCTCAAATCGCGTTGTAGGATGAAATCAGAACAGGAGAAAAGAGACTCATTCGTAACTCCTACTAATAATTGATCATTAAAAAAAATGTCTCGGAATTTACATAAACATTAAAGAACCTCATGGTGGGCTCCACCTCTCCTCTTCTCCTTTCTTGGACCATCTTCGGCTTTCTTTCTCTCTCTAGCTGTTCTTCTTCCTCTCCTCTCTCTTTGGTCTTTGCCTCGCTCCCTCAGCCTGCTTGCTTCGAGACGAAGCTTCTCGGAAAGCCTACTGGATTGGGCCCCACCGGTTAAACAAGCATAAACAAAAAGTAAAACTGGCGGGTAGGATATGGTCTATTCTTGCAGTTGCTAATCTTACCAACAACAGCTACGGGAAAAACATTAAAATAACAATAATAGTAATTTAAAAATGAATGGAATCGGTCCAAAGTGGTTTGGCCAAATTTACGTAAATTGTTGATTTTTAAATAATTTTTATTTAAGTCAAATTATTCTTTTGGTCCTCAACGTTTGTACGTTCTCAATGTTTCAAAAAGTTATTTTAGATCTTTAACATTTTTTTTGTCAAAATTGGTCTTCTAGCGTAATATCTGTCTAGTTTTGCTATTAAATGCTAACATGGAAGGCTTATGTGGCACACCCTCTCTCCTACGTGATATACTTAAATGGTGTGATACCCTCTCTCACTCCAATTCAACAAAACGGCGCTGTAAAAGGTCACTCCTATTCTTACTTTCTTGTTTCCTATTACTTTCTTGTCTCCTCTCTTTAATTTTTCTTACACTTCCTAGATCATGGAAAAGACCATAATTAAAAATTTAATGTAATGAAAAGACAAAAAGATTAGAATAAATTTTTATTCTGGTCTCATATTTTATTTATGGTAAACCCGTATCCGAATAAACAACAAAATTGAACCCTTTAAAAACTAATCAAACCCATAAAAATGGACGATTTTGATTGATTTTGGCAGTTCACAAATTTCTCAATTTATTTGTGAAAATAACCCTTTATTCTTTTATCAAGTTGACAAAAAATAGTAAAATGAAAAAAAAAAGAATAAGGAGAGGGAGGAGAAGACGAAGCGAAATAAAAGGAAGAAAACCTTATGTGTGAAGAAACGATGAGAAAGAGGAAGAAAAAATATATAATTTGTTGAACCAAAAATGTATTATTTAGTTTCAATATGTCAATCTTGTTTATTTTGTTTCTTGGGTCCAAAGATAAATAATCCTGGCCCATTAAAGTTGACCCATGCATTGTATCTCAAAAAATCAATTTGGTACCCTGTCAGCTTGCCTAAGGGAAAAGAAGGAAGAAAGGAAAACTACTTTATGCCTATTTTTATGTAAGCCTTGTCTAATGAAAAAGTAAGTAGCCTTGCAGCATAGCTAGAGAAAAAGGAGCATGGTCTTGCCACAAAGAAATTGTCACGACCCCCACCCGGAGGCACGTCACCGGCACAGACAGAGGGCCTAACCCTGAGTCTGTTAGCCTTAACACCTATTTCATTTAACTATCATTCTCATTTGCATACACACATTATCAATATATATGGCTCACATCTCCTGTGTGGCCTATCTTACACCTGCAATCCACAGCCAAGTGATACTTCAGTTTATATGTATACTCAAACACACATAATATATATATATCTGTCATATACGTTGCCACACACTCCGGTGTGTGACATATCCTATTCACATGCAAATTCGTATACATAATAATAAGTCCCCAAAATAATCCTGTCTTCAAGTATGTGGAGCTGACAAGTCTAGAGTATAATAACCAAAAAGTGTAATCAATTCATTACAATATCCAAAATAAAATCAAAGCCACCCACGGAGACAGAATGTGAGTGCTAGCAAAACGTCGCCTTCACTGAGCCGATGTGGAAGCCTAACCGGTACCTGTATCTGAAAAAGTAAACCACTAGAGGGTGAGTCAACAAATTAGTGAGTGACTCTCCCATCCTAGGCGTAGTAGCGGGTACCACTACGACCGGGAAGGGGAGAAACCACATTCACATACGCATACACTTCAATTCATCTTTGATAATTATATAATTGTTCTCAAGCAATGAACATGTACAAACTCTACTTTAGCCGTACCACAACATACATTAATCATGCATACTGACATACGTGTATCGAGAAGCACCGAACACATAGATTAACATTCAAGTGCGGTTCACCCGCCAAACTTACGTACCTTTGGTTACCTTGTTGCCGCCGTGACGTGTCGGTCCTCCCTATCTATCCCGATGCACTATAAGACTTAACCCATCGTCATGGTCGGTTGGATTTGAAATATAGTAATTTAAAAACAAGGTTTCCTCAACGCCACGTCAAGAGAACAATCGGCGTCATGACCTTCTTTTTATGAAAATAACTTTGTCTTGACGTCACGTGAGGATACCGGCCATCGTCATGGCATGTTCGAAGAAAAGGAAATCTAGTCATAGTGCTTACCAAGGACATTGAGAGTTTACACTAATGTTGAGTACCTATAAGCTCGGTATCTTACATCGATACGCATAGGCACACGACCCATTCCGGGACCGTCTCCACGGAATGTTATGTTCGGTGGCGCACCCCGGCACCAACCCGCCGAGGTGTCCATCTACATCGGCATTTTCTGGACCATCGTCTCGGGAAGCCCGCTTGGTTCAATCCGGACCAACTCAACGGATTAACCAACTAGTAATGGTGGCATACTCTGGACCGGCTCAACAGAGTATCCACAAGTGTATATATACATGAAGGCAATTTCGAACCTTACCCGACGAAATGCCAACCTGAAGGCACTTTCCGAACCTGACCCGACAGAAAGCCCTTACCCTTGGTACCATACATGTTATTGCCATAATTCTCGGGTCAAGGACATATGTGTGCGGAATACTTCATCGTCACCCATATGTACTTGATCCACCATATTTCCAGTTTAACAATCACAAACAATTCATTGTACAAAATTTTAGCAATCGCCAACATAATGACAGAGTATTACTAGCAAGCATAAAATTAAATATTTACAAACATTCAGGTATAAGCAAGCCCACAAATCAAGGTTATCATACAACCCTTGGGGCTAGGATGGAAGGGTCCCTCACCTTGACCGCTTTACTTAGTAACCCTTGAGCATTCTTGTCTCCAAGGAAGTACTTGAGTCATAACAAATAGAATCATACCAATTAAACTACTTATCTACACATATGTGTAGCAAATTTTCCATAAACTCCATATTAACCAATTTTCCACTTCTATACATGTCAATGCCTAAATTCCACTACCTAAGCTATGCTCATCATTTGGGAGTTGGTTTTAGTTCAAAATAAATTTTACTTTAAGAAATCATATTCAAAAGTTTGCACACCATCTAGCTCCATCAATGGAGAATTTTTGCCAAATATAAAAATTTTACTCATTTCTATAAAATTTATAAATCACCATCCCAATCATTGGGCATTCTTCCAAATCATCTAAAATGCATAAACATATCATTTATAGTTCATACATATCAACAATTTCAAAGAAATCAAAAATTCCAAAATTTTTCACAAAAATTCGTCCAACATGAACCCTAGGTTGAAATCCTCCAAAGAAATCCTTATTGGGGTGTTTTCTATATTCCAAAAGAGTCCTAGGTTGATACTATCCATTAGCAACTCATTACAACAAGAAAATCATGATTTAAGAGGTGGAGGCATGATTTTTGGAGCTTACCTTAAGGAAATTCGAAAATGAAAGTTTGGGGAAGTTGCCCAAGCTCCTTGAGGCTCAACAATAGTGGTGGAGGCTTGTAAGAGTCTTTACTTGGTAGGAGGAAGCAAGAAAATGAGGGAGAAGTGGAGGATTCATCACTTTCTTCCTTGCCCTAGCACATAAGAAAGGAGAAGCAAAGAGAAGAAGATGAAGAGAAGAGAGGAAATGGCTTGGGTATTGGGTCTTGGTGCTGGAAGTGAAACAAAAATGTTTCATAAATTGGGGGTAGGAGATTTAAGGGTAATTTTGGGCAATTGACAATTTTTGGGGTAGGGTGAAATAGAGTTTTGATTGGATTTTCTTAATTATATTTATTTATAGGTAAGAATAGGAAAATTATGAAATTTTTGGCTAATCATAAGCCAACTAAAAGTATCTGTCATTGAGTGTCTTGCAGATGAAAATTTCCTACCCAATATAATTTTTATTTTCGAAAAATTCTCAAATTTAAACTATAAGTTTTGAATAATTCATATGACCACTTTTAAACAAAATTATAATTTTTCTACCTAATTTTCATATTTATTTTAATTTCTTAAATTCTCAATTCTAAAACTATTAAAACCTTAATTATATCCCAAAAATTTTATTTCACTCTAAAAAATTTATTTTTATTTTCTTTAGCCAAAATGCTTAACTTCAATTTCATAATTTTATCAATTTCATATTATCCCATCAATTCCTATTTAATTTTATTTATCTATATGTATACACAAAATTATTATTTATTTCTATTGTTCGTTTATTTATTTATTTATTTTGTCCTTACATTCCAACTCCAAATGATGACCATGCTAAGTCTTACTATACACAATTGACCTGAATCTAAAAATACCCCTCGGGTATTACAATCTTCCCTCCTTAAGAAATTCGGTCCCCGAATTTCAATTAAGTTACTAACCTTAGTCTTGGAACAAGAAGGGGTGAGTCTTGCGCATCTCGGCTTCTACTTCCCACGTGGCTTCTTCCGCCGAATGATTCCTCCATAACACCTATACCAATGGAATTTCCTTTGACCTCAACTTCCTCGATTGTCTATCAAGGATTTCCGCTGGTACTTCTTCGTAGGTCAGCCCTTCTATCAATTGTATCTCTTGAGGCTATGCCACATGAGAGGGATCCGGCAAGTACTTCCACAACATGGACACATGGAACACTGGATGTACACCTTCCAACTCCGGCGGCAAGGCTAGGCGGTAAGCGACATTTCCCACTCGTTCCAGTATCTCAAATGGTCCCACGTATCTCGGACTCAGCTTCCCTTTCTTGCCAAATCGCATCACTCCCTTCATTGGGAAAACCTTCAAAAACACTTGGTCCCCCACGGCAAATTCAAGTTCTCTTCTACGGTGGTCCGCATAAGACTTTTGTCTACTATGTGCTGTCATCAACCTTCCTCTAATCAACTTCACATTCTCTAAAGCTTCTTGCAATAGTTCAGGACCAACCACCTTCGATTCACCGACCTCAAACCAACCGATCGGAGACCTGCACCTCCGACCATAAAGAGCTTCAAAAGGTGCCATTTGAATGCTATCTTGGTAACTATTGTTGTAGGCAAACTCAGCCAATGCTAAGTATTGTTCCCAATTCCCACCGAAGTCCATCACACATGCTCTCAACATGTCCTCTAATATTTGAATAGTCCTTTCTGATTGTCTGTCTGTCTGGGGATGAAAAGCCGTGCTGAGATCCACCCTCGTCCCCAACGCTTCCTGCAATGCCCTCCAAAATCGAGAAGTAAACTGCGGCCCTCTATCAGAGATTATTGACACTGGAACACCATACAATCTCACAATCTCTGCCAAATATAACCGGGCATACTGTGCCACTCCGTAAGTGGTCTTCACTGGCAGGAAATGTGCGGACTTTGTCATGCGATCCACAATCACCCACACTGAATCAAACCCCTTCTGTGACTGAGGCAACCCTGTTACGAAATCCATAGTGATCATTTCCCATTTCCATTCAGGTATTTTAATTTGTTGAAGCATTCCAGCAGGTTTCTGATGTTCAGCTTTCACTTGTTGACATACAAGACACCTAGACACATAGTTTGCTACATCTTTCTTCATCTCGTTCCACTAATATAACTGTCTCAAGTCATGATACATCTTATTAGCCCCAGGGTGGATAGAGTACGCCGACTTATGTGCCTTGTCTAATACCGTCTCCTTGAGATTTTCGACCAAAGGTACACACAGCCGTCCCTCCAACCTGAGCACTCCCCTGTCATCAATGGAGAATCGGGTATCACTCATCTTCCCTTTTCTCACTGCGTCGATCACTATCTTGAGGTCGGGATCTTGCTCTTGTTTAGCCTTAACTTCTTCAATCAGGTTGGACTCTGCCTGAATATGAGCTAGAAGCACATTAGAACCACCGATCTCAAATCGAGTCCTACTCTCTTCCAACCCGTATATCTCCCGAACTAACGATCTTCTCACTTCTTCAATGTAAGCTAGACTACCCATAGACTTTCGGCTCAACGCGTCGGCCACTACATTGGCCTTCCCCGGATGGTATAGTATCGTACAATCATAGTCCTTCAACAATTCCATCCAACAACGTTGCCTCAAGTTCAGATCCTTTTGCTCAAAGATGTACTTAAGGCTCTTGTGGTCTGTGTACACTTCACATGTTTCTCCGTAGAGATAGTGCCTCCATATCTTCAGGGCAAACACTACCGCCGCCATTTCGAGATCATGGGCTGGATAATCTTCTCATGTTTCCTTAATTGCCTTGATGGATAGGCAATCACCCTACCATGCTGCATCAATACACATCCTAACCCAACTCGCGAACCGTCACAGTATACCACGTACCCTCCAGTGCCTTCAGGAAGGGTTAGCACTGGAGCTGTGGTCAGGTTATCCTTTAGCTTATGAAAACTCTCTTCACACTTGTCCGTCCACTCAAACTTCACCCCTTTCTGTGTCAACCGTGTCATAGGTGCAGCGATTTTTGAGAAATCCTGCACAAACCGCCTGTAATACCCAGCTAGGCCCAAGAAACTCAGTATTTCTGGCACTGAGGTAGGTTGGGACCAACTCTTCACTGCCTCCACCTTACTTGGGTCTACGTGGATTCCCTCTAATGATACGACGTGCCCATGAAAAGCTACCCTGTCCAACCAGAATTCGCACTTCGAGAATTTGGCATATAATTTCTCTTCCCTTAACCTTTGCAAAGTCATTCTCAAGTGTTCTGCATGCTCCTCGGAGTTCTTGGAGTACACCAGGATGTCATCTATAAACACTATGACAAACTGTTCCAAATAAGGTCTAAACACCCTATTCATCAGATCCATAAATGCTGCGGGTGCATTTGTCAACCCAAAAGACATCACCAAAAATTCGTAGTGCCCGTATCTGGTACGAAATGCAGTCTTGGGTACATGCTCTTGCCTGATCTTCAACTGATGATACCCCGACCGCAGATCAATCTTTGAGAATCACTTTGCTCCTTGTAGTTGATCACATAGATCATCTATTCTGGGTAAAGGATATTGGTTGCGGATGGTAGCCTTGTTTAACTTCCGATAATCAATACACAACCGCAAGCTTCTTCTTGACAAATAGAACCGGTGCACCCCATGGCGAGACACTAGGTCGTATAAACCCCTTGTTTAGCAATTCCTGCAACTGAGTTTGTAATTCCTTCAACTCCTGCGGAGCCATTCGGTAAGGTGGTATAGATATTGGTTGAGTACCCGGCAGTAGGTCGATCCCGAATTCAATCTCCCTATTAGGTGGCAAACCAGGCAACTCTTTAGGAAACACATCCGGGAATTCCTGAACGACGGGCACTTGGTTCACGGAAAGTACTTCCTTCTCTACATCCCTGACTGACGCTAAGTAGCCTGTACATCCTTTACTAACAAGTTTGAGAGCACTTAATGCGGATATCAACCTCGGGTGGCACTTCGCCCCATCACCATGTACCACAAAAGGGTCCTCGCCAAGCATGTTGAATTTCACACATTTGGCCCTGCAGTCCACTACTGCATGACACGAGGCTAACCAATCCATCCCCAAGATTACATCTAAGTCTACCATGTACAGCAGTCTTAAATCCACCACCGTTTCATGGCCCTCAACCACTATTGGACAAGACTCACATATGTATTCTACCCGTACAGATTCACCCATAGGTGTAGAGACCAACATTGCCTCTTTCATCTTTGTTGGGCTCTTAGCGATCTTAATAGCAAATGCAGGTGACATGTATGAATGAGTTGAACCGGAATCAAATAGCACATGTGCATTTTGAGTACAGACTGTGAGGGTACCTGTCACTACAGCATTTGAAGCCTGCGCATCCTGTTGAGATAAGGCAAAAACTCTGGCCTGTCCTCCTCCTGTGGTTCCCGGACCTCTTCCTCTGGCTCCACGACCCTTGCCTCCGCCAGTGGTGGTATTGTTCTAACTGGTGGGGTTGGGATTGGTATTGACCCCGGTGTCTGGTTGCTCCTCACACTAGTTCCACTCCGCTTCTGAGGACAATCCCTAGCAAGGTGTCCCACTTGGCCACAGTTGAAACAAACTCCCTTCAAGGTCCGGCAAGTACCAAAATGATTCTTTTCACATTGACTGCATTGGGGCCTTTGACTCCCCGTATGCACACTGCTATGTGCCCTCTGACCACCCTGATAGTTACTCCTTGCCCCTGAATCTGTGGTAGTCATTGAAGGCTGACCGGTGGGTCTGCCGGGTCCCATGAGAGCTGGGACTGTGGTGGTACCACCTGTCATCTTCTGCTTCTTCTTCCACCCTCCTTGATTCTCATTTCCTGCTTGATTTCTTCCCTTGGGATTGGCTGGCGTCCCAAATCTCCTCCTATTCTCAATGACCCTAGCACAATCAGTCGCCTGTGCAAGAGTCTCAAATTGCTTCCTCTGTGGTAGTAGAGCTATAAACAGTGGCTCCACTAGTCATTGTATGAACCTCCTGATCTTAGCTTGTTCATCTGGAACTAACTCTGGGGCAAACTGAGCTAGCTCCGTAAACGACAACTCGAACTCTGTAACCGTCATAATCGAAGTCATCCATAGATCATCAAACTGTTGCCTCTTTGTATCCCGCGTTCCTTCTAGCAAAAACCGGTATAAGAATGCTCTCTCAAAGTCCTCCCACCGCATCGGGGCTACTCGTGTAGCGTGGCCGGCATGTACTGACTCCACCCAAATTCTTGCAGCACCCCTCAGCTGGAAGGAAGCAAGCTCGGCTAATTCTTCTCCAGGGCATCTCAGCACTCGCCTTATATGGACCATATCACTGAGGAAATGTTGAGGATCCTCCTTCTCATCAGTGCCGCAATAGGTTGGTGGGTTAAGCTTCAGGAACTTAGCCACTGGTAATTCTCTCCGAGCTCCCCTTTGCCCTCGGGGTACATCTCTTAGTAACCAAACTCTCCTCGGTTATTCCACCACTTCAATTTCCTGATCTAGTGGAATCTCTTCTTCATTAGCAGCAAATCGCCGCACTTCTTGATGTATCTATTGCCTCATCCCTGCCCTCAGCTCTTAAAACCCAGCAGTTATCATCTCAGCAATAGATGGGGCACTGGTTTCGGGTTGAGGCTCCAGCGATTGATGCCCAATCTCTCTTCCCTGATTGGACCTCCCTCGGCCACGAGCACAACCTCTGGGTCGGCCCCGTGGAGCACCTCTCTCGACCTGCGTCGATGCTTCATCAGAAGTCTCGGGGTTTCTTCCACCCAGTGTAGTCGCTCTAGTTCTTAGCGGCATCCCTGTACTGCACAAGGATTTAACATTCCATGAGACCCCTATCACATATCATAATTAGGAAAAGAATTTTAAAAACGAAAACTAACACAATTTCCTGGATACTCCCACAAGTACCCGCTTAACTCCGGCGTTATGCCCGGGATCATAACGACGGTTTAAGCTGACACCCGGTCATAACATAGCTCCACAAACTTAAAGCAAATGACCAGGTTCTGATACCAACTTTGTCACGACCCCCACCCGGAGGCACGTGACCGACACAGACAGAGGGCCTAACCCTGAGTCTGTTAGCCTTAACACCGATTTCATTTAACTATCATTCTCATTCGCATACACACATCATCAATATATATGGCTTACATCTCCTGTGTGGCCTATCTTACACCTGCAATCCACAGCCAAGTGATGCTTCAGTTTATATGTATACTCAAATACACATAATATATATATCTGTCATATACGTTGCTACACACTCCGGTGTGTGACATATCCTATTCACATGCAAATTCGTATACATAATAATAATAAGTCCCCAAAATAATCCTGTCTTTAAGTATGTGGAGCTGACAAGTCTAGAGTATAATAACCAAAAAGTGTAATCAATTCATTACAATATCCAAAATAAAATCAAAGCCACCCACGGAGACAGAATGTGAGTGCTGGCAAAACGTCGCCTTCACTGAGCCGACGTGGAAGCCTGACCGGTACCTGTATCTGAAAAAGTAAACCACTAGAGGGTGAGTCAACGACTCAGTGAGTGACTCTCCCATCCTAGGCGTAGTAGCGGGTACCACTACGACCGGGAAGGGGAGAAACCACATTCACATACGCATACACTTCAATTCATCTTTGATAATTATATAATTGTTCTCAAGTAATGAACATGTACAAACACTACTTTAGCCGTACCACAACATACATTAATCATGCATACTGACATACGTGTATCGAGAAGCACCGAACACATAGATTAACATTCAAGTGCGGTTCACCCTCCAAACTTACGTACCTTTGGTTACCTTGTTGCCGCCGTGACGTGTCGGTCCTCCCTATCTATCCCGATGCACTATAAGACTTAACCCATCGTCATGGTCGGTTGGATTTGAAATATAGTAATTTAAAAACAAGGTTTCCTCAACGCCACGTCAAGACAACAATCGGCGTCATGACTTTCTTTTTATGAAAATAACTTTGTCTTGACGTCACGTGAGGATACCGGCCATCGTCATGGCATGTTCGAAGAAAAGGAAATCTAGTCATAGTGCATACCAAGGACATTGAGGGTTTACACTAATGTTGAGTACCTATATGCTCGGTATCTTACATCGATACGCATAGGCACACGACCCATTCTGGGACCGTCTCCACGGAATGTTGTGTTCGGTGGCGCACCCCGGCACCAACCCGCTGAGGTGTCCATCTACATCGGCACTTTCCGGACCATCGTCTCGGGAAGCCCGCTTGGTTCAATCCGGACCAACTCAACGGATTAACCAACTAGTAATGGTGGCATACTCCGGACCGGCTCAACAGAGTATCCACAAGTGTATATATACATGAAGGCAATTTTGAACCTTACCCGACGAAATGCCAACATGAAGGCACTTTCCGAACCTGAACCGACGGAAAGCCCTTACCCTTGGTACCATACATGTTATTGCCATAATTCTTGGGTCAAGCACATATGTGTGCGGAATTCTTCATCGTCACCCATATGTACTTGATCCACCATATTTCCACTTTAACAATCACAAACAATTCATTGTACAAAATTCCAACAATTGCCAACATAATGACAGAGTATTACTAGCAAGCATAAAATTAAATATTTACAAACATTCAGGTATAAGCAAGCCCACAAATCAAGGTTATCATACAACCCTTGGGGCTAGGATGGAAGGGTCCCTCACCTTGGCCGCTTTGCTCAGTAACCCTTGAGCATTCTTGTCTCCAAGGAAGTACTTGAGTCCTAACAAATAGAACCATACCAATTAAACTACTTATCTACACATATGTGTAGCAAATTTTCCATAAACTCCATATTAACCAATTTTCCACTTCTACACATGTCAATGCCTAAATTCCACTACCTAAGCTATGCTCATCATTTGGGAGTTGATTTTAGTTCAAAATAAATTTTACTTTAAGAGATCATATTCAAAAGTTTGCACACCATCTAGCTCCATCAATGGAGAATTTTTGCCAAATATAAAAATTTTACTCATTTCTACAAAATTTATAAATCACCATCCCAATCATTGGGCATTCTTCCAAATCATCTAAAATGCATAAACATATCATTTATAGTTCATACATATCAACAATTTCAAAGAAATCAAAAATTCCAAAAATTTTCACAAAAATTCGTCCAACATGAACCCTAGGTTGAAATCCTCCAAAGAAATCCTTATTGGGGTGTTTTCTATATTCCAAAAGAGTCATAGGTTGATATACTATCCATTAGCAACTCATTACAACATGAAAATCATGATTTAAGAGGTGGAGGCATGATTTTTGGAGCTTACCTTAAGGAAATTCAAAAATGAAAGTTTGGGGAAGTTGCCCAAGCTCCTTGAGGCTCAACAATGGTGGTGGAGGCTTGTAAGAGTCTTTACTTGGTAGGAGGAAGCAAGAAAATGAGGGAGAAGTGGAGGATTCATCACTTTCTTCCTTGCCCTAGCACATAAGAAAGGAGAAACAAAGAGAAAAAGATGAAGAGAAGAGAGGAAATGGCTTGGGTCTTGGTGCGTGCTGCTCCTGGAAGTGGAAGTGAAACAAAAATGTTTCATAAATTGGGGTAGGAGATTTAAGGGTAATTTTGGGCAATTGACAACTTTTGGGGTAGGGTGAAATAGAGTTTTGATTGGATTTTCTTAACTATATTTATTTATAGGTAAGAATAGGAAAATTATGAAATTTTTGGATAATCATAAGCCAACTAAAAATATCTGTCATTGAGTGTCTTGCAGATGAAAATTTCCTACCCAGTATAATTTTTATTTTCGAAAAATTCTCAAATTTAAACTATAAGCTTTGAATAATTCATATGACCACTTTTAAACAAAATTATAATTTTTTTACCTAATTTTCATATTTATTTTAGTTTCTTCAATTCTCAACTCTAAAACTATTAAAACCTTAATTATATCCCAAAAATTTTATTTCACTCTAAAAAATTTATTTTCATTTTCTTTAGCCAAAATGCTTAACTTCAATTTCACCATTTTATCAATTTCATATTATCCCATCAATTCCTATTTAATTTTATTTATCTATATGTATACACAAAATTATTATTTATTTCTATTGTTCATTTATTTATTTATTTATTTATTTTGTCCTTACATTCCAACTCCAAATGATGACCATGCTAAGTCTTACTATACACAATTGACCTGAATCTAAAAATACCCCTCGGGTATTACTGAAATAGAAAAAGAAGCATGGCTCCTCTACATCCAAGAAAGTGCAGTAGAAATATCGCCCTCAGAACATCTCTTCTGTCTTCTCTTACTAGGAGCGTCGAATATTTATTGCAGAAAGAGGAAGAAGGAGGTGAACATGGCAAGAACATAACGGCTAATTAAACTCCTATTTAATGCCGAGCTTGAAGGTTGCTAGGACTTAAGAGACTAAGTGTCCAAAATACTCAAGCGCTTATTAACTTCTCTGAAAGTTTTGCTTCTGTGTGATTATTGGCTGTGTGATCATTGTTGAGTTGTTTCTGTGTGAATTTCGAATTGTTAAAATTCTTTTAGTAGTCTGCAGGAGGCTACTGCATTTATTTTTTCAACCCTTGAAAGAAGTATTTCAGAATTGTAGTTCCATAGTGTAAAAGTCTTAAAGGCTGATCCTTAGTCAAAAGACAAGGTTTCAAGAAGGGCAACTCAATTCTTAAACACTTATCAGAAGTCCCAAAGTGGATAGTAGCTGAAAGCAAAGAATTTAGTAAATTGAGAGTCGTTATTGTAAAAGCTTCAGAAGCTGATCCTTGTGGAAACAAGGTTGCTATAGGATCTCTTTATATTAAGATCTTGTAGTCAAGTTTGATTGAAAGAAAATTTGGGATTGAATCAGTCTTGATTGTAAGGGAAGTGTAAAAGCTAGTGTGCTTTCCCAAAAGGGTGTTTGGGTTACTTGGTTGTACAAGACGATTGATTTAATAGAAGCTCTCTAACAGTTGAGTTAGAGGGGGAGATGACGTAGCTATTCGAGCATACTTGGATAGTGAACATCTCTAACAAAACCTAGTGTGCAACTCTTTCTTTACCTTAACATTTAGTTTTTCAGACTCCTAAGGAAACACAAAGAGTCCTATTTAAAAAGGATAACTTATTTACGAAAGATAGTTAAAATTTATAAAAACCAATTCACCCTCCTCTTGGTTATTTTCTGGCTAACATAATTGTATGAGAAAGAGGAAGAAAAAAATACATAATAGTGTGAAAAAGTGGAAGGAAAAATATATAATTGTGTGGGAAAGAGATGATGGGAAAGAAGAAGAAGAAGGAGAAGGAGAAGGAGAAGAAGAAGAGGAAAATGAAGAAATGTGAGTTAGAAAAAAAAAAAGAAAGGGTGGAAAGAAGATAAACATGAAAATAAGCTATGTTTGGTTGGGTATGGAATTGGATTCTAAGTGAAATTACACATTTTCCTAGGAATTCTTTAGTTTGGTTGGGTTATGGAGAAAATAAAAAAGTTAATAAATAGATGTAAATATGAAAAATATAAAAAATAGCTCAATAAATATGAGAAAAATAAAAAGTAGGTATATAGACATAGGTATTAGAAAAATAAAAAGTAGATAAATAAATAAGTAAATAGTGGGTAAAAAGAATAATAAATATTATATTTTATATATTTTAAATTTTTTAAGGAAGTGAAATATTAATTTTTAAAAAATAAATAAAAATATATTATATACATATTTTAATTTATATGCAATTATTTCTTTATTTATAATTTTTTGATAATATTTCTGTAGGGAAAGGTTCGGATTCACATGATCTGACCCGACCCAGGGACCTAAAAGAAAAATCGAAAATAAACTAGGCATAAATATAAATATTGCAGAAGCTACTAACTTGGACGTCATTGCTAAAACTTTGAATCTTGCAAGGGCCGCACCAAACGGAGGACTTTACCTACGAGAGGTAAAGCCACATGTCCACGACTGATACGCGAAAAATGACTCAAGAGAGAGAGAAATATTATACTATGTGGGGTTTCCCAAAGGATCCCCTTTCCAACACATGGAATGAGCAACTAGAAAGGTGTGGAGTCACTCCTATGTATAGGAGGATGAGAGAGGTCCCATCATAGATTTAATCGATGTGGGACTTAAGAAAAGAATAGAATAATCATTATAAAATCATGATTATCTAGCCCACTTTAGGCCACGAGTACGGGCTCTTGTGACCTCCGATAAGAGTCATTTTGGTCGGTTTCTTTGTCTCTCTGCGAGCTTTTCAACGGATCCTCACTCAACCCGATCGGACTCCCCCATGGGCGGATATTTAGTCCCGAAGACTCCAATATATCCAACAATTTCCTTATTTATAATTAAAAGTTACTATATATATTAAGACCAATTCGACCACAATTGGACCAGTGAACCATGAACCAATGTCTTTATCAGTTCGATGACCGATTCAATTTAAAAACCAATAGGTAATACAATTAATAACAAATGTATATGTGGCATCTATATCGTCCAAGATAGGTCCCACCACCACTGCCACTTCATCCTTCCTCTTCTTTGAGGAAAATCACAACAACTTCTAAACTTTTCAATACATAGCAAGTTAGTCACCAAATTGAGGAGATTTTTAAATGTAAGTATTGTATCATGTTATTTGTACTTTAATCAATAATATTTATTTAATTTTTTTATTTTCTAGACTAGAAGGTCAACATATGATAGGGGAAGAGAGTCAACAATAAGTGAAATAGAAAAAGCACGGGAATTAGGCAAGAAAGAAGAGGATCTTCTTGAACCGAGTGTAAAGAAGGTTAAAGCGTCAATGGAGGATCAAATGGAGGCTGAGCAGAGGCTGAATATGGAAGGATGGAAGGAAGGAAGGAAGGAAGGAAGGAGGCGCCACTAATTTATGGGAATATGATTATGAAATTGTTAATTGAAGAGAACATATGAATAAGGCGAAGTTGAACGAGGAGTTTTTTTATGGGAATTGATATTTTTGAAAATGGGCAAGGGTTGAAAATGAGATCGGACAGTTAACGAAGGGAATTTTTGTTGGGGCTACAAGTAAAAATAAGAAAAAATAATAGAAACAATAGAGATAAAAGATGAATATAATTAAAAAATAAATACGTGGTGTTTGACCGAGGCACGGGTATCTCGTTGTCTTTAAGGTAATTCACGCTCTCCACAGATAGAATGATATTCTATAACCCCGGTGTAGTGGTACCCAAGCGCGTCACCTCCAGAATACAACGGCCAAACACTCGCCTTTTTAAAGTCTACAACTTCTACACAAAGAAGTAGACAGGACTCTAGAACACCCACACCTTTCCTCCACCCAAATGAAGTTACTATTTTCTCTCAAGATTTCTTGTTTTTTCTGAATATTTTTTGTGTGTTCAGATGAACCAAATGAACCCATATTTATAGGTGAAATTTCTGAAGCTGAACGTCCAAAAATAAATACTGCACTAATTACAATTGAAGCTTTAATCAGTTATGTCTACCCAACGTTCATTTTGTTTAAAGCTATCCGTTGGCCATGAGTTATTGACATTGAAAGCATGCGTTTTGTTCTTTTCCTTAAAGCATAATGAAGAGAACAAGAGGGAGCTGACAACGTATGTTATACATGTGTGTTTGAGAGATAAGATTATAAAATCTCCTCTATAAGGCGTGAGTTTGATTAGAGCTGTCAAAACTAGCACTGTCAAAACGAGCCGGCCCGGCCCGACCCGCACCGGCCCGTGACGGGCCGGCCCGTTTATTTGGCGGGCTTGGGAAGTAATGCCCAAACCCGCCCGCAATGGCCCGCGGGCCAATTTTTTTATTTTTTTTAAAATATATATTTTTTAAAATTAATTATAAAATTATATATTTATTTAAAAATTAGTAATTTTTTAACTTTAAATTAATATTTTATTAATTTTAATTATTATTTAAATTATTTATATACTTTATTAGAATAAAATTATTATTTAGCACATAAAATTATCTAAAATATATATATTTATACATATTTTAAACAAATATATATTAAATTTTTTTTAAAAAGTTTTTGGCGGGCCGGCCTGCGGGCTAGCCCGTTTAGCCCGCGGGCTTAAACGGGCCAACCCATTTAGGCCCATTTTTAAACGGGCCTATTTTTGCTTGCCCAAGCCCGCCCATTTAGCGGGTGGGCTGGGCTAGCCCGCGGGCTCCGGCCCGTTTTGACAGTGCTAGTCAAAACGGGTCCAACCCGGTGAGTTGGCCCGTTTAACCCACTAATTTGGTGGGTTGGGTTTCAAAATCCCAACCCGTTTATTAAATAGGTTGGAGGAACCCGACCCACCGGGTTAGGTGGGTTGGCTCGCGGGTTAGGTGAGTTGGCCCGTAACCCACCTAACCTAACAAAAAATTAAAAAAAAAAAACATAATTCCTGATCATGTTTCTTTCACCACATTTGCAGGAGTTAGGAGGAAAAGAAATGAGTAATGTTGTGATATTTTGACCATGTTTCATACTTTTATTGTTTTATTTTTAACTATTTGTGAGTGACATGATGAATGATAAATCTTTTCTTTTATTTTATCATATTAAATTTCTTAGTTCATACAAAAAATGTATAAAAAAAGTATAGATTTCTTTTTTTAAAAAAAATTGCAATTAAAAAAATTTCAAAAAAAAGGTTGATTGGCTCGACCCACCACCTTGATGGGTCGGGCTGAGATTCTCAACCCATTTAACGGGCCAACCCGTGTGGGCCAAGTTAGCCCACTTTGACAACTCTAAGCTTGAAGAGTTGTTGGGCACAGTCATAAATATGTGGTTATAACATGTGACTTTTACATGGTTAACTAGGGGAGACATTCAACTAAGGATTAACTATGATAGTAACTTAATAAAATTGAGAGTATTATTTTTTAAAATAAATTATAATTGTTTTTAAAAAATTAATGTCTTTTTTTTTATTTTTATAAAACGATACTATTAAAACAGAAGAAATTACAAAGAGGTCCATCCTACAACAGCATTATCACTATTGATATTCTTAGTAATATTTCTACAGATACTATTGGACCTAAGAAATTGGATTTTCTATAAAGTAAACTTTTTTAAGAGATTATTAATACCCTTCCCCACCACCTGATATTTCATATTGTTCTTGTAAGTATTCACAATAAGCTTTGCCAATCTCTTCTGGAAAACAATGACATTGAACTCCATCTTCCCTGTTGAACTATTGAAAGCAATTTGAAGACCCCTCCTAATGGCGACAAGGTTCATAACATTAAGATCCTCCTGATTTTTTAGAACATACACTGCTTGAAACAGCACAACGTTATTCTGCAGGACCTTAAGAACTTTTTTTTTTACCATGTCCTAAGATTGGTATGCCTGAATTTCTTGACAGTAGTGATGATCAAAAGACCATAAGTTGGAAGCGAATCTATAGTTGACCAGCATTGTAATTTTGCAGGATGAAACATACGCTTGTTGTGTGATATATGATTGGAGAAAGCAAAGTTGTACACTTTCCAAGAAGCATATATACTGTTAACTGCAACTATTGGATCCATATGCTGGCCTTCCATAACTTTGAGATTTCGACACCTACAGATGGTATACAGAACAACAGCTATAAAAGCTATAATATAATTCTCCTGGCCTTGAAAATTATTTATGCACTCAAAGAAGCACTCAAGGAGAGAAGATTCAGTAGTATCAGATTTTAAACCTAAGTGAGTCCCAAATCAAATTGCCTTTGCAAAGGGACAATGAAGAAAAACATGGGTTAAGGACTCACCTTTGCTTTTACTGGCATGACAAACATCTTCCAACCTCATGTGATGCTTCACCAGAACCAAATAAGCTGGAAGGTTCTCATTAAGTGCTCTCCACATAAACATTATGATTCTATAAGGCAGTCTGAGTCTCCAAATTGTCTCCCAAACATAACGATATTGAGGCTGGGAAGTGGAATGATGATTAGACTGATTTGACAAAATCCAATTATAACCATCTTTTACATTGTAGCGACCATCAGTAGCATTTTTCCATACCAATCTATCCTCCTGATAACACCCATATTTACCCTACTATTTGATGTTATTTGGCATGATTTTATAGAATTTATTGAGCCATAGAGCTTGCGTAGACATTGTTTTTGGGTAATTAGGGACTAAATTGCAATCTCGCTAATTCTTTGGTTTTAATATTTAAATTGTGATAATTCCATAGTTTTAATTCTTGTGCATTTGATTGATCATCTTTGGGACTTTTACAATTGCTTTTGGATGCTTTTTAGGCCATACAAAAGAAGATTAGCAAGGATATCAGCTTTAGCGTCATAACCCGTGCCCACGGCTTAATATGCAGAGAAGAAAAAAAGCACATTTACTTTGTTACCTGCTGCCAGCGGGTACACCAGATCTGATGTGCGAATTTCAACAGAAAATCCGTTTTGAGCCATTCCGAGTCGGGCCCAACTCGTCCAATCAACCCTAAAATGACTTATAAGCTGAAAAAGAACCTATTTCCAAAAAAAATCCCATCATCCCCCAACATTTTCCATCTCTCTTCTCTCATCCCTCTCCATCTTCTCCATCTCCATTCTTCTTCTTCCTCATTTTTTCTTGTTTTCACCTTCATCCATGGCTGCCATTGGAGGACTGGAACTTGGTAGAGCTTCCTTCACCAACATGGAGGGCTAAGCTTCTTGGGCTAGAGGAGATTTCATGAAGGCTAGGGCATTGAGACACATATAGGGAGTTCCTTCTTTCTCTTCCACTTTCTCTTTCCATTTTCATGTTGAATTTATCTAGATTTTCATGGATTTGTATTGAGCTAAGGGTTATGGTTGTAATCTCTTTGTGGATTGGATTTTGTTAGTTTAGATATGTGATTAGTAACTTTGATTTATGGATGATTGTAATTAGGTTTAATTATAATTGATTCTTGAATGCTTAATGAGATGGTTGGTTAACCATTGAGTGGAACCCATATCTAGACATTGATTACCATTGCTTAATTGGGTTGATTAGCTAGTTTTAGTTAATTACCTTGAATTGAATTGTCATATGAAGCGATAATCGAATGGTAACCATTGTTTGTTTAGGTTAATTAGGTTGCTAATTAACTTGGGTTGTATGGTTCACATGAAGTGAGAACTATAATTGGTTAATTATAATTGAATGGTTTTGTATGAACTCTCGATTACGTTGGATTGATGTTACTAGCCGGACTGAATCTCCAATAGACCATTTTATCTTCCTTGCTTTTATCCATTTTACATTGCTTTCATTATGTAAAAAAAACCCCAAAAATATCTTTACATTTATTGTCTTTACAATTACCGCAAACAAGGTGTTTGATGAAATGCCACAACGAACCCAAATTTGTTCTTAGTTTGCATTGTTTGCCATTGTCCCTCATAGGAGGCTCCTTGAGAGAATCGACCCGGGTTGCACCACTATAGTGCATTATTTCTAGTTATTAATTGGTGTTGGTCTCACGACAAAGCACCATCAATTTGGCGCCGTTGCCGGGGAGCCTCTTTGGCTCTACGGTTAATTTTGCCAACTAGTGCGAATTGGGTCTAGTTTTGGTATTTCTTATCTTTGTTTGAGAATATTTTGTTTTTCTTTGTTTTTCTTTTTTATAGTCTTTAGTGTGTCTGGGTAGTTTATTTTCATTTGAAGCTTGTCTAGTTCCACTCTTTGCATCTTGAAGTATTCTAGGTGCATTTTTCTCTATTTTTCTTCTCTTGATTGTGTTAATCTTTTTGCTAGTTTTTATTGCTTCCTTAGGAATTTTTCTTTGATTTTGTTTCTTGATTTGGATTGTAGTTAGTGATTATAGATTAGTTACCCTTCATTTTAGTGTTTTAGTGCCTTACATATATTTTATTTGAAGCTTTTTCTATTGAATTTTCGTGAGTTTTCTGCTGAATTCGCATTAGATCAATTTTTTTTTCTCTTGCTTCTGTCTTGCACGCTGCTAGGGTGCTAGACTTTGCACCCTGCCAGCGTGCAAGCCTGTTTTATATTATTGTGTTGTTTCTTTAGTGCTTTCTTTTTAGGTTGTTTTCCCCTTATAATTCCTAGTTAGCTTAGGTAGTTTTAACTTGTTTTCAAAGAGGAATGAATTTGAATGTAAATGAAAATATTGGTGGGAATATTATTGAAAATAGAAATGAGCAATTGGGTGAGAATAACACCAATAGAAAGAAAATAATTAGGGAGTTGACTCAACATGATTTTAATTATGAGCAATTTTGTGGTGCATTTCCTAAATTTACTGTTGATTTTGAAATTAAAAGTGCACTAGTTCGCTCACTTCCTAAATTCCTTGGTTATGCAGATGAAAATCCATACATCCATTTGAATGCTTTGCACATGCATTGTATGATAATGAAACTGGTTTGAGCACATGTTGATGATGTTATGCTGAAGGTTTTCCATTTGACCTTAGAAGGGAAAGCAAAGGAGTGGTATATGAGGTTACCTAGCTGCATGGAGAACGCATATCAGTCTTGGGCCACCTTGAAGAGGGCCTTCCTTGATACACTTGTGGATCTACACAGAGTTTCTCGCACTAAAATTTCTCTCACTAGAAGGGAACCGGTGATTCCAAAAAAAAATGTCATTATAAGTATTGCAACTACGGAATATTCCGTCTAGGGACACGTGGCATTAGGCTTCCAGAAGCTCCACGGTAGCTTACGTGGCTAACATCCACGTTTCTCCTCCTGGGCTCCTATACACGAGATGTGAGGAGCCTCCAGGCATCATGGGATGACCCACGTCCAGCCAGAACGTGGGTCGGCCACGTTCTCCCCCACATCGAGTATAAAAAGCTCTCACTCGGGGGACTTAAGGACATCCGAACATCGGGAGATCGCAATACATCAGTGTTAAAGACCAATCACGCACTCTGATTATACCGAAGCTAAACTTAGCTCCCTTTACTCAATATTCGACCTATCATCAACCCCAGAGCTTAGCCCACAGCACCACCAAGCTTCGACCACCATCTGGCCGCCATCCGGCAAATCTCTCTCCCGGAGATTCCCTCAAACAGAGCTCCCGACAGCTCTAAGAGACCTTTGCTCTCTCATAATCTAAGGCAACCTCCTATGAGTGGCTCGCCTGCCCGGAGTACCTTACACATGTCTTAGCCGCACAGGCCCCATAACAGGTAACTACCTTGCCTAACGGCTCCAATAGACGTCACCATGATGAACTATGTAGACTTTGATCCCTTCGCAAGGGTACATAGGCACCTAGGTTATCATCTAAGGACAAGTCCCCCAAGGTTACGACCCCTTGCGGCCCTAATTTATAAATTACAATTGTCTGAAAAGCAAGACAGGGCAAGGAAACTTACTACTTGTTTCTCCCACGCAATGCCAGCTTGGTGGAAGTCGGCCAATGCCTCGACAACTCTATCGAAGCCACGAACAGCAAGATTCAGGGGGTGGTATCCAACCCCCTAGCATTCCTCACTCCAATCTCCACGAGAAAGCGCCTGCCCAAAGCTACCAGGTCAAAGGAAGGTATCTCCTCCGTTAGCTGGACAGGCTCAGAAGGGTTGACATTTAACTCCAAAGAAACATCCTCTATGGTGGCTGTTTGACTCACCACTACATTCCCTCCGTCAGAGAGGGCCCCAGCCTCTCCAGCCGCCTCGCTAGCTCTGGCCTCTCCAGGTGGAGCCTCAGTCATTGTCTCGCCTACAATGGCCCTTTCCTCCGCAGGAGACTCACCCATAGGTTCCTCAACCGCCCGCCGAGCTTTCTTGCTGGCAGGTTCATTAACTCCACCAGCCGAACTTGGAGCCGTGACGCAAGTCGACAGAATCACTTTTATAGGTGATTGATAGACAGGCACAAGAGGAGGAAAAATGCCCTCCACCAAATTCACCGCCCGCGCGTCCGCCGAGCAACCTGAGATGACAGCCACGAACCCGCACCGAAAGGCTTCTTGAACCCTCCTTCTTTACTCTTGGGCTCCACCGTCGCGGCAACCTCTCTCCTCTCTCTCCCCTAGGAACCACTGCCGTCTCCTCTCCGATCTTTCCTCCTTATTTTCCCCTTAGGATCCTCTTGCCAGCGGAATTTATCAGGAGATGGCGAGACAGACAGCCGCGTATCTCTCCCACCTCCATCAGGAATCACGGCGGAAGCTTCAACGACTGCCCCTGGAGAGAGATCCTGACCAGACTTCTTCCCCCCTACTCTGACTGCTGTCACGAGTATGGCTAAGAGGAGGAGGAGGAGAAGAAGAAGGAAGATCCCCAAATCAGTGAAATTAAAAGGGAAAAAACTATTATCGTCACCAGCCATGACAAGATTTTTAGTACAGGAAAGGGTGCGAGGACCAGGAAAAGAAAATGAAGCAAGGAGGCAGAGCTATTGAAAGGAGAAGGTGAAAACAACAAAACTTTCAAACGCTGGGTATTTATAGAGAGCACAAAGGTGCGACGATTCGAAAATCTCCGCCCCATAAATCCCGCAACGGATAAAACAATTTTAGACAGGATGCTAACTCGTCATGAATCCGTCACAAAGATGTAACAAATCTTTATTGTGTCACAAATGCATCAAAAAAACTTATATATGTGTGTTTCTATCAATGTTTTAAAAATTGGACCGGTAATTAAATCGAGAAAACCTTCAACGTTACAAGCTTACTAGTTCAATCGGTTGAATCAATAGTCGAACTAGATAATGTCATAAATAATATAAAAATATTATTAATTAAAAAATTTTAATATCAATAATATATTTTGTATTAAAAAAAATATTATGAAATTGCATAAGTTTTTATTGTTAATGTCATACTCCTAAATGACGACCGTAGAATACTAATAATTACAAAATATTTAAAGACAAAATATGCCAACTATAGAAAATTATAAAAATTATAATTTGTATTAAATGAGCTACTTTATTTTTCTTAAAGACATAAGTGTCCTTAATCTATTTTTTAATAAACGTTTGTAATTACTTCTCAATTTCTTTTTTTCTAGTTTAGTATAATACTTATTATTTATTTATTTTATTCATATTTATTTATCTAATTTATTGTTTATTTAATGCGTTTATTTTCAATTTAATATTACCATGCGACGTAAAAATTTACTTTTACCTGTTAGAATTTCACTACAAGAAAATGTTGATTTAGCTACGGAAAATACCTAGGAAAAAATTTCCTACCTAATTTTGTAAAAAAGTTTGGCCGCGAATAGACGAGAAAATTTTGCTATGAAATAACTATGGATTTTTCCGTAGCAAAAGTTTCTCAAATTTAGTTATGGATTTCCCTAGCTAATTTGGTAAAAAAAGTTTGGCGCAAAAAGGCGGGAAAATTTTGCTATAGAAAAGCTGCGGATTTTTTCCGTAGCAAAAGTTTCTCAAATTTAATTTTGAATTTCACTAGCTAATTAGCTAGGGAAAAAAAATCCATATCTAATCCCTAGCTAATTAGCTACGAATTAGCTGGGGAAAAAATCCCGAGCTAATTTATTAAATGTATATATAAATATATATATATATATATATATATATATAATGTTTTACATTAATAAATCAAAAGGTGATAAATGGCCTAGTGGTTGGTGTAAATGTTATTATCCTTGATGTTCTGTCTTCGAGTCCTCCTAGGGTCATTTTTCATAAATATAAAGTGGTCGCCGGAGGGGGCCGCCAGTGGAGGAGGTCGCCGGTGGTCGTCGTCAAAGGGGTTGCCGTAGGCCGGTGGAGGAGGTCACTGGTGACCGTCGTTGGAGGGGGCGATTTAGCTACCGTCTGTGGAGGAGGTCACCGCGGTGGTCGTCGAAGAGGCTGCCGGATGCTGTGGAGGAGGTCGCCGACGATGGTTGTAGAAGGGGTTGCCGGATGCCGGTCGAGGAGGTCGCCGACGACGGTCGTCGAACGGGCTGTTGGACGATTGTCACAAATTCGTCGAATTGGTGATGCCAGTTAAACGATCACAGAAGCCTGTCACCGATGTGTGACAGACACACCGTCACGAACTTGTGCTGAAAAAATTTCATCACAAATCCGCCATAAGTTTGTGACGATTTTTTGTCACAAATTTGTGATGCTTACAAGTGTCACAAACGTCTCACACAATGTGTGACAGACATGCCGTCACAAACTTGTGACGAAATAAACCCATCACAAATTCGTCACAGTTTGGTGACAGTAATACACCGTCACAAAATTTGTGACAGAGTTTCACAGTCACCAATCCGACCTTGATGTGTGTCGGGACAAAAAGTCTGTCACAGAATCTTTTGCGACAAACAAAATGGTGACAGACCATTGATTGTCACAAATCCGTCACAAAAAATAAATTTGTGACGAGAATGCCTCAATATGTGACGGATTTGCCCGTCACAAACACCGGTGTTTTTGGTAGTGTAGCCACATGCTCTAGCCATACACGTGGAGAGAAGGGACGACCCAGATCCATCACCCAGAGACTATAGGCACAGAGACACTGAAGGGCCTTTGCGGAAAGTCCACGACTGAGGCTAATGATGGCGACTCTCAGAAACGCACCCGTATTAAATGAAGGAAAACGGCTGCAAATCACTCGAGGCCAGAGAAATTAATCAGGCCATGACACGTGGCAGTGATCACAGCCCTCTCCTTCAAAGGGTAACCCCACACAAAGTCTCTTGCCAGCCGCTGGCTGCGGACGAGCTTGCCCAGGGAAGAAGAGACCCGAATGATCAAAAAGCCCCTAACCTTTGAATTTCCTCCTCACACCCCCAGAGGGTACTTCTGGAAATTCCCTCTACGCAATGATGACTCCTCCTCGGAAAGACGCGTACTTTCTGCAGAGATGACTCAAAAACTTGCTGAGGAAGTCAAACAGTCAGCTACCCGGATAAAGACGCGTGGCACCTTCGACGTCTCTACCTTCAGAATAAATCTAGAAATACACAAAGCCTCACAAGTCAAACGACCAACCAAGAGGGCCAGACCTGCTTGCGGACGAGCTCGCTTTGACAAAAGGTAACAAGTGAATTTTCCTAAGTAGCTTGCTGAAACGAAACTTAACGGGCGCCCGACACCCGTAGACTTGGGGACTTATGTAACTATGAAATATTCTGCTTAGGGACACGTGGCATTAGGCTTCCAGAAGCTCCACGGTAGCTTACACCAGTGACACGTGTCACCACTCATCCACCCCTTACGTGGCCAGCATCCACGTTTCTCCTCCTGGGCTCCCGTCCACGAGACGTGAGGAGCCTTTAGGCATCATGGGACGACCCACGTCCAGCCAGAACGTGGGTCGACCACGTTCTCCCCCACACCGGGTATAAAAAGCCCTCACCCGGGGGACTCAAGGACATCAGAACATAGGGAGATCGCAATACATCAGTGTTAAAGACCAATCACGCAGTCTCTGATTATACCGAAGCTAGACTTAGCTCCCTTTACTCAATATTCGACCTATCATCAACCCCAGAGCTTAGCCCATGGCACCACCAAGCTCCGACCACCATCCGACCATCATCCGGCAAATCTCTCTCCCGGAGATTTCCTCAAACAGAGCTCCCGACAGCTCTAAGAGACCTTTGCTGTCTCATAATTTAAGGCAACCTCCTACAAGTGGTTCGCCCGCCCGGAGTACCATACACACGTCTTAGCCGCACACGGCCCCATAACAAGTAACTACCTTGCCTAACGGCTCCAATAGACGTCACCATGACGAACTACATGGACTTTGATACCTTCACAAGGGTATGTAGGCACCTAGGTTTTAACCTAAGGACAAGTCCCCCAAGGTTACGACCCCATGCGGTCCTAATTTACAAATTACAATTGTCTGAACAGAAAACGACAGTTACAAGTAATTTAGTGAAAAATATGTGAAAATAGAGGGAAAGCGTATGTTTTTAAAATGTAAAAAAATAATAATATAATTTTGACATTTTCATATTCTTTAATTTTTTATAGATGTAATTTTAATTAGAATTAATAAATTTATGACATTATTATTTTAAACAGAATTTTTTCTTTATATTAAAAGTTTGATAAGTTTAAAATGAATTATTTGACCCGTGAACCGTGATCCCGGCCGTTGGCTCGATCCTGAACCCCAAAAGCCAAGACGGCTCTTTAAATTCTCTTTCGCGCCTTGGTAGTTTGAGTTGCAAATTATCATTTATCAGTCTCGCTGCCTCACATTCTCAGAGCTACTTCTCTTTCTTTCGTCCTCTCCCTTGCAAAGCGTATTCAGTATTTTGTTATTTGAATTCACGAATCGATTCTCTCCACGATGACTGATTTTCATCTCTGAATCGATAGATTTAACCTTCACATTCAACGATACGTCCAAATAAAGATGAAGATAAACAAGGCCTGCGATCTCAGCTCCATCTCCGTCCTTCCTCCTCAGACAAGGTTCGAATTGTTTCCTCCTGATTCCATTTGGATCCCTAGAAAACGCAGGAAATTTGAGAGGAATTCTAAAATTGTCGTGCAAAATGTTATAGAAAAGATCAAATATATATATATGGCATGGTTCATTTCGGTTCCTTATTAATTATGCTTACTTGTACTTTCATCCTTTTTTTTTTTCCGCGTAGTTTTACTATTCTGAGTTAAGATTTATCTTAATTGTTTGGTTTCGACATGATCAAACGCATTTGACCAAAAATGGAGAGATGTTGTAGATTTGAAGTTTCCTGGCATCTTTTTAGTTGAGGACTTTTTTTTTTGCCGTATTATGTCTCAGTTGATTTTTTAGTTTGAAGAATTCTGCAGAAATTCGGTTTGGATCCTGCGAAAATAACGGATGGAGAAACAGGCTACTTATAGCATAACTCTTATGAACTTTACTTGTGTACTTAGACACTACGTTGCTCATTTCAATAATAACTATTGATTTCCACGCTGTGATTCAATGTTGTGAGCATTCAAACGTTGCTTTCTTTAGCTGTTCTGTCCATTTTGAATTTTGTTCTAAATAATGATAAAATAAAATGTTAAGAGTACCGATAGAATGGAGTTGATCATTTTTGTGACTTACGCTGTTTGATTTGGAATACAACCTAAAGGAGATCAAACACTGTACCAAGTGGATTGCATGCATCACAGCTTCGCTCGCAACCATCTGGTCCATCTCAGCAATCCATTTCTCATGGACTTTCATCACAGCCTGCATTGTTATCTCAGTTCTCACAGAATTCCCTTGATGAAGCTGTGACAAATGATCTGGTTATATCCTGTTTCCTTACTTGCTTCTGGCATTTATGTTTTTTAATATATAATTTATTTACTTTTTAACATGAACGTTCATGTTATGAATCACATTTGAGACGTTGGAAAACCTCACTGCTGAACTATAAAAGAACATACATTATGCAAAGGAAATTAATCGTGTTGTTGTCATACTCTTCAGCGCTTAATCTCTTGCGATGCCCCCTTTTTAACTCTAGGATCAAGACAGAGGGCGCTTACTTCTGTGTCTTCTTATGCCAAATTTTCCGAATCATTTTTCTATAAAAGCTTCCCTCTTAAACAATCTTTGATTTGATGTTCACCTACCTTCCTGAATCATGTATATGGCATTGAACTTGTTAACTTATATCCTTCTGTAACTAATGGGTAAGAATTCCATGTTGCACCGCCCTGTGTAAGAGGTCTACAAATTTAAGAAGAAAAACTTCCTCTGCTCTGCTTCTATTTTCTAACTTTTTTGAATGCTTCATAGGATTACCGGGTACAGTTTTCCTTCATCCAACCACAAAATGTCTAAAGTAAAATAAACATAATATCTCGTTTGAGTTATATATTTCCTGCTCTGTTAATTTTTCCAGAGGTTTGGTTCTCAAGAACGTGAGAACTCTGTGAAAAGGCTTTCTTGCTTGCCCTCACTTACATATGCACGAGAAGAAAGCCAACCGCCTAACTCCAGATCTTCAGCGAATCTTGTGCGCAAATGGAATTCTATAGATCACAAAAGTATGGGTAATCTATGAAAGTATGCATTATAGAGTTATCTTTGTCATCTACAATTTGATATATTTTCAAGTGATACGGTTTTCTTAAAACTATGCAAAAGTAGGCTGTCAATTAGTGAAGTGTCCTTTTATATGTGTATAAGCCTGTATAAAGGATAGTTAATATTATCTCCTCTGGCAGGTCAGTTAAGTGAAGGAATTGAACACCGAATTGGAATAATGGAAACTTCATTGAACAAGTTTGCAATGATCTTGGATTCCATTCAAAGTGACGTAATGCAAGTAAACAAAGGAACAAAGGAAGTTACCTTGGAGAGTAAGTGATTCATCCCTTAGAAATTGAAATTTTGGAAAAGATTTATGGAAGTCCTATTTTACTGACATTAAACAAGAATTTATTGGTGGAAGACAGTGAATCTAGGGGAAAATAATTTGAATGTTACACTGATTATTTGATAACTTCAAATTTGTGTCGGTATAATCAAATTTTCCAATGGTTCTGATTAAATCTTGTGTGATCTTCATCTTCTTGCATTCTCACTTATTTATCATTTTCCAATCAGTATCTAGACCGTAGTTCAGCAATGGGCAGGTCTCTTTTTTCTAGTCTAGAACTTTAGACTTAGATGTCTAGCTTGATTTACAAATTACAGTTTCAGTTAGTATTTGATGTTGTGTTGCTCCGGGTCTTTGGTTGATTCTGTTGCATCCTATGATCCATTATCAAAATTCTCATAATTGTAGCATACGTTGTGGCCTCATAGGTCTATTGCATGTATAATTCTTATAACCTAATATATGTTGTTCTTTTGTCACTTTCATTCAGTGGATTACATGAAGCAGAAGTTGATTGCTCAAGATAACACACTTCAGTTAGTGGTAATAGCCTGATTTCTATCTTGAGATCTAGACTAACATGATTTCTTTAAGCATCAATGGATGTGAACATTTACTCAGATATCACGGTTTTCAATCAGACTAGAGGACAAGAAGAAACAAAAACAAGAATTGATGGGAGCTTGAAATCTTTATCTGATCAAGTGAGCAAGGTCACAAGCCAAGAGATGTTACAGGAAACATTTTCGGTTGTTTCAACGTTGCCACAGCTAATAAAAGAATCTCTGCAGAATCTACAAAAGGAACTACATAACAACTTTACCAAGGAAATGCAGGCACGTAAGATATGGCAATAAATGATGCCTGAAACATGTCAAAATAATAGTTTTGACTTTGTTAAGAGTTAACTACAGATCTTTATCTAATGCGAAGATTGCTCAAAACTCTTCTGCACCACATTTTTATAATTTCATATCTTTTTCATCTCCTTTCTGGATCTCTCCTTTCATTCATATAGAGCTTTCAATGGCCAGACTCCTTGACGGCTATCAATTTAACTGATGCTTTCTCATCGAGTACTTGCAGGTAATTTCTTGCAGTCTAAAAAGCCTCAACCAAAAGGATGTAGTTCCGTCTATCACATCAACAAAGGTGCCTTATTTCTATTTCATAATGAATCATTAACTTGTTCCAGTCATTTTGTACAATGAGAAGAATGGTTTCAGGGGAAAAAACTGATAAGTGGTTGGTTTGCAGAGTACTGACAATCTGGTTACTATCCCAAAAAAGCCTCAGGTTCTTGCTAAGTATGTTTATCTCAAAACTTTTAAGTGTTTATGCTCAGTTAAAAGTACATCTATATCTCTACATTTCAAGTTGGTCAATCTCACTAAGATTCATTCATTGAAACAATTTGAAGCTTTTCTCGTAGTAATATTTTCATATATTTTTCTCTCCCAAAAATGAGGGCAAATATGCTTATTTAATTTTATATGCTATCTGATCTGAAAGGCATTGAGCAGTGACAAATGTTAATTTCCATTCATAACTTTCAAGTGTACACTAAAATCTATTTGCTGACCAGCACTGTGTTCAGTTTTCACGGGATCACTGTAGGGAGAGCATTTAATATTTATGCGTAGAAATTATAACAATTAGGTGCATCCATTCATATGGTTTTCTATCATGTCTCGACAGTTTCAAGTGTTTCCTCAAGGAGAAAACTAAATAAATTAGTTGTAGAAATAATCAGCAAAAGGCCCTACTTTTGGCTCTTTTTTTGGTAATAGATCTATTTTAAAAGTGCCATCTACTAAACATGTGAATTCATTTCTTTTTTAATGTTATTCACCCTTGCGTTTTATAGAATGCTATTTTCTTTCCCATTCTTTCACGACAAAAAAGTAATAACTTTGACTTAACCTTTTACAGTCCGATTAATCCCTCTAACTTCATGCATTGGCTGTACATATCATTCTGTCTCGATCTGTCCCAATGTATTAATGCTTTTAATTTATGTATTGCTACAGACCTAGATTAGTTATTTTGATATGGCATGTGGTACACCGAAACTCATAGGTACTTTTCTTGACTTCAGTGAAGTTAAGATTAGTGTACACGCTCCTAAAGCTCCAGAGGTAGAAACTGGAAGCTGGAAATCAATTAAAAAGGTTGCTTTTTCAGATAGATTATGCAAGGAAGAGCACAAGCAAAAAGGACCATACACAGAAAAGGTATTGTTTCCCTTGCCATTCCTTATACTAAGTATGTCTCTTCCCATTTTCATGCGTTTGAAATTCTGCTTTTTAGCTTGAAAAAGCTTCTTTTCAGCCTTTCTCAATTTCTTATCAGTGTTTTAAATTTAATGGCAGCATATTAGGGGTGGTAGAGACTCTAGAATTATCATTGAATCAGATGAGGAAACTGATGAAAGTTTCTCGTGCCTGCTGGGAAAAAGTGCAGGTAGTTTGCAAAGCTAGATTAATTCGTCCATTTTCTTTTTTATTTATCGGTTATATTTTTTTTTCTTTAGATACATATTCTACAAAAGTAATATCACATTGTCCACCTTTGTCATCTCAATAATCTTTTCAAGTTCCAGAATAATTTGAAATATGGTTATCATATATATACACAAAAGTCAGCAATTCCATTTTCAGCATTCAAAGACTGGATTCAAATTCTAGAGTTATGTTGGTTTCTAAAAACCAGTCCAATGGATCTTTGGCCTTTTAAACCTTACACTAGGTGATAGCCACAACTCAGTATATAAGCTAAATATGACTGAAAATCTCAAGAAAGGATCTTTTCTAATATTGTGTATAGTTATCGATTAATGCTTCGTACTTGTGTAGTTGTGTTTGCTTTATATTCTGTGATGGCGAACTAATGATTTATCCAAGTTTAATATGCCTTTGTTTGTTTGCCTATGACAAATATATATCTCTGATTAGACTTAATTGTCTATAAAAGTCTCTATAAATAACCACGCATCATTTGAATGGCAATAACTGCTCGAAATATATGTTTCCATGGGAAGACCTATATGGACATTCCACCATTGAAGCCAAGGAAGAAAGCGAACGGATTTTGCGGGAAGCAAGAAGGCGGAAGAGAAAGCATTGTAATACTATAATTATCAATTGAAGGTACATTTTCTAGTTGTTGTTTCTATAAATCATACTTCTTGCTGATATGAATAATGCAGCAAGAGCAGGCCTAATCTCAGATCTGGAAAAGGGAAATGATGAACCAACCCAAGAAAGGAAGCTCAGAACCAGGATCCAGCCCAGCAAGTTCAAAGACTACGTAGTAATATTACCGAAAAGAAAACCAAGATTGCATACTGAACAGTCCATAAAGTTGACGGCAACATGAATGTAAAACATGAAAGAGTTGTTGTTATAGCTGTTAAGAGGACACACTTGTCATCATACTTAGTAATTTTTTTAGAGGAAGTTGTTTAAGATAAGTGAGTAGGCGAGCCAAGGAATTTGTTATCTTATACTTTGTATTTTATAAGGAGTTTATTGGATCTCATCGTCGAATAATACTATAATAGTCCATTTCATTCAATTATACTTCCTCAATTAATCTTCATGATCAAGTTTCCCTCTTATCACATGCTGTTCGCCAAATGTATTAAGGAGAAGGGAAGGGGAGGGTGTTGGAATTATATTGTTAAACTAATTGTAAGTGTGGATTTGTACTAATCAAACATTCAAACCATTCAAATTAATAAGCACATAATTAAGTTGCCAATTTAGTAGTACTGCATTTTGTCATATTCTAGTCTGGTGTACGAGTTCGATAGGAAGGTCTAACCTTATGCTTATTCAGAGAAAGAGGTTTGACTTGCAATCCAAATTGAGACATACAATGGTCCTATTGCATTGTCACCCTGATCATTTACTACATTTAGTGGGGCCCACACCTAACCTCTATATATATATATATTATATGAGGCAAAGGGGGCATTTTAGTATGCTTAACGTGGATTGGGTTATTTAGACATTAGAGTCCAGTAAGTTATGTTGTCTCTGGCTCGTCGCTCTGACTAATTGCTCTACTCTAGCGATCAATTGCCATGGAGATAGCTTTGTTCAGAGGTGTGTTCTAATTTCTTTGTTCCTCTAATTGCAAATGTTGTTTTAGAGGGAATTAAGATATTTTCCTTTCATTTGGGAAGTTGAAAATTGGAGGGGACGATAATAGAAGATTAAATTCTTAACCTCTATTATCATTTTCCTTCACAAATTTAGGGCACGTTTGGTAGCCAGAAATGGAAAGGAAAAGGGAGAGGGAAAGGGAAAGGGAATGAGTTTGATGTGTTTGGTATAAAATATTTAGGAATGGAAATAGAAAGGGAAAAAAATTTTAATGTGGTCAATTGACCATTATGCCCCTGAAAAAAAAATGTTTTCACATTTTCCTTTCCCCAGCGGATAGAAGCAGCGCGAAGACGATGATAGAAGCAGAGCAGCGGCACGCCTCTGCTTTCTGCTGCTTCGACCTTCTTCTCCTTTCTGCTTCGACCTTCTTCATGCCCGTTGAAGTTGAGCCACCGCCACTGCCACCGTCGGAAGTCGTCGTCGCCGAGAGAGTTGAGGTCGCCGGAGCTCCTAAGAGCTTTGCCTTTCGCGAGTCAGCCCCAAAATCGTCTGAAAAGTGCTCTTGAACAACTTGAAGCAAACAATCAAATTTCTCACGGAGGCAGAATCTGAAACACGGAGGAGCTCCTACCTTGTGAATGTACGGCAATGAATCTCCGCGACGACGGCGAGACGGAGCTCTGCTTCCTGTTATTTCCTCCGACGTTGCTCTCGCCGCGAGACAGAGCTCCGCTTCTTGTTATTTCCTCCGGCAAGACGAAGCTTTCTGGCGTGCGTGTACGACAAAATCGGCAAGGGGCATATTAGACATTTGCCTTTTCTTTCTCTCTGTCCCGCACTGTGCTTGATGGAATGTTGCATTCCATTCCTGTATGGATTCCGGCTAGCGAACGTGGGAGAAGACGACTCCCTCAGCTTCTCCAGCGTCTTTTCTAGTAAACGAACGCTACCTTAAGATATTTCAAATTGAGATATTTTAAAAGAGTTACCAACACCCAAATAAAGAGATGACATATAGAAGATTAACATCCACTTTTCTTCCCTTTCTCTCCCCTTCCTTCTCTAATTACTTTTCATCCCTCCGCCAAGTTTTATTATATATAATGCAAGTTCATCCTTTTTTTTTTGTTTCCCACAAATATTCTGCTATTGGAAACAGTCCTGTTCAAGCTAGCTGAAATCTCATAATAGGGATAAAACTCTAACAAAAGTTTTTTCATACGCAAGTTCATCCTATTTAGGGCTCGTTTGGATAGGCTTTTTTTTAAATAAAAAGTACTTTTATTTTAAATATAAGTACTTGTAAAAAAACAATGTGTTTGGATTGACTTTTCTAAAAAAAGTGAAGCAGTAAAAAAAGTGAAACAGTAAAAAAAGTGAAAAATCAACTTCTTTTTGAAGCCCAAAATACTGGCTTTGAATAAAAGCCTTAGCAGTAGAGGTTTGAAAAAACCGGAGATGCAAACTCTTGCTTATGTGGTTACGGGTTCGAGAGCTGTACATCCCCTCTTCCTTCTTGTCTCTCTTAATTGTAATTTGACTATTTTTCTCATTAATTTTTTTAGATCTCTATTCATGAATCATTCATCACATCATCATATGCTCACAAGTCACATCGGCTCTTTCTTTCTGTTCTAATATTACATACATTTCTTATTCTTGTATCTGATTGCTTTCAGAATTGTGTCCATAAAAGTTTTTAGAATTTCATTTTATTTAATTAGATATTCAAAGTTCATATTTAATGTTGTATAATTAGATATTCAAAGTTCATATTTAATGTTGTATAATTAGATATTCAAAGTTCATATTTTATTTAATTAGAATTTTTAATGATTTTGTGTCATATTTTTTTTAAAAATCCATTTTAATTTATATATTAATAAATACTTTCAAATGCTTATTTTGGTAATTTTTATTATTAAAAAAGTAATTTTTTTAATTTTACATCCAAACACTTATTATTTCTCAAAGTACTTTTTAATTAAGACATCCAAACATAAAATGACTTTTACTTTTTTCAAAGCTCTATTTTTTCAAAACTCTATAAAAAAAAGTACTTTCAATTAAAGCCTATCCAAACAGGCCTTTAGTGTCCCATTCCATGGTTTTAGTTAAATAACACTATAACAGTTAATTAGAAAATTCTCTTGTTTGTGCAGGTGCATGCAATTAGATGTTTGAAGACGCTAAAGCAACTGCATTGTCTAAATTTGTTTTTTATTTTGTTTATTCGCTCGGGTTAATTTGGATTGGTTTAGTGCAGTTTCTACAGCAATATATTAGGAAATTTGTATTTTGTGAAATAATAATGATAAATACAGACACTCGAAAGGTTGACGTTTTCTCTCTCTATCTCAATTTATTAAATTTTTTATTCCCAAAAAAAATTAGTGAGGAGAGATAAATTAAAAAAAAAAAATTCATTTCTTAATAAATTGAACTCTACATAAACGAGCTCATCTTCTTTTCAGTCCTGATCCCTAGATTTACAAACTGACATGAATGTCTACGCAGCTTCAATTAGCCAACCAATTTGTCATCACTATAACTGTCTAATAACATTATGCGCTGTCAATGGGAAGTGCTTATGAAATACCAAGGTGATGTTTGGTTAAAGAAAAGTACCCAAAAAAGGAAGATTAGTTATCTATTTTATTGTGTTTGGTTGGAGGGAAAAGGAGGATAGGGAAGTTTTATTACTTGTGATGAGAGAGAAAATGTTAGTGAGGTATAAGGAAGTAAAGATAAAATATCTATTTTGTCCTTTACTTGTGGTGAGAGAAGAAATGTTATTGTCTATTTTAAAACAAAACAAGAAACAGAGGCAGATTTGGTGAAATCACATGACACAGAAGTGGGGATGACTGAAAATGACAGAGATGGAGATGAAAGATGAAACAGCTTGAGATAAATGAAATTATAGAGTCCATCCGGTCTAATAGTACATTTGAGAAAGACCTCTCCTATAGCCTAGGGTTTGACAACACAATGATTAGCACGAAACTCGAAAAATACAAAATTATCAAATGTTATTGTCTATTTTAAAGCAGAACAAGAATCAGAGGCGCAGATTTGGTGAAATCACAAGACACATAAGTGGGGATGACTGAAAATGATAGAGATGGAGATGAAAGATGAAACAACTTGAGATCAATGAAATTATAGAGTCCATCCGATCTAATAGTACCTTTGAGAAAGACATCTCCTATAGCCTAGGGTTTGACAACACAATGATTAGCACGAAACTCGAAAAATACGAAATTATCATGAGGAACTGATAGACACTTATGAGATTTTTAGTGATGTGAGGTACGAGGAGTAAATGATTAAGAGTTAAATGCAAATTGAGTTTCTTAGACTTAAGAAAAGATTGACCAACTCTATTAATTTGCAATCCAAAACTGTTACCATATGAAGTTATTCAGGTTGGTATCAAGGTTACAAATTGCGGACCGCAACACGAATTGCGGCCGCAATAATGCGGTTGTGGTTCGTTCCGCAACGGCAACTGACCGCAATTGCGGTGTGACTGATTTTCACACTGTTGCGCCGCAACTCCGTTCCGTTGCGTTTTTAGTATAAAAAGCAAAAAGAAAAAGAGCAAACAGATCTGAAAGATTGATAAACAGAATGAAAACAAAGCTGGAGCAGATATGAAAGAAGAAGAAGAAGAATATCGGCTTTCCAATCCTTCTTGATTCAAAGATCTCCTTCTAGACTTCTAGCAAGTCTCCATTAAATAAATGTTTATTATATATATATATATATATATATATATATTAATGTGCATAAAATATAATATATATATTAGTTAAAGGGTGAACCATATATGTTTGCTGCATCTTTGAAAGTGTCAAAGATCCTTCCACTTTTTATGGTGATGAACGTTGTCAAGAGGTTGCAATTTTATTAACGTTGTGCAATTCGGCCGTTTCTTTGGTGACACATTTTCCATAATTAAAATTAATATATATATATATATATATATATATATATATATATATATACATACCAATAAATAGAGTGGTGTGGCATCAAATAAGAAATAGATACATACTCTCTACAATTTGGGTTCCTTTTATTTTTGTGTTCTACTTGAGTCTCAAAAATTCTTTTGTTGTTCTTGTTTTCTCCGGTGTGCGACATTGGGGACGAGTTCGTTTAATTCTGTGAGAGTGCCGCTATCTAATTATTGAGGGATAGTGCGCGGAATATCTTTTAAGGACAGTGTCCTAATCGACGCAACTCGAACTTAATTTTGAGAGAATCCCTAACATTTTATACTCTTTGTAATTATTTAATCTAATTATGAAGTTTATGAAAAAAAAAGTTTAATATAAATTTAATTGTAGCTATTGTTACATTAAAAAAAACCATAATCACGTTATTCTACAAAAAAATTATTTTTATTGATAAAAACATAAATTAGAATTGTTGATAAGTCAAATAAATTAAAATAAATCAAATAAAATAACAAAAAAGAAAAATTAATGGGTTGATATGGGTTGATGGTTCTGACCTATAATTAATGAATCATGACCCATAAATAAGAATAAAATGATAAATAAATATAATAAATAAGAGTCAAAATAAATAAAATACATAAATAAATAAATGAAAAATATTAATAATAATGGAAAATAAACAATAAATCATAAAGTAATAATAAAAAAAGTCAGAAAAGGGAGGAGGAAAGAAAAAAGAAAAGAAAATTGACGTTTGAGGATAAAAAAGAAACACAAAATAATAAAAGCATGGATTAAATTGAAAAGGAAAAAATTCAAGGTCACAAATACAATTTTCCCCACACTTAATATACCACCACATGGACAATGTACGTCTCCAACCCCGTACAAAGAGGCAACAAAACCCTTCTTAATTTACAACACTGCCATCGCTTTTTCATACTTCCATTCCATTTTCTAAATTTTGAATAGGAAGCAATGGAAATAATATTTTGATGTTTTTAAAAATAATCTCATTTTAAGAAATGTTTTTTAAATTTTTTTTTGAAAAATTCAACCAAACACATTTTTTCAACTATTTTTTATTTTTAGTAAAAATGAAAACAGAAAATGACTTTACCAAACGCACCATAATAATATTTATTAGTTGTAAAGATTATGTTGATGAAGTCTAGGAAATGTACTAATTATCATTATTATTAATAATTTGTTATTTAATAATTATTTAAATTTGAATTTAATAAAAGTAGGTGAGACATGAGGCTAATAGGAAATAAGTTATTTATTATTATTAATTTACTATTTATTATTTAATAATTATTTAAATTTGAATTTAATAATATTTATTAGCTTTGCAGATTGTGTGGTTGAAGTCTAGGAAATTGTATGGGTAGTGGGATATTTAAAAACCCAAAATAAATTATAAATTATTATATTCTCTTATTTTCTTCAAATTGCAACAATAAATTAGGGTAGTTAGAGATTAAAAATCTGAAGCATGAAGTAGGTGAGGCATGAGGCTAATAGAAAATAAGCTAATTATTATTATTATTATTAATTTTCTATTTATTATTTAATAATTATTTAAATTTGAATATAATAATATTTATATTTTTTTATAAAAATTTAATAATATTTATTAGTTTTAAATAAGCTAATAATATTTATATGGAAGATCTCGTAAGTATTTTTGTAGACCAAGCGAATAACAGGGATATCCGAATAGGAGCCCGAAAGAAGTTCCATGAGCTACTCACCAAGTACAAGGATGTATTTTCCTGGAGTGCCGCGGACATGCCGGGAATAAATCCAACACTCATACGTCATTCCCTCAATACAAAAGAAGGTCCCAGCTTCATCCAAAAAAAGTGGTACTTTGGTGAAGAGAGGCAGCGGGCAATCAGCGAAGAAGTACAGAAGCTCCTGGATGCAGGGTTCATACGCGAATCGCAATACCCAGACTGGTTCTCGAACATGGTCATGGTTAAAAAGGCGAATGGAAAATGGCGAATGTGCGTAGACTTCACAAATCTGAACAAAGCTTGCCCGAAAGACGCCTACCCACTCCCCAACATAGACAAGCTAGTAGACGGAACAACAAGGCATCGGATGCTGAGTTTCCTGGACGCCTTTTTGGGGTACAACCAAATCTAGATGAATCCAAAAGATCAAGAGAAGACCTCCTTTATTACAGACAGGGGTGACTACTGCTTTAAGGTCATGCCTTTCGGACTAAAAAATGCAGGCGTCACTTACTAAAGGATGATGGACATAATCTTCAAAGAACAGATTGGTCGCAATCTCGAAGTCTATGTTGACAACATGGTAGTTAAATCCATGGAGGTCGAGCAACACCTGGCGTACCTGGAAGGACTCTTCTTGGTCTTGCGGACGCATAAAATGAAGCTGAATCCAACCAAATGCGTTTTCGGCGTGTCAGCTGGAAAATTCTTGGACTTCATGATCACACAAAGGGGAAACGAAGCTAACCCTGAAAAGTGCGCAATCATCCTCAATATGGAGCCACCTCAATCAATAAAAGAAGTACAAAGTCTAAATGGAAGGTTAGCAGCCCTCAATAGATTCCTATCAAGAATGGCCAACCGATGCTTCAATCAATAAAAGAAGTACAAAGTCTAAATGGGAGGTTAGCAGCCCTCAATAGATTCCTATCAAGAATGGCCAACCGATGCCTTCCCTTCTACAAGATCTTGAAGACAACACCATCGTTCCAATGGATCGAGCAGTGCGAAAAATCTTTCCAGGACCTCAAAGCTTACTTGGCCAAGCCTCCGGTGCTAGCAAAAGCCATAAAAGGAGAGACCCTCGTGCTATATCTAGCCACCACCGATCATGCTGTGAGCTCGGCGCTAATAAGAGAAAAAGGGATCGAACAATTCCTGGTATATTACACCAGCCACGCCTTGCAAGGAGCCAAACTCAGGTACCAGCGAGTGGAGAAGCTTGTACTCGCCCTCGTCCACTCGGCTATAAGGCTTCGGCTCTACTTCCAACATCACACAATCATGGTTCGAACCGACCAGCCCCTGCGGTAGATACTGCAAAAACCCGACTTAGCAGAGCGAATGACAAAATGGGCCGTCGAACTTTCCGAATCCAACATCAAATATGAGCCCCGGCGGACGGTTAAAGCCTAAGCATTGGCAGACTTTGTCGCCGAAATGACTCCGTCAGAACGCCATCAGGGGGACGCCCTGTCTTCAAACAATGACGAGACCCACGAGCCACAACCAGAAAAATCCCCATGGGTAGTCTACGTAGAGGGCTCCTCGACTGGGAAATCCGTGGGCGCCAGCATCATAGCAGAGAGCCCCAGCAGAATCAAGGTGGAACAAGCCCTGCGCTTCATGTTCCCCGCCTCCAATAATCAAGCTGAATATGAAGCACTTATATCCAGACTAGCGCTAGCTCACGACCTAGGCGCCTCAAAGGTCAAGCTGTTCAACGATTCACAATTAGTGGTCGAACAACTCAATGGAGACCTTGAGGTGAAGGACGCTACTATCATCAAATACGTAGAGCGTGCCAGACAAGAAATCAGCAGGTTCGAATCCATCTTGATCACACGGATACCTCGGAACCAGAACACCCAAGCTGATGCCCTCTCCAAGCTGGCCACCACGCCAAACCAATCTAGACTCAAAACAGTTATGTGAACAACTCTTCGCACCCCCAGCATAACTCCAAACATACGGCCAATAGCAGTCGACCACTCTTGGATGGCTCCGATAAAAGCATATCTAACAGAGGGCGTCTTGCCTACAGATAAAGAGCTAGCCCAAAAAATAAGAAGGCAATTAGCTTGGTACTTTGTCTGAGGAGAAGATCTATACAAAAAGGGATTCTCATCCCTGCACCTTAGGTGCATCTCGGCCGAAGACTCTAGCTACGTGTCACAAGAAATCCTTGAAGGCGTATGTGGTACCCACCAATCCGCGGGGGACACTCCGCAAGGAAACATTGCGCTCAAGATTTTATTGGCCCACAATGAGGGCAGACTCGGAGGCTCTGGTCACCAACTGCGACCAATGCCAGCGGCACGCCACGTTCATACACCAACCGCCCGACGAGCTAAAGCCCATTGAATCCCCATGGCCATTTGATACTTGGGGTATGGACATACTCGGTCCCCTCCCACAAGGTACGCTACAAAGGAAGTTCCTCATAGTGGCGGTCGACTATTTCACGAAATGGATCGAGGCTGAACCTCTGGCCACCATCGTGTCCCGAAACGTCCAAAATTTTCTCTAGCGAAACATCATAACTAGATTCGACACGCCTCACGCTGATTACTGACAACGAGCGACAATTCACCAACGAAAAATTCGAGGACTTTTGCAAGGAATGGTGCGTCGATCACAGAACAACCTCAGTCGAGTATTCGGCGACTAACGGAAAAATAAATAGAGCAAACCGAGTCATCCTCGAGGGATTGAAGAAACGCCTCGCGGATGCTAAAGAAATTTGGGTGGACAAGCTCCCCTTAGTCTTATGGTCCTACCGGACAACAATACACTTGGCAACAGGAGAAACTCCTTTCGCTCTGACATATGGGCAAGAAGCGATAGTTCCCGCTGACATTGGGGTCCCCTCGGATCGAGTACTAAACTACTTCGATTCAAATCCGAAAAATTTACTAATAGCCTGGATGCGTTCGAAGAGCGCAAGGAAGCTGCGGCACTAAAAAACGTCGCTTACAAACAACTACTTGTGCGAAAATACAATCGGGGCATACAACCTCGAGAATTCAAAAAAGGCAACCTGGTTTTGCGAACCCAGGGATAAACAATAGGCACGACCGCCTGCACGGCAAGCTCGCGCCTCATTGGGAAGGCCCATACAGGGTTATTGGAATCGCTTCTCATAACACATATAAGTTAGCACATTTGACGGGGGAACATGTACCCAATACCTGGAACGCTAGCATTCTAAAAAAATACTTCACTGTGTCTTTGTCCGAAGACAAGTTCACAGTCTCAAAAAGTACTCCACTATGTCTTAGTCCAAAGACAAGTTCACTATGTACTTCTCCTTGTCTTAGTCAAAAGACGGATGTAACACCATCAATTTAAAATAAATACAGAATGCAATGAGATTGACCAACTCTCGTACTTGAAATTCTTGTTACTATTCAAAAATATATATTTACATAAGGGGACTAGTGCCCCAGAAATACATAAACGACGACATGGGATATGCCACGAAGTCTGAACTAAGAGGCATCCTCGCTCGGAAGATGTTGCTGCTCATTCGACCACGAAGGATCCCTTCGAGGATTTGGAGCAACATCATAATCCTCTATCCTCAGCGGAGAGTCACCTCTAACACGGGCACGAAACTCTCCCCCAATATTCTCCCAGGAAGGGTGCATCCTCGCCCTAACCTCCGGAGGAATGTAAATGCCCATCAAGTCTTTCAACTGTGCCATGCCATTCTGCATTCCATAATTGGAAAAACGCAAAAAATCCAGACGACGAACCCTCGAAGAGTTAGCCTTACTCTTCGCTAGCTCGTCCTCCAGTTCTTTCACTCGGGCGATCAGTTGATAGTTCTCATCCATCAAGCTCTCCACCACTTCTTGCATAAACCATTACAAAATTAGACATCTCCTAAAGAGACTATTAAAGCCGGGAAGAAAAGAGGCCTACCCCCTCCATCTCCCGCTGATATGCAAAGCCCGCCAGATGGCTGAGCAGCAACATTGGTCATACACTCTAAAGCATAGTCATCCCCATAATCCAATGGATAATGTTGATGAGCTAGTATGATCCGGTCAGCTTCAAAGGGAATCAACTTCCCTCTAAAGGAGATACCCTTGCCCAGAAACTGGACGGGCATCTCCTCGGGGGGAATGGGAGTATAGGGAACCCTCCTGCGATCACGACAATTCAAGTTATCTTCACCCACCTAGTTTGTGATATCAGTATTAACACCCTCAGCACCCTTGTCCGCATCTTGAGGCGCAGCAGCAGCATTTGTAGACGTCGACCTCCCTCGCTTTCGACTTTGAGAACTCAGTGGAGTAGTCAACCTTCCTTGAATGCCACCTAGAGTCAACCCTGAAAACAAAAGGGAGAAAACTCATGGACCCAAAGGCGCCAAAAGAAGCAAACTCACCATCAAAATTCAGAGACTTACCAAAGGCAGCACCAGTAACCACTGCTCCCCTTAAAAACTCAAAAGCTATCTCTTCTTACTCCTCTCAGTCGTACCGAATCTGAAGAGTAGGATTAGACCACTTGAGGGGAAAGCGGGGGTGCCAGTCTCTAGGCCGTACCCAAGGAGGGAAAATTCCCTGCTTGGGTGCCACCTTAAAGAAGTATGACCGCCAAGCATGGTTATTACTTGACAGGTCTGAAATAGTAAACTCCTTGGCATGAGATTGAAAGCACACCCATCCGTGTGCCTCACGGACGGCATAGAGAGAGAGAGAGAGAGAGAGAACGTTGGGTAAAGCCTCCAGCCAGTTCGCCCGACAAACCCTGTCAAAAACGCTGAGTATGAACTAAGCGTTTCCCGTTAACTGCGTGGGGCAAACGTTCAACAAGTTAAGCATGGCTTCCACGAAGCCGAAAAAAGGGGGAATAAAGGCGGCATTATAGGGAATGCAGAGGGGGAGGAAAAACTGACACCGTCTCTCCAAACGATGGTCTCCCCCTCCCCATCGGTCTGATTTTGTAGTCTTCAGGGAGAGAAAGAGCGAACCGTTCCCTCCATATTTTTTCGATGCCGAGATCTGGCACCACTCGCGATTCCACCCCGACATCCGCAGCCAGAATATTGGTTATGGACCCAAGTTCAGGGTCAATAGACTACCACCCCGCAGAAGCCTCCGGAGGAGGCATCACCAGGTCTTCGCCCTCCTTGGATAACACTCCTCGGAGATCCACTAAATTCCACAGTAGAACGAGATTTTCTACTCTCTCCCTTACTCCTTCCATGGCAACCAACAGCAGAGACTGCTTAAATTCAGGGTCCACGGAGGAAGACATAGAAGCGGCAGCACTTGAAGAAGCCATTACGAAAAACGAAAGCTAGAAGAAGAAAAAGCTCGTATAGAGATTAGAAGGAAGAGAATTGCAGAGTGAAAGAATGATGCTCTCTGTTTCCAGTAAAAAATGCCTAAGAGACACTTTGAAGCCCAACCAAAAGGCGCGAAAATAGAAAGACTCTGAAACTAGGGGAAATGACCAAGATACCCCTGGCCTTTGGGTTTCCTCCGCACACCCCCAAAGGGCACCTTCGGCCTTGCATGCCTTGGCAAAATGCCCTGGTTTCCCGCACCAGTAGCAGGTGAAGCAGGCTTAAGTAGGGTAGTGTTCCCTATTGAATTTGGCACATCGAGGACGGTTCACTCCAGTAGGGGTAGTTCTGCTGGTACTTCCCTAGGAAGGTTTGAAGTTTGGTTTCCTCACATTCAGGTTATTTTGGGGTCTCCGGTTGAATCTTTGGTTTACTGCAACTCTATCACTCAAGTTTTTGCTAATGATGCGGCATTTGTTGACTAGCTCCGCATAGTTCTTTATCTCTAACGGAGCTACTTGAGTTTTTATATTCAGGTCTAACCCGGCCTCAAATTGGGCTGCCTTCCATCCTTCATCATGCCTAAACTTCAGGTAGGTAGAGAATTTTCCAAGTTCCTCAAACTTAGCCAAATACTCATCAAAGGGTCTCCCATTTTGTTTCAGCTATAGAAATTCAATTTCCCTCTCCTTTTTAACACTCTCTGGATAGTATTTTGCTAGAAAGGTTTCCCAGGTCAAGGGGTGATTCCTACCCTCGAGTAGCTGTTTGGCTCATTGCCACCAGTACTAAGCCTCACCTTGTAGTTGATAGACTACGAAGGCTACTTTTTGTTGATCAAGGGTATGAAGTACATTGAACAGCTTTTCTAACTCCCTCAACCATTCCTCAGCTACAACAGGGTCATAGGTACCTCTTAATATCGGAGGCTTAGCCTTCTGGAATTCAGCCCACCCCAGGTTATTCCCCTCATGGTACCCATTATCATGTTGATCATGGTTTGGGGTATTATGGTTTCCCTGGGCCTGGCGGAGTACCTCTGTAGTCCCTCATTGCTTGTGCCATGTTCTCAAATGCATGCATCATTTGATGAATCATGTCACTTTCGGGTTGCCTATTGTGAGCACCTCTCCTGGTACTTGCCATAGCTTTATGCTAAACAAGAATATCACTAAGGTGATCAATCTCAATAATACTATTAAATAGAGAAAAATACAGCAAATAGAGGAGACATGTAACAATCTAAGGTTCCAAGCACAACATAGACTCAGTTCACTCCAACTGTCATGACTAGCTGAGTTCATCAAATTAGTGTTTATGTTAGACTATTCTACCTACGAATCAGCAGAGTTCTAATAACTGTGCTCTGATACCATAATGTAACATGTAAAGACAAGTAGTGTAATTACACTTTCATCCCTTCTCTCTCAGAACCTGAGTACCCAACAAAATTCATGAAAATGATCCATTTTTAGATGCTTAGACTTCTTAGGTTTAAATAACCAGGCTCTGATACCATAATGTAACGTCCTAGTTTCTTAATTAATTTTATTTGCGAAATTAGGTTATTTAACTTAACTCATAAAATCCCGGTCCAATTTTTTTTTCTTTTCTTTTCATATAGGAGTATTAAAAGTCAAATGTTACCCCAAGGATCATTTACTCTGGGTTGGTTATTTAACCTAAGAAACTAGAAGTTACGTGTTGGTTACTCTTGCGCTCTCCCAAAATTCACTTTCAGCACATACAAGGATATTAAGGTGAAACGAGGTACTAACCTCCATGCATTACCTAATCAGTATATAAGCTAAGTGTACCGCATACATCCATATATATATACATGCATAAGTTTAATAGTTAGTGGCACGCATGCCAAAATGGCTTCATAGTCCAAAATAAGTGTGACTCCTAAGTCACAGCCAAAAAGTCAGCTCCTCCGCTAGCTATCCATCAGACATCCCTTTCTAGGTCCTGGGGGTGTTCATGTCCACCGAGGGGAAGAAGAAGAGGATTGACGGCCTTCAGTATCTGGAAGTAACCCAAAAATGGGACTTCCAACAGCTCCACTTCTATCTCAAGTAGCAGGAGGTACCTGGGTATCTGAACACACTAACGTAGTGAGATATAAAATCCCAGTAAGGTAGGGTTGCCCTTCCTTCTTCATCTTAGAGTCAAGAGCATCTATCATTGGTGATGGTATAAGGCTCTATGACCTTCTTTTTCGTTGCTGCCATTTGAAGCCCTGTTTTGGGCAGTGTTGTTTCAAGAGAGCATAACTCTCTCGATTCTTAATCAAATTGAGTGTGTAAGGTGTCAAAAGAAAGCTGGGAGGATGTGCTTTAAGAAACCTCAAATTCATGTTTCATCCTAGGCTGCCGTACAGTTAATCGTGGCCTTGAAGGTCTACTGAAAAATGTCAAAACTCTGTTTTCTGGTGTAAAATATGTGTTGCTATTTTCTGTGATTTCTGGTAGGCTAGACTTCAAGCAAGGTTAAGGCAACTTGGATAATGAATAACTGAACTTTAGAACACTAGAAAACAGGACTAATCACCTCCTTAAACCTCTGATTCAGTAGTGAAGAATCTCCAATTTAAAAGTTGAAAAATTAGCTTTGGTCAAGTTACTGTTCTGAACTTGTTGCTGTCAAACTAGTTGTAAATTTACCCTATGAGGTTTATAACTATAAAATATGTTAAGTGAACCTCTGAATGCCATAAGGGTATTAGATTTTCTGAAGCAAGATATGCTAAAATGAATCACATGTTTAGAATGGCATAATTGAATCTCTAGTGCTTCTGTTTTTTATTTGTGCTTACAGATTTCTGAGACTTCTTTTCCCTGGTGTTTATTCTATCACATGTGCTTGCTGGGTTTATAAATGCCTTGAGAACTCTAAATCATACAAGTAATTCTCTGTAAAAATTGGCTACACAGTCCAGTCAGTTAAAAATGGACTTATGGTGTTTCTACCTTATTTTGAACTTGTTGGTAAATGACTGAGCTTTCTGTTTTGCTGATATTTGGTACTGTCACATGCGCTGCTAGGCCTCTAAACATCTAAATAGCTCTGAATTTACTCATGAAGTGACTAATATTTGACTAAGTAGCTTAATGAACCATAATGGGCTCTTTTGTGATTCTGGTTGGGTTGTGTTGCTGAAAAATTTACCTTACTGATATACCTGCTGTTGTGAATAGTCTATGGGAATCTTGAATGTAGTAAGGCACTGAACATTTGCCAAAAAAATGTAACCTGTGATTGAGTTAAGAATTCACATGGTAAGGGTAGAGTCCCAGTTGCTTCTGTTTTGGGAAAATTGTTAGTAATTGAGCCTAGGGTCTACTTTCTGAACTTGTGGTAGTATATTATAGGTTATGAGGAGGGTAGGAAGTTGAGTTCTGACTAAACTCAGTATGTGGAAGAGTGTTGGTAGAGACAGGACACCCTTAGCCTAAAAAGTTAGTTTCATAATCCAACATAAGTCTGACTCCTAAGTCACAGTCAAAAACTCAGCTTCTCCACTAGCTATCCATCATACACCCTTTCTAGGTCCCGGGGGTGTTCATGTCCACCGAGGGGAAGAAGAAGAGCATGTTGACGGCCTTCAGTTTCTGGAAGTAACCCAAGAATGGGACTTCCAACAACTCCACTTCTATCTCAAGTAACAGGAGTTACCTGGGCATCTGAACACACTAACATAGTGAGATATAAAATCCTAGTAACGTAGATTACTAGTTTTATAAAAACTAATTAGTGGTTCAGCTGCATTACTAAGAATACAGAAAAACTTCCTTCATATTTATCAAATGCATACAACAATTAAGTGCAGTTCTTAACTAGCTAACATCAAGTACAAGATATTTCCACACATGGGTTCATATCATACAATTATACTGAGAAAGCTTTAAACAGGTAAAATAACCATTTTCTTTTGAAAGTATGCACATTTACCATCACATGATCATGTCAAATACCAGATCTCTCCAGGACCTGTACAACTGGCTAAACCATTACCATCAATAAAAGCAATATAATGAAACAGGACAAAACCCGACTTACCAATATAAGTAAAGTCCGCCCATATAAGGCACAGGAATTACTTAACATCCCAGGGCGTCCCCTGGTGTGCAAACAAAGTTAGAACCTTAGGCTCACCAGTCCCGGACTGGATTATCTCCTCACTAGTTGCTAGACAGCTACGTCCCGTACGCATTCCTAGCCAGCCTAGTGTGTCCTATCCATACCGATCATAATAATATAACATAGGTTTTCATAGGTAATGTTTATTCAGTTGCCAATCACTTGCCTATCCAGTGCATATTATTTGTCACAGTTTTGCCTCTCCAGGGCTTATGCATTCATTCACAGATGCATGCTAAAATGCCTGCCTCTCCATGGCATATCAGTTCACAAATGCATGCTAAATCTCAATTTCAGAGTTGAATGCCACACACTTAAATAGACTGCTTAAAACATGTCAACTTTGCATTTAGTCAATTCAAAGTCAAACAAAGTCAACCACAAAGTCAAATATAACTTGTGCAGCAAGTAACATGCATAACTTCTCATACAGGCATCCAAATGTCATGAAATTTCATCAGGGGCATCTTTATCATGTATTTAACAATTCAGCTGGTTTTTTAAGAAAGAAAACTACACTTTGACCCTCAATTTCCTCAATCTTTATAAAAAAGGTCCTCTTTCCAAAACAATTGAAATAAAGACAATTCCAAACAATTTAACTGCATCCAGTCACACAAATTAGTCATTTAGCATCCACTACACACATCCAGAAAGTTTCCAGTAGAATTCAACCAGAAATTGAGTCAAAATAAGAATCTTGGGATTCTTTCCAGTTTTTCTTTCAAAATGGTCCCTATTAAGTTGTTTCAAGCTGAGACAAAGTTACAGAAAGCTTCACAAGGCTAAATATGACTTGCTTGTACACTTTTCACAATAAAAAACAGAAGTGAATAGCAAACCAGTTTACTCTGATAAGGTAAGACTTCTTGTAGTGTAAGTAGTGTTTAGACTACTTACACTACAAGAAGTCTAATACTCAAGAGGTTAGGCTAGTCTAAACACAGTGTCAAGTTAACTATCTTAACTATTGTAACATCCTGAAAATTTAAACCTAATTTTGACCAAGATTTTTCTGTTTGACTTTTTGTTGTGTGTTTGATTAAACTTGTTTGTACTTGATTTTGCCTGTAAATAGGATTAGAAACCTTAGTTAGAGGTCAAGAGACCCAAAAATCAGGGAAAAAGTACTAGAGGAACCCTAACCCAAAACCTAGGGACCAAATTGAAAGAAAATCTCATTTTTAGCCCTCTTTGTTTTATTGAGTTAAAAAGAGTAGAAAATACCTATTTGACCCAAGAAAAGTACCCTAGGACACTCTAGAGACACCTAAGACTTGACTAAGGGACCCCAAGCTCAAGAAAAGTCCTGAATTGATACATTTTCTCCAGTAGAAATTTAGGGACTTAAAAGATAGAAATGGAAAATTTGGAATAAGGCACCCTAGCTTGCTTAAAGTCCAAGAAAGCCCAATTTAGCAACCCAAAGACACTCAAAACTACCCTATTAAGTACCAGCCAGAGACCACTATGACCTCTTCCAACCTTGTACACAGTACCCTAATATCGCATAGAGTCAAAATGGATAGGTGACTCCTCTCAAATAACTCAGATCACCCAGCTTTTAACAAAAGTAAGAAAACAGTGTTTTTATTTCATTTTAGTCCCTATTACTAGCTCTTTTTTGTTCTGGTTTCTGTCAAGCCCTGATTAACTTTCCCTCACTTGGCTAGGGTCAATTTTGACTTGCACAGCAAGTGAGTGCAGCCATATCATAACAGAAGTGAAGTTTATGCAGTGATTTTGCCACTTTCTTATCACTTTGTCCACTTAAAGGATTTTGGTGTTCTAAAAGCCAAACTAAGTACTTTTGGTCCCTTTCCTTTCTGGAAATACCCTCTTGGGAGCCTGGGGAGTGGGAGAAGTTGGCCTACCCTCTCAGAACCCGAGTACCCAACTTTTACAGTTGGAACTCCCACTTCCTAGTGCACTAGAGTTCCATTTTGCCTTGTGGTGTACTCTAAGATGCTCTGATTTTTCCCTCTCATTACTTAGCCCTTTTATTCCCTTACTATCTCTATCTTTCTCAGTTACCTAAGTTTAGAGGCCCTTTTCAAAATTCAGATCCTTATTTCCTGTTATTCCAAACCCTTTTTCCTAAATTTGCTATTTTCACTTTATAGAGCTAAGCTTACTAAGAAATCAGTTTCTCACTATCATTATCACTTAAACACACTAAAATTCTAGGAAGAAGAACTTAGATTAAATGATTATCTACTCCTGTCTAGTTTCAGAAACCATGAAACTCCCCCTTTACCCTTTAAGCCCTTCTTTCAATACACAGGTTAGATTTTAGCAGCCTTCCAACATCTTAAAGAAGTTAGGACTTCTGTAAATAGTATTTAGCAGCAGGGATGTAAGAAGGTAAGGTTTCTGATTGTTTGACAGCAAAGCATTCCAACAAAAATCATTAAAATGCCCATTTTTAGATGCTTAGACTTCTTAATCAAAATCTGAAATCTTTTAGGCCAATTCAGAGTTTTTTGGTTATTTAGAGGCTTAGCAATTCATATGAAAAACACAAATATAAGCAAACAGCAACTTAGTAGATTCACCAGCAAGTTTCAAGTCATCACAACTCCACAAATCCATTTCCTCTCAATTTTAAACCACAAAACCTACTATAACAGATTTCATATTGTGAATTAACATTTCTAAGGCCACTCAGAGGTTTATCAGCCATAAAATTTTGAAGCCTAAACAGTAGGAAATAGACTTATAGCAATTTGACAGTGAGCAAAATCAGAAAAAGCAACTTAACAAAGGAAAATTTCTCAGCTTTTCAATTGGAGATTCTTTACTACTGAAATCGAAGTTTAAATAGGTGATTTGTTCTGATTTCTAGTACTTTATAGTCCTATTATCTATTACTAATTTACTCTAATCTAGCTCGAAGCCCAGCCTACCAGAAATCACAGAATACAGCACCATACATTTTACACCAGAAAATAGAGTTCTGTCATTTTCAGCAGACTTCCAAGGCCATGATCAGCTATACAGCAGCCTTGGATGAACCATGCATTTGGGGGTTATTAAATTACATTCTCTCACCTTTCTTTTGAATACTTACACGCTCAATTTGGTTAAGAATCGAGAGAGTTATGCTCTCTTGAAGCTACACTGCCCAAAACAGGGCTTCACATGGCAGCAACGAAAAAAGAAGGTCAGAGAGCCTTATACCATCACCATTGATGGATGCTCTTGACTCTGAGATGAAGAAGGAAGGGTAACAATATGTTACTGGGATTTTATATCTCACTACGTTAGTGTGTTCAGATGCCCAGGTACCTCCTTCTACTTGAGATAGAAGTGAAGCTGTTAGAAGTCCCATTTTTGGGTTACTTCCAGATACTGAAGGCCATCAACATCCTCCTCTTCTTCCCCTCGGTGGACATGAACACCCCTGGGACCTAAAAAGGGATGCCTGATGGATAGCTAGCGGAAGAGCTGACTTAGGAGTCACACTTATTTTGGACTATGAAGCTAACTATTTAGGCCTGCGTGCCACTAACTATTAAACTTATTCATGTATATATATGGATGTATGCGGTAGACTTAGCTTATATACTGATTAGGTAAATGCATAGAGCTTAGTACCCCGCTTTATCTGAATATCCTTGTATGTGCTGAAAATGATATTTGGGAGAGCGCGAGAGTAACAAACACGTAACTTCTAGTTTCTTAGGTTAAATAACCAACTGAGAGTAAACGATCCTTGGGGTAACACTTGACTTTTAATACTCCCATATGAAAAGAAAAGAAAAAAAATTGGACCGAGATTTTAAGAGTTAAATTAAATAACCTTATTCTGCAAATAAAATCAATTAAGAAACTAGGACGTTACATTATGGTATCCCAAAGTGGAAAAATTGATAAGAAAGTGGTAAAATCACTGCATAAACTTCATTCCTGTACTGGTATTATTATGATCTGTATGGAAAGGACACACTAGGCTGGCTAGGAATGCGTCCGACTTAGTTGTCTCGCAACTAGTGAGGAGATAATCCAGCCCGGGATGGGTGAATAAGAATCTTGGGATTTTTTTCCAGTTTTTCTTTCAAAATGGTCCCTATTAAGACTCAATTCCAATTCTGGGTTGTTTCAAGCTGAGATAAAGTTACAGCAAGCTTCACAAGACTAAATATGACTTGCTTGTACAGTTTTCACAATCAAAAGCAACACAAAAACCCTATTTTTGCAGTAAAAGCTCTTTCCTTTAAAATATTTTCAAGAAAAGTGATTCTAGTGTCTAAATATAGTTAGAGATCACTCTAACCTCTTCCAACCCTGTACACAATACCCTAATATCACATAGAGTCAAAAGGGATAAGTGACTCCTCTCAAATAACTCAGATCACCCAGCTTTTAATAAAAGTAAGAAAAATAGAATTTTTGTTTCATTTTGGTCCCTATTACTAGCTCTTTTCTGTTCTAGCTTCTGCAAGCCCTAAATAACTTACCCTCACCAGGCTAAGGTCATTTATGACTTGCACAGCAAGTGAGTGCAGCCATATCAGTACAGGAATGAAGTTTATGCAGTGATTTTGCTACTTTCTTATCAATATTTCCACTTAAGGGGTTTTGGTGTTCTAAAGACCCATCTAAGTCCTTTTGATCCCTTTTCCTTCCTGGAAACACTCCCTTGAGAATCTAGACAATGTAAGAGATTTCCAAAACCAACATAGTAAAAAAAATACGAAAAGAGTGCGCAGCGAAAGCTTAATTGGCAATAGACCACATAAGGGAGAACAAACTCGAAGGAATACCAAAATAGTTGGAATTAGTAGGAAATCCAAGAGAATACAATTTCGAGGACGAAATTTCTATAAGGAGGGGAAATTCTAAGATCCCGCGTTCAAAATACAAATTTACTAGATTATTTATTCTAATTAGAATATGGAGTTATACACGTAAATAAATAAAATTAAATTTAGACAAATTAAATAAGAGAAATGGGACTTAATATTTAATAAATAAAACTAAGAATAAAGACTTAAATAATAAACAAATAATTGGAATTGTAATATTTGATTTAATTAATAAATTTTGGAATCTTGGATTTTATAAATTAAAAAGGGATTAAAATGATAACAATACAATACTTAAACCTATAAGGATTAAATTGTAAGAAAAGATAAAATGAGGATTTCTTGGGCCATAAATAAAATCAAGGCTTAATAAGTAAGTCACTAATGACTTCTATAAGTCAGTAATAATATCTATTTTAATTAATAAGAAATATATTAGTAAAAATGTAGGGACTAAATTGCAAAGATTTCGTAAAAGCACTTATAAATTAATATCTTTACCACTAATTAATGATTTGTTAAGGAACCACTTAATCCCACGATTAGTCACCAAGCTAGGTGTCACCATGAGACTTAAAGAGGATTAGAGTGAGGACACCACACTTATGAGTCATCAAGTTAGGTGTCAATTAACCAACAAAGTGGGATTTAGTGGTTGACACCTCATTAAAACCATGCATCATCACATATGTCATCAACTTAGCCATTAAGTTATAAAGAAGGGGAAACCGTGGGAGGGGGCTAAATCATATACAAGTAATATGAGTCATGAAAATAGGTGGCAAGAATATAACAAACCTAGTGTAAAAGCTTGGCATCTCATTAAAACATGCAAACTTAATGATGATGCCTACTTACTCTACAAGCTATTCATCACTAAACTAAAATTCAATAAAGTAGCGTTTAGACTTCGAGCAAAGTTAAGGCAACTTAGAAAATGAATAATTGAACTTTAGAACACTCGAGATCAGAACTGATCACTAAGATAAACCTCTGACTCAGTAATGAAAGAACTTCCAATTTAAAAGCTGCAAAATTGACTTCTGATAAGCTACTGTTTTGAATTTGTTTGCCAACAACCTGCTGTAATCCTACCTCCTAATGTTTATACTGTAAAAATGTGGCTAGTGAACCCCTGAATGCCCTGTAAAAAAATGTTAGATTGTTGGAATGGAATGTCCTAAAATAAGCTATGTGGGTTAAATAGTAAAAATGGACATATAATGTTCTGTTGTGGTTTGAACTGGCTGATATATTGCTGGTGCTACTGTTTGCTGATGTTTGAACTGTCACAAAAGTGTACTAAGCCTCTAAGTACCTTAAAAGCACTGAATTGACATAAGTGATTACTAATAAATGGTCAAATAGCTAAATCAATCGAAAAAGGGCCTTTCATGATTCTGTTTGATGTAAGTTTGCTGTGAACTACTGAAAATCTTATTTTTTGATATACATGCTGTCTTATACTACCTTATGAAAATCTTGAATGTATTGAATTGCAAAAAACATACAAAACACAACTTGGGAATTGAGTTGGGAGTTCATATGGTGAGAGTGGAGTAATAGCTGCTTCTTTCTTTGGAAGAACATCCACCAACTACACCCAAGGTCTAATTTTATAGTTTTGGTAGTGTGTCTAAGTGGTGAGAAGGATAGGAAGTTGATACCTGCTAAATCCAGTCTATGAGGGGGAGAATGGCAAAAGTGTGAGCAAATGAATTTAGGGTAATAAAGAATAGGGCATGAACTTAAAAAGAGAACCTCTAATCTAGGGAAAAAATGAGTAAGAAAGAGGCAGTAAGGGAATGAATAGGGGCTGAGTGAGTGGATGGTAGAGTTAGGATACCCTTAGAATATAAAAGAGACAAGTGGAAAACCTTAGCGCATATTGTAACATCCTGAAAATTCAAAACCTAACTCTGACCAGGTTTTGTGTTTGACGTTTCAATGGTGTGTTTGAGTGAACTTGTTTGTGCTTGATTTTGCTTGTAAATAGGATGAGAAACCTTAGTTAAAGCAAAACTGACTTAAAAATCAGGGAAAAAGTGCTAGAGGAACCCTAACCCAAACCCTAGGGACTAAATTGAAAGAAAACTTAGTTTTAGCCTCTTTGTTTCATTGGGTTAAAAAGAATAGAAGAGACCTATTTGACCCAAGAAAAATACCCTAGGACACTCTAGAGACACCCTAAGACTTAACTAAGGGACCCCAACCTCAAGAAAAGTCCTGAATTCACACATTTTCTCCAGTAGAAATTCAGGGACTAAAAAGATAGAAATGAAAATTTTTAAATAAGGCACCCTAGCTTGCTTAAAGCCCAAGAAAGCCAAATTTAGCCACCCAAAGACATCCAAAACTTCCCTATTAAGCACCAGCCATAAGACTTAATAGAAAATTAAAGAAATTAGGCAAGTTACACAATTTAAAACTAAAATAAATAAGAATTAAACATCAAATTAACCCCTTAAATGTTACCCTTTTGCTTGGTAACCGAAATTACCAATTTAAAGAGCCAATTAAATACCTAATTATAACCTTAGCTACAGACAACACCTTTAGACAACTATATACAGAGGTAAAGAATCAGAATAGAAACTTAAAAACCTAAATTTAACATGCTACAATGCCATATAGGAGCCACATTCCCCACTTCACTTAAATTAGTTCTACCCGAGGCCTAACCAGCAATTAAGCCATCCAAACAGCCCCTAGCTCATTGCCAGCACACACCATTAGGTGTCCATGGGATAAATAAGCTGAATTAGGAGCTGTAATTTAAGTGTTGTATCCCCTCTTGTATTACCATAGTTTAGTCCAATGAAGGTCATAAAATTTAAAATGGCAATTATTTCATCTTGTATCATCATAATTTATTCGTATGTGGGTATCTGTATTATTACAATAAAATAATACTAATAGATTTGACATAAGCTAAATTACATGTAATTTTAAAAATTAATTTTTTAATGTAAACTAATTCCCTATTTTCAATTATCTTCTATCTTGTATTTTATATTGTATAATTTTAGGGACTAATTTTTTTTTTTTAAAAAAAAAAAACTCTAAACCATTTGTTAGAAGGTCTTCAGTGGTGACCAAAAGTCGCTGCTGAAGACATGTCTTTGGTGGCGACAAAAAGGTCGCTGCTGAAGACATGTCTTTGGTGGCGACTAATGTCGCTGCTGAAGACATGTCTTTGAGATTAAAGACAAATACATATAATAAATATATTAGAATGACATTATATAACAAAAGGTGATATATGGCTTAGTGGTTGCTGTAGAAATTATCATGCATCACGTCCTGACTTCGAATCCGTCTATGCGCCATTTTTCAAAAATATAAGGTGGTGGTGACCGTCGGCCGGCGGAGGTCTGGCAAACGGTGGTCGTCGCCGGCCGATAGGAGGTGGTCGTTGCCGGCCGGCAGAGGTTCGGCAGACGGTGGTCGTCGCTGACCGGCGGAGGTCGTTGCCGGCGGTTGGAGTTTCGGTAACTACTTTTAGTGGCGACGAAAGCTTGCTATTGAAGGTCTTGTGTGGCGACTAAATGTCGCTGCTGAAGACATATTTTTGGTGGCGACTAAAAAGTCGTTGTTGAAGACATGTCTTTGGCGGTGACATTTGTCGCTGCTAGACATGTCTTTGGTGGCGACTAAAATGTCGCTGCAGAATGTCTTCTGCAATGCGATTATTGGCGGCGACCTTGCAGCGACTAAAATGTCGTCGCCAATGATCATTGGCGGCGACTTTTTGGTCTTCGGTGGCGACAAAAGTCACCGCCGAAGACCTTTTTTTTTTGTAGTGTTAGGAGCTTCTTGGGATTAACCGGGTACTATAGGAGGTTTATTAAGGGATTCTCTGAAATTGCCCTCCCTATGACCAGATAGACCCGTAAGAACACTCCTTTCAAATGGTCAACAGAGTGCGAGACAAGTTTTCAAACACTGAGAGATAAATTGACCACACCCCCTGTGCTTACCATACCTGACCCATCGGAGCTTTTCGAGGTATACACTAATGCCTCAAGGAAAGGACTTGGCTATGTGCTTATGCAGAATAAGCAAGTGGTAGCGTATGCATCACGACAACTTAAGCCAAATGAAGAGAACTACCCTACCCATGACCTAGACTTAGCGGCCGTAATCTTTGCAGTGAAAATTTGGAGACATTTACTATACGGAGCTAAGTTTACAATCTTTTGGGATCATAAGAGCCTTAAGTACCTTTTTGATCAAAAGTAGTTGAACATGAGACAGAGGAGATGAGTAGATCTATTGAAGGATTATGATTTTGAGATTAAGTACCACCTAGGAAAAGTCAACGTAGTTCCCGATGCCTTAAGTAGGAAATCTATTCAGTTAGCCCATTTAATGGTCAAGGAGATGAAAATGATTGAGAAATTTAGAGACCTAGGCTTGAATACGGTGTTGGCTGATGAAAAATTAGAGATGAGTGAGTTTCGAATAAAGTGCGACTTGAGGGCTCAAATCAAGGAAGCCCAAATTAAGGATGAGAGTTGCCCAACAAAGGCAAGAGAATTATGCCAATTAAAGCAGGAAACCACTGGAGTTCAATAAGGGAGACCATGTATTCCTCAAGGTAACCCCAATGACAGGCATAGGAAGATCACTAAAAGCGCGAATCCGCGATTCATAGGTCCCTATCAAATTCTTAAGAGAATTGGCCAGGCAGCATATCAAATAGCCTTACCCCCAAAGTTGTCTTACCTCCACATGTGTTCCATGTTTCTCAACTCTGTAGATACATTCCTGACCCTTCACATGTACTCAAGACTGAGCCAGTAGAATTGAAAGAAAATTTAACTTACCCCTCAGTCGCTGTGAAGATTCTAGAGTTTGAGAACAGGCAACTCAGGAGCAAGACCGTTCCATTAGTCAAACTGTTGTGGCAAGATGTTTCGACACAGGAAATGACTTGGGAACGCGAAGAGGATATGAGACAACAATATCCAGCATTGTTTGCAGGTATATTTTAAAATTTTGGGGACAAAATTCTAATTAGGAGGGGAGTATTGTAACATCCTGAAAATTCAAAACCTAACTTTGACTGGATTTTCTATTTGACTTTTCTGTTTTGTGCTTGACTGAGTTTGACTATGTTTGTTTGTGCTTGCAAATAGGGTGAGAAACCCTAATTAGAGGAAAACAGAATTAAAAAGTAGGAAAAGTACCAAAGAAACCCTAACCCAAAACCCTAGGGACTAAATTGAAAGAAAAACCTAGCTTTTGCCCTCTTTGTTTTAATGAGCTTAAAAGAGTAGAGAAGGCCTATTTGACCCAAGAAAAATACCCTAAGACACTCAAGAGACACCCTAAGACTTAAGTAAGGGACCCCAACATCAAGACTAGTCCTGAATTGGCACATTTTCTCCAGTAGAAATTCAGGGACTAAAATGATAGAAATGAAAATTTTCAAATAAGGCACCTTAGCTTACTTAGAGCTCAAGAAAGCCCAATTCAGCCACCCAAAAACATTCAAACCTACCCTATTAATTACCAGCTATATGAATTAATAGAGAATTTAAGAATTTCAGCAAGTTACTCATTTTAAAATTAAAATAAATGGGAATTAAACACCCAATTAAATCATTAAGTGTCACACTTTGCTTGGTAACCGAAAATACCAACTTAAATAGCTAAATTAAATACCTAAGTGTAACCTTAGCTGTACCCTACACACTTAGGCACCCATACACTGAAGGAGTAGCTAGAATTAGAGCTTAGGAACCTAAATAGCACATGTCGCAATTCAATTAAGGAAGCCACATAACCCACTCTACCTAATTGGAGGTAAACCGAGATTAGCAAGATATTAGCCCATCCAAACAGAGCCTAAACTAATGCCAACAACACCTGTGAGATTTCCACGGAATAAGCAAGCAAAATTGAGGGCTGGACACCTCGCAATTACATGCATAAGCCATGATTAATCCTCACATGACCACACCTCTATTTAAAGGAGTGAGACTAAGGCTTAAGCACATCCAGCAAACTAACTCCGAAATTGAGAGTTGAGAAGTGAGGACGAGAGAGACCAGAGGCTATGGAAGTGCAAGAGGAAGCTGGGAGCTCGAATCCAGCAGCTGGAAAGCAAGCAGAAGGCCAGAAAACGCAGATACACACACACACACCAAGGAATCCACCATCCTTCAAGCTTGGCCCAAGGTTTTCAGAGGCTCAAACCTTTCTTCTTTGTCTGGAAATCAAAGGCAACGTAGGGTTACACTTTCTTCTAATTCTAAGAGTCAAAAGCATCCATCTAGAGTGATGGTATAAGGCTTTATGACCTTTTTCTCGTTGCTGCCATTTCTGATCCCTGTTTTGGGCAGTGTTGCTTTAACAGAGCATAACTCTCTCGATTCTTAACCAAATTGAGCATGTAAGGTGTCAAAAGAAAGCTAAGAGAACATAATTTAATAAACTCAATTTCATGTTTCATCCAAGGCTGTCGTACTGCTGATCGTGGCCTTGGAAGTTACTGCAAAAGATAACCCCTGTTTTCTGAAGTGTGAATTTGTGCTTCTGTTTTCTGTAATTTCTGGCAAGCTGGGTTTCGAATAAGTTTAAGGAAATTAAGTAATAGATAAATGGACTATAAAACACTAGAGATTAGGACTAATAACCTAATTGATGTTCTGAATCTATAGTGAAAATCCTTACTTTAAAATTGCAAAGTTAGGACTTTTGAAGGATGTTCTGTTTTGAGTTTTCCTTGCTGTCAAGCTGTGAAATCTCTCTTTTTCTAGTATCTATGATGTTATATGTGTTTACTGAACTTCTGAATGCCTTATAAGTACTGAGTTTACTAAAATGAATCTGCTAAAACAAGTAGACAGTCTAAAAAGGCAAAAATAGACCCTTGATGTTTATGTATTGGTTTTATCTGGTGATAAACTGCTAGGAGTAGAGATGGAAGTACCCTCACCTTGGCCAACCTTCCATGCAATCCTCTCCTGTAACTTTAGTCTCCTCAGAGTCCCTGTTGCACTCTATCGTGTGTCGTTGTTCCTATAAGAACAACATTTACTACATTAAGGTTATTACTTAGCTTAACTTGTTATTTATCTCTCCATTACTCTCACGTGTCGTCCATGGTTGCCACAGAGTCAATCTCTTGGTCTTATTGGACTTCTCTATCCCAACTTATGTGTATCCTTCCTCGGACACTTGACTTACTCGAATATAACACTCTACTTGAGTGTTTCACTTACTTGGATTTGAGTACTAGACCTCTATCTACCTTGTATTCGCATCTAATAAAGTTTATCTAGCTTGGTTGGATGGAATCCTAATTTTAGGAAGGTCTAAGCATTTTAAATCAACTTATGTTCCTACTCGGTTTCTAAGAAATCCAGTTTCTAAACCTCAATATACCTCCAATTTATCCCACTTAAGGTTGCCTAAAGGTTGTGACAGTTTAAGGTTGAAATTCAAGAAGTTGGACTTCGTTTACTTCGTAAGTTTCTATTCTTGAGGGACAAGAAGACATTTGGAATGATTTTAATCCTTAAAAACATGGTTGGTGGTGTTCTAAGAAGTTTAGGATTGAAAGTAGAAGGTTCGGACGCCCCGGATTTGCAAAAAAAATGAATTTTGGGCATGCTGGGTAGAGGCCTGGCGCTATAGCGTCGACTCTGGCGCTATAGCGTCGACTCTAGCGCTATAGCGCCGAGCTGCTGCCCAGCAGCTCTTGGTACACCAGAGAGCTAGCGCTATTGCGCCGGTTCGCAGCACAACAATTCGTTTGCTGTGTTGTGGGCTAGTTTGGGCCCGTTCCGGCCCCCTTCCGCCCCCGGCTTCGACTCCGCACCCCACGGGTTTTGTTCACCTACATATATACTACATTTAGGAAGTCCTACAACTCAAATCCAACTCCGATTCGTCGCCAAATCGTTGATCGTTCGAGATTGGGAAAAATGGGTTTTATAAACCCCAAACTCTTCTAACTTCGAATCCGGCCAAATCCAACGATCTAGCCTCGAATCCTAACCCCAATGAGTGTTCAAGAACACTTTAGAAACATTATTCTATCCTCGAATCCACCCAAACTCGGATTCTCAACTCAATTCCAAAAATGAAGAAAATGGGAACTTGGAGAAAATCGGGTGTTATACCAACCTTAACTCGAGAGATTGAGAGGAGGAAGATGATGAGGATGATCTCCGGCTCCTCCTCCAAATCCGGCGAGATTCCCGCCGGATTTGCTCTCCCATCCAAGCCCTAGCTCCCTCTCTCTCTCTTCTCCCTCTCTCTCCTTTCCTTCTCTTTCTTTCTTCTCTACCTTTCCTTCTTCCTCGTGACTCCATCCCTCTCTCTTTTTCCCTATTATTTTCTTTCTTTTCTTTTATTTAATTAAAATTAACATATAATAATAATAATAATAAAATCTGAAAATAATAATAAATAATTAAATAAGTAACTAACATGTATTTTTAACTTAATCCCTTTCCCTATTTAATTCAGGTTTCTAATTTCTTAGGTACCGAATTAAATCCCAAAAATTATTTTCTACTTCTTTTCTTTCCCTTTTTATTTTATTTTAAACCTCGAAAAAATTTTCGGGTATTACAATCCTCGAAAAAAAAATTCCTTTCCGGTTTCTTTTAACTTTCATAATTTTCCTATATTCTTTTTAAGGTTTTAATTCCTAGCCCCGGAATAAATCCTTCTTTAATCCTCAAAATTTTTAAATAAATCATTCTTTAATCCTCGAAATTTTTCGGGGTATTACATTCTTCCCCCCTTAAGAAATTCGGTCCTCAAATTTCATCTCTTTCGTGGGGTTATTGGCTTGTTGCCATCCCTTGGCTCAATTTCATCTATGGTTTCTCTCAACGTGGAAGTTTTGCCGTTTTGCCCAACGTTTCATCTTTCTTTTCTAGAGACTCAAGGTCTCTATCTGGTTTCTACATATTCTTTCTGTGATTGTTTGTATTCCTAGTTTTGTAGTTAATCACCCCTCCGCTAGGTGTTGACCAACAGACCCTATCTGTCGCCGTATCCTTCCTCGAGGATACCTAACTTTCCTAATTTCAATTCACTTTGTGCTACTAATTTTGTAATCGAGGTTCTGGCACGTACCACATGCCATGCTCCAATTTAGTTCTCCGAGGAGTTAGCTATTGCCTTCTCTAGTGAGGCTTACATTGACTCAATCTGCTTGTCTGACTAGCTACTTTCATATTGACTTCTTATATCCGTCTTGGAACACGCCAAGATACTAGCTATTTGCATAGCACACTAGGTTCTATTTCTATAAACTCTAACTGACGAAGCACTCCCCTACATCGGAGTCCCCGTACCTTAGTATCCTCTTCTACCAAGCAGCTACCCTTCTGCTGGTATTCCCCCGATATATTCTTTGTAAACGACTTCTCCAGAAAAGTCCGTTTACATCTTACTACACCCTCTACTCTACATCTAGACTTACCGCTTACACGGCATACACCCTACGTAGGTGTTTATAATTTGTGCCATCAGTGTACCCAACCCTTCTGAGGTTGTTACACTTACTACCGACTCGGTTTACCCTACTCGTGTCCTAACGAAGCTAAATGCCATGGCACTAGCACAACTACGTATTACACTTATCATTTCTCTACCAAACAGTAAAGGGTCTTTCCTTTATGACTCGCGTTTCCCTTTCTTTTCCGGACTTCTACACTTACCCTTAGTGGTTTCCATAACCACTTCAGGTTACTCCCTATCGACATCCTATGTCTGACTGACTTAGACTCTTCTCTGACTACTACTTGTAGTCATTTCTGTTTATAATGAAAACTCACCAGTTTCCTCCTTACCATCATACTCGTTACTCTGCCTCAGCCTCAGTTCGGTCTTCACATACGAAGACCTCGCTTAACACGACTATGACTGTGGACCTATACCATCCTCAGGTTAGTCCACTTAGAGTTGCACATCATATGCTAAGTCTACTCGTTGGGTTTCCGTTGGCTTTTACCCCAACTTGGCCCACTCGGAATCCTCAACTCACTTAGATCCTGTATTCCTACTTGGAATATTTGATCCGTCAACTCCAGCATGAACCTTTCCGGGCATGCCCTACTCCCTTTGACCAAACGGGATCCGCTCCCACGGTTTGACTCTTTCCTTTCTTACGGTGTGGCGTATGTTCACGAACATATACCGCCTCTTGCAAGTGTGTTACCCGTTGGGTTCCAATCGCCCCTAACGGTAGCATACCTGTTATATCATTTTGGCTCGCATCCCCAAATGCTTGCCCGACTCTGTTCCCGTATTCGCTTTCTTCTTTTCCATTTCGTACCTACGTGGTACTCTTTCTTCGAGTATTTCTCAATACTCGTTACTCACTAAATTCTCCTTCTCGATTAACCGTCCTTACGATTAATTTTTCCCTTTATGGTACCCACATGGCCATTGATATGTTTGGTTTGTCCACTCAGTCTCCACCCATACACGGGCTTCAGAAAAACGGATTTACGGTTCACTAACCTGTGGAATTAGCTTACCTAGCTATGTCCACTACAATATGTGTACTATACATACACTTACGGTAGTAGTTGGTTCTCCACCTCCTACTTGACTCTTATCCTATGGGGTCCCATAGGCTTCCGCTCTTCCCCCTTATGGGACTACTTATCCCTATCTACTTTCTCTCCCCTCGGGCCTCGACGAGTCCCCTTGGGGTTTATCTCTTACGTTGTCTCGTTCGAGAGCTATCTACCGCAATAGCACTCATTTTTCTTATCTCTAGACGGTATCCGAAGGTTTGCGCCCATTCCCACTTCTAGGCCTGCTTCGGTCTAATACTTTCGGGTCCATTATCACCCTATGGCCCCTTAATTGGTAACCCTTAGGTTTACCGGTATACTCCCTTGGCACTTTAGCACTCTCTAGTGCTCTTCGATGTCTACTTAACTTTAATCACTTTAAGCGAGTGATTTCTCAACTACTTCTACCACCCTTATACAGCTTACCTGTAAAAGGACTATTGTTTGGTAGGGTATTGGTCACATGAGTTAGTTTTCTTCTAGGCTTTTTTAAAAAAATATTAATTCAAGTTTATTTCTTAGAAAATGACGCCTAAGGTTTTCGTAAATGATTAGGGTTTAACCAATTGGAATGACACAATTGAGAAAGAGTTTTCATGAAAATTTGTCTTCCAATGGTTACCCTAGTATTTTCAAAAAAAAAAAAGTTTGAGGGTCTTTCATAATCTCTAATCCGAAAAGACCAAAAAGATTTTTTACAAAAAATTTCTCATGTGATCAATATCCTATTCTTTATACTGTTCCTTAAGCAACCCAAGAGAGTTTGGTTGGGCTTAATCCCTTCTTCTCCCCCTTGTTTGTTAAGGAACTAGCAGTTCATGGATCGAGCGCGGGGTTGGACTAAGCTCCTTCCCTGTGCCTTACCATTTACTTTGTTTCATGGTCGGCATATGGTCACGCTCTACACGTTTACATATGCCCCTGCTTCTTAACATCTATCTCTACGGCATATGGTTTGGCCATTTTGCCCTTCCATATACCGTATCCTGATTTTCTAGTCCGTAGACTTCTACCTCTATACTATGGCATATACCACCTCTTTTCTGCTTACTTTCTAGGAAGGATCACTCACCTCCTTCAGCCATAGCATACCGCACAGTCGTGACTCATTCTCGTGGTCATCTTCCTGTCGGTCTTATGCCCCCTGGCCCTGTTTTTTTTTTGTCTGTAACATTCCATTTCAATCGCCCCATGGGCTTACTTTCTTTTCTACACGCCAAGCGTGTCTTTTCTTCCACTTTACAAACCATTCCTAGCCTGAACTACCATTCACTGCATATTTCTATTCTACATGCATTCCATACTATAATCAAACAACTTATGCCTATACCATAGCACACAACGCGCCGCTAACAGAGCAGACGCATCGTCTCATTTGACACCTGCAACAATGACACATTGTAGCACATTCCTGCCTACAATTCACCCAAATGTGTCTGTGTCTAGATAGCATCCTCCATGGATGTCTCCTTTCCCTATTATGGCGTCCTAAAGTTCCTGGGGTCACTACCACCCCACCTTATGACTTAGTGCTCATTGGCACTTGTGTACTGTACAGGTTATATGCTTTGCATAGAATTTCACATACAAATTCTATGTCTAAAGCGATGACTCGAAACAATTTATGACACAATATCCTGAGCAACCTCACAAGTGCCCGTCGGAACTACCATTACGTCCGGATTCGTAATGGACAGCCCAACTGACACCCGAGACTACTAGTTAGCTTCACACCCTTAAAGAACAACCTGTCTCTGATACCAAGTTTGTCACGACCCCCGTTTAGAGGACCGTGACCGGCACAGACACCGGGAATATCCCTGTGCCTGTAAGCCTTATCACCTAATTGACAGAATATCTATTATTGAAAATACATCCACATGCAGTATAATACCATGGCTACACCGAAATGGTGGCCTATCCTAGGCAAGCAAATCCACGGCCAGTGCCGCTTCAAGATATAGATATAGGAAAACACACATAATACATAACCTGTGTACTGGCTACACATCTGAAGATGCTGCCTATCCTATTCACATGCAACAGTTATATGTATATATATATATTTTGAAAACAAGTTTTTCCTGCATCGTAATCTAACGGATCCTGATCTTTAAGGTGTGTGAAGCTGACAGTTCTAGATTTAGTAAAACAGTCTAATTGGGTACATCTACCCTTTACTTTATGATACAATGATAAAGTAAATTAAATTACAATTACATTTTATTCACCCACATGAACAAGTTGTGGGTCTTGCAAAGTGTTGCTCAACTCTCGCTCCACCGAGACTTCTTCCACCTGTACTTACCCTGTCTCTGTGGAGTAAAAATGAGGTGTGAGTCTTAACCACGCGACTCAGTGAGAACTCTCCCATCCCCGGAGCCAGGCGGGTACCATAGCCTAGGTTTGGGAGTCATACACAACCACATGCAAAAACAACCCGTTAGCATACATTCTAGGTGATCACACAACAATCAGAGATTTCACCCAAACACGCACATGCATTTAATAACTGTAAACATGCAGCAGTTTATTCCATGTCATTAATCAGCAAGTAAACATATTACATATAGTTCCGGCTTTTACTTACTGGTCTTCTCACGTTTGAGCATGTCTGAATCAAACAAGACGTGCAGTGACGTAATCCTGTACGTTACCACTACGCTGCACAATCGACAATTATATGCAAACACAGGCAATTTGTACATACACACAGATGCTAAACATACATCTACTTAATCTCCCCAACTCTGGGGTATCCACTAGCCACTACATGGCTTTTCTACTTCGAACCCGTGCACTCGGGCTACTGGCCACCATGTGGCAATTATACTTAACCCATTCACTCGGGTACTGGTCACCTCGTGACAATTCTGTTAATCAAACAATACTTAACCCATTCACTTGGGTACTAGTCACCTCGTGACAATTCTAATAATCAAACACAATCAACTTCTATCTATCAAACAACTGATACGTAGCCACCACGTGACACGTCCTGACCCCTTGCTGCAGGGCAATAGCTTGAGCCCACTCGTCCATTATCCAACTAGGCCACATGGCGGGCATGGCACGACGTCTCGAAGCATGGCCACTGACACACCCTGGACCAACTCCACAGGATTATTTCTCTTTTACTAGCCTAGGCTCACGGTTCACCAGTAGGTTCCTCTCATGTCTCCTTTCCTTAGTCTCACATATTAATAGGATTCTTTGTATCTTTCCCGAAGGATCAATAATTCTTCTCCTTATTAATATGTACAAGTATCCTCAACAGGATATAACTCATATACCCGTCCAGATGCACTCTCTAAGCCTCGCGCTATCATCATAGCAATATAAATCCTTTCTGACCCTATTGCCAGGATAGGGCAATGACCATCATCATGGTGATTATAAAAATGAGGTCTCAAGTGCCATCTGACGTTGTTCTAGTCGATGTCTCACATTGCTAGCATAACCAAATACAAAACCCACCAATAACTCCCTTTGCATGATTTTAATTTAAAGTTTAGCCCTTCCGTACAAGGACTATTGCCATCGTCGTGACGAGTTTTCAAAATAAAGTTTAGCCCTTCCGTACAAGGACTCTTGCCACCGTCGTGGAAAAGATTTAATAAAATACTCATCATGCCTCCGGAGTGTATGAGTTGGATTTGTGACACACCAATCATAGCAAACAATTACACTCTACTACTATGTCTTCCTATTCAAGCTATTTTCCGCAACCTATCTTCTAGTTCTTTTAATCTTTTAGCATTCTATACCTCTAGCTAACACATACCAGACAAGCGGAGAATATATATACTCATGTAATCCACATAAGCATACAACCCTAGGAGCAGAGATGGAAGTACCCTCACCTTGGCCAACCTTCCATGCAATCCTCTCCTATAACTTTAGTCTCCTCGGAGTCCCTGTTGCACTCTATCGTGTGTTGTTGTTCCTATAAGAACAACATTTACTACATTAAGGTTATTACTTAGCTTAACTTGTTATTTATCTCTCCATTACTCTCACGTGTCGTCCATGGTTGCCACAGAGTCAAGCTCTTGGTCTTATTGGACTTCTCTATCCCAACTTATGTGTATCCTTCCTCGGATACTTGACTTACTCGAATATAACATTCTACTTGAGTGTTTCACGTACTTGGATTTGAGTACTAGACCTCTATCTACCTTGTATTCGCATCTAATAAAGTTTATGTAGCTTGGTTGGATGGAATCCTAATTTTAGGAAGGTCTAATCATTTTAAATCAACTTGTGTTCCTACTCGGTTTCTACGAAATAACACTCAAATATACCTCCAAATTATCCCACTTAAGGTTGCCTAATGGTTGTGACAGTTTAAGGTTGAAATTCAAGAAGTTGGACTTCGTTTACTTCGTAAGTTTCTATTCTTGAGGGACAAGAAGACATTTGGAATGATTTTGATCCTTAAAAACATGGTTGGTGGTGTTCTAAGAAGTTTAGGATTGAAAGTAGAAGGTTCAAACACCCCGAATTTGCAAAAAAAATGAATTTTGGGCATACTGGGCAGAGGCCTGGCGCTATAGCGCCGAGCTTCTGCCCAACAGCTCTTGGTACACCAGAGAGCTAGCGCTATAGCGCCAGTTCGCAGAACAGCAATTTGTTTGCTGTGCTGTGGGCTGGTTTGGGCCCGTTCCGGCCCCCTTCTGCCCCCGGCTTCGACTCCGCACCCCACGGGTTTTGTTCACCTACATATATACTACATTTAGGAAGTCCTACAACTCAAATCCAACTCCGATTCGTCGCCGAATCGTTGATCGTTCGAGATTGGGAAAAATGGGTTTTATAAACCCTAAACTCTTCCAACTTCGAATCCGGCCAAATACAATGATCTAGCCTCGAATCCTAACCCCAATGAGTTTTCAAGAACACTTTAGAAACATTATTCTACCCTCGAATCCACCCAAACTCGGACTCTCAACTCAATTCCAAAAATGAAGAAAAATGAAGAAAATGGGAACTTGGAGAGAATCGGGTGTTATACCAACCTTAACTCAAGAGATTGAGACGAGGAAGATGACGAGGATGATCTCCGGCTCCTCCTCCAACTCCGGCTCACCGGATTCCGACGAGATTCCCGCCGGATTTGCTCTCCCATCCAAGCCCTAGCTCCCTCTCTTTCTCTTCTCCCTCCCTCTCCTTTCCTTCTCTTTCTTTCTTCTCTACCTCTCCTTCTTCCCCGTGACTCCATCCCCCTCTCTTTTTCCCTTTTATTTTCTTTCTTTTCTTTTATTTAATTAAAATTAACATATAATAATAATAAAATCTGAAAATAATAATAAATAATTAAATAAATAACTAACATGTATTTTTAACTTAATCTCTTTCCCTATTTAATTCAGGTTTCTAATTTCTTAGGTCCCGAATTAAATCCCAAAAATTATTTTCTACTTCTTTTCTTTCCCTTTTTATTTTATTTTAAACCTCAAAAAAAAATTTGGGTATTACAATCCTCGAAAAAATTCCTTTCCGGTTTCTTTTAACTTTCATAATTTTCCTATATTCTTTTTAAGGTTTTAATTCCTAGCCCCGGAATAAATCCTTCTTTAATCCTCAAATTTAAATAAATCATTCTTTAATCCTCGAAATTTTCCGGGGTATTACACCTTCCAAATACAATACCCCTTCTAGTTAATCTTAGAGCTTGGCCCACTGCATCACCAAGCTCCGCCATCAACTAGCATATCTCCGTCCCGGAGATCTCCATCAGCGAAGCTCCCAGCAGCTCTAAGAGACCCCTGCTCTCTCACAACCAAAGGCAACCGCCAATGAGTGGCTCGCCCGCCTGGAGTACCTTTCATATGTCTTAGTTGAACACGGCCTCATACAAGTAATCACCTTGCCTAACGGCTTCCACGGACGTTAACACGGCGAACTACGTGGACTTTGATCCCTTCACAAGGGTATGTAGGCACCTAGGTTTCCACCTAAGGACAAGTCCCCTAAGGTTACGACCCATTGCGGTCCTTATTTTCAACTTAAAATTATCTGAACCGAAAATGACAGTTACAATGATAATTAGTATATTTCCTAATTCCCATTAGCCTCACAATTTCTTCCTTAGTCCTCACGCTTCATAATCCAAATTCTTCTTCAGATTCCAAAATCTTCTTCTACAATTTCAAAATCTTCTTGGCTCTTGCTATATCTTCTTTCTTCTACCATTTCTATTATCTTTTTCTTCTACAATCTACATCAACAATTTCTACACAAGAAAAAATCAACTTCCTATATCTTTGTCTTCTTTTTAGATCTGATCTTGCTTTTGTTATAAATGAGTCTAAGGATTAAGAACCACAGTTTGAGATTTTCAAATCCATCCTTATTTCATACCCTCCTTGACAATAATGGAACGAACTCAACAAGAATCAACAAAGAGAGTGAAGAATGGAGACTTACTTGCTAGAAGCCTAGAAGGAGATATTTGAATCAAGAAGGATTGGAAGGCCGATATTCTTCTTCTTCTTCTTTCAGATCCGCTCTAGCTCTGTTTTCATTCTGTTTCAATCTTTCAGATCTAGTTGCTCTTTTTTTTTTTGCTTTATATACTAAAAACGCAACGGCCGTAACACCATCCCGTGGCGGCGCAACAGTGTGAAAATTAGTCACACCGCAATTGCGGTCTCTTGTCGTTGCGGAACGGACCGCAACCGCAATATTGCGGCCGCAATTCGTGTTGCGGTCCGCAATTTGAAACCTTAAAGAGAAAAGAAAAAATTAGGGAATGGGAATGTTGGAGAAAATGATAATGTCATGTTAATTTGATGTAATATGAATGGAATAAAGATAAAATGACCATTTTACCCTTACATTAAAAGTGGAAATGGAATGAAAGTGGTTAAAAAAGTAAAGGCAAACACATAATTTCATCACATTACAAAAAGTGGGATTTGTTTAGGCTATGTTCTTTTGGTGCTCCTCTTTTCTTTCTAACAAACAAAGTGCACTTTTTACAATGTGATAAAATTATGTTTTTGTCCATTTTTTTACCCACTGTTATTCCATTCTCACTTTAAAGTAAAGGCAAAATGGTCATTTTACTCACTTTTATTCCATTCACCTCACATCATATTGACATAACATTTCTATTCCCTCCACTTTTTTCATTGTCATTCTCATTCACATTTCTTCTTCTTCTTTTTTATTTGCCCAAGTTTGCTACAGACCCTAACACATCACATAAGGACGATTAGGATTGTGTGAACTTTGAATAACCTTCATGCTGATTTCCATTACCTCTGCCTCTTGCTCGACCATAACGTTGCCTTTCTCCACCATGTTGATTGTTATATTGCCTGTTTCGAGACTAAAATTGAGAGTAAGGGTGGCAAAATGAATGGGTTGACTCAAATTTTGGTTGGGTCATAAATGAATCAATTTTTAAATGAGTTATAATGGGTCATGATTCATTAATTATGGGTCAAAACTATCAACCCATATCAACCCATTAATTTTTCTTTTTGTTATTTTATTTGATTTATTTTAATTTATTTGACTTATCACGACTCTAATTTATGTTTTTATCAATAAAAATAATTTTTTGTGGAATAACGTGATTATAATTTTTTTTAATGTAACAATAGCTACAATTAAGTTTATATTAAACTTTTTTTTTCATAAACTTCGTAATTAGATTAAATAATAACAAAGAGTATAAAATGTTGGGGATTCTCTCAAAATTAAGTTCGAGTCGCGTCGATTTGGACACTGTCCTTAAGAGATATTCCCCTATCCCTCAAGAATTAGATAGCGGCACTCTAACAGGATTAAATGAACTCGTCCCCGATGTTGCACACCGGAGGAAACAAGAACAGCAAAAAAATTTTTGAGACTCAAGTAGAACACAAAAATAAAAGGAACCCAAATTGTAGAGAGTATGTATCTATTTCTTATCTGATGCCACACCACTCTATTTATTGGTATGTGTATATATATATATATTAATATTAATTATGGAAAACGTGTCACGAAAGAAACGAATTGTACACCGTTAATAAAATTGCAACCTCTTGGCAACGTTCATCACCATAAAAGGTGAAAGGATCTTTGACACTTTCAAAGATGCATCAAACATATATGGTTCACCCTTTAACTAATATATAAATATATTATATGCATACACGTTATACCATGACTAAATATATATATATATATAATAAACATTTATTTAATTTATAGTAATAATAATAATTTAACAATTTATTATTATTACTATTATAAATTAACAAATATACAAGTTTGGGTCTCCTTTATTTTAGACAATGTAGAATTTTATTTGACATACACACTTGCACACATACATGTGCACTTATATTTACAACAATCCCCCACATGTGTCAAATAAAGAACCACATTTATCACTGAGTTTCGCTCATAGATATAACTATTGTATATAGTGTCTTTCCGACTATGAACTAGACCTAGACCAATAACACATAGTACACAGATATGTTAGTGAAGCTGGATTCTATGAACCAACAACTCTTGTTGTATACTAGAGGCATTAAGAGTTAGATTATACCCCCACATTTTTGCTGTTAACGACGTTTTTGCGCGTTACAAAGGCTTTGCGCGTGCCTGTTTCATAATGAATGCTCTAGAGGTTTTGCCAGAATCTCATAGGACCGGCCCCACTCCACATTTGTAGAGGTGATTTCACTTAAGTGTGTATCTGCAATTATACACGACCCCTTAGGAATATGAAATCATTAAGTTCCTTTGCACACCCTCACCAAAATGCAGTATAACACTATCTCACACCACAGGAAGGGACAAAATATTTAGTGCTACCAGAACTAACAGACGACTTGTTCTTTCCATTGAACCTTATTCATGAGATCACCAATCACAAAGGTTGGGTTGCCATCGTTGTTAATTTTCAAATTGGCCTAAGTCTCATTCCCCTCGATGTTTCAGTAATATATTTTCTTCCCAGAGGTTTAGTAAACGGATCCGCAAGATTTACCTCTGACATCACAAAATCAATTGAGATCATACCATCTTTGAGCAGTTGCCTAACAATATTGTGTCTCAATCGAATATGTCTGTTTTTTCCATTAAAGGTCTTATTTGTAGCAGTAGCTATTGCTGATTGGCTATCATAGTGTAATGACACAGATGGAGTTGGTTTGTCACCCAATGGAATATTTGGTAAGAAGTTTTTCAACCACTCAGCCTCAGTTCCAACCAAATCCAAAGAAACAAACTCAAAATCCCTTGAGGATTTAGTTATAATACTTTGCTTGGCTGACTTCCATGTGACAGCACCACCACCAAACATGAACACATAGCCACTAGTGGATGTTGTCTCATCTGAATCAGAAATCCAGTTAGCATCACTGTATCCTTCTAATACAACGGGAAATCCACTATACAGTATACAATGATTCATGGTACCTCTCAAATATCTCAATACTCTTATCAGAGCATCCCAATGTTCATTGCCTGGACAATGAGTATATCTACTCAACCGACATACAGCATAAGCTATATCAGGTCTGGTCTAATTCATCAAGTGCAATAAACTCCCAATTACTTGAGCATAGTTAGCTTGTGCAATTGGATCACCTCTATGCTTCTTTAATTGTACACTTGCATCATAAAGCGTACTTAAAGGAGCATTATCAAATTGTTCAAACTTTCTCAGAATTTTCTCAAAATAATGTTCTTGAGAAAGAAGGATACCATATTCATTTTTTGTGATTTTGACACCTAAAATCACTTTCGCTTCGCCCAAGTCTTTCATATCAAAATGAGAAGCAAGAAAACATTTTGTTTCAATAACAATATTCAAACTAGTACCAAATATAAGCATGTCATCAGCATACAAACATATAATCACACAATCATTATTTAGAACTTTAGTATAAGTACACATTTCTACTTCAACAGTAGATAAGCCACCACTTAATAAAATTTGGTCTAGTTTTTCATGACATTGTTTAGGTGCTTGTTTCAAACCATACAAAGATTTAATTAATTTGCATACTTTATTTTCTTGCCCAGGTATTACACATCCTTCAGGTTGTACCATATAATTTTTTTCTTCTAAATCACCATTTAAAAATGCAGTTTTAACATCCATTTGATGAATAATTAAATTATGAATGGATGCTAAAGCAATGAGTATTCTCACAGAAGAAATTCTAGTTACAGGAGAAAATGTATCAAAGTAATCAATATTTTCTTTTTGTGTAAAACCTTTGGCTACTAGCCTTACTTTATATTTATCCACAGACTCATCAGGAAAGTATTTTTTCCTAAATACCCACTTACAGCCTATAGGCTTTGCTCTTTGAGATAAGTCTACTAAGGTCCATGTTTTATTATTATTTAAAGAATCAATTTCAGCTTTAATTGTTTCTTTCCAAAAACAGCGTCATTAGTAGAAATAGCTTAATAAAAATTTCTAGGGTCATCTTGCGCAAGAAATGTTTGAAAATCATCTCCAAAAGATTTTTCTTTTCTACCTCTTTTACTTCTTCTCAAATTTTCATTCAAATCATCATTTGAGTTTTCTAAAGTAGTAGAGGAAGCAGAAAAGCTTTCAACATTTCTAGGAATATACTCAATTTTCAAAGGAAAAATATTTTCAAAAAATTATGCATTCATAGTTTCAATAATTGTGTTTTGATTCAAAACATCACTCTTTAGAACTAAGAATATATACGTAGCACTTTGTTGAGCATAGCCAATAAATATACAATCAGAAGTTTTAGAACCTAATTTTCTCTTTTTAATATCAGGTAGCAAAACCTTTGCAAGACACCACCACACTTCTAAATATTTTAAATTGGGGTTAAAACCTTTCCATAATTCAGAAGGTGTCTTATTTGTTTTCCTATGAGGTATTCTATTTTGTAAAAAACATGCAGATAAAAATAGCTTCACCCCACAGATTATTAGGTGCACCAGAACTCACAAGTAATGCATTCATCATTTCTTTTAAAGTTCTATTTTTCCTTTTTGCTACACCATTTGATTCAGGAGAATAAGGAGGAGTTACTTCATGTATTATTCCTTCTCTTTCACAAAGATTATTTATTAATTAATATTCTCCTCCTCTATCATATCTAATTCTTTTAATTTTCCTATTTAACTGGTTCTCTACTTCAGTTTTATAAATAGAAAATTTTTCAGAAACTTCATCTTTATTTCTCAATAAATATACTTTAGTATACCTAGAGAAATCGTCAATGAAAGTAACATAATACTTTTTGCCACCTCTAGTTTCTGTTTGTTTTAAATCTCCTAAATTAGTATGAATTCAAGACAATAGTTCACTTTCTCTTTGTGTAGAAAAGTGTGATCTTTTTGTCAATTTAGTTTCAACACAAATTTCCCATTTATTAATTTCATCATTATTTTTAATTGCAGAAATTAAACCAATTTCTTGCAATCTTTTAATATATTTCCTATTAGCATGTCCAAGTCTAGCATGCCACATATTAAAAGAATCAATCAAGTAAACAGAAGAAGATGCATTATCGTTCATATCATCAATACTCAGTACAAAAAGTCCCTGATTACAATAACCCTTCCCAACAAGAACATTGTTCTTAGTCATTACAATCTTATTATATTCAAATGACACCTTAACCCCAGTTTTTCACAAAAGAGTTACAGAGATTAAATTTGCTCTAACATCAGGCATATACAGGACATCATTCAGCTGCAAAGTTTTTCCTAAAGTGAGTTTGAGAGCCACTTTTCCTTTCCCAAGAACCTTTGCAGTTTGGAGCCAGCAAGATAGATTTTGTCTTCCCGTTCTTCAAAGGAGGCATACATCTCTCTATTAGCACAAATGTGCCTGGTAGCCCCAGAGTCTACCACCCACTTTTTCATGTCAGAGACGATGAGGGCTTGAGACAGCATTGCAACAATGACTTCGTCACCACTGCCATCATCTCCTTGAACCAAATTTGCATTTGGCTTAGGAGGATTATTGTCCCTCTCGGGTCCTCTAGCCCTCTTTCTACATTGAGCTGCATAATGTCCTGTCTTGCCACACACAAAGCAATTGCTCTTTTTCTTGAACTTGGGGTTAGAACTACTGGGTTTGTAATCAGTTTTCTTATTATTCTTATTGGAAGAATCGCACCTTTTATTGCGTGATTCAACTAAATTTTCTTTAGCAGTCAACTCCTTTCCTTTTGCAATTCGAATCGCCTTTCGGTTGGTATCCTCGATGATGATGTGAGTGATCAAGTCTGTCAGAGACAATTGTTTCTGTTTATGCTTCAATTGTTACTTGTAGTCACTCCATGAGTCAGGCAGTTTTTCAATTAGGATCCCAGCTACGAACTCATCCGGCAAATTAATCTTTTCAGCTTTTAGTTCCTCCAATAGCCACTGGTATTCATTGATTTGTGACTTGATGTCCTTGTCGTCAGTCATCTCCTATCTGTAGTAATTCCCTACTACAAATTTCTGTTTCCAGCATCCTCGACAGAGTGCTTGAGAATCAAAAGTTCCCAAATTGTCTTGGCTTCCTTGTAGACACTGTATATATCGAATAGTTCGTTGGATAACGTGCTAAGTATAGTGTGTCTACATACCTTATTGGCTTGAAGACAAAAGTCCTTCGTAGCTTGAGCAGCGTCAGCAATAGGTTCGGCCCCGGTGAGTGTATTGACTACACCATACATATCCAGAACAGAGTAGATGCGTTCTTGCCAGCGTCGAAAAAATTTCCCTTTGAATGTGTCAATTTTGGATACGTCAGGGAACTGTGTCGGAATTGGGATGGACACCGGAAGGTTCGCGGGAGCAGGAACGTTTGCGGGAACAGAACTGTTGTTTGCAGAAGCATTGGGAGTAGAGGCCATGGATTCAATATCTCTTAAGTATTGTTGGGGATTCTCTCAAAATTAAGTTCGAGTTGCGTCGATTAGGACACTGTCCTTAAGAGATATTCTGCTATCCCTCAAGAATTATATAGCGGCACTCTCACAAGATTAAACGAATTCGTCCCCGATGTCGCACACTAGAGGAAACAAGAACAACAAAAGAATTTTTGAGACTTAAGTAGAACACAAAAATAAAAGGAACCCAAATTGTAGAGAGTATGTATCTATTTCTTATCTGATGCCACGCCACTCTTTTTATTGGTATGTATATATATATATATATATATTATTTATGGAAAACGTGTCACCAAAGAAACGGCCGAATTGCACAATGTTAATAAAATTGCAACCTCTTGGCAATGTTCATCACCATAAAAGGTGGAAGGATCTTTGACACTTTCAAAGATGCAGCAAACATATATGGTTCACCCTTTAATTAATTAATTAATTAATATATATATATATATATATATATATAATAAACATTTATTTAATTTATAGTAATAATAATAATTTAACAATGTGAAATTTTATTTGACACACACACTTGTGCACTTATATTTATAACATAAAATTCAACACTGATACAATTCTCCACCAAAGTTAGGAAACAAACATTAAAAATCAATCTTACAACTACTAGTCAAACAATTAATTTTTTATTTGTTTAGGAAATCTAACTCCAATTTAGTTAGCATGGAAACAAGCTTTCAAGAAGGCAGACAAATCAAAATTTGCATATGTAGCTTCATTCACATGAAAAGAAATTTAGGTATGCTATAATGAGAAGAAATGAGTCAAAACAACATATCTTAAAAATTTTAGAAAATTGATGATAAATTCAATGATCAATAATATATATACTATAAGTGTTTACATGAATTACAGGATCTCAAACCTTATGAATTAAGTTTGTTAGAACTCTTCAACATTATTGTTCATTCTTGTCTCCCGTTAATTAGTCTCTTAATTACTCTCCAAAACGGTTCACGTACACTATTATATTCAACTTTTAATTAGGCTATTCAAGGATTTCTCCCAGTTCAATTTTCATATACGAGTTTGTATTTTTATTTGTTTTTGAAAATAAACTCTTTTAAATTAAATTTAATTTCAATAAGAGAGATTAGGACGTTAGGGTTAAGAAATGAGAAATGGGTTATTAGGTTACCCATGAATTTATCCAACCCATATATAGATGGGTCAAATTTTAACACGACTCATATGATCCATTTATTTAAATGGTTGGATTGGGTTAAAATGCAGTTTTGTTGGGTTGGGTCAGTGGGTTTTGGTTGAAATTGCCACCCCTAACTGAGAGTTAAGAGGCTACCTAGAGAGAATTTTGTCCTTTGACTCAAGATTAGCAACATTGGCCAAAGGAGAACTATCAAAGACAACAAATTTCAATTTTCAAGTTCTTCTCCACACAAATTTCTTGAGCAATTAAAAAGAGTTCCAGTTAAAAAATGGAGCAGGGCTCAGTACGCAGATGAATCCTAGTGAAAAATGACTCGTATTCCTATGGAAGACCCTCTAAAATGCATTGAACATGTTCATGTTCAGAGATCTCACTGCCAATAGCAACAAGAGCATCAGTGATGGACTTAATCTTAAACAGATACTCGTACATAGAGCGTGTTCCCTTCTTGCTGCTACGAAGCTCTGTCCTAAATTGAACCTTAGCACAAGTGTTTGCACCAAAAAATTGTTGAATGTGATCCCAAACTTCATAGGAGTGAGTACATTCAACCACTTTTGGAATCATGGACTCTGTCATTGACGATAAGAGCCATGAGAGGACCAACTGGTCTTGTTTCTTCCATGCGAGATAATTTGGCTAGATTTTTCAACAGGACAATCTTCATTTGAATTGAACATTTGTGGTACAGATTTATTTCACTGATATATGCTTCCATATCAAGGCCTTGAATGGCCGTCATGATCTGTAGCTTCCATAGCAAATAATTTTTCTCGTCAAGTTTGGTTGACAAAGAATGGTTAAAGGAAATGATTAAGCCTTTTGTTACCACAGGTGTTGCTATGGTGGACGTAGATCTAGAAAAGGGAGATCCCGAGATATTGTCAATGGTAACTTTAACACAACTCTGAATCTCTGATACCATATACAAAATAGAAATGAAGATTGAAATATTCTGCATCTATATTAATATGGCTTTGGAGTTTTTGGTGTCACACAAGCAAAGTGTGACACCAAAAAAAAACTACCCAAGACCACTCACTTCCACTAAATTAACTACCCAAAACCATTCACTTCCTCTAAATTAACTAGCCAAGACCACTCACTTCCACTAAATTACGCACGTCTGTCATGACCCATAAGGAAGGTGGAACCGTGACATGATGCCCACAGTACGTCTGCCATGATGCCATGTACTCCAAAGTATATATATACCATGACATGTGCTTAGACCCAAAAATATATAATTATTTTACGCACAATCTGTACTCCATTTTCTACCATTTCTTCTATTCTTCATTCTTTAGCGATTGACAGTAATGTGATCCAATCTCTCATCCTATTGTGTAATTGACTTAATCTAAATTGCAGACTCTTAATCTAAATTGCACAGCAATTTTGTATTGTGTACTCCAACTACTTTCTGACATTGTAGGCATCTCTTTCTTCACGTGGTAAAATTTTTTTATCTATTTGTTCTTTCTTATATTCTCCACTCACAATTAATTCTTTGCCTGCTATCTTTTTTCTTTTTGTGGTATGTTTTATTGTAGATCTCAATTCAATATTCAACCAACTCTCATCATCCTATGTAAGTAAATAAGTAACATCCAAATTTCTTTTTATATTACTTTGATTTTGTTTAATTTTTACTTTGATACTTTTTTTCTATTTTATGCCTTCTTTTAACCTATTGAAAAAATCAAATTTTTTTTTCAATCTATTAGTCTATAATTCATTTAGAATATGTTTATATTAAGTGGATGAATTGGTTCTTCAGATCATGAAGAAGGCTAAAGGCGCCCCTCCTTGGGGAAACGACGGGGACCCTTCAAAGTCACCGGAAGGGTTTAATACCACAGGCCGGAGTAAGAAAAAAGTGAGAATGGAGGATAGTGCCTTCTCAGGCACAGAAACCCTTTCCGTCAGGGATGAAGAGTGGATGCAGAATAGCCCAGATCAAGCGAAAGGACCTCAAGAACAGTCGAAGTTGTCTTACAGAGATACTGTGCGATTGATCCCGAAAAAACTGGATATGAATAAAGGAGACAACGTTGCGGAGAATAAAGAAGAACAACAGGATGAAAAATCAGATTCTTCAGATGAGGAAGACGATACAGATCTAGAAGATGATGGGACTACAGGAATCAAGATCGAAACGGATGCTTGGAATCGTCCAAATTTTGTCCTTGATGATCGAGAGTGAAAGCGTCTAAACCGACCTTTCAAGAAATCCTTAATTATAAAACTTCTAGGGAAAACAATAGGCTTCAACTATCTACACAGGAAAATCAACCAAATTTGGGGAAGAATAGGAGAGATTGAATTAATAGATCTGGGAAATTACTACTTCTTGGCTAAGTTTGATACGTATTCGGACATGGATTTTGCGCTTACTGGAGGGCCATGGCTGGTGCTCGACCATATTCTTGCTATCAGATCTTGGACAAAGCTCTTTAATCCAAAAGATGAAGTGAAGAAGATTGCAGCGTGGGTCCACCTTCCCGACCTCCCTCTTGAATTATATGACTCAAAATTTTTGCAATCAATTGGCGACCAAATTGGCAAGCTGATTAAAATTGATCACAATACTGAACTGCAAACGAGAGGTAAATATGCAAGATTATGTGTTGAGGTTGATTTGAGTAAACCACTCATGTCACAGTACTACATTCATGGCATAGAAAAAAGAATTGAGTATGAAGGGCTTCACTTTATCTGTTTTGAGTGTGGGATACATGGCCATGATTCTGAACATTGCCTGATTAAAAAGGCAAGGGAAGCCCGTGAAGCAAAGGAAAAGAAAGAAGGGGCTGAGGCAAATACCCCGGCTGAAGCTTTGGATGAGGATTCTAATCAACAAGAAACCAAGCCATCCTATGGTCCATGGATAACCGCTCAAAGACCTAAGAGAAATAGGAGACCAAGACAAAAAGAGCAACAAGAAGGTGCAGAAAAAAAAGATCATGAAGAAGTGAATTCCCAAGCTACTCGTTTTACAGCACTTGAGGGATTAAAGGATGGAAAAGAAGTAAGAGAGCAAACATTGACCAAAATAATGATCAAAGCGGGAATAACACAAACCAGAATCATATGAGTATGCAACCCACGTGGAAGGTCTTCAAGAATAAGTCGTTTAAAAGGAGTAAAGATCATGCAGATGTTGACAAAAACCAAAATCAAGAGAAAGTGACCCCTCCTCCAAATTCAAAGGAGGGGATCAAACCTGACCCGAATACCCAAAACAAAAATGATGAGGTTGGAGGTGATGCAATGGTGCTTGGCTCTCCTATAAAACCAAGTGTTGATAGCACACAACATGATGAGCAAATGACAGATGCAAAGCAAACTATTCAGAAAGGGAAACCTTTTGATGGAAAAGTCAAAAGTCCTGTGGTTAAAAAGACAAGTGGTCAAAGAATTTATGGGAAAGGGAGTAATTTGGAACCTCATGGTCCCAAATCTGCTCTTTAGTTTTTTTACTGGTTTTTAACCTTTTCCTCTTAAATACATTTATAATGAAAGTTCTATTTTAGAATTGTAGGGGTGCTGCCGGAAGGAACTTCTTCACAGCATTCAAAGAAATTAACAGAATTCATCATCCTGGCTTAGTTTTCCTCTTTGAGACTAGATGCAGCGGCATTAGAGCAGCTAATGCGATTAAAAGACTTGGTTTTGATAACCATGCAATTAGTGAAGCTGGGGGTATTTGGGCCCTGTGGAGAAAAGAAATTAATATTTCTTGTATCCAAATCCATGACAAATTTCTTCATATTGATGTTAATCCGTCTAATCAAGATAATTGGAGCATTGTGGCTGTTTATACGAGCCCTAATTATCAAAACAGATGCAATTTATGGCCTTTAATTAAAAATATTTGTACTAATGCTTGTTATCCTATCATTGTGGCAGGGGACTTCAACGAGATTGCCACGACTTCTGAACAAAGAGGGGGCAGCAATCCTAATAGCCTTCGGTGTTCAGAATTTCAGAATTGGATCAATGAATGTGGGTTGCTCGATATTAAAGCAGCTGGCCCTTTCTTCACATGGGAAGGCCCTCAAAGACAGGGTTATGAAAAAATTTTCAAAAGACTTGATAGAGTTCTCTGTAATCCAAAATGGAGAACTTCCTTTGCTGAGGCATCAGTGAAAGTGCTTACCCGTATTTACTCTGACCACCATCCAATTCTTATCAATTTAGTGGAGGAGTGTGGTAACGCAAGAAATCGGCCTTTTCGCTTTGAAGATTGTTGGACACAACATGCTGAGTTTAAACCCTTCATCCAAGCAGAGTGGAATAATGAATTGGATCCACATATGATGCTGAACTCTCTGAGCTATAAATAATCTGAGCGGAACAGAACTGTTTTTGGTGATATAAAACAGAAGAAAAATAATCTTTTGAAGAGGATTCATGGAATCCAGGTGGCTCTGGGGAAAAAATTCAACCCGTCTTTGGCAAGGTTGGGTGAGAAACTAAGGAAAGAATTGGATCTAGTTCTTAGCCAAGAAGAAACTTTGTGGTTTCAAAAAGCTAGGTGTCAATGGATAAAGGATGGGGAAAGAAACACCAAGTACTATCATACTAAAACCATTGCTAGAAGGAAGAGAAATAAAATTATTATGCTGAAGAATGAGGACGGTGACTGGACTGAAGATGTGGAAGAAATCAAAGCGATGGCTGTAAACTATTTCAGAAAGTTGTTTGAGGAGGACAACCCGATTAGGTGCCATGTGAATTTTAATGCAATCTGGCCGCCTATTCCTTGCACAGTTTGGGATATGGTGAATACTCCCTTTACTGATGATGAAGTGAAGAAAGCCGTGTTTAGCATAGGCGGTTTGAAAGCCCCTGGAAGTGATGGTTTTCCTGCAAAGTTTTATCATCTTAACTGGGATACTATTTCTGAAAGTGTGATTAACTTCACAAAAAAAAATTGGTGGAACCCTGGAAAAATTGTTGAAGTTAATAGCACAAACATTGTGCTTATCCCTAAGCATGATGCCCCTGAATTTATTACTCAATTTCGCCCTATTTCACTTTGTAATGTTTCTTATAAAATTGTGTCTAAAATCATTGTTAGCAAATTAAAACCTTTACTTCCTAACCTTATCTCTCCCTTTCAGGCCAGCTTTGTTCCTGGTAGAAATATACAGGATAACATTATTATTACTCAAGAGATTATCCACTTTATAGATCGTACAAAGAGGAAGAAAGGATTTATGGTGATTAAAGTGGATCTTGAGAAGGCATATGATAGACTTAACTGGAATTTTATCAACCAAAATCTTGAAAGCATTGGTTGCCCCATCGAGCTCAAAGCGGTGATCATGGGATACTATTTGCACTCCTAAAGAAGCTGGTGGGCTCGGTATCCGATCTCTGGAGGGTATGAATAAAGCTTTTATCTATAAACTGGCCTGGAGCTTGTTGTGTGATGATTAGAATAGCCTTTGGGTCAAAGTCTTGAAAGACAAGTATGGTTTTAATTGCAACAATACTTTCTCAGTCTCTAGTAAAAATTCTGATTCGAGGCTATGGAAAGAGATCACTTGCGTTTGGGATGATTTCGCTGACCTTGTTGGATGGGAAGTTGGTAATGGTGAAAAGATTAAGTTTTGGTGGGACAAATGGATCCCTGGTCAGCATAGGCTTATTGAGGACACAACATGTGACATTGAGCAGAATGAGTTTCACAAGGGCCTCAATAAGTTTACTAATGACAATGGCTGCTGGAATATAGATATGTTTAAAGACTGCTTGCCATCTGAGAGAGTTGATGCAATCCTCAAGATGAACCCCCCTGATGCTGCCTTGGGACCGGACCAGCCTCGATGGGAGCCTAGTGAAAACAATGCTTTCACAATCAGGAGTGCCTACCATGCAATTCAAAAGTGCAATATGAACAATAATGAGCAAAATTGGAAGAGAATATGGAAGAGTCGAAATGCCTACAGGAACCAATTCCTCCTCTGGAGGTTATGTCATGAGAAGCTCCCTTCTAAAAGTAGAATTAGTTCTTGGAGTGGCTCCAACCCCACTTGTGTGTTATGTAGAAATGCCAATGAGACTAACCTGCACATGATCAGAGACTGCCCTTGCGTCGCTCCTATTTGGAAATACTTCATAAAACCGTCTGATCGTGCCCTTTTCTTTTGCCTTCCTATGAAAGATTGGATATCTTGGAATCTCAAGAAGAAATTCTGCTTTAGTGACATTGATGGAGAATCAAATAATGATGAAAGTATTGGAAAACATATTCTAGAAAGAAGAAAAGAATTATTGCTATCTAGGAAAAAGAATAAAGAAATAAATTGCACCTAGGAAATGATATATTTTGAAGTTGATACATGAACCTAGTTTTATTGTTTTTGGAACTTGTAATTGCTTAATTATTAGGGTGAGTGTTGTGTTTATCAATGTTGACTTGGGCTCCCTATATATATTCAGCCCTCTCTCTTTTGTAAGCAGGCTTGATGAATAGAATATAATTTTTAAGAGTTGGTTCTCACTCCTCTCTCTATTTCTCCTCTCTCTTTTATTCTCTTCTCCCTCCCTTCATCTGTCAATTTTCTCCCTCCTTTCGTCTATCAATTTTCTCTCTCCTTTCTCTTCTCTCTCCTTTCTTTCTTTTCTCTCCCATAATCTCTTCTATTCTATCTTGTCCTACATCAGACATCCCTTGGGAAATCATCTTCTCAACTGCTTGTAGCTTCATTTGGGAATGGAGGAATAAATTGATTAACAATGAAGACTTTAGATACCCCACCTCTCCTCATTCTTCTATCATAACTGTTGCTCGGGCTCAGAACAAGGCCCTTGGTAGTCCCTTGAGTCGAGTTGATGTTGATCCCCACTGTGAAAAAGCCTTATGGAAAGTGCCGGAAAGGGGTTGGATAAAGGTGAATATTGATGGTGCTGTTTGTAGAAGGAATATGGTGGCTGGGTGTGGGGGTTTATTTAGAAATGATAATGGAAAATGGCTTCATGGTTTTACATGCAACCTTGGGTTTGCTTCTGCCCATAGTGCCGAGATGTGGGGCATTTATTTTGCTTTAAAGATTGCTTGGGAGAGGGGACATAAAAAAGTAATTTTGGAATGTGACTCAAGGAATGTTGTTGCCCAGTGTACTGATAGGATGGCTGGCTTGCTGAACCCTCATCCTACTCTTTCTTGCATTAAAAAATTGATGAGTAAAGAGTGGGAAGTTAATATCAAACTTATTCCCAGAACTATCAACACTTGTGCTGACCGATTGGCAAAAGAAGGTCTAAAGAGTTCCCAAAATTGCTCTTTATTGGACGAAGCACCTATTTTTCTGCAGAATGAGCTTGCTTCTGAAGCTTTGAGTGCCTTTCTCCCTGATCTTAGGGGTAGTTAGTTGACTTTTGGTTTTTTCCTTGTTTTTCTTTTCTTTTCTTTTCGGGCCTTTTGGCCCTCAATTGTACTTAAAAAAAATTAATTTTATTGCAGATCTGACTCTGCTTGGATTGTATATCAAGTATACTCAAGATATAGTGTCCAACCAATCTAAATGTATTTTATGGTGATTCCCCTAATTCATTTATTTCAAAACTAATTCTTTAATTTCTTTCACTTTTCTCAATTGCAACATGATATGTTTCATTTTCTCAACTGAAACGTGATATTTAATTTGTTTGCTTATCTCAAACTTCTAACATTCATTCCTTTATTTATTCATGGACAGTATTAAGTGAGAACAAAATTGAAATCAGAAGTCATCCATCATTTGCTTCTCAATTAAGTCTCATGTGTTTGGATATTCTTGGTGATCAATTTTTCTTTTGGTTATTTATGCTTGAGAACATATCTATCTATCTATCTATCTATATTAATATGGGTTTGACCCTTTTTGGTCATTGGGGTCACAAAAATAATATTTTTATATCCTTTGTTAACTTTCTATGCATGCTTCCTCTTCTTAGACCCTAAGTATAAATTTAATTTTATTACCAATTTAACTTCGACTTTGTTAATTACTTTTATTTCTAAAAATGGGTGAATAATTTCAATTGATTTTCGGAAAAAAAATTTCAAAAAATTTATAAAATATAAAATAGTTTGTCTTTTGAAAAATAATGATTAATTGTTAAAAATCTGTTTATATTTAAAAAATATGAATCAAATATATTTTTAGTCAATAAATATATAAATTCATGGTAGTGTATGTGTTCAAATCGAAAATAATGAAAAAAAAAGGGAAGTGAAATTTTAACTTTTATTTAGAGAAAATATAATATATTTTATTCTTCTAATAGTATACTCTTACCAATCTACAAATATTTGAACAGTTACAAATATTAGATTTATATTTAATTTCAAGAATAAACAAATTTGTTAAATATATTCTCCTATTTTACTTTCTCTCTTCCATTATTTTTTCACATAACACAATTATATTTTAATTTATTATGATAATTACTCATGCCATAATCCCTCCTTTTACTCTCCAATCTCATCACATTCTATATTTTATTTCATTTATTAATTATAAATTAATTATTTTTTATCCCACTGATCAAATAGAAATTAATCTTATATTTTGTCAATTTGTTAAATATTTGTATATCCTTTGTTAACTTTTTTTTTAGATTGGAGTAGCTATTTTATTAACTTACATAAATTTTTTTATTCCTATGCATGCTTCCTCTTCTTAGATCTTAAGTATAAATTTAATTTTATTACCAATTTAACTTCGACTTTGTTAATTACTTTTATTTTTAAAAATGGGCTAATTTACTAAATCTTAATTTCTAATTCATTTAGAACAATTAATAATTTCAATTGATTTTCAAAATTAAAATTTGAGAAAAAAAAATTATAAAAGTAGTTTGTGTCTTTGAAAAATAATAATTAATTGTTAAGAATCTGTTTATATTTAAAAAAATTTGTATGCATGTCTTCATCTGCGTAACTTCTTTTTCAATATTAATGAGCAGTGTTAAATATAATGCCTATATATAGATGGATCAATTAACACCGCTGCCAATCAAAATAATTCTTACACTATTGAATAATTTTTTATAGAAATAATTTTTCACCAAATCTACAATTGGATTTAAAATTGTTATGATAAACATTATATCTACTAAATTTGACATCGGTTTAACTTTGTTTGGTAGCCCATCAAAATTTTACTAAATCTTCTGTGAAATTTTATTAAAAGAAAATTTCAAATATAAAGGAACTTTAAACATTTGTTTAAATAATTATTGCTTCTCTAAAATTTGGCTTGAAAGATTAACATAGTAATTGCTATTAATTCTACCGCTAGATTTTAAAAAAAAAGATCAACATAATAATTGCTATTAATTTTCAGTTAAAATCAATTGCTCTTCACATGCACGTATATGCATGTCAAATTTTTCTTTAATTTACAAAATATAACATAAATTATTATTACTAAGTTTAAAACAAGCGCCTAATGAGTCTTATCCGGCCTTCATTCACTTAATTACTTCTACATCTAATAAATCACAATGTTTTATTGCTTTCGTTTTAAAACTTATATTTTCAATTCATCATCCATTAAATATTAGAATTTGTTAGGGCAATCATTATACGTAATAAACATATCTGTGCTAAAACCTCTAATTGCTAATACTTATCTTTAATCGCTTTGTTTTCACATTTGAAAATTAATATTTTTTAGAAGTCGTGAGTGTTGGTTTTTGATTTTTTTTAGTTTTAAAAGAATAATAATAAGACAAATAACTACTTATTCTTCCAACTTTCTCTCACCATATAATAACTACCCATTAATTTAATTTTTTCTCTCTCCTCTCCTCTAATAATTTAATTTTGTTGTAATTGTTTAATTACAAATTAGGCCTATTTTGTGACCCCAATAATCAGAAGGGTGCACAACCATATTAGTTAAAAAATAAAGAAGCATGTGACTCGGAGCATGCCTAAAAATATAAGGCTGAGCATGAATTTACATTGATAATTCACAAAACAAAAAATGTTGAGTCTTTATAAAAAACAAAAAAGATAAGCCCAAAAAAACCATGTCTCATTCTATCATCTATATTAAAATGGTAAGTTTGAGTTATGAAAATTCAAAAATGTTAATGGTAAACAATGATTTTTCATTTAAATAAATTTTCAATGAAATTTTTAATAAATAATTATGAGTGAGTAACCAGCGACAACAATAATTTGTTTAAATATAGCCAAATGCCACTATCATAGAATGTGGAAAGTTATTTGATTTAGTATAAAATAATAAATTACAATTAAATTATTCTACTTAATCTCCCTCTCTCATCTTATAAAATATTTTTTTAATTCCAATATTTTATCCACTACTATATCATTTATTTTACTCTATCTCCCATGCACATACATTTATACGTTTGTTTAGTTTTTATCATGCGCTATATAAAAATATTATTCTTATATTTTAAAATAATAAAATCAATTTTAAAAGTCATTTACTAATGTCATGATCCCTATTTTTTCTCTCATAGATCTCCTCATATTCTATAAATAATTAAACTAGAGAATTATATTGTGTAACTTGCTCATCTGTATTCACGATTTTAATGGTATTTAATTATTTTTATTATTTTAAATAAATAAAGTAGAGAATATTATACCCACATGTCCTATAAAAATTCCCACATGCCCACAATCATTGAATGTGAAAAATTTATTGATTTAGTAAAAAAGAATAAATTACAACCTACTTCCTCTCCCTTTCTCACGTTATAAAATACCTTTAAAAAAATTGTGTTATTTTTTTAAAAAAAAATTGTGTCATTTTTTTTAAAAAAAAAAACTTTGATAATTTCTTTTTAACAAAATATTGAGTATTCGTGTGGTATAATATCAAATTGTGCATAAATTTCAAAACCAAAATCAAAAATTGAAAACTCTTTTAAGTGTTAACTAAATCTTCTCCAAACATGATAGGTGCTATATATAAGATGAACACGTCCCGTTTTAAAAGTGATTTTAAAGCATTAACTAATTTTAAAATATTATTTTCTATGTAAATTAAATATACAATACCAAATGATAAAAAATTAAATTAGATAGTTTCCAAAATGATTAAAAAATTTATTTCAAAAATTACAAACAAGCACACAACTAACAAAAAATTTTTTTGTATATTTTAAAATTTACACAACTATGCGTGTTGTCTTTTAGGAGAGAGATGTGAGGTTCAAATAAAATTTTTATCTTTTCTAAGTGTAATATCCGCTCTCTTTAGTTCATAAACTTCTTCTTATTGCTTTTTTAATAAATACTTACTTTTAACTCAAATTAGAATATTGTGAAAAAAAAATTAAATTTTTTTTGAAGTATCATAATTATTGATCAAAATTAATAATTTCATTAATATATAAAATTAACATCCAATACCCACTAATAAATTAGTTATTACTAATTTATGTTGCTAAATTGTATTTTTTTTTAGGTTTAATCAGTCATGGAATCACACAACCGTACAGAACAAAGTTGAATTAGACAGCAAAGAAGTCGTGCATCAATGATCGATGAACAAAGACATAAATACCTTACACGGCGACGTGCTAATTAACAAGCAAGAAGGACATTAGGTGTGTTCATTTACGAAAACACAAATATTGCATACTACACACATGTATATAAAATGCTAAATTTTATAATTAGCATTTTATAATTATTCACCTCTCTCTCTAGGGACAATATCTCAACAAGAGCAACAACTGAGTAACCAGCGACAACAATACCAAACACAAAATAGTGAGCATAGGCAAGATTCGTTGTCTAGGAGGCGTACAAATATTCGACGTAGACAACCAACTTCTGTAGAGGATATTCCTGAGGGCAACCAAAGAAATATCATCCCTGGTATTTTTGAAACTTTTATTAACCAATAACAAATGCTGATAAGTGTTTCAAATAAATAGTTCAATTCAATTTCATGAAAAATAACCTACAAATTCATTGTAATAAAACATTGTCTATTAAATCCAATTTTATGTCTATGCATTTCAAAGACATTTCATCAATTTTATAACTGTGAATGTATTTACTACCACCAGCAACGTGTATATAGATTTGTAGAAATTGAAAATTTTTAGGTCCAACTAAGGTTTAAAGTCGAAACCAATTGGTTAAATCACAAACCTAATACGCAAATTTTGCAGTCAAACATGCATGATAGACACATTTGGTGTACATATAATAATTTTATTTACAAAATACTCTTGGTCAATTGTTTCTGACTGTGGACATTTCACATTTGTTATCAAGTTCTATTATGCAATTACCTTTGTGACTTTAAATACTCATTCATACTAAACTCATGTGTTAATTAATACATAGAAGCGTCAACAAGTACACATAATGAACACGTCGATACAGTAATTACTGATTCACGTCCACCAGTTATTAGAAGGAGGAGGAATAATAGAAATTGTGCTAGAGATTTCCATGAATCAATGGGCATCACTCAATCTCATCTTAGTGCATCAACTACATGCCCATTCTGTGGTGCACGTCTCTTACCTCATGAAAGTTCAGATTTTTGTTGTCTTAATGGACGAATATCATTCCCCGCAATGCCGGTACCTCCAGAGTTATTGAGCATCTATAATGATGAGACTTAAGTTGGTAGACACTTCAGGCAACACATACGCATGTACAATCATATTTTTGCATTTACCTCAATGGGAGTACATCTAGATGGCAATTTAGCTAATGGAAGAGGGGGTGTCTACTCATTTCGCGCACAAGGAGCAATCTATCATAAGATTGGTGGGATCTTACCTTCTTCAAGTGAAAGACCGATATTTCTCCAATTGTATATATATGACACCGATAATGAAATAAACAATCAAGTTGCAGAAAATCCAACTTTGAATGTAGAATTGGTAGAAAGACTAAGGTCAATATTAGATGTACATAATCCTTTTGTACATAGGTTCCGACAGTTGGCACAAGAACCAAATATTGAAAACTGTCAACTTATTATTCGTGAACAACCACGGAATCGACCACAATATAACCTACCAACTGCATCTGAGGTTTCAACTATTATAGTTGGCGGCGAAGAAGCTGGACAACTAAATGGAAGGGATATAGTTGTGCAATCTAATTCAGACCACTTAATGAATGTTCCGGATACTGCTGGGTATTATGACCCCCTTCAATATCCCCTCCTATTGCCATGTGAAACATATGGTTGGGATGTAAATACACAAAATGGTGTTGCGTCACGAACAAAAGTCACGTGTAGAGATTACTACTCTTACATGCTGCAGGTCAACACCTTTGATTTATATCTTATTATACATTAAATGAAATAATTAATTTCATACAAGTTTATATCTAACAATAAAAAATTCATTATGCAGATACGAGATTGTAGAGATAACTTATTGCTTCGAGGTTGTCGTCTACTTCAACAATATGCAGTTGACATCTTTTTGAAAATGGAAACTCAGAAGTTTCGTTAGGTACGGAATAATCAAAGTAAAATTAGAGCCGAGATGTACAATGGCTTACAAGATTCCTTCGAGGCTGGAATAAATATTTCAGGTATCGTTAAGTGACATACTAAAATAACATGTTCCCAATTGTAACAATAGGTCCCATGTATACTCTAATTAATTATTGACCTTATATTTATAGGTCATCTAGGTTGAAGAATTATCCTTCCATCTTCCGTTGTTGGCTGTCCAAGGGATATGAGTGAACGCTTCCAAGATGCAATGCGTGTTGTTGGGGTTTCTGGGAAACCAGATATTTTTCTCACAATGACATGCAACCCTTCATGGGATGAAATACGCGATTTGTTATTGCCTGGACAATTACCTCAAGATCGACCAGACTTACTTTCAAGGGTATTCCATACAAAATTTGAGGAGTTTAAAGATGATATTTTCAATAAAGGAGTATTAGGAGAAGTGGTTGCATATGCATATGTCATAGAATTTCAAAAGAGAGGCTTGCCACATGCACATATGCTTTTGATAGTAGACGATGATGACAAGATTAACTCTCCAGATGTCTATGACCAAATTGTCAAAGTTGAAATTCCCTTGCAAAGTGATCAACCCGAATTGTATACTTTTGTTTTGAAACACATGATTCATGGTCCATGTGGCACCATAAATCCAATGTCTCCATGCATGCAAAAAGGAAAATGTAAGAGACATTTTTCGAAGCCCTTTGTACCTTATACAGTTCAGGGCAATGATTGCTATCCTTTATACTAAAGGAGAGATATGGGTCAAGTGCCATTGGGGCGTGGTAGGAATGTATGAGTTGATAATAGTTGGGTGGTGCCCTATAATCCTTGGTTACTTTTGAAGTATAACTGTCATATTAATGTTGAGATTTATAGCAGTGTAAAGAGTGTGAAATATTTATATAAATACATCCACAAGGGTCCTGATCGCGTTAATATGATGCTTTGTCCAGAATCAAACATTGATGAGGTTAAGCAATATATAGATGCACGATGGGTGTGTGCCCCTGAGCCTTATGGAGAATCTACAAGTTTCCAATGTCACGAATTTATCCTGCTGTTGAAAGATTACAAATACACATGCCCAATATGCAGATGGTCCAGTTCAATGAAGATCAAAGTGTTTATGAGATTATTGGTAATGAAAGAAATACATGAACCCAACTGACAGAATATTTCAGAATGAATCGTGTTGATCCAGAGGCACGAAATTATCTTTACATAGAGTTTCCACAACATTATACATGGGTAAAAAATCCACCAGAATGGAAGAGAAGGAGGAGTCATAAGAAGGTAATTGGAAGAATATATACAGTCTCCCCTTCAGAGGGTGACAAATTCTACCTTCGTTTTCTTTTGTTACATGTGAAAGGGGCAAAAGATTTCGATGATTTGTTAATATACAATGTCATCAAATATCCTACATTTAAAGAAGCGGCAATGCAAAGAGGGTTATTAGAAAATGATGACAGTATTAGACAGTGTTTGCAAGAGGCATCAACATTTCGTTCGCCTGTGACACTACGAATATTATTTGTTACTGTGCTGTTATATTGCCAACCAACAGGCGTGATGGAGTTGTGGAATGAATTTCATCATTTCATGATGGAAGACTACCCATCTTCAAGTAATGTGAATAATGTAAGATCTATAAATAGGTTGTTATGGGATCTAGATACATTATTGTCACAACATGGTAAGCATATTGCAAATTATGACTTACCAACTTTAATAGATGACCCCGAAGGTAATAATGATGTTCCCAAGTGCATAGAAGATGAACTTAACATTCCAGTTTCTGATACAGATATGCAATTAATAGATCTCTTGAATGATGATCAAAAGAATGCATTTAAGTCCATCATTGATGCTATTGAACAGGGAAGAAATGCTACATTTTTTGTAGATGGTCCACGAGGCACAGGGAAAACCTTCCTTTATCATGCATTACTTTCATCAGTAAGAAAGAAAGGAATGGTTGCTTTAATAACAACTTCATCCGGTATAGCAGCTACTATATTACCAGGAGGTAGGACTGCACATTCAAGATTTAAGATCCCATTATCAGTAGATGCATCAACAACCTGTTCAATTAGTAAAAATTCAGATCTGGCAGAATTAATACGAAGATCAACAATTATCATATGGGATGAGGCACCGATGACGCATCTGTAATACCCGAGAGATTTTTCGAAGTTTAAAATAAAATAAAAGGAAAATAAAAGAAGTAGAAAATAATTTTTAGGATTCAATTCAAGACCTAAGAAATTGGAAACCTGAATTTAATAGGGAAAGGGATTTAATTAAAAATACATATTAGTTATTATTTATATAATTATTAATTAATTTATTTTAAATTATAATTATTTATCTATTTATTATTGATTTGTTTAATTAATATAATTATATTAATTATTTTATTAACTAATTATATTAGTTATTTATTTACTTATTTATTATATATATATATATATATATATATATATATATATATATATATATATATATTGTTATTTTTAAGTGGGTGCGTGAGGTTTATAAGAAGAAAAAGAAAGAGAAAAGTGAGAAGGAGATAGAGAGAGAAGACGAGATCATAGAGAGAGAAAGGGAGGAATGGACGGAAGAAGAAGGAGAAGAGGGAGGATCTTGCCAGAAAATTCGCCGGAAAGAGCGGTCCGACGTCGGAAAAGCTCACCGGAGCTCGACTACAACAACTTCCACACCTCCTACCAAACGAATCAAAGGTTTGGTAACCCCAATTTCATTCGGAACCCCTAATTTCTTCACTTTTAGGGATTTCATCAATCCACCTTCGATTGGGTTGTTTCGAGGGTAGATTGAGACCTAGGAAATGTTCTTGAACACTTAGTTAGGGTAAGAATCGAGGCTATACCCTCGGGTTTAGCCGAATTCGAATTTTGAAGGATTTGGGGTTGAAATTATAAATATTCCTAATTTGGGTAAATTGTTGAAAATTAGGATTGAGCTTGGATTTGAGGAAATAGGCTTGGATTGAAATTACTGAAATTATATTGTTGAAATATTAGCTTAACAAGACCCGTGAAGAGCTGGCCCGAGGTTACTAAGGTTGAACCTTGACATTAACGTGCTGGGTCCCTGCTCGGATTGCCCAATTACACTTTAAGGGTGATATTGAGGGCTCCAAACCTCTTCTTTTCAATCTTAAACACCCTAGAATATTTCTAAATATGCTATCAAGCATCAAGAATTATTTTAGGTACTTTCTTGTTTCTCAAGGATGGAAACTTGCTGAACAATAGAGTCCAAAAATTTAAAATGGCAATTTAATTCCTTCGTAATTATTAGGAAACCTTAAGTAGGATAATTTAGAAGCATATCGAGGTTTAGTAACTCAAATCCAAGGCTCCAAAATTAATTCAAGGTGAGCGATAATTATACGAAACCAAGTATGTAGCACTTGAGACTCTCATGGAAGAGAGGGAAGACAAATAAGACCAAGAACTCGATTCTTGGCGACGTCTAGATGCATTTTTAGGCACAAGCATGTCATATGCATATGAATTGCATATAGTTTGAAATGTTAACCACATGAATGCATTCGTTAGGAAACCACGACTTGTCTGGAGCGGGAGTTACTACAGGACTAGCGCAAGGAAGCCGTCCAGGTGAGGGGTTTCCCATCCTTGCCCTACAGGGTTGATTGATGATGTGGATATGTGGTTTGCGTACTTGCCTATTTGTAAGAATTACTTAGTGGTTAACATGCTATTGTTGTTCCTAAATTGTTATATGTAAAAATATTTGTATATGTGTGTTTGACTATAAGTAAAGAGGTACTGGAGGGTATCCATGTGATGACATGAGATACGCCGAACAGTACAAGCAAAGGGGGTAAGTTGTTGATTGAGTCCAAGGTTTGGTTTACCCTATTAATTAGAAACTCATTAAAGAAATCGTATAGAAGTTTTTTGTAAACGTCGACGTTTTATGGTAATTGAACTTAGGAAAGGCCTTAGAGCTAGGTTATGATCTAATCAAGGGTTTGGGTATTACATAAGGATTAAAACAATCTCATAAAATGATTAGTGAGTCATAGGGAGGTTCACACCACCTAGGTAAAGTCAGTTTAGGATAGAAATGGGTAGATAGAGTCAGAATCTCAGCTGAGAGCTCGGGGAGAGAAACGAGCCAGAAAAGATTTGCCCGTTGAGGCTATTGCCCTAGCCTGGCACTAGGGTCAGTTAAATATTAAAAGATTTGCCCGTTGAGGCCATTGCCCTAGCCTGACACTAGGGTCAGTTAAATATTAAAAGATTTGCCCATTGAGGCCATTGCCCTAGCCTGGCACTAGGGTCATTTATATATTAAAAGATTTTCCCGTTAAGGCCATTGCCCTAGCCTGGCACTAGGGTCAGTTAAAGATTTAAAAGAAATTGCCCGTTGAGGCCATTGCCCTAGCTTGGTACTAGGGTCAGTTAAGTGATTTACAGTTTTCATATTATATGTTAAAATGTGATTTCTTGTTTACGAGAAGCATGATAGAAAAGCATGATCCGTAGGTTTATCTGTGACTTTAAAGTTATATTAATATTGCCTGATCGTAATATAACATTCGATAAATGGGAATAAGAAAATACCTATAAAAATACACGAACACATGATCAGGACGAATGATATATAGATGTTTTTTATTATAACTCAAAACTTTAGCATGCATGTATTGTTTTTATTATAGTTTTTTTATTATTTGTTTTGAAAATATTAGTTTTTTTTTTAAACTTTAGCATGTATGTATTGTTAAAAAACCTTAATGTCTTACAACGGGCAACAAATATTATAAATACTAGCATTCAACACGCACTCCCGTACGTGTTGTCTGCTTTTTCTATGTGTATAATCTACTTTCTTAAATATGTGCACCTATAAAAAACATACATTTTTATATAAGTTCTTTCTACGTTCATGTACGTGCGAAGTAGATTACGAAAAAACAAACAATATGAACGTAAAAAGAACTTATATAAAAATTAATGTTTTTTACACGTTTAAATATTTAAGTAGATTACACACATAGGAAAAGCAGACAACACGCACGGGAGTGCGTGTTGGATGCTAGTTATTATTATTAGGCTCAATGACCAACAGAAAGAGCTATAGTGATTTATATAGGCATTGTGCTAGTATAGAGAATTCTAGTAAAATATTGACAGCTCACACCACATAAAAACATCTTTTAGAAATAGTATACGTCTGATAATACCCATATTTGCCTTTAAATCTTTCGGCATTTGACAAGCTTTTGTTGAGTTTAAAGAGTCATTATGCATAGTTTTAGTGTTATTCAAGGGCACTTAAGGACTCAAATCACAATCTTGCTAATTCCATGGTTTTATTGAATAAACTGCGATAATTCTTGAGTTTTATCAATTTGAGAGCCTCATAATTGTTTTTGGTTGATTTGTAGGTCAACTAGCTTGAGAAATAGTAAGGATTCAAGTGTTAGAGGTCGTGAAAGAAGCTGGAAAGTGAAGCCGATGCAAGAATTGAAAACTCAAGGAAGCTACAACATTTTTTAGGGCCATCTACTGTTCTATTCACTGCTAGCAGGTAAACTTCATTTTAAAGGGAAAACATCTCGTTTAAAGTAATTCACCCGCTGCCAGCAGTACATCAGATCTAAACATTTTTCTCGCAATTTTATGAGCTGAAACGAATTGTGGGCCCACTTTTTCAACATTTTGCCACAAGGGGAGCATCTTAGGTTGAAGGGGAAGGAATATTCTAGATGTTTGGAGGCATTTAACCTAATTTGAAGATTAGCCCAATGATTCTAACACATTCATCACACACACACATTGCTCTCTCATCCTCACTCACGCCTCTCTCTATCTCAGCCTCTATATCCACATTCTCTTCATTTTCTCCACTCTCTACACTCATCCACACCAAAATCTAGCAACATTCTTCATCATCCATGGCTAAGCAAGGGTTGGAGGAGCTTGGTGAAGCACTTCTCTCATCCATGAGTGGCTAGACATCTTGTGCCGGGGAGGAGGATGATTAGGGCTTGAGCTATGACATAAAATAGGGAGTTTTTCTTGTTTTCCTTCTATTTACCTTCATGGATTCTTTTTTATCTAGTTGATTTTGATGAGTTTGTGATGATTTTTGGTTTCATGGTTATGGACAATCTTTAGTGTAGATGGATGTTAGGAAATTAGTTGGATTAATATTTTGTAATTTATGATTCCATTGATGATTATGGTTACATTGAGTTTGGTTAAATTCAATTGTAGTTATGATTTTCTATGGAAGTACTCTAATGGCAAAAGACTTTGTTGAGTTGAATTCTAATCGAATTTAATTTCTACATTTGCATTCATGTTAGTATCTAATTAGATTGTGTTAATTATCTGATTGGCTAATTGCATCATCTAGTTAATTTACCTAAGTTTAGAGGTTTCTAAACTACATTAGAAAACGGTTTTTCATTGATTAACTCCATACTTTTTCATAGCAAGGATAACCCAAAAAATTCTCCAACAAGGCATATTCACTCCATTTGCTCCATATCAATTTATTTTAGCTTTCTCTTATTTAAAAAGACAAAAAGATTTAGTTCTAGTTTCATTTAGTTGCACTTAATTTCATTTAGTTTATTTGCACACAAGGTGTTTATTTAATTGCCCCAAAGACATCCTATTTTGTGTTTATTTGTGCATAATTATATAAAGAATTCATAGGCTCTGCGAGAAATAGAATTGACCTAGGTTGTGCCACTAGCTGCACATTCTAGTAATTATTTTAATTGGTGCCGGCCTCGCAACAAGACTAGGTTCATCAATGCCATTGGGTTATTATATACTAACAAATAATTTCGTGACAAGGTATCCACTCTAAATCTATAGCCATTACACAAGATCAAAAGTCAACCAAGAGAGAAAGGAGAAAATTTAGATTTTTCGAAAGTTTACGATTTATTTTCCCTACAGTTATGCGTGGATACCTTAATTTGTCTGGTTTTAAAAGCATAAAATATAATAATAAGTAAAAAAATGCAAAAATATTGAATTCCATTTCTTTTGTCAAAATTTTCAACAAAAAAAAAAGAGAAGAAAAGAAGATGTCAAAATAAAATAGTCCAACCCTTTTCTTAATGGGTCAAGCCCAAAATACTTAACTAAAACTCTAGCTTTTAACAATAAAAAGGCAGACGACTAGGTCAAAAGGGACGGAGGAGTGTGATTTTGTAGAAGAAGGCAAGAAGGAGAAAAGCACCAAGCTGTAAAGGAGAAACCCTAGAACAAGGGGATTCAAGCACTAACTAAGAAATTAAGGGAGTATCTTTTCTTCTTATCTTTTTTTGTCTCGTCAAATATGGCTGTTTTGTTTCTATATTTATTCTCAGTTATTCTAACTTGGATTATGGCTTGTTAGCAATTTTTTCTTTGCTTGTGAATACTTTAGGAGCATCATAGAATCATTTCATGAATTTAGGAGTCCCCTAAGAGAACCAAAATATTTTTATAAAAACCTCTGCTTATATTGGTGTGGAATATGGACAGGGCGTCTTCGACGTGAGATTCTAATTTCAATTGAGCACCAATTCGACTAATCTGATTTTTTTAAAAAAAAAAAACTAGACATTCAAGGCTTTCAAACTATAGGTCATTTGTCAAATTCCATCGAGTATTTTTCTCCCAGTAAATTTTACAAAAGTGGCTTTAAAGAAAACGGTGCAGAGTGATAACCTAAATATCACTCTAATTCGTGAACTTTTTTCTCCCTCTACAAAACTCCTTTTTTTAATGATATATTTTCCTAAACCTCTTGTTCTCGTCGTTGTTTCGTCATTTTTGAAGTTTAGGGTTTAGGGATCACGACCCCCTGCCCTTTGTAATTAATGTCGTATTTAAGGTTTAAGGGTCGCGACCCCCCCCCCATGTGCTAAATGCATATATTACCGCGATTTGGCCGTGATCCATGCGATCTTTTTGTTCCGAATTTACCCCTGGCTGCCCACTACAAATAAAGGGCTCATTCTCTCGGTTTGAGGAGGAGAGGGAGAGTTAAAAGGGCTAGGAAAGGAAGTTTCTTGTAAGAAGCGAGAGCTTTTATTTTGTTCTTTAATTGTGGGTATTTCTTTTCTTGTTTCTAGGTTCTCGAGGTGGGGGTCGTAACCCCTGTTTGACACTTTTTCTGCTTCTGCTTGTTTTTAACAGTGGGGGTCACGACCCCCTTGGCAAATTTTATTTTTTCCCTCTTTTTCAATCCCTATTTCATTCTTGCTCGCTAGTGATTATTTGAGACAGTTGCTTGCTATGTAAAATTAAACTATTATCACTTCCTATAGATAGGTGCTAGAGAACCTCTATTCTTTCAAGCACAAAACCACTTATGTCGTCTAGGCCTCTGGTTAGGCGAATCTGCTCACACACTTAGTGATTTGTTTGCATGATAGATAGGTGCCAAGGAGCCTTTGCTTCTGTAGACACACCCCACTTTGCGACACCGTCTGGGACCCTGGCTTAACGAGTGTCCCCACACACCCACTTGTGTGCACCAAGAACTAAGTGGACTATAATCCCTCTTTAAAGTAAAGCAAGCGCCAATCCTTCATCTTGGGTCGAGCCTGTCTACGTGTTATTTCATAGAATCCTGATTATTTAAAGGTCAAATCAAATTAAATTTCAATCTTGGGGTAACCGTTTTTAGACGGGAGATTGAGGGGTTCCTAACACTTTCCCCTTCTCTCAAATAGACTCTTGAACCTGAACTATTTTCACTTATTTTAAACTATTTTCGAAACATAATTTTCGAATTCCTTTTCCAAGTTTTAAGTGAAAAACTTAGTGGTGACTCCCGACGCTCGCCTGATTTTTGGGGTGGTTGTCACATGATCGCTCAAAAATTCGAATTACTCCAAATCGAGGTTCCAACAAGTTGTTACGGTTGTGATAAAATAAAAACCTCAGGTAGCACAGGGTGTAACCCAAGGGTTGAATCTCTCATGGAATCTTCGCCTTGTTCCTACAATTGGTTAGTATTCAAAGCAAGGAGGTATTCACAGAATTAGTAGGGAGTTGATGGGTATAAAAGAGTCAGGATCCCAAGAAGAATAGAACTAGACAATCATAGCCAATATGAAGTTATTTGGGTTTAATTAATTCATTCTAAAATTCATCATATTCATGATAGTTATGCATTACGAAAGGCTAACTAATGATAATGTCATCCCCGACCAGGAACATTAATAACATGCATCAAGAGATTTTATGATATACTTAATGATCAACTGCCTAACTAGGAACAATTAATTCAAATAAATATAATCGCAATTAGAAAATGCATACGATCAAGAACCCAATAAATAAATATGTATCCAAATCCCAAGAATTAGAAATTACAAGTGCTCTATCATATAATTAATGATTACCGACCTAATATGAAGGGTCTAGTATACTATGTACATGTCCATTCATGGAAGAATCTAATAAACTAATGGCATGCGATTGAGAAGAAAAATACAATTTATAAATCGAAAAGGATGAAATACAAAAGACGAATGAATTAAAAAACACTATTGAAGAGCTATCCGCTCATGCCTTCACTAGTTCTTCTTGGAAACCCAAGAAGAACTTAACCGCCCATATTCTCTCTACACTCTAAACTACTAATATGTGGGAATCACTAAATCACCTTTCAACCTTGTGAAACGCCTATTTATATTGCACCGAAACCTCCAATCTTATTAGGAATAAGATGGAGATAACTATTAATTGGTATGGAATTTAATATTTCAATTCGAACCAATTTGAAAGGATCTCTAAGTCCTTAGATGACTAGGATCCTTCTTAAATTCGTCCATAAGATTGTTGTCCACGTCATTCACCTTGTTTGCTTAGGTACTCGCTATGGCAAGCTGTTTTTCTCCCCGCAGCGAGCTGTGCAACACACAACTCGCTGTGGCGAGCTGTTTTGCTCACTACAACGAGTTCTTCATGCTTGTTGTGGAGAGTAAAATTGTTTGCCATGGCGAATGCTCCGTTCCTTTCTTGTTTTGCTCTCTTTCTGGGCCTTGCTACGAGTTCTTGCTTTGGATCCAGTTCCTATACTTGGAGTATGTCTTCCCATTGATCCCTGTTAAGCCTGCAGCACTCAACAAACATCAAATGCACCTATAAAATATTCTAGGTATTTTACGGATAATAAAAAATATCAATAAATAGGGCTTTTTATGGGCATTTTATCACCTTTTTGGCTCTACTTCTTATGTTAAAATATTCAACCTTTTTGGTGCAAAATCATGCGTTTTTATCTATAATTTTTTTTATTTAACACCCTAAAGTTAGGTTGATTTTGGGTGTGATCAAATCCCCCACACTTAAACCTTTGTTTTCCTAGACAAAGAAAATCTAAATCTAGAGCATTCAAGATCAAGCTAACTTAAAGGGTTAGTGCTCCCAATCAGAAATAAAAATCTACCATGCAAGTACTCAAGTAAATTTTGATTCTAAGACCACTTCGACCAATCAATCATGCATGAGAATTTCTTTAAGAATATTCAGGACCAGTTTCACTACAACAAAACACAGATTTACCCACGGACAAATCCGTGGGTAAATCAAGAGAATTTCGTGGGGAAATCAAATTTCCCACGAAATTAGCCATGGACATGATGGCTAGGGTAAAAATTTCCCCACAGAATTTTGAGTCCATGGGGAATTCCTCACGGAGGAAAAACAGTCACGGAAATATCTCATGGGAAATCCATGGGGGAATAGCCATGGAATTTTCATTTTAGCCACGGATTATTCCGTTGGAAATTACCCACGAATCCATTCTATGGGTAATAGCACAGACCCGATCGGCGACCACCAGTCACCGCCGCTGGAGACCTCCACCGGCCATCGCCGCCAGCTTCTGGCAACCTCCATCAACGACCTCTGAAGACCACTTAATATTTGTGAAAAATGGTCCGTGGAGGATACGAAGACAGGACATTATGGTAATGTTTTCCATAACCACTAGGTCATTTACTACTTTTAGTTTTATTAATGTAAAACATTTTATATGTATACATCTAACATATGATTTAGAGATTTTTTTTATTACTTAGTCCCTAGAATCATACAATATAAAATATAGGATAGAGGATCCAAATACCCCTTATTGAAATAAATTTTGATGATTGCAATTATTAATTTTATTGATAAAGTGAATTCTTATAATTTTTTTTGTGTATTTAATACTATATACTTCGACAAATATATAAAATGTTTTATATAAATATGATTAATATAATTTTTTAAAAGAAAAATTTTGTTACTTTTAATTAATCTTTGAATAATAGTAATTGTAACTGTCATTTTTTGTTCAGACAATTGTAATTTGTAAATAAGGACCGCAAGGGGTTGTAAGCTTGGGGAACTTGTCCTTAAGTGAGGACCTAGGTGCCTACGTACCCTTATGAAGGGATCAAATTCCACGTAGTTTGTCATGGTGACGTCTATAGGAGCCGTTGGGCAGGGCGGTTACCTGTATTGGGCCGTGTGCGGCTAAGACGTGCGTAAGGTACTCCGGACGGGCGAGCCACTCGTTGGAGGTTGCCTTAGCTTGTGAGAGAGTAGGGGTCTCTTAGAGCAATCGGGCGCTCCGTTCGAGGGAATCTCCAGGACGGAGATATGTCAGGTGTTGGTCGGATAATGGTTGGATGGTGACCGGAACACGATGGTGCCGTGGGCTAACCTCCGGAGTTAATAGATAGATGTATATAGCAAAGTAGGCAAAGAGTAGCTTTTGTATGTTCAGAGTGCATGCCGCTTGCCTCTTGCTCTGATGCTTATGTGTAGAGTTCTCCTTATGTTTGGATGTCTTGAGTCCCCCGTGTGAAGGCCTTTTATACCCGGTGTGGGAGAGGTCATGGTCGACCCACGTTCTTTGCCGGACGTGGGTTGTCCCATCATGCCTAGAGGCTCTCCACGTCCGTGGACGGGAGCCCAGGAGAATGGAAGTGGATACTGGCCACGTAGGGGGTGGATGAGTGGTGCCACATGTCACTGGTATAAGCTACCGTGGCGCTTTTGGAAGCTTAATGCCACGTGTCCCTAGGGGAAATATTCCATAGTTACATAAGTCCCCCAAGTCTACGGGTGTCGAGCGCCTGTGGACTTAAGTTCCTTTTCAGCAAACTACTTAGGAAAATTTTCACCTATTAATTTTTGTCGAAAAGAGCCCGTCCGCAAGTGGGTCTGGCCATCTCGGGTGGTCGCCCGACTTGTGAGGCTTTGTGTATCTCTGGGTTTGCTCTGAGAGAGTAGAGACGTTGAAGGTGTCATGTGTCTTGATCCGGGTGGCTAACTTCTTGACTTCCTCAGCAAATTTTTGAGCCGTCTCTGCAGAGAGTACGCGTCTTTCTGAGGAGGAGTCATCATTGTGTAAAGGGGAATTTCCAGAAGTACCCTCTGGGGTGTGCGGAGCAAACTCAATGGTCAGGGACCATTTGGTCATTCGGAATGCTTTTCCTTGCGCAACCTCATCCGTAGCCAGTGGCTGGCAAGAGACTTTGTGAGGAGTTGTCATTTTGAAGGAGCGGACTGTGATCATCGTCGCGTGTCGGGGCATAGTTAACTCCTTTGGCCTCGAGTGATTTGCAGCCGTTTCCCTTCATTTAATGCGGGTGCGTTTCCGAGAGTTGCCATCATTAGCCTCAATTGTGGATTTTCCAAAAAGGCCCTTTGGTGTCTTCGAGTGGCTCTTGGGTTTCCCATGGTTTTTTAGTCTTTATGCCTCTAGTTTTCGAGAGATGGATCTAGGCTGTTCCTTCTCTCCACGTGTTTGGCTAGAGTGGGTGGTTGTAGTCTAAGATGGGTGTATTGGATAATTTGTTTTATTCGTTGTTGGATTCGAGAGGGCGAAGATTTTCGAATCTTCGCGTCTTTGTGATCCCTATAAATATTCGGCGTTTGAAAGTTTTTTTTTGTTTACCTTTTCTTTTCAACAGCTCCGTCTCCTTGCTTCATTTCTCTCTGGCCCTTGTACCCTTTCTCCTTCATTTGACTTTGTACCGGGATTTTGCCGTGGCCGGTGATGACAGCTTTTTTCCTTTTGATTTCACTGACTTGGAGGATCTTCTTTCTTCTTCTTCTTCTCCTCCTCCTCTTAGTCGTACTCGTGACAGTAGTCAGAGTAGGGGAAAGAATTATGGGCAGGACCTTTCTACAGGGGCAGTTGTTGAAGTTTACGACGTGATTCCTGGTGGAGGTGGCAGAGACGTGGGGCTGCCTGTCCCGCCATCTCCCGATAAAATTCGCCGGCAAGAGGATCCCAATGGGAAAATAAGGAGGAAAGATGGGAGAGGCGACGACGGCGGTTCTCGGGGGAGAGAGAGAGAGGGGAGGTTTCCGCAGCGGTGGACGCGCGGGCGGTGAATTTGGTGGAGGGTACTTTTCCTCCTCCTGTGCCTCTCTGTCACTCACCAATCAAGGTGATTCTGTTGACTCGTTTCGCGGCTCTAAGTTCGGCTGGTGGAGTTGATGAACCTGCCAGCAAGAAAGCTCGGCGGGTGAGCCTCTTGTAGAGGGAAGGGCCGCTGACGAGGCAATGGCTGAGGCGCCAACTGAAGGGGCGAAGGCGAGTGAAGCGACTGGGGAAGTCAAGGCCCTCTCTGGTGGAGGGAATGTAGTGGTGAGTCAAATGGCCGCCACTTATGTTTCTTTGGAGTTGAATATCAGTATTTCTGAGCCTGTTGAGACTTTGGAGGAAGAGCCTTCTTTCGAGTTGGTGGCATTGGGCAGGCGCTTTCCCGTGGAGATGGGAGAGAGGAATGCTAAGGGGTTGGACACCACCCCCCTGAATCTTGCTATTTGTGGCTTCGGCAAAGCTACCGAGGCATTGGTTGACTTCCACCAAGCTGGTATTGCGTGGGAGAAACAAGTAGTAAGTTTCCTTGCCTTGTCCTGCTTTTCCCTAGTTTTTCTTGGAGTTTTCCTTTTTTGCTGACGTCTTTAGTCTTGCACAGGGCGAAGTTCGTCTCAACCGAGATCGGCTTCTTAAAATAGTGACCTTTAGAAGTTCTGCTTTGGAGACCACTAGGAAACATTTGGAGGACATGCGCGGGCAGTTGTCCTCAAAAGAGTTGGAGTGTGAGGATCAAGGCCGTGAGGTGAGGTCCTTGACTCACGAAGTGGCCCGCCTTAGGGCCAAAGGTGCACAGCCTTCTAAGGTTAAGCTTCTACATTCGGAGTTGGAGAGGACTCGCAAGGAGCTTGCCGTCTGTCGGGAGGACGCCGGGAAGCGCCGCCCTGAGTTGCACTCTCTTCGCGAAGCTTTGAAGGGTGCTGAAGCTCGTGCTAGTGATAACCTTGCGGGCTGGCTGGAGGCTGAGACCAAGGTTGCCGATGTTGCTAATCTCCAGGGAGAGTTGATGGCGCAGAGGATGCATGGCATGCTTCTGGCGGTCGAGTAACTTGAGCGCCTTCGTGGAGAGAGGTTTTCAGCTGAATAGGTAGCTTCTCTACACCGTACTCTGGAACTTTTTGATGGTGAGCTCAGAGGTCGGATGGAGATTGATTCTCCACTGAACCTTGCTTATCTCCACCAGTTGGCCGATCGCCCAATGGACCACCAGGTACTCTCTAATATCGGCGGGTGCACTCTTGGGATTGAATCATCTTCTCAACAACTGGCTGAAGCAGTTCAACTGAAGCCGTTGGGGACGTTGGCAACGTCGAGCTTTTAGGGGCCAAGCCCATCATAGATCTTGGGGATGCCCAAGAGTAGGTTTATGTAAGGTCTTTAGGTTTTTTACACCTTGTAATAGGCGGACGCCTTTCCCATTTTAATGAGAATTTAAGCTGAGTTTTACTGTCTCCCTTTTTACTTCTGGGCAAAAAGGTTTTGTGTGAGTACAATTTCTCTTGTTTTGGCTACCTCTTTACTTCTGGGTAAAAAGATTTTTTGCATGAGTACCGAGGGACGATCTCATACTGTTGCTAGCGTGTTTTGTGTGAAAGTTCATTTTGCGTTTTCACGCCTAAGAGGTTTTTAACCGCGCTTTTCTAGGGGAATGTTATCTTGGCCTTAGAGGCTCTCTAGCGTTTCTTTGGGCGATCGGCCCACTACCCTTCCTTGGGACTTATGCAAGTGCTTTGCAAATTTAGGCCATGTCTCTTTTCAAAAGGGAATACTTTGATTAAGGATAAACAAAATGGTTACATTCGAGTAGCCTTGGTCATGCTGGCCTTAGTCAGGCAGAAAGTAAACAAAATGATTACATTTGAATAACCTAAGTTAGGCGGGCCTTAGCCAGGCTGAAAGTAATAATTCTAACTTTTGTAATAAATTGATACGTGCGTAATTTGACCGAAAGGTGTGCTGAGCGTGCAAAGTACGTTTAGAGCTTAGGTGGAGGTTTGGTTCGGGCGAGCGGACTCCTGATTTTTTCCTCCTGACTCTTTACCCTCGGGGGGTTCCTCGCGTGATTATCTGGGACCAAGGCGAGCGACCTTGACGGTCTTGGTTAAGCTTGCTGCGTAGCATGCTCGCGCTAGTTTTTGATCCGCCATGATTTCTCCAACCCCGTGCGGCGTTAGGAACTTCATAGTGAGCTGTGTGGTGGATACTACAGCTCTGAGCTTGTTCAGGGATGGTCACCCCAAAACGGCGTTGTACGCCAAAGGTGCTGAAACGATAATGAAATCTACATCAAGGCTTGCAACCCTTGGTAAGGCGCCCATAGTCGTCCAGGCTGTTATGATTCCTTCAACAGGAACTTAGGCTCCGGAGAACCCTATAAGTATGCCGGGGAAGGGCCTTATGTTGGCCTCGTCTAACCCGAGCTTCTTAAAGGTGTCAAAGTAGAGGACGTCCGCCGAGGATCCTTGGTCTATCAGGACTCGTTCGACCTCGTAGTGAGCAATGACTACAGTTACTACCATGGGGTCATCGTGGATCAGTCCTTCAAGATTTGTGAGGTCGAACGTGATGGGATCTCCTTTGGGCTCTTCGATTCTCTTTTTATGCTTTGGGGCATAGTCGAGGGCGAGTATGGAGCGTTCCACCCTTTTCTTGTTTTGTGGTTGTGAGGTATTTCCTTTTTGTAGTCTGCCTACGATGACGTTGATAACCCCGCGAGTAGGCGCTTGGTCGCTGGCCTCTCTCGAAAGCTCCGCATTAGCTCTACTCTCCTCTTTGATGTATCTGCCCAACTGTCCTTTACGGATTAGATCCTCGATCTGATCTTTCAAGTGGATGCAGTCGTTCGTCTCGTGTTCGTAATCTTTGTGGAACTGACAGTACTTGGACTTGTCCATCGGCTTTCCAATTTTCCGCCTCTTGATCTGTGTAGGGAAACTGAGCATGTCCGATTGATAAATTTCCTCAAGGACTCCGACGTGTGACTTCTTGAGGAGAGTGTAGCTGGTGAACCGTCCTCTGGGAGGTGTTCGGGGTCGCGGTGGTGAGCGTTTTCTGTTATTTTTCTCCTTGGAGTTTTGGTTATCTGATGTCACCTTCTCTTTCTTCTTCTCAGATCGCTCCATGTCGTATCTACTTATAAGGAATTTTCTCATTTTGTCCTTGGCGATCTGCGCATTTTCTTCCTGGATGAACCATTCCGCACGGTCCATCAATTCCTGCAAGGTAGAAACGGGACATCTGTTGAGTTCCCCGTAGAACTGCGAACATCGAAGGCCTTGCTTGATGACAAAGATTGCAACGGCGTCTTGGATGCCTCTGAATTGGAGCGAGAGTTTGGTGAAGTGGGGCAGGAAGGCTTGTAGGGTCTCTCCCTCTTTACTGCTGGCGAACTGGGTGAGGAACTTCTGCGCTAGCTGCTTGAAACTGTGGATTGACTTTGTGGGCAGTAGCGAGAACCACCTTAGGGCTACCTCCTTTAAGGTCGAGGAAAAGACCCGGCATTGCTGGCCGTCCGTCATACCCAATATCGACATAGCTGAGTTGAAGGTGTTGATGTGATCTCGCGGATCAGTCTCTCCGCCATAGGGTTTTATATGAAAAGGCATCTTGAAACCCATGGGTACATGTTCATTCATGACTTGCTGAGTGAAGGGTGTCTCCCTTTCCATTGGAGTCGAAGCCGGGCCACTGATATTGTCCTGGGTGAGTGGACATTCCGTAAGGGGCGTACGGGTTGTAGGTTCCTGCCCAAGGCATATACAGATAAGATCCCGGTGGGTAGTTTGAGATTGGTGGTCGCGGGTAATCCGTGGGCGGGCGTACCGCTTGCCCAGCGACCATTGTCGACCCCAGTGGGATTGATGGCGGAGGAGCTGGTATTGTTAGTGATAGACATGCGAACTCTATAGGTAGAGTCCCGAATTGTATTGCGGGCAAGCCAGTGGGGTCATTGGAAGGTCCTGCGGGCGTGCAATGCGGTGCCACCGGTAATTGGATGCCTGCGTTTACTTGTGGGTGATTCTTGTCCTCTTCCCGTTGCTGTTGACGTATAGCCGCTATTTCTACCTCGAGTCGGGTCAGCTCCATATCTCACGAGATCCTTGCCAACAACATTGTTTCTTGGTTGCCGGTTGAAGGGCAAGGGTTGTGCGGCATGCCATAGGGATGCTGAGGGCACGCTTCCTCCTGGTTGCTGGTGTCTGGATCACGGTTTCTGCAACAGCCACATGTGTTGTTGAGGTGCTTTGCGGCTGGGTTGAGCTCGAGCCACCTGCTTGTTTCTTGTGCTGCGTCTTAAAGCGCTTGCGTCGGTCGTGGCTATAGGGGCGTTTGAGTAAGTCATCTCCTAATATTTCCTGTATTTGGAAAAATAAAAAATGCAGGATTCTGAGTGTTAGGCGGATACTCCTACTCCCCAAAAAAGAAGCCGTTTAGTGGCAGTAATCCGTGGTTCGATCAATCTTCTAGAAGGCCACTGCCACATGTCCATAGGAAAAAATATTATGGAGTTACATGATTTAATTTTTTTTATTTTTTGTGGTTACAGATGAAAAAATTAATAAAAATAAGTTTCATATTAATAAAATAATAATTTATTTCAAATTTTCTATGGGTCTGGGTCTTGGCCCGGATATGGAAATTCGACTATTCGTAAGGTTCAGATATGAGAATTGACTTTGATACTCACTCAAATCGGATCCGAGGACGAAGAATATAATATTCTACCCAAATCGTATACATAATCATGCTTAAATATGTGAGCAGCATTTGTGCTTAGCTTATCAAAAGCCTCACAAGGCTTCAACCATCTACCCGTCATGAGCGGAGCATGTGTCATAAGAGAGGAAGGCTGATTTTTGAATTCGCTATCTCCAGTTGATATTTAAGGCAGTCCTAAAACTCAGCCATTGAGTGCAAAGGCAGGAAGAAGCTCAATGGAGAAAGAAACCTAACTAGTTGGGACCATCTGTTAGAAAATTGAGGTAGAAGAAAAAGACAAATGAAGGCCTTAAGGCGTGAGGAATTCATATCTTTAAAGAGGATTGCCTATACATAGGGGAAATACAAACAAACAAGACTATAATACAACAATTAAATTTTTAAGATACATCTTTTTATATCAAAAGTATGTCTCGGTGTTGTATGGACTGTACTGGACAGTTTAACCGCTAACCGGATATAAAGAAGAGTTGGTTGGACCTAAAAAAATCGTCTTTTTAGTTGGAGCGAATTTAACTGGGGTTCAACCGGTCAATCAGGTTGGACCGTCTAACTGACAGTCCAACTAGTCCAATTTTTTTATTAAAAAATAAAAAATAACATCAGAAAAGAAATTAGAAAAATCTTAAAAATTAAAATTTAAAAAGTCATGATTATCAAGAATTTCATGTTTGGTTTGGTTTCTTTTAAAGTTTGACAAGTTTTGAAAATTAAAATTTGAGAAGTCATGTAATTTAAAACTTGAAAATTATATATGTTGAAACCTAAAACTTGAGTGATGTCATTTTATATATTAAGAATAATTAATATTTATTATTTATTGCGTCATCCGATTCAACCGATGAAACCATAAACTAAACACTTATCCGAATCTTTCTCCGATTCGATTCTTATAATATTGATATGTCTATATACTTTTAATAGATACTTTTTAAAAAAATTAAATAATGTGTCTTTTAATGATAATTTAGTTATGCATGCCTATTGGTTAATAAAGAATTTCAACCATATAAAAAATATTACAAATTATTTAACAATCTCCTACTAGTTTATAATATATATATTATTACACATTATCTTGCATATAAAAAAGTATCATATAGTTGATATGAACTTTCTATCAGTGCAAATTCTTTAAAGTTTTGACAAAATTATTTGTGAATAAGATTTGAACCAAAACTTAATTGTGCCAAAACCAAAAGTACTAATTACAAACACATTTTTTTTATCTTTTATTTAGCACGTTGATGCCAAGTGATATTCTTGATTTCGTGAATATTTACAATATTAACCCTAAAATCTTGCTTGAAACAGTATTACTTCATTACTTAAGTTATTTAATAACTCCATTAACATTCTATTAACTTCCTTTTGCAATAGTACCACCAATAAGCGTATTACTTTATCCTTGTTATACTATAAATTTATTAAATTCTTTACTCCTCTCGCATAACAGTGTGCAATACAAACTCTAAGGTCAAATGCTTATTTTAGTTCTCTATGTTTCATTTAAGTTTTAAATTAATTATTTATTTTTCAAAAATTTTATATTGGTCCTTTATGTTTTTTAAAAGTTTTATATTTGTCTTTCAGGTTTCATTAAAGTTCTATATTGGTCTTTTATATTTCATTGAAGTTCTATATTGATCATTTATGTTTCATTGAAGTTTTATATTAATCCTTCATGTTTCATTAGAGTTTCATAGTTCCTATCAGCATGATTTTATTTTTGGCTTAAACGACGCCGTTTGGGTGTTTTCGGTGTGTCTAAGGCCACGTCAGCTATCTGATACACGTAGGAGAGATTATGTGTCCACCTCGACACACCATGTCAACAGTTAACTTAAGAAATTGACGGATTTGGACAGAATGACCAATTTAGAACTTCTAGAAAACATAAAGGACTAATTTAAAACTTTTAAAACATGAATGACTAATTTAAAACTTGAATGAAACATAAAGGACCAAAATGAACCTTTGAACCAAACTCTAAAATGAGATATCTAATTTGAAGTTTGGTGTTACAAACAACATGCAATAACTTGTCATTGCTCCCTAAACTTTTCATTGTTAGAATGTATGCTAAGTGCCAACTCAAATTTGAGTTTTCATTACTAATGTTTTGATTTCAGGATTTAGCCCCTATCATCTCAAGTTTACTATATTGCATCTCTTGGCTATGCTTTTGTAAGCACGTCAACCAAATTTTTGCTTGACTGGAAATAGACTATTGTCATTAATTCAATGTGTAATCATCTGCACCACTCCCAACACTTAAATTTGGTGCATAGTTCTGATTGGGAAAAGCCAACACTAGCAATAAGGGTAACAATCTAGCACTGAACAATTTTATAAGAGCAAGAGCCAAGCGGCCTCATAGTTTACGAGACAACAATTTTGTAGGTAGGGAATCAACTATATCCCACGAACAACTGAGATTAGATCTATACAAGATACTGTAGCGCTATCCATTATTCACAAGGCAATACTATTCAACAAGGACAAGAAAACGAAGAGGAAGAAAAACAGATCAAATACATATCCTGCTTTCCTCCAAATCAGCTGCAACACCCACCCCTCTGACTAACTGCTCCATCTCTTGCTCCTGCCGGCCCCTGCGGACGTCCATAGCCAACCTTTATGCCAAACGACTGCAACACAAGAATCATGGGTAATTTCCGTTAAGTGAGTATTCCCGGCCACAAGAAATTGTTTGATGGCCATATTGGTCTGGGACCAACAATAGTAAGTCCACGATTTTGATCCAACTTAATAGAAGTTTCCCACATCGAAAAGACACTAATCTTACCTCATTGGATACATCAAATACACCTTCTTGAATGTTCTGAAGAATCTTTCCAGCAGTCTTAATGAAAGCCTGTACAATATGCTTTCGAGTTACTTTTGACGGTAATGGAAAACCGCTATATTCCTGATGCTTTAAAGCCCATATAATGTGCTATTAATTTTGAGCCCTTTCTAATTATTGGTAAAGATACATCACCTCTTCCACATTTTGAGCTGTCCTTGCAGAAGCCTCCAAGAATAAAAGTCCATTTTCCTTTGCAAATTGTTCACCCTCCTCTTTGCTCACTGCCCTTCGATGAGCCAGATCACATTTGTTCCCTATGAGCATGATCGTCATGTTAGGATTGGCATGCTGCCGGGCATCTTCTAGCCAACTTGCTAAATGATTAAATGTCTCTCTCCTGAATGTCAATTTCGGTTAAGGCAGGATTAGAAAATAACACAAGCGCAAAATTTATGACCCTGCTACTGGACTAGATGGAAGTTCAAACATGAATGCACTATTACAATCACTAAATATATAATACACTATTACAATCACTGCATTTCACATATTAACTCCTATTGATTGATAGGCATAGACTAGACAATGTACAAGCATGTAGAATTAGCGTGACTCTTATCCGTAAAGGCAATGCCTATATGTCAACTGATATTTGCAATACCAACCTTGTAATGTCATAAACTAGAAGTGCTCCAGCTGCTCCCCTGTAGTATGATCTAGTGATAGATCTAAATGATTCTTGCCCAGCCTACAGATAAATTAGGTATTTTCATCAGTACATTGCATTACAGAAAACTATGCCCTTTAATTGGTTATGGTGTACTGTATTCAGAATCTACAATCACAGACGCACATTGTGATCATAAGGGATAGAGAGAGCATTCATTACTGTATCAATTTAAGGTTAGCATGCAAAGCCAAACACCTCTAATTCCTATTTCCTACTAAGAAAGCAAAGAGAAGCTCAGATCAGTATTATACTGCAGAGGTGTCAGACGACAACAACAATCAAAGTCTTTTCCTATTAGTTGGAGTCAGCTATATGGATCAACCATTTCTATGATTAGGTTATTAATAGCTAAATCCATCATAATAGTTTATCTTATTGTTTTATTTGATTTTCCCCTCCCTCTAGTCACTGCAGAGGTGTCAGACATGAATTAAAAATCTACTATGCTTGGGGACTCAACTCCATGACTGCAAAGTTTCTGGTTATTTGCATAAAGATGATGCTTGACAGGTCAGTGCTTCTAATTTGTCTTTTTATTCACAAAGAAAATTATGGTGATATCCCCAAATTAATTTATTGGAAACTCTAAGAAATTTCAATAGGAGTTTCTCTTCTATCATCTCTTGCTCACCATGTTTTTCCCTTCTGACAAAATCCTTTAAATCAGGGGTCCTATTAAATTATAAAATACAAAGATAAAGCAATATAACAAATAAGGTAAGAATAACTAGCAGCGCAAACAAAAGATTATGTTGTGTCTTCTACATTTAAAGCAATCTCAAAATTGTTCATTTAAATTTAGAACTTCAAGAAATGTCTGTTGAAATAAAAAATGTTACATGGCATGCAACCTGTGGTTGGCTGTATGGTTTAAGAAAGTGAAATTTCAGTTGTTGATGACCATCTTGTTCAACTAAAGCATGGACAATCCTAATATAGTCTCTTAGGACTAAAAACTATATTCTCTTACTATTGATGCTTGCGAGACACATTCTAAAGTCTAAACATGTTTGAACACATACTAAGCATATTTAAGGTATGTTTACATATATCAATAGATACATAACATAAAAATTTCTCATCAATATTCTATGCCATATCATGATGTCAAATATTATATATATCTAGCCAGTCAAATCTAGTATTCTCAAAATAACATAGGATGAAACATGCAATTCCTATTGGAGCAACAAACCAAATACCTACTGACTTGCTGCGTCTAGATAGACGAGTTTATATGGACAAAGAAAATAATACCGTAAAGCAACTCAGATGGCTAAGTGCTTGTTTTTGCCCAAGATTACATTTCCTATCTTTACAAAAACAATTAGAAAATTCGTTTATTTTTTTTCTGTTCCTAGCTTAAATGTTTCACGTTACAGAATTAACTGTATAAGCACAAACTAGATAACCTTACCTTTAAAAAATATATACAGACTTTCACTCCTAGTTATATCCCCACAGACTAAACCTCAGAATTTTTCCCCTTTTGGAGCAAACAAAACAAATAAAAAATGCTAAACAAAAGAATAAAGAAATCAAACCAATTGAAGCTTTTAGCACGGCACGTTCAAAAACAGTGAAAGCGCCAAACAAATAGTTCGCCCAAGCTTTTTTTAGTATGTATTTTCAATCAATCCTCAACCATTAAAGTTAGCATAACCAATTTTGGAAAATACAATACTAGAGGGGAAAAGGAGACGCAGTAAAACACAGACTTACAGTGTCCCATATCTGGAGCTTAATGGGCCGCCCGTCGATGGTGACCATACGAGCGCCGAACTCCACACCGATGGTCAGATCATGGACGGGTTGGAACCGCTTGTCGGTGAATTGCAGAAGCAGGCATGATTTCCCGACACCTGCAACGAATGCCCGAAATTGAATTGAATTAGAATCAGAAACCCAAGTGAGAGGGAAAAGAAAAACTAGGGTTTAAAGAGGAAAACGACGGACCTGTGTCGCCGATAATGATATACTTGAAAAGGTAGTCGTAAGACATGGGGAGAAAACGACGCCGTAGATCAGTTTGTGTTGGTTGAGGTGGGAAGTATGCGAAGTGAGAGACAGTTCGAGAAGAAGAAGAAGAAGAAGAAGAGAATGAAGGGAAAAGGACAGAGTGTGAGATAAAAAGGGTGTAAATGCGATTTGCGAGAAGAGAAGAGAGAGCGTGACGTATGAGAAATAGCAGCGTGTAGGTGTAGCGTCTACCATAACCCAACACGCTACCCCCTTTTGATTTTGTGTTGCTTCCTCGTTATGGATTGGGTTTTTTCAGCGATTTGCCTGACTCGTTACGCTCATTGCCTCGCTTAGTGCCTTAATCGATTAGAGTTTTAAATATTCCAACTCAGCTTATTTAAAATAGGTCAAAACTTCAAATTGGTCCTTTATGTTTGCACAAAGTTTCATATTGGTCATTTATGTTTCAAAAAGTTTAAATTGGTCCTTTATGTTTGCAAGAAGTTCCAAATTGGTCCTTCCGTCCACTTCCATCAATTTCTTAAGTTAACTGTTAACGTGGCGTGCCGAGGTGGACACATAATCTCTCCTACATGTATCAGATAGCTGACGTGGCTTTAGATACACTAAAAACACTCAAACGACGTCGTTTAAGCCAAAAATAAAATCATGCTGAGAGGACCAATATGAAATTTTAATGAAACATAAAGGATTAATATAAAACTTCAATGAAACATAAAGGACTAATATAAAACTTCAATGAAACATAAAGGACCAATATAGAACTTCAATGAAACATAAAGGACCAATATAAAACTTCAATGAAACCTAAAGGACAAATATTAAACGTTTTGGAAACATAAAGGACTAATTTAAAACTTTTGAAAGATAAAGGACCAATTTAAAACTTGTGTAAAATATAGAGGACCAAAATGGACATTTGACCTTTAAAATAAAATGAATTCGAACTCGAATTTAAATTTTTGAAAGTTATGATTAAGTTGACTTTTTTAATTAATCGAGTTATTTACAAGCCGAACTAATGTTTGGTAACAAGAATTAATTAGAAAATCTTGGAGATAATTTAACATTCCTTTCAACATTTTTTCTACCAAATAAAACTTATTTTTTGCAATATGATGAAATTATGTTTTTGCCCTTACTTTTTTATTTTTATTCCATTTTCACTTTTAGTATAAGGATAAAATTGACATTTTATCCACTTTTATTCCATTCGCACAAGTTGTCAGAAGAACTAGGGATAATGACTTAAAAACTACCCATCCAGTTAGAAAAAAAATTACCCACTATTATGACAACTCCCACTGGTTCTTAAAAAATTTAAGAGCCTATTTGACTACAATAATTTTTAGTTCAAAAGCGTTTATTTTCTACAACAATTTTTATTCAATTTACCAAACACAAACTGTTTCTCTCTCGCAGCACTTTTTCTCAAACTCCATTTAAAAAAAGTAATTTGAAAATAAGCACTTTAAAATAAATCTGGTTGCCAAACAGGCCCTAAAATTCATTTTGAATTTTAAAATTAAAACCATTACCACATAATACCCAACCCCACTATCAATTTTGAACAAAATATTTACTTGCAATTTTGAACAATACGATTAAACCAGTGTTGTGAAAATCGGACCGGCCGATTCATCAACTGATCGAACCGAGAATCGATTTGAGGTCCAATCTGGTTAACATATTATACCCGTTGACAGAGTTTAACCACTTTGAACCGGACTGAATTGGGTTAAACCGGGCGGTTCTCATAAACCTATCAACCCGGAGCGATTTTTCAATGAATCGGATGGACTAGTCTTTACCAAAATTATTCTCAAATATGGCTACAAGTAGACTCTAACTCAAGCCATTACGGTTTTTCATAAACTCGTCCACCCGAAGCGGTTTTTCAATGCCTTCTCTTGATGTTGCTATTGTACCTATCCAGTTTCCACTCTCTGTCTAGGATTTAATGATTCATTCATGTTTTGTTACTGACGACAATGTTAAATTCGAATTTTCAATAATATAGTTTTAATTTGAAGGTAAAATTCTTTTTTAATCCTTGACATTTATTACCATTGTTAATTTTGTATATTGTCAATTTCATTCCAAACACTAACATCATTCATTACAATCATAGAACCCAAAGATGAGAATGAGATAATTTGATTACTATGACTACAAAATAAGATAAGGTTGAGAATTAAAATTTAAGATTAAGAGTTGGAGATTCAAGTGTTATTCTTCTTAATGGACCTTTTCCCTAACAATTTTTCACAAATGGATCCGGGCCTACGACTTTCCACTGCATGGACACATTTTTTTAAGTAGGCCTGGTGGCCGAAACACCTGCAGGTAAAGGCGTTATCTCCCAGTACCGTGTTATCTCCCAATAGTAATCTCTCTCGCGAGCCCTCATCCTCCACTTGCAGGGTTTGTTATACCATTTACATCGGTAGTCCACAAAAGTTGCCTTTGACTTGAACACTGTGTAATTCCTGCGTTGCCGTATGGAGTACATTTTCACAGCCTGACGGAGAGCGTCCTTGTCATCAAACATAGCTCCAACGAACAACAGATTGTCCATGCTAGGAGGCACATCTTCTGAGAATTCCGGGTCTGCCTGTGCCTCCATGTCAATCTGATCATAAAAGGGGGCAAGACGCTTGTCCGGAAGGCCATCGCCTCCCCCAACTTCACCTACATCATCATCATAGTCATGTCCATCCCCATCGCCGCCTTCGTCATCTTCCCCATCATCCATACCATCATCATCTGACCCTTCATCAATACCATTATCATTAGAGGCATCACCACCATTTGCCTCAAGGTCATCCTCACTGCTCGTGTCTAGAATGTCAGATGGGACAAAGTCAGGGTCTCTCCTCTCTCCCTCATCCTCATTCACATATACAGTGCCTTGGTGGCTACTTTCTCCAAATGTAGGATTGCGTCGAGAGGAACTAGCACGTCTACAGACATTACTCGGAAGGACCTCAATAATAGCTGAATCGATATTTGTTGGTTCAATGGTAAAATTTTCAAATGCTTGAGTACAGGCAACCACCATGGAGGGGCCTCCTTCATCTATTACTTGTGACAAATTCAAATCGAACTCCACAATCGAAGTTGAAATAGTCTACACCAGCAACTCCACACCATTAAGATTCGTGGCATTGTCCGATCCCTAATACTTTCAAACATCATAGCCACAGAATAATCGTCACATAGGTTAAGCTCCCCGAATCGCAACGGACACAGCGTCATAGGCATCCGATATGTCACATTGCATATCTCTTCACCTCTCCCCATTTTCAACCTACCTCTTATATTTTCCTTCAACTGTGCAAGAGTCATGTCGTCCGTTAACATGACTCCCTCAACCCTGTCAGCTTGGAATGACAACCCATCGTTGCCAGAGAGACAACTTCCATTCTTATACAAAAATTCCCTAACTCTCATGGCCATTTTATCTTCTACATGGTACATAATATATGTTACTTTTACCAACAATAATAACATTTTATTTAGCTAAAAATACATACTAATTTATAATATCATTAAAATACACAGTACAACAATATATTCACAATTCATTAAAATAAAACCAATTTATAATTACAAGACTAAAATATTATTTGTTTACCTAAAAATACATACTAATATTTTATTTCCAGAAAAAATTTGCATGAAAATTTCTTTAATAAAATTTGAACTAAAATCTTCCAAAAAAAATAATTGCAACAAAAAATTTCCAAAGAAAATTTCTAACTAAAATCTACATACACAAAAATTCTTAATCACAATTTGTAATTACAAAATTAAATTTCAATTTGACAAAATAAATTTATTTTACTTGTTTAAATAAATTTATTTTTGTGAATATAAAAAAAATTCATTTAATGCCACACTTGTTTAATAAATTTATTTAATAAAATTATTAAAAAATTTATTAATCTACCTCACCGATAGATTAATAAATAAATTTATGAAATTTTAAATTTATGAAATCTTTAATAAATTTATTAAAAATTTAAAAAAATATTTTATCTACATTCTATTTACAAAAAATTATTGTGTGTTAAATTTTATCTACATTTCATTTACACAAAATTTTTAATAAATTTATTAAAAAATTTTAAAAATATTTTATCTACATTTTATTTACACAAAATTATTGTATTTTAAATTTTATCTACAAGAATTTTTTAATAAATTTATAAAATATTTTATCTACATTTTATTTACACAAAATTATTGTGTGTTAAATTTTATCTACATTTTATTTACAGGGAATTTTTAATAAATTTATTAAAACATTTATAAAATATTTTAACTACATTTTATTTACACAAAATAAAATTAGATAACCATTTATTTAATAAAATTTCACCCAAAACAAAAAACAAATCTACCAAATTCTAAAAACCAAACAAAAAAAATTTTAATTACTAAAAAACACATAAAAAAATTTACACAAAATAAAATTGCATAAACATTTCTTTAATAAAATTTCACCCAAAAAAAAAATCCACAAAAATCTAAAAACCAAACAACAAAATTTTAATTACTAAGAAACACATAAAAAACATTTACACAAAATAAAATTGCATAAACATTTCTTTAATAAAATTTCACCCTAAACAAACAAAAAAATTCCACCAAAATCAAAAAACCAAACAAAATCTAAACACAAATATTTCAATATACACATTTACAAATATATTAGCAACAAAATAATATATTTATTATGTTCTCTAAATTTTTTAACAGAAAATTTCAGCCTACATTTACAAACAAACAAATCTACCAAACATTTATAAACTAAAATGCAACAAAACTTTCAAAATATAAAAACAAAGACAAGATCTACTTATAATATAGTTTACATTTCAGTATCATAAATAATAAAAACATTAGATATTAAGAAAAACATCAAAATGGTTATTTAAAGTTTATATTGTAAATAAAAAAATACCTTCGAATTTCAAATGTGAAGAATGATGGAGAAGAGTCAGCAACTTATGGTCCTATAAACATATTAAAATTAACAAAAGAGTATGTTATTGAGAAAGATGAGACAAAAAGTGTGAGTGAAGAAGAGAGAAAATTTAAAATAGATGAAGAGAGGCAAAGAGGAAGAGAAGAAGAAGTAAGATTTGGTGGAGTGCGTATGGGTGTGGTCCTCACCCCTAATATAGCCCTCCAAGGTTGGATAAATTTTTTTTTTAATTAACAATCTAACGGTCAGGGTGCTCCCTGATCACCCTGACTACACGGGTGGCCTGGTGCCCCTACGGGGCCGAAATACCTTTGCAGCCTTTGGCCAAAACACCTACAGACCTATTTAGAAAGAAAAAAAAAATGTTCATGCAGTGGAAAGTCGTGCAGTCGAATCCATTTGTAAAAAATTGTTAGAGAATGAGTCCATTAAGAAGAATAACTCAAGATTCAATTTTAAAGAAAATCTCGTTTTTTGGTCTCAAAAGTATGAAATTATTGTTAATTTCATCTTTATACACAATTGTCTCAAATCCTGACATTCTTTGTAACGTCTGTAAATTGTCACATTGTACTGGACATTATAATTTAAATTAATAGACATTCCAAAGCTTAAGGCACAATTGACCAAAAATATATTTGACAATACAAAGTTTGGAATTGGGAGACTTAAAAGATAAGGGTGCGTTTGATTTAAAAAAATATTTTTTATTTTTATATATTGAAAACAATTTTCATTTTTTAATTTTTAAAATTTAAGAAATGTGTTTAGTTTGTAAATTCAAAATATATTTTAAAAAATGAAAAATATAAATTCATTTGATTTGAAAATTTTGAATATTCCATTTTGTTTGAACATAAAAATATAAAAAAGACAAAAAACAAGTAAATTACAATAAATAAAAATAAATAAATAAATAAATATATAAATAATAATAATAATAAAAATAAAAAGAGAGAAAACGAAGGGGGAAAGAAAAATGATGAGGATGAAAATAAAATAGAAAAATAATACTATTTTTAGTGGCTGAATTATTTGTAGATTCATTTATTGATGTATTGATTGATCCAAAAGTAATAACAATATACCTATAAAAATAAACACAAAATATATATTAAAAAATTTAATAAGTAATTAAAAGTAAAAATATGACATATTTAAAAATAAATAATAACTATCAACAGGGTTAGGTTTAGTGAAAGAGACTAGTCCTTCACAACGTGATGGATCCAGGTTCAAATCCTTGTTGAAAGAGGTGTCCACATTTAGTGCCCAACAGTGCCTCAAACATGATCGTCTCCAATAGAAAACAAAAAATATATCTAAAATAAGATAAATAATAATATTATTTATATAGATATTATGTTATTATACTATAATATAATAAATAAGATAATAATACAATTGTTATTATTATATTATAATGATAAAATTTCCTCAATAAAATATTAATAAAATAATTTTTATTATAGTATAATCTATCATAATCAATCATATCTTTACAAATTCCAAATCAAATGCTGGTGATTTGCATGCTTCTATCTTAGAGGATATTTGGTTTTTACTTGATACGTCTTTTCATTGTAATTTGCATGTTGTCTTTCCTCCTATCTTTCAAGATAGCAGGAATTTAGAATGGTATTTCCTTAACCCTTTGTTACTGTTTCTCTTATGAAAAAAAAAAAAAAATCATATCTTCAATAATAATAATAATAATACCCCATGTCCCTAATATTGTAACACTTATTATTTTGTTGCATCATGCAATATAATTAGATCAAATCAATGGCCACAATTGTGCAACATAACGTATTACATGATACAACAAGTTACATCATAGACCCACCTTTAAAATGAATTAAAATTGACAAAAGACTTCTAGAACTGTGGCACAGTGTTTCTATTTAATTACAAAAGTGCCACCGTGTTTTCATTTTCTATTTTTAAAGTTTTCTTTTGTATAGGAAACAATGGAAATAACTTTTTGATATTTTCAAAAATCAGTTAATTTTAAAATATATTTTTTAAAAATCTAACTAAACACATTTTATTTTTAGTGAAAATATGAACAAAAAATAGCCCTACCAAACACACTCTAATTTTGTAATTTTTTACTTTTGAAAGCAACATGGAAAAAAAACTTTTTAAATAATTTTTAACTTTATGTAAATAAAATAACATAACAGTTAATTTAGATTGTGAAAAAATACATTAAAATAATAAAAAATAAATAACTTTCTACTATTTTTTGTAGAGTTATTCTATAAATAATAAATTGTTTTTATTGTATATTAAAAATTAAAAATAATATCGATATACATCTAATATCTGCTAAGCTAATAATAAAAATTATGCCAAATTACTCTTTTGGTCCTCAATGTTTGAACGAAGTTTAATATTGGTCCTCAACGTTTCAAAAAGTTATTTTAGATTCTCAACGTTTTTTTTGTCAAAATTGATCCTTTAGCGTAACATCCGTCTGATTTTGCCATTAAATGCTGACGTGAAGGTTTATGTGGTACACCCTCACTCCTATGTGTCATATTTAAATGACATGACACCCTCTCACTCCAACTCAGTAAAATGACGTTTTAATTCATTTAAATGACCAAAACAGAACATTTAAATGAATCAAAACGGTGTGTTAGAGTCAAAGAGGGTGTCATGTCATTTAAATATGACACGTAAGAGAGAGAGTGAACCATATAAACCTTCCACGTCAGCATTTAATAACAAAACCAAAAAGATATTACACTAGATGACCAATTTTAACAAAAAAAAAAATGTTGAAGATGTTACTTTTTGAAACTTTGAGGACCAATATTCAACTTCGTAGAAACGTTTAGGACAAAAGAGTAGTTTGGCCAAAAAGTTAATAGGTCTATATTTTTCATTGAAAGTAGAGTTATAAAGAAACATTAACAAAAAAGCACTTGTCATACGAAAATTTGAGGCAAATATAAATATACAAGTCCTTGGTTTTGAGGTACGATAGTAAGAATTACACAACCATTCCAAAAGTCAATAGAAACATTAGGGTTCATATTGACGTGAATTCTACTCTTCCATAGCATCTCCTCCTTCAATCACTTCCACTTTCTCCTTCAAGGGAGTAATCTTTGTTAAGAGAACCTCTGTGCCAAACAAAAATATATCATCTTAGAGACAACATATCACCCAATTCAAACGGGTTAAACTTCACACTGTTTAATCTGAAAGAGAAGACACGAGGCAGTGAAAGTAAACACACAGCACTTAGGCCCTTCGCTGTAATCAAACAAGGCAGATACTAAAGTCTGTTTGTTTTTTTATCTATTTTTTAAAATTGTATACTAAAATTAGTTTTGAAAATTTATGTTAATTATTATTTTCATGTATTTATGTCCGCATTATCAATGAAAATATTTGTTTTCTGTTTCAAGAAACAGGAATTTTGTTCCCAAAACACATTCTGTTTTTTTTTTTTCCAATTGAAAACAACAGTTCAATAGGCACTTTGTTTTTCTGTTTTTAAAAAATAAAAATTGTTTTTAAGATTGGCTTTCCCAAGTCATGCTAATATAGGCACACCATTCCCCTATAAAGTATAAACTGAGTGCAAGAAATAAAGGTGCAAGGCCAAGACGTAATAAGCAAAGTTTGCCACAAACCAGTCTTTTTGGGGAATGTAAAGCCATTTGGATTGACATAAGTACGAGGATTTGGCAAGAGATGGTTCCTCAGATAGTCCTTGTGTCCCTGTGCAGTATTAGAATAAAATTAGCATATAAACTAAGATTAAATTCTTCCCCTTCAAAAGCAACTTGTAGGATCTCAAAATACTAACCTTGGTTATCACACAGACGTCAACATTGCTTCCACTTCCCAAGTCATTAAATATACCAGCACATATCGCCTCAACCACAAGCTTTATCCCTTCATCCCTCTGCACCACATTGAAATGTTAATCAAATCTCTGGAAAATGGCAATATATATAAGTCATCACACATAATCAAAGTCTCAACCACCAAGAATGTAGAAGATACATGTAGATCATATATCTATTGAACTCCTATTAAAAATGCCAAGAATTTTAGTGTTAACAGGTTTAAGGTTGTCTATATTCATAGAATGAACTCCTATTAATTAAAGAGGTCGAGACTTCTGAACCACAATAAGCTTACTCACAGTCAAGCCTTCCTTATATTTAGACTCGAATAGAGACATCGCAGCAAGTGAACCTGATCCCATTGTTGCAAAAGGGAGCGAGTCAGTTGAACCATGAGGATAGATCTGCAATATATATATCAAATGTCACAAGATATTAAATTATAATATATGCCTTCAAAACATGGACATTTGAGTATAAAAGTTTGAAGCAATGAACTTACAGTATGCAAATGAGGCCCAGTGACATCAACCCCACCAAGCACTAAAGCAGCTTGGACATAACCTTGGTAACTGCACAATAATTTAAGTAGTCAGAATATTAGTCTAAATTCAGAGAATAAATTTACTTGAGCTGGAAGTTGTGAAACTCAGCTTGAAAAGATGTTTCTTCAGAAGTGTCCGTGCTGTAACAACTCTTGATTCTCGACCGGTATGGTAGCGATGTAATTGCAGCTGTGAGCTGACCATGTCTACAGTAAAGAACAAACTTCTCATTTTCAAATGCTTCAACTATATAAAGATTAGACAATCTTAAATACAACTATATTACGAGAGCCATGAGACAACCTATGAAGCACAGACACTGACACAGACACTGACACAGACACGAGGACGCACCAAATTCTTAAAATCACAGGACACGACACACAAATATATATTGTAATTCCAATGAACTAGAAGAATAGAATTTTAGAAAGAATGAAGGAAGGTGAAGGAAGAAATGAGGAAATGTCGAAGTTAGGTACAAAAGAGAAGAGGAAATGAGTCCAACTGTCCAGGAGATGAAACGCACGTTTTCTTTTAGCAAATGGGAGGGAAATGTCAACAACAAACAAAGCCTTTCCTACTAGGTGGGGTCGGCTATATGGATCAAGCGACGCCAACATGTTCTGTCTTTGCACATTTTTATGGTTAAGTTATTTATGGCTAGGTCCCTCTTAATCATTTCTCCTATTGTTTTCTTTGGTCTTCCCCTACCTCTAGTTATTAGGTTATCTTCCATTTGGTCAACTCTACGTACTGGAGCCTCTTCCGGTCGCCTTTGTACATGACCAAACCACCTAAGGCGTGTTTCGACTAATTTCTCGACAATAGGTGCTACCCCCACTTTCTCTCTAATATACTCATTCCTAATCCTATCCATTCTAGTGTGACCACTCATCCAGCGTAACATTCTCATTTCTGCCACATTGAATTTGTGCTCATGCTGGCTTTTTATTGCCCAGCATTCAGTACCATACAGTAAAGCTGGTCTTATTGCGGTGCGATAAAATTTCCCCTTAAGCTTAAGTGGTACTTTCTTATCACAAATAACACCTGATGCCTTCCTCCATTTCATCCATCCTGCTTGGATCCTATGGTTTACATCTTCCTCTATTTCTCCATTATTTTGTATTATCGTTCCCAAATATTTCAAACTTGTGACTTCCCGCATGGGGTGATCTCCAAGCTTCACCTCACTCCTAGAATCATCGTCCCTACCACTAAATTTACATTTCATATACTCCGTTTTGCTTCGACTTATGCGAAATCCATATGTCTCCAAAGCTTGTCTCCATCTCTCTAATTTTTCATTTACTTGTTCTTTGGAATCTCCAACCAAGACTATATCGTCAGCAAAAAGCATACACCTTGGTACTGCCTCTTGTATATGTTCAGTGAGCACATCCAATACCAAATGGAAGAGATAAGGGCTCAAAGCTGAACCTTGATGTAGTCCTATGGTTATAGGAAAATCCTTAGTGTACCTTGTGTTCTTACACAAGTCGTGACTCCATCGTACATGTCTTTGATTGCTCGAATATAGGCCACTCGTACTCCTTTCTTTTCCAAAGCCTTCCATAATACTTCTCTCGGTACTCTATCATAGGCCTTTTCCAAATCAATAAAAACCATATATAGATCCTTATGAGACCTCTGGTATCTCTCCATCAATCTTCTTAATAGATATATTGCCTCTATGGTTGACCTCCCTGGCATGAACCCAAATTGATTCTCAGTAATTCGCGTCTCCACCCTCAGCCTCCGCTCGATAACCTTCTCCCATAGCTTCATAGTATGGCTCATGAGTTTGATCCCCCTATAATTTGCACAATTTTGTATATCCCCCTTGTTCTTATACACTGGGATCAAAGTACTTTTCCTCCATTCATCCGGCATTTTCTTGGATCTCAATATCACATTAAAAAGCTTTGTTAACCAACTTACGTTTTTGCTTCCTAGGCTCTTCCACACCTCAATTGGTATATTATCCGGTCCTACTGCTTTGCTATTATCCATTCTCTTCAATGCTTGTGCCACCTCGTGCTCTTGTATTCTCCGATAGAAACTATAATTGAGATCCTCTTCGTTAGTACTTAGTCCATCAGTGTGACTAGCAGCCGTTTGTCCTTCATTAAAAAGTTTGTCAAAATAATCCTTCCATCGTTCTTGAATATCTTGGTCCTTTACCAAGATATTACCTTCTTCATCCTTAATACATTTCACATGATCTATGTCTCTTGTCTTTCTCTCCTTACTCTTAGCAAGTTTGAATATTTTTCTCTCCCCATCTTTAGTTCCTAAAGATTGGTAAAACCCTTCGTAGGCTCTATTTCTTGTCTGTGACACTATCCTCTTAACATCTTTCTTAGCTACCTTATAGTTCTCCCAGCTTACATTATCTCTACACGACTGCCATGTTTTATAACATTCTCTTTTTACCTTAATCTTATTTTGTACACTTTCATCCCACCACCAAGATTCTTTTCCTCTCGGTCCAAAACCTCTAGATATACCTAGTGTTTTAGTTGCTACGTTCCTAATTCCTTGTGCCATTGTGTTCCACATGTGGTTTGCATCTCCTTGTGTTTCCCAAGCCCTTTCTTCCAACATCTTTCTTTTGAAACTCTCTTGTTTTTCACCCTTCAAATGCCACCACCTTATTCTAGGGCTTGGTTTATGATTGTTTCGTTTTCCACTACCCTTAACCTGGACATCCATTACCAAGACCCTATGTTGGGTAGTTAGGCTCTCTTCCGGAATGACTTTGCAATTGGTGCAAAGTTTCCTATCTGATTTCCTTACCAAAAAGAAATCAATTTGGGAAGATGTCGCCCCACTCTTGTAGGTAATAAGATGCTCTACCCTCTTTTTAAAACAAGTGTTTGCTATAATTAAATTAAAAGCTAAAGCAAAATCTAAGATTGTTTTACCCTCCGTGTTTACTTCTCCAATGCCATGTCCTCCATGATAACCTTCGTATCCTCTAGCGTCCCTCCCTACATGCCCATTTAGATCTCCTCCTAAGAAGATCTTTTCCCTAAACGATATTCCCTGTAATAAAGCTTCTAGGTCCTCCCAAAATTTAAGCTTATGTTGTTCCCCTAATCCTACTTGTGGTGCGTAGGCACTAATAACATTAAAGGTCTCTCTATCCACTACAAGCTTTAGGGCCATTATCCTATCTCCAATTCTTTCTATTTCCACCACCTTGTCCTTCCATTATTTATCTATAATTATACCTACCCCGTTTTTTACTTTGGACTTGCCCGCGTACCAAAGCTTAAAACATGAAGTGTCTAGTTCTCTAGCCTTATCTCCTACCCATTTAGTCTCTTGTAGGCACATTACATTTATCTTTCTCCTAATCATGGTGTCTACTATCTCCATCGATTTACCTGTAAGTGTGCCAATATTCCAAGTCCCAAAGCGTATCCTACCCTTATGGACTAGCTTCTTTACCCACATCCGTCCGCGAAAATGTGGGAACCCTTGCTTATTTTTCACTACATCCGGCCGTTGATGTAGCGGCCCTTGCTCATTTGACACTGTACTCGAGCCATACAGCGCGTTGCTTCTGGGCAACGGCCTAGCATTAGCATGTTTACGTCGTTGATCCATATTCATGAAGATTCGACAGAGTTTTTACGTTGGCTGTCGACTACCTAACACAACCCTCCTCCTTTATCGGGCATGGGACCGGCTATGCAAGCATAGGCGGAGTTGGGAGGGAAATGTCAAAACTCCAAAAATGATGAAAGCTAACACATATTACCTCTTTTTTCTATAAAAATATTCATTTTGCAGTGTTCAAACCAAGCCCAGTTGTGTCTGCGCAGTGTCACTAGCTGTGTCCAACGCGTGTCAAACATGTGAAGTCGGTGTGTCGGTGTCGTGTCGGACACCGACACATGTCCGACATGCCTAGACTTCATAAGTGTCCGTGCTTCATAGGACACAACAGTAAAAAGCAGCCAAAAACACATTTTCATTACAAAATACCTGTTACTGCCTCTGTATCAGCTGCAGTACCTGCTCCACAGCAATATATGTTGGGTGCCATGTAATGAATTTTCTCACAGTTTTTATCAGCAACTATGGGTCCTTCAGTGGCCCTTGTATCTGCTCCAAGAATGACGCCATCCTGAGATTTTCAAAAATATCGTACACATGGAAGCCACACATTAGACTATGCTATACAAATCAGAAATTGAAAAATACAGCAGACATGCAAATTTGATAAACTTTAATTGGAACATGTGAAAATGCCATCAACATAGCGATCATTAAGAGAACTTGCATTGAATCATGCACTTCCTTATTTATGAACTACTCGGTGATAAAGTAATCTGCAGAAGAAGGATTCCATACCATACTTCATTCAAGATGTAAGTTTAGACTTTTAATTGATCTGGTGGAACAACTCACACAAATTCAATAAGAAAACGATAAATATCCATCTTCTTGAAGAAAGTCAGAAATGCAGTTTATCTTTAACTTAAAAACACTTTGTAAATTTGCAGAAAAACAGCCTTATCAATTGTTCCTCTGCTTGATGAAGCCAGGCAGGTGGAAACAGCTCACTCAAGCATGTATCTAACACTTGGTTAAATATGCAAGCAGTTTTACATGTTTCAAGTAGCCCATTAAAGAACTGCCCCAAATTTACCATTTTTATGAACCATGAACCATCACAAGAGTTAAACGACATTAATAATTACCAATATGCTTCTAAATGCCACTTATATGTCAATTTCATCTTAGAAAGATGTTAGAATACATTTTTTTATTATAGGATAACTCTCAGTCTCAGACTCAAATAATTACAAACAAATGTGTTTTTGGTTTGCATCAAAGAGAAAATTTGCTGATTTATGAACTTACAATGCAATGAGGCTGGATTCCTTAGACATAAGATTCTCAGAGAACAACAGAACAGACAGACATAATCTTTTTACATACAAACGTTGTATAAAATTTCCACATATCTTAAGATTAATATATTCACTGTTATTCTTGACAACAACATCGTTAATTCATATTCATAAAGATTCAACAAAGTTTTACGCTGACTATCGACTACCTAACACAACCCTCCTCTTTTATCCGGGCTCGGGACCGGCTATGCAAGCATAGGCCGAGTTATTTCATAACATGATACAAAAGGTTAGAACTAGTAATTTTCTATCATTATAAAATTTGAGCACATGACCAAAACAAACCCATTTGCCGTTTATTGGATTTTAAGCTACACATCTACCTTAATAGGTTTACTAGTTATTTTCTATCATTAGAAGAATTGAGCACATGACCAAAACAAACCCTTTAACCCTTTCTTGGATTTTAAGCTACACATCTACCTTAACAGATGGACAAAGCCACAAAAAACTCAGGCAGCTTTGTTCTTTGTAGAAAGTGAGTTGTATAACAGAGGCATATAAAGAAACCAGAAATGCTGGACATCAAATATTTAACAATGTTAAACCCAACCAAATTCCAAACTGGAACATGAATTTCACTACCCTGTAAATTATGATCTAGCGCTTAAGCTTTGATTGAGTGGCCTGCTTGTGGTTTCTGAGTACACTAAATACAATGTTCATTCAGCAACAGAAGCGGCAAGAAACAAATGAAAACTTTTGGCTTACAATTACATCTTAAATGTGGCAATTATATCAAGTACCAGAAAACATTCATGCCAGGAAAATTAGACCACAAAAAAATGTCTGTCTACAGTTTTCAAGCATATCATTTCTTCCACATAAATCTTATAACCGTTTCCACCCATGAGAAGAAGACCTGACCTACAAATACTTGAGACATTGTTAAAATCCTAATTTAATTCACAGTACATGAGGAATCCAAGACAATCATCAAAGAAAGGACCAAAACTAATGTGAAGTACTAGAAAGCACAAAGCACCCATACAATACAATCATACCTGGAAAATCAAACCAACAATAGTAGTTCCGGTCTTGAGAAAAGATTGCGGCTTAAGACCCTTCTTCTCAAGCATATCATTTCTTCTACAGAGATCAAAACTAAATCCACCCTTGGGAGGAAGATCTACCGTCGACTTAGACATACTTTATATTCGAATTGACCTGCAGACGATATATGAAAGATATTCATCAGCCCTATCTGATACATTTAAGATAACTACATAAAACTCCCTAGAAGCTTGCCAAAATACGGCATCACACAACCTTTGTTGTGACGCTCAGAACTAAGTTTCAGCTAACTATCGTATTATAACAAAGCACGTTCCTAGAGAGGAAGAAAAAAAATATGCAAATAGTAGGGCTAAAAAACCCAAGGAAGAGAAGAAAAGTTCTGCTTCACTATTAACTACGAAATTTCCATCTTAACTTCATAAATTTCCTGAGTAACCAAAGGCAACAGCGTCAAATCTGATCTAGACAACGACAGAGGCACAGTCATAGTTTCCGCCATTTTACATTAAATTTTCTCAATTTTCATTGGCAGGCGGAAATTGTTAAACAATCAGAAAAGGGAAAACCAATTGGAAGACAAACAAGAAATTGCACCTTTAAGATCTGGCTATGGTGTAGACTGTTCTAACGTGCTCCACTAGTTCAGAACTGAATGGAGTTTGAGAAGACAAGAGACAGAGAGAGAGAGAGAGAGAAAGAGGAGCTTACTGCGAAAGATGAAGTCGACGAGCTTTTCAATAAGGCAGGCCTTTCGGTATGTCGTGGAGAGGAAGAAAACGGGAAGATGTAGCAGCGTGATACTTTTTTTCCCAACGGGGTTTCCCTTTTCATGGGCCGTTCAGCCCATCTTGCCTAACGCAAAAGAGGCCCAATTTGGTGGGTCAAACTTCTAGTGTGAGATTAGGGATGTTAAAATGGTCTTAGTTCATGGAGCTGATTCAGCCCGGGCCTTAAAATAGTAAGGGTTGAATAAAAAAAATATAGGTCTATTTTGAGGAAGGCCGTGGCCCATGGTTGGCTTGTAAAGGCTGGGTTAAGCCGGTCCAAATGGGCTTTTCTTTTTTTTAAAAAAAAAAATATTTACACGCGGGGCGTGCACTTGTTATGGGAACGTGGGGCGTCCACGTTCCTCTTCACACATACTATAAATAACCCCTCACCTGTAAGGGACAGGGAGATACTTTTGCTCACACTCACATATCAAGAGCTCTATGAATACTCTTTCACACAACTGTTATTCCACCAAATACAACCTCTAGCAGGCGATCAGCCCGCCTGGAACAGCACATATCCTAGCCGCACACGGCCCTCACAGTAAAGCTTTTGCCTAACGGCTAGGGGTGTTCATAACCGAACAAAATCGATACCCCGTAACCAAACCAATTTAAAACCGCCGAAAAATGACCAATTTGCGGTTTAGTTCATTTTTTTGCGGTTCGGTTCAGTTTTCAGTTCCAAGAGCTGTGTGACCGAACCAAACCGCATAGGTTTCTTTTTCTTTTTTTTATTTAATTTTTAATATATATTATATTAAGAAAATAGTAATATATCATATAGGAAAAATGCTGCGTTTTTCCTAGGCTCTTCTCACACTCTCAGTTATTAAAAATGTTGCGTAGATTGAACCCTAAAACAATTTCTCCAATCGTTGCTCGTGTTCTACTCGTTGCTCTCACCGGTGGCGGTCACCGTTGCTCGTGTTCTCACTGTCGTTGTCATCACTTCTCAATACTACGGCGACACAGGTAAAAAATATCAAATAGGGTTTAGCTTTAGTTGGAGGAGTCCATAGTGTCTATGTCCAAAATAGGGTGCTCATTGTCAAACTCTATGGTGGCATCCTTGTTCGGTTATGATTGAATGCCATAGTGTTGTGAGGGCCCATATACTGGATTGCAGTTAGAATTGTGTTTAGAAGTATTTATGAGCATTATATTTGTATAGGGGAAATTATATTTTTGAAGTAGTCAAAGTAATGACGAGTTTTTAAAATTTGTTGTTTTTTAATAGAATTTGGTGATAAATATGTGGAGAGAACTGTGAACCAATTTTTAGAACAAATGAAAAGAAGGAAGACATGTGAGTATGTGACTATATATGTGTAAGCAAGCTAGCTTGAGTGTTAGATGAACCCAATTGTAAAAGTTAAAGACCAATAAATTAATTTTATGGGAGCCATTAAACTACTCTTGTATTGCCCAACATGGACAAACTTAGAAGATTTGGTTTAGGATTCAAAATTAATGAATCTTCTTTTAATTTCAACTTTGTTCCTGGTTTTATTATGGCATTATATATATATATATATATATATATATATATATATATATATATATATATATATATATCTTTTTATAAGAGGCATTAAACTACTCTTGTATTAGGTTGGTTTCTCCAAGGAGCAAGTTGAAGATTTGCATTTTACTAGTTTTTACTATGTTTTTTTTTAAGTTCAATTTTAGAACTAGTTTGATTTTCTTTGGACTAAGTTTGAAAGAACAATGCAATCCTCATTTATTTACTTTGACTGCAACTTTGTTTGATTGTCACTTAGTTATGGTTATCTATGATTTTATCTTATTAATGAAAATGTTTTGTCATTTTCTTGTTATTTGATGATAATGTTATCTATAATTGTAATGTTAAAGTTATCTATCATAGTATTATTATTTTTTTTGTAATTTTGTCATCATGTTATATGTTTATCATTCATTTGTTATTTGTCAAATTAAACCGTTTAAAACCGCCAAACCAAACTGCTCAAAATCGACTATTTATAGTTTGCTTTGCTTTGGCACTGTAAAATGAAACGGCCCAAACCAAACCGCTCATATAAAAAGCGTTTGGTTTGGTTTGAAAATCCTCTAAAACCACCCAAACCGAACTGACGAATACTCCTACTAACGGCTCCTATGGACGTCTATCGAACTACGTGGACTTTGATCCCTTACTAAGGGTACGTAGGCACCTAGGTCTTCATCTAAGGGCAAGTCCCCAAGGATTAAGACCCCTTGCGATCCTTAATTTTACTTAGATAATACCCCTGTCAAAAATGACAATTCCAAATATTAAGAATAATTTATTTCGAATTTTTCCTGTAAAATTGAGGAATAAAATCATACAAAAAAAATTAGGTGAAAAGCTCATTCTGGTCCTGTAATTCCATAATATTCCCTCCTATGGACACGTGGCACTAATCTTCTAGAAGCATAACCAAACCTCGGATCAGTGACAAGTGGCACCGCTCGATGGCCTCATACATGCCTCATACCACGATTCCCTCAGACTCTTCCATAACAGAGACGTGAAGGAGGATCGAAAACATGGGTCGAGCATGATCCATAGGAACGTGGGGCGACCACGTTCATTCCTACACCAGGTATAAATACCCCTCATTTGGGGGACTTAACCAAGTATACTCGACATAACTCAGAGCTCACCTATCTCCTCATTCATATTACTATTCAATGATCCTAACTCTCTTATCTATCACATACAACCTACCTCCAATAGGTGGCTCGCCTGCTCGGAGCCACATATACGTTCTAGCTACACACAGCAACCACAAAGAAAAGGCAGGGATCGACATATGTATTTGTGACGGGCTTTTGTGACAGTGTACGTGTTCGTCACAAGAATTCTATCACAGTCTTGAGATGGACGTGTCATTCGTCACAGATTTATGACAGAGTTCATTCCAACACCAATCTGTCCCAAATCTGAGATGGATTAGCATCCATTGCAAACAAGTACGTCATCGATTTGTGACAAGATGATAACTCGTAGTAAATCCATCACATTTTTTTGATGGATTTTTTTTTACACAAATCCGTCACAAATCGGAGATGGGTAATCATGCGTCACAAATATGTCGGTCACCGATTGCTAACCCGTCGTAAATCCGTCACTTTATTTGACTAATTTCTTCTTGACACTAATCCGTACAAAATATGTGACGGATAATCATCCGTCACTAATTTTAGACAGGATACTAACTCGTCATGAATCCATCACAAAGATGTGACAAATCTTTATTGTGTCACAAATGTGTCACAAAAACTTATATAGGTGTGTTTCTATCAATGTTTTAAAAATTGGACCGGTAATTAAATCAAAAAAACCTTCAGCGTTACAAGCTTACTAGTTCAATCGGTTGACTCAATAGTCGAACCGGATGATGTCATAAACAATATAAAAATATTATTAATTAAAAAACTTTAATATCAATAATATATTTTGTATTAAACAAATATTATGAAATTGCATAAGTTTTTATTGTTAATGTCATACCAATGTTGTAAGAATCGGACCGGACCGGACGGTCCGACCGGTTCAACCACCAACCGAATACAAAGGCGAGTCGGTTGGACCAAAAAACCGTTTTTGCAGTTGGACCGGATTTAACCGGAGTTGGACCGGTCAACCGGGTTGGACCGGTCAACCGGTGGTCCAACCGGTCCAATTTTATTTTTTTAAAAAAAATTAAAAAATAAAAAGGAAAAAATAACATAAAAAAAAGAAATTAGAGAAATCTTAAAAATTAAAATTAGAAAAGTCTTAAAAATTAAAATTTAAAAGTTATGATTATCAATAATTTAATATTTGGTTTGATTAAGTTCTTTCAAAGCTTGACAAGTCTTAAAAATTAAAACTTTGAGAAGTTATGTAATTTAAAACTTCAAATTATGTATATTGAAACCTAAAATTTGAGTGATGTCATTTTATATATTAAGAACATTTATTATTTATTATTTATTGCGTCATCCGGTTCGACCGACGGTTCGACCGGTTAAACCGATCAAACCATGAACCGAACACTTGTCCGAGTCTTTGTCCGGTTCGGTTCTTACAACATTGATGTCATACTCCTAAATGGCGACCATAGAATACTAATAATTACAAAATATTTAAAGACAAAATATGCCAACTATAGAAAATCATAAAAATTATAATTTGTATTAAATGAGCTGCTTTATTTTTCTTAAGGATGTAAGTGTCCTTAATCTATTTTCTAATAAACGTTTGTAATTACTTCTCAATTTCTTTTTTTCCAGTTTATTATAATACTTATTATTTATTTTATTCATATTTATTTATCTAATTTATTGTTTATTTATTGCTTTTATTTTCAATTTACTATATGTGACGCTAAAATTTTGAATTTTTGTTTCAAATCACATAACAAATATTCTATGTCTTTCTTATGTCAGGTAAATAGTTTTATTTAATTGTTGTATTACTTAATTATAATAATTAATCATATGAATTAATGATTAAGAATTATAGCTATATGATTTTAGAAAATATTCTAATATAACAAAAACCTCTTTTAAGAAATGGAATAATTAATCTTTAGCAACGGATTTGATACGAATTTTTCCGTAGCAAAAGTTTCTCAAATTTAGCTATGGATTTGCTACGGATTTCCCTAGCTAATTTGGTAAAAAAGTTTGGCGTGAAAAGACGAGAAAATTTTGCTATGGAATAGCTACAGATTTTTTCCGTAGCAAAAGTTTCTCAAATTTAGCTACGAATTTTCTACACATTAATAAATAAAAAACTGATAAATGACCTAGTGGTTGGTGTAAATGTTATTATCCTTGATGTTCTGTCTTCGAGTCCTCCTAGGGCCATTTTTCAAAAATATAAAGTGATTGCCGGAGGAGGTCGCTGGAGGATGTCGCCGGTGGAGGTCGTCGTTGGAGGTCACCGGAGGGGGCCGCCGGTGAAGGATGTCGCTAGAGGGAGCCGACGATGGAGGAGGTCGCCGGTGACCGTCGTCGGAGGGGGCGATTTAGCTATGGATTTTTCCGTTCCGTAGCTAATCCTATTTTTTCTTATAGTGTTTTTGTGATAGAATGCTGGCCGTCACTAAAGATGCTCGCACATGAATGCGACAGAATTCATAGGCCGTCACAACTTTGTGACAGCCAACTGTCACAAATTGGTGATGCTGGATAAACGATCACAGAAGTCTGTCACCAATGTGTGACAGACACACCGTCATGAACTTGTGATGAAAAAAATTCATCATAAACCCGCCATAAATTTGTGACGATTTTTTGTCGCAAAACGTCTGACACAATGTGTGACAAACATGCCATCACAAACTTGTGACAAAATAAACTCATCACAAATTCGTCACAATTTGGTGACAGTAATACACCGTCACAAAATTTGTGATAGAGTTTCACAGTCACCAATCCGACGTTGATGTGTGACGAGACAAAAAGTCTGTCACATAATTTTTTGCGACAAACAAAATGGTGACAGACCATTGATTGTCACAAATCCGTCACAAATTTATTTTTTGTGACAGGAACGCCTTAATATGTGACGGATTTGCCCGTCACAAATTCACCAGCAGCAAAGAATACTAGAAGAACGAAGATTCCTTCATAAGTTTCCACCAAGAAGAAGGAGAAACATTGCCAGCCTTCCTAGCGCGATTCACGAAGCTCTCACTCCAAGTCAGAGGCCTCCAAGACGCGGTTGCCATCTTCGTTATTAAACAAGGCCTCATATGTTCACAGTTCTATGGCGAGCTCAACAGGTCCCAATATCCACCTTACAAGAACTAATGGACAGAGTAGATTGGTTCATTCAAGAGGAGAACGCCCAAATAGCGAAGGACAAAATGTGAAAATTCCTAGTAAGCAGAACTGACCTGCAGCGGTCAGAAAAGAAGAAAGAAAAAGGAACGACTGACAATTTAAGTAAAAAAAGAAAAGAATAGCAGAAAGCGCTCGCCACCTCGACCACGTTCACCCCCAGAGGAAAATTCACCAATTACATGCCTCTCAAAAAATCCCACATGGGAGTCCTAGAAGAAATCTATCACTCTAACATGCTTAGCTTCCCTCCTCAGATTAAGAGATAGAAAACTGGGAAACCTGTGGATAAGTCCAAATATTGCCAATTCCACAAAGATTACGGTCATGAGACCAATTATTGCATACATCTCAAAGACCAGATCGAGGACCTAATACGAATGGGGTAGCTAGGCAGATACATCAAGGAAGCGGACAAAACCAACGGGGAGTGACCGAAGGACAACAGCGAGCAACAGCCCCCTCGCGGAGTTATTAACGTTATCGCAGAAGGACTACTGAAGGGGATCCATTTTTTTAGCTAGGGACGGGTGTCGTAGCTAATCCCTAGTTAAGGCGATTAGCTAGGGATTAGCTATGGATTTTTCCCTAGCTAATCCTATTTTTTCTTGTAGTGGGACTGCCTCACAAACCCAGAACAAGAAGAGGCTGGAACGTTCCATACTCGCCCTCGACTATGTCCCTAAGTAAAGGAAGAAGGACGAAGAGCCCAAAGAAGATCCGATCACATTCGACCTCTCAAACCTTCAAGGGTCGGTCCATGATGACCCCATTGTCATAACCTAAGTCATAGCAAATTACGAGTTAAAGCAAATCCTAGTAGACCAAGGATCCTCGGCGGACGTCCTCTACTATGATACATTCAAGAAACTTGTCCTAAGTGAGGCAAACATGAGGCTATTTCCTAGCACACTCACTGGGTTCTCCGGAGCCCAAGTTCTTGCATAATGAGTCATACTAGCCCGCACATTGGTAGGAACTCTACCTAAGGTAACAAGCCTAGACGTAGAATTCATCGTCGTCTCGGCATCCTCAGCATACAATGCTATTCTAGGGCGACCGTCCCTGAACAAGTTAAAGTTATTGTGTCCACGGCACAACTTACCATGAAATTCCCGACACTGCACGGAATCAAGAAAAAAACGGCGGACCAGAAACTAGCGCAGGCATGTTACGCAACTAGCCTAACAAAGATCATCAAGGTTGCTCGCCCTTGCCCTAAAGAACCTCACGAGAATCCTCCGGAAGGCAAAGTGTCAGAAGCAACACCTAAGGAGTTCGCCTGCTCGAATAAAGCCCTTGCTTAAACTCTTTGATGAACTTTGCATTTTTATTTTGGCTAGTCATATATTGTCCATGTCTTTTAGAAATTTTATATTAAGAATTATCATTCTTAGAACAGACCTTCTAAGGTCAGTAGGTTTTCGAATGTAACCATTTTGTTTACAATTAATCGAAACTTCTTTTTTTGGATAAAGACATGAGCCATACCATAGCAAAAACTAAGTCCGCAAAGTCAACTCGCAAAAAGCCCTTCTAAGGCAAAGGGGGCCGACGGCCCTAGAAGATACTTGGAAAACTACCAAAATCATGCAAAGGTTCTCCCACATTAAGCTATAAACGAACATTCATACACAAACTATGCTAGCAAAATTTCATAATTCATGCAAAACCGTTTTGATCACACGGTGCTTGTATAAAAAATCTTTTTACCTAGAAGTAAAAGGAGAAAATAAATAAATTGATGTTAGACAAAAGTCATTTCATTCATATATCAAGTTAGGTAATCGCCTGTTACACTTGGCATAAAAACCTATAAAATACAATATACTCTTAGGCATCCCCAAGGTCAACATTAGTCGGGGGCTCGCTGAGCTCGAGATCACCAATGTTTCCTGACGGCTCCCTCACTACACTTCCAACTACTGGCTGAGAAGTAGCTCCATTCTCGGGGACATGTCCGGCTGTCACAAAAAGGAGATGATGACTCAAAGGACGCTCAGCCAGCCGGCGAAGGCGAGTAAAATCCACGGGCTGATTAGTCGCAAGCCGACCCCTGAGATCGCCGTCGAAAAGCTCCAAGGAAGAGTAAAGAGAGCTCACCCACTCAGCAGAAAGCCTCTCTCCACAAAGACACGTGAGTTGTTCGACCGCCAAGAGCATCCCATACATTCTCTCAGCTAACCTCTCTGCTTGACGATCGGCCACATCCTCAATCCGACCCTCAGCTTCCAGCCAACCCACCATGTTCTCAAGTACGCGAGCCTCAGCATTCCTTAACACCTCATGAAGAGATTGAAGTTTTTGCAGACGCTTCTCCGCATCTTCCCAACGAGCAACTAATTCGTCGCAGGACCTCTCCAAGTCTAACTGCAAGAATTTAAAATTCGTAAGTTTACCGCTTTCAGCATGAAGGCGAGCGACCTCGTGAGTCAAAGACTCCAACTCACGACCCATTCTCTCGCACTCCTTCTCCCTAACTGCCAAGTTCCCGCGAGCTTCCTCTAGTTGCTCTCTCGTGCGCTCGAGAACATTGTCTTTTGTTTTAAAAGATGAGGTAAAATCTTCTCACTTCAAGCGAAACCCAGCCTACATAAAACAAGGATTATCACTTTAAAGTCATGCACTCAAAATCTCTCTAAAAATAACTCGAAGATAATTTAGAGATTAATACTTACCACTTGCACCCGCCACATATCTCCAGCTTGGTGAAAGTCAGCCAAAGAGTTAGTAACACTCTCAAAAACTCATAGAGCAAAGTCTACAGCATTTGTATCTATTGCCCTAGCAGCCCTCTTGGTTAGATCCACAGGAAAACGCCTACCAAGGGCTACTAGAACAAAAGGGGGCACCTCCTCCCCCCACGGCCCTTGCACAGCTTGCAAAGGGTCTAAGCCAAAATTTTCTGGCGAACAAATCACCATATCTTCATCTCTAGTAACGGCAGCCATTTGACTCACCACTACATTCTCAGTAATGGGATCACTTTGGTCGCCCACCCTCGCCGAAGCACTCTTCTCCACAACGACCAACCTTTCAGTAGGAGCCTCAGTCCCCTTTTCAGTAGCAGTAGAATCGATCTGGTCAACCGCCCCTCCACAGCTCCACTCGAGCCCTCTTGTTCACTGGCTCCTCGATGCTCCCAGCAAAACTCGAGACCATAGGCCCGGTGGAACGAGAAGAATAAGAGCTCGACAGAATCACCCTCAAGGGCGAGCGGTGAGTTGAGTCTGAAGATGGGAAGGTACCCTCCACCGAAGCAACAACTCTAGCCTCCATAGAAGTAGCCCTCTGTTGTCCTGTCGAAGACGGAGGAACCTGGGAAGGAAGTCGGGAATTCGTTTCGACATGCCTCTTGGGGCCCCTTCTTTCTCTTTAGGATTTCCTCATTTTTTCCTCCTTTCTTTCCCTTGGAGATCCTCTCTCTGATGAAGACAATCTCCACTAGTATTACCGAGAGCAGGGGAAGAACCTTGCCTTCTCTCCACTCTCTTGTCTCCTTCAGGTACCCAAAAAACGAACTCCGATAGCCCTCTCTCGGCTGGGAGAAGAACCCTACCTCGCTCTTTTTCCCTTGCTTTGGTGCTCTCAACGTCCTCGTCATTTCCACCCCATCCGCAGTAGAAGAATGCTTAGTCAAAAAGAACGACATCATTTTCGTGAACCGCCCCCGCATGCTTGCCGAGAAATATCTCAGTTATGATTACAAATCCATGGATTCCATTTTTTTTATGATGATTTTGGGAATTATGTTTTCAATTTGGGGAATTTGGTAATTGGTTTTGTTTTTCTTAATTATTTCAGTGCTTAAAAAATCGAAGACCAGAAACTGGACATGAGTTTTGGGATCGTAAAAAGATGAACAGACATGAGTTTTGAGAATGAGATTTAAGATCAAGGAAAGTAAAATTAATCACAAGAAAAGGAAGGAGGAGAGGCGGCGGTGGAGGAAGATGGAGATAATGATGATGAGATGATGATGAAGTGTGATTATACCCATTACCATAGGAGGAAGAAGCCATGGATGGCCTTCAAGCGCAGTAGCAGCAGCGATGAGAAGGAAAATGGGAAAGTAGGAAAATTATATTTTTGTTTTGTGAAAAACAATTTTGTTTCATTTTAGACCCTGGTTTTAGGTTAACTAAGGCCACATCAGCTAAACAGTACATGTAGGAGAGAGAGTGTGACACCTCAGCATGACACGTCATCACTTAACGGAAAAACTAGACGAAATTGGACGAAATGACCAATTGAAATTTCTGTGCAACATAAAGGACCAATTTAAATATTTTCAAACATAAAGGACCAATATGAGATCTTTATTATAATCTAATTTTTTTAAGAGATCTTTTAAATTAACTTGTGTTTCATGGAAATCGAATCCTTTTTCCTGTGTTTAGGGACTCGGATCGCACCGATCGGCTTGATTGGCAGATCGATCACCCGACCATTACACCAATTCGAATTTCTTAGTTTGATTGGAATTCAGTCGATCGAATAAGATTTAGGTTGACTCGTTGATTTTGTTAAAACTCGGCCAAAGATGTGAAGTGTTTTTTAAATGTGGTATGTAGTTTTGCATTTTTTTTCACACGTCAAAGATGTGAAGCGTTTTCTAAATGTGGTATGTATTTTTGCAGATCGAATAAGTAGAAGTAGAAGTAGGAGAAAATACAATGAAAAAGAAAATAAAAAAAAAGAGGAGCTGTGGAGAAGAAAAAGTTGAAATTCACGAAGCCAATGTAGCTGTCTCGGGAAGAATGAAGAAGATGAAGTGACCTTTTGAATTTTTCAGATCTAACTCGTGAACATAGACAACAGTATAGTGCAAGTTTTGTGATAATGATAATGTAACATATTGGTTGCAGGAAGGACTACTAAAATATTTCCATGAAAAAAACTATTAAAATATTGCCATTTAGGGATCCTGTCACTTTCGCTCTTAATATTTTTTTGCTGTCAATTGTACCCCTAATGTTTTGTGTTTCTCTCAATGTCAGGCTTTTGGCTAACATCGTCAATTTTTGGACGGTTTTTGATGACGTGGCATCCTATATGGCCAACAGTTCTAATTGTACTTCATTTTTTCATATCAGCAACATATTTTAGGGGTACAATAGACCCAAAAAACTCAGTACATCAATAAATTCAGTACACCAAAATACTCATTACATCAGTAAAATGGACCCCAAAAACTCAGTACTATTGACTGCTGATGTGGAAAAAATTAAGTTCAGTAAGAATTGTTGGCCACATAGGATGTCACGTCATAAAACACCGTTCAAAAATTGACGGTGTTAGCCAAAAGCCTGACATTGGGAGAAACACAAAACGTTAGGGGTATAATTGACAGCGAACATACGTTAAGGGCGAAAGTGACAGGACCCCCAAACGTTAGGGGCAAGGAAGGTAATTTTGCCTAGAAATAATGTCGAGTAATACAAGTATTTCAATTTGTTATGTTTTTTTGGGAATAGGAGAAGGAGGAATTAAGGGTTTGCTCGAATTTATGGTATAATCTTGGTTGTAATCCAACATTTCTTCTAATATTCTTCATACTAAACATACCTTACTTTTTGTAATAAGATAAAATTATTTTTTTGCGCTTACTATTTTATCTACTTTTATTTCATTCCCACTTTTAATATAAAGATAAAATTGTCATTTTATTCACTTTTATTTATTTTTATCACATCACATCACATTCTCATTCCCTCTATACCAAACGAGACCTAAGGATGTGTTTCTTTTGAGGAATGTTGGAGGTAATTCACATTCTCTCCAATATTCTTCTTATTAAACATACCTTACTTTTTGTAATGTGATGAAATTATATTTTTGTCCTTACTTTTTTTTACCCACTTTTATTCCATTTCCATTCCCATTTCCTACTACCAAACATAGTAAACCCATTTTCATTCTTATTTCCATTCTCATCACATTCTCCGTACCAAACGAGCCCTAAGTTTTTTTTTTATCTATTATTTAACTATAAAAATTATTTTATGGTTATTTACATTTTAGTGGCATGTGGTTTGTCCTGATTACAATTATGTGTTATGTGGTTTCATTTTTGTCAATTAGGTGTCCTGAGGTTTGTATTACTAGCAACTTAGTGCACTGTAGTTTAGTCAGTTAAACTTTTAACAGAAATACCCCATGTGCCATATACATGACCCCTAAAAAATCGTCAAATTCTTCTCTTTCTTCCATTTTTTTATCTAAAATTCACAAAAAAAAAATTTCAAAATTGTACTTAACCTAATCTCAGAGAAACTCATAAACTCATAAATTCATCAATTATCAAACATAATTAAATTTAGTTCATTATAAGACTTTCCCATGTGCCACACAAAAAATTGAGAATAAGAGTTTCCAATTTTTTTTTCGAGCATTGCGTTTTCAATAGCGCCGTCATTGATAGTTTGTTTGCGAGTTTTGATAATTGGATTTAAATGCTCAGTTGTGGGTGATATGCTTCTGACCACTGGGACTTTTCCCCCAATTTGGTATGTTTTGTTATTTAGATACGCATAGGTTCTTAGTGATGCAATAATCTAGACAATTGTTTCCAACATTAAGTTATACATATTTGATTAATTTGTTATGAAGGTGTGAACTTGTGAAATTGTTTATTAACCTTTTCATGTACTTTTGTTGGACATAATGATTAACATGTCCATGTGCATGGTACATTGGGCATTTTTGTTAAGAGTTTAACAGAATAAACTACAGGGCACTAAGTTACTAGTAATACAAATCTCGAAGTACCTGATTGACAAAAATGAAATCACGAGACATCTAATTGAAATCAGACCAAATCACTGTCCACTAAAGTGTAAATCACCCATTATTTTAAAATATATTAGTTTATATTATTTAATTATTTTTTAAATAAATCATCATTAATTTTTTTTTTGAGAAACCATACTTGGAAAATTCTTTAATTATCAAACTTCAGTACATTAGCAAAAAAATAAGAATAAAGTCAATCCAACAAATTGGATTAGGGGAGTCTTTTGCAAAACAAGCTAAAACAATTGCTGCCTTATTACAATGTCTAGACACCCAAGAAAAAGAAATACTATTAAAAGACTTACCAAGAAAGAGAATACTCCTGCATAAAGAATTTAAATATGATGGAGGGCTATCTTGAGCAAGAATTTGGCCAAAGACCACTTTAGCATCTCCTTCGATCTGCAACTTGTAGTATCCATATTAATAGCAATTTCCATGCCTCTTTTAATTGCCATAGCGTCAAGAAGAATAGGATCATTAGGGAAAGGAATTGACTCAGCAAAAGCTAGAACACATATCCCTTTACAATCACGAGGCAGTAGTAGTGTCAAAACGTGTTTGGGCCAGCCTGCTAAATGGGCGAGTTTGGGCATTTAAAAATAGATTTGTTTAAAAACGGGCCTAAATGAGTTGGTTCGTTTAAGTCCACGGGCCCCTGCGGGCCAGCCCGTAAAACTTTTAAAAAAGAAAATAAAAAATTAATATATATTTGTTTAAAATATGTATAAATACATATATTTTATGTAATTTTAAGTGTTAAATATTAATTTTATTCTAATGTGTATAAATAATTTAAATATAATTAAAATTAATAAAACATTAATTTAAAATAAAAAAAATACTAATTTTTAAGTAAATATATAATTTTATAATTAATTTCTTAAATAAATATTTTTTTTAAAAAAAAGGTGGCCTGCAGGCTTATGGACGGACTTAGACATCACTTTTTAAACCCGCCTAATAAATAGCCCGGCTCGTCACAAGCCGACACCCGTTTTGACAGTGCTACAAAGTAGCCCTCCGACACCACCACCTTCAAGATATCAAATTGATGCATCAACATTCATTTTCAAGATATTTCCACTCGGGGTTGTCTCTAAATTTTTCGTCCATGATCACACTATATTTAAAATTTATAAATAAAAAATATAATTTTATAATATAAAATATATTATTGATTTCAATATAAGTAAATTATTATTATTTTTATATTTATGAACCGACCAAAATGATTTTTAAAATATTACTAAAAAAGCTACAAACAAGTAATAACCAATTAACTATTGCCGATTTGCCGGATAGAAATAGAAGTAGAATACTATAATCCTATCTAAACGCTTTGGTATTGTAATGCACACAAGAGAAGTCATTGTTCACTGGAATTGCAAGTATTAAAGAACAAAAGTTGTGGCTACTTGCTCGCTACTACTATTCACAACGGCAATTGAAAACGAACCCAAAACCGGCCGGCCTAAACTAGTACCCATTTCTTTTATACTTAAATTACTCTTTTCATTCCATCAACCATCCTAGATTTGGATTCTTTCAATTTTTTTTTTTTTACTTTGGATGGATCATTTTAGATCCTAGCCGCCTGAGGAGGACACACAGATTTGTTCCCATTATTTCCTTTGTCTGATTTAAGCTAATTTTTCTACAGGTTCAAGCTCCAATAGCAAGCCTTTGGTGAACTCCACGTAAGGAAAAGCAAGAGGGTAGTCATCTGCTTTGATCTTCCACCTGTTGCAATCAAATAATCAGAAACATCCATCAAAGGCTACTACTTGGACACTTCGTGAATGTTGGATGTAATGAGAATAAGAATGAAAATATTAGAGGGAATGAGAATAGTAATGTGAATGTGATGTGAATGGAATAAGTGGGTAAAATGACTATTAATTTTACCCTTATATTAAAAGTGGGGAAGAAATAAAAGTGAGTAAAAAAAAGTAGGGATACAAATATAATTTCATCACATTGTAAAAAGTAAGGTATGTTTGATATGAAGAATGTTGGATTACACAAATGATTACATTGATTTTTTTTATCCAACCAAATATGTCCTTGATTCTTGATTATTATGAGTATTATTTTATTGGCAAAAGTATGTTTGGTATCCCATTGTTTTATTTTTCTACCAATGTTATCATTTTCACTAATATCGAATGGTTTTTGCTGATGTTGCATCACACGTGACAAAATAAGCTAACTGGGCTTAGTATTTTTCAAGTCATATTTCTCTCTATTTTCTTCAAAAACCAATTATTTAACGTTGTCAAGTCATATTTCTTTCTTATCCTCATAAAAAAACGTTGTCAAGTCATATTTCTTTCTTATCCTCATAAAAAACTAAGTATTTTCCAAGTCATATATTTTCCAATCATTTTTCTACTGCTAAGTCTAGTTAGCTTATTTTGTCACGTGTAACACTACATCAACAATCGTTAATTTCTTAACAGCGTTAGTGAAAAGAGTAATATCGGTAAAAAAATAAAGCGTTAGAGTTACAACTGACAGCAAAAAAAGGCCGGAGACAAAATTAACAATGCCTTTAAACGTTAGGGTTAAAAAAATACTTTTACAATTTTATTTTAGTCTTCACCAACTATCATGCATTGTATACTGCACAATGTACATTGGAATTGAAGGTAATAAACAATAGAAAGGAGAGTATTATTAATTAGCATTAAACTATTATAGTATTATGCCAATCATCATATGGATTCCCAAGTGGGATGCAGTGAATTAATGTATTCATTAGTTTGCCCATATTGCTATCCTTAGCCTATGCATGTCATTATCTGAGAGAAGAATCCATACCTATAATTAAGGACAAGATGATGAAGGAAGAATGCTATCTCCACTTTAGCTAGATCAGCCCCTGGACAAAGTCGTGGACCACCACCAAACGGTGCTACTTTCTTGTTTGTTGAAATATCCTACCAATAGGGTCAAACATAAATTATAATTTATGCAGGTGAAAATTCTACTTTGGTCCTTTATGTTTTATCTCAGTTCTAAATCAGTCATCTATGTTTGTAAGTTTTTTTAAATAAGTCTTTTTGCTTCACGCTGTTAGTGTTCTCCGTTAAATGATGACATTGACAGCTGAGGTAGACAAAATATTTCTCATACGTGTCCTTTAAAACTAATGTGGATGATAAAATAAACTAAAACAGATGCTAAATGTGTACGTCAGCTGATTTTATAAAGGCCAAATACACAAGAATCCAAAGTGAACTAAAACAGAGGCTACTCAGGGGAGAGATTTTATACACGTCAGCTGTCCACGTCATCATTTAACGGAAAATACTAACGGTGTTAGGCAGAAGAACTTATTTTTAGAATTTTTGAAACATAAAGAATTAATTTAAAACTCTAAGAGTGTAAGACATAAAAAACAAAATGAAGAGAGAATTACTTTGTGTATGTATATCTATGTGTATGTGAAAATAAACAATGCAATAGTTGTGTGAAGCATTTGAGATACATGTGGTTAGTAATGGTAGCATGTTAGAACTTACATTCCATCTAAAGGGATCAAACCCCAAAGGATTTTCATGAAGGGTGGGATCCAAATGGCCAGCAGATAAAATAGGAAGAATCTTCCATCCTGTAGGTATGACAATCTCTGCAGCAATTTTAACCATTCCCAAAATTTGGGAAATTTTCAGTCTAAACAATTCATATTCTAGAACAGAGATACCAACTTTGGAGTTTTAAAATTTACCTTTAAATTTGACATCTTGAATAGCTTTCCTATGCAAAAATTTGACTACATTCCCACATCTCAATGCTTCATTTATAACCTGGTGGAGAGAAATTTTACTGATTTCATATGAGAAACTACACATAACCTTGAGGGGGCAAAACTAATATTTCTTAGTTCCTTACACCAAGAGTGAACTCCATTTGCTTGTAGTCTTCCCAGTTCAGTGGCTCACCCTCTTTTTTGTTTTTCCTGATCACTTGGTGTTCCTCCTGCAACGTTTTTTAATTGGTGAATGTAGTACCAAATCAGTAATAATTTTCTACAAACAGTTCAGACTTGAGAAAAAAAAAATAGGCAAAAGGGTGTTTCTTATCCTTAACGTTTCACGTTACTGTTAATTCTGTCTTAATATTTTTCTGTTGTCAATTGTATCTCCAACGCTTTATTTTTCTATCAATGTTACATTTTTCACTAACGCCGTTAAATAATTAACGGTTTTTGCTGATGAGGCATCGCACGTGGCAAAATAAGCTATCTAGACAAAAGTATTTTGCCTGCACAATACTATACCTAAACCTTTTCTTTTTTAAAAAGTTGAAGCACCGCGCCATTTTGCTCTCACTTTTCCTGGTCAGCTCGTTTTACTACGTGTGAAAATACTTTTGCCCAGTCAGCTCATTTTGCCACGTGTGATGCCACATCAACAATTAGATATTTAACAGCGTTAGTGAAAATGGTAACATTAGTTAAAAAAAAAAAGGTTAAGAGTACAACTTGTCAGCAAAAAAAATTAAGGACAGAATTGACAATAACACTAAACATTGAGAATAGGAAACACCTTTTACCAAAAAAAAAATGAAAACCATATGTACCTTTAACCTCTCTAAGGCCACAGGTGCTTGACCAAGAAAATAGACAATCAAGGACAACAGTTTAGCAGTGGTCTCGTAACCCCCAAACAAGAGATCCAAAACAATGCTCACCATCTCTTCGTCACACAGGTTTGGCTTTGACAATATCACATTTAAGAGGTCTCCTCCTTCTGTGGGCCCCACATTATTACCTTTCCTTCTCTCTGTTATTATATCTTTGACAATGGACCAGAGTCTTATTCTAGCCTGATACAAAAGCCAAAAGTAGTATATATATATATATCATCAGCTTCAAACATGTCTTGGCACTTTGGATTAATCAATTAATTAATTATGTATGCTTCTATTATTTGTACCTTCACAGCTTTGGAATAGATAGTCCCAGGAATATTCAGCGGCAATGAAACGAAGCCTTTGATGTAGTTCTCAAAGTTTTCTAGAATCTTAGAGGCTAGAGGCTCGTCAGTGTTAATGTTCAATATGTGCTTTAGCATACAATTCATTGAAAACTGTTTCAATCACACAAGAAAATTGCCATTAGTTCATAACCTTGCTTAATTGGAGAGTCCGGATCCTTTCTTGTCCACAGTTCTGCTGGCTAACCGTTTTTTATCGGTTGACAGCATAATCAGATAACAACAGAGGATCCAAACTCAAGCAGAGGACAATGATCATTAACAACAAGAACAGATGATATGAACAAAAGTCTTGGGAGAACCACAGCCTAAAGATTAGCTGTTGGAGTTGGAGAGTCCAAAGCCTTTCTTTGATTATAGCTTTTCTGATGTGGGACTCGCATCATTATTCATTACCACCCCTTTTAAAAGCCGATGTCTCGACAGTTGCACACTATGACACTTCACTCGATCACGGTTAATCCCTCCAACCCTTTTTGGTCAGCCGACTCTCAATGGAAGCACCAATTGATACGATTACAAATTCTTAGAGAACCACTCCCCAAAAACTAGTTATTGAAGTCAGAGAACTCAAAGTCTTATATGACCTTTACTTACTTCTCTCCAACGTGAACGTGGGACTTGTATCATCACATCATTTACAAGAAGAACATAGAGAAAAAAATAAAAACAAAAGGCAATTATAATTTGATGGTGGCATACCTTTTTAGCTTCTTTATAGAAAGCAACGTGTGTACAGTTCTCCCATGAATGAAGTCCAGAGAGTGCAAGCATCTCCGCACAGTGAAGGAACGTGGATTGGGACTTGGACGCACTAACAAAGCTGACCACAGCGCTTCGTAGCTTCCTATGGAGGTCACCTGTGACAAGAATGAGAGCGAACTTCCCAAGAATATTGTGCATCACCTTGGGATAATCAACCTCGAACAGCTTGCCTTCGTTCTGAAGAATGAACGTGTTAAGCTCATGGTCGCACGAAACTATGGCAGGACAACCAAACAGATGCGACTTGAAAACTCTGCCGTACCTGCACAGAGATAAACGTTAAGTCCCACATCTGACAGGATGAGATACTCAGTGGAGTACTTAAGGATGATGGTTACCTGGAACAATGTTGCTGTAAGAAGGTTCCCAGGGAGTTTGATTGGTGGGGTTTGAGGAAGGCGAGAGTCTCCCCACAGAACGGCCATCCCTTGCTTCCGTGAGGCAAATTCGTTGGGGTTCTCTGTTTTCTCTGATATGTGATGGTGAGAAGAAGCAAAGCCAAAGCCAAAGCCAAGGCTAATCCAGAGAGGAGAGATGGGAGGATAGGGAAGAAGTAAAACTCGGTCATAATGAGTTGTTATTGGTAATTCTCTCTCTCTCTCACTCGAAGTCTGAAGAGAAGTCTGCCTGCCTGCACGTTTGGTTTTGTAGTACTAGTATTGGAGAATATATAGATGTGAAATCATTTTAGTAAAACAAATGTTTAACATCATTCAGGACTCTTTCTGTATAGGGATAAAAGTCCAGTATTACTGTACTACTTATTACTCGTCTTGAATAGTTTGAGAGAGGATCCTATGGTGTACAGCATAGAAAAGCAAGGATCCATGCATAAGTAGAGCCCACATGTGGAACCCACTATATGTCACTCTCTCTCTTTACTTTTCTATGTTGTACAGCATAGGATCCATGCATTCTCGAATAGTTTAAAGACCAACTAATTGGAGAGATGTACTGAAGTTTAGTGCTACAGTACTACTGAACATCTACTCCTATTGAACTCTTAAAAAATTAAATTTTTGTGTCTATCTCTTTTTTATTTTTTATTTTAATGAAAAATTAAATAAGAGAAAGTAAAAAAAAGCAAGAAAAAATAGAAAGAAAATACTCAACTTCTCACCGTGGAGAGTATGAGGAAGGGGAGGTCAACGTCTTTGTATCCTTTTTCAATAAATATACTCGAGAACTATCCAAGATTATAATAATTTTATTTCTCATGAATCATAAAGGAGAAATGATTCAATATTTATCTTTTTCTTACTTTTCAGTGTTATACAATATTAAATTTATTCTCTTGGAGCTTTTTTGATAGTTCAATAAAAAATATATAATTATAAATTACATCTTAAGCAATCCGATACTCATAACTTTCTTTAATTACATCCTACTTTCACCCAAAAAAAATCTTATGAAATCCACAATGTGTCTTTTTGTATTTAAGTCTCTTGTTATTCCAAATTCTCGCACATTTAAGTATATGATAGTTATATGGAATTATGGTGAGTTTTGATTCACCAATTCTTAATTATTAGATTTGTGTCGAGATCAGTGTTATCTTAAATTTTTTTTAAAAAATCTTTTAATATAGATCTCGAAATAAATCTAATACCTAAAAATTGGTGAGCTTTGACTCACTATGGCCCCATTTGGTTGGAGGAATTTAAGGTGTAATCTTGGTTGTAATCCAATGTTTCCTCAAACATTCTTCATACTAAACATACATTACTTTTTTGAAATGTAATGAAATTATATTTTTATCCTTACTTTTTACTCATTTGTATTCTATTCCCACTTTTAATATAAAAGTAAAATTATCATTTTATCCATTTTTATTCAATTCACATTATAGTCACATTACAATCACATCATATTTTCATTTCTTCTAATATTCTCATTCTCATTACCATTCTCATTCACATCCCCTCTAATATTCTTGTAACCAAACGAGCTCTATAACTTTATACTACTACCTTTTAAGTATATTACTATGGTGGATCTTCTCTTAGAAATATTAAGGGTATATTTGGAAATATAATTTTTGAAAAAAAATAATAAAGAGAGAAATAAATATATGTTGGGAAAAGGAAGGAATTTCAGAAATTAGAAAATTTGAAATTTGATGAATATTATCTTCTTTTCTTTGGAAGCACATAAATAGAGAGTAGTAAATAATAATAAAATCAGATTTTTAGTATCTACAAAAATATATGGCTGTATAAATAAAATTTACCTTGCATCACTTTTGGTTGAGATGGTATGTATTTGTAAGTTATGAACTATGACAAGGATAGATAAATACATATTATCATACCCTTCGATTGTAGCAAAGAAAGTATTTAATAAGGCCCCGTTTGGTAGGATGAATATTATATGTAATTTTGGTTATAATTTAATATTTTTTATACATTTTTTATATTCGACATATTTTATTTTTTGTAATCTGATGAAATTATATTTTTATCTTTACTTTTTTATCCACTTTTATTCCATTCTCACTTTTACTATAAAGTTAAAATGAGCCAACTTTTATTCTATTGACATCAAAGTGATCACATCACATTCATATTCTCATCTCCTCCAATATTTTCATAACCATTCTCATTCTCTCCAACATTTTCGTAATCAAACGAGGTCTAAATATGTTTATCTATGGCACTTTTTAAAATTTTAAAAGAGATTTTTTTTTGAAATTGATAAAAAATTTATGAACATTTTTTTTATTCTCTCTCTCATGGTTGAACGAAGACTTGAAAGAAATATTTAAGAAATACCCTGTAACATTTGTCAGCAAAACTCTTAATAAATATCAAAATATCCGTTGTTTCAGTATATATTAAATTAAAAATCATTTTCAATATTTATTCCTTTCAAATACCGATTCTTAAAATGATTTGAATTTGTAGTACCTATGCTATATTTGATAGATAAAAAATATTATGGAAAAAAAGAGGGAGATGAAATTATGTTTTTTTCCTTATCTTTTCTTCCTACTAAACAAACTCCACTTTTTGCAATGTGATGAAATTATGTTTTTTCCCTTACTTTTTTACCTATTTTTATTCCATTCTGACTTTTAATGTAAAGGTAAAAGGGTCATTTTACCCACTTTTATTCCATTCACATCACATCACATTGACATGACATTTTCATTCCCTTTTCTTTTTCCATTCTCATTCCTATTATCATTTTCATTCTAATTCCCTCTTCTTTTCTTCCTACCAAACACACTCTTCCTGTCAACGTTTGAGATGTCGTTTTGGAGACCAAATATCTATTTGGAGCTTAATCCTTCTCATGAAGTTATGAGTTTGAAAGCATTTGATGATACTGGTATATATCTTTAGTATACCTTTTCTTTTACTATCACAAAAAAATAATTTCACAAGCTAAACCTTTCATCATTGTTTTGAAAACCGGACCGGACCGGCCGGTCGGACCGGAAAACCGGTAAACCGCCAGCCAGTCCGGTCCGGAATAACCAATGAACTGGTCAGATATAAAACCGGTCAAGAACCGGTCAGAACCGGTGGTTTAGACGGTTCGACCGGTTGTTCTTTTTTTTTTTTAAATTTGTGTTGTTTATGATTTAATATTTATTGAAAATTTGTTGTGACTTGTAGTTGTAAGGATTGTTCTATTTCAGTATTTATTGTTGGGTTTGTGATAAGATTTGAGACTTAAATATGTTGATCCTTGAACTTATTTGAAGAGTTTAATATGATATTGTGGTAATTTGCAACTTGTTCTATTTCTTATCATGTTTAGATCGAGATGGAAACATATAATTATGAAATATATAATTTTTTATGATATATTTTAGTATGTTTAATTAAAAATATATATTTTAAATGCCACCGGTTCGACCACGGTTCGACCATTGAACCGTGAACCAGTACCTCGACCGGTTCAATGACCGGTCCGGTTTTAAAAACATTCCCTTTCATACACGTATTATATACATGGAAATTTAAAACATGTATTCCTTGGTAAGATTTAAAAAAGGTCAAAATTATATTTTGGTCCTTTATGTATCATTAAAGTTTTGTTTTGGTCCTCTATTTTTCAAACATTCAAAATCAATCCTCTATGTTTTCAAGTTGGCGCAAAATGATCCTTTTGTCTCACATCGTTAGCCTCTTCCATTAAATACTGACCTGGAATTCTAATACGAGAATTTTGGTCTAGGTCAACATTCTATATTAGCATTTAATGGAAGAGACTAACAGTGTGAGGTAAAAGGATAATTTTGCATCAATTTAGAAATATAGAAGACTAATTTTGAATTTTTAAAACATAAAAAATCAAAACAGAACTTGAATAAAAACATAAAGGACCAAAACAGACCGAAACTTGTATCTTTACCATTTACAGTTCTAGTCCTAGAAGAAAATTCAGGGGAAAAAAAACACAAATGACACTATGATGGAAAGAGGCTTACCAAACTCCTCTTTACACAAAAAGCATAAAGAAAGAATCATTCGTTACAAGGCTTGTGCTTTCTTTCAAACAAATTTTGAGCTTTATTGTCCCTATCTACCATAAACCCTCTAATTACACCTCCCTAATTGAGTGGCCCCATCCATGTCTGTAATTCCAAATTACTCATTCATTTTACGTGCGCTATAGCTAGGTTAGTTTATGTGAGAATTAGCTTTAACATGTTCACACACACACACATTAAGGCTACACTTGGTATAAATACACAGATATAAAGTACTGTACAAAAATACTGTAGAATAAAGTATTATAGAATAAAATAAAGTACCACAAAAAAAAGTGGGGAGAGAGATAGAGAGAAAAATTAAGAGCGAAAAAAAATATGATTAAAAGTGCATTTAGTAGGTATAAAATATGATGTAAATTTTTTTTAGAATCATAAAACAATGTGATTTTACTGTACGGTCCCTTGCTAAACTAACCCTAAAATTTGGCAATGTGTTCCCCCAACACAGAGCAACAAGGGAACACAATGGCCCAAAATATTTGAACTAGTCACTCACGCAGAACAAAAGTTTGAGTACAAAGTTCCTTTTGGGTTGAGAAGTTTTTATTACTGTCTTGGCAAATTCAACCAAACTTTGTTTCTGTTTCTGGGTCTGCAATATATATATATAATCTGTGTAATCATGGAAACTCAAATTTTAACTTTGGATCACAAGTAAGAGAGAGAGAGAGAGTAAGATAGGGTACGGACCCTTGAGGAGGCAAGAAAAGAGAAGTGGTTCACTGTGGGTCTGAGAGAATTGACCTTTGCATGTGCACGTGCACGTGCAATGGGCATGGGACCCTTGATTTGATTGAGTTGAATTTGGATCACTGGCAATAGCTGGATATCAATTTTATAAAACTCAAAATATTATTTAGTTTTTAAATTGTTGGTTAAATTATTATTTAAGTCTTGAATTTATTAAAAATATTATTTAGTCCCCGAAATGTTTAACTATATCAACTATTTAGTCTCTGAATTTGACAAAAATACTATTTAGTTCTCGAATTTATAACTTTGTCAATTATTTAATCCCCAAACTTGACAAAAATACTATTTAATCACCGAATTTGTAACTCTGTCAACTATAACGGGTAACAGTCAAGAAACTAAATAGTTGACAGAGTTGCAAATCAGATAATTAAATAGTATTTTTGCCAAGTTTGGAGACTAAATAGTTGACATAGTTACAAATTCAAGGACTAAATAGTATTTTTGTTAAATTCGGGGACTAAATAGTTGACACAGTTAAACATTTCGGGGACTAAATAGTATTTTTGATAAATTTGGGGACTAAATAGTAGTTTGACCAACAATTTAGGGATTAAATAGTATTTTGCCTCATTTTATAATGCAATTTTTTATTTAGGTAATGTTATAGAGAGTCGTTAGATTTATTTTGAGATTTATTATCTTAAATATACAATAACAATAATTAAAGTTTTTTTTCACTAGGTGGGATCGGCTATATGGATCAAGCAACACTAACATGTTCAGTCTTTGCATATTTCTATAGTTAACTTATTTATGACTAGATCTCTCTTAATCATTTTTTCTATTGTTTTCTTTAGTCTTCCCCTACCTCTAGTTATTAGGCTATCTTCCATTTGGTCAACTCTACGTACAGGAGCCTCTACCGGCCGTCTTTGTACATGACCAAACTACCTAAGGTGTGTTTCAACTAATTTTTTGACAATAGGTGCTATATCCTCACTTTCTCTCTAATATAATCATTCCTAATTCTATCCATTCTAGTGTGACCACACATCTAACGCAACATTCTAATTTCTGCCTCGTTGAATTTGTGCTCATGCTGGCTTTTTATCGCCCAACATTCAGTACCATACAGTAAAGCTGATCTTATTGCTGTGCGATAAAATTTCTCCTTAAGCTTAGGTACTTTTCTATCACAAATAACACCTGATGCCTTCTTCCATTTATTTCATCCATCCTACTTGGATCCTATGGTTTACATCTTCCTCTATTTCTCCATTATTTTATATTATCGTTCCCAAATACTTAAAACTTGTGACTTCTTGTATAAGGTGATCTCCAAGTTTCACCTCATTCCTAGAAACAGCATCCCTACCACTAGATTTATTATCTTAAATATAAAATAAAAATATATATTTTAGCACAATTTTCGAGAGCTATGAGGTAAAAGCACACTAGCTCTAAGGACACGTTTGGTATAAATGCACAGATGTAAAGTATTGTAAAGAAAGTACTGTAGAGTAAGGTATTGTAGAATAAAGGGAAGTACTGTAAAGAAAAGTGAAAAAAAAGATTGAGAGAAAAAGTATGATAAAAAATATGTTTGATATATAAAAAATATGATATAAAATTTTTTTGAGAATCGTGAGAATACATAAAACGCACTATATATATATATATGTGCATTCATTATCCTTTTGGTTTTCCACTTTCAGAAGAAAGAATATACCCGATGGAGAAAGAATCAAAGGATGTGTGAATTAGTAATACAGGACTCTCGCATGTTCATACGAAGCCGAGGGAAGAAAAAGCTCATGGCTTCATGCTTTTTATTGTGACAAATAAAAAGGTCAAATTCCTATTTCGGTATTTTATTTTCTATTCAAATTTTATATTTGATATTTATCTTTCAGAAGTTATAAATTAGTCTTTTATCTTTTTTATAAGTTTTAAATTGATCCTTCTATCTAAGTCTATCTATTTCTTCCGCTAAGTAGACTCATATTCTTTCCTTCGTCTAAATCCACTGTGGAGATCTCGCCTTTTTATTTCTTCGGCGTGTACGACGGCCACGGTATATTATCGTTGAAGGTTGAACTTAGGTTTTAATGTTTCAAAAAAATATTTACAAAATTAACCGATTAACGATCGAGCGAGGAGAAGAAGAAAGGAGTGCCGCATTCTGCATATTTTCCATCGCGAACAGAAATGATTCGAGTAAATGTTGGGTGTGCATATTGATTTTGCATCTGCCATTGGTGATAAGTACGAAATGAGAGAATTACTATTTTGATACGGTGAAAGACTATTTTGTTTCAATTTAGTCCCTGGTTTTAGGGTGACTTAGACCACGTCAGCTATTTGGTACACGGAGGAGAGATGATAAGTCCACATCAACACACCAGTATTTAACGGAAGAAATGGACGTACTTGGACGGAATGACCAATTTAAAACTTTTGGAAAAGGTAAAGGACCAATTTAAAACTTCTGAAAGATAAAAAACAAATATAAACCTTAGGTGAAAGATAAAGGACTAACATGATGATAAGCAGAGAATTTGGAGAAGCTTTTTGCTTACTCGTTTGAAAGGCTTTTTGGAGGGAGGGAAGGTAAATTGTGTTGAAGTTTTATGTATTTCGAATGTGACATGTCTAAACTTTAAAGCAAAAAAGTTATGTTTCTGAACTCTTCTAATTTATCACAATCCCAAGAGTTGAGCATACAGTACAGGCATATGAGTCTGTATCCTCTGTTATTGTTTGATCATGTTGTGTTGGATATTATTATAAATTAATAAAATTAATTTATTAAATTAATTAATATAATAATATGTTGATTGGGTCAAAGCTTAGAGTTAATGGTAGCATTAAAACACAATTAAACACATTTAATCTATAATTAAATGGCATCATAAATTCTCACCTATATATATGTGGGTTGGGAGAAGACAAAAAGAGGCACAATGGAAAAACTTGAAGAGGGAAATTCATGTTTCACAAAGAATCAAATATATATATCATGTGTGTTATTTGGGTAGAGAAAGGTGTGGGAGACAGAGTCCTGTCTACCTCCTACGTGCAGAGGTTGTAGACATACAGGCGAGTACTGGGCTGTTGTATCCTGGAGGTAACGCGTCTGAGTACCCCTGCACCGGGTGATATAGCAAAATCAACCCGTGGGAGGCGTGAATTACCTTAAAGATAACGAGATACCCGTGCCTCAGTCCGGTACCACGCGTATTATAATTTCTCTAACAAATTTATATTTTCCTATTTTTGGTGTTTATTCTTATTTTTCAGGTTGCTGCCCCAACAAGTTTAAGGTATTTCATGGCTAATCCCATAATGCAACAAGAGAAAAATAAGAATAATTGGAAATAAGTATTTGAGTTCTAGTTGGTGAATTAACTCAAATATATTTTTTATATATTTTTGGTATCTTGATTTATTTTTGTGAGCTTATAATATTTTTATATTTTATTTAATTGCTCACAAAATTTGAGATTTGTTGTGAAATATTTTCACATAGATACCAATATATTTGACTGAGTTTCTTGCCCAACCCAAAAGTATAATAAAATTACATAATATATATTTGATATAAAATGTTATGTAATTTGATGAATAATACATATACCCACCTATATGTTTTCAAGGTGATCTTGGCATACGAGATTTAAATGTTCTTTAAATGATAAGATGCTAGTTAACTGCATTATAAAATTAGAACGGCTCTTTTATATTAGTAGTGGTATATTTTGGAATTTTGTCTATATGCAAATAAATTGCATAATTATTTTATGTGATTTTATATCCTACTAATATTTATATTGTTGTGAGCCATTTACATTTATAGTGACTTTGAGTAAATTATTACTCTTAAAGAGCATCCTAGAAAGGTGGTTGGTTCTCATTCCAAATGATGAAGGTATGTGTTATTTTGTAAGAATTTTGTTAATATTGAGGGTGAAAAAAAAAGAAGCTTATTTATATAATTTTGTAAAAAGCTTCAATGTGTTGGAGTGTAATTTATAATCTTATTGACACCCTAATTTATTTATTTTCTTACAAGTTTGTAAGAAATATATATAAACACTAAGCAAAATTCTGAAGTAGTGGCATGTGAGATTAGAAAATAATTCTATTATCTATTGGGATATATTGTCATAAAAATTAAATTTTTTATGGACAATGAAATGAGAATTTTCTGGTTTTTCATTTTATGGAAATGGTTTTAAGCCATTATATTATAAAGCCAATTGTGAGTTAATGAATATTTTATGGAATTTAAGAGGTGTGATAAATTTCATAAATTTTCATTAAAATGATAATGGCATGTGAAAAGTTATTAAAGCTTTTATGTGATAAAGCATGAAAATGCTAAAGATATATTTATAGAATTTTTATTCTATAATATATGAGAATTTCTAATGATCATATTTTTGTGGGCTTTGATTTAAGCCATATGTGGCAATGAAATTTGTCATGGGATTTGAAAAATGCCTCAATATTAGTTGGTGAAATATTTTGAGGTAAAATGTTTGCAAACATGAAAAATTGAGATTTCACTTTGTTGTGAATAGTTTGATACATATATAATTGTGGAAAAGTAAATTTTCACATGTGATTTTTAATGGTGTGCCACAAGAATATTTTTTGGGTGAACAAAAGAAATTGTGAAATTCTTGTGAAAAGGCACAAAACCCATCAATAGTGGGGGTATATAATTTTGTGGATATATCTTAAATATGAGTTCACCTTAATTTTGACGGTATATTTTATTGTGAGAAATTGCTATGCAATTTATAATGTGAATTACATTATTCATTTTTTGGAACTATTTTTATTGTGAATATGTGACTGAAAATTCTATTGTGGATAAAGGCATATAGTTTGTAATCAATTTATAAATTGATGATACCATCTCAAAAAGATGAAGATATGCCTAACTAATTTAAATTTGAGGAAGCCCAATTGGTGCTAATTCCTATAGTACAAAGTGGTACATATAGATGATACTAATTTTTGTCACATATAACTGAGTTTGGAAAAGTTCCTTAAATGGATTAATGTTTTACTTTATTGGCTAATATTATTATTTGGTGGAAGAATATATTAAAAAATATATTTTATGAGTTTTGGGATACCTGCCAATAATAATAATTAAATTTTTTGGAGCCAATAATATATGATCACTTATTGTGATAAATACCGTCATTATTAGATTCTTTGAATTGTGTGTTTTTCTGAAACTATAGCTATAGTCAAAGAGTCTAGTGTGTGTACATCGAGGGGGATAAATATTTTTAAGCCCGTATGGATTAAAAGCAACCTATGAGGATACCCTACCTTGTGATTAGAGATCCTAAAAACTTGGTTCAAAGGGACAAACGAATCATAGAGTGGCTGTTGAAATGCACATTGAAAAGAGTTTCGACTCTTAATTTATCCCTATGATGTAAGTGCATTTTCCTGCAATGATATGTGAGGTTGAGTTTTTTAAAAAACTCTTAATGAAGTCTGTAGCTCTATAAGAGTGGGGTAGCTCTATAAGAGTGGGGTATCTTAATTGCAGGAATACCCTTGACAGAATTCACCTATTTGAATGTGACGGAGTGGGGCCGCTCCTATGAGAATATAAAAGGGCATATATTCTTGAAACACATTCAAGAAACAGGGTGCGCACACGGCCGCATAATGTGCGGGCTAGGGCTCATATATTGCACCTGGATTATTATGTGCATGATATATGTCTTGTTTCCCTTAAGCAGTTATGGTTCAAGGCGAATACCACCATGGCTCTGGATCAAGAAATATATTTTTGCTAAATATAGATTCAAGGCAATTTAGCTATCTATATTATGCATAATAGTCTGTCTCTACCCAAATGTAAAAAAAAAAAACTAAAGTATAAAAATGTGTGTGTTAATTTATAATAATAAGTGGGGGATTGTTGGATATTATTATAAATTAATAAAATTAATTTATTAAATTAATTAATATAATAATATGTTGACTGGGTCAAAGCTTAGAGTTAATGGTAGCATTAAAACACAATTAAACACATTTAATCTATAATTAAATGGCATCATAAATTCTCACCTATATATATGTGGGTTGGGAGAAGACAAAAAGAGGCACAATGGAAAAACTTGAAGAGGGAGCTTCATGTTTCACAAAGAATCAAATATATATATCATGTGTGTTATTTGGGTAGAGAAAGGTGTGGGAGACAGAGTCCTGTCTACCTCCTACGTGCAGAGGTTGTAGACATACAGGCGAGTACTGGGCTGTTGTATCCTGGAGGTAACGCGTCTGAGTACCCCTGCACCGGGTGATATAGCAAAATCAACCCGTGGGAGGCGTGAATTACCTTAAAGATAACGAGATACCCGTGCCTCAGTCCGGTACCACGCGTATTATAATTTCTCTAACAAATTTATATTTTCCTATTTTTGGTGTTTATTCTTATTTTTCAGGTTGCTGCCCCATGTTGTTCTAATTGATCAAAAAATTGTGACTACATTTTTAGCTATAGTTATTGGGTGATTAGCTATAGTTATTGTAACTGTCATTTTTTGCTCAGACAATTGTAATTTGAAATTAGGACCGCAAGGGGTCTTAACCTTGGGGGACTTGTCCTTAGGTGATGCACCTAGGTGCCTACATACCCTTCTAGAGGGATCAAAGTCCACGTAGTTCGTCATGGTGATGTCTATCGGAGCTGTTAAGCAAGGTTGTTACCTGTATTGGGCCGTGTGCGGCTAAGACGTGCCTAAGGTACTCCAGGCGGACGAGCTGCTCTTAGGAGGTTGCCTTAGTGGGAGAGAGCTATGGTCTCTGAGGGTTGCTGGAAGCCCTGTAAGCGGTGTGCTCCAAGGAGGAGGTGAGCCGGTCAGAGGTTGGCCGGAATGGGGGCCGGTGACGGGGCTCAAGGAGTTGAAAGTACTTGCAATGGGTATCTGAGGGTGCTCAGGTACCGGAGTGTGTGGAATATCGGAGGTGATGTGCAATAATCCTTCAGGTTGTATGTAATTCTGTTGAGACTAGATTGCTTTCTTAGTCCCCCGGGTGAGGGGCTATTTATACTGGTGTGTGGGGAGATCGTGCTCGACCCACGACTTCGTGGGACGTGGGTCGTCCCACGAGGCTTATGGAGATCCCACGTCTGGTTGAGGGGAGACTCTGTTTGGTGACGTGGGCGAAGGCCACGTAATGGGTGGATGAGTGGTGCCGCGTGTCTCCAGTGGGTGCTAGGGTCGTGCTTCTAGAACGTCAGTGCCACGTGTCCCTAGGTGGAATATTCCGTAGTTACATAAGTCCCCCAAGTCTACAGGTGTTAGGCGCCCGTGGACTTAAGTTCCTTTGTCTGTAAGACATTTAGGAATTTCGTTGCCTTTACTTGCGGGATAGCTGGTCCGCTTGGAGTTGCGGGTATGGGAACTGGCCGTCTGACTCACGAAGTTGGCTCTCTCACATTGCTCCGTAAAAAAGCAGATGTCTCGAAGAGGACACGCGTCTCGCTTTGGATGGCTGGCCACTTGGCTTCCTCAGCAAGTTTCTGAGCCGTCTCTGTAGGAAGTACGCGACTTACTGAGGTGGAGCCATCATTGCTCAGAGGGGCATTTTCCAAAATACCCTTCGAGGGTTAGTGAGGGAAATCCAAAGGCCAGGGGTTGTTTGGTCATTCCCTTTGGTTTTGGAGTCGCTTCGTTTTCGCGCCTCTCGGGCTGCGATGTGCCTACTGGACCTCCTTTATACGCTGAGAGCGGGAGATTTCTCATTATTCTGCGAATCTTCTCCTTCCCAATCCTTAGACCTTGTGATCTTCAATTTTATGCCACTTCGACAAGTGGCTTCTGCTAGTGCCGCCGCTTCCGTGTGCTCTTCCCGGGATTCAGATTTTGAGCAATCCCTCCTGTTGGTGGCCATAGACGGACTCAGAGAGAGACTAGATGCTCTCGTTATGTCGCGGGACTCCGCGGATCTCCAGGAGATTCTCTCGGGGGAGGATTGTGTATTGGCCACTCCCCCTCCGTCTGCTTCTGCGGGCTGGTACTCTGCGGAGCCAGAACCGGGCTTGACGGTGAATGTGTCAGCAGTGGATGCTGGCGAGGTGTCGCGGGTGCTGCCGGGGGCCGGCATCCAAAAGGTGTGGGAGGAACGTTTCGCTCCTTCTCTCCCAGATGGCTATGAGATAAGGCCAATGGGAGAGAGGGAAACGATTCTCTAGAGCGACGATGTCGGCTTCGTCCTTCCCCTTTGTGTTCCCTACAACGCTGCTTTTATTCCTCCGTTCTCTGGTTTCGTGGAGGCCATGCTCAACATGCTGAATGTTTGTCCTGCACAATTGACTCAGAATGCTTGGTCAATACTCAGTGTTTTCGACAGGTTCTGTCGGTCGCACAGATTGGAGGTTCTCCCAAGTGTGTTTCTTTCCCTCTACCACGTCTGTGAGGCGCACGTATGGGTGTGTTTTCATTCACGCATCAAAGGCTTCACCATCACTGACCTACCGGGAAACAACCACGCCTGGAGGTCGTATTTCTTCAAGGTGGTTCCCAAGAAAGGCTTTTGCCCACCATGGATTTATTCGTCCGACTGGCGTCCGCGATTTCCGCTGAAGTGGTCTAATCCTATTCTCCGGGTTCGATATGACCGGGAGGAGTACGAGTAGACGACCTTTGGATTTCTGAAGGGGGCTGTAGTGTCGTGCGAAGCCTTTGGTAAGTCAGCGTTGGTGAATTTGTATCCCTTCTTTTGTCTTTCCATCAAGCCTTGAATGTCTTCTTTCCGTAGGGCTGACTCTAGGCGGTATTCAAGGGAGGTTGAATCCTCCACCGAGTTCTCGGAGCCGGAAGCGCGAGCGGTCGAAGTTGGTGACTGTTGCCGGTGGGGCAGATGAGGATGCCAAAGTGGGCGAGGATCCCATGGAAGCAGAAAAAGGTGTCGAGGCTCCGAATCAGGTGGGTGATACCAGCTTGACTCGTCTCGATCGTAGGAAGGTTCCCTATACCCCTGTACCCCTCGAAGAGATGCCCGTCCGACTTCTAGGTGAGGGTATCTCTTTTAGAGGGAAATTGATCCCGTTTGAGGCAGAGCGGGTCATCCTGGCTCGTCAGCATTATCCTCTTGATTATGAGGATGATTATGCTTTAGAGCGTATGACCAGGGGGACCGTGCTGTTGCTAAGCCGTCTGGCGGGCTTTGCATACCAACGGGAGCTTGAGGGGGTATGACGCTTTTTCCTCAGGTTTTTCGGTGCTTTGTTGGCAGTGACTGACACTCTTGTAATCCTTGTGCAGGAAATTATCAAGGAGTTGCTGGAGGAGAACGCTCGGCTTGCTGCGTGAGTGGAGGAGCTAGAGGGCGAGCTTTGCAAAGGGGAGGCCAACGCCCTGCGAGTCCGTCGTCAGGATTTTCTGCGTTTCACAAATTACGGAATGCAGAACGGCATAGCTCAATTGGAGGACTTGATGGGCATCTCAGTTCCTTCAGGCGTTAGGGCCAGGATGCATCCTTCCTGGGAGAATATTGGCGGGGAGTTCCGTGTTCGCGCTCGAGGGGATTCTCCTTTGAGGATCGAGGACTACGAGGTACCTCCGATTCCTTGAAGGGATCCGCCGCGGTCGGGCGAGCCTCCTTATTTGCCAGGGGATGCTTAATTTGGACCGCTGTTTTGTAAATTTGGGGCGGTAGACCCCTTGTAATTTTGGGGCGATAGACCCTTTATGTGAATATAAAGAAATTTTGAGCACGAGAGTTGGTCAATCGTATTGCATTTCATATTCTTTTAAACACATAGAGTAACTGTCTCGGGACTGAGACGAGTTAGTAGTACATTTGTCTTGGGACTAAGACAAGGCAAGAGGCATTCGTCTTGGGATTAAGACGTAGTGAAGTGCCTGCGAGCTTGGCGTTTGGACTAAGGCGCAAAGAAATATTATTGACTAAGGTGTAGCAAAATATTTCTTGAGGTTGCTGGCGTTCCAAGTGTTTGGGACGTGTTCGCCTGTTAGGTGTACTAACTTTTACGCGTTGTGCGAGGCGATGCCAATAACTCTGTACGGGCCTTCCCAATTAGGGGCGAGCTTGCCGTGTAGGCGGTCGCGCCTATTTTTATCGCTGTACGCATGACCAAGTCACCTCTTTCGAATTTACGGGGTCGGATGCCTCAGCTGTATTTTTACGCCAGCAGCTGTTTGTACGCAATGTTTCTGAGTGCCGCCGCTTCCCTTCGTTCTTCGACCGTGTGAAGGCTGACCAATACGCTCTCCGAATTTGAGTCAGAGTAATTGAGCACTCGAACTGAGGGAACTCTGATGTCAGTAGGGACGATTGCTTCCTACCCGTACATCAGAGCAAAAGGGGTTTCTCCTGTGGCCGTGTGTACTGTGGTTCGATATGACCACAAGACCGATGGGAGTTCGTCCACCCAACCTTCTTTGGCGTCCATTAATCGCTTTCGTAGCCCTTCGAGGATGATACGGTTTGCCCTTTCCGTTTTCCCATTGGTCGCCGGGTACTCGACGGAAGTGGTTCTATGGTCGATGCTCCATTCTTTGCAGAAATCTTCGAACTTCTCGCTGACGAATTGTCGTCCGTTGTCGGTGATCAATGTTTGAGGGGGACCGAATCGGGTGACGATGTTCCGCCAAAGGAAGTTTTGAACGTTCTGGGATCCAATGGTGGCCAGAGGTTCGGCTTCGATCCACTTGGTGAAGTAGTCGACAGCTATGATAAGGAATTTTCTCTGGAGCATGCCCTGAGGGAGGGAACCTAGGATATCCATGCCCCAAGTGTCGAAGGGCCATGGGGAGTCGATAGGCTTTAGCTCACCCGGTGGCTGGTGTATAAATGCAGCGTGGCGCTGTCATTGGTCGCAATGGGCGACTAGAGCTTCAGAATTAGCCCTCATCGTTGGCCAATAGAATCCAGAGTGCAGTGCTCGCTTTCGGAGGGCTCCTGCGGACTGATGTGTGCCACATATACCTGAATGGATTTCTTGTAGCACGTAGCTGGCTTCTTCAGCCGAGATACACCGGAGGTGTGGGGATGAAAATCCCTTTTTGTATAGGTCGTTCCCCCAGGCAAAGTATCGAGCCGCTTGCCTCCTAATTTTTCGGGCGAGTTCTTTGTCTGCGAGCAGGGTGCCTGCCATTATGTATGCCCTGATAGGGGCCATCCAGGAGTTGTCGACTGTGATCGGCAACATTTTTGGGCTTATGTTTGGGGTGCGAAGCGTGGTTCGCAAGACCGTCTTAAGTCTCGATTGGCTCGGTGTGGTGGCTAGTTTGGAGAGGGCATCAGCTTGGGTGTTCTGGTTCCGGGGGATCCGTGTGATCAGGACGGATTTGAGCCTGCTGATTTCTTGTTTGGCACGCTCCACATATTTGATGATAGTGGGGTTCTTTGCCTCAAATTCTCCGTTTAGTTGTCTGACCACTAGTTGTGAATCGCTGAATAGCTTGACCTTTGAGGTGCCTAGGTCGTAAGCTAGCGCTAGTCCGGCTATGAGTGCTTCATATTTAGCTTGATTGTTGGAGGCAAGGAACGTGAAGCGCAGAGCTTGTTCCACTTTGATTCCGTCGGGGTTCTCTACAATGATGCCGGCGCCTGCAAATTTCTTGGTCGAGGAGCCGTCTACATAGACTAGCCATGGGGATTTTTCTGGCTGTGGCTCAATTGACTCGTCGTGATTTGAAGTCGGGGCGTCCACCTGAATGCGTTCTGACAAAGTCATTTCGGCGATGAAGTATGCCAAGGCTTGGGCTTTGATCGCCCGACAGGGCTCGTATTGAATGTTGAACTCGGAAAGCTCGACCGCCCAGTTTGTCATTCGCCCTGCCAAGTCTGACTTTTGTAGTATTTGCTGCAGGGGTTGGTCAGTTCGGACCATGATTGTGTGTTGTTGGAAGTAGGGTCGAAGTCTTCTGGCCGAGTGGACAAGAGCAAGTACGAGCTTCTTCACCCGTTGGTACCGAAGTTGGGCTCCCTGCAAGGCATGGCTTGCGTAATAGACAGGGAACTGCTCGACTCCTTCATCCCTTATTAGCACTGAGCTCACAACGTGGTCGGTGGTAGCTAAGTAAAGTACGAGAGTTTCTCCTTTGATCGCCTTAGCTAGCACTGGAGGCCTAGCTAAGTAGGCTTTGAGGTCCTGGAAGGACTTCTCGCATTGCTCAGTCCATTGAAACGCTGATGCTACTTTTAGAATCTTGTAGAAGGGAAGGCATCGGTCGGCCATTCTTGATAAGAATCTGTTGAGGGCCGCCAACCTTCCGTTCAGCCTCTGTACTTCTTTCATCGTTCGTGGTGGTTCCATGTTGAAAATGGCTGCGCATTTCTCGAGGTTGGCTTCGATTCTTCATTGTGTGATCATGAATCCCAGGAATTTTCCCGCCGACACACCGAAAGCGCATTTCGTTGGATTTAACTTCATTTTATGTGCCCGCAAGACCAAGAATAGCTCTTCGAGGTGCGCCAGGTGTTGTTCGAGCTCCATGAATTTGACTACCATGTCGTCGACGTAGACCACGAGGTTTCGACCTATTTGTTCTCGGAAGATGATGTCTATCATCCTTTGATATGTGGCCCCCGCGTTCTTCACTCCGAAAGGCATGACCCTGTAGCAGTAGACGCCTTTATCTGTGACGAAGGAGGTTTTTTCTTGGTCGTTTGGGTTCATCTGGATCTGGTTATACCTGGAGAAGGCGTCCAAGAAACTCAGCATCCGGTGTCCGGCCGTCCCATCGACTAATTTGTCTATATTCGGGAGCGGGTAAGCGTCCTTTGGGCAGGCTTTGTTCAGATTGGTAAAATCTACGCACATTCGCCACTTCCCATTCGCTTTTTTGACCATCACCACGTTTGACAGCCACTCGGGTTACTGCGATTCACGTATGAAGCCGGCGTCAAGGAGCTTTTGAACCTTTTCGTCGATTGCTCACTGCCTTTCCTCACCAAAATGCCGCTTCTTCTGGATCACCCTGGGCCTATCTCTGATGTTGAGGGAATAGCATATAAGAGCAGGATTTATCCCTGGCATGTCCGCGCTGCTCCAGGCGAATACATCTCGGTACTGAGTGATCAATTCCTGGAGTTTCTCTCGGGCCATCAAATTGAGGAGAGTCCCCACACGGACTTCTCGCCCGTTCGCCTGGTCTATGCAAATGCTCACGAGGTCCCCCATAGGCTGCGGTCTGGCTCCGGCGATTTCATCTCACAGGTCCAGTATCTCAGGGGGGTTCGTGGTATGGTCCCCGTGCTTGCTGGTGGTGGGTCGGTCGGTCGCACAACACACGTGGGCTTCTGGATCTGCCCGTATTTCTGCGATCCTGGTCGGTGTAGGAAACTTCATCACCATATGCGTTGTGGATAGGATGACTCGAAGCTTGTTCAGGGTCGTTCGACCCAGAACTGCGTTGTATGCTGGCGGTGCCGCCGATATGGCGAACCTCACTTGAGTGCGGACGACCTTGGGTTGGATACCCAAGGCGAGCCATGTCATGAGGGTTCCTTGTGTCTTAATGACCTGACCGGAGAAGTCGACAAAAGTTTCTTCGTCTGGTGCTAGTTGATCCTCCTGGTGGGCCATTTCTTCCAAAGTTTTGGTGAAAAGTATGTTGGTGATAGCCCTGGGGTCTATTAGCACATGTCTGACGTCGAACCCTGAGATATTGGCCGTGATAACTAGTGGCTTATTTGTCTCGATCGTGCCGTCAACGTCGTTGAAGGTTACGAGCTGCGCCTTCTGTCGCTTGTAACGGTTGCTTGGAGCGTCATCTGGTCGGCCGTGCACAGATTTCGAGGAACAGCTCGTGTCTGCCATGTGAGTGTCTTGTATCTGTATTGGAGATCAAAACAAAAACAAGTATGGGTTTCTGAGTGTTAGGTGTATACTCCTACTCCCCGAAAAAGAAATGTCGTTTAGCGGCAGAGTGCGCAAGGCATTGTGGTTTGAATAAGACCGCGGTGGGCGCCACTGTAACTGTCATTTTTTGCTCAGACAATTGTAATTTGAAATTAGGACCGTAAGGGGTCTTAACCTTGGGGGACTTGTCCTTAGGTGAAGCACCTAGGTGCCTACGTACCCTTCTGGAGGGATCAAAGTCCACGTAGTTCGTCATGGTGACGTCTATCGGAGACGTTAGGCAAGGTTGTTACCTGTATTGGGCCGTGTGCGGCTAAGACGTGCCTAAGGTACTCCGGACGGGCGAGCCGCTCTTAGGAGGTTGCCTTAGTGGGAGAGAGTTATGGTCTCTGAGGGCTGCTGGAAGCCCTGTAAGCGGTGTGCTCCAAGGAGGAGGTGAGCCGGTCGGAGGTTGGCCGGAATGGGGGCCGGTGACAGGGCTCAAGGAGTTGAAAGTGCTTGCGAGGGGTATCTGAGGTTGCTCAGGTACCGAGAGTGTGTGGGATATCGGAGGTGATGTGCGATAATCCTTCAGGTTGTATGTAATTCTGTTGAGACTAGATTGCTATCTTAGTCCCCCGGGTGAGGGGCTATTTATACTGGCGTGTGGGGAGATCGTGCTCGACCCACGACTTCGTGGGACGTGGGTCATCTCACGAGGCTTGTGGAGATCCCACGTTTGGTTGAGGGGAGACTCTGTGTGGTGACGTAGGCGAGGGCCACGTAATGGGTGGATGAGTGGTGCCGTGTGTCTCCAGCGGGTGCTAGGGCCGTGCTTCTAGAACGTCAGTGCCACGTGTCTCTAAGTGGAATATTCCGTAGTTACAATTATAATTGTCGCTAAAACAGGACAATACTACTTGGACAACAGATAATTCAAACTCTACAATCATAATATTTTTAATATATGTATATATATATCTTAAAATTTTGAATTTGAGTCAATTTCCCGTCATCTCAACCATATAATAAAAGTGAAGGTGAGGATGAGAGAGAAAGAGAAAAGGCAATGTTTGAGAGAATCCAAATTCTTGAAATTCTAAGTAACTTTTGAAGCAATAGTAAATTGCTTCATGTGACTTGAAAATTATGGGTATAAATATTGAAAATATATATATATATATATTTTTTTGCACAGACAAGACTACGTATATATCACATTTAATCTATAATTATATCATTTTTCAGCATACTTAGCTTATGCTATAATGGAATATTACTGCAAACTCTGACATTAAGGCTGTGTTTGGTTGGACCTAAAATTAGGCTTGAATTGAAAGGGCTCGAAATCCGATGAATTTAAAGGTTTGGTTCAAATAATGCAACATGAAATTTGATTCTTAGAATTCAATAAATTCCAAGCATGCTTCCTTTTCTTTCTTAATCCAATTTCAAGCCGAAATCATGAAAGAAGGGGCTGAGATTTTGGAATTAAATAATGAAGACTAATTTGCGCATGCCCTTGTTAATGTGAACGCCCTTATCTTTTTTTTTTTTTTAATTTGAGCTGGAATGTTTTATTATTATTTTTAATTAGAGAAAATAATGAAATGCTTTATTATTTATTTTTGTCCTTATTTGGAATTTGGAAATTAAATAAAAGATTTTATTTTTACAAAATAAAGGATTTTAATTAGAGAAAATAAAGGATTTTATTCTTACAAAAAAATTAAATATTTAATGAAGGGCAATTTAGTCTTTTTGCTCTACTTTCTTTTACACACTTTCAATTCTATTTTTACATACCAAACACATATTTTTCAATTCTAATTCCAATTTTAATTTAATTCAATTATAAACTTTTAGTCCAATCAAGCGCCAGCCTAATATAATAATTATGTTGTAAAACAAAGAATTTAGGAGCAACAACATAAGACAAAGCTTAGAGAAATAATAAGAACATAAGAGAAAAATACACCAAATTGACTCATCTATATTCACTTGTTTACAATAGTCTCTATTTATAGGACTCTAGCCATAAGGTAACATTAAGAACACAATAATGTACCTTTAAGCACACTAATTGAAAGGTTACACAATTATCTTAAATGGACTTTCATGGGGAGGTTACTAAGGAGTAAGAATACAAAGAGACAAGTGATCATGTGGAGGGTTTAGGAAGAATCAATATTAAAATGTAGTCATTCACACATAAATATACATATTATATATTTACAATAAATTATAGAATATAATGGAAACTAAAGTCGTACATATACTGTTGTATGTGCCTACTCTCTTTCTCCTTTGTACATGGATCTGATCAAGATAGAGGAGAAATTTTCTTGATGTTCACTTCTCAGTGTCGTAAATGATTGTGGTTCAATTTTCTCTTTATCCAACAGTTTTTCTTAATCTACGTACTCTCACAAAGGTCAAGAAATATCTCTCATTGAGAAATTGCATTCTAAAATATACATGAGCATGCATACCTGTGCAACCTTATTGCATGGCATTGTTAAATATACACGTGAACCAAAACTTAATTTGAAGAAGAATCATATCTTGCTCCTCTGTCTGATATAATGCTGAAAATATTGGGAATGTTTGTTTGGGAATTAAGGGTATGTTTGGATTGTGGATTAAGGAGGAGAAGGGAAGGGGAGAGAATGAAGATATCTTCTATTGGGAAGATAAAAATTAGAAGAGAAGATAATGAAAGATCAATCTTTAACATAATGTTGATTTTTGATTCATGATGAGACCATCAACCCTTTCTCTCTCCTCTTTGCTCTTCCTCTTGGTGTTTGTGCATTTACTGTGAAGATCGTAGATCCGAGTTCAAGTTCGTGATCGGGTCTTCGCGCCCGAAATCCCTTCAAAAAGTGAAGGGAAGATGAGTGATTAGAGGGGAAGAGAGGGAAGGTTAACCTTCATAATCTCCTCTCCTTGTTTGGGCGTTGATACCTCCCCTAAAATACCTCAATTTGAGGTATCTTGAATTTATGACGGAAAAGAATAATGGAGGATTAAAATTTTATTTTGAAAGTCTTCTTTTCCCTTCCTTTCTCCTCTTTAATCTGCAATCCAAACATTCTTTAACGGTTTATTTGGGAATTAAGGGTCCGTTCGTTTATTGGAAATGAGAAGGGAAAAGAGGAAGGAAAGCAGTAGTCCCATATGTCAGGAGTGCAGGAAGGAAAGCAGTTCTCCTTCTCGGGTTTGATGCAAATTTGGTGAAAAAAGAGGTGTGAAATGTCCATTATGCCATTGGATTTGACACAATCATAACCTTTTTTTAATATTTTAATAGAAGGAGTAAAGTGGTAATTTTAATCTACTTTTACTTATTCCCATTCTCCCTTTTTCAAATTTTACTACCAAATACAGTAAATTCATTCCCATTCCCTTTTTGCGTAACAAACACATCCTAAGAGGGGAAGGGAACAAGACTGATTATAGGAAAAGTGAGAGGAAGGAAAGGGAATGTTAACCCTTCAATATGTCCTCCCATTGTTTGGGTGTTGATACCTACTCCAAAATATTCCAATTTAGGGTATGTTTGGATTGGGAATTAAGGAGGAGAAGGGGAGGGAAGGGGAAACTATTAAGATATTTTCTCCTTGTTTGGGAAGATGAAAATTGGAGAGGAAGATAATGGAAGATCAATCCTTAACCCCCAATTATCATTCCCCTTCACAAATTCAAGATACTCCAAATTGGAGTATTTTGGAGGAGGTATCAACACCCAAACAAGGGAAGGACATATGGAAGCTTAACCTTTCCTTCCCCTCTTAATTCCCAAACACAACCTTGCTCACTCGATCTATTAACCCTCACTCGATGCGAATGACCAGTCCAGGAACTGTAAGCAACATCTTCTTTTTGTTTACAGAGCTTAATTCCTAGCTTTTTAGCAGCTTGAGGGTTAATAGATCGAGTGAGGAAGGTATCTTGAATTTGTGAAAGGAAATAAAGGATTAAGGATTGATCTTCCATTATCTTTCCCTCCAACTTTTATATTCCCAAACAAATAAAAAATATCTTAATTCTCTCCCCTTCCGTTCTCTTATTCTCTTTAATCTCTATTCCAAATGATATCCCCTAAGCCATCCCATTACCGTGATTAATGTATAATAGATAAATAATGAGTAAAACACTGTTTTGGTCCTCCACAGATGCCTCATTTGTCAATTTGGTCCCCCATAGATCGGTGTTATCAATTTGGTCCCTCATAGATCAAACTGTTAGCAATTTGGCCCTTCCGTTAATTAACTTGATGACATGCCAAGTTAAGTTGTGACTCAGCAATTTTTTTATCTGACTAAGCATAAACTAATTTAGAATAATTTAATTTTTATTTAAAAACCTTTTAAATTAAAAAAAAACATTTGACATACCTCCTTTTAACGCAAAAAAGTATATTTGTGCCATTTTTTATTTTTATTTTTTAATTTAAAAGGTTTTTTTAAATAAAAAATAAATTACTCTAAATTAATTAATGCCTAGTCAGATAAAAAAATTACTGAGTCACAACTTAACTTGACATGTCATCAAGTTAATTAACGAAAGAACCAAATTGCTAACAGTTTGATCTATGAGGGACCAAATTGATAAAAAAAGTATCTGTAAAGGACCAAAACAATATTTTACACGATAAATAATCGTATTCGTGGGCTGCATCCAAACATTTCCAAACAAGGGCAAGAAGGCTTCGTAGTACTCGTTATTTTTATAGTCGTGGGCTGCATCCTCTTTTTAGCCCATTCCTTTTTAGGACGCTATTTCATCTATATTTATATAGTTTTAAACTCTTTTTTTTATAAGAGTTTTAAACTCTTTTTATTAATAGTCTCTCAAAATAATTATTTAATTAATTAAAAAAAATAAAAAGATGATATAAAAAAAATTATGAGAGAAAAAAAAATAGAAGAATAGTTGTAGTGATAATTTTGTTTTTTTAAAAAATAATGATTGTGGTAGTTATAAAAAATAACTTTTTAATCTTTATTTTTTATTTTGCAATTAATAGTAATAATTTATTTCATATTTTGTAAATTAAAATTTTTTTTAATATGTACATATGTGCATGTGAAACCTCTAGTATTATATATATATATATATATATATATATATATATATATATATATATATATTTTGTAGCCCCTTCCTATTTGTTGGATTTAATTCATCATGGATTTGTAATAGATAAATAATTATGAGAAAATATATATGAGATTTTGCTTATGAAAGTTTGGTTAAATGGTTTTCTTTTTTTTTTTGGCCGAAAAATGGTTTTCATTTACTCAAAATATGTGAAAATTAAAAAATTGACAAAAATAATAAAAAAACTTGGTCAACTAATAGAAACATACCCTAGTGATAGGATTGTTGATTTAAGTATTTAAATGTACCGTTTAGAAGATGAAAGAAGACGGCAGTATACTAAAAACTCAATAATTATTTTATTTGTTACTAATTAGTAATTATTTGTCAATATTAATAAAAATTTAATTCTTAATTCATTTAGAATGAGTTGAAATTAATATAAATTCAATACTCTGATGCTACTATACAGCGTCGCCTATCATGTAACAAAAATGAAAATGATTCATTTAAGTATTTTGTACTAAAATTACATATATTCAAGGGAATTTAGATTAAAAAAAAAAAAAAAGAGAATTAGATTAAAAGGGAAAAAAAAGAGAATTTAGATTAAAAGGGAAAAAAAAGAAGAGAATTTAGATTACATAGTTGGATTTAAGGTCAAGAAAGAATATTGGACCATGGAAGGGTTGTCCATTGAAATCAAACTCAAGTATTTTTAAAATTCCTAACAATTCTTAAGGACATCAAACAAATGAAAATTATTGTCTTTCTTTTTTGTTCCCTTTTCATTTTTAGTTAAGATGAAAACTCTATTAGAAAAAGAAAGAGGCACCATGACACTATATATTAATTCAATTTCAAATTTTCATAAAAAATTAAAAACAAATATATATATATATATATATATATACACACACACACAATGCTAGTTGACGACAAAAAGAGAAAAGTTAAAAGAATTAATAAGAAGAGGAAAAGTTTTTCAGATTATTAGCAAATTACTAGTTTGGCTAAAGTATTATTTTGGTCCTTAATGTTTGCATGAAGTTTAATGTTGGTCCTCAATGTTTTTATTTCTGGTCGATTTTGGTTCTCGAGCGTAAGACATACTTCTATGGCACACCCTCTCTCCTACATGTCATATTTTAATGACGTGGCATGACACATCACTGCCACGTCACCCCAGATGATGATGATAATGATGCTGATGAAGGAGAGACGATGATGATGTGGCAATCTGGGGTGACGTGGCAGTGATGTGTCATGCCACGTCATTAAAATATGACATGTAGGAGAGATGGTGTGCCGTATAAGCATGTCACGTCATCATTTAACGAGAAAAAATTAACGGTGTTACGCTCGAGGACTAAAATCGACCAAAAACAAAAACATTAAGGACCAACATTAAACTTTTGAAATATTGAAGACCAACATTAAACTTCATGTAAACATTGAGGACCAAAATAGACCTTTAGCCTACTAGTTTTTTGAACCATGAAAATAGACGAGAAAATCCTTCTATCTATTTTTTTCCCACGGTCCTATTCAATTAGTATGAGTATATACATTTTCAATTTAATGGTCTTTTTAGTTATTTTTTATGCATTTTCAATAAAAAAAATTAATATTGGTACTAAACTTCATTTCCTCCTAAACATGAAAGATTGAATTGAAGGGATATTTTATATATGACCATAATAATATTAAGAGCAAATTATCGGTTAATCATCAAAATATTAAATTTAATCTTAAAAAAATTTTATTTGTCTTAATTTAGTTATTAAAAAAATTAAATTTAGTATATAAAAAATACATATATTATGTCGCAATTTTTTCCTCATGTTTCTTTTTTTTTTTTTTTTGTCTAGAGAAAAAATTATGACACAAGACATTTTTCAAGAATTAAATTAAGAAAAATAAAAGTTTTTTAAAAAATAAAACCGTAATTTAACCTAATATTAAAAGATAGATGTTAACATCAACATATGACCATAAAGCATGATAACAATAATTGGGCGTTCCTAAGGTAATTAACAAGATGTCTAAGTTTATACGGTTTGTTCCTTAAACGGATGCTTCTTTTCCAATTGAAACATCAACATCAATAACAATTAAAGCATTTTTTGGTCGGTTATATGGATCAAGCAACATCAATGTATTATATCTTTCTCATATTTATGGTTAAGTTATTAATGACTAAATTTCTCATAATAGTTTTTCCTATTTTTTTCTTTGCTTACCCTATCTCTAGTTATTGGACTATCTTCTATGTAAAAAAGCTTTTAACAGCCTTCTTTATATATGACCAAACCACCTAAGGTAGCATTATCAAAACGGTCCGTTCCGGCTCGTGACCGGCCGGCATTAAACGGGCCAGGCTGGGCTGACCCTTTTATTAGGTGGGCTTGGGAAGTGATGCCCAAGCCCGTCCGTATTGGCTCGCTGGCTAAATGGGCTAGCTAGCAGGCCTTTTTTAAAAAATATATTTTTTTTTTAAAAATTAATTAATTATAAAATCATGTATTTATTTAAAAATTAATATTTTTTATTTTAAATTAACATTTTATTAATTTTAATTATTATTTAAACTATTTATAGACTTTATTAAAATAAATTATTAACACATAAAATTGTTTAAAACATATGTAATTAACCCAAGTGGTGTGGTTGAGTGGAAGGGACTCATTCATCCTTAACGAAGTGTCAAGGGTTCGATTCTTGCATTGGGTATGGAGCAGCTTTAAATACTTGGGCCAGCTGTCCTACTCTTCAAGGTGTCTACAATTCATCGAGGGGATTAGTCACTGTGCTCGACGGTGGATACCCTGTTCTAGACAAAAAAACATATGTAATTGTCATTTTTGGTTCAGACAATTCTAAACTAGAAATTAGGGTCGCAAATGGTCGTAACCTTATGGGAGACTTGTCCTTAAGTGATGACCTAGGTGCCTACGTACCCTTGTGTAGGGATCAAAGTCCACGTAGTTCGAGGAGTATATGTCCATAGGAGCCGTTAGGTAGGAGCGTTACCTATAAGAGCCGTGTGCGGCTAGGACGTGTGTGGAGCACTCCAGGCGGGCAGGCCACTGGTTGGGGGGGGGGGTTTCCTTAGAGGAAGGAGAGGACAATGGTCTCTCTGAGCTACTTGGAGCTTGTGGATAGAGATATCCAGAGGGGTAGATGGGTTCTGATTGATTAACCCTGAGAGGTGATTGATCAAGTTTTGATGTGGAGGTGATAGTGTATTGTACTTGGAGTATTCTGTTTTACTTGCATTGTCAAGTCCTTCGGGTGAGGGTATTTATACTAGGTGTAAAGGGGAACGTGGTTGACCTATGTTCTTGTTCGTAGTTGGTCGACTCACGATGGTTGGGCGCGTTCCACGTCTCTAATACGAGAGCGTGTATGGGAAGACATGGGTACAAGTCACGTATGAGGCCGGAGAGTGGTGCCATATGTCACTGACTTACGTACCTTCCAACGTTCTAAAAGGCTAATATCACGTGTCCCAAGATAGAATATTATATAGTTACAAGATATATATTTATATATATATATTAAATAAATATATATTAATTTTTATTTTTTTAGGCCGGCTCGCCAATTAGTCTATTTATCCATAGATTTAAATAAACCTACTTTTAATATTTAAGCCCGCTTACGCGCGAACCAAATCCATTTTGACACTAGTTATGAATTTTAACTAATTTTTTTACAATTGAAACTAAAGTTCTAAATTGCGATCCGCACCGCAACCGCATCGCGGGGTGAACGAAAATCTCATGGATGTGCCACAACGTTGCTCCGCTGCATTTTTTAGCTTTTGAAAAGAAGAATCATAGGGTACGAAGTGTGGAAAATGTGAGCATTTGGAAAGTGGAAACTTGTTTTGAACACGTTTTCCAGCTTCTTGTTTTCGTCTATGTTGAAAAAGGAGTAAAAGAAATAGTACCAATACTCAATCCATTTTTCTCTGCGAAGAAGAAAGCCTGAGGAGGAAGAAGATATAATATAAGCATCGATAGAGTTGAGTAGATGTTCAGTAGTACAGTAGTATTTAGTATATCTCTTCAATCAGTTACTCTCTAAATTATTTAAGGTGAGTCCTTATTAATGTGAATTTATATTAATACTAATAAATGACTCTATATAATTGAAAGAATGTACTGAACTCCAAAATATTACTAAAAAAAACTTTGTAAGTAATAAATGAAAGTAAAAAAAATTAATGGACACTTGACACTTATACTCGGAGTGCATCAAATTAAACTGTGTGATATGTGCAAATGTAAATTGGGATATGTGAAGTTCTGAACACATGACAAGGAAAATTAGAAGTTGAAACAAAAAGACCAAAATTTAGGAGGGGATTTGGATATTAGTAATTATATTAGAGAGGTAAATTTGAAATTAACAAAAATTTAAACCATGGAAAATTGAGAGATGAAAAAAATTAGAAATGAGTGATTATAGGGAAAAGGAAAATTAGATATGTATATGTTATATATATTGTAAATTTTTTTAACTAATCATTTAAAATTTGTATTTATTAAATTAATGTGGATGTTAGATATATTATTAAATATGATATAATTATATATAAACTTTTAAATATTTTGAGCAACTATAAAAAAGTTCATGACCACAGCAAATCATAATCCACTTTATACGATCACAGTACCTACAACCACAATAATTACAACGTAATTGTGATCACAACCGCAATTTAAAACATTAATTGAAACATTATAGACAATAAGAAAAGGGTAAGGCATCAAGTATTTCATTTTCATCTATCGTTTATGTAGGGTTGTGGGTCTCCGAGACCCGCCCCACAGGGACCGAAATAAATAATTAAATAGCAGCGGAAAAATTACCAACTTGGACGCCTATGTTAGAGACTCTGCTCCACCAGAGACCTACTCGAACACGAACCACGAACCTCGAACCCACCGAGGGACTTGCTCAAACTCGAACCTCGAACATCAAACCCACTGAGCGATTATTTTTGTCTACTAGAGACAAAAATGTTTTCCACAACTGATCGCGAAAAAGCAACTAAAGAAATAAAACTATATAGCTCTCTAATAAAAGAGCTCCCTTGAGAAATATGAGAGTAATTGGCAAATTGAATGGTGGAGAGTCCATCCTATTTATAGGAGGATGAGAGAGCTCCCATCTCTGACTTGTCAGATGTGGGACTTGGAAAATTGAACAAAACATCATGATAAAACCATGATCACCTAGCCCACTTTGGGCAACGAGTACGGGCTCGTGTGATCCGAGAGTCATCTTGGTATCGTTTTGTTCGTCTCTCTACGAACTTTCCAACGGGTCATAACACAACCCGATCGGACTCACGCATGGGCGGGTATTTAGTCCCAAAGAATCCAAAATATCCAACAGTTTATATTCTTTTTCATTTTTATGATCTATGCTCCAAAATATATATACTCACTGAGTTTGCAAGCAGTAAATAAATTTTGTAAGAAGCAAATACTCATAGATAAACAAGATAAAGATAAATATAAGGGTAAATTACAGTTTGTCCCCCTGTGGTTTGGCCTAAATTTAGTTTGTCTCCCTGTGATTTAAAATGCGACACTTAACTACCATTTGGTTTGGCTTAAAATTAATGTGCTCCCCTGTGGTTTAAAGTGTGACACTTGACCCCCTTGTGGTTTGTTATGTTATAACTTAATTACCCTATATTATTTTTTTCTCAAAATTTAATATTTAATATAACTTATAAAAGAAATTACTTAAAAATAATTGAATTAATTAATTATTTCATTAAATATTTATTTTATCTATAAAATAATATAATAAACTCTAATCTTCTACTTTCAACTCTTTTTAGCGTTTCCTTCAAACTCTTTCTTTCCTCTAATCTCTCCACTATATCCAAGAGTACTGTTATGCTCCTAGTCTAAGGATACTTTTCTAAGAAAATTATTGTTTAAGTTTAGAGTTTCTAAGCTCAATAATGTTAACATTCAATCCAGGTATGTATGTTTTGAACTTGAACAATAAAAAAACTTAAATTTAGTTATATATTTGTATTATATTATTCTTTTACAATTTTATTTTGATTGATTTAATAATTCTAAAACATTTAAAATAAAAATACCAATAAAATGAATAAATAACTAAATATAAATATTCAATGGAGTAAACAATAAATATTAAATTATTTTATTGATTTTTTAAAATTATAATTTTATTTTTATATTAATTATAATTTTTTTTGAATAATTTTATAATTCTAGAGTGTTGAATGACAAATTTTAAACATTAAAAGTATTAAATGATGATTAATTTGACTAAAATTTGGATAGAAAATAGGTGAAGGTAATTAAGTGATAACATAACAAACCACATGGGGTCAAGTGTCACACTCTAAACCACATGGGCACTTAATTTTAAGCCAAACCACAGGGTGGTTAAGTTTCGAATTTTACACCCAGGAGGCAAACTGAGTTTAGGCCAAACCACAGGGGGCAAACTGTAGTTTACCCTAAATATAATAATGAATGATTTTAAATAAGAACATAATTTTTTCTTTTAATAACTATTATATGTTGAATTTTTATTTCCACCTAAAATCATGGAGGCAGATTCCTTGAAGTGCATGAAATTTAACATTTGGATTATCGAAAAAGAATCGAGATCTATATTCATATTATAATACTTTAATTTAACGGTCTGGATGATACATTTTATGAATTCGTACTTCAAAACTAATTTGCGTCCGAAAAACATGCTATATGCGTACATTTACAGAATGGAAAAAACTTAGGTCTATTTTCTTATGTCCATTTCATCAAGTTCCACTAATCATATATTATATTTACACTCTCTTTCTTCTATGATTGGTCATATAAAATGCGGTATTCTATATTCTCTCTCTACTGTGATTGATCTTTTAAACACTTTTTGCCACGTGTCATATTTATATTGGGAAACTTGATGAAATAGACATAAAAAAATGGACTTAAGTTTTTTCCTTACAGAATATATGCTGATAGTGACATACTGTATAAGAGTATTGTATTACTCTACTTATGTAACACTACTCTGCAGTCTGCACTAGACTTTTACCAAATTGTATAAACCACAAAAGAGTTTATATCAAAATTTGATCTCCAATTTCGGCTTTATTTTGTTAGGGTAAATTAATAAATTTCACTCACTTCTCTTAATTTTTTTTTAAATACTCTCTCATTATTTTTATTTTGAAAAATTACTCTCTCATTCGATTCGTTGAGAAATTAAAAAATTTATAATTTTATTCATTTTAATTAAAATATTTTTATAATTATTATTTATATAATTAAATACATATTCGACCGATAAAAATAATTATTTTTAAAAATTTACAATAAAATAAAGTAGCTTTTTTAATAAAAAAATATTAAACCTCCATTAAATAAATATTTTGTATTTATCTAACGAATGTAATTTTTCATGTGAAGAATTGGTGTTTCATAAAGAAACATGTGTTGTGTTTCATAAAGAAACATGTATCTCTTCATGGAGATGAGAATTATTTCATAAGAAATATGATTAGGACTCGTGCACACATATGCATAGAAGGAATCACACATTATATTATATGTGAATGAATGTGCATCTACACTATTGCATCATTGTAATTGGTTGACAAAAGAAAAAGTTTGTGTAATTAAAGGTGAAATGCACGATTTACAACATATCATTTTCCTTAGTTCTGAGCTACAATCTTATTGAAATATTGATCATGTTAAAATGATTTTATTGGCCATACTTGTTTATTCAACCAGAGAGTCATTTTTAAAATTGATTATGAAATAACACGAAACCCAATTAATTACATTCAAGTGGGAGAATGTTAGAAAATTATTTAATATATTTTATATTTGAGCTTAATTAATTAGTATTTTGTTTTTATCTAAAATACTGATTGGATGTATAGCCTAAATTATGACCATAATACCTATAAATTAATGTGATTAATTTTGTTTTGCTCTGACCTTATAAATAGGACCTTGAGTCTAATAAAGATGTAATGTGATAAATATAGGACTATCTTGTTAACTACTCATAATGGATGGATAATTAATCACATTCAAGATATTTGATTCATGGTCCTTAAAGTGCACAATTTAGTGGATTGTGGTTGCTAATGTTATAGGCATTCAATTGCCTCGTTGGGTTTCTTGCAGTTTGATTTTCTTTTTTGTTTGGGCTTTGGCCTCTTTACTTTGATGGTCTGACTCATATATACAAGACAACACCTAAATTAAAATTAGTCCTCTATTATAAATATATGTATTTATATGTGAATGACCAAATTTTTAACATTAAATTCTTTCTAAACCCTCTATATAATCACTTGTCTCTTTATATCCTTAGTAACCTCTCCATAAAAGTCTCTTTAAGAGAATTGTGTAACATTCTAATTAGTGTGCTTAAAGGTACATTATTGTGTTCTTAATGGTACCTTATGGCTAGAGTCCTATAAATAGAGGCTATTGTAAACAAGTGAATGGATGAATGAATTTGGTGCATCTTTATCATATTCTTGTTATTCTTTATTTTATACTCTTTTAATTTGTTCCTATGTTCTTGTTTTACAACACGTTATCAGCACGAGACTCTAAAATTTGTGTGTTGAAAGATCTCCAAATTTGTTTCCATCACATCAAGGTACGTAAGGAAATATATATATATATATTTTTTAATAAATATATATATTTAGCATTTGAATTCTAACTCTTAATTTTTATAGTGTAGTTTATTCACAATGTCGAATCTTACAAATATTCAATTCATTGCACTTGATATTTATGGAAAAATTATCTATCATGGGTTCTTGATGCTGACTATCAAAGAAAGAAATCAAACATCCCTGCAGGATAGCGCAAAGGCAATGATTTTCCTTCTCTATCATTTGCATGAAGAATTGAAAAGTGAGTACCTCACTGTTAAGGACCCGTTAGTCCTTTGGAAAAATTTGAAGAAAAGATATGAGCACCAAAAAACTGTTATTCTTCTCAAAACTCGCTATGATTGGATTCACTTACGTTTGCAAGATTTTAAAATTGTAAGTGAGTATAATTCAACCTTATTTAAAATTAGCTCTCAATTAAAATTATGTGGAGAGAAAATTACTGATGAGGATATGTTCGAAAAGACATATTCTACTTTTCACGCCTCAAATGTGCTCCTGCAGCAGCAATATCGAGAGTGTAGATTTACTAAGTATTCTAAGCTAATTTCATGTTTGCTTGTGGATGAGCAAAACAATGAACTTTTGATGAAGAATCACCAATTCCGTCCAACTGGATCAACTCCATTCCTAGAAGCGAATGTGACTTTTTCTCATGGTCGAGGACGAGGTCGTGGAAGGAAAAATACTTGGACTCGTGAAAATAATTCTACTTCAAATCACTACAAGAAAAGCACCCTTTGGAGACGGACAAATCCGTATCTAAAAAGGGTAAAATCCGTCTCTGATTTGTTCAGAGACGGAATTTGACACGGACACTTGTCCGTGTCCAAAAAATTGGTTCCTAAACTTCAGAGACGGATTCTTTAGTCCGTGTCAAATTGCACACGGATAGTCCGTGTCTAGTCAAATAAAGTCCGTCTCTAATCTATCTCGTATGATGTTGATTTAGAGACGGATCAGAGACGAAAAACATGAATTTCGTATGTAATCCGTCTCTAAACTAATTTTTTGAGACATTTTTGGAGACGGATTAGAGATGGAACAGAGACAGAAATTATTAAGTCCGTCTTTGATCCGTCTCTAACATGTCCATCTCTAATCCGTCTCTAACGTGCCCGTCTCTGATCCGTGTCTAATAAGCTGTCTCTGATCCGTGTCTAGATTCAATTTTTTTGAGACTACCGTTTGAGACGGAAGATAATTAGTCCATCTCTGATCCGTGTCTCAGTGGTCGGTCTCTGATCCGTCTCTAAAGCAGTTCAGACTAACTTTAGCAACAAAACAGCGACGCCTAATCCGTCTCTAAACCCATTTTTGGGACTATTTTTAGAGACGGAAATAAAATTTCCGTCTCAAATCTATCTCTGATTGATATGTTTATTTCATTTCTAATTTGTCGTAAATTGATTCAATTTTCACGTATAATTTGCTATTAATACCTAATAAAGGCACAAGTTTCATACAAACATAATAAAATCCATATTTTTAATACTCATAACAATAGTAAAATACCACATATTTGTAACAATACTTAAAACTAATACATAATTTCACAAGTTTCATGGCAAATAGAAAAAAACATCCCAAGTCTCTAACTAATTAAGGTGAAGGTGAAGGAATTGACTGCTGCGCTTCTGATCCTACATTCCTCTTGGTAGTGCGTTCAACTTGTAACTGATAAAACAATTGACCAATCAAACGGTCATGCTCTGCAAATTTATCATTATAAGCTGTTATGATTTGTGATTGCTCCTCAACTTTTTGTTTTAAAACATCAGTTACAGCTTGATTCTCCTCAGCTTGCTTTGCCAAGCATCGATCTAACTCAACTTGGAATTGAGGATGAAGCCATGACTCAGGTCCACTGGACATCTCAACAGATATGCTACCAATATCAGGTGCTTCTGATCCTACACCAAAAACACTTTATAGTTATTAAGTGGTTGACGCTTTTTATGTTTAAATTTGATTTAAGAATTAAAAAAAATGAAGGAGGAGGGGAAATAATAGAAGAAGTAGAAAGGAGAAAAGTGGGAATTGAAAAGGGATAAGAATATTAGAATAAATTAATTAAGGAGGAGCCGGGGGACAAAAGGGAGGGAGGGAAGGGGTGAGGGAGTTGGGAGGCTAAGTTGCATAGATATGGATACGGGTACAGATACGGGTACGGGTACGGCTAATTTTTTAAAATATAAGATACGGGTACGGCAATACATACATAAAAATTTATAATATATGACCATTTTTATGATAATAAAAATAGATAATGACTATTTAATTATATATGATCAAACAAAATAATAGTAAAATGATATTGAAATTTATATAAATGGTATAACTTAGTTATAAACTGATTTGATATTTAAGTATATATTTGTCTTTTTCTTATAATTATCTAATATATAAGACTAAAAGTTAAGATTTTACAGATATACATGAAATTCTTTTAATAAGTATTGAAATCAAAGTTTTTTCAGAAAAAAATAATAAATCATATATATTTTGAAGTATTCAAAAGTATTTAAAGAGATACGGGTACGGGTACGTATCAAATACGGCTACGGCTTGATTTTAGAAGTACCCGTGCAACCTAGTTGGGAGGGAGGGACCAATAGAGAAGAGAGGATAGTGCAGTGCAAAGTGACTCAGTGTGTTGGTGAGCAATTGCGTACACAAGGATTCATCTCATTTAATGTATTCCATTCCCTCTCTGCACGTAGAATGATTTTTTAGAGAAGGAAAAAAAACATTAAAACCAACCATTGTAACTTAATTGGGGACAAAAAGTAGACGTAGCATAGTTGATGATACTATAGTTAAGTGAAGTCTTTAAGTATTTAGTGAGGATTTCTTGGTCAACACCGAAACCCCTTTTGAGATATATATATATATATGGTATGAGAGGATTACCTGTCCTCACAAATAAAAATACAGTAAGTGTAAATTAAAGATATGTAAACTATAACAATATATGTGGGTATAGCTCTCATAGACAAAGTAGTTTATATATCATGTTCATGACATATGTGATGTGGCACAAGTAACGTGGCTTTGGATTTTTGTTATGAGATGTACGAGTATGGGGAAAGATAGAAGAGCAACTTCAGTGTTGCACTTAAGCAAAACTTTGACCATGTCAAATTGGAGAAAAACAAGCCACTACCGTAACATTCATTAACATACCAAACTTAGCATAAATCCATAATTGAAAACAAACACACAATCCTCAAATTTAAGTTTTGAAATATGAGCTTCCAGAATCATAAAGTTCAATGAGACAACCATGGAAAACAAGAAAGAGGATTGAAAATTGCATTGAACAACACATTCAGCCATTGCAAATCAATATTTGGTGTTTATTTAGCACCAAAGAACACAAGTACTGAAATCTGTTCAGCCTACTGCAACAGGTCTGAAGTTTTGAAATTCAAAAGAGCCTTTAAACTTATGAAAAAAAATCCATTCAACCCGGCTACATATTGAATATTTTGGCGTTTAAAATGGTTTTGTAATCTCATGAAAAGCACAGTTAAAACAACACTTGTTCAGCCCTCATTTTAAGTCTCCAAAGACATAACAAAATATAGTAAAGGTGTTTATGAAGAAATTCCGAAGCTCCACAAAACAATCTCCATCCAATTATCAAAACAGATTTGAGTTTTACAGCATTCAAATGAAACTTGGTTCATATGAAAACAAAGCACATCAACCCCTTATTCAAGTACCAAAACGCATGAGCTACCTCATAAGCCCAACAAGCACATTTCAGCTTCCACAGAAATCAGAATTTCAACATAAAAAAGATGATTTTATATTCAGTTCACAACCCCGGCCATGATGATTATATCAGCTACGCAATAAGCAAATTAAGCCCACAACAATCATCCACTGCAGTACCCCTTTTAGCCTCTACCAGATCCGAAACAGAGTGAACAAAGCAAAGCTTACCTTACTCATTTGCACAGAACAAATCAAAACAAAAACGGGACAGCAAAAATTCAACCCAAAACAAATAAGAAGCATTAAATAGAATTGCAACGGATTTGATAGCTCACCTCTCTCAGCCCAAGCCGAGAGGAACGGAAATAACAGATTCACAACCGACAACGCTACAAACTGCCTCAATGGTGACCCACTCCAGAAACGAGCTCTGACGACGGCGCAGGTAAAATGCTATGGAACCCCTCAACCTTCACACACGTTCTTCCTCTATTAATATGTGATATTGAAAAGCTTGTGACTGAGTGAGATAAAAGCAGAGTCCTTAATGAGGACTACACAAAAGGTTCAACGATGACGGTGCTAAGCAAGAGGCGGAGACAGCGACGACACTATGGAAGGGCAGCGATGACGCTATGCAAGAGACGGAAACGTCCAAGCGGAGGTGGTGCTTCGCAAGAGATGGGACGAAGATTAGGGAATGTTTCAGCAAGAGACGAAAACGTCAAGTCAGGGCACTTTTAGGGTTTTATATGGCAAACTAAACGCAACCGTTTAGTGTTTCTTTGAGACGGAATTTGGGACTGCAAAAATCCGTCTCTAAAATAAAAATAAGAGCACGGGTTTGACATGGCAGAGTTCCATCCCTGATCCGTCTCGCAACGCTAGACAATTTCAACAGGTTAGAGACGGACCAATCTCCCTCCCTAATCCGTCTCTAACCAAAATTCAGGAAAAAATAAAGCCCGCCAAATTTGTAGCCAGGTTCGCGCCATTTTTTCCCCACTGATTAGAGACGGATTAGGGACGGATTTGTTGGAAACAAACCTGTCCGTCCCTAAATCCGTCTCTAAACCATAAAAATTATTTTAGTAAATTTTTTTCATCATTTGGAGACGGATCAAATACTGATTAGACACGGACATTAATCCGTGTCTAAATTCCGTTTCTGATCCCTAATTTTCTTATAGTGAATTTTGAGAATAATAGTGCTACTTAAAAGCATAAGAAAGGGACTAAAAATGAAGAAAATCTAGAAAAAACTAAATTTCAAATGGGTGAAGATATTTTCTATAGATCTGGCACAAAAGGCCACTGGTCCCGTGTTTGCCGTTCTCCAAAACATTTGGCTGATCTTTACAAAGCATCAATTAATAAGAAAAAAGGAAATCAGGCTGAAGTAAATTTTTCTGAGCCCATTAATCCTACTATTTCTGATGGATCACAAATGAAACTGGATTTTGATGTTACTGATTTTTTTGAAGATTCTATTAGCAAGATTGACCATTTAATTTGTAATGGAAATGATTACTTCGTTTAGAGAGTTTTAGTTTATGTTTCATTTTAATTTCTACTATTTATGTATCATTTTAAAGTGTAATTTGCTTTCTGAGTTTGTTTGAATTTAAATAAAATGGTACTTTTATTCCCTTAATTTTATTTAATTTAATGTATTAAAATTATTTTAATTTATTTTTAGATAAGGAATTATATTCAGCATTATATATGGAGGATGACATATGCCTTGTAGACAGTGGTACAACTCATACAATTCATTATGGTAAAAAATATTTTCAAGAATTAACATTAGCTGAAATTAATGTCAATACAATATTTGGTTCTGCAAATGTTATAGAAGGCTCTGGAAGAGCTCAAATTTATTGTTAAATGGGACAAAATTATCAATTGATGAAGCGTTATATTCTAGTAGATCTAGAAGAAATCTACTAAGTTTCAAGGATATTCGTCGTAATGGGTATCACATTGAGACAAACAATGAAAGTGATGTAGAATATTTAAACATTACTTCCATCGTATCAAGCCATAAGATTGTATTAGAGAAACTTTCAGCTTTTTCTACTGGTTTGTATTTTACAATTAAAATGGTTGAATCAAATTTTATGCAAAAGAAGTGCTCGGACCCGAAGACTTTTATACTTTGACATTACCGTCTTGGTCATCTCGGCTCAATTATGATGCGGTGTATCATAGAAAATACATGTGAAAATCCACTGAAAGAGCAGAAGATCCTATTATCAAATGATTTTATTTGTGAATCTTGTGCTCAAGGCAAATTAATTGTTAAACAATCTCTTCCTAAATTACCCATCGAGTATCCTTCTTTTCTGCAACGTATAGAAGGAGAAATTTGTGGTCATATTCATCCATCATGTGGTCCATTTTAACATTTCATGATTTTAATTGGCGCTTCTACACGATGGTTACATGTTTGTTTACTTTCAACTCGTAATGTAACTTTTGCTAAATTACTTGCTCAAATAATAAAATTAAGTGCACACTTTCCTGATCATTATATTAAAACAGTACGTTTAGATAATGCTAGTGAGTTTACTTCAAAAGCATTTTTTGACTACTGTATGTCAATAGGAATTACTGTTGAACATTCACTAGCTCATACTCATACACAAAACGGTTTAGCTAAATCTTTTATTAAAAGGTTACAACTTATTGGTAGACCTTTGCTTATGAAGTCAAAGCTCCCTGCAACTTCTTGGAGATATGCTATAATACATGCTGCATCTTTGGTTCGTATTAGACCAACTATATACCATAAATTTTCTCCATTACAACTTGTCTTTGGTCAACAACCAAACATATTTCATCTCGAAACTTTTGGTTATGCTATATGTTCCTATTGCACCTCTTCATCGTACTAAAATGGAACCTCATCGTCGTTTTGGGATTTATGTTGGTTTTGATTCACCGTCTATTATTAGATATCTTGAATCTTTAACTGGTGAACTTTTTAGAGAACGTTTCTTAGATTGTATTTTCAATGAATCAATTTTTCCATCTTTAGAGGAAGAAAAAAATAAGGTTGCAAAAGCACAAGAAATTAGTTGGAATACATTTACATTGGTTTTTCATAATACTCGAACAAATCAATGTGAACTTGAAGTTCAAAGAATTATTAATTTTCAAAATGTTACAAATCAGTTACCAGATAATTTTGTGGATACAAAGAGGGTCACTAAATCGCATGTACCAGCTACAAATATTCCAACACGATTAGATTTCCCTGTCGGACAATCTACTAGTACAACAACTAATGAATCTAAAATACGCCAGAAGTGTGATAGATCGATTGGTGCAAAAGATACCATTCCCAGGAAGAGAAAAAAAAAGATAAAATACTCTTCAAGATATTCAGGATATTTCAAATATGAATCAACAACCCCACATTTCTGAAAAGGTAACTCCAGAAGTAGTTTCAACCCCATAAGTGGATCTGCTACCAAAAAATTATGAGATCTTATTGAAATATACAAAAATGTGGGAAAGAAATGAAATTGTTGTTGATCATATTTTTGCATATGCAATTGCTTCTGGAATTACCAATGATGAGGGACCTGAACCCAAAACTGTAGAAGAATGTGGACATCGAAATGATTTGCCAAAATGTAAAGAGTTTATACAAGCCGAATTAGACTCGTTATCAAAACGAGAAGTTTTTGGACTAGTTACCCAAACGCCTGAAGATGTTAAACCTATTGAGTATATGTGGGTATTTGTCCGTAAAAGAAATGAAAAAAATGAAGTTGTGAGATACAAGGCACGACTTGTGGCACAAGGTTTCTCATAAAGACTTAGTATAGATTATAATGAGACTTATTCTATAGTCTATGAAGCACCGGTACGGGATTTTGCTTCACGTATCCGTACTAGATACGTATCTGGTACGGATACGTCAAAATACACTGAAAATACGCTCAAAATGATATGCTTTAGATTTCAAAATTTTTTTAAAAAAATCTTGTAAAATTTGATTAGGATGAAAATCACATTAAGATTCTGAGAAAGAGAAAGAATATGCTATATAATCAAGATTTAAGAGAGAAACTGAGATTCAAGTCAAAAATAAAACCTTGTTCATTGCTCCTAATAACCTAATCTCTCCGATAGTCATCTCCGGTGGACTTCCGTCGCAGAGTCGTCATCTCCGGCACTTATTCTCTAGTTGCTCACTCTGTTTTCCTGTTGCTCTGCTTTCCAGTTTCCGCCTTTCCCATTGAAGTCTCAGTCTCTCGTCTCTCTCTCTAGTCAGTAGTCTCCCTCTTTGATTTAATGATTTCTCTGTCTCTTTAAGTTATAGTCTCTAGAACGTTCCCACTTCCCACAGTTCCCAATTTTATTACTTTAATAATTAATATTGTTTTTCTAATTTTCTCTTTCTTTATTGTTTATCAATTCTCACGGACCCAAAAGCAGTAAGTAGTGAGTCTAAAAGCTTCACTCACATATCTCAAGTTCCCACTTCCCAATTTTATTATTAGTTTAATTCTTTATATTTTTTTTTTAGAATTTTACTTTCTTTTATTGATGTTATTAGTATGTAATTTTTTTATTTGTGTTAATTTTTGAAAAATAAATTCTTTATTTCTTTTAAATATTTATGTAAATATTTTTAGTAATATAAATATATAATTTAGATTTTAAATTTTTTTTATTGTAGTTATAAGTTATGTCTTCTTCGACCGACGAGATAAATCAATTTGCTACTGGAAAATCTGAGGATGCTACTCCTCTTTGGTCTTATGTTACCATACTTCAAGACAAAGAAGAAGGAAAAGGAAATGTTACTTGGCAATGTAATTTTTGCCAAGGTATTTTCAAGGGATCTTATTCTAGAGTAAAGGCACATTTATTGAAACAATCTGGTGTTGGAGTTAAGATATGTAAAGATGTGAACAGAGAATATCTCACAGAGTGAAATAAAGTAGTTAATGAGTCAATTGAAAACTCAAGGCCGGTTCAAATTCCTTTACCAACTGGAACAACAAGTTTAAATTCACCTACGGATGATTTGGGTAGAAAAAGAAGAGCTATTGGGACTAATACGATTGAAAAAGCTTTTAATAATGAGGCAAGAGGGCATCTTAAAGCAGAAATAGCTAGGCTATTTTATTCAGCTAGATTACCTTTTAATGTTGTTAGAAATCTGTATTATATGAGCTCATTTTCCTATGCTGCAAACACGGCTATATCTGGATTTGTTCCCCCAGGATATAATGCTTTGAGAACTACATTATTACAGAGGGAAAAGACGAATATTGAAAGATTGCTTTAACCTATCAAAAATACTTGGCCAGAAAAAGGAGTAAGTATAGTGACTGATGGATGGACTGATCCTCAAAGAAGACCATTGATAAACGTTATGGCAGCATCAAGTTGAGGACCTATTTTCCTAAAGTCTGTTGATACTTCATGTGAATTTAAAGGTAGGCATTTTATTGCTGACTTGATTAAGAAAGCAATTGGTGAAGTTGGAGCAAATAGTGTTGTTCAAGTTATTACTAATAATGCCCCAGTTTGCAAGGCTGCTAGGTTGCTTATTGAAGCAGCACATTCTCATATTTTTTGGTCTCCTTGTGTAGTTCACACATTAAATCTTGCTTTTAAAAATATTTGTGAACCAAAAAAATACAACAACAAATGAGATTGTTTATGAAGAATGTCATTGGATTACTATTGTTGCTAATGATGCTATGTTTATTAAAAACTTCATAATGAATCATAGCATGAGGTTACCAATTTTTAATCAGTTTAATCCACTCAAGCTACTTTCAGTTGCCGATACTAGATTTTCCTCAATAGTTGTGATGCTTAAAAGGTTGAAGCTCATTAAGCGTGGTCTACAAGCTATGGTTATTGATGATAAGTGGACTCAATATAAAGACGATGATGTCCAAAAAGCTACAGTTGTGAAAGAGATTATTCTTAATGATAGGTTTTGGGATAAGATTGACTATATTTTAAATTTCACATGGCCCATTTATAATATGCTTCGTTTTTGTGATACTGACAAGCCCACGCTTCATTTAGTATATGATATGTGGGATTCCATGATTGAGAAAGTAAAATATGAAATATATAGGCATGAGGGCAAAGAATTAAATGAGGAATCATCCTTTTACAATGTGGTGTATAATATCCTTATTGATCCTTGGACAAAGAGTTGCACACCACTTCATTGCTTGGCTCATTCATTAAATCCAAGGTACCATTGCTTGGAATGGCTTCAAGGAGCCCCAAATCGAGTACCTCTCCATAAGGATGAAGAGATTTGTATCGAGAGGAACAAATGTCTGAGAAGATATTTTTCAGATTCAAAGGAAAGACTGATGGCAACTAAGGAGTTCTTTAGATTTTCAAGAGCTGAAGATGTATTTGGTCAATTTGAATGTTTACAAAATAGATGGGACTTAGAACCAAAGGAATGGTGGATTATGTATGGATCTTCAGCTCCTTTACTTCAAAATCTTGCACTAAAACTTCTTTCTCAACCAAGTTCTTCCTCTTGTTGCGAAAGGAATTGGAGTACTTATTCTTTCATTCTCAACCTATGCTTTTTCATATTATTCATAAGGTGATGGAGTTATTATGAGTTTAATTAAATTTGAAGTAATTGGGAAATATTTACTATTTGATAAGACATTTTCTACGATCTGATTACTATTTAGCATACATTAAACTTGTCATCACCTTGGATTGAATTTGAAATGATTCAATTGATTTTCTCTAAAAGATTGATTGTTGGAAATAAGTGTTATGCACTGAAAGTATGATTTACTATATGGAAATTCATTTGTATGCACTTCTATTTCAGTTAGTTATTTGTGATTACTGATTGTTAAGTATTTTTGACTCTTTGATTTTGAAAGTTAGAAATATTTTACTAGATTTATATTTCTGATTATCTAAGTGATAGTTTTTTGGGAAGCCATCTGATATGGAACCCTGCAGCTAACGCAGTATCGTTAGCCCTTGGTGCACCTTGGATCCCCAGCTAACAGGGGTGTTACGTTGTTAGCCTGGTGTGCCGGCCAACACATGTGGATTGGATCTATTTTCGTGAGCCTTATTGCTCATGTCTGTATTTGTGAGCCTTGTTGCTCATGTCTGTTCTGATTGGTTTTGTGGATCTGGTTTCCCTATCTAATTTTGACATGACTCTAATAAGATTTTGCAAAAGTACTTTGATTTGGAAACTCTATTTCTTTTAGTTTTGAAAGTCATGTCACTATTATCATCATCATCATCATTATTATTATTATTATTATTATTATTATTATTATTATTATTATATTTCTATTAGAAAATACAACTGTGAAATGGTATGGGAAAAACTCGTGCGTGCAGGTTTGTTCCCTTCCTGATATGGTAGGTGTTGTTTGCTCACTGAGTTGTAAAACTCACCCCTCATATCATTTTAACTTTGACCCATCTTGCTGAGTGTAGTTTGAGCATCTGTGTTCTTGGTGAGCCTGCTTTCGTCCGTGGGCTCTAGCAAGCTCCAATGGTCACAGGTAGGATTCTCGGTATTCTTTTGTTGTATTTCGATTGAGGGTATATTAGTTTTGAATTGACTGAGAGCAAAGCTCTCTAATAGAAATATTAGTTGATTATTAGCATGTTGAGTTGTTGAAAAATATTTTAATTTTAGGAAATACTCTGGTGAATTTTCATTAGGAATCTCTTGTGCTTTGATATGGAAATACTAAAATCTGTTATGGATATGTTTTGTAGTTTGGACTTATTGGATCATAGGGTTTTTCTTGAATCTGGTGCTAGTCAGTTCCCTTTTCTTTTTTTGGGGATGTGACAACCGTGAATCAGTACCTCGATCGATTCAATAACTGATCCAGTTTTAAGAACATTGCCATCACAAGTTTCATTCCCACTAGCTAAATGAAAAATGAATCAACACATAAGAAACTTGAAGAAGGGATAGTATAACATGCAACTTGTTGTATGAATGCAATGAGTTATGTGGCATAATTATAACCATTAATGTGATTCAATGGTATTAAATAATGAAGAGTCAACTTGTTAAAGAGGTAAACATCATATTTTTTTTTATAAAATTAAAGTTTGACCCCTCTAAATGTGTAAAATTATAATATTGTCCAAAAATGTTTTTATTATAAATAATGGTAATTAAGAAATAAATATTCAACAAGAGGCAACAAAATATAATTAGTATAGTTATAACTGAAGTAAAGTTTAAAATATACAAGTATACTAGATAGTCGCTTGTTACACTAATGAAAATGATTTTTTTCCAGTAGCATAACAGTTGACTGTTACGTCATCTTCTTCATATTTTTCACATAACACCATTTTTTTTCAACAACTAATTCCCTATTTTATTGTTAACTATAATTTTTTACATAAATTTCAACTCAATTCATTTTAAAATCAAATAAATTGTAACTTACTCAAATCATCTTCACTTTCTTCACCTTTATTTCCTCTTCTTTTCCCTTCTTCAATGGTGGAGCAATTTGACAAACAAGAGAACCAATAAATCTTGCCAAACAAGAGGGTTCAAGGCATGAAAGAGGAAACTTGAGAGATAGAGACGTGAAAACTGTGATGTTTAGTTTTTATTTAATTTAGGTTCAAAATCTAAATATCATAAAATTTGGGGTATCCCAAAACATAAATATACTAAAACCTCCCCCTCAAGTCATCCTTTTACATGTCACAATTCTATTGGTTGGAAATCCATTGCATCTTATGCAACAAAAACCATATTTGCATTTAGCTACTTATATATCCTCCTCATAATTAATTTCTTAAACATGACCTAACATGGATAAAAATTCAGTACTATTATACTATTGAAGTTCGGTATATCCCTCCAATTATGTAGAGCCCGTTATTAATATTAATAGAAATTTATATTAATAAGGATCTACCTTGAATGATTTAGGGATCAACTAATTGAAAGAATATGTAATACTACGATATTACTGAACATCTCCTCACCTAACCTAACAACTAGAACCTAAAAATTTATTAATCACGCATAGACATGACTGATTTTTAGCATGACTAAATATAAGTAAAATTTATGCTAGCATATTTAAGAATTATACGATAAATTATATTTTACTTTTAAGTAATTTGGGCTAAAATTAATATTTTTTTTTCGAGTAAAAATAATAATACGTTAGAGTTTATTCCATTTCCATTGAATCAATATATATTATATTTTCTTTTTATTTTTAATAGGAACACTTATATGGATTTTAAAATAGTAAACAATGAGATTGTTATATAAAATTATACTTCAAATCATTTTTCCGATTATTATTATTTTTAAGTGGAAATTTCCATATCAAAATTGTTCAGTACTGAAACCCGCCATTACTAGCCTTAATATATTGTTAACATAAATAAAAATAAGAAATGGTTTTTTTTAACAATGAAATATTTGTGGTTTAAATATTTAACTTTTATTATTAAAATTTAGACACAAATTATTATTTTGGTCCTCTATATTTCATCCAAATTCCGTTTTAGTCTTCTATGTTTTAAAAGTTCAAAATCAATCCTCTACGTTTACAAGTTGTTCTAAAATGATCATTTTGCTTCGCACTGTTAGTCTTTTCCATTTAATTTGACATAGTTAATGACTCCCACTTTAATCTAAAACACAACTAGGAGAAAGTTTTAGTCCACGTCAGCATTTAACAAAGAAGACTAACGGTATGAGGCAAAATGATCATTTTGGAACAACTTGAAAACATAAAGGACTGATTTTGATTTTTTTAAAATACAGAGGACCAAAACAAAATTTAGGTGAAACATAAAGGATAAAAATGATATTTTGATCAAACAAAATATAACACTAATGAATAAGACTGTTGAAATATTGAAACATTTATGCTTATAATTTTCTATTTTTTAGTTGAGTGTATTAAGAGTAATATTGTATTTTTTAGTGTATTGGGTTTGTCTGTTCTTTTTGGGCTTGTATTGTATTGGGCCATATTATGAGGCTTTTGGTTTAGGTTCTATGCTCAGTTTTTCTTTTCTGGTTGATAGCTAACTGACTTAGTTTTTTAGTTAGGTTTTAGTTTTGATTTAGGTGTATAAAAGTCATCCTCTAATGAGAAGCTGTGTGCGCATTTTTTCTCAATACCCTTTCTTCTTTCTTCTTCTAGATCTGGTTCTCCTTTTCACAAAGACCATTCAAACCACAAAGAAACTAAATTAATTTTCAATTAAATCACTCAGAATTAACTGGTAATTAATCTAAATTTATATTGAGTTTGACATACATAGCATATAAACATATGGTACAAGATCTATGGACCATGAGAGGCACGAGTCACATGACAGGCTAACTACCAGTTTAATATAACCTATGGATTATATTTGGGCCAACACTGTAGGGACCAAAGTACCTTATAGTTTGACAATTTTTGATAGAAAACCTTTTTTTTTTTTCATATAATATTGCCTTAATAATTTGACTATTTAATGAGAATACGTGTAAAAAAAAATTGATTATTCAAAACTAGATTAGACTGAATGGTCGAACCATTTAAACCGGTAACCGATATTAAAGGGAGTGTGGTATTATTGTGGTTTTTAATTTTCAGTTTTATTTTAAAAAAAAATTGAAAATTTATTTGGCTGAGTGAGTTTTATTTTCAATTTTAGACTTAATTCAAAATATAAAACACCATATAAGAAATCACAAAAATGTGGTTTTCACAAATTTTATTTCAGTTTTTTTTTCAACCACCACCTATCACCATGACCACGCACCACCACCTACCATCACGACCACCCACCACAAACACCACGCACCACCTGTCACCACTACCACCCACGTCCACCACCACCACTCGCCACTACCATTCACGACCAGCAACCACCAACCATGTCTTCCACCACCACCCGCCACCAACCACCACCACACACCATTGCTCACCGCCACCACTCACCACTACCTGCCACCACCATAACACCCACCACCACCATCCACCATCGTCCACCGCCACCACTCACTACCCACCACCATCATCCACTAACCACCACCACACACCATCGTCCATCGCCACCACTCACTACCCATCACTCACCACTACCCGCCACCACCATCACACCCACCGCCAACCACCACTACGCACACCCACCACGAGCACCATTCACCACCTGCCACCACGACCAACCACGTCCACCACCAACCACCAAAACTCACTACCCACCACTCACCACTACACACCACCACCATCACACCCACCACCACCATGTACCACCATCACTCACCACCCACCACTAACCGCCAACCAACCACCACCGCGTACCACCACCCACCTCCCACCATGAATCTTCTTGCTCCCAAAACATCTACGTAAGTTTATTTCAAACTTTTTACAATATTTATTTTTTGTTATTTTATTAATATAAAAAATTGAAGATATAAACCAAAACACAGAAAATAGAACACAGAAAAACAGACAACAGATTTTAATTTTAAAAAATAAAAAATCTAAAAACCGATAATAATACCAAACACTCCCTAAGTAACTCTTCATTCGCTCCTAAGGACCCTATTAGCATTACCCAATCAAAAAATTGGGAACCAAACGTTTTTTGGTTTAAACCAATCAAACCTTTACTTATTGATTATTTGCTTTTTTTTTTTAATGTTCTATATTAGACTATATGCATTATAGATCAGATTTTATAATTTGGAATTTTTTATGAATAAGGAACAAGTAACATGGTGAGAATGGATAATATATTTATTATTATTTAAACCTACTTTTTTCATATATGTAATTGATTTGTATACTCATTATATATTTTAATATCATAAGTAAAAATCTAATTTTTATAAAATAATATATATAATTGATATTAAAAATATTTAATTACTATTATTTTTTATAATTATATCTGAGTATTTGACTATTAGTTTCTCTGTTGAGAGAGTACTATCTTCATTATAGAACCTCAGCTAACTCGAATAGGATTACCTCTAATAAAAAAAATATCAGTGAAAATTTAAAAAAAAAATTCGGTTCAATGATTAGTCTAATTTTTAAACAATTGATTCAAAATTCATTTAAAGAACATTGGGAAAAGAAAAAAGAAAGTAAAAAAAGACTAAGCTTTATTAATGGGTTATGAAATGAAGCTGGGTCATTTTCAAAGGCAATGGATACATTTGGTAGGTAGAATAAGTGAATGAGAATATTTGTTCGGGCACTTGGCTCCGGGTTTTGTGTGCAATATTAGAGTGTGTGGAGTGGTGGATTCAGAGTTATGGGGTATGTTTAAAGGTTTGGAAGTGGCTTGGAACCATGGTTGCCGTAAGGTGTATCTTGCTTCTGATTCCAAGCTGGCGATGGATACGGTGGTTAACGGCGTGGAGGGTTCCCACTCGGCGGCACCGATGGTGGAGAGGATTAGGAGGTTGGTTAAGAGAAGATGGGATGTGGAAATTGCGCATACTTACCGGGAGGCCAACAAATTAAAGTCGCTGACTTTTTGGCTGTGAGTGGTCATCGATCTCCGTTGGGGTTGTAGCTTCTGGAGTCTCCGCCGATGGACGTTGGTGGTCTGTTGGATGAGGATATGCTAGGGATGTCGAGTCCTAGGTTGGGTGTTTAGTTTGCTGTTGTGTTTTTTTGTTGTCTTGGGCCTCTTGGGCCATCCTTGTAACAAAAAAATGTTATGTCAATGTGATGTGTTGTGATATGAATGGAATAAAAGTAAATAAAATAATCATTTTACCCTTACATTAAAAGTGAGAATGGAATAAAAGTGGATACAAAAGTAAGGATAAAAACATAATTTTATTATATTACAAAAAGTGAGGGTTCTTTAGTAGGAAGAATGTATTTGAGAGATGTGGTCTCCTTTGCTTTTTTCTCAAACCAAGCATGGCCTTAAAACTTTTTTTTTTTTTTCATAGAATACATGACCTTAAAACTTGTTTGCTAGATATTGATTATCTCTTGCTTTAGCTTCATCGTGAAGAGTACTGAGGTGAAAGGTAAAAGTAGCCTCATGTCGATTGCATTATTTGCATGTGGATTGAAAAGTTGATGTGAAATCATGATTGTAATTAGGAGTGATTATTAATCCCAAGTTTATTTAAAATAAATTTTTATTAATGTAAGTTTCTATTAATATTAATAAAAGATAATATTATAAAACTCTTGATAGTTTTAGCTCATCAATTTAAGAATATATTAAAATTTAGTATTATTGTACTGCTGAATTTTTATCGTGCACTAGGGGTGTACAAAACCGATCCAAACCGAACCAACCGATCCGATCCAAACCAAACCGACCAAAACCGACTACATAATCGGATAGATTGGTTTATTTTTTGACAACCGATTTGGTTCGGTTCGGTTCGATTGATGAATGAGGTCCAATCCCAACCGAACCAAACCAACTGATTATAATTTTTTAAATATATTAAAAATATTTTATAATGTTGATTTTTATGGTTTTATGATGTTAAATTCTAATTTTAAGTTTGTAATGTTGAAATATTGTACTAATAACTTTAGTTTATTGGTTTTCATGATTAGGAATAGCTATTTTTATTTTTTAGGGTTTAAATTAAAGAGAAAAAAATAGTAATTTTTTTTTTGATTTTGTCAAAAAACCGATCAAACCGAACCGAACCAAACCGACTATAATCGGTTTGGTTTGGTTCGGTTGATGTCCAAAGAGCGGATTGGATTGGATGACTTTTTTAGTCATCGAATTAGATTGGTTCGATTATCTAAATAGTCAAAATCGAACCAATCCGCACTTTGCTCACCCTATCGTGCCCTACCTACTTTACTTACATTGAATGCCTTTGAGGATAAGCCATTGAAGGTGGAAAAGAAAATAACAACAACAATGCTAATAATAACAATAAAGAAAAAGTTGTTCCCCAATATGTTGGTATGCAAAACAAGGGCTCCTTTTTGTCACTAAAAGTAATCATGAGATTTTATTTAAGGATATATATATATATATATATATATATTAATTCAAATAAATTTATCTCTGAATGATTTAAATTCATGTAATTTAATTTTAAAATTTTATTGAAAATAATTAAATTGTTAAAACAATGTGCAATTATATATTTAAATACTTTGTTTCACTTATATCTTCGATATTAATTAGTCTAAACTTTAATAAAATAATTAAATCAAAATTAATTAATATATCATTAATATTTGGTTAGGTGATAACAAAAATGAATTACAACAGAGTAAAGTACGACTTTATATATCATTAAAAAATTATTTTCAAATCAAACTACAAGAGTGTAATTAAGGTGTAATTTATCCAAAACTAAAATATAAGTTTCGATCTCAAGTAATTAATTAAGAATTGAAATATTTCTTAAAATGTATTAGAGCTTAATATAATGTATAGCTATAAAAATTGAGCTATTGTAATAATGTTCACAATGTTGTAAAAAATTAATTCATTTCGCTAATTAAACCCAGGGAATAACAGTTAATTTTGTATTCTATTGCTTAAATATTTTAATGACTTTTCAGTTAAAAGTCCCACTTTTGGATCATCCATCTCTATTAATAGTTTTTAATGGTTAAAACTTAAAAGGACTAGTTGAATGGTCTTTATTTTAGGTCAAATGTCTTTAGAAGTGATCTTTAAAATTGAAACATCTACCTATGTTTTTATATTGGGATCCCTAATATGTATTTTTGGCCTTCTAACCAGTAATTATATTATTTTGTTTCTCTTTTATTTGTATTGTTTTCGTTAGGGAAGGGTATCCAACAGCAGTGATTAATTTTTTTATTGCAGGTCTTCCATTTAAGAATAAACAACTGATCACATAATATTTTCTATGCTAAACGGTAGAATTTGAACCCGCACCATTTTATTAATTGAACCATTAGACCGCACTCAACTTGGTTTACTTTCATTTATATTCATTTATTAAATAGAGAAGATTATAGTATCAATTATCAAAGTCACATTCTCTAGTTATTATCCTCAATGATGTATATAGGTTACATAAATGTTTAGTAATACAGTAGTATTGAACTTCAATACATCTTTCCAATCAATTGGTTCCTAATTCATTCAATGTAAGTGCTAATTAATGTGAGTTTTTATTAATATTAATAAATGGCACTACATGATTGGAGGGATGCACTGAAGTTCAGTAGTACGATACTAGTAACCTTTTATTCTACACATTGATCCAAAACTGTGTAATTAACTATATATAGGTATAAGCACCCAAAAAAAAAACTATATATAGTTACAGAATTAGCTAGATTCCATATATATATATATATATATATATATATATATATATATATATATATATATATATATGTGGTCCCAAAATTAGTTGTGACAATATTGAAAAAAACAAAAAGCAGTATCAATGGCATCAAAAGATTCTAGAAATTAGATACAACTGCTACAGGTAAACAACAAAATATGCAAGACACAAAATTGATTGCTTTTTGGTATTATAATTATTTGACTATATTATTTATGGCAAATGACAATATATAAAGCACATAAAAGTACGCGTACAAAGAAAGAAAATTGTTTTTTTTTTTTTTAATTTTGTTAATATATAGTTATATACAATGTGCCTAAAATTTTAAAATTGAGATCAATTTAATATTTCAAGTTTGACTTTATATATCTATTTTTTTATTGTAATTTATAGGCTAAAATGCACAGAACCCCCTGAACTATAGGATATTTGCACATAATCTCCCTGAACTTCAAAAAGTTGCATAACACCTCCCTAAACTTTTCAACTTTTGCACATAAAGGATTCTGTTAACTTTTCCATCTAATTTTTAACACTCAATGCCACATCAGCTTCCACATCACATTTTAATTCTATGTCATCTGGGCAAATAAGTAATTTCTCTACCATTAATTAATTAATTAATTATTTTTATAAAAAAAATTAATTATTTTTATCAAAAAATTAATTATTTTTTTATGAAAATTAATTTCTCTACGGTCTATATTTTAATTAATCAATCAATTTTTTTCATAAAAAAATTAATTTTTTTTTATAAAAATAATTAATGGTAGAGAAATTATTTATTTGTCTAGCTGACATGGAATTAAAATGTGATGTGGAAGCTGATGAGGCATTGAGTGTTAAAAATTGGATGAAAAAGTTAACAGAATCCTTTATGTGCAAAAGTTGAAAAGTTTAGGGAGGTGCTATGCAACTTTTTAAAGTTCAGGGAGGTTATGTGCAAACACCCTATAGTTCAGGGGGGTTCTATGCATTTTAGCCTAATTTATATGGATTCATCAAGTTGGAATTATTTTATATTTTATAAGTGTTGTTGTAGAAAGTTCAATTTTATTCTCTTGACAGGTTGAACTTAAATTATTGAAAATAATAAAAATATTATTAGATTATTGAAAATAATAAAAAAATTATTAGCACTTTTAACGAATCGAATTTTGGATGTGTATTAATTCATTCGACATATTTTAGGTAGAAAAAAACAGCCATATTTTACAAGACATTAATCTTAAATGTTGAGATGTAACTTGTGCTATAATTTTCATAATAACACTTAGATATAGAAAAAAAGTTCACTTGCCACACTATTTCTCAAACTTCCTTTCGTCAAACCATAGTAGACCTCAATATATGTAGATCTTTGATGATGGTTCTCTGTCAGACCAATTAAATAACTCCTATATTACTCTGATTCCTAAAACCAATGCTCCTCAATCTTTTAAGGATTTCAGACCTATTAGTTTGGCTAATGTTTCTTATAAACTGGCCACAAACTGGCCACAAAAGTTTTGTCTAAAAGGCTCAAAAGCTTCTTCCCTGAGCTCATCGCTCCAAACCAGTCGGCTTTTTTGAAGGGGAGAATTATAAATGACAACATTATGCTTGCCACTAAGTTGATGCATAAAATCAAAGGTACCGAGTCTGAAAAGTAAGGTTGGTGTGCTCTTATGCTTGACATTCAAAAAGCTTATGATAAACTCTCTTGGAATTTTATTGAGGCAATTTTAAGACGGATGCTTTTTCTTCAATTATGGATAAATTATTTTCAGTCAATGCATCAAATCTGTTACCTACCAGCTTCTTCTTAACGGCAGCATCATTGATCGTTTTGCTCCTTCTTGTGGTATAAGACAGGGTGATCCAATCTCCCCATACATCTATATTATGTGTGCTAATGTTTTATCGTGTATGATCAGGAGGGAGGAGGAAGCTAAACTTTGGAAAGGCGTTAAAATTGGTAGGAATGCACTTCTTATGACTCATTTGATGTATGCTGATGATACTTTCCTGTTTTTTCAAGTTAATGATCATAATTGTCAGGCAGTTAAAAGTGTTAGGAAAGGGGGTACAAATTGATCGGATCTAATTACCCAAAATTAAATCCTTTCCCTACTTGAAAGAAATCACAAAGAGCCAATCCACAAGCAGATAATTTCCAGCAGCAATTAATCCAATAAATGCAAGAAAATATCAATAATAGGGACACCAAATTTTTAACGTGGAAAACCCCCTCAATGTGAGAAGTAAAAACCACGGGACCTAGTCCAGAAAAATTCTACTATCACAAATAGATGAGTACAGCAAAAAGAGTCCACCACAATATTCTAAGAGTCAAACCAACCCCTACTCACTATCAACAAGGTGAAATATCATCAACAATATCTTCCACAAACCCTAATGGCAGATATGAAAGGAGCAGCAAAATGACAAGGAAAAATTAATCTGACAACACAGATGAAATGCCCACACTCTTAAGAACAACATATCAAAATTTCATGAGAAATGGAGAACAAATGAACCTCCATTGAAGATCAAAGTGAGCCAAACCCTTGTCTTGGTCGCGCGCTACTACTGTGAAGAAAACACAAATTTCTTCTTCTCTGTCTGCTCCCGTAAGGCGTGTGTGTATGTCTTCTCTCACACACCATATAACTTAAAAAACAATTTGCTTTTTTCCTTGTCACGTGATGTGCACACACACATTCTTTTTTTTTTTCTTTTATTTAATAAACATATATATATATATAATATATATTGAAAAAGATGTGGGCTCCACATGAGGGTACCCACAACAAACTCCCCCTCCAACTCATGTGGAGGCATTTGCCAAACCGGAACCCAAACGACAAACTTCAAACTTCCTTCTCGGTAGAGACTTTGTCATCATGCTTGAACAATTATCATCTGTATGAATATTCTTAAACTCAATTGACTTAAAGTCTAGAATATCTCGAATCCAATGAATACGCACATCAATATGTTTAGATCTACCATGGAAAGTAGGATTCTTACCCAAGTGGATGACACTTTGACTATCACAATAAAGAATATATCTTTCTTGTGTAAACCCGAGTTCATGCATAAATTTCTTCATCCAAAGCAACTCCTTGCCAGCTTCGGTACCTGCAATGAACTCAGCTTCAGTGGTAGACAATGCAACACATTTCTGCAATCTAGATTGCCAAGCCACAGCTCCCCCTGCAAAGGTAATCAAATAACCAGAAGTAGATTTTCTAGAATCAATATCCCCAGCCATGTCAGAATCAGTATAACCAAAAACCACAGGCTTCCCAGTACCAAAACAAAGTTTCAGACTTGAAGTACCACGGAGATATCTCAAAATCCACTTGACTGCATCCCAATGCTTTGTACCTGGATTAGATATAAAACGATTAACAATACCAACTGCATGAGCTAAATCAGGCCTGGTGCAAACCATAGCATACATCAAACTACCCACTGCAGAAGCATAAGGAACACTCTGCATATCCCTTTTCTCCTTGTCATCTGAAGGGCTTTGCTTATCACTTAGCTTAAAGTGTGTAGCAAGAGGTGTGCTAACAACTTTAGCTTTATCCATATTAAACCTTTGAAGTACCTTTTCTATGTACTTCTCCTGAGACAACCACAACTTCTTGGTCTTTCTATCACGTGAGATCCTCATACCAAGAATTTGTTTTGCAGGTCCTAAGTCTTTAATAGCAAAAGACTTACTCAAATCATTCTTCAACCTGTCAATCCTGGAAGAACTTTGACCTACAATAAGCATGTCATCAACATAGAGCAACAAAATAATGAAATTATCATCAGAGAATTTTTGCATAAAAACACAGTGATCAGAAGTAGTCTTCTTGTAGCCTTGCTGCATCATAACAGACTTAAATTTCTTGTACCACTGCCTCGGTGCTTGCATCAAACCATACAAGCTCTTTCTCAACTTGCAAACATAATTCTCTTTATCCTTCACTTCAAAACCCTCAGGTTGATCCATATAAATCTCTTCCTCCAAATTACCATGAAGGAAAGCAATTTTAACATCCATTTGCTCAATCTCTAAATCAAGACTCGCTGCTAAACCCAAAATAACTCGAATTGACGACATCTTCACCACGGGTGAGAATATTTCTTCAAACTCAACTCCCTTTTTCTAGCTAAAACCTTTGACAACTAATCTTGCTTTGTATCGTGGCCGTGAAGTATTCTCTTCCTGCTTCACCCTGTAAATTCACTGATTCTTCAAAGCTTTCTTGTTCTTAGGCAACTGGACCAACTCAAAAGTATGGTTATCATGCAAAAACTTCATCTCATCTTGCATTGCTGAAAGCCATTCATTTTTCTGCTCACTTTCAATAGCCTCTTCATAGCATTTAGGTTCTCCCCCGTTAGTGAGGAGCACATATTCATTCGATGAATAATGAGTAGAAGGAACTCTTTGTCTAGTAGATTTCCAAAGTGGAACTTCATGTTCATCAGCAACCTCAGAAACATGAGCATCTATCTCAATGTCATCATCATTAGCACCTTCAACACGGTCATCTTGAATATGATTCTGCACATCATCATCATGATTGTCAAACTCTGCTACATCAGGCATATGTGTCACAGGAGTTGGATTTGAACTTAAGTCAACCAGATCATCAGTACTTTGAAACTCTGATTTCTCTACCCTGTCAATATCTTCAATTGTCTGATCCTCTAAGAAAATAGTATCACGACTTCTAATAAGCTTCTATTCAACTGGATCATAAAACTTATAGCCAAACTCATCATGGCCATAACCAATGAAGATACACTGTCTTGTCTTGGCCTCTAACTTGGACCTCTCATCCTTTGGCATATGCACAAATGCTTTACAACCAAAGACACGTAAGTGGTTATAGGAAACATCCTTACCATACCACACTCTATTAGGGACATCAGAATTCAAAGCAACAGTAGGAGATAAATTAATAACATGAGTAGCAGTATATAAAGCCTCACCCCAAAACATACCAGGCAACTTTGCTTCAGAAAGCAAACGTCTAACTCTCTTCATGAGTGTCCTGTTCATCCTCTCTGCCAAACCATTCAGCTGAGGAGTCTTGGGAGGCGTCTTCTGATGCATAATACCTTGCTGTCTGCAGTACTCATCAAACGGTCCACAATACTCACCACCATTGTCAGTGCGAACACATTTCAACTTCTTACCTGTTTCTCTTTCAACAGAAGCTTGAAATTGCTTAAAAACACCAAGAACTTGATCTTTTGACTTCAAGGCATAAACCCATAGTTTCCTTGAACAATCATCAATAAAAGTCACAAAGTAAAGTGCACCACCAAAAGTCCTTGTCTTCATAGGACCACAAAGATCAGAATGTACTAACTCAAGCAACTCTGATTTTCTTGAAGGAGGATGGTGTTTGAAAGAAACTCGGTTATGTTTCCCAGCAAAGCAATGAACACACTTTTCTAACTTTGCACCCTTCAAACTTGAAAGAACATTCTTCTTGGCTAAACAGTTAAGTCCCTTCTCACTGATGTGGCTAAGTCTCCTGTGCCATAACCTTGAGGAATCATCCTCAACTGCATTAATAGAGTCAGCAGAAACTAAATCCTTGGTCCAATATAAACCAGAAGACTTCTTTCCACGTGCCACAACCAAAGAACCCTTAGTAATTTTGCACTGCCCATCACCAAAGGTACTAACATAACCATCACTGTCAAGAACACCTATAGGAATCAAATTTAGGCAGATGTCTGGAGCATGTTTAACGTCCTTCGAAACCAACTTTGTCCCATTACTAGTTTCTAAAGTAACAGATCCAATGCTAATAACCTTTGATAGACCATCATTACCCATCTTCAATACACCATAATCACCTGGAGTATAAGATGTGAATAAATCTTTCACTAATGTCACATGAAAGCTGGCACCACTGTCAACAACCCAACTGGATTCATCACTGGCAACATTAATCAGATTCTGATCAAACACAATAACAAGATCTCCATAGGTGGTGGCAACCCGATCATCACTATCACTGTTATTGCCTTCCTGTCTGCCATTACTTCTGTTATCATTTTTCAGTTTATAACAAAACTTCTTGATGTGCCCTTTTTTCTTGCAATAATGACACTCTATATTTTTATAATTGGGCTTTGATTTTCTTCTACTATGAATTCTACCTTTACCTTTATCATTCCTTACGTGGCTTCTCCCCTGATTTTCAGTAACTAGTACCTCAGAATGTGAAGTTGAAGCATCTTGAGTTCTCTTTCTTACTTCTTCATTCAAAACAGCAGTCTTCACAAAATTCATAGATATAATACCACTAGGAGAAGAACTTGTCAAAGATACACGAAGATTTTCCCATGAATCAGGTAAAGTGTTAAACAACCAGAGTCCTAAAATTTCATCTTCAAATTTAATACCCATGTCACACAACTGATCAAAACACCCTTGAAACTCATTCAAGTGATCAGAAATGGAACTATCCTCTTTGTATCTCAAATTCATAGCTTGTTTAAGCAAAAACAACTTATTGTTACCAGATTTAGAGGCATAAAAAGATTCAAGTTTATCCCATAAAGTTCTGGCATGAGATTCATTTGAGATATGATTCAAAACATTATCGTCTACCCCTTGTCTGATAAAACCACAAACCATCTCATGTTCAAATGCCCAATCTTCATCAGATTTTGACTCTGGTTTGTGAGTAGAAAACACCGGTAAATGCAGTTTTTTCACAAATAATAAATCTTTCATCTTTTGCTTCCACTTGTTATAATTAGTGCCATTTAAACTGATCATTCTACTGTAATTAAGCTCCATATTCAATCAAGCAAAAAAATTCACAAATCAACAACCAAGGCTCTGATACCACTTGTTAGGAAAGAGGGTACAAATTGACCGAATATAATTACCCAAAATTAAATCCTTTCCCTGGTTGAAAGAAATCACAAAGAGCCAATCCACAAGCAGATAATTTCCAGCAGCAATTAATCCAATAAATGCAAGAAAATAGCAATAATAGGGACACCAAATTTTTAACGTGGAAAACCTCCCTCAATGTGAGAAGTAAAAACCACAGGACCTAGTCCAGAAAAATTCCACTATCAGAAATAGATGAGTACAGCAAAAAGAATCAACCACAATATTCTAAGAAATAGAGAACAAATGAACCTCTATTGAAGATCAAAGTGAGCTAAACCCTTGTCTTGGTCGCGAGCTGCTATTGTGAAGAAAACGCAAATTTCTTCTTCTCTATCTGCTTCCATAAGGCGTGTGTGTATGTCTTCTCTCACACACATATAACTTAAAAAGCAATTTGTTTTTTGCGTTGTCACTTGATGTGCACACACACATCCTTTTCTTTTTCTTTTATTTAATAAACATATATATAATATATATTGAAAAAGATGTGGGCTCCACATGAGGGGACCCACAACAAAAAGAGTCCTTGATAGCTATGCGGCTTTAGCTGGTCAAAGGATGAATATTCAAAAATCCTTCTTGGTCTTCAATCCTAATATTTCTCACAATTCAAAGAAGCAGATAGCTAATCAGTTCAATCTGAAATTTTCTTCCACTTTGGGGAAGTACCTGGGTACTTGGATTGATTACAAGGAAAGTAAAGCTCAGGTAGTCCAAGACACTATTAATAAGGTTGAAAACAAGCTCAAAGATTGGAAGGCAAAATTCCTCTCTCAGGCGGGTAGATTAACTCTTATTAAATCTGTCATTAACTCCTATTTAGTCTATCATTTGTCCTGTATGCAATTTACCAAGGACCAATGTCGAAAAATTGAAAGTCTCATGTCCAACTTCTTTTGGGGGCACAATAGGGATAAGCCAAAAATTCATCTTCAGCGCTGGGAGCTTCTGTGTCAGCCAAAAGAGCAAGGTGGTTTGGCTCTCTGTGATGTTTATGCCTTTAATCAAGCCTTGCTGGCAAAACATCTCTGGAGATTAATTGATCACAGGAATATCTTGGGAGACTTAACCCTTGCCCCTAAATATATGGACAACAAAAATTGGGCCTCTTTCAACGACTATTCGAATTCCTCTTGGCGTTGGAAGGCTGTTTTAAAGTCTACAGATCTCAATCTTAACAACCTAGGGTGGCAGATTGGTGATGGTAAATCCATTAATACTAACCACCATGTTTGGTAGCAGATGTTTCGAGATCAACAACTGTATCCTGCAATTAGTGATCTCATACAGCATAACATCGGCTCTTGGAATTTGGATATCCTCCGCTCAGTTTATAATCCTAGTACACTTAGTACCATTACCTCTCATGCAATCTCTATCAGTGGTTGTAAAGATCAAATTATTTGGAGAGGTGTCATTGATGGCCAATATAGCGCGAAGGAAGGTTATAATTCTATCCTCAATTATAATCTCCATAACTCGGTTAATGATGGTAATCCTTCTTGTCCCCCTATTCATCTTGATAAAGAGGTTTAGAGGAAAATTTGGAACCTTAAATGACCTTATAGGATTGTGTTGTTTATGTGGTGGCTCATTAATGATAACTTTCCTTGTTGTTCTGTCCTTAGTAGACACCATATGCAGATTGAAAATATTTGTCATGTCTGTGGTCATGATAATGAATCCTTGTTTCACATTTTCACTCAGTGTCAATTTTCCAGAGCGGTTTGGTTTGGCACACACTTAGGTTATCACTTTCATAATTTTCTCATGGAGCTAATATGTATGAGTGGTTCAAGGCCTGCCTCAGCAGTTCTCTTAACTTTGATGATCATCAAATTAACTTCATCTGTGTCGGTCTCAATGTCATTTGGAGATGTCGCAACCTTGGAGTTATGGAGGGGAAGAACATAGATCCCGTTAAGGCCATTTCCATGATATATGCCATGTGGTCTTCCTACAAGTCTTATTTTTCAATTCAGAATGTGTGTGAGAAGTATCTTATCCCTGCTTCAGATAAAAATCATCTTTGGAAATCTGTTCAATCTTTACCTACTTCAGGAGTAAATGTTATTTGTCTTACTAGAAAGAGAAGGAATGCCAATGGCAAGACTACGACAGTTCATGTTTTCATCATTCAGAATAATCAGCTTTTTTTGCATGGAGCCTATGGTCTTAAGCACCAACAGGATCTCCAAGTTGCCTTTCTCTCGGTTCTTAGAAGGGGTATTCAGCTTTCTATACCCCTTGCTGCTTCCACAAAACTATGCAATATTATCGTTTTTCAAAAAGGTTGGGCGTCTATGATTACCTCTAACTACAAGAAGTATAGCGGATTGCAAGTCTTGGGCACTGATGTCCATAAACTTCTAGGATATTTCCTTGCTGTTAATGGTTTTTTTCTTTCTTCTTCTGTTGTTCTCAATAGTTTCATTAGGAATTATTGTAATATTTCGTATAAGGTAGGTTGGACTATGATGTAATGCTTTGTTTTTCTTTTGTCTTAATCGTTTTTACCAAAAAAAAAAGAAAGAAAAATAACTTTTGTTTCCAATTTTTTTTTTCAACTTTGTAGTCAAAGTCATGCCTCTTTGCTATTTATATGAGGTTGTTAGATTATTTTTCTTAAAATACTTTATAAAAAAAACTAAAAAGTATTAAAAATATTTATATTTTGGTAAATATCAATTAAAATTTCTTTTCTCAATATTGGTATACCTATCGATTGGCATGGTCGGCGCCTGGCATTCCCAGCATACAATCCACTTCATACTTCCTCTTCATCAAGAGATTACCTTGCTTAATTGCTTTTCCCAACTTACACACATAACCCCCCATGTTGACTCCGCCTATGTCCATAAGCTTCCTAACACATACATTCATAGCCCCTAACACATTCGCTCGTAAGCAATGTCTAACTTACATACTTTCTAGTTTTCTACAACCTGAAAGCACCTACCCTTCATGAAATATGAGGACTCTGATCTCACAACTTGAGTATGTAGGCGACTCTCAAGTCCTTTACTTGGGTCAAACCACTTCTTTCAAGCCTCCATCCTCTTCCGGACTTGACCTCTTATAGGTCCCTAGAACATCAATGGTGCCAATCATAGAACTCGACGTATATTCTAGGCTGGAAGAATCTGACCACCAAGAACGAAGCTTGATGATTCCATTTTTGGAAAACTCATTATGCAGACTTGAAGCAGCCTACAATCAACTCCAGAACGTTGTCACAATGCCAAAAACCGCCCCAGACCCCGTAGAACTTGTGGGGAGAGGAATCATGATTCGCAGAACGATTTGGTTCAACAACAGCAGCAAGACTCCATAGCTATTCCAACCAAAGTCGAACATGATGAAAGAGACGGAAGAACTACTTCCCCCTTTACAACCCCTTCTCATTGTGAAAGAAGCGATTCTTACAGCCCACCACAATCCCGCCGGTGATACACGGAGCAAGAAGAAATCCAAAGACTATAGGAGCACATTAAGCTCCTCATGAGGAGCTAGCATAAAAGACCAAGAAAGTCATCTGGAACGATTTGCCATAAATTGCCTGAGAAGAGGCCCTAAATTACCTTACACGAGAAGTCAAACATTATGCAAAGGAGGTAAATGACCACATATACCTCCAAGAAGATACAAGAACACAATTCTTTGAGAAAAAACAGTCGTAACAGGGGGAACCACTACCAAATCTCCCCAGCACCCAAGAGTGGAGAATATGATAATGACACCAGTAGTATCTATGGTCCGAGCAAACATTTTTTACTTGCCATCACCATACAACCCACAGGTTGCCGGATAACCAACGATGAATGCTAACAACCCGCTCGACCTACCATACAACACTTTCACTTACCAACCCAAGCCAGCTCCTTACACATAACCACAAGTAACCAATTATACTCAATACTATAATCCTTATTAATATGTAGGAGCATGCGGTTACCCTCCAAACAACAGCTACATAAATGGCTCGACACCATAGATAACGGTCGAACAACCACAATTGACTGACACAACAATAATACCATAAAACACTTTCACTTACCAACCCAAGCCAGCTCCTTACGCACAACCACAGGTAACCAATTATAGTCAATATTATAATCCTTATTAATATGTAGGAGCATATGGTTACCCTCCAAACAACGGCTACATAAATGGCTCGAGACCATAGATAACGGTCGAACAACCATAATTGACTGACACAACAATATTAGCTGGGGGACTCGTCAAAAAAGGATGCCTTCCTTTCTTACCTCACGTCATGGAAGCACAATTTCCTTTGGACTACAAGAAGCCCATGAAGATCACATCATACAATGGGTAGGCCAATCCCCAAAATCACCTAAATACCTTCAATTCTGCTATGTCAATTTTGAACACGTTAGATCCACGACAATGCTGGTTGTTTTCTTCTACCCTCACGAGCCCAGTGCTTCATCGGTACCTTATCCTTCTCGAAAATTCCATCAAGTGTTTTGATGAGCCTGCCAACCGCTTTTTGAAGCAATTCACCACTAGTAAAAAGTGGAAAAAGACAGAAGAAATCTTGCAAAATTTAGTGCAGGAAAATAATGAGACTCTACAGAATTTTCTGCAGCGATTCAACAATATGTGCCTACAAATTCCAAACTTGGACGATATAGTAGCAACCTACTCGGTAAAAAGAGCACTTAGAGGAAGCCCTTTCTACTACTCTCTAGCAGTCAACAAACCTAAGACAATCGTCAAACTCCTCGATAGAGCAAAAGAATTCATCAGGAGAGAGAAGGCTTATTTCTTCAAGAAAAGAAATCCTTAGATAAGGGAAAAGATGAGTCTAAAAAAAGAAAAGACGATTCCTAAAAAGAGGGAGACAGAAAACGAGAATGCAAAGGGTCCCTCAACAGCAGGTTCCCCTCTTATACCTCTCTAAAACACCCTTGTACATTATTGAAAAAGTATATGCGACAAATCTTTTGTGCTTCCCATCGCTGGTAGGACCTAGAGAGCCAAGAACGAGGATTAATAAAAACAATTAACGTAGTTTTCACAAAGATTATAGACACAATAACTACGAATGCATAACATTGAAAGATGAAGTTGAGGAGCTTATTCAGAGGGGGAAACTCGCAAAGTATGTCTAAAAGTAAGAGCAAAGAAATGAATGATCCCCAAGAAGGGCATAATCGACCGAGCGGCACAACCAGAAATGCCTAGAGTACCAAGAAAGAGGAGATAACGCAAAACGGAAGGAACACTAGAGAAGAAGATTGAAAACCTCCTCCCGGAAGAGTAACTGATGTAATCGCAGGCGACATCTAGAAAGGGACCAGCTCACAGTCCCAACACAGGAGGAAACTTGAGAGGACAATCATGACCCTCGATTACCTAACAAAGAAAGGAAAGACAGGAGATGAAGCAAGAAAAAGTACAACCGATCCCATCACTTTCAATTTCACCAATTTTGCATATATTGACCTCGAACATAATGATCCAATGGTCATTACCACAATGATTGTCAACTATGAAGTAAAGAGAATCTTCATGGATCAAGGATCCTCAGTAGACATTTTATACTTTGAAACCTTTAAGAGGTTAGGCCTTAAAGAGAAAGACCTTCAACCCTTCGACTGAACACTTTGTAGGTTTCTCAGGCACCCAAGTGCAAACAGAGAGCATAATACAAATCAAAGCGTCAGTAGAAACGACCCCAAAGATACTTCATTGTGGTCTCAACACCTTCAACATACAATGCAATCCTTGGAAGACCCACTTTGAACAAGTTACAAGAAATGGTATCAACCGCGAGTCTCCTTATGAAGTTCACTACACCCAAAGGAGTCGGTCATGTTCGCAGACCAAAAGACAGCATGAACTTGCTAACGTGGCCAGCCTGACAAAAGTACTTAGAAAACCAAAGGAAAAATCCCTAAAAGGGAAGGAGCAAGTCTAGCCAGTGACCTACGGGTACTAATCCTTGCCTCCTTTACAAATAATGCTTTTTGTTTGACATATTGTAAATCAAATGTACAATGAATGAAGAATATTTGTCCTATTAACACTTATGATCTTTCCCAAAGTTCTCATCATCTCTTTCTTGTCCTCTCTCAATATCTATATGTCACAAACAAAAACCAAAAAGGAGGTTTATAACCTCATTTCTGAAAAAAGAAAAAGGGAAACAAATCACTACAAATCTCCCTCTTACAACAGGATAAGAGTACATGAGAAACAACCAAAATAATAATGAGACCTAAGGACGAAAGAATCGACCGCAGGAAACATATTCAACTTGGAGAAAACCTTAAGAATCAAAGGCTAAAAAGGGTGAGAGAAACCTCCTAAAGGAGGATCCCTTATCCACCAAACAAATGGGTGAAAGAAACGTCACATCATGAAGGCCCCTTTTCCAATAAAAAGGATATATAGAAACCTCATAATAAGATGGCTCTATTTCTGCTCCATAAAAGTAACAACCGAATGAGGTGAAGACAAAAGGGTGAAAGAAACCTCCCGTCGTGAGGGCCCCTTTCTTCAGCAAAAAGGATGTAAAGAATGTTAGAAAAATAATTTTTATTTGGGCTCAGATTAATTGTTTAATGATTTATTTAGTTTTCTAAATAAACTGGGTTAATATGTGGTCCAATATTAATGAAGCCCAAAGTATATAATCGTTGTTGGACTAATAGCACACATTATAATAAAGTCTGGTAGGCGGCTATGTGTAGACCTTTTAGGGTTTTACTGAAGCCCGTAATGGGAGGGCCCAGTAAGACACAATTATTTATATTGGCTAGGTCCCCTCTCTAACCCTAACACAGTGAGCCTCCCCATTGTAGCCGCTGCACGACCAGGGTAATAGAGAGGAAGACCTAAGCTTCGATCCAGTAAGCATGATTATCCAGCAATGGCTAAATAAAGTATGACTCCTTCATTCCATTCAATGTGCTATTCATAACAATGGTTTCGGATATTTCTTACATTTGGCATCAGAGCCTCCATTTGTGGTGTTCGAATTTGAATATGTTGCTGGTTTGACATAGTTTTTTCTGAAATTTGATCTCATTTTTCAATAAGGTCTGGAATGCTTGTATGAATCTAGTTTAAGGGTTTTATTCTCCTCTGTATAAGCTTTAAATCGATATATATTTTGTGCGAATCGGAGCTATGGTTGAAAAGTTATGGGCCGATGAACATTGCTTGATGAACATGTAATTTTTCGGACCCCAATTTTGGGTTTATGCTAGATCTCTCAAAAATGAGTTGATTTGAGTGAAATCAAAACCATAGAAATGTTTCTTGACTAATTTTTGGCCAAACCCCTAAAAAATATTCGGTTAAATATGCTTAAAATGGGTTTAATTTCGATTTGTATGAAGAACAAACCATATTTTCGAACCCTAAGCTCTTTCTTTCGAAAAATCGAGATTTGGGGCTAAGTTTTTCAGAAATTAATCGGACAATAATGTTAGAAACATATGGATCTACAAAACCCACACAAAAAATCACGTCCAAAACGCTCCGGAACGCACCAAATCACGCCGGGTCTTAAACGGGTCGTGCGACCCATTTTACAGGTCCGACCCGCCCACCTAAGGAAGAAGAAGACCAGGCATGTCTTTTAGGACGAAGCCCACTCGCGGGCTTTTATGGGGGTGGCGTGTGGGGCGGCCCACCCTCACCTCCGATGGAGATGATTTTAGTGCCATTTTTCTCGTCTTATTTTTCTTGATTTTTCCATATTTTTTATTTAATTTTTAGAGACCTATAAATATTTATTTTGAATTTCTTGGTATATACTGATCTAGAAATTCGAAAGAAAATATTTTTAAAGTTATTTTGGCATGGAAAAATCATAGAAAAATATTTTTTAACCCTATGAACACGATGAAGACCTTCACTCTCGTCAGTTGTGTGTATATCTATTATACTCTCTAGTGCAACGTTAAGAAATATATAAAATGCCTAAAATTATGTGATTTTTGGTGAAATTTTATGTGTCTATCTATTTCTAAGTATGTTGAGCTAGGTATCACTAGTATGTGAACCGAGTAAGAGGATCAAAGTTTTAGAACACGGTTCTAACATTGCATGGTGTGGCTTGCTAAGGGAATCATTTAATATTTATTAATAATTGATGCAATAAATGCATAATTACATATTTAAATTCTTTAAAGGGTGCATAAATTGTTGTTAAAATTTTAATTAATGCATGGCTAATTTTTATGGTACTTCCTAGTCTGAAAATTTTATTTTATTTTTGGGTTGTTGAGAATATGTATCACTGAAGTGATTTATTCATCAAAATCTATAAAAGTGTTAAATTTCCTTGTTGATGGGAAGTGGAGGCTATTTTAATTAATTCTAGTTTGGGATAATTTTTGTGATTTGTTGCGATTATTACTACTAAAGTGGATGATCATCAAAATTCATAGAGATGTAAAATCCCTTGTTGATAGAATTGTTTATTGAATTAATACATATATTTTCCTGCCCGAAGGGGGTTATTATGTGTTAATTCCTGGATAATATGGAGCCATTGATGAGTGTATATGATGATGAAAATTAATCAACTCAAAGGGGATTGAATTTTCTAAATTATATATTCTTATTGTTTTGGGATATAAATTTTAAGGAATTTTTTCTGCCTAAAGGTGATTTAATTCCTTAAATTTTTATAGTCTTTATTTGCTTCATGAAAGGAAAGAAACAAATAGCATATTATTTTCTTTGTCTAAAGGGGAGTCTATAATGATGCAAAACGTTTTTCCTTCAAGTTTAATTGCCTCACTAATTTACCATATTAATTATGTCCAAGTTGTTACTTTCACTATGAACAACAATAATGCCACCCTTGAAAAGATGTTTGGCTCAAATTATAAGAAATGAAATATGGATACAAAGACATTAGGCTAAAAATGAATTATCCTATAATAATTAATGTAACTGTCATTTTTGGCTCAGACAATTGTAATGTGAATTTAGGACTGCAAGAGGTCCTAACCTTGGGGGACTTGTCCTTAGGTGATGCACCTAGGTGCCTACGTACCCTTCTGAAGGGATCAAAGTCCACTTAGTTCGTCATGGTGACGTCTATCGGAGCCGTTAGGCAAGGTTGTTACCTGTATTGGGCCATGTGCGGCTAAGACGTGCCTAAGATACTCTGGGCGGGCGAGCCGCTCTGTGGGAGGTTGCCTTAGTGGGACAGAGCTATGGTCTCTGAGGGTTGCTAGAAGCCCTGTAAGCGGTGTGCTCCAAGGAAGAGGTGAGCCGGTCGGAGGTTGGCCTAGACGGAAGGCCAACGGCGGGGCTCAAGGAGGTGAAAGTACCCGTGAGGTGTATCTGGGGGGTGATGTGTGATAATCCTTGGGGTTGTATGTAATTCTCGGGAGAGTTGACTGTCTTCTTAGTCCCCCGAGTGAGGGTCTATTTATACTTGCGTGTGGGGAGATCGTGCTCGACCCACGACCTCGTGGGACATCCCGCGAGTCTTTGTGGAGATCCCACGTTTGGTTGAGGGGAAGCTCCGTGTGGTGACGTGGGCAAGGGCCACGTAACTGATGGATCAATGGTGCCACGTGTCTCCAGTGGGTGTTGGGCCCTTGCTTCTAGAATGTCAGTGCAACGTTTCCCAAGGTGGAATATTCCGATGTTACATAAGTCCCCCAAGTCTACGGGTGTCGGGCGCCCATGGACTGAAGTTTCTTTGCCTGTAGGACACTTGGGAATTTCGCTGCCATTACTTGCAGGATAGCTCGTCCGCTTGGAGTTTGCGGGTAGGGGAGCTGGCCGTCCGACTCACGAAGTTGGTCTTCTCGCATCGCTCCGTAGAAAAGGAGGTGTCTTGGGGAGGACACGCGTCTCGCTTTGGGTGGCTGGCCGCTTGGCTTCCTCAGCAAGTTTCTGAGCCGTCTCTGCAGGAGGTACGCGACTTACCGAGGTAGAGTCATCATTGCTCAGAGGGGTCTTTCCCAAAATACCCTTTGAGGGTTAGTGAGGGCAATCCAAAAGTCAGGTGCTGCTTTGGTCATTTTTCGAAGAGCTCTCCTCTGGCCATGTTCGTCTGTGGTTAGTGGCTGACGATGGCTTCCTTGCAGAGGGCTATTTGTTAGGGAGCGAGCTTTGTTGCAGGTGCCATACATCAGGGTTTGAACGGGTGCTTCTGTCATTAAAGCATTTTGCCGCCGTTTCTCCCTCATTGAATGCGGGTTCGTTTTCAAGGGTAGCCATCATTAGCCTGGGTGGAGAGTTTTGCGAAAAAGCCCTCAAGTGTCTCGAGGCGACTCTTGGGTTATCGAGGGCTTTTTGGTCTTTGCGTCTCCTTTGCCCTGGCTGTGCATCACGTCCGTTGCTTCTTTCCACGTGTGCGATTGAAGCGAGCGGTTGCAGTTGAGTTTGATTGCAGAGGATAAGGGGTTTTATCCATTGCGGGATTTGAGGGGTCGAATTTTTTAAATCGTCGCGCCTCTGGGTGCCCTATAAATGCCCAACGTTTGAAAGTTTGTAACTTTACATTTGCATTCACCTTTCTCCGTTGCCTCTGCTTTATCTGCTCTTGCCTTTTTTATCCCTACTTCTTGTTGAATTGAATATTCGTAATGGCCGGCGGAGTAATGGCCGGCGGAGGTGACGATTACAGCTACTACCCATTTGATTTCACTGATTTGGAAGATCTTCCTTCCTCTTCCCCTCTTCCTCCTCCTCTGGTCCGAACTCGCGATACTGGTTGGAGCGGGGGGAGGAAGAATGGTCAACAGGGCCTGTCACCGGGGGCTTCCGTTGATGTCCCAGTTGTGGTACCTGCTATGGTGCCTACTTGTGGCGAGAGGGAAAGGAGGCTTCCTGTGCCTCCGTCTTCCAAGGGGGAGTGTCGTCAAGAGGTTCTTCCCAAGGAGAGGAGGAAGAAAGACGGGAAGGTTGGCGCAAGCGGACCCCGGGAAGGTGAAAGGAGGGGAGCTTCTCCAGCGGAGCTGGCCGAAAGCAGGGAAGGTGGTCCCATGAAGCGTCCTGTTGGGGCTGACTTGCGACTGTCTCCGTAGGTCACACGGCGGAGTATTAACCGGGAGGATGTGCAGGCGGAGGCTCCGACGGGGGATGTTATTCCTGTTTATGCCCCTGTTCCTACCTCGGTTGCCGCTTCTTCCATCGTTCGTCAATCACCTATGAGGGTGATTCTTTCTACCCGTCCTCCTGCTCCCAGCCCCGTTGAAGGGGTGAATCAGCCTCCTGCCAAGAGGTCTAGGGTGGTCGTTGAGGAGTCTGCCTGAGACTTCGCGCCTCAGACTGCAGTGGGAGGTCCTACGGTGGTGAAGGTTGCGGAGTCCAGTGATGAGGCCGTGGAGGCCAGAGCCCTCGCAGACGGAGGGAATGTAGTGGCGAGTCATGCGGCTGCCATGAGAGATGTCGTTCCTGGGTCGGCTGCCGGCCCTTCTGAACCCTTTGGGCCACCGGAGGGGGGATTGGCTTTTAAGCTGGTGGCATTGGGCACGCGCTTCCCCGTGGAGATGCGGGAGAGGGAGGCTAGGGGGCTGGACACTTTGCCCTGAATATTGCTGTTCGAGGCTTCAGCCGGGTCGCTGAGGCGTTGGCCAACTTCCACCAAGCTGGTCTTGAGTGGGAGAAGTGTGTGGTTAGTTCCCTCATCTTTGGTGTTTTTTCTTCTTGTTTTTGTGATAGGTTTTTGTCCCTGACTCCGCTGTATATGTGCGCGCTTCTTGCAGGAGGAGCTTCACCGCGACTGGGATCAATTTTCTGGCGTTACGACCTCTAGGAGTCGGGCTCTAGAGGTCTCCCAGAAGCGGTTGGCGGACATGCGGGAGCAGCTGTCTACCAAGAAGCTGTGGTGTGAGGGTCAAGGACGAGAAGTTAGTCCTAAACTGAGGAGGTCGCCCGTCTCAGGGCCGAAGCTGGTCATCCTTCCGATGTTGCATTTCTCCGCTCGGAGTTGGAGAGGACTCGCAAGGAGCTGGCTGCCCATCGGGATGATGCTGAGAGGCGTCAACAAGAGCTGCACTCGCTCCGTGAGGCTCTGCGGGATGAGGAGGTTCATGCTGCCGAGAGCCTTTCTGGTCGGCTGGCGGCTGAGGACAAAGTTGTTGATGTCGCCGATCGTCAGGCAAGGTTGTTACCTGTATTGGGCCATGTGCGGCTAAGACGTGCCTAAGATACTCCGGGCGGGCGAGCCGCTCTGTGGGAGGTTGCCTTAGTGGGAGAGAGCTATGGTCTCTGAGGGCTGTTGGAAGCCTTGTAAGCGATGTACTCCAAGGATGAAGTGAGCCGGTCAGAGGTTGGCCCAGACGGAAGGCCAACGGCGGGGCTCAAGGAGGTGAAAGTACCCGTGAGGTGTATCTGGGGGTGATGTGCGATAATCCTTCGGGTTGTATGTAATTCTCTGGAGAGTTGACTGCCTTCTTAGTGTCCCGAGTAAGGGTCTATTTATACTTGCGTGCGGGGAGATCGTGCTCGACCCACGACCTCGTGGGACGTGGGTCGTCCCACGAGGCTTTGTGGAGATCCCACGTCTGGTTGAGGGGAAGCTCCGTGTGGTGACGTGGGCAATGGCCACGTAACTGATGGATGAGTGGTGCCACGTGTCTCCAGCGGGTGCTGGGGCCGTGCTTCTAGAACGTTAGTGCCACGTGTCCCAAGGTGGAATATTTCGAAGTTACAATTAATATCTTATATTAATTATTAAAAGCTTCCGCAATATAGTTTCTCTGATTATGTACGCCATGTTTCAAACTAGAGATATATATAGTTATAGACTTCAATAAAATAAAATTTTTTAAAGGTCTTGCTAAATATTAAGCCATACTTTTAAGCAACACCTATGATTGGTGTTAATTTAATTGTTTTGATTGATCATGAGATATGGATTTAACCTGTGAGATATAATTGACAATTATTTTCTCACTTTAAGCTAATAGCTTAAAATGAGAAAAGGGGGAGAATGGTTGCATATGTGCTTCTTATTTGCATCTCCTGATTTTATTTTAATATGAATTGAAGTCGAAATTCATTGGTCAAAAGGAAAAGGTTCTTAGATTATAAAGTTATGATTGATAAGAGAATTTTAGAAATTCATAAAGTTAAAAATGTAAGAATTTTAATTCTTGCAATTGAGTTTCAATCATTAAACTTTATAAAGTTGTCATGAAGTCAATGTCTTGAAAGACTTGTTTATTGATATATAAAGAGAGTTTGAAAGGGTTATTTATCGCACAAATTATTTTTGTGTGGCAATAAACATTGGAGATAATTAATGCTCATATGGTTAGTTTCAACTCTATGATATTTTAAAAGAACCAAACACGACCTAAATAGAGCAAAAGATTTAAAAGCGTAATATGATATGATTGTGTATTATTGATTTTGATTTTCCTAGTCTGAGAATATTATTTCGTAAAATTGTTGAGTATGTTATCATCAAATTGATTCATACATCAAAGTTTTACAAGATAGTTTAATTCTCTTTGTTGATAGGAAATCATAAATTTATCATTCTTAGTTTGGGATATGTTTCTTGGATTGTTGAGAATGTTTATCACTAAAGTGGTTCATTCATCAAAATTCATAAAATTGTTTAAATCTCTATGTTGATAGGAAGTAGGGCAATTTCATACATAAATTCTAATATGAAAAAGTTTGTTTTTTGGTGAATTGTTGGGGCTTTTATCGCTAAGGTGGTTTAGCCATCAAAATTCTCAAATTGTGCAAATTCCTTGTTGATAGAATTTGATTAAATTAATGCATATGATTACTTGCCCAAAGCGGGTCGTTATGTCTATTAATTTTGGGATTACATGAAGCATGTCAATAAGTATTGAAATATGAAATTTAAAAGATTTTATCTGCCCAAAGGTGATTTAATTCTTTAATATTTTGTATTGTCATTATTAGCTTCATGGAAGAAGGGGACCAATAGCATGTTGTATTCTCTACCCAAAGGGGAGTTTATAATGATGCACCTGGTGCTCCTTCAAGGTATGACTTGCTCAATTTATAATAGTTTATGAAATTGCCCGTTTCAAGGAACATTATAAGCTCATACAGTTATACACAATCATATAGAGCCTTTTAGGTTACATTGGTATTTTAAATTTTGAAAGCTTTGCCTGCCCAAAGGTGACAAACCTTTCAGATTTGATATATTGTTAATGATCAGTTTATCCCCTAACAAAAGGTAAAGACCCATACAGTTGGAAGAACACACTCAGGTTTCTGTGTGTTTGGAGGTCTTTTGATTTCTTAAGCTGGTGGGAGCTTTATGTACTTAAAGTTTAAGCTTATGATCTTCTGAATCAGTGGGAATTTTGTGCACATAAAGATTAAGAGTCTCATGATCTTTCGAATTAGCGGGAGCTCTGTGCACTTAAGGTGTGGAGAGTGCCTCCACATATGTTATCATTGGTATATTAATACTTTGCTTATGTAAAGAAATGTTGATACAACATGTGCCTTAAGACATTGTGCCTGTCTTAAGAGTGACCGTTGTGTCTGATAAAGTATTAAACACAAAATGTGTCTTAAGATATTTTGTTTGTCTTAAGAGTGACCATTGTGTTTGATAAGGTATTAGATACAACATGTGCCTTAAGACATAGTGTTTTCCTTAAGAGTGACTGTTGTGTCTTATGGAGTATGATTTACAACATGTGCCTTAAGACATAGTGTTTGTCTTAAAAGTGATCGTTGTAAAGTATGATACACAACATGTGCCTTAGGACATAGTGTATGTCCTTAAGAGTGATAGTTGTGTTGAAAGATGTATATAAAATGTGCCTTAAGATTTTTTTTTTTCTTAAGAGTGACAGTTATATATGGAATGGTATGTCTCTAGTGGCACCAATTTTGTATTCGCAAAATAAGGAATGAGACATACGGGCTTGATTTTTAAGCCAAGAGATTTCTCCTACGGACTAAGCATAAAGGTATTGAGAAATTATATGGAGGACCGATAAGAAATAGTGCGTCGTAAATGACTTAGAGAGTTATTTCTTACTACACTTCCAGACTTGTGATCCATGTCGATATATTTGTTAGTATGTGTGACCATGGATTAATCCTATGCTGCTAAAGGGCATAACGATTGCCATGATCCCATATTGATAGTTATGTTGAACCGGATTGGTGCGTTGTGCTGTATGATTTGGACCATTTTGCACGCATAAAAGGTTTATTAACCCAAGTCTTTTTAACAAAATTAAACTTTGTTTAAACACAATTAATGTGGACCAAGTTGGAGAATGTTAGAAAAATAATTTATATTTGGGCTCACATTAATTGTTTAATGATTTTATTTAGTTTTCTAAATAAACTGGGTTAATATGTGGTCCAATATAAATGAAGCCCAAAGTATAAAGTAATCACTATTGGGCTAATAGCACACATTATAATAAAGTCTGGTAGGCGGCTATGTGTAAACCTTTTAGGGTTTTACTGAAGCCCGTAATGGGAGGGTCTAATAAGAAACAATTATTTATATTGGCTAGGTCCCTTCTCTAACCATAACACAGTGAGCCTCCCCATTGTAGCCGCTGCACGACCAGGATAATTGAGAGGAAGAACTAAGCTCCGATCGAGTAAGCACGATTATCCGGCAATGGCTAAATAAGGTATGACTCCTTCATTCCATTCAATGTTCTATGCATCACAATGGTTTCGGATATTTTTTACAAAGAAACCTCAGGATAAGAGGGTTCCTTTTTATGCTCCACAGCAACGAGCCACGAACATGAGCACAAAAAGGGTGAAAGAGACCTTGCTCAAACGAGGGCCCTTTTCTCATGTGGGTAATTGGAAGGAGATCCCACAATACCTTAAATTACGAGCATCTAAATTAATAAATGATTTGCACGAGTTGGGGCTGGGTCCTCCAACCAGAATAATTTTCTAGGTTTTTGAATTGGTTAGCAAGAGCCTTTAAAAATTATTAAACGTTCTCAAAACTATGAAATTTAATCCATATTGGAATATTATAAGTATTTTAGAGAAAAGTTTTCATCATCCAAATAAATTTTTTCTTATATTCTAAGAAATTCTAGTGGTGAAAATCTTTAGTAGAATGTTGGAGGGAATAGGAATGTCATGTCAATATGATGTGATGTGAATGGAATAAAAGTGGGTAAACTGACTATTTTACCCTTATATTAAAAGTGGAAATGGAATACAAATGGGTAAAAAAGTAAGGGCAACAACATAATTTCATCATATTGCAAAAAATAAGGTTTGTTTAGTAGAAAAAATGTTGGAGGGAATGTTGGATTACCTCCAAAATTACGTAGTTGATTCTTACTACCAAATATGGCCTAAGAATAAAATTTTGGGAAGATGAAATCTACTGACTTGTTTGGTTGGAGGTTTTAAGGGAGGGCTTGAGAATCTTATAGCCTACATTTCATTGATGGTTTAGCGAAGGGAATCATATAATTCCTGTTTGGTTAGTGGTTTGGAGAAACTTGTAGGCTATGTCCAAACCTTTTATGGAGAAGGGTTTAAGAGGGGTTTGACCATTTTACCCTCCTCCATTTTTCACCATCACTATCAAAATTTAATTATAGTGATAAATTGATTATTGTACTCCTTTCATTTTCACCTTCTTTTATATCATATCAAACATGATCATAAATATTTCTATTCCTATTCATATTCATATTTCCATTCTCATTTTTATTCTTATTCCTATTCCCATGCCTATTTTCATTTTCATTCCCTACAAAATCAAACTTACATACCATATATGTGTACCAAAACGAATTTGAAGATGAGAGTGTTACAATACAAACACGAATATCAGAACCAACACTTTATACAATTTTTACAAAATACAATTTAGCTACCAAAGCCAAAGTACTCTATGGGTGTGTTCATTAGATGGAATTGGGATCATGAAAATATCAATGGAATTGAAAAAGTAAGTGAGACCCACTTATTTTTTTACTTTTTAACTTTTTCATTTCCATCAACTTTTTTTTTAAAAAAAAAGAAAATACAAAATATCTACATCCCTTTAATTTGATATGATTTGACACAATTATAACCTTCTTTTCTTTTTATTATTTTAATATAAGGGATAAAATGATCATTTTAATACATTCACATTCCATTTCTATTACCAAACCTTTACTACTAAACACATCAAATACATTCCGCTTTCGTTTCCGTTTCTATTTCTATTTTTATTTTTATAACATACCTATTACTTCTCAAGTTCTACTCTTAGTCCTCAATTTCGTTCTGTATTACACTATTATTATGTTTGAAGTGGCGTACACGACAATCCTCCTCGGTTTCTCTCTCCCTCCCTCCCTCCCTCTTTTCGCAAGTGAGTTTGAGGAGTTAGTACACTGCTGGCGACTTCGGTGATGGCTCCACACAGAAGCGGCACAAAATCTATATATTTTCTCCGTATAAAGTTCTGTATATGTAGGCCCCACCAATACCATATTCGTCACACCCAAGCCAAGACAAGCCAAGCCCAAGGACATTGTAATACTCTACCCCTTCCTCCACTTTCCACAATCCCACATCATAATCCTCTCTTCCTTTTTCTTTCTTCCACTTTTCTCAGTCTTTAATGGGGCTGCCCGCATCACAATTCCGCGTTAAAATCAATACCAGTCGGTGCTAGATAAGCATTACCTCCTCTCTTTTTTTCTTCTTTGGACCAAAAGTCTTGTTTTCTACTCCATCTTTTTGGTAAAGTTAGCTGCGGTTTTCTAACCAATTCCCCATCTCTCCTCAATGAATGGTCAGTTATTTGGGATCGGTGTTTTAGGTGCCAAACTGGAGAGAATTGGATATCTTGGTGGAACGACATTGAGGGAGAATTGAAACGATACTTTCTAGATTTTACAATTGTGTTTGATCGAGGTTGCATCGGTATTTCTTCGGATGATATATGTACATTAGTAATAACTGGAATTTGGATGCTCTATGCTCTGTTCAGTGGTTGAAGAAGTTGCGATGAAATTCGATTTCATGCGCGATTATGGAATAATTTGGATTTGACTTTGAATTTTGTGAATCTCCAGCTTTAGATGTTATTATGCAACTTTTTTTTTTCCAATCACGTTTGATCATTAACTATATGTCTATATGTGTGTGTATATATATATTTTAATTGAAAGAGAGGGCGAATAATTACTGAGGGCTATGATATAGTGGTCTTGATTTGCCTTGTTTTTGAAGTTTGACGGGAAGTTAAGCTAGTGGTTAAGGCATGTGCATGAAAGAGATGGTGTTGATCTTTGATACCTTCTCCTTCAAAGGAAGCTAAAACAGCTCGGAAACTTGAAGGACTGAAGTTGGAATTCCTAGATGCTTTGTAAGTGAACTAACTACAGAATTCATCTTTGTCTTTTACTACTTTATCATCTTGAGTCAAAAACATATGAAAAGGGCCTCTGATTGAGAGGTTCTAATTTGACGGTTCTAAACTTCTCAATTTCTCATTATTTGCCTAAAATTGGAAACCCAAAATCTCCAAGGAGTTGATGATCGATTAAGAAGATCAACTGCCGATTTTTTTGCTTGAGTTGATTACCGAAGGTTTTAGCATACATATATTTGTTTATATATTATGCTTGTATTCATTGCTTTATTTATTTAACCCCTTTTGAAGGGGTTTGTTCATGAACTATAGTTTTGGACTTTTCGGGTATTAGAGGGACTGAGTGAGTGGTGATACAAGTTTTTGTTCATCTTTTGTTGATTTTATTTACATGTTTTTCTTTTTTGGGGTTCTTCAACCAGGCTTTGCAATACCATAACAGTGAGCCATTTGGAGGAACATCTGCAAAATAAGGGCTTAACATCGTTAGAACCATTAAGGAAGGTAGGTAGTGGAAAGAAGGAAGTTAATAGCATTCTAATCATGGCAAAGAGGTCACAGAGACGCACTGTGCGGTATGAGAAAGATCAGTCAGGCTGTATGTGGGGCTTTATTAGTATGTTTGATTTCCGCCATGGTCGTGCTGCTCGGAAGTTAATTGCAGATAAAAGGCGTGGCAGCAAGCAATCTGTTGGTGAGAACTGTTCTTGACATCTAGATCAGTGCTTCCAACTTTCAAGAAGGATAACTATGCTTACCTGAATATATATATATATATATATATATAGTATCTTAATCAAGAGTGTTTAACTGTTTATATAGTAAATACATACATACTTTAAATGTTTGAGATTAACTCCTGAAGAAGTGGTGGTTATAATTTGCTTTGAATATTGTGCTATTTTGTGAATATTTCCTGGACCCAAATTCAATTTCAGTTGTGCAAAATTCTGAAACATTCTTGAACTGAAATTTTTTCATCAAAGACTATGTCGAATTATTTGTTTTCAAAGCTGGACTGTACCCTAATGTGTTTCAATAATGATTAAATTTCAATATTTTTTTCTACAGGTTCTGTACATTCGAAAAATAAGTTTGAGATGTTGAGCACTTTGGACGAAAATTGTCAGGGAAATCTCGTAAGTCTTTTCATGTATATTTTTACTCAATTCTAGAAGTTTTGAAGCTTTTTCTTAGACTTGAGAGTAAATTTTAGGACACTGGTAGAGCTAAGTTAATTATGATGATGTCTGTGCATTGATATTAGTTTACAACATCAAATGTTTCAGGAAAGCAGAGAGAGTAAGAGACTAACAGTGACATCTGAGACTCTTAAGCCTAGTGTAAAGAAACTCATGGAAGAGGAAATGTTCATTGATCAGGAAACTGGTAATGCTGAAGTAATATCAAAGGAATCCAGATCAGGGCATGAAGACACCCTGAAGATAGATACCAAAAGGAAAAAGAAATCTCGCAAGAAAAGCTGTGATATGGATACCAATGATTTAAATTTAGATATAAACTTGAAATCAGATCTCTCAAATAGTCAGCATTCTAGGCAACAGTCTAAAAATGATCTTGATTTGGATAAGGTATTGGAAGATTTGAGTCGTCTGAAAAGTGCTTTTTCTGTTATGCATGACCGTGAAGGCGAAGCTGATGATGAACAATCAAACCAGAAGCGTGTTATTGCTGAAAACAAAGCCAGGGATGCAATCCTTGAATTTGTGAATCAGATGATATTTAATGGAAATGATCTGGAGGAAGCAAGAAAATTCCTTTGCTCCCATGAACTCATGGATGTCCTTCAGATTCTAAGTTCAGATAAGGAATTGTTTCTGAGACTTCTGCAAGATCCAAAGTCTCTTTTATTAAAATATGTTCAAGAGTTTATCAATGCTCAGGGATCAGATGACAAAGAACACAGATCTGTTATTGGCTCCAACTTGTCTGAATGTGAGCCTGGTAATCTGAGACAAACTACAGAGACTGTTAACCACAAGCAACGCAACTTTTTCAGGAAAATGGTGAAGTCTCGAACAAAAAATCAAATAAGTGGAAATGAGAATACTGAGTCTTCTAATAGAATTGTTATTCTGAAACCTGGATCAATTGGCATGCGAAATTCTGAAGCTGAAATTAATCTTTCCCATTCCTTACATTCTTATGAAGGTCCTTCTGTGAGAGTTGGTTCACATTTTTCTCTTACAGAGATTAAAAAGAAATTAAAACATGCCATGGGAAAAGAGAGGGATAGAAACCCTGAAAGGATTGCAGAAAAGGTCCCTGCTGAATGTCAACGAAAGGGGAAGGGGAAAGGCAGCAAAGTCATTGGTAAAGACAATGTCGGAATGAAGTCTCCTAATAAGGACCATTTTTTCATTGAAAAAATTGCAAAACCTACATTCATGGAGAGGAAAGTAGGCATGAATGGTACATTGAAAGACTCCGAAGTGATAGTGGAACATGAAAATGGTAGTTATCCCAAACAAAAGGTTTCTAACAAGTATAATGAGGCTAAGAAACATACGAGTGAGATGCTGGGAAGTGAAGATGAAAACTTGGATCTTTCATGTAGGAAAGTTTCCAAATCCCTAGGGAGAATTCTATCTCTTCCTGATTACAACTTGTCTCCCCTTGGTAGTCCTGGACGAGACTGGGAGCATCGATTTGTGACTGCACATACAAGATTCAATGGTTCCAAAAAAAATTGGGAGGCTAATGAGGATATATCATCTCCCAAACAAACTACCTTTATGGGTCATCTGGATCAGGCGACTCATAGCACAGAGAAGCAGTCGAGTATTTGTGATGATTGCTCTAATAATAAGGTACAAGAAATTAAATCAGAGCTGAATTTCTCAAGTGACCTTATTCATGATGATAAAGCAGAAGCAACGAGTTATCATGTTAGAGATGAGATAGTTGCTGAAGGTATTATGTTCAAACTATATGATTCGAGTGATAGATAATGCAATATTCCTTTATGCCTGCATTTTTTATTTTCTGCTATTTAGCCTTTCATAATTTTTGTGCAGGTAATGTAGAATCTGTTAAAGAGAAAACTGCTTTGGATTCTTCCTCTGAAACAGTAGGTTTGATTGAAGAAAAAGACCAAAATTGTGATATGTCTGAATTGTCTGATGGGGCAAGACATTCTCAATGTTTAAGTCAGGTTATGTATTTTATTGTTTCTTACAGTATGTCATCAAAGTACTGTTTCTTATTCTTTTATGCTGATTGGAAATGCTTGTACTCATTTCTTTTATGTGGATCAATGATTTTTTCGAAAGTTTTGATTATTATGCTGAAAGTGTGGTCAAAATGAGTGATAAATTAATTTCTTTGAAGCTCCTGTCATTTTATGGCTTTTCTTTGGTGGAATGGTATATTTAAATTAAATATTCTTTTACAGGATTTCTTAGATGAAAACCAATCACCATCTTCTCCTCAGTCATCCCCTTCTCATTCCTCCATCTTTAAGAAAATTGAAGAGCTAGAAAGTGGTGCAGATGTTTCTGGGCGACCAAGTCCTGTATCTGTTCTTGATAAACCATTCCCTGAGGATGACATCGGTCTGGGAAACACTGGATCCCATCTTGGTACGTAATGCATTAAAACCATGACGGGCCTTTCGGAAAATTTCTTGTTTAATATATATATATATATATGAAAAAAAAAATAGAACTTTAGAAACAAATTGTTTCCTTAGTTTTACTTGTTAAGCATAACTTGAAAGCAGAACACTGGTTGCCAAGGTTCTTTAAATAATGCATCATTCTGAACATGTTCTGGAATTAGCTTCAAGGGTTTGCTTGTTCACATATTATTGTTGTTTGCTTATCTCTGTGAATGAAAAAGTTTTCAGGGCTGCATATCTTTTTATTGATGCTATTGCATTTAAGATGACGTGATATTCATTCATGATTTTCAGTTAAAAATCAAATACAACCACTACAAATTCAATTTGAAGAACAAGAATCTTCACATATGGATCAAATTCATAGAGAAAAACAAGGCTTTGAAGAAAAGCAGTTGATATTTGACTACATTGAAGCTGTCTTGCAAGCCTCTGGCTTCGGTAGAGATCAATTGTGGATTAAGTGCATTTCCACCGATCAGATACTGGATCCATCATTGAATGATCAGGTAGAGTTCTTCTCAAACCAGCTTTGTCTTGACAAAAATCTTCTATTCGACTGTGTCAATGACATTCTCATGGAGGTTTGCCGGTACTACTTTGGGGTCTCAACTTGTGTATCATTTGTTAAAACTAGCAAAATAAGACCAACCCCAACTATGGAAAGAATTATCCTTGAAGCCTGTGAAGGAGTGTGCTGGAATTTGCTTCCTTTACCCCCGCCACATACTTTGGACCAAATTGTTAGACGAGACATGGCAAGAAGTAGGACATGGATGGATCTTGGATTTGATGCTGAAATAGTTGGTTTTGAAATGGGTGAAGCCATTCTTGCAGAACTTATGGAAGACACAATATTAAGTTGTGTAAGTGAAAGTCCTGCAAGTACATGTTCTCAGATTCAGTCTGATTTTATAGACAAGGACAACAGCAATGACAAGTGAAAAACAGCTGTGTTTGTTCTCACCAAAATTTCGTCGGAAAGATACTGGAAACTACTGGTCTTGTTCGGAGAATCTCTGACAGCGTTTCTCTTTGTTGTATATCTGACTTCTCTGATATTGGATAGGAAAATCTGATTCCGGATGAGGATTATCAGATAGATACCTTGTGTTGCAAGTATACAGAAACCCAATAGCAATGCTTCCTGCAAAATTACAGCAAGGCTTGTCTTCCATAAGTTAACAATCACAAAGTAACATTTTAAAAACAAAAAATCAGTGTGTTTTTCATTTAAGCTTGTAAGCGACAGAGGTGTTTAATTGTAGATTTTGTAGAGTTTGATTTGCAGATGGATCACATTAGTTGGTGTGTTGTATATCCTTTTTTTGTTACCCTATACTTTGTAAAATAGTACAACTACAAGTTTGGAAGAAATAAATTCTTAGTTCAGCTTGATGCAATTTCCAAGTGAAGAAAAACAAAAAGATATGGAACTTAGTTCAATGTTTTAAGAACTGGATCGGACGGTTCGACCGGTAGAATTGGTAACCATTTAAGTTTCTGGTTTGGTTCTTATTAAAAACTCAGATTTTGGTTATGTTTGTGCAATTGGAAAACTACAGATTTTGGTTCAAAGGATATTTTATTTAGCAAGAGAGCTGATACATTACTGATGGAAGATTGGTATTTTGTAATTGGGTGGTTATTGGAATTGAGATTTTGTAAATGGGTGAGAATTGGAATTGGAAATTTGTAAATGGGTGGAAATTTGTTTTTGTTGTAAGAGAATATTTTATTCAATAAAAATATATATTTGATATTTTTTTTTCCTTTTGTGAAATATATTAGATCATGTCGTCTTGATAATAGTAGGTAAAGTTGTGTTTATTTGTTGTTAGTTACTTTGTTCATATTAGTTTCCTTCACGTGGTCTGCTTTCTTTGTGTATATAATGAGGACGTAATAAGAGCAAGGTGTGAAGTTTTGGCAAAGTTTATGTTCTTAATCTCCCACCAAATGCTATTGAATATTGATAGTTAAGAAAAGCATTATTAGGTGATAGTATAAGTACTAATAAGCTAGGGAAGAAACAAAGTGATAAATATGAAATTAGATAAATAATTCTAATAAAACCAATGTTGTAATAATCGAACCGGACTGGATAGTCCGACCGGTCCAACCGTCAACCGAATACAAAGGCGAGTCGGTTGGACTAAAAAAAATCGTTTTTCTAGTTGAATCGGATTTAACCGGGGTCCAACCGGTCCAATTTTATTTTTTTTAAAAATATATATATAATTGAAAAATAAAAATAAAAAATAACATAAAAAAAGAAATTAGAGAAATCTTGAAAATTAAAATTTAAAAGTCATGATTATCAAGAATTTCATATTTGGTTTGATTAAGTTCTTTTAGAGTTTGAAAAGTCTTAAAAATTAAAACTTTGAGAAGTCATTTAATTTAAAACTTCAAAATTATATATATTGAAACCTAAAATTTGAGTGATGTCATTTTATATATTAATAATAATAATTATTTATTATTTATTGCGTCATCTGGTTCGACCGACGGTTCGACTGGTTAAACCGATTAAACCATGAATCGAACACTTGTCCGAGTTTTTCTCCAGTTCGATTCTTACAACATTGAGTAAAACATCACATATAATAAATATCTAGAAAAAAAATAAAAAAGCAACCAAAGTGACGACTAATTTATTTGAATACTAGCGTGTGACCCGTGCTTTGCACGGGATGCATTTATAGATGTTCATATAAAAATTGTCATATCAATATTAATATTCAATATCAATATCAATATCAATACTATATACAAAAGAAGTTAAGTTTTATTATATAAATAAATAATATCATTATAAAATATTAAATTTATTATGAAAACATTTTTTAAAGAAGGAAATGAGATTTAAAAAAAATATTGATGTATTTTTTATTCAAATGGATATTTTGAGCATTTTACATTATTACCTCTCTTTTCTTATTATTTTTCAGCCAACCAACAAAATCATTACGGAGGTAATATTTCTCTTTTTCTTTTCGTTGCTAACCAAACGTGATAATGACATTCACATTCTCATTCTCATTCATTTAAAATTCTTTTTGGTAACCAAATGGGCCATGCATGTAACTCTGTGTATGAAAAACCTCTTGTTTATATGTTGTAATACCCGGAAATTTTCCAATCAACGTTAAGGTCCTAATTTAATTTTTTATTTTAATTTAGAAGAAAAAGGAGAAAAATTTTAAAACAAATGAAATTTTATTTGGGCAAATTAGGACCCAACGGGAAATATTGGGTGTAAGTCTATTGACCCCAAAGTTAATTTTAATAATAAATAATAATATATATAATATATTTGTATATATATATATATATATATATACAATTGATTTTTTTTTAAAAAATATATATATATATGTATAGGCGGAGGGGGGGGGGGGGTCACACACGTGACCCCCTTGTAATTAAAATTTGTCCCCAATTCTTTTGCCCAAGGAGAGCAAAACCGAGGTGTGAAGCAGAAAAAAAAAGAGTGAGATTGAGGACCACACACACACACACGACGCGAGGCTTCGGTGGGAAGAAGAGGAAGACGACCGTGACGCGCGGGAAGAAAGGGAGGTCGACGTCGCCGTTTCGCCGGGACCGGAGCCATCGACGGCGGCTCCGACGCCGGAGGAAGGCGGTCTTCACGGAGGAGAGAGAAAGAGTAAGGAGAAGTGACGGGAATAGTGTTTTTCGCCGGAAAAGTCGCCGGAATCCGCCGTTTTGAAGCCGGGGAAGGTGACCGGGAGTTCTTTCTACCCCATTCCATCATCCTATCCGATTGAATCGAGGTAAAAAGTCCCGAATCCCTCAAAACCCAAATTTATCTATTTTAGGGATTTTTGAAAAATTCCTAATTGGTATGAATAAATTATTTTGGGTCCTAATTTGAAGCTATTGGGTTGCTTAGAAGTATTTGGGAGTATATTTGTTGGAAAATTGATGACGGAAGTTGCTCAACTTGAAAACCATAGGACAATGGAATTTAAAGTGAGACAAAGTGTAGTATAAATTGAGTTGGGATTGATTGGTGTGTTGGATTGGTGTTATAGAATGGTAGGGATTGTGGAATATGCGAGGGATTAACGCCCGAATAATTCCGTCTCAACCGGAAACCAATTTGGTATTAAAAGAGACACTTTTCAATCCAATTTAGAATATGGAGCTAAGATATTAGCTAGGAATTTAGATTAGATCGTGGTGGATGCTTGGGATTGATTTAAATAGTGAAATGCTTTTATTAGGTGGATTATCAAATTTTAAAGGATATCCGGCCACATATGTTGTATGTGGATATGAGTTGAAGGGTTGGTTGTGAAAGGTCACATACGAACACTTGTAGGTGAAAATGAGTATTCAAAGAAAGGGACAAAGAGATGAGATTAAGTGTGAGACACTTGGAAACAATATTAAAGAGAGGAAAAAGGGTTAAGACCAAGGACTTGGTTCTTGGCAAAGTTAATGAATTAATTTGACATGAGCATAGCATATGCATACAATTTGCATATAATAAAGATGATAATGACGTAAATATATTTGTTAGGTAACCACGAGTCGTCTGGAGCAGGAGTGACTCCAGGACAAGAAACAGGAAGCCGTTCAGGTGAGGGGTTTCCCATCCTTGCCCTACAGGGTTGAATGAGGATGTGAATACGTGGTTTGCTTACTTGCTTGTTTGTAAGACTTGTTAGGTAATAACATGCTATTGTTGTTCCTAAACTGTTAATTGTGAAAATATTTGTATATATGTGATTGATTTAAGTTGAAGTGGTACTGGAGGGTATCCATGTGATGACATGGGATACGCCAACAGTACAAGTAAAAAGGGGTAGGATATTGATTTCGTACAATTTTTGGTTTGTCCCAATAATTAGAAACCCACTAAGGAAATGAAACTGACTTCTTATTACACGTCGACGTGATTTGTGGTAAATGAACTTAGGAAATACCTTAGAGCTAGGTTATCATCTAATCAGGGGTTGGGTACTAAACAAAGAGTAGAAAATCTCATAATTGATTAGAAATTCTTAGTGGAGTTCACTCTGCTGGGGTAAAAACACTTTAGAATAGAAATGGGTAGTCCGCGTTGCAAACCCCACTGAAAGTAAGAGAGTGAAATATGACGTCAGACATTTGCCCGTTGTGGCTATGGCCCTAGCCTGGCACTAGGGTGGTACATTACATATTCATGGTTGCCCGTTGTGGCTATGGCCCTAGCCTGGCACTAGGGTGGTGCATTACAAATTCATGGTTGCCCGTTGTGGCTATTGCCCTAGCTTGGCACTAGGGTGGTGCATAGCATTTGATAGACTTGCCCGTTGTGGCTATTGCCCTAGCCTGGCACTAGAGTGGTGCATTTCATATTCATGGTTGCCCGTTGTGGCTATTGCCCTAGCCTGGCACTAGGGTGGTGCATAGCATTTGAAAGACTTGCCTGTTGAGGCCATTGCTCTAGCGTGGCACTAGAGTCGAATGTATGATTTATAGTTTTTAATATAAAATGCTTCATATTATTGGTTACTTATAAGTAGCATGATTGAGGAGTATGATTCCTAAGTTTATCTGTGACGTAACGTTATATTAATGTTTGCCTGATCATTATATAACATATGATAAACTGGAATTTCGTGCGCTTGTGGTTGTGAGTGGTTCCCTTTCCCCAGCTGTAGTGGTACCCGCCGCTACGCCGAGGATGGGAAGCTTCTCACTGAGTCTGTTGGACTCACACCCTCTGTTTAAATGTTTCAGATACAGGAATCGGGCAGGCTTCGACGTCCGGACAGTGATACGGACATCTATCCACTTGCACCGCATTCGTTCGCGTGGGTGGACATCTTTTGATTATTTAGCCTTCATTATTTTGAGTTGTATATATTCTAAAGTTGTAAAGGCGACGTAAATATTTACAGCTTTTGAATTATGCTATATCTAGACATGTCGGCTTCACATGTGCTTACTGATAGGATTCTGGGTGTTGGAAAAGTCTTGATATACTTACATATATATTTATATATCTGCGTATGTGAATAGGATAGGTCACACATGATGGTGTGTGATCAATATGTATATGCTATATATATATGTGTGACTTGGTATATGATGGATGAAAAATATAAATACCTGCATGTGAATAGGATAGATTACACGTATTGAGGCGTGTAATCACTATGTATACTTAACTGTGAGTGTGGGTGTACATGCGTGAATATGACAGGTTATATACATTGTGTGTGAATAGGATAGATCATTCCCTTGGGGTTTGATCACTATGTATATATATATTTACGTGTGATTGCCCTGAGTTTATGGGTGTATATATATACATGAAATGGGCTGAAGCGGCATTGAGCGCCGTGGATTGCAGGTTATTTAGACCACCAATGATGGTGCGGCCACTATATACACTATGTGAATACTGAATGTTGATTGTATATAAGGGTAGATAATTTATGATTATTGATAAGGCTTACGAGTTTAGAGGATAAATTCTATTCCCGTGTCGGTCACGGATCCCTGTAATTGGGGTCGTGACATATGTCTACTAAAAATTTAAACATAATATTTCTATATTACAGAAAATAAAACCATAACATCAACATAAATAATTAGTTCTAATAAAAAGTTTATAAACATATTGAATTCAAATATTAAAAAAAAAAAGGCCAAAAGTGTCTTTTAGATTCCCTCTGTCAATTCATATATAATCATAAAAATTGCATGGCGTTCGGGTTAAGTAGAAAATTTTGGCTCTGATCACTAAAAAAGTATAACTTTGGCATATTGGTAAGCACTTGATTCAACAATTGGTATTAGAGCAAATGTCATGGGTTTTTTTTCTAGCAGGGCATAGCTAAGGGGGGAATTGTTGGTCAAGATGTGGTAGCAATTGTCCCATGATAAAGCTCCGCGTAAAGACCAAGTGATAGTTCAACTACATTACGCCAGGGCAAGGCTAAGTTAAGTAGAAAGAATTATAACTTAACTAACAACTTTAGATTTTTGCATTGTGGTAAGCGCTCAATCTAAAAGTATTCAATTTATCATTTATGAAAAGAAAAACATTGAAATCATAACCCAACTGAACCCGATTGATCTCGTCCTAATTATCTGACATAATCTGATACATCAGGTTAGTTGGGGTTAAGTGAGCGAGTTAGATTTTAAAAAATTAAACTTGATCCTAATTACTCTATTTGACTAATTCACCCGAATACGATTAATGCTCACCTCTATGTCCTTCATGACATATATATGTTCCAGAAATCAAATATCAAATATAAATTTAAAAATCAATCTCTTTCACTTAGTGAAAACTATTAGCATCAACATTAATTTAATTTTGTCTACATTGACAAAAATTAAAATTTGAATTTAAATTTAATCAAATAAAGATTCTTAAAAATTATAATTCACTGTAACTTTTATTTACTATATGTATTTTATTGATTTTTAGTGATTTCATATATTATAATTCAAATATAAAATTATCAAAAAATTCTAAACCTGCAACCTTGTTTTCATTCACAATTTCACTCTCGACTATTTTTCTATTATAAATTTAAACTCCGTTAATATTTTTTTACTCCATTACCAGTTGCTTCAAGTGTCACATGCACTATTATAGGCGTAGCTTTAGAATGTTGAAGAAGCTACCATCCCGCCATTCGCATAAGCTCATGTTTGTTACTCTTTGTCTTGCGATCATATATAATAGATGCAGTTTCATCACCGATCGTTCGTAACAAATATCGTATATATTACTCATAAATCTTACCGCTATTAAAGGTTATAGAAGCTACTATCATGTCAAATATTCATTATATTTAATTTTTTTGTAAAAAATTAATTTAGAAATAGTAATGCAAAATATGACAATTAATCTAGACCCGAAAAAGATGTTTATTTTAATAATACATTAAATATGTTCCACAGTGAAATAATAATGCAATATCTCGGTGCAAATAGACCACATTATTTTTAGAATTACGTTTTCAAACATTCATTATATCTATTATAATTTATATACTAAATTTAATTACGTTTTCAAAATAGGATTTTGTAACATGTATTTGACTTTTATCTATTATTATTAATTAATGATTATTCCTTCTTTCATGGCTACTGATTGGATTTTATAATCACGGAGATTTAGCATATTAATATATAATAAATCAAATTATTAATTTATTAAAATCGTATGATTTATGTAAAGTACATGATTTAGACCTAGGAGATTTGACATTATAATTAAATAAAAATATTGAACATTTAGAAACATAATTCAAAATACGTGTATATATTCGTATTATTAAATATATCTTGACAATCACAATTTGCATCATTAATAAATATAATCATTAATATGTGGCCTGAAATATAACATGCAATGTTTAATAATAATATATTTCTATTTATGCAAAATATGATTCACAATCAATTAATGATACGAATATACCACAATGGTTTTGCAACATTTTTATAAAAAAACTATTTTTAAATCCCTGAAAAAAATAGTAAAATTAAGTTGTAAAATTATTGCGTTAGTCTAAACCAAGAAAAAATAATATTAAAAAATCTCAACTATATCTTCAATAATCAATGTACAATGTGCATTATCAAATCAGTTTTTTTTTTCCATGAATTGGTTGAAGATTCAATTAGAATTCCATGAATTGAGGGATATTTATTTGTCTTGATAAGATCCTTCAGTTATCCTAATTCTTAGCAAATCAAATCAATTTTTTTTTCTTTTGGTTTGAAATTAATTTCCAGGTAAATGTCCAATTGGATTCCAACTTGGCGGTGATTAGGATCCACGTGTGAGAGGTGTAAAGGCTGTCAAAGTCTATGTGGCAAGTGAAGGCTTCTTGCCTCTTCTTTTTATATATTAGAATAGATAACTTTTAAAAAAAATTATATATCAAACTAAAATATCAAAAATCTTATTTTCTAATCTACTACACCTCCAAAAACACCAAAAAAAAATAATTATTATTTATTAGACGAGGTTCATCATATATATATATATATGTAAGGGGGCCTTTGCCCATATATATATATACATAGCCCCACTTGTCAGGACCTTTGCGCCAATGTGGGGCGAAGGTCCAATAAATAATTTTTTTTTTTTTTTTGGAGATGTAATAGATTAGAAAATAAGACTTTTGAGATATACTTTTTAAAAAAATTATATTTAAATAAATTAGCCCAAAGTGACTTATGGGCTGATTGCTGTTTTTAAAATTAAAAGAACAAAAAAATATTTTTGGCAATTTGTTTTTTTATTGATAGTTCTTTTTTTTTTTGGTAAAGATTTTATTGATAGTTCTTAAAAACCATATATCTATATTAATATGGTCATTGGGGTCACAAAATAGCCATATTTTCTAATTAAAAAAAATAAAAAAATTTGATTGGAGGAAAGATAAGTGAGGAAGTTGAGATATATAAAAATATAATAGAAGGTAGTGGGAGAGAGAAAACATATATGATGGTAGTTACTAAAAAAGTGGGAAAGTAAATAACTTCCCATCATTTAATTCTAATTAATTATGATAATAATTCTAATTTAAAATTTTAAAAACTATGAAATATATTATTTTAAAATATAATAATTATATTTTAAAAAATTAATGATAGATTGCATGCACGAAGGTGCATGCGAAGCCTCTAGTCTATATTAATATGGCTGTGACCCCTTCCGGTTATTGGGGTCACAAAATAGCCATATTTTCTAATTAAAAAAAAAACAAAAAAAATTTGATTGGAGGAAAGGTAAGTGAGGAAGTTGAGATATATAAAAATATAATGGAAGGTAGTGGGAGAGAGAAAACATATACGATGGTAGTTACTAAAAAAGTGGGAAAGTAAATAACTTCCCATCATTTAATTCTAATTAATTATGATAATAATTCTAATTTAAAATTTTAAAAACTATGAAATATATTATTTTAAAATATAATAATTATATTTTAAAAAATTAATGATAGATTGCATAAGGTGCATGCGAAGCCTCTAGTCTATATATATGGCTTTGGACCCTTCTGGTCATTGGAGTCACAAAATAATTATATTTGATAATTAAAAAATATGGAATAAAACATGATTGAAGGATATATGAGAAAAAAAGGAGATCATGGGTAAGGTAGTTAATAAAAGTGGTGAGAGAAAAGTTAGAAATATAAGTAGTTATTGAATTATTTATTAATAATAAAAATATTTTTATACTAAATTAAAAAAAAAGATTGCATACACCTTAGTGCATGCGAAGCCTCTAGTGTATATATATATTGTTGAGTTTAAAAAGAAAAAAAACCAAAATAAGTAAAACTGGTTGTGTTATAAACAATATATACACCATCAATGTAGAAGGGAGAAGAAGAATCATCACAGTATCAAAAAAAGTATTATAAGATAAATCAACTTTTGGAGTATCACTAACTCTTGTATACCATCTATAGGGTTAAAAGGATAATTTCAATGAGTTACAAAAGTAAGCATGATACATAATTCCTAATCAATATTCAATAGTATAATTCGTACTCAATTTGAGGTTATGGGATTGGCCATTCATTTGAAGATTTTGGGAGTGGAATGGTCATCCATAATATTTACAACACTCCTCTCTTTGTATGTCAAAAATTGTGGCTCATTAAAATCTTTCTAAAAAAAATCAGGTGAGACCAAAATCTAATGAAGGAAAAAGAATAGACAATTATAATTATATTCTCATTATAAGCTGGCTCATCAAAAACCTTTAGCAAGAAAATTTAGTGGGACAAAACCATGACAGAGGAAAAAAGAGTACAACGTGTATCTCCTCCTTATTGTAGCATTATTGAAGGTCTTTTAATCGGTGTATTTCAGTTTTGTAAACCAGCTTCTCAAGAGTTGTGGTTGGTAATACCTTAGTGGAAAAATCTACTAGATTATCACTTGGACGAATTTGTTGAACATCAATCTCACCATCTTTATGAAGATCATGAGTAAAGAAGAACTTTGGTGAAATGTGCTCAATCCTGTCTCTTTCGATGTATCATTTTAGTTGGGTTGTGCAAGCAGTATTTTCTTCATACGAAGTTGTTGGGACCTTTTCATTGAGTGATAAACCACATGATTCAGTCATGGATCTCAACCATGCACATTCGCAACTAGTTTCATGAATTGCAAGTAACTCTGCATGATTTGATGAAGTAGCTGCTATAGTTTGTTTTGTAAAGTGTCAAGATATAGCAGTATCACGAAATGAAAACAAGAAGGCAGTTCGATATCGACCTCTATGAAGATATTTGATTCACTTAAATAAAATAATCTTATGTCAAGTATCTCTCAGAAATATCTGAAAATATGTTTAACTTCATTATTCCAATGCCTTTTTAACTAGAGTATAACCAAATCTTGCTAATAAACTTATAAAAAGTGTTGAAATCAATCAAACATACTCGTAATAGTCATAATTTAACCCGAATAATAACAATTACTAAAAAACCAGAGATTTATCACAAATAACGCAATAAAATCACAATAAAGCCACTAAATGCATATTGTCCCACTTATACAAATAATAATGACGTTAAATCATATATTATTATTATTATTATTAATCATTAATTTATTATATTAAATAGCACCATTTATTATGTAACAAACAGACGTCATCACCCTTCTATGAAGAACGAACACTCTAAAGTCTAAGCATGTCGGCGTGTCGGACGCGTGTTAGTGTCTGACACGACATTGACTTCACCTGTCCGACATGTGTCCGTACATGTCCAATTTAAAAATATTTTTTCTCGCCTCGGACACGTGTCGGACATGGTTCAGACACAACAAAATAATTTTTTTTCTAAAAGAAAGGAGGTAAAATGTGCGAGGTTCATCATTTTTTGAGTTTTGACATTTCCCTCCCATTTGCTAAAAGAAAACATGTGTTTCATCTCCTATACTCATTTTCTTTTCTTTTTTGTACGTGTCTTCGACCTTGCCTTTTTCATCCACTCTTTCATCTTATTTAACTCTCTTCTTTTCTTTAACTCACTTCTTCTTTCACATCCCTTCATTCTTTCTAAAATTATATTATTCTTCAAGTTCATTGGAATTACAATATATATGCCTTGTCGTGTCCTATAATTTTAAAAATTTGGTGTCTTTGTCGTGTCCCGTGTCCGTTTCATTATCTGTGCTTCATAGTCACACATCCAGAAAAGGTCATGGCGGAGTTGAATGCACTGAGGTGACCTTGCGAGTCGATCATCTCCGAATAGGGTTCGATCGCGAATGGCGTTTGAAAACCCCCAGGGGCGTGGTAGTCCATGATGTGTTGTGTAAACGGGTGTAAATACCCAATTTTGTTCGGACTTGGTCCCGAAATCAAAAGCCTAGGCAAAGACACCAGCTTGCCAATTGACGTTGCGACTCGACGTAACCCTCTGACATTGAGCATCATGTAAGGACTTAGTTTATTTATTAGTCTTCTTCGGCAAATAAAAAAAAAAGTTCTCTTTTAAAACACCCAAACAACATTGTACGAAGAAGCCCACCAAATCATCCATGTTTAACAAGTTTTAAATTTTTAATAGTCACCTCATGTTATTAACTACCTAGGAGAAAGATTATGACAGATATGTCAGAGAATGGTGCCATATCATTGTATCACATTACCGTTAAACAAAAAATTGACCGATGGACTATAACGGATAGACTAATATGAAACACGATGAAAACGCACAAGACCAATGTAAAACAAATAAATCATTTATGACCATTTTAAAATCTACTCCATATTTTTGGAATCAATGTAAAAATTCACCCCATACTTTCAAGACCAATGTGAGTATTTGACGTACTCGAATCGATGAGACCAATTCTCTTATAGTATATAGATGCCTTCATACATTTTGCAAGTGAACGCTTTTCATACAGTCATCTACTACCTCTTTACAAATTAAACATTCAAGGCTGTGATTAGCAAAAAAAAAATATTTGAATGAAAGTGCAATAGCATCAAGATATTGTTGAAAGAAAAACTTTATACATCTTGATTCCTCATTGATTTATCTGCATGAAGAACATCCTCAATCCAAGCAACAATGTTGAATGCTAGGCCTTCTAATACTCTTGAATAGCTCTCCAGTATTGCTTTCCCCACATCCTGGTCAAAATAACTTCCATTATTAGTACATAAGTGATAAGTATGATTTTATTAGTACATTTCTTGGGTCAAGACACTTTTGGATACAGAAGTATGATTTTGTTCCAAATTCACTATTTTAGAGTCATTAAAAATGAATCTACACAATTTCTCAAGAATCAAATTTTCTACAGAATTGAAACAAGATCAAACTCTCAAGTCCTGAAGTGCCATAAAAAATGTATATAGTATGAAGTTGATAGTGTTCCGAGCACTAAAAGGGTTTTTGTCGAAAATGAAAGACCATGTCATAACTTTCTGCTTTTTTTCTCAGTAATGTTTATGAATGACAAAAGTACGTTTTATGTCCCCAAATTTTACACCAATTTTCAATTTCGTCCCTATACATTTTTTGCCCTTAATTTTGTCCCAAAAGTTTCAAATTGCTATTGATTTCGTCCCCAAATTTACGAATTTCGTCCAATCTAAAATCGTCCAAATTACTAACTACAAATGATTGATATAAGATATGACATCACACATATATAATATTAATGCTAATTAATTACTTAAAACGACGTCATTTTTCAAATTCTCCTTCTTAATAGGAAGAAGCGACGTTGTTTTAAATAATGAGAAATGACACCGTTTTGTGTGATTTGTTAGCATTAATATTATATGTGTGATGTCATGTCATCGTTTGCAATTTGAAACTTCTGGGACAAAATTGACCGTAAAAGAAGTTTCGGTACGATATTAAAAATGGTGTAATGTTAGTAGACATAAAAGGTACTTTTGCCCTTTTCGATCCGAAAACTTACCCGGTTGTACTGAATCTTGCATGTGTCCAAGGAAGTTTGTGAAAGTTCAGGATATCTTTGCTTCAAGCAAAACAACAAAGTCTCGGCTCTCTCGGCTAAGATATAGTTCTTGTTGCTTCTGTCAGTTTCAGCCATGAGGTCCTTCACTTTGTTCCATGATGATTTTGAATGGCTCACACAAGCTTTTCGTCTCCATGTGTACATGGAAGCTTCAACTCTGTCTACTAGCTCAAGAGCTTCATGTTCAGAACTTATGTTTAGGCATTCCAAAAGATGGTCAGGTGAGAATTTGTCTGCGCTATGCATGTAGCGGTAAATTGAATCTCCTAGACTTGTTCTTCCACTCTGGACAGATTTGTTTTGAAACACTAAAGAAGTCAGATAAAAATTATTGTAATCTTCTAACAAAATGTGTCAAAACCTTAAAGTTAGCCATGGACTTGTAATTATTAGCTTAAGCTTTTGAATTGAACCATTCACAAATATGTAGTATCAGAGCTTCTATGAACAAGTGGTAAAGCTTCTAGGTTGAAGTGATAAGCACACATTATTGAATACCTTAATAGAATTAGATGTTAGTATGAAGCATTGACACGGGACATGAGGACACGCCAAATTCTTAAAATCACAGGACACGACACGGTATATTATATAGAAATATATATTGTAATTCTAATGAACTAGAAGAATAATAAAATTTTAGAAAGAATGAAGGAATGTGAAGGAAGAAGTGAGTCGAAGAAAGGAAGAGAGTTGAATAAGATGAAAGAGTGGATGAGAAGGGCGAGGTCGAAGATACATACAAGAGAGAAGAGAGAATGAGTACAAGAAATGAAACACACGTTTTCTTTTAACAAATGGGAGGGAAATGTCCAAACTCTAAAAACGATGAAACCTCGCACATTTTATCTTTTTTTCTAGAAAAAAATTTATACCAAACTGTTCTCTTAGAGGCTAAGATGCAATTGTTGGCTTCTTCCATAAGAAAGCTACTAAAATTTTAAGACCAAATCATAAGCAATTGACTTTATGAGATTAAATTAAATGGAATAACAGCAGGAAATCATGCAAACTCACTTTGCTTGGAATTTAGACCTAGACTTTCAGAAACAGAAATGATCTCTAATCAACAAATCACCAATGATTTACTAACCTTGGGAAGACTGGCCATATATGACTCTGGGATATCCATCTCAGCAAGAATATTGCTATTTATAGCCATAGCTGCTTTATGAATTTGATTAGCACAATCCCGTTTCGTTCTCAAATGCTTCCTCGACTTGTCAGAGAGGCCACCAGAGTGAACGCAAGGAACCGGCAACCACCACTTCTCATCTTTCCTCTGAACAATCTTTCGAAATGAGCTTGCGCGTGAACGCATAGAGTTATCTGATATGCTTCCTTGTTCTGCATACCAAAATTCAGTATCCTGGAAACTATCTAGAATTTCCTGTAGCAAAGGTCGATTTTGATAAGTCACACGAAGGAAATATTGTTATGTACAAGAAGCAGTTTAAGGTTTATGTTTAAATTGTTTGTGTTCATCTTTTCTTCTCTATTTTCCGCATTCTCATTTTTTGTGTGATCTGTGAGGTTTGTTGGGAGACACTCTAAATCCTAACAGTTTACTTACTATAAGCATTGTGTCCAGCTTCTGCAGAGCTGGGAGATTAATATAGATATCCGATCTCGGTCTGCTTGTCATCATCTGAAAGACATTATCACCAAGTCATTCATATCAGATACAAATAGAGATGCCCAAAAGCTCCATTATTAAACCTTATAGATAGGTTTTTATCGAAATTTCACCTCTACTATTGTGCCGTCTTCCAAATATTGTGCTGTTGGGGCAAATTCTACTATGTAATCACACACAGATAAAAGACAATTCATTTCCCTTTTCCACATAGCCTTCTTCTCAGGCTTCAGAGGTTCCAACTTCAAATTTTGTCCAAAAACAGTTGCTGCAGAAGAATTCCCAGTCCAAATATGTTTAATTACACTGCCATTTACAATCAGCTTTTGTTTATGTCCTCAAAAGATGCATTCCCTAAATTGAGTCCCTAGAGTTTTATGTTTGACTCCAAAAACTCTTAAAATCTATAAACATTACCCTATCATGAGTTTTGCAAACTATCAATATAGTCCATGGAACATGCATCTTTCAGAGGCCCAACTAAGAGTTTACTCTAAAATTTAACATAAAATGAACGAAAAGATTTCGCCCGGATTGTGTTGTTGCTACCATAAAAGAATTACCATAAAGGTTGGTAATAGCATTTGAGATTGTAACAGCAGTGCAGACACCTTTCCCACCACCAGACATGTCTTCCCCCAGCAGAAGTTTTGCGAATTTTTCCTTCATCGTTTCAAGCTCTGCTAATTTCCACATAATTAAGCGAAATTACTACCCATTTCAACAAAAAGGGCAAAAAATTAACAAATAACAGCATAACCTCTCAAACCAACCTGATTCTAAGAGATCCCGGTCCTCGAGTCCATCATCCAACGAATGCCGGTGCGCCTTCATTCCTCCTAGCCTTGTGAGAAGAGCTTGATTAGCACCCGGTTTTGCGGTCAGCCATCGGGAAGGCGAAGGTTCACTAGCAGAACTATTGTCATCTATAGGCTCTGAGAAGTCCGAATTAGTCCGGCAGTACGCGAAAGAGTCACCACTCAGTGTGGAGTACCCTGGTGTTCCAGCTGCTGATTGATCATTCTGATCCACTGAAGGTGAAGGCTGATACCCAACATCATAGATTTCATCAAAATTACATGAATTGTCCATCTTAGCTCAAGATTCTATGGTCAAATTCCTCAAAACCTGCAAATAATCATGAAATTGGTTTAATCCCAATTTGGAATTTAGACCTCTAGGGTTCACAATTCAACAACTTAATGATCCACCTTGAGACATACAAATTTGGGGGAACTTTGACATATATATATATACACACACACACAGGTCATATTGAAATTAACTACCTAAATCTAAAAGAAATGAGAAAAAGTAGAGAACTTGAAATTTTCTTGTCTTGTGGAAACACAAAAGCAAAAAGCTCCCAAATAAAGGTTGTTCCTGCTGAACTAAGACCCAAAATAATTTACTGAAAAATGCAGCAAAAGAAGTTTCACTATATATATATATATAAAGAAGAGAAAGTAATACACTTCGAATTGAACGTAAAACAAACTTTATATATATAATCCAAAAAGCAAAACAACGGTCCACAACACTTGAAATTACCTTGATTTAAGCTCGAGAAGACCAAAAGCTAGAAACTGAAAAAGTAACGGTTCTCTTCTCTTCTCCGTAGAATGGAGTCTTCATCGCCTTCTCTGATGGCGACTTTTGAAGCAAAAAAAGAAAGGAAGAAAGAAAGAAAGCTTAGTTTGAAGAAAATCAAGGAGAGGAAAATATTGGCCTTATTTCTGATGATGCTGCAGTATAATCTGATTAAAGAAAGAAGAAGAAGTTTGAGAAATGGAGAGGTTCCTCCATTGATTGAGAGAAAGAAGTGGCTTAAGAATAAAAGGCATGCAAGCTGGGTTCTATTACTATATTTGTGTGGACTTGGAAATTGAGCTGAGATTCGAGTCTTCTGTTTCTTATTAAACAAATGTTAATTTGTATGCTTACTTACAGAAATCTAATTAATTAAATATGTCACATGCAATTTTTTGTTTTTTAATATTAAGTCGGACCGTTTTCTTTTTTTTTTTAATTACCAATTCGAACCCACACCTTAAGTTTGCGATTGATTCAATTTGGAATTGAAATTGTATATTTTTCAATGAATTTTACTGTTTGGTTTAACTTCTTAGAATTAGAATTAAAATTGTACAAAAATCAAAAAATTTTAATGTTTGATCAACTTAAAATTGGAATTGCACAAAAAACAAAAAATTTTAATGTTTGGTTGGTTTTAACGAAAAATTTCAATGTTTGATCAACTTAAAATTGTAATTGCACAAAAAACGAAAAATTTTAATGTTGGGTTGGTTTTAAAATTGGATTTAGAATTGGAATTGTACGCTTTCTTATAAAATTCAATGTTTGATTCAATTACTATAGCTTATAATTGCAATTTTTAGAATTGGCCTTAGAATTGAATTTAATGAAGGTTTAGAATTGGATTTGGGTTTTATGGAATTTGGATAAAAAGATCATTTTGTACTCCATTGTTCTGCACTTCTCTCTCGTCAATCTCATTCTGATATATATTTTTTAATATTTAATGTTCTTCATTAAATATTATTTTAAAAAAAAAACATTTTTCCAATGAAGAGCATTTTAAAAAAATTTAATATTTAATGAAGGACATTTTTCTTTTTTACCTCATTTTCAATTTCAAATTTTTAATTTTATTTTAATATACCATACATACTTTTCAATTTTCAAGCAAAAAAAAAATTTCAATTCAATTCTCAATTCTCACTAATTTCAATTCCAATTTCAATTGTCCAATTCTCACCAATTTCAATTCTCATCAATTCTTCCAATTCTTGCCAATTCCAATTCTAATTCCAATTCTAATTCTAATTTTAATTATAATTCTAATTTCAAATCCAATTCCAATTCCAATTCTAGTTCCAGTTCTAATTCCAAACAAAAATTGAACCAAACATCATGTTTGGTACATCAATTTGAGAGAGAAAGGCATTTGAGTTTTTTTATAGGGAAGTGAGGGTTCATATGAAAAAAAAAAAGCTTAGTGAGAATAATGAAGTGCACAGGTAAAAAGTCTATTTTATCCTTATAAACTTTTAAAATTACATCTTTTTTGTACATCACATTTTCTACCTATCATTATCACATTGGTGTGTAATAAAGGTAAAAGTAATATTTTTCAACTTTACTTTTATATAATATGATCTATTTCTCTATATACTAAACACATTTTTCAAATCATATCCAATTTCTCTCTTACATCACATACTTTCACTTCTACTTTTACTTTTATTTTCTACCAAAATAACTTTTCCACAACTAAACATCACCTTACCATTTTGAGTTTGAAACATAAGTACAAAAAAATTATTGGTTATTCGTCTGGTCTTTAAAGTTTTATCCGACTAATCCACATGTATAAAAAATTTTGTAGGAACAAAACAATAATTTACTCTAATTTTTTGGTCAAAATAAAAAATTTGTAGAGTGTAATTTAATTGTAAGTCTCGTATAATTACTCGCTTTGAGACATAAAATACGTTTGTCAATAAATTGTGTCACTTGACTCCCAAAAAAAATTATGTAACTTACAAATAATTACTTGAATTTTTACAGCTGAATATTAAACTTCAAAATATTCACATTTTAACAAGTAGGACGTTTTATCTATTTTTCTTCAAATTGCATTAATTTATTTGACTCTTCAAATTTTGTATATATCATTTAGAAATAAATTCACAAGAAGTCAGAGATATTATTTTGATCTATAAAAAATTAAGTAAAAAATGGATTAATCAAGTTAAAAAAAAGACAAAATAATCTTGAAATGATTCATACATTAATTGATTTAATTCCTAATTATAATTTGGAGTATACATGATTGGTATTACTTATTAGAGTAGATGTTCAGTAGTATTAAACTTCAGTATATTTTACCAATCAATTGATCCCTAGCTAATTTATTCAATGTGATGTATCGGTAGTACTGAACTTTTATCCTTGTACTAATAAAATGGAGATTCATGAATCGTGATTTATTATTAGTTATTAGGAAAAAACTAATCTAAATTTTTTTATGTGCTTGCTATGAAAATTTTCAATCATATATATACTTAATTTATATTCTCTCTCTTTTGTGATTGGTTATATAAATTATTATCTTATATATTCTCTTTCTACCATTATTAATAAATTTTACAATTTAAGGAAATAAAAAAGTAAAAGGAAAAAACTTAGGTCCATTTCCTTATGTCCATTTCATCAAGTTCCACCAATCATATATTGTATTTACACTCTCTTTCTTTTATAATTGGTTATATAAAATGTGGCCTTCTATATTCTCTCTCTATTGTGATTGGTCATTTTTGCCACGTGTCATATTTATACTGGGGAACTTGATAAAATGGACATAAGGAAATAGATCTAAGTTTTTTCCAAAGTAAAAAGGCTCTCCAATTGAGAGTAGAACTAATTAATATAAGGAAAAAAACTTATGTGCTGTTACTTACATGCTTTTGGTAAGGTTAATCAATTAACACATGTCTTTCTTTAATTAGTTAACCTTACCAAAAGCATGTAAGCAACAACACATAAGTTTTGTCCTTAATATAATCATTAAACGTTTAATATTTACTTGTTAATTAGTGAATCTTAATTTGTTCTTTGGAGATAAATATTGCATTATTTCAGAGATTTAAAAATAAAAATAAAAATCTTGAACATGCTTTAAAACGTGCACCCCATTTCTCTCAAGTCTCAATATATATAGTCTGTCATGTTCATTTTGGCTTATTTTGTTTGATAATTGATAGAGATCACCAGGAATATATGGTAGCTAGTTGAACATTAAAAGTCAATGTACTTTTAATAATAATATAAATTTCAAGGGCTGACTCTCCATAATTATTAATAACATAGATTATTTCTTTATTTATTTATTTTCAATCATGGAAATAAAACATATTACACATACATTTCATGGATTTTTTTATTTGAATATACAATATATATATATATATATATATATTTTATAAAAAAAAATTAAAAAAAAATTAAAAAATATATATATCTTTAAATTCAGCAACTTTTAAAAATATCCACAATATATATATCATTTTCAATGTAACTCACTAAACTCACTCTCCATAATGGCACTTATTTAAAAATTTATAAAGAAAAATATCCTCGTTAAGGACAATTATATGGTCAAACAGTTAACATTTTTATTTTAATATTTTTAATTAAACTAAATAATATATATATAATCTATTTAAAAGGATAAAAATGTTATATCTAAATTTAAAGTACAATTCTTTTAGAAAGTTAAAGACTTAATCATAAAACTTTAAATTATAAGAACCAAATGAAAAGCTAACTCAATTTATCAAAAAGTTATATATTATTAAACCAATAAAAATATTCTGGCAAAAAAAAACAATAAAAATATTTATATAATAACTAAATTATCCCCAGCTAACTTCTCCTATTTTTGTTTTTGGTACTCTTTTTATTATTAAAAAAGGAGATTTTCCACCATGATATTTTGCACAATTTCATAATGGATCCACAAATTGAATGAATTATTGATTCTTTCTCATCAGCAATCAATTCTCGTGTCTCAGTCACATGTTTTTCTTTCTGCAAAAAAAAAACATTAATTGTCGATTAGCATATACTCTAATCCCTCATTTTCTTACATTACTTTTTAATTGCAAAAATAAATTAAAGAGGTAAAACATTTTTTAGTCTGGAATAGTTGGTCAAATTACTATTTAGTCGTTTAATTTTGAAAAAAAAAAACTATTTGGTCCCATAAACGTTATTTGTTAGATAATCGAGTGAACTGCTTACGTGGCTGGACTCCTCTCCTCGCTCCTCCTTCCGCGCTATTGAAAACTGGATCGATGACCCCCTTCCCCCTATTTCCGAAGCCAAGTTTTGCATGATGTGCAGCTGTAGCGACCACATCATACCTCGTCCTCACAACAAAATCCTTCTCCTGCATGTGTTGACGGCGACACTCTCTTCATTGTCATTAGTGGCGTCATGTCAACAATTAACAACCATGCTACTTGGTTATCTAACAGAAAACGTCTAGAGGACTAAATAGTTGACATAGTTACAAATTCGGGGACTGAATAGTATTTTTCTAAAATTCGAGAACTAAATAATAATTTGACAAAAAATTTAATGATTAAAAAGTAATTTGCCTCTAATTAAATTAAATGAGGCTTTGAATTTATGAAAAATTAATAATAATAATTAATGCTTACATTTAGGATGAACTTAAATCCAATCTTTATCTGTCCTTTATAGGTGTCATCTTCAAGCACCACATTGTATGGAATTGGTTTTATTTCTATGCATTCTCTGTCGTCTGCGCTATCAGAAATCATTCCACCTATGTATATTCTGTTTTTTTTTTTTAAAAAAAAGAAATTATTTAACACTACATATCCATTTGAATGAAGAAACTATATATAATTATCAAAAAAGAAGAAGAAAGAAACTATATATATATATGACAAAAATCTTATTTTAGTCCCAAACTTTTAGCACTTCTCTTAATTTGGTCCTAAATATCTACTCAATTTCAATTTGGTCTCTCACGTTTACTATTGGTACCAATTTGGTCCCTAACGTTTACTCTATTTCAATTTAGTCTTTTACGTTTGTAATTGGTACCAATTTGATCCCTCACATCTATTTCTTTATCCCTCAATTTTGTTAAGTAATTTTAATATTTGAATAATAAAGGGATCAAATTGGTATTAATTACACATATGAATGATCAAATTAGAACTAAGAAAATGTTAGAGATCAAATTGGTACTAGTCGCAAATGTTAGGGACCAAATTAAAATTGAACAAGCATTAGGGATCAAATTGAGAAAGATGCTAAATGTTAAGGATCAAAATGGAGTTTTTGTCATATATATATTTATATATTAAAAGAATTAGAATATATCCTATATCTAAAAGACTAAAACATGTTATGATTTGAAAATTATATTTTAAAGAAATTTTCAATTCAATGATTATTAATTTAATATCAAGTATTTGTGAACAATTTAGAATTTTAATTAAGCTAGCATAAATGGAAAAAATTTAAAAGATTCCATTTCTTCCTACAATTTCTTTTCTATTTAGAAACTGATCATTACAACTAATATGTGTAGTTTGTTTGAATTAAGTCTTGACTTAAGTTATGTATATCAAAATATTCATCTTAGAAGAACTTTTTTATTATTATTAAACCTCTACTAATTCAAATGAAATTAGTTAAAAAATAATAAAATCTTAAATTCTAGTGATATAAAAGAAAAATAATAAATTGCACTCTCATCCTTTCAAAGTTACACTCACCTCTTTATTGTTTTTTTAAAAATTATATTCCTTATTATATAAGAAAAAATTATAATAATTAATCCGTTTCAAACCAAAATATACCCTTATATTTATCATTTATATAATTTAATATGTGTTTGAAAAATAGATTTTTTTTAAAAAATAACTTTATTATTTTTAACTCAAGATGATTAATAATTTTTAAAATATATTTCTTAAAAAATATTAATAATTTTATTAAGAATATTTTAATTAAAATAAGCGAAATTATAAATTTGTTAATCTTTTAAAAGAGAGAGAAATATCTTCCAAAAGAAAAAAGTGTATGTAATTTATTCTAAAAAAATTGATGAATGATGTGATAAAAGATATAATAATAATAATAATAATAATAATAATAATAATAATAAACCTAGTTTCACCAACAAATCCTCCATTTGTAAAGAGTTCTGTGTCCATTATTGTAAACTTGAGGTGGTTCATATTATTGCTATCATCAAATGAAGAGATTTCAAATGTGAACTTCTCATTCCACCAAGGCTTCTCGTGTTTCCCTGCAAATTATTACATTCCACTAACTAAATGCATTAGAATACAGAGAAGATGTTCAGTGATACGACAGTACTGAACTTCAATACATCCTTTTAACAAGTTGGTTTCTAAATCATTTAAGATGAATCATTATTAATATGAATTTATATTAATATTAACAAATAGCTCTCCATTATTGGAGGGATATATTGAACTTCAATGGTACGGTGGTACCATTGAACTTTTATCCCAGAATATAATTGAAATTTTAAAAGATTCTATAAAAATATATTGTCAAGCATATAATTAATTAAGAGAAATAAGTAAGTAAATAGACCTGATGATATTTTGCTTCTTTGAGATTGAGATCCACATTCAATAATCACATAATACGATGGTGTTCCTGATCGTAAGTTCAAACAAGTTTTAAAACAGAAACAAAATTGAAGAATATAAACGTTATTTTTGGATTTTAAATAACTAGTCATATATATATATATATATATAAAAACAATTTTTTATATATTTTTTATTAAAATTTTCGATCAAAATAAACCATGCGTAAAATTTAAAGTAATCTATACTCTCATCTTTTGTGAAAGATTACACTCCATTCTCTTGTTGAGAGATAAAAAAAAATTAACAATTTCATTCATTTTAACAAAACTATCCCTTATATTTATTATTTATATAATTAAATATGTATTTGAGTAATATAAAAAATTATTTTTAAAAAATTAAAATAAAATACAATAATTATTTTTTAAAAAAAACTTAGAATGAATTATAAATATTTTAGAAAACTAATAATGCTATTAATATAAGAGTATTTTATCCAAAAGAATAAAATTAAAGGTTTCTTTATATTTTCGAAGGAGGGAGGGGAGTGTAATTTTGACTATCTTTCAAGGTAGAAGAGTGAAATTTACTAAAATATTTTTTTAAAAAAAGAACCAATCATACAACAAATGAATTGCATATATAAATTATACCCATGCTAATTTTTGATTGGATAAAAAATCTAATAACAAAGATATAAAACTGTATTTAAGCCTTTTCTTTTAAAAAAAATGCTTAAATATAAATACTGAAAATAGATAGCCTCGAAAAGGATCAGCTAAAGTGTTGGTTGATGTGTAATTTTACAGAGCACATTTCAATCATTGGTTTCATCAATTCTACAGTGCAATTTTTAAAGTTTGATCAAATCAATGACTGAGATATGCACTGTAAAATTGCACATTACCATCACACTTCGACTGATATTTTTCCTCCTCAAACATGTAAGGACAGACAAAAAAGGAGTAATATACCAATGAGGTTAGTGCGTATAATGCCTTCAGCATTAACAAGAAGTACTTCAAGAATTCCCGTCTTCATTTGTACTCTATGACCTTGATTTTGGGTCCCAAAGACTATATACTGCTGAATGGAGATTAATTGTTTTGTCATAATATATTGGCAATATGGGACTCAAGATGCCAGTTTCAATGTTTTAAATAATCGGTTTTTTTTTTCTTTTTATCTTTTCTGTTATTAAAATGACAAAGAGGTTACAAACAAGCTACATATATAATTAATACTCTGCACTCTCTTGTAACTCCAGTTACTTCATAGACTCCAAAAAAAAAAAAAAATCTTTAGTGGCAAGTTACATAAGTCAACTAGAAATTCACTTTTCACCATCATGTGATCGGTTGAAGTGGTAGGTATTTTATTCTCTTTAAATAAGGTTTTAAATTCGAGATTTACGTTTGAAAAAAATCTCTGTTAGGAGAGCTCTATCTCCATTATGAGATATTTGCTAACTCGAATAAGATTGCTTCCAATAAAATAATATATGAAAAAAAAAAGCCAATAGGGGTTAAAGAGAAATAGCATAAATAACTTCATTTGATCTTTGCTCCTACCAATTTGCTTTGTTAGGAAAAGAATGTAAGGAAAAAAAAAAGAGAAAAACTTTAAATAAGATCATTTTTATTTTAACTCAAATTTAATTTCTGTTAAGGAGGACGGATAAGAAAAAAATAATTTCAATAGAAATTAAAGATTTTAGTAGATAAAATGCAGAATAATATGACTTTAAAATTTTTTTAAATTAAATTTTTTTTTATTAACTCCTAACTAAAGATGGCAGTTTCAATGTTTCATATAATTATAGGTCAAATACCCATTTTGGTCCTCTATGTTTCACCCAAGTTTTAAATTGGTCCTTTATCTTTCAAAAGTTTCATATTGGTTCTTTATGTTTTCCAAAAGTTTTATATTTTTCCTTCAGGTTTCATGAAAGTTCTATATTGATCCTTTATGTTTCATTCAAGTTCTATATTGGTCCTTTATGTTTCGTTGAAGTTCTATATTGGTCCTTTATGTTTCATTGAAGTTTTATATTAGTCCTTTATGTTTCATTAGAGTTTTGATATTGGTCCTCTCAGCATGGTTTTATTTTTGACTTAAACGACATTGTTTAGTGTTTTTGGTATGTCTAAGGCCACGTTAACTATCTGATACACGTAGGAGAGATTATGTGTCCACCTCGGCACGCCATGTTAGCAGTTAACTTAAGAAATTGGCGGATTTGGACGCAAGGACCAATTTAGAATTTCTGGGAAACATAAAGGACTAATTTAAAACTTCTAAAACATAAAGGACTAATTTGAAACTTGAGTGAAACATAGAGGACCAAAATGAACCTTTGACCATAATTATATATTAGAAGTTTTTTTTCTTGTATTAAAACGACGAAGGTTACAAGTAATAATGAAATATGCTACCTAATACTTTAGACTCTCTCTAATTGTAACTTTTGTTACTTTATTTTTTTGAGAGAACCAGGACGGTACCTGAGAAATTTTATTAATTAGCAAAAATTACCTCAGAGAGGAACAACGGGACTGAATCAGTCCATACAAAATTTCTATGGTCTATTAAAGCCTTTCTAGAAATAAAATCCGCAACTAAATTACATATTCTAGGAATCCAATTAAAACTAACTACTGAAAAATTACTACAAAATCGTAAAATGTCCCTGCAAATTGCATTTAAGGTAGAAGCTTTATCACAAGGCGTCCTTAACATGTTGATCACGAGCAAAGCATCACTTTCTACACTTACATGTGTACAACCCACCTTATAAGCCAATTCAAGTCCTTTCTTAATTGCCATTGCCTCCAGCAGAATGGGTTCATTCGGAAACTGTACAGAGTTCATACACACCGCCACACATACCCCTGTTTCATCCCTTATAACACCACCCATCGCGCCTCCTCCTTCCTTGTTTGTCACAGCGTCAACATTTAGTTTCTTATATGGATACTCAGGCTTCTCCCATTTGAAACTCGTCGGCTCTGCTCTGTTGCGGTCGTCATTAAACATTACCGTTTGAAGCTCATCCATTACTTTCTCCACCCGAGCCCATAGTTCCTCTGCTCGAATCACCTCATTCGCAAACTTCTTCATATTCCTCCTTTCCCACGCATGATAAATAGCAACCGCCAGCGTCGACAGTTGCTCCTCACTCCAGTCCACTGCTTCTACCACAAGCCACTCAAGAATGTTGGCATGGTACATTCTGCTGCTATAATCGAACTTCGCCATTACCCAAAGAACTTGGAGTTCAGGGCAGTCCACAAGAGCGTGAAACACATCTTCTAACTCATTGTTACACATGCCGCAATCTTCACCTATATTCATTCCCCTGTTTTCAAGTGCTTCGACGGTGGGGATAATACCCAAACAAGCCCTCCACAAGAAAACCTTGTATCTCGAGATTAAAGGCAACTTCCACATTCTTTTCCAGAATCTCATTGTGGCTCCTTCATCAATATCTAGCCCAAGCTCGAATCCACTCCATACTTCCGCCAATACACATCTATACCCTGTTTTAACAGAATAAATACCTTTGTTATCACGTTCCCACACCCACCTATCCTCCCCTTGATCCGTGTCAGGAGGAATGCTTTTTATTCTTATGCATGTATTATCATCAAATCTCGCCCTCAGCTTCTCATCGTCCCACTCCGTGCCATTTTCCGTTAATAGATCACTCACCAATTCATTCTCGGATGCTATATGATCTGGTCTTTGCAAGACTAATGGCACATCCGACGGTATCCAAGGGTCTGACCAAATCTCCGTAGCCCTTCCATTCCCGATCGACCTTCGTAACCCCTTACTTAGCACCGATCTCCCCGCCATCAAACTCCTCCATGTGGCCGACGGCCTATGGCCACACGACGCACTCATGAAATTACCTCGAGGAAAGTATCGTGCCTTAAGTACCTCAAATAGCATTGAGTTTTCATTCTGCAACAATCTCCAACACTGTTTCGCAAGCAAAGCTTTATTGAACGTTTCGAGGTCCTTAAACCCCATTCCGCCTTTGCTTTTTGGCATTGAGAGTTTCTTCCAACTCAGCCAGTGAATACTTCTGCCATCGTGATTTTCGCCCCACCAGAACCTTGCCATCATCTGCGTCAAGTCATAGCATAAGCCTTTTGGGAGCAGAAAACAACTCATTGAATAAGTAGGTATAGATTGTGCCACCGCCTTGATAAGGATTTCTTTTCCCGCCTTAGAAAGGAGCCTTTCTTTCCACCCCTGCAACCTTTTCCACACTCTCTCCTTTATAGATTTGAACGCATCACCTCTTTTTTTCCCCACCATAGTTGGAAGACCCAAATACTTCTCGTTGTATGCGACTTTGTTGATGTGCATCAAATTCTGTATGTTGGTTCTAGTATGCTCCGTGCAATTTGGACTGAAAAAAATCGCCGACTTGTCATAGTTGATTTTTTGCCCTGACGCCCTTTCATAAGTTTGTAGTATTCCTTGGAAATTACTACATTCTTCCTCATTTGCCTTTAGGAAAATCAAACTATCGTCTGCAAAAAACAGATGGGAAATACTCGGTGCATGTCTAGATACCCGCACACCATGTATCTTATTATTTACCTCGCCTGCTACCAACAAAGAGCTCAACCCCTCAGCACATAGAAGGAATAAATATGGTGACAATGGATCGCCTTGTCGTAATCCTCTTTGTGGTTTAAAAATGTCTGAATCACAACCATTCACCCTTACACAGAAACTCACCGTTGTAATACACTTCATAATCTTTTCCACCCAAACCGTATGGAAACCCAGCCTGTACATCATCTGTTCGAGAAAACCCCATTCTACTCTATCATAGGCTTTACTCATGTCCAATTTAACAGACATTGAACCCTTCCTCCCTGAACGATTGCCTCTTAAAGCATGAATAAGCTCGTATGCAAGGAAAACATTATCCGTTATTTGTCGGTTAGGCATAAAGGCGCTCTGGTTTACAGAGATAATATCAGGAAGCAAGTTCTTCATTCTGTTTGCTAGAGTTTTAGCAATGATTTTATAGATGACGTTACACAAACTGATTGGTCTAAACTGTGTCATATCAATCGGATCCTTCATTTTTGGAATCAACACTATCCTGGTAATATTAATATCCTGATTGAAATTACCATCATTTAGAAAATTCAGTACTGCATCCGTAACCTCGCTGCCAATCACATCCCAGTAGCGCTGATAAAACAGAGCCGGGAAACCGTCCAATCCCGGTGCTTTTGTGGATCCCATTTGAAATAGCGCATCCTTAACTTCTTCTTTTGTAAAAGTTGCCGTCAATATCGAATTCATCTCATCCGTAACCCTTCTCGGCGTGGCTTCTAACACTTTATCTATTTCGTCTGGGTTGGACGTTGTAAAAAGTTCTTCGAAGTAATCCGTCGCCATATCTTGAATCTCCTTTTGATCTTCCGCCCAACTACCATCCTCTCTTTTCAATCTGTTAATTCTGTTTTTCTTCCTTCTATGGGTTGCCTGGTTATGAAAAAATTTGGTATTTTTGTCTCCCTCCCTTAGCCATTGTACTCTTGATCTTTGCCTCCAGTACACCTCTTCTTCTCTTAATAGCATGTTCAACTCTTTTTCGAGAACTCTCACCTTTTGCATGTCGGTCACATCTTTTATGATCTCCTTGTTTATCTTTTTTTGTATCTCTTTGATTTTCTTGCCAAAATTCCCGAACTTCCTCATGCTCCACTGGCTAAGTTGCTCCTGAATTGCCTCCAAGTTTCCACGCACCATATTCATATTTGTATCTGTCCCATATTTGTTCCAATGGGTCTTAATGATATCACCACATTCATCGTATCCACACCATAGTTGCTCGAACCGGAAACCTCTATCCCTGTGAGGACTTCTATTCTCTTCCTTCTTATGCCAGTCCAAACTGCATAGAATTGGCAAGTGATCTGATGAAAACTTATTCATGTTGAATAATTGAGCATATTGAAACCTTGCCATCCAGTTGTCATTTGCTAAGCCCCGATCAAGTCTAACTTTCACCTGTCCATTGCTTCTATTACCACACCAAGTAAATGGAAAACCGATAAACCCGATGTCTGTGAGATTACAATCATCTAAAGTCTCCCTGAACTGTTGCATCTGTCTTTCTGGTCTATCGTTCTCCCCTACCTGTTCCCCACCATTTAATATCTCATTAAAGTCTCCCATTACTAGCCATGAGGTATCACTTCTCTCTTTCAGTCGTCTCAATATATTCCACCCACGATGGCGAAGGTGCGTTATTGGCTCACCATAAAAACCCGTAAATCTCCACTTATCAGCATTCTCCCCAATATTGACGTCAATATGGTATTTTGACATTGATCGCAATACTATGATAACATCCTTCTTCCATACCAACATCAAACCTCCACTACGACCCTCGCATGGATGCCAAACTCCATTCTCAAATCCCAACTCTTGTTTCTTCCTTTCGGCTTCTCCAGATGTTAGTTTTGTTTCACTGATAAACAGCACATCCGGTTTTGCCTGCCGGATGAGAAGCTTTGTGGAATTCACTGCCCGTGCGCTTCCCAGACCACGGCAGTTCCACGCTATTATTTTCATTGTTCCCGGCGGGCCTGTGAAAACAGACCGGCCGATAAAATAGTTGAATCAACAGTCATCACCTCTCCGCTTTTTAATTTTTTTGCACTCGGTGGGTCTTCCTCTTCCTCCTCCCTCATCCGCTCCATTGTGCCTTTTCTTTTACCTGTTTTTTCCTCGGGTAATCCTTGGTTTGGTATTATTACTCCGCCACGTGCCATTCTTTTCCATTGTTTCCCTCCTGATGGCACCATCGTCGGGATTAAGTTCTCTTTCATCTCTTCGTATATCTTCACTCCTTCCCCCGTATCTAAGTTTTGAATTTCTTGGATCTCCATCCCTTGTGCGCTCTGGCCAAGATATGACGTCGTATTAATACTTCCCTTCAGTGTTGTGTTCTTCGCATCCTCCTCTTTACCACTTTCTGCTTCTACTTTCCCCACCCCTTCTTTCATCACTAATTTCTTCATTCCATTACATTCATTGACTTCTTTCACCCTTCTAACATCCTGCACCCCTTTGTTATCGTCCCTCATTGTCATACGCGTCAATTTTTCCATTAACTCTTCCGTCATTACCTTTTTCACCCTACCCACTCTTTTTTCTTCGTCCCCCACATCTCGCCCTTCTTTATGTAGTATTGAACCCGGCCATGCAATCTTTTTTCCTACTCCTCTTGCTTTCAGCCACGGACCCAAATTGTTCTCATCCGTCTCACCTTGCTTGCTATTCGCTTTCTTGGCATCCCTACATTCGTCTTCATCATGCCCAAAGATGCCGCATGTATAACAGCATTTTGGGATCTTTTCATATCGGAAATCTATCCAATATATACCATCCTTCACATTACCTAGATGAACCCCACTTCGTATAGGTTTCTTTAAGTCAAAACCGATCAAGCCCTTCATGAACATCGTCCCCGTGCTCGTATCTTCGAACATGCCCACATCTATTACTTCCCCCATCGCTTCACAAATCTTTCTCGCAACCCGCTCTGATCTGCACTGTGGTGGTGCACCCCAAAGTTGGAGCCAAAACTTAACCTTCGAGAAAGCAGTATCTGACCCGCACAATCCTCTTTTCCAGCGTTCCATCAGCAACCATCTATTTCGAAACAGCCATGGACCTCCATCAAGAACTTTCGTCATCTCCGTTTCATCCGCAAAGTGGAACAAGAAAATATTACTTTCTTGCTCTTCGATTCTGAAGCCTTTGGGATGGCTCCATATATTGCGAAACGCGTTTTCTAGTGCTTGTTTATTCACTGGTTTTGCCGCAAGTAACTTCCCCATCAACGTATACCTGCACCCTTCAACGCCGTTCTTTACGTCCTCCTCGTCATACACAACCAGCAGTTCGTCGTCTTTTCCTCTTCTCGCCATCCAGTTAGTCACAGAGTACAGCGATTGAAACAAAGTACAGCGGTCGAAACAGAGTAGAGCCCCCTTCGCCGGAAAGACACGGCCCTCGCCGGAATAAGAACCAACGTTAACTTAGATTGACGTCCGTAGGAAACCCTAGCAGAGAAGTGGTCAACGCGTCAACGGATGTTTTACTTATGGTAGATGCGTCGGCCGCCGCAAGCACACAACTTGAGCCTTCTCTGATTCGTCGAAAATAATAACTTTTGTTACTTTATAGATTCGAAAAAACAAAAAAAATATCTATGGTGTTTTATATTAGGTTAAATGCCCATGTTTTTTTTTCATTTTGATCCTTTATGTTTCACCTAAGTTTTAACTTGATCCTTTATCTTTCAAACGTTCTATATTAGTCCTTTATCTTTCAAAAGTTTTATATTGATCCTTTATGTTTCATTAAAGTTCTATATTGGTCCTTTATGTTCCATTGAAGTTCTATATTGGTCCTTATGTTTCATTAGAGTTTCATATTGGTCATCTCAGCATGGTTTTATTTTTTACTTAAACGACGTCGTTTAGGTGTTTTTGGTGTGTCTAAGGCCACATCATCTATCTGATACACGTAGGAGAGATTATGTGTCCATCTCGGTACGCCACATCAAGTCATCAACAGTTAACTTAAGAAATTGACGGACTTAGACGAAAAAACCAATTTAGAACTTTTGAAAAAGATAAAAGGACTAATTTAAAACTTTTGAAACATAAAAGATTAATTTAAAACTTGAGTGAAATATAAAGAACCAAAATTAACATTTGACTTTATAGTTCTATGAATAGTTTATAAGGTGACAAATTACATAAGTGAACAAGGAGTTCATATGTACGTTTTACTGCCAAGAAGAACATTGGGTACAAAGACACCAATTTAGTACAATATAGGAAGGCCCAAAAATAATGGGCCCAAAAGTGGACTAAAACAAAGATCTCACAACAAGAAAAGTGAAAGGCCGCGTGCAGTGAGGGAATCTTCAAAGGCAAAGTAACAGCAGGGAGTGGAATAATGGATATCTCCTTGTTGCGTCTCTAGTGTTTAAGTAAGCAATGAGAGAGTCTGAGAAAGCGGGGGAATGTTCATGAAGGGTTAGAATGTGCATATCTAAAAGAGGACACGAGCTCACCTTATATGTGATTACAGTTAAGTCAGCGTGGTTTGAACATGTAAAAGTGTTCCATTTGTTATTATGGATGGTCATGGGTAAGGTATAGGTAGAGTACTTTGATTTAGAGCTATCAATATGGGCTAGGCCCTAAAAAAATATAGGGTCAGGCTGACAGAATTTTGGCCCGTTTTGCTCTAAAACAATTAGGGCCAAAACAGGCTAAGGCTGGATCGGGTCGGGGTAGCCCCTTTTTTTTTAAAAAAATAATTATTATTTAATTTACCCTAAATTCCTAACATTGTTTTTATAAAAAATTTCTAACATATTTAATCATACTTATTTAGTCATTTACTAGCTATTCACTACTACTACTACTAGTAAATCAACTATTTTATTCTGTGAAAGTAAATAAATTAATTCATCTTTTTATTAAAAAGGAAGAAACACAAAACACATAATAATAATATGCTGAAAAACACATAACAACAATTTTGATTGTAGATATTTTAAAATTTCTTTTCAGTACAAATTTTTATATAATATCTAACATTTAATTTTTATATTAATTAATTTACAAAAATGTCATTTCTTGTCCTTCTATAATTACATCTATTACAATAAATTTGTAAATAGAACAACAATAATCAGCGTAAACTTTTGCACATGGTCCTATTTTTCTTAAAGATAGGGGCATCTAGTTAGTTCCTCTCCTTCTTTCATAAAAAAATTATAAATGTTGAATTAGTTCTTAAATAACTTATTGGATTTTAGTTAATAATAATAATTATTATTAAAAGACCAATTTTTTTAAAAAAAATTAAAATTGAAAAAGGGCTAGCCCGGTCCAGCCCTAGGCCCTAAGAGGGTCGGGCCGCGCTAGAGAAAAGTTGGCCCATATTTAAAACGGGCTGGTCCGGCCTGGCCCTAAATAACTAGCGCCCAAAACAGGCAGGGCTGGGCCAAACTATTTTGACACTTTTACCTTGATCCCCGTCTTCGGACCCGTAGAAAATTATCATCCCAATCCCCGGACCCATACCCGTGCGGGTATGAATATCAATCCCCATATCCTATAGGTATTCCTATACCCGGACCTAGACCCAAAAAAAAAATTTATTTACAACAATTTTATTCATTTAAAATCACAAAAAAAAGTGAAATTTCTTATCTTACAAAAACTTCTTTATCCAAATTTTTATTTCTGGGCTTCTAACAATTTTTATTCAAGAATTCCTCAAATAAAAGATTATTAGAGTTATATATGATTTATTTTTCTTACAGTTATAAATTTCGCCCCCCGCATTTAATTTATTTACAACATGCAAATTGCAATTCAACAATTTAACAAATTAACAAACAAGTCGCATGATCAATCTTTGAACAAACAAATCGTATAATTACCAAACAAGTCGCATGATCAATCTTTGAACAAAATACACTAAATATAATACTACAATGATGCTCTAAATCCATCATTTTAATTTTTCTTAGTCATCATTTTTTGTACTTATTGAGATATTACTACGGTCTACGCCATGCTGGGATGACTATATCTGAACTGTAGCATTTGCCATTCTTCATCTTGAAAATTTTTATCATATAATTATAAACATTAAACTAAATTAGTTGCGTACATTCACTTACACCCTCTGCGCTTCATTTGTACTAAACCATTTTCTATTGTTTATGAAATCTATATTCACCATCTCTCCCATTTAAATTTGATTAACAGTTATATTAGCATAAATTAATAGCAATGGGTAAAATTTACGGGTACCTATCGGGCTAAGAAGCACGGACATGTGTCCGTGTGTCCGACACGCGGACACACGTTCGACACGCTTGTGACACTCTATCTCTACTCTTCTCTTAAAGTTATACACACACACACACACACACACACACACACACACACATATATATATATATATATATAAGTCGTGTTGTGTCCTGTAATTTTAAGAATCGGCGTGCCGAGGTGTCTGTGTGTGTCCCATGTCCGTGTCAATGTCTGTGCTTCATAGCTATCGGATATGGATATTTTGATCATCCTTATTCACTATAAAAAGGGTGTCCGCTCCTAAAATATCAACTTATAATTATATGAATTAAAATTTAAGAAAAGTAATTATGTTATTGAGAAAATTATCTGATAGGTTTAAAATTTGTATTGAGAAAAAGAACTTAAGTTTAATTAAAAACAAAGTACTTGAATAACAAATGCTCTTCCTTTCATAAAAATAAATAATGAATTAGAAAAGTTACTTACAAAATAAAAAATATATATGAATAAGAATTAGAATGAAATAATAAAAAGGAAAAAAAAAGTCAAATTAGGCATATAGAAAATTTATCAAAAAATAAAATTTAATAATATTTTAGTAGGATAGAAGTACTTTGTCTTTGAAAAAAATAAAAGAAAAGAAGTTCATTTAATACTAACTGTACTATATCAGTTTTATAGACTCTTTTCTCACCCAAATAACATTAAATATTTTCTAGACATTAATTAAAAATGTATTTTGATAATCCGGTGACCTTGAAGAAGTCAAGTCCGGAAGGGGATGGAGGCTTGAAGGAGATGAAGTCAACCCAGGTTTAGGATATGAGAGCCTACATACTCAATGAGATATCAGAGTCCTCATAGTTCACGAGGAAGATGTGCTTCTAGGTTGTAGAGAACCATAAGTATGAGAATTAGGCTACGTGTGCAAACGTATGCTCTAGACTCTAGTGGCTAAGAGATGTGATGATCATGGGAGGCTCTTTATATAGGCTAGGATATGCGGAGAGGGCCATGGCCCTTAGGCGGGAAAAGTAGTTATAAAGGCAAGTTTGAATGGATGGAGGGTCAAGGGGTATATGCATGTTGAACGCGGAACCCCATAATACCATAAGCCCCCCAAATCACCATTGAGGCCCTTAGGCTTTAGAAGCAAGTGGAGGCTCGACACTTGTGGGAGTCTTGTAATTTTAGGTCTCAAAATTTTTATTTTGTGGCTTGTTGGGGAAGGAAGTTTTTTCAAACTCCCCCCAATCCTTGAGTGGATGTTTAGCACGAGCGCACAACTTAGGATGTGGGTGCTAATTATTTGCTTCAGAGTAAATGAGGGATACCGCATTTTCGGCCACGCGTCACTTCCGTATGGACAAAAACTTTGCTAGTAGGGGTAAGTCGGTCTTTTCCCATTTTCCTCTCCAGAGCTCTAAGTTTTGGTGCCTCGATCACTTTTTTCTGCCATTGTCTTTTCAAATTTTCATTCTTCGCTTGAAGGAGTTTCCTCATTCTTTTTTCTAGTGACTTTCAATAGATACTTTGTCTGCTCACATTTTGGTATTGCTGTGGTTTGCCTCTTTTGCTCAACGATTTTCCAAGTAATGAGTTTATTCCTGCCATTTCCTTTTCTACGATTTGATTTCATTACTTGTATGTTCCTTAAGTTCATTTTCCCCTCTTCGTTTTTGTAGGATTCCTTCACTACCTTCATGTTTTCCATAGGTTTTTTCCTTACTCTTATTGAATTTCCCCAATTATCTCTTCAGGTATTCTTCGTTTTCTTACCTTCTGTTTTTGCAATTTTGTATTTTCGAAGCATGGTGCACTCTTTGGTACCTATGGATGGTCCTCGAATGAGGGTTGAAGGTTTGGATGTTTCAGAATCCTTCAAGGATATTCATCCCATTCCTCGGCGTAGCCTTCGACGGCGTTTGGTGCTTGACGAGGAAGGTCCTTCCCCTTTTGGGACTACTCCAGGGGATACTATTTCGGTTCACAATTCTAGGGTTGAGATTTTAGAGGCGACGCAGTCCGAAGAGAGAGAGATTTCTTCTGTTGTTCTGTCTGATCGAGATCAACCTCTCCTAGCTTTCTCAAGAATGTGAAGATGAGAGCTAGGCTAAGGTGGCTACTCGATGCCCTCTAAACTTGTCATGGGTTCGACAAGTTTCTTCGTTTTATGTACTTGAGGAGGATGACGAGCCAGTAGCGAGGGATGAGCCGGGTCTTTCCATGTAGCTAAAAGTAAGTTACAGGGCTCGACGACACTTCGTAAATTCTAAGACAAGGTTTTGGCTAGGCATCCTGGGTCGGAGAGCTATGGTATAGCCGTCGATGACATCAACCCTTTGCAATTACTATCCTCCAATGGGACTGGTTTTATGATGTATACTTATGTCATGGAGTCACTTGGAGTGAAACCTCCGCTAACCCTATTCGAAATGACAGTCTTGAATTGTTTGAATATTTGTCCAACTCAACTTACTGCCAAACCTTGGACAATGCTATATGGGTTTCATCTTCAAAATCATCGCTTGCAAGTTCCTCCTACCCTAAAGGTGTTTTCACATTTATACAAATGTCAACCGAGCAGTGAAGGGCATCCTTGGCATTTTCATAAACAGGGTGGGTCACCCACTGTTATTGGGAAATTGTTAACTAAAGAATGAGGCTGGCGGGATTCATTTGTTCACATAGTCCCTTTGAAGGGGATTCACCCTTTTTGGTTGGCTGAGGGGAATCGTCCCTTGTTTCCTTTGATTTGGAGTAAGGAGAAGAGCCTTCCTTTTGTTCTTGCAGATTTTTTTTTAACGCCGAGCGAGCGACAGGTTGTAACTCTCATGTCCCAACGGCCGAAAGTCGTGAAGGATATTACTCATCGGTTTTTGTAGTTTTTTCTTTATTGGATTTGTATGTTTTGTTCCTTTGTGGCATTTGATGACCTTCTGGGTTCTTACCTTGTCCAGGTCGCATTTCTTAGGTGAAGCAAGCTCGTATCTTGTCCCTTCAACGTGCTGGTCCTCTTGTTGTTGCGAGTGGTACCTCCGGGGGCGTTACTACCTATGCCTCAATCAGTGGTTTCTCCAGTACCGCTCCAAAGGCACTTGGCCAAATTTGTTTGCCCTTCGGGTCTTCTTGTTCAGTGGAGTCGGTGCCCGGCACAGTTGTGCCTTTGAATCCTCTGCTGGCTATTGCGGGGACTGGGAATGCTCCTCATGTGGATGATGGTGCTACTTCATTTAAGAGGATGCATGGTCAAGAGAAGAAGGAGAAGAGGGAGAAAAAGGCCAAGAAAGTGAGTGGCCTAAGTGTTTTGGTGAGGGCAATTCTGCCCTTTCTGCTTTCATCGAGAAGGTGATGTAAGAGGGGGATCACAAAGTCATGGTCTCTGATTTTGACCGCCATGGGGTGGTGGGTTTTAGTGAGCGTAATCGCAAAAGACTCCTTCAAATGGTTGTGGCCCATGGGGAATTTGCGGACCGTAATTCAGAACATGAGGTATATAAGTATTCTCTATTTGTCTTACTTTCTTTGATTTCTGCTTGCCTATTGATTTTTTTTCGTCCTATCTCGTCTTGCCAAGCCGAGGACTGTTCTTTTCGTGGTACGATTATGATTTTAAGGTTCTTTTTCTCCTTTTTGCCTTGTGTTGGCAATTTGCCTTTTTGCAAGGGTTGCTTCCAAAATTGTCTTTATGCATCATTGCTCTTTTGGTTTACTTCGCGCCAACTTTTATTGATTTTCTTGTATGCGCGCTTGGCCACTATTTGCCTTGTTTTTTAGATGTCTTTTATACCCTTCTTCAGTGATGGTAGATCTTCATTTGATTGCCCTTTTTGTTAGGGTGATGATGTGTGCTGAGCGCAATCAAATTAATAAAAGAATTTATTTTCTACTTTCAATCAAACACAAATTTGTATATAAAGCAAGTAGGGTCGAACCCACAGGAATCGGGAGATTTTTAGTATTTTTCAAATAACTAAAACACAGTCAAAGAGAGTTTAAAGTAACTAATGGGGGGTTTTGAAGTTGGTAGAACATAATTAAAATTAAAATGAGCGTGAATGGTAAGTGTGATCAGATCTTAAAAGTTCCTAAGGTTATGGTTATTCCTAACACTTCAATTATGTTGTTTGGGTCTTTTTCATAATTAATTTCAATATACCGATATTAGTCTTAGTTCCTACTATTGTTGTATGGTCTATCGATCCTATACAAGTCCTAACTCAATATTTGTCTTCTCATATGGTTATGTAGAAAATCAACATAGAGAGTTGCATTATTTCGATCGAGCTAATTCTAACTTCACTAGGCCCTCAGCATATGTATATCCGTCGGGCAAATCTAGTTAACTATCCGATTATCCAAGATCTAACGGTATTCAATTCTATGACTAAACCTAAGTGTTGGCCAGACAATTAGAGTTTAAGCATAAACTGAATAAATACTGAATACATTAGAATCAAATGTAAAAATTGTCAAACAAACATAATATTCATCCTAGGGCACCATAACCCTAGGATAAAAGACTAGCCTAGCATTATCACAGAAGAAAACACAATCCCATAATTAAACATCAGAAATTTCAAGGGGAAGAGAGAAGAAGAAGGAAATCACTCCGTTTCCAAGTTCAAATCCACTCCTTCCTCGACTCCGAATCACCCAAAATCGCTCCAAGGACATGTTCTTCTCAAACCCTTGCGCAACTCAACCTTAGAATTCGTCTCCCGACTCAGAATGATCGACTTAAGCCCTAAAATTCCTTTTATATAGTAAAATTGCGTCTTTCCGTAATTACCCTTCCGTCATGGCGCTATAGCGCCGTCCTTGCACTGATTAAAAATTGTCGCGGCGCTATAGCACCGTGCTACTGTTTCTGCCTCCAACATGCCAAACTCGATCCGATCGCTTCCGAATTCTTCCTTAGCCTCCCAAATGCATTGAACTTATTGCTTTACACATTTTAAGCCTGAAAACCAGAACAATGCATTAATGACAATCGGGCAACCATCAAAGCATAATCAAAATCTATTAAATTACACCAAAACTCAACAAAACCATGAAAAGACACCACTAAACAATTAAATATTGCAATTCCTATTGAACTCTACCAAAATGTGACTTAATGACAGTTGTAACTACGGAATATTCCACTTTGGGACACGTGGCACTCAATTTCTAGAAGCCCAGTAGCAGCGCCCGCTAGCGACACGTGGCACCACTCATCTACCAGTTACATGGCCCCTGCCCACGTCATTTCACGGAACGTCCCCTTAACCAGACGTGGGAACTCCTTAAGCATCGTGGAATGACCCACGATGCACGAGATCATGGGTCGAGCACGACCTCCCGACACTCAGTATAAATAGACCCTCACCCGGAGGACTAAAGGATACGCAACCTGAAGGACTACGACACCTAATTTACGATCCCTCACGTACTCTTGGTAACCTGAGCACTCTCAGACACCTCGCACAAATCCTCCACACATCCTGAGCTCCACCGTAGGCTCCATCCAGGCCAACCTCTAGCAAGCTCACCTCCATCCCGGAGTCTACCACTTACAAGGCTTCCAGCAGCTCTTAGAGACCCGAGCTCTCTCCCACTAAGGCAACCTCCTAAGAGCGGCTCGCCCGCCCGGAGTACCTTAGACACGTCTTAGCCGCACACGGACCGATACGAGCGATGCCGAAAGCCCTCCTGAGATAGTGGACCTGCGCGATGAAATCCCCGGAGCTAGGCCACAACCTACGGAGGATCTCGTAAGCATTTTCATAGACCAGGCAAATAACCGAGAAATCTGCATGGGAGCCCTCCTCAACCAGATAGCCCAGAGAAAGATCCAAGAACTGCTCACTCGGTACAAGGACTTATTCGCCTGGAGCGCCGCGGACATGCCAGGAATAGACCCTGCACTCATATGCCACTCCCTCAATATCATAGACGGACCCGGTGTAATCCAGAAAAAATGACACTTCGGTGAAGAAAGACAGCAAGCGATCAACGAAGAAGAGCAAAAGCTCCTCGACGTCGGCTTCATACGCGAGTCGCAATACCCCGACTGGTTGTCGAACGTAGTAATGATGAAAAAGGCAAACGGGAAATGGCGAATGTGCGTAGAGTTTACGAATCTGAACAAAGCCTGCCCGAAGGATGCCTACCCGCTCCCAAACATAGACAAGCTAGTCGACGGGACGGTCGAACACCGGATGCTGAGCTTCCTGGACGCTTTCTCAGGATACAATCAGATCCAGATGAACCCAAAGGACCAGGAGAAGACTTCCTTTATCACGGATAAAGGCGTGTACTGCTACAAAGTCATGCCCTTCGGACTGAAAAACGCAGGTGCGACCTATCAAAGGATGATGGACATCATTTTTAGAGAATAGATAGGCCGAAACCTCGAGGTTTACGTCGACGACATGGTAGTCAAATCTATGGAGCTCGAACAACACTTGGCGCATCTGGAGGAACTCTTCTTGGTTTTGCGAAAGCACCAAATGAAGCTGAATCCAACCAAATGATCACGCAACGAGGAATCGAGGCCAACCCCAAGAAATGCACAGCCATTCTCAACATGGAGCCACCACGAAGAGTGAAAGAGGTGCAGAGGTTAAATGGGAGGTTAGCGGCCCTCAATCGATTCTTTTCAAGGATGGTCGACCGATGCCTTCCTTTCTACAAAATTCTGAAGACAGCACCCGTGTTCCAATGGACCGAGCAATGCAAAAATTCCATCCAGGACCTTAAGGCTTACCTATCCAAGCCCTCGATGTTAGCCAAAGCGGTCACAGGAGAAACCCTCATACTTTACCTAGGTACCACCGATCACACTGTGAGCTTAGCACTGATAAGGGAAGAAGGGGTCGAGCAATTCCCCGCTTACTACACAAGCCATGCCTTGCAAGGAGCCCAACTCCGGTACCAACGAGTAGAGAAACTCGTACTCACCCTCGTCTACTCGGCCAGAAGGCTTCGACCCTACTTCCAACAACATACAATCATGGTCCGAACTGACCAACCCCTGCGGTAAATACTGCAAAAGCCAGACTTAGCAGGGCAAATGACAAACTAGGCGGTCGAGCTATCAGAATTTGACATCCAATACGAGCCCCGACGGGCGATCAAAGCCCAAGCCTTGCAGACTTCGTCGCCGAAATGACTCCGTCTGAACGCCTACAGGGGGACGCCCCGGCTTCGAAATACGACGAGACCATTGAGCTACAGCCAAAATAATCCCCATGGCTAGTCTACGTAGACGGCTCCTCGATCGGGAAATCCGTAGGCACCGGCATTATCGTTGAAAGCCCCGACGAATCAAAGTGGAACAAGCCCTACACTTCACGTTCCCAGCCTCCAACAATCAAGCTGAATATGAAGCACTCATAGCCGGACTAGCGCTAGCTTACGACCTGGGCGCCTCAAAGGTTTAGCTATTCAGTGATTCACAACTAGTGGTCGGACAACTAAATGGAGATTTTGAGGCAAAGGACGCCACTATCATCAAATATGTGGAGCGTGCCAAACAAAAAATTAGCAGGTTCGAATCCGTCTTGATCACACGGATCCCCCAGAACCAAAACACTCAAGCTAATGCCCTCTCCAAATTAGCCACCACACCGAGCAGTCGGGACTTAAAACGGTCTTGCGAACCACGCTTCGCACTCCCAGCATAAACCCAGACGTATTGCCGATTACAATCGAAAATTCCTGGATGGCCCCCATCAGGGCATACATAATAGCGGTCACCCTGCCTACAAACAAAGAACTCGTTCGGAAAATCAGGAGGCAAGCAGGTCAATACTTTGTCTGGGGAAATGACCTATACAGAAAGGGGTTCTCATCTCTGCATCTCCGGTGTATCTCGATCGAAGAAGCAAGCTACGTGCTGTAGGAAATCCACGAAGGCGTATGCGGCACACACCAGTCCGCAGGAGCCCTCTGAAAGCGAGCCCTGCGCTCCGGATTCTACTGGCCGACAATGAGAGCTGACTCAGAGGCTTAGGTCGCCCATTGCGACCCATGTCAACGCCACGCTGCGTTCATACACTAGCCACCCAGTGAGTTGAAGCCCATCAAATCCCCATGGCCCTTCCACACGTAGGGCATGGACATCTTGGGTCCTCTCCCTCAAAGCACCCTCCAACGAAAATTCCTCATAGTGGCCGTCGACTACTTCACCAAATGGATCGAGGCCGAACCCCTGGCCACCATCGGCTCCCAAAACATCCAAAACTTCCTCTGGCAGAACATCATTACTCGTTTCGGTCCCCCACACACGCTGATCACTGAAAACGGACGACAATTCGTCAGCGAGAGGTTCGAGGATTTCTGCAAAGAGTGGAGTATCGACCACAGAACAACTTCAATCGAGTACCCAGCGACCAATGGGCAGACGGAAAGAGTAAACTGCATCATCCTCGAAGGACTGCGAAAACGGTTGGCGGACGCGAAGGAAGGATGGGTGGACGAACTCCCATCAGTCTTATGGTCCTACATAACAACAATACACACGGCCACAAGAGAAACCCCTTTTGCTCTGACATACGGGCAGGAAGCAATTGTCCCCGCCGACATCAGGGTCCCCTCGGACCGGGTGCTCAATTACTCCGAATCAAATCCAGAAAGTCTATTGGTCAGCCTGGATGCGGTCGAGGAACGAAGGGAAACAGCGGCACTCAAAAATATCGCCTACAAGCAGCTACTGGCTCAAAAATACAACCAAGGCGTCCGACATCATAAGTTCGAAAGAGGTGACTTGGTAATGCGCACAGCGATAAACAATAACCGCGACCGCCTACACGGAAAGCTCGCCCCTAATTGGGAAGTCCCATACAGGGTTATTGGCATCACTTCACACAACGCATACAAGTTACCACACCTAACGGGAGAACACGTCCCAAACACTTGGAACGCCAGCAGACTCAAGAAATATTTTACTATATCTTAGTCAATAATGTTTCTTTATGCCTTAGTCCAAAGGCCAAGCTCGCAGGCACTTCACTACGTCTTAGTCCTAAGATGAATGCCTCTTACCTTGTCTTAGTTCCAAGACAAATGTACTATTAAGTCGTCTTAGTCCCAAGACAGTTACGCTATGTGTTTAGAGGAATATGAAATGCAATACGATTGATTAACTCTCGTGCTCAAAAATTTCCTTATATTATTCACATACAGGGACTATCGCCCCAAAGTTCCAAAAACACAAACATTGCGAAATACAAGTCAAGAGGTATCCTCCTTTGATGGATCTGGCAGCTCGCCTGACCGAGGCGGATCCCTCCAAGGATTCGGGGCCACGTCATAATCCTCGATCCTTAACGGAGAGTCCTCTTGAGCACGAACGCGGAACTCCCCACCAATGTTCTTCCACGAAGGATGCATCTTCGCCCTGACCTCTGGAGGGACAGAGATACCCATCAAATCGTCCAGTTGCGCTATGCCATTCTGCATTCCATAATTCGTGAAACGCAGAAAGTCTTGGCGACGGACCCGCAGTGCGTTGGCTTTGCCCTTCATCAGCTCGCCCTTTAATTCCTCCACCCGCACAGCCAGTCGAGCGTTCTCATCCAGCAATCCCTCCACAACTTCCTGCACAAAATCACGAAGGGATCAGTCACCACACACGGAGCACATTGAAGTTGAGGGAAAAACATCTTACCCCCTCAACTTCCCGCTGATACGCAAAGCCCGCCAGACGGCTTAGCAACAGCATAGTCTCCTTGGTCATACGCTCTGAAGCATAATCGTCCCCATAATCAAGAGGATAATGCTGACGAGCCAATATAACCCTCTCCGCCTTAAACGGGATCAACTTCCCTCTAAAAGAGATACCCTTACCCAAAAGTCGAACGGGCATCTCTTCAGGGGGAATGGGGGTGTAAGGAACCCTCCTACGATTGAGAGGGTTCAAACTGGTTTCACCCACCTGATTCGGGGCCCCGACACCTTTTTCCGCAGGATCTCTGCCCACCTCGACATCTTTGTCCACCCCGAGGGCGGAACAACAACACTCACCGACTCCGACCGCCCACGTTTTTGGCTCCTAGAACTCGACGGGGGATTCAACCTCCCCTAGATATCGCCCAGAGTCAACCCTGAGAAAAGGAGGCACCTGAAACTTGGTAAAAGAAACAAAAAGGAGAGAGGATGCAAACTCCTCAATGCAAGCTTACCTAAAGCTGCGCCCAAGACCATGGCTCCCCTCAAAAATTCGAAAGTTGTCTCTTCATACTCTTCCCGGTCGTACCGAACCCGAAGAACAAGATTGGACCACTTGAGAGGAAAGCGCATACGCCAGTCGAGCTGACGGATCCAAGACGGGCAAAAACCCTTCTTGGGTACCACCTTGAAGAAATACGACCGCTAGGCATGATTGTTACCCGGCAGATCGGTAATGGCAAAACCTTTGGCACGCGACTGAAAACACACCCATGCATGTGCCTCGCGGACAGATTAGAGAGAAAGAAACACATTCGGAAGGACCTCCAACTTATGTGATTGACAGTACCTGTCAAAGACACTAAGTATCGACCATGCATTCTGAGTCAACTGTGCAGGGCAAACATTCAACAGGTTGAGCATGGCCTCCACGAAGCCAGAAAATGGAGGAATGAAGGCAGTGTTGTAAGGGACACAGAGAGGGAGAAAGAAGCCAACACCATCGCTCCAAAGAATTGTCTCCCCCTCTCCCATTGGCTTTATCTCGTAGCCCTCCGGGAACGAGGGAGCAAAGCGTTCCACCCACACCTTCTTGATGCCGGCTCCCGCAGCACCTGCGAGGCCACGTCGGCATTCGCCGCCGATATGTTGACCGTCGAACCTGGTTCTGGCTCAGCAGAATACCAGCCCTCGAAAGCAGTCGGAGGAGGTGCCACCAACGTCCTATCCTCTCCAGATAGAACCTCCCGAAGATTCGCGGAATCTTGCATCATAATGAGGGTATCCACTCTCTCCCTAACTCCCTCCGTAGCCGCCAGCAAGAAGGACTGTTCAAAGTCTGGATCCACGGAGGAACACATAGAATCGACGTCGCTGGTCGAAGCCATTTTTCGAATAATGAGGAGCAGGAAATCACAAAATCTAAAGGTTAAGTGGGAGGAGGCTCACAAAACAATGAGAAATCTTCCGCTTTCAGCAATAAGATGGAGGCCCAACAGACGCTCGCAGCCCAACCAAAGAGGCGCGAAAATGGAGCGACTATGGAATTGAAGGAAATGGCTAAACAGCCACTGACCTTTGGATTTCTCCCGCCTGCCCACAAAGGGTATTCCGGGAGATAGTCCTCTGAGAAATAATGACTCCACCTCGGTAAGTCGCGTACTTTCTACAGAGACGGCTTGAAAACTTGCTGAGGAAGTCAAGCAGTCAGCCACTCGAAGCAGGACGCGTGTCACCTCCCAAACGTCTCCCCTTTCGAGAAACGAAATGAGGGGCACTACCTTCGCAAGTCGGACGATCAGCACAGCGCAACTATGACCTTGCGCAGGCGAGCCCTCCCATGTTTATAGGCAACGAAAATTCCTAAGTGACTTACAAACAAGGGAACTTAAGTCCACGGGCGCCCGATACCCGCAGACTTGGGGGACTTATGTAACTACGGAATATTCCACTTTGGGACACGTGGCACTGAGTTTCTAGAAGCCCAGTAGCAGTGCCCGCTAGCGACACGTGGCACCACTCATCTACCAGTTACATGGCCCCTGCCCACGTCACTTCACGGAACGTCCCCTTAACCAGACGTGGGAACTCCTTAAGCATCGTGGAACGACCCACGATGCACAAGATCGTGGGTCGAGCACGACCTCCCCACACTCAGTATAAATAGACCCTCACCCGGGGGACTAAAGGATACGCAACTTGAAGGACTACGACACCTAATTTAAGATCCCTCACGTACTCTTGGTAACCTGAGCACTCTCAGAAACCTCGCACAAATCCTCCACACATTCTGAGCTCCACCGTAGGCTCCATCCAGGCCAACCTCCGGCAAGCTCACCTCCATCTGGAGTCTACCACTTACAGGGCTTCCAGCAGCTCTCAAAGACCCGAGCTCTCTCCCACTAAGGCAATCTCCTAAGAGCGGCTCGCCCGCCCGGAGTACCTTAGACACGTCTTAGCCGCACACGACCCGATACAGATAATCACCTCGCCTAATGGCTCCTATAGACGTCACCATGACGAACTATGTGGACTTTGATCCCTTCCGAAGGGTACTTAGGCACCTAGGTGCATCACCTAAGGACAAGTCCCCCATGGTTAAGACACCCTGCAGTCCTAATTACAAATTACAATTGTCTGAGCAAAAAATGGCAGTTACAACAGCTAAAGCGATTAAATTTGTTTGTAATAAACGCCCAAATAACTCCTTTTTATGGAGTTATCAGGTGAGGATTGTATCGTCAGGAGGTTGTCGTCCAATTACCTTCCTGAATCTACATGTTAGGGCACTACAATCCTAAGATTGGAGAGTTTAGCCCAACATGTTCATGTTCCACATATTCAAAGAATCCATAAAAACCAGAAAATACAGAGAAGAAGAAGAAAAGAGATGAAGAACTCCGTCTCCGGTAATCAAATCCGCTTTCTCCTTGCTCTGATATGCTAGAATCACGAACTCTTAGTGTTTCCTAAGCTCAATATTGAGTATCTCCCTTGCCTCTTTCGTAACCTAAACTCGAATCACTCCTCTCCTCTTGAAAACCTCGTTTTATAATAGTTCCGGTCGCGTAAAACTCGAACAGAATTGCGAGATTTTTGTCTTGGCGCACCTGCGCCCAAACTGGCGCAGCTACGCCAGCTCACTACCCATGAATGCCTTCTTTTCCTTCTTTTTACAGCAGCTGGGCACAGCTGCGCCAACTTTCTAGATCTTTTCTCTTTAGTCCCTGTAAGTTCGTTTTCTTGCTTCTACTTTGTTCCTGAGTTCTTCCATGTTCCAGAATCTCCTCCTAGCCTATTTAGATCCTGAAAATCATCGCACAACAATTTAAGGTCTCGAAGAATATCTTCTAGCCAATCAAAATTAAGTCAAAATTCATAGAAATCCGATCAAAATATGGTTTAACACACTAACATCCGAGATTATGCGAACTTGGCTAAAAATACCTCTTAATCGTAGATGAACATCAGAAATCCAATGGTAAATAAGCTTAAATAACTCTATTTTCATAGAGTTATCACACCCTCAAACTTAAGGCTTTGCTCGTCCTCGGGCAAAATAAAATAAAGCCAGTGATGATATAGACAAGTGAAATATTTAGTATTGTAATTGTGTCTGGTTAAACGATTCTATCCTCAGAGAACACACCCATTAACAGGATTGATAAGAATAATAAAACTTATATCCAGCAAGTCATAGTTCAGTGAATAGGTACTAAGTTTATGTCTTACTCCCGAAGTGTGTGTGTGTGCATATGGCTAGCAATCAAATCCTGCTTGAATTATTGGTTAAACTTACATGTCCCAAATTATATTAAAGTCTCAACCATAATTACTTCATATGCTCTCCTTTCTAACCTGTCTCCACTAATGTAAGCATTATAGAAAACTCAAGATCATTAGGTCTTTTAGGCTTGTAACATGGTCAACATGATGGGCTAACAAATGACGGGATAGGGTGTGCATATCAAGATCAAGAGTTAGTCATAATAGAGCATAGATTGCCACACAGAGCTTGTTTCTTTATTCACTTCTTTTTTTGTTAGAGTTACCCTTTTGGGTATCCTCTGTTTTTTTAGTTACCTTTTTGGCAACATTTTTTTTAATCACAGTCATTGATCGTGCTTTTCATCACTTCCTTCTTCTTTTTCCCTTAGCTTAGCATGTGCTCGACTAACCTCTCGAAGGGTAAGTTCTTTGTTTTTCCGGCTAGACGAGTAGGCTCATGCGGGTTATTTTGAACAAAATAATCATGGTTTTTCTATTAGGCTCAAAAATATGGTGCTAATGATAAAATGAATTTAGGTCAGGCTTGAAAGGCTCAATCGCGAAAAGAAATGCCTAAATCATGTCTCTAATTTTCTGTACACCTAGGATTTCTCCTCGATAGGATATAGGGGGAGTTCTAGAGTTCTAGTATTGAAACAATTGTATAATCTGGGTCGTGCTAGTCATTCCTCTAATCCAAGCATTCATATTATGCTAGCCTATCAAGTGCTCAATAATTTCCAGGAGTAATAAAAATTTAGCCTTACTCAATGACCTTATCCTTACCAGACATACATAAAAATTTCAAATTAACCCTACTTAGATAATGTGCTACTGTTCATCATTGGACTTTAATCAAACATCACAACCACAATAAACATATCACAAGTCATCAGTTTAGATTCAGAAAGATGTTACCTCAAGCTTTGGAAAAGCAAAAATTTGGAGTATAGAAAAGCAACCGAAAAATTTTTTTTTTGCATCCTCCACCCTCAAACTTAGAGAGGAACATTGTCCTCAATGTTCAAAGACTTTGTGATAAAAACAAGGGGGCAGGGAATGTGGATTTCCGAGATCATCTATGAAGGAATACCTAATAAACACAAAGCTAGGCCGAAAGCCTTTATAAAATTGCAATTTACGTAGAATCACAGGTGTTAGTAGTGAGGTGTTATTCTGCAATACAGTTATCCATAAAGTGATAAAAGATGAGAGGATACAAACGGGGTTAGAGGAGGACTAGAAAAGAAATAAAAAACAAACAGTAAGCAGAAAATAAAAAAAATCAAAGAGAAGAAGAAAAAAATAAAATAAAATAAAAGAAAAACAACGGACTAAAGGTCTAGAGATGCTAGATTGCACCTCCTCAGCTGAAGGTGTTGCATAGTCTTCAACAGCCCGTGTATCTTCCTCTGCCATCTCAGGTGTCTCATTGATTTCGATGGTCTCGCCTTTTGGAGAAGATGGAGGTGTTGAAATTTTGAGAGGTGAAGATAGGGGTGACTCAATCACCCTTCTCCTCCTCGCCTTGCGTATCTGTGGTGGAGATAGCTCAATTACCTTCTTCTTCTTTCCTCTATGCATACACTAAATGAGTACCTGAAATAGGAGATTAAGTAATGGTGAGTCAAGTACTAAGAGAAAATATTTGGTCTTAAGTCTATACGTAATACTGATGTCAATTTAAGTTTTAGCTAATAGTTCCCCGGCAACGATGCCAAAAACTTGTTGTAGATTTTAATAACCGGTGCAAGTGTACACCGTCAAGAAGTAATAAAGTGGTTGTAAACCAGATATCGTCCAAGGAACTACAACTGAATGCGTAGATTGAGCACCAATATCGTAGCACTCGCTTAAGTCAAACAAATAGAATATTGATATGTTTTGCAAGAATGTAAATTGGAAATAAGAGTATGAAAAGTAAGCGTAACGAATGACAATTAGGGTTCAAGTAATCAATTAACAAAGAGTTCCTAGTATTGTAGCTACCACTAACACTTCAATTTAGTCCAATTGTTACCTATAACTATACCGATTCGAAGTCACGAAGTTAGTCCTTAGTTTTTATAGTCGTTATATGGTCTCCCGATCCTATATATCTCTAATTATTTAGTTGACTACCTCATACATCTATGGGTAGCAAATTTCAATAACAGCTCTACGCCTGGCTAATTCGACTTTGCTAGGTTTTTAGGTATATCTCTATCCTTCAAACGAACCCAGGGAATAATCACGTATTCAATCTAGAACTAGCAATATTCAAGTTTAGGACTAAGTTAGGGTTCCTCTCCCAAGGATACCCAAACTCTCTAAGTAACCCTAAGTGATGGCCAAGCACATAGAATTTATCAAACAACTTGAATAAACTTCATTAAAATCGAATCAAAACAGTAAGGTAGACAAAATTCCTAAATCTACATGTTAGGGCACTACAATCCTAAGATTGGAGAGTTTAGCCCAACATATGTTCATGTTCCACATATTCAAAGAATCCATAAAAACCAGAAAATACAGAGAAGAAGAAGAAGAAAAGAGATAAAGAACTTCGTCTCCAGTAATCAAATCTGCTTTCTCCTTGCTCCGATCAGCTAGAATCACGAACTCTTGGTGTTTCGTAAGCTCAATATTGAGTATCTCCCTTGCCTCTTTCGTAACCTAAACTCGAATCACTCCTCTCCTCTTGAAAACCTCCTTTTATAACAGTTCCGGTCGCGTAAAACTCGAATAGAATCGCGAGATTTCTGTCTCGGCGCAACTGCACCCAAACTGGCGCAGCTGTGCCAGCTCACTTCTCCTGAACGCCTTCTTTTCCTTCTTTTTACAACCTTTAATGGCGACTCAAAAAAGTCGCCACTAAAAGTCCACCTTCAGTGGCAAAAAAAGTCGCAACTGCAAGTCCACCTTCAGTGGCGAAACAAGTTGCCACTGAAAGTCCACTACAAGAAAATCTACTTTCACTAAAAGTCAACCTTCATTGGCGACTCAAAAAAAGTCTTCACTGAAGGTGGGTGGCGACTCAAAAAAGTTGCCACTGAAAGTCCATCTTCAGTGGCGAAAAAAAGTCGCCACTGAAAGTCCACCGGCGGGCAACAGAGGTCCGGCGGCCGACGGCGAGATCCAGCGGCCGACGGCGAGATCCGGCGGCGAAGGTCCGACGGTTGGCGGCGGAGGTCTTCACCGATCGTTGGCGTTTTGGCAATTGCTTTCAGTGACGACTAAAAGTCGCCACAAAAAGTGGTTTCGGTGGACTAGAAGTCGCCACCAAAAGTTATTTCGGTGGCGAGGTCGCCACAAAAGGTTTTTAGTGGCGACAAAAAAAGTCGCCACTAAAGGTCTTTCAGTGGGGACAAAGAGTAGCCACCAAAAACTCCAACTTTTATTTCCATTTTAGTGACGAAAATTAACCTTCTTTGGTGGCGACTACGAAAGTCGTCACTATAGGGCTTCAGTTGCGAATTTTTCAGTGACAACTTTTATGTCGCCACTGAAACCCTTCGGAGGCGACTTTTAGACTTTCAATGACGAAAAAAGTCACTACCGAAACCCTTAATTGTTGTAGTGTCAGGAATGTGAATGGAGTATTGATCAAATGATATCTATTGTGGTTCAGGAGGAAGAATCCCAGAAGAAGGCTAAATTTTTAATGATTTGTTAATGTCATTTGTTTCCTTATCTGATTCAATGACTCGTTTGAAGCATAATGTTAATTTACATACATTCTGGTATAATCATGCACATAAATTTGTGGTTTATTCTAAATTCTGATGATTAAATTATTAATAGATTAAGACTATGGGAGATTGTTGGATTAATATTAATCTAATGATTATCAATTCTAATATTTCTACACAATTGAACATACACAAATTTATAATAAATCTAAATAATTAGATTTGGGGTTCATATGCAGTATGTGATAACTCATGATGGGTTAAATTATATACATGTATATCAAGCAGAGACCCCAACTTGCATCAAGAGGGAATGAGTAATTATCCCATTAAATTACTCACATAAAGAATATTTGTAAAGGACTTAGTTGATTATTAATTTATATATTTGATTAATTAAATAAATAAATTATATAAATATTTACTAATAACTGATAAATCTTTTAATATTTTTTATTTATAATGTACAAATATATATATATATATATATATATATGTATGTATGTATATATATATATATGTATGTATTTTATATTTATTAAATATTTGTATTATTAATATTAAAAAGCTTATTGGTTAATTATTGTTTTATTAGAAAAAGGAAGAGTAACAGTTAATTTAACGTGTATATATTAAAAAAGCATATTAGTTTTTTGTTTTTTGCTAACTCATTTTACAGAAAAAAAAAAAAATTTGATGTTCTGTTTGTGTTCTCTTCATTTTCATCTAGTGTCCTTACTCTTGACTTCTTTTAGAAAAATTTCTCTCTTGCTTGTAAGTTGCTTTGGTCACTGCATTATGACTTTGGAAGTTTCAGATAATAAGGAGAAATTTCTTCTTCATAAATTCTCTCAAATTTTGAATGAAATAACATGATTAGGATCTCAAGTTATAGCAGAAGTTTCTCTACTTTACTTTCTTAAACTTTATCATTTGAATCTAATAAACACCTAGCTATAATGGCATCCATCAATCTCTCATCTACTTCTATAAAAGTAGATAAGAGATTGAAGGATGCAAACTACAGGTGTTTATCAGACTTAATAAAAAAAATATATAAATTTTAAGAAAGTCATCGAAGCAAAGGATCTTGAACTTAAACATTACCAAAGGTATTGAAGTTTTGTTCAAGGAGATGACACGTTTTCCTACTCTTTATGAGGTATAACCAAAAAAAATAATAAATTTTAAAGAGGTGGGACAAGGGTTTTTTCTTTTTTCTGTTTTCAAAAAAGTAGGGAAATAATGCCAAAAATCCCCTAAACTACTGGTAAATGATCAAGTATAGATAACCTACTCAAGTGTAATTAAAATTATCATATATAATTTAACATATCTATATCCAATAATTATATAAAAAATAAGGATATTCAAAATTGATGCCCCTTAATTAAACTAAATGAAATCGAACAAAATTGTCCAAATCATCATTCAATACCCACTCCAAAAAAAAAAATATTGATTAGAATTTTGGAAGTTTAATAAGACAAAAGTAGAAGAAGGAGCTAGAATGGAGCTTTGGAAAGTTATGCTAACATTAGGGTATGTTTGGTTAGTGAGGTAGAGAATGTAATGTTGGATGTATATATAATATTCTTTTTATAAAATAAATCTCACTTTTGTAATGTCATAAAATTATATTTTTATTTATTTTTTACCCACTTTATCCTATTCGCATTTTTATTATAAGAGTAAAATGGTTATTTTACGCATTTTTATTTCATTCACATCATATTAACGTGACATTTTCATTTTCTTTAACATTTATATTCTCATTACCATTTTCATTCTCATTTCTTTATCCATTCCACCAACCAAACACATGTAAGTTTTGCAACTTACCTACCTAATTCTATTTTTAATGACTATATACACAATTTGGTCCCTGAAAGATACAAAAATTGACATTTTCGTCCCTGAAAGATCTGGCGTACCCAATTTGGTCCCTAAAAGATTGGGCCGTTACACAATTTGGTCCTTCAGTCATGCCCAGTTAAATGCACTTAACGGAATTGCTGACATGGCACGTTAAATGCACACGTGGCCCGTTAAGTGCTGACGTGGACTTGCTTACATGGCAGAAAACAATAGCATATACACAATTTGGTCCCTAAAAGATTCTAAAATTGACATTTTTGTCCTTGAAAGATTACTCCATTGGACAATTTGGTCCTCCATATCTCTCAATTCATTTAAATTATTATGCTTTCCAACACAATACACAAAGCCAACAAACATGTTGAGGACATTGCTGTGAACTTAATCCTTTGTCACTTTAGTTCCTTTTGTAGGCAAAATATAGTATTTATCTTCAACTGAAAATTATTTATCTTGATCATAAAGTACTCTTATAGTATGCTATTAAAAAAAAGCTCATTATGAATTTTTATCATTGTATAGAAAATAAGGTAGTGATTCTTACAGTTGAATCTGCTTAGAGATCTTAATTAATGATGCTCATGTTTGCACCTTTCAGCTCTCTGTTCAAGGCTTTCCAATTCTTATGTATGATTGTCATGTTTAAAAGGTAAACAACATAAAGCTTTTTGTTCTTGTTCCATATCCATGCACTTTGATGCAATGTTGTAAGAACCGGACCGGACCGGACGGTCCGACCGGTTCAACCGCCAACCGAATACAAAGGCGAGTCGGTTGGACCAAAAAACCGTTTTTGCAGTTGGACCGGATTTAACCGGAGTTGGACCGGTCAACCGGGTTGGACCGGTCAACCGGTGGTCCAACCGGTCCAATTTTATTTTTTTAAAAAAATTAAAAAATAAAAAGGAAAAATAACATAAAAAAAAAAAGAAATTAGAGAAATCTTAAAAATTAAAATTAGAAAAGTCTTAAAAATTAAAATTTAAAAGTTATGATTATCAATAATTTAATATTTGGTTTGATTAAGTTCTTTCAAAGCTTGACAAGTCTTAAAAATTAAAACTTTGAGAAGTTATGTAATTTAAAACTTCAAAATCATGTATATTGAAACCTAAAATTTGAGTGATGTCATTTTATATATTAAGAATATTTATTATTTATTATTTATTGCGTCATCCGGTTCGACCGACGGTTCGACCGGTTAAACCGATCAAACCATGAACCGAACACTTGTCCGAGTCTTTGTCCGGTTCGGTTCTTACAACATTGCTTTGATGACAATAACGAATCTTATTAGTATTTTTATCTCTTGCTCTACGAACATAAGCAATGTGGTAGTATCTTGGAGGCATGTTCAAGTCATCCACTTTGATATAATGTCCAAGGCAATGATTATATCCAACTAAACTAATTGTTATTTGCATCCAGTCAAAGTCGTATAAGTGATTTCTATTGATGCAGGGAATTGGTCTATTGAAATACCAATAAAAAATCAACTAAAGCCTAAAGGTCATATATATATATGCCCTTTGGAGAAGGTACAAGAATATGTATTTGTCAATACTTAACTAAGATAATATGTGTATGGACTAAGAAATTTCCATATTAATCTATATTTTTGAATTTCTTATAATTTATTTCATTATGCAAGAAATTTCAATTATACATATTTAAAGTGGCAAGAGATTTCACATCAACCAGTCGTGGGATCAAGATGAGTAAGTTATCTCTAAATGTCATTTAACACATTATCTCTCTTCTGGTCTAGTTGCACTATTCAAGTCATATGGCTTTTACCTTACAATTGGTTTGTGCAAGCATCGTATTGCAAAAGTTGAATGTATACAATATATTTTGCCTCCAAAAGGAACTAAAGTGAAAGAGAATTAAGTTCACAACAAATTTGTCCTCAATATGTTTGTTGGCTTTGAGTGTTGTATTGAAAAGCATAATAATTTAAATGAATTCAAAGATATAGAAGGACCAAATTGTCCAACGGAGCAATCTTTCAGGGACGAAAATGTCAATTTTAGAATCTTTCAGGGACCAAATTGTGTATATGCTATTGTTTTCTGCCATGTAAGCAAGTCCACGTCAGCACTTAACGGGCCACGTGTGCATTTAACATGCCACGTCAGCAATTCCGTTAGGTCCATTTAACTGGGTATGACGGAAGGACCAAATTGTGTAACGGCCCAATCTTTCAGGGACCAAGTTGGGTACGCCAGATCTTTCAGGGACGAAAATGTCAATTTTTGTATCTTTCAAGGACCAAATTATGTATATAGTTATTTTTAATTATTAATTAATATAAATAATTAAATAGATAAATTGTTAAGGAGGATTTTTAAATTAATATATGTATATGTAATTAAATTTTAAAAACACTGCTCCCTTCTTAAAATTGCTTTGAAAAATTTTTCCCCCCACAACTCCATTGTTTCGGAAGAAATTTTGTCCGTAAAGTATTTTTGTTACTCCAAACGTTTGAATTTTCAGTTAAATATGCTTTTAATATTTAATTGTAATTAATTATCCTTTAAACGTTTTATTTTTTGAACAATCTTACTCTTTTCATTGACATCGTTAAAATAGATAACACTTATGACTTATATGGTGTAACACATGGCAAGAAAACATTATTGGGTTCATTTATATCATGTTATGTTTTCTTCTATTCTCCATGTCATCATAAAATGCTATCGTTTACTCTAACTTTTCATCTCTCAAATTTTGAATCACCTTTAGCGCGCTATTTTTGTCATCATTTTGCTTTGAAATTTGGCGAATCGATGCATCTTCAACAATGGATGAAGTTTCTTTCTAAGAGTGTCACACCACATAAACTACAACCATTATCTATTTTAACAGTATTAGTAAAAATGGTAAGATTACTCAAAAAATAAAAAGTTTGGGCATAATTAATCGCAATCAAATGTTAGAGATATATTTAACCCAAGGTTCAAACCAAAGGCGGAGCCAAGGAGGGCTGGGGTGGCCATGGCCCCCCTAAACTCTTAGTAATTACATATATTGTATGTATAATAATTCTATATTGGCCCCCTTTCTTTTAAAAAATTATAGAACACTTGGGAGATTTTTAAAGGTATGTGCGGATGATCAAAGGTCAAGGATGAAATGAAATTGAGTAAAATAGTTGTTATCATGGGGATGAAATAGAATAGAAGATAAGATCTCCAAAATCCTCCTTAGCCATCCAAAACTCAATATTTTGTGTCCTCCAAGTTGGGGGTCAAGGATAAAATAAAATGACCTAATATTTTAAAATACAATCATACCTTTTAAATTTAAGAAAATTACAATTTTATTCTAGTAATATAATTAGTCATTTGTTTATATATTAGAAGGGGTAAAATTAGAAGAAAAAATTAATAAGTCATTTAATTCAAATCGTTTTATTATAAATTCCAAACAAAACTAGTAGTAGGCACCTCTCTTTTTCCTTATTTTTTCTTTGGCCAATCCTTTTTTTTTAAAAAAAAAACTTTCAAATAACATATATATATATATTCAAGTCATTTCACTCTATTTTTATGAAACGTATAAATATTTTTAAAAAAAATCATAATTTATGAAAAAAAATAATGATAAAATGCACAAAATATTGAGTCCCAAAAATAAGACAAAATTCATAATTTATAATAATTATATATTGGCCCCCTTCTAATAATCTTAGCCCCTCTACTACAAAATTTCTAGCTCCGCCCTTAGTTCAATCGTTAGGTGTACCAAATAATTTATCCAATTTTTTTTTTTTTATTTGAGTGCCTATAATTGTGACGGTGCCCACTAAAATCTCAAACTTTATAAAGTTCTACCAACCTTTTATGACGAGTAATTCTGTACCGATATTTTCTTACGAGACCAATAAATGAGAAAGCCTAAAAGGTTTTGGTCCGTTAAACCTAAAATAGCAATGTGACTCATTAACTATAGAAACAGGAAAGCAGAAGCAGAAGTAATTAATTTTTCCACCGAAAACACATAATATCAAGTCAAGATATTTTTACCAATAGTATGCAACACGTGATTGATTGGAGTATTATGTATTCTATTTTTTTTAAGTAAGATGTCGGGAGAGTTTTTGTATGGGAAAATTTTTGTTCGGGGAATTCTACTCTCGTTATAGAACTTCAACTAACTCGAACAGGATTGTCTCTAATAAAAGAATACACGTGAAAACCAAAAAAAAAGTCAAGATATTTCTAATGCACATTGGCGATGAGTTGGCTTGCTCATTGGTCGATCTGGTGACTGTTGGAAGTTGTATTAATTCATGGGAACCACAACATAATTGTGTTAAGAGAGGGATAAAAGTTCAGTACTACTGTATCAGTGAATTTCAGTGCATCCTTTCAATTATATAGTGTTATTTGTTAATATTAATAAAAATTTACATTAATTAGAACCCACCCAACTTAATATTTAATATTACCGTACAACTGAACATCTACTTGAAAGAGAGATACTACTTTGGGTCTATTTGAGCATACTTCTAAACATATATTGGAAGTATTAGGATTTAGGAGTATTCAATTATAATGCATCCCTCCCGTCATTTATATTATTTTAATATTAATAGTAATTTACATTAATAAGGATTCATCTTAAATAATGGATTATTAAAAATCAAGTAATTAGAGTGATATACTAAAGTTTAGTACTACCGTACTACTAAACATCATCTCCTAAAAATTATTTACTTTTAAGTATGTTTTATATGGAATTAGAAAAAAAATACTGTGAAAATAAATTTGTGTTATAGTTAAAACTATTTTTTTCAGTAGTTGTTAAACATTTTGTGTATTGTGTTTGAAAAAATTGTATAAAAAATATTTTTGATTATAACATTACCAAAAAGTATATGTATATATTTAGAATATTATTAATGTTATTAAATAAATAAATGGGTATAAATATTTACTAGTTTTAATATTTATTGAAAAAATAAATATAAAATATTATTTGGTTTATTAATTTAATAAAATATTAGTTAAATAAATTAATAATTTTAATTAATGTAATTTTTTTATTTGTAAGTGTGATTTTTATTAACTACATATATTTTAAAATTATTTAAATAAATAAATAAATGATAAAGTTTTGAAAAAATAAATAAGGATATAATATGATAAAAAAAGTTCAGTAAACCTAATTTTTTTCTAAACTATTAAAAGTTTAATTTATACTTTTAACTGGAAGTAAATGTTCCAATGTTTAATTTTTACTTCAAAACTAAACTTATTTCAATTTCATTCAAAAGAACTTTTCAGTCCAAACAAACTTTATTTAGAGTATGTTTGACACCCCTCATTTGGGTGTCAAAATAAAACACTTATGTTCTAAATTTTGAGGTGTTTGACAATCTTTATAAAAAGTTTTTTTAAGTTGCCGCAGAAACAACTTTGTTTTTTAATTTTAAGTAGAAGTAGAAGTAAAAATTTAAATATTTTAAAATAAAAATACCCTTACTAAAACTTGCATTTTCTGTTTTATCCTCTTTTGTATACGTAGATTATTTCGATATATGTAAATTAAATTAGGAAGTATTTTTTTTATGACCGGAGCAACCACCAGAGTAGACATGATAAGTCATCCCTTGAGTACTGTGGGATCCATTAATTGGTAACAACCTTCCCAACGGATAACGCTCTATTTCCATTTCTCCAGGGATCGAACCCGGAAGGCGATAGTTTAAGAAACACAGACCCTTATCATTTGTGATACCACATTAATAAATTAGGAAGTATTTGTAAATATCAATTATCTTGAGACATGTACATTAAAATATGAAGTATTTGCAAATATTAATTATTTTGAGACATATAAATAATTGAAGTGTTTGTAAATATTAATGTGATTAACTAACATTTTATTTAATTAATAAAATAATTAATAGTTTATATTTATTTGTTTAAAAATGAACAATAAAAAATATTTATACTCATTTATCTATTCAATAATATTAATAAAACTTTAAATCTATATATGTCATTCTTGGCAATTTTATAGTCACAAAAGTACTTTCTTTTTACAAATTTATCAAACATAAATTATTTCTGACCTACTAATAAAAATACTTTTTAACTTAATTTAAAAAACATATTCTTAAATACATCAAAATTTTAAAATACGCCCTTTTATCAAAAAAGAAAAAATTATTGAAGCAGCAACCTGAAAATAACAATAAACGTAGAAAAATAAGAAAATGTAAATTTGTTAGAGAAATAAAAAAATGCGTGGTACCGGACTGAGGCACTGGTATCTCGTTATCTTTAAGGTAATTCACGCCTCCCATGCACGGGTTGATTTTGCTATATTACCCGGTGCAGAGGTATCAGACGTGTTACCTCCAGGATACAACAGTCCAGTACTCGTCTGTTTGTCTACAACCTTTGCACGTAGGAAGTAGACATGACTATGTCTCCCACACCTTTCTCTACCCTAATAACACATATAATTTGTATGATTTTTAGTGTTTTTCACACACTATTTTCACATATGCTACTTTCTGATATTTGGTACCTCTACCTTCTTCTCTCAACCCATAGGTGAATAAAAGTGGATCTTTTTTTAACCCAATTAAATACATTAAAACTAATTTAATTATATAAAAAGTTAACATAAAATGCTTTTAATGTCTTAAAAGCATTTCAATTACCATTACACACTATTTTTTAAGCTTTGAACAAGTCCATTTGCAACATATTATTATATTAATTAATTTAATAAATTAATATTATTAATTTATAATAATATCCAACAAAAACAGTACTCTGAAGTCTGAACCCTAGAAAAAACTTCCCCAAAAAGGGTAATGTCATACGTGTGTATATATATATATATATATATATAAGTCATCTAGTTAGTTCTTGTATTCTGCAATATAATTTCATCCAAAGCAAAGTATAGTGCAAAGTATGGCTTCAAGACCTGGAATACTTACTGATTGGCCATGGAAGCCTCTTGGAAGCTTTAAGGTGCATGGAACCCTTAATTCCTACTTACCTCATTATTCATCTTTCTCTCACACAAGCACTCACATATATATTTATATATATACACACACATGTACTTTCAAAACATAGTGTGTATGTGTGTATATATATATATACACGAAGAAATATTTTCTTTTGACACTTTACAACAAAGGAAGAAATTTCTGGTGTACCCAAATAAAAATACATTTTGTATTTTTCACTTTGTTAGATTAAAATAGGTCATTAGCATGTGCATTGTCCACTCCTTTGGTTTTGCTTAAACTTTTAATTACTTACATAAAAGTAATATGTTCGTGTTTTTAGCTTGGAAATCTGAGATGGAGATCTGGGACATTGAATATTTTCAAGTTTGTTGAAACTTAAAGAGACTTGGGACTTTAAAAGGTAGCTCGTAATTACGAGGAAGAATCAAGTTCTTTAAGAACTCTATTAATATAAGTATCTTATCTTATTAGATATGAGATTTTCTATATCCATAGTATTCCCCCAAGTCCAACTGTTTTTTTATAGTTGTGACTTGTCTTTTCTTAATTATGCTAGGTTTGAGTTCTTTTTCAGTTTCAAAGGCCTTTTTTTTCTTGAGCTTATACGTTTTTTTTTAACTTTAGAGGCTACATTTTTTTTCAATATTCCTACGGGGCCTTTTTTTTCTTTTAACATATTGGATGTTAGATTGTCATGGACTATGAGACCATTACACTCTGATACCATATTGAAACTTAAGAGACTTGAAAAACCCACCTTTAAAAAGTTAGCTCCTAAGGAGAAGATGAACCGAACTCCTCATAAGTACTTCATTGTGTATCTTATCCTATGATAAGTGGAACTCTGTACATCTCTAATAAAATTTAAATATTATTTTCGCTAAATTTATATATATATATATATATATATATATATATATATATATATATATATATATATATATATATTAAGCTGATTAACTAACCAAGTTGGTTCAATATGACATGCTTTTTTCAGTATGTGATATTGGCTCCGTGGGTGATCCACAGCACATACTGTTTGTTTGTGAAGGATGAGAGTGAAAGAGACGTTTCCACTTTCCTTATACTTGCTGTGTTGCTATGGCGTATGCTTCACAACCAACTTTGGATCACTTTCTCTCGTTATCGAACTGCCAAAGGCAAAACTAGGATCGTTGACAAGCCCATCGAATTTGATCAAGTTGATAGAGAAAAAGACTGGTTAGTAATTCATAATTAAGCACAAAATCAATGCATGCACCAATTTTATATATATATATATATTTATCGGAGAAAAGTTTAGTTGTACTGTATTGCTGAGGTTCGGTACATTCTTCTAATCATGTAAAACCATTTATTAATATTAATAGAAATTCACGGGCCCATCTTGAATGATTTAGAAATCAACTGATTGGAGGGATGTACTGAAATTTAGTACTACCATACCACTGAACATCTACTTATATTTATCAAGCAAGCAACCCACCCTTAGAATTATCATTTTATATATATTGCTATGCATCCATGCATGCTCTTTAATTTCTTTTTCACAATGCAAAAAAAGAAAAAAAAAATCAATTTTAGAGTCAATTAATGAACATCATTTGTTAATAATATTTGTTAATTTAGTTATTATATAACTAAAGTTAAAATTCTTTTAATACAATATTTAGTGTTAGTCATAATCTACAATAAAGATAGTTTATAACCGATAGTGCGGTGAGTTTGGTTTTAAATTATAGTTAGATATAATTTTAGGGATAAAAGTTTAATGGTACTATACCACTGAACTTCAGTGCATCCCTCCAATTATGTAGTGCCATTTGTTAATATTAATAAAAATTCACATTAATTAGGGCCCACCTTGAATGGTTTAGGGACAACTGATTGGAGGGATGTACTGAAGTTCAGTACTACCGTACCACTGAACATCTACTCTAATTTTAGATAAAAAAATTAATTATTTTTTATAGGTTCTCTCAAAGTACAATAAATATTTAAAATGCTTTTAATACAATATGTAGTGTTAGTCATAATCTACAATAAAAAAATAGTTTACGGTAAAGTACCCTTGCTGCTCCCAAACTTTAATGCAATGTTCATTCTTGCTCCTAAATTTTTTTTTGGTTTATGCCTACCCCCAAACTTTCAGTTTTGTTCATGCCTTCCCTTTTTGCTAACACCTTTAATTTGCTTGACGGAATTTGCTGTGGATGATGAATGTGTATTTTTTTTACTACGTCATTGTCCACCTCACCTTTAACTTTTTATTTTTATTAAAAAAATTAACCTAATCTAAATAAAAAAAATATTTTAGGATAAAAGTTTAATTTTTTTAAAATTTGGATTGGGTTAATTTTTTTTTAAAATAAAAGTAAAAAGTTAAATATGAGATGTAAAATGAGGTGAACAATGAGGTGGCAAAAGAGATACACATTTATAGTCCACGTCAGCAAATTCCGTCAAGCAAGTTAACGGTGTTAGCAAAAAGGGCAGGCATGAAAAAAATTGAAAGTTTGAGGGTAGGCATGAACCAAAACAAAGTTTGGGACATGAATGAACATTGCAACAAAATTTGAGGACGATAAGAGTACTTTACCCAATAGTTTATAACCGATAGTGCGGTGAGTTTGGTTTTAAATTATAGTTAGATTTAATTTTAGATAAAAAAATAATTATTTTTTATAGGTTCTCTCAAAGTATAATAAATATTTACATTGTATATAAAGAAATGTCAAAACACAAACTATGTAGTACATTATGTATGTGCTATAGATATTTAAGAGGTCGGTGTTCTCTTAATTATTATCTCTCGAAATTAATCTAAAAGAATAATAATAAAGCATCATCTATAGTAGAAGTATTATCATTCTAATAATTATAGGCTATGTTCTATCAAGTCTCTTAGGGTGGATACCCCAATATAAAATAAAATAAATTAAGAAAGAGATAAAATACTATTTAATTCCTGAATTGTTGGTCAAATTATTATTTAGTCCCTGAATTTGGCAAAAATACTATTTAGTCTCTGAATTTGTAACTCTATCAACTATTTAGTCCCCGAACATGGCAAGAATACTATTTAGTCCCCGAATTTGTAACTCCGTCAACTTTTAGTCCTCTGTCTATTACTCGTTAGATAACCAGCTGACATGGCCGTTAAATGCTGATGTGTCATGTGCCCAAGCACTTAACAGTGCCACATCAGCTGGTGTCTGGTTATCTAACGGGTAACGGGCAAGGGGACTAAATCGTTGACAGAGTTGTAAATTCAGAGACTAAATATTATTTTTGTCATATTTAGGGACTAAATAGTTGACAGAGTTACAAATTCAGAGACTAAATAGTGTTCTTGCCAAACTCGGGAACTAAAGAGTTGACAGAGTTACAAATTCAGGGACTAAATAGTATTTTTATCAAATTCGAGGACTAAATAATAATTTGACCTACAATTCAAGAATTAAATAGAATTTTGTCACGTCAAGAAAAACACAAACTATATATATCTATTAATTAATTTATGTGGATTGAGATAGAAGGACTAGATGGATCTATGTTCCCTCAACTTTATCTCCCACTTTAAGCTGGAAACAATAGGTTGGAGTAAAGTGCCTAACTACTCCATTTCCTACACAAAAAAGACACACAAACTATCTAGTTTCAAATTAAAGTGGGCATATTAATTGCTTCCCAGAAGAGTAGGTGTTCAACCACGTGAAGCAAAGTTTTAGCACGGGGCCTACCAATCATACATGCTTCTTCATTTCAATTGTTAAATAGTCATAATTCCACTGGCTTCTTATCTTACCCACTGTCAAATCCTTTAATAGTATTAATCAATGTTTTCAAAGTCGTACTGGATTGAATTGGTCGGTCCGATTGGTTTGATTGGAAACCGGTCAATAAAATCCGATTTATATCATAAACTCGTTCAATTAGTTAGCCCATTTTGAACCGGTCAAAACCGGATTAAACCGAACGATTCAATAAAAACTGTTTGATCCGGCTAGTTTTTTATAATCCAATTTCTCCCTCCTCAGTTTTGAAGTTCCAATTACAACCACTGAACAATGCAATTGTTTTGATTAAGTAAGACAACATTATATATATATAATATATGATAAAGTATATTTAAGTAATAAAATAATATATATAACTTATTAAAATATATTATTTGATATAATAAAATACAAAATAAATATAAATAATTTATATAATACTTTTATTTATTTTTTGTATAGGAATATTTTACAATTTTAGGAAATTAATAAATATATATCATATATTTTAATTTCTATATATAAAATTTTATATTATATTTTAAATTATTTATGACATCATTCCATTCAAACAACGATTAAACCGATTGAACCACCCAAAAATCTGTTCATGTTATTGTACGTCTTATTCAATTTTTAAAACATTGGTTTTAATTTCTAATAGTCATAACTAATAGTCATAAGTTATAGTGGTGTATGCATAAAAGTATAGCTTAATTTGTAGTTGTGTAGTTTCCCAATGATATTATCTCACCTCACCTAGCAATATAAAAACTATTAAAAACAGGAGATGTGCTATTCATTTAGATTTTTATTTTTTAAACTATTAAATATTATTTATCATGTAAATATATGTACCTTACAATTTTTCAGTGACAAGTTCTCTTTTTGGCTATATTTGAGAGTTGAAGGGAGGATTGAAGGGACTAATCATTAATGAAATGACATAAAATGAAGTGGAATGAAATGACTTGAATAAATATGTTGTTTTAAAATTTTAATGAAAATTTTGAGATACCTATTAATTAATTTTAATTAGAACTTATAATAAAATAAATGAAATGTTTCTCATTAATTATTTTTCTAATATATATTACTCCTCATTAATTAGATTAAAATGACTAATTAATTAATTGTTTGCTTAAAAGTTAAAAGGGTATAATTGTATTTTACAATATTAAGTCATTCTATTAATTGGGAACAAAAAGAATAGGTTTATTTGGATGGCTAATATTAGGAGAACTAATTTTGAGGCCCTCCCATTTAATTATAATTCATCCCTATAAAAGCATCCACCCACACCTCTAGCCTAATTAAGTCATTAAATTTTATTTTGGATTTTATGATATATACCTTATATTATGGTATCATAAAATCCAAAATTTCATGCAGTTCCCTGACTTATAATATCTATATTCTATCTTAGAAACATTCTCTCAAATTAATTAATACCTTCTGCTTATTAGATCCATGGTTCAAGTGAATTCACTATGATCATTATTCAATTGATAAAATATATTATTAACTTATAAAATTTTGAACTTCCATTAACATATTTGACGTAATTAATTAGTAAATAACTAATTAAAATTAGTAATATTTATCAATTATATATTTTATATTTCTATATATATGTTGAAACTTTTCAAATGGAGTGAATAGTGACCGCAAAGAAAACTATTTGGTTCATAGTTTCTCATCCAAAAGTTTAAAAGTAATAACTTAAAAAAGAGTCAAGTTATATTATAGCCTTATATAGGAGAGAGAAATAGTATTTAAAACATAATTTATTTTAACGAAATGGGAATAACTAACGAAAGAATAAGTCTGATATTAAACTTTTACTATATTCCTCCATTTTCTTGTTTTCCTTTAATATTAATAAAATCTCACTATAATAAATATTGTACCTACACCAAACTTTTGTTGATATTAATAAATGAGAAGTAAAATATATAGAAAGAGTACTCAACTTTTAATACGTAATATCAAATATCCTCTCCTAATTATTAAAAGTTGATTCACGTCTCGAGAGTTCGCCCTCTCTATAATGATTAATTTTCTAATTGAAGGTACATGAATTATTTATTTTCATTTTAAGAATTTATCCACTGTGTGTCCTATAAAGATTAAATAAAAAGTTGGATATTTTTTGATTGGTTAGAACATATCTAGAAATATGTAAAAACTCAACTAAAAAATAAATTTGGTTAGAGAGCACCTTAAGGTTTTTTTTTGACCAATTATTAGAGAATCTAAAAAATTATTTTTGTTGATTTTTTACTGATTTTAAAAAACGAATGCTCTCTCAACCAATCACAAAAAACCTTAACAAGTGTATTACGACACTTCTTAGATAAATCCAGATAAATTTTATTGTTTAAATAAATTCTATTGACCAATGAGATGAAACATTAACATGTCTCTCACGGCGACAAGGGATCATGTGATGTACCTTATGGTGCAGCACAATGAGAGATAACTAATAGGGTGAATCCCATACACGTGAGATCCGCATGTAAGACCCACCCTTTATTAGTTGAAAAAAACTTATGTGCTGTTACTTACATGCTTTTGGTAAGGTTAACCAATTAAAAAGAAACATGTGTTAATTTTCTGAAGACATGTGTTAATTTTTTGAAAATTAACACATGTCTATTGTTTAAATAAATTCTATTTACTAATGAGATGAAACATTAACATGTCTCTCACGGCGACAAGGGATCCTGTGATGTACCTTATGGTGTAGCACAATGAGAGATAACTAATAGGGTGAGTCCCATACACGTGAGATCCGCATGTAAGACCCACCCTTTATTAGTTGAAAAAAATTTATCTGTTGTTGCTTACATACTTTTGGTAAGATTAACCAATTAAAAAGAGACATGTGTCAATTTTGAGAAGAAAATTGACACATGTCTCTTTTTAATTGATTAACCTTACCAAAAACATATAAATAACATCATATAAATTTTGTCCTTATTAGTTATTTCTCGGTAGGTAGTGCACGGGATCCAAAATCCCCCTCACACGACACACGTTAGATGGTCCTTATCTCAGTATTCTCCATTCTTCGACACCTAGCTATTGGCTATTAATTAATTAATCACAAATGTCGGTAGGTATATCTAAACCAAAATTGTAATTAATAATTAATGGGAAACATGAAACATGCATGCATGTATGGTTTTCTTGCAGGGACGACCAAATACTGTTCAATGGGCTTTTATTTTACTTGGCGAGTTATACTTTGAGTGGGGCCTCTCGCCTACCGTTATGGCGAACAGATGGTGTGGTCATGACGATTTTGCTGCATGCGGGCCCCGTTGAGTTCCTGTACTATTGGCTTCACAGGGCGCTTCATCACCATTACCTCTACTCTCGCTACCATTCTCATCACCATTCCTCCGTTGTCACTGAGCCAATAACTTGTGAGTAAAAATTAATTACCTCCCATTCACTTCTTTGTTTTTTCTTTTGGAATTCATGGTATGTTTGGTTGGAGTTGTTTAATTTACGAGGGAACGAGAATGTTTAAAAAAAGGGTGGGATTGGAGTCAGGAATCAATGAGGATGAAAAAATAGTGCAATGACTAATTTGTTCCTGTAATAATTAAATTTTAGTGGTGGTAGTTGAGAGCAGAATGAAAAAAAGGTACGAGGGCTTTGGCAAAATAGCCCTCCTTAGCTTGGAGGGCTATGAGATTGCCACATCTCCTTCGAAACTTCAACCAAACATGGGTGTTAGCCAAACTTTTCTCCAAACCCTCTTTCAAAACCTCAATCAAAGAAAAAATTAAGGTGAAGTTGCTTAAGTGTGTGCTATGATCTTTAATAATATTGGTTATGCTGCACTTATATATGATTGGTCATACAAATACTTTTTGCCATGTATTTTATTGTTTAAAGAACTTCATAGCACACATGACACACCTCAAAAGCTAGCTCATAAGGGGGGAGAACCAAACTTCCTTAAGTACTCAATTAAGTATCTTATCCTAACATATGTGAGACTTAATATTTATCTCAAATAGCGATCGATGAAAATTAAGAGTTTTAATATGCGTAGTGTATATACCTACTCACTTTGGTTTCTATGGTGCATAGTTTGCGTGAAAATTAATTTTGCAGAATGAATGCAACATATGTATGTGGCATGTGTTTTATTATTATGAGCCAAAATATTATTTAGTCCTTAAATTGTTGGTCAAATTACTATTTAATCTTCGAATTTGGTAAAAATATTATTTAGTCCCGAATTTGCAACTTTGTCAACTATTTAGTCTCCTGACCATTATCAGTTAGATAACCAGGCATTAGCTGATGTGGCATCATTAAGTGTCTGGGCACATGCCACCTCACATGCTACATCAGCATTTAACGGTCACATCAGTTGGCTATCTAACGGGTAACAGTTAAGGGACTAAATAATTGATAGAGTTACAAAATTGGGGACTAAATAGTTGATAGAGTTTTAAATTTGAGGACTAAATAGTATTTTTGCCAAATTCAGAGACTAAATAGTTGATAAAACTGTAAATTTGAAGACTAAATAGTAGTTTAATCAATAATTCACGGACTAAATAATATTTTACCTCTATTATTATATATCATCATAGAATAGAATTAAGGATATAATTATATAAAGGGACCACTTATGGATGTGTGAAATTTAAATTTAACCAAATTAAATGTAAATACTCAAAGATATATCTGGTTGCAACTTGCAAGTGAGATCTAGTGAATTTTTTTTTTTGTAAGTTTGGATATTTTGAATATATACATTATAAAGGAAGATAAATACTTTTTTTTTCTGGGTTACATGAACCTAATAGGAAAATGAAGTATAGTTTTCATATCTTGGCTAAAAAAAATATTTAATTAAAAATCGACATGTATATATATATAGTTCATACAACTAATTATCTGTGACATGATGAATATTATTTTTTTACATGTTTTATTTTGATTAAAAAAATCTAATAACGACAATGTAAAAAATTACTAGTCGAGTTGAAAAGGACAAAACTTTTGGGATATATAGATATTGGATTCTCATTGTATTTTGAAAATAAGCATATATAAGACAAAAACAAATATATAAGGTACAAAAAATGAAAAATAGCCTATATATATTTAGCAAACAGAATTCTAGATCATCAAAGAAATAATTTAATTAAAGACAAAAAATAAAAAAATAACATATTTGGTACAAAAGATGAGATTATCACAATGTACATATAGTACTGTCATGCATTTATTCATAGAAAAAGAAAGGCAAAAGACATATATATAATGAGTTTTAGCTCGTTACTTCTTATTTATTAGATTTTAAGATAAATTCAATAGTTAAACAGTATTGAGTCAAAGCCTCTATAGTTCGCACTATTACTAAAAAACAAAAACACATATAGTAAAGTTACAAAACACTAATATAAAATTTGGTGTTAATTAATATAATTGTAATAACATTTTTGAGTATGGAATTATACATTTAACAAACTATGTATTTTTTTTGTGACAGCTGTGATCCACCCATTTGCGGAGCACATATCGTATTTCCTGCTCTTCGCAATACCGAAATTAACAATGGTGTTCACAGGAACGGGTTCTGTTGCGGCATTTGCCGGATATGTCACTTACATTGACTTCATGAATAATATGGGTCACTGTAATTTCGAGCTCATCCCTAAGTGCTTCTTTCAATGGTTTCCTCCTCTCAAGTACCTCTTCTACACTCCAACGTAAGTTTTTACTTTATTTTAGAATGAATATTATATTATATACTTTTTGAGTTTTGATACATAATTAATGTTTATTTTAGAGTACTCTTTAGAATGACATGAAGAGATCCAAAATTCCAATTTAGGTCTATGCACTAATAGAATGAATAGATGGAGAGGAGAATGGATTCAGTGATTGATTCTTTTATGCATTAGTATGTCAGGTTATTGACTTCTTTTTTTTAGTTATTTATTTATTTATTTAAATTTGAGAAATTATAAACTTTTCTAAAGAATATCTAAAGTATAAAAGATATAGATAAAAAAATTAAAAACCCTACATAAATTGAGATTTACTATGAATGGATTATGGACTAACTTTTTAGTCCCTAATAAAGGTGATTCCTAAACCATTCACAGTAGGTCATTATTTGTGTAGAATTTTTTATTTTTTTTCTGTCTATAACTTTTCTTTTTTAGAAAAAATTTACAATTTTATAAGTTTAAATAAAAAAAAAAGTAAAAAAAATTATGAAAAAAAGTCAGCCTAACATACTAATACATAGAAAAATAAAGCACTGAATCCATTCTCGACAGAAGAACTCTCACTAAATTTACCAACATCTCTCTCTAATTATTGGAGATGAACCATTATTTTCAGTAATTATTTGGATTGAACCTCTTGTCAATTTTTCTAACATACTTAGTATCCTCTCCGATATTCACTAAATATACCAACATCTCTCCCTAATCATGATTTATAACATTGGGCTGCAACATATGTTCATGGGAATCTGTTATATTAAATCCATATTTTAAATTAATCATAATAAATAGGTAAACATAAGTGAATATTATTTTAAGATACAAGTTTTTTTTATATACTTACTTATGATAAATTCTATATTTTTGCAAGCTGAAAATATTATTACTTTTTCTCTGTTCAAATTTATGTCACCAATCCAATATGGTAGGCATTCAGACAATTTTAGATAGATTTAGGGATTTAAATTCAATGAAGTGTAAGTACATGATCCAGATCAAAATAAAAATTGAAATATATATCCATACATAGCAAGACTGATACATAAATTTAAAGATTTAGATTCACTTTACTAAATTTGTCCTTTAACATATTCAGATCTATGAATTTAGACCTTTTCTCTAAAGATAATAATTAAGAAGACATTGATACACGTATAACTAATGTTTGAAAATCTGGACCGATCATTAACCTGGCCAAGGACTCGAGTCACTGGGTCACTGGTTCAACTGCTGGGTCACTAAAAAATCGGTTAGTCCGGTCAAATTAATATATATATATATATGTATGTATGTATGTATGTATGTATGTATCTATATCTATACATACATCAACCAAAATATGAAAAACACATAATAAGTTATTATAAATTCAAATTCAAACCTGAAACTAAACATAATAAATATAAAATACACATATAAATATATAATAACACATAATAAGCTTAAACACTTAAATTTTGATCCTACACTACATGATATTTAAATAAAATATCAACACATCAAATAAATCGTAAGTCGAACAATTCCAATTAAAAGCTTGTCAATTAAATTGACTAAAAAAATAAAATATTAATAATATCAATTATCAAACAATCCTATATTTTTTAAAATATTTAATTAGAACCGGTCATGGGTAACTGGGTTTGTCTAAAACCCTCCGAATCATTCCTGGATCAATTATAAAATGGTCTATAAAAACTACCTGGATTATCGGTTTGATGCTCGGGTTATTGGGTTCTGGGTCAACCCACTTAGCCAGTCAAGATTTTCAGACACTACTGTACCCAACTGCTATTACATGGTGGACCATATATAGCATCCACTGGTGTGGACTTGTGGCAGGTTACTGTAAATATAATTTCCAGTGATCATTAATGTCACAGCCTCCATCACAGGCCATAATGTAAGAGGAAGTTGGAAAGGAATTAATTCAAGAATACAAATTTCATGAGTTTTTGTTTTGATAATTATTGATTTCTAGGTTTGATCTCTAGATAAATGAAATGCAGTATTATTCATTGAGAAGGTTGTCTTCAGTATTCAATCGTCAGTATCTAAAAAATTAGTCATAAATGAAAAGCAGTATTATTCATTGAGAGGGTTGTCTTCAACATTCAACCGTCAGTATTCAAAAAATTAGTCATAAAATTCACTTTGATGGACACATGATGAATTGATGATGAAGACAAAAAAAGAAGGGCAAAAGTACTTTTTCTGCCCCCAATGTTTGGGGGTTTTGTTACTTTCGCCCTTAACGTTTTTTAGTTGTCAATTGTACCTCTAATGTTTGTATTTCTTCCAATGTCGGGCTTTTGGCTAACACCATCAATTTTTGGACTGTTTTTTATGACGTGGCATCTTATATGGCCAACAGTTCTAACTGGATTTCATTTTTTCATATTAGTAATATATTTTAGGGGTACAATGGACCCAAAAAATTCAGTACACCAAAATCCTCATTACATCAGTAAAATAGACCCAAAAAACTCAGTACTATTAACTACTGATGTGAAAAAATTAAGTTCAGTCAGAATTGTTGGCCACATAGGATGTCACGTCATAAAAAACTGTTCAAAAATTGACGGTGTTAACCAAAAGACTGACATTATTAGGAGAAACACAAAACGTTATGGGTACAATTTATAGCAAAAATATGTTAGCGGCAAAAGTGACAGAACCCCCGATCATTGGAGGGAGGAAAGGTACTTTTGTAAAAAAAAAAAAAGACACTAATAACTTCTGGTATGAGTTTTCACTTTCCACCAACAATGGACGAAATAAAAGAAGGATAATGCTAGGGAGTTGGAGAGTTTTAACTTATTAATTTTTAATCGTTGGATTTTTTTGAGATTTATATTATCTTAAATGAAAAAATAAAAAAATATTTTAATATAAATCTCAAAATAAATTCAACAATTAAAAACTAATGAGCTAGCCAAAACTATCAAGTTCCATGCATGTAGCATTACTCATAAGGGAAAATACAGAAAACAATATACAAATTAACATGATAGCGTGCATGGACATATATACAGTTTTCAGCTGACCTACCATAATAAATAGGAGAAGTTATCAGAATTCAGGATATACTGACCAATATATAAATGAAAAACAGACAAATTAACAAAATATGATAGCTTAGATGCTGTGTCAGTCGACATAGGCAGTACACACCATTGGTAATAATAATAATAATAATAATAATAATAATAATAAAATAAGTGAGAACATTAATTATTAGTTATAAGAATAGTAGTATTGTTAAAATGGGTTGTCCGGTCTGCCCCGCGACGGCTTGGAAAGTGATATCTAAGTCCGCCCATATTGGCCCGCGGATTAAACGAGCTAGCTTGCGAGTCAATTTTTTTAATTTTATAAATATATTTTTTTGAAAAAAATTAATTATAAAATTATATATTTACTTAAAAATTTATATATATTTTTACTTTAAATTAATATTTTACTAATCTTAATTATTATTTAAATTATTTATATATATTAGAATAAAACTATTATTTAACGCATAAAATTACTTAATACATATATACTTATACATATTTTAAACAAATTTATATTAATTTTTTTTCTTTTTTTTAAAAAATTTATATGGGCCGATCCGCAGGCTAGCCCGTTAAGCCTGCAGGCTTAAACGGGCCAACCTGTTTAGGCCTGTTTTTAAACGAGCTTATTTTTAAATGTCCAAACCCACCCATTTAGCAGGTGGGCCGAACTAGTCCGCGAGCCCGAACCCGTTTTGACACTGTTAAAGAATACATTCATTTATGATTTTTTTTTTTGCCTTTTTAATTTAAGATTACGATTTATTTATTTTTCTTAGGTTTAATATATGTTTTAAATTTAGATTGGCAAATGATCATAACATGTTTTGACAGTGTTATATATATATATATATATATATATATGTGTGTGTGTGTTAAAAGTCCATTTTGGTCTTTTATGTTGTACTTTAGTTTCATATTGATCCTTTATCTTTCAAAAAGTTTAAATTGGTCCTTCCGTCCAATTCCGTCCATGTTTTCCGTTAAGTGCTGACGTAGCTTGCTGAGATGGACACATCATCTCTCCTACATTTCAATTTAAGCTGACGTGGCGTGACACATCATGTTCCATTTCATTATTTGCGATGACGTAGCATGACACGTCAGCTTAAATGGACACATCAGCACGCCACGTCAGCAATTAACTTAAGAAATTGACAGAATTGGACGAAATGACCACTTTGAAACTTCCGTGCAACACAAAGAACCAATTTAAACTTTTTAAAACATAAAAGACCAACATAAAACTCGGGTTGTGAACTTATTTTTCATTGATAATCACAGGTACCACTCTTTGCACCACACACAATTCAGGACAAATTACTCTCTCTTTATGCCCTTATACGACTACATATACGGAACGGTGGACAAATCATCGGATGAACTACACGAGTCTTCGCTGAGGAGAGAGGAAGAATCCCCCAACGTAGTGCACCTAACGCACCTCACAACGCCTCAATCTATTTACCATCTTCGTCTTGGATTTGCTTCGTTGGCCTCAAAACCTCATACATCGAAGTGGTACCTAACATTAATGTGGCCAATTACACTATTGTCCATGGTCTTTACTTGGCTATGGGGTCGAACCTTTATTGTTGAGAGGAATTGTTTTAATAAACTCAGGCTTCAAACTTGGGCCATACCCAAGTACACTCTACAAGTAAGTTAACATTTCTTTTTTATGGAATAAGTTAATATTTCTTTTAAATAAATTACACTCATCATGATCTACAATTTTATTTTATTTTATTAAAATACTTTTAATAGTATTATGATTTTTTTAAAAAAAATATAATTTATTGTAAAAAAGTTTGTAAAATGATCATTTTAATATTATTTATTTTAAGTTGAAAATGATTTTTTTTTTGCTTTTTTTAAATATATATATATATATATATATATATATATATATATATATATATATATATATATTTTAGTCAAATACATACATAAGTGATTATATAAATAATAAAGATAAGAGTATTTTGGTCAAATTGAATAAATTATAAGTTTTTTTATCTTTCAAGAGAATTCGGGGAGGGAACTGTAATTTGTTCCTTTTTTTTATTATGTGAAAATTATACTTGTGAGTTTGTCTATGTTTATTTTTTATTTAAATTTGGAAGTTGGATTCGATGTAATTCATTTTCTTGACAGGAGCCTACCATAAATGAATTAGAGACCAAGTTATTATTAATATTGACAAGTAACTTAGAAATGAAAATCATTTTAGTTTATTATATATTTTTTTATAAAATTATTATTTCACTATTATTTATTTTGAGTTGAAAATAATTAATTTATTTACTTATATATTTATTTATTTATTTATTTATTTTATTCAAATACATCATGGCTTGGGTTCAATTCTTGGTGATGTCTCATTTGGTGGGTTATCTGTAAGAATCTCTATAAGTGCTCTTTGAGTCCGGAGGCCTGCCCTGACCCTGGACTGGGGTGCTATCCCCTCAACTAAATTTCTATTACCAAAAAAAATATATATGTTATTATATAAATAATAAATATAACGATAGTTTGGTCAAACTGGACAAATGGTAAGTTTTTTTATCTTTCAAAAGAATTTTGGGAAGGAAACTATTATTTATTCTTTTTTTTTATTATGTGATAATTATATTTGTGAGTTTGTGTGTATGTTTATTTTTTATTATTCATTAAAGCAATTTGTTTTGAAATTTTTTTCAATATGTAATGGCTTATTGAAATTGAATGAAGTTATAGAATAATTATTTCATTTTAAAAATCATTAAACTTAAAAAAAAAACATATATGCAAAAATATAGATATATATATATATATATATATGTGTGTGTGTGTGTACGTGTCAAATGTTAAAAATTAAGTTTTACATAAAATATAATTAAAAATAATAAATTATACCCTCTTCTTAAGGAAACTCTTATTAGCTTCTAGCTAATCTATATTTTCCCCTTATCTTTTAATGCATAAATTTAAATATGTTTAAGGAATATAATTTAATTTACTCCGTTCTGGTTCAACCTCTCCCCCTACAGTATATTTTGGAATGGCAAAAAGAGTCTATCAATAAAGTGATTGAGGAAGCAATACTAGATGCAGAAAGAAAAGGCACAAAAGTGGTAAGTTTGGGTCTCATGAATCAAGAAGAGGAGCTTAATACATATGGAGGGCTTTATATTAAGAAGCATCCAAAGCTAAATGTTAGGGTGGTTGATGGTAGTAGTCTGGCAGTTGCTCTTGTTCTTCATAGTATTTCAAAGGGAACTACTCAAGTGTTACTTAGCGGCAAACTCACCAAAATTGCTTGTGCCATTGCCTCTAATTTATGCCAAAAGGGTATTCAGGTTAGTTTCTTTCGAGAATGAATCTTTTGAATTGTGTTTTTATTGAAATTCGTTGATTTTGCAATTTAATATCTACATACGAATTAACGTACAAAATAAATCAATTGTTTTAATTTTTTATAAAACAGGCATAATTTATTTTTTACTTTACAAAACTCACATTTCGTCATAGGATTTTACTCTCCTTTCTTCCCTCTCAACATCTTATAGTCACAAGTCATATAAAAATATTTTCAATATTTTTTTGACTAAATATCTCTCGGGAGGATATATACGAAGAATTGAACACCCATATATAGATATAGAATTTGAACACCCCAACCAACATAGTGTGGCACAGATAGTAAAGGGTCTGTGTTGCCTTAAATAGCTTGGTTCTTTCTTCTTAACAACTAGTTTTTGAGGATGGGTTCCTCAAGTTACTTGAGTTTTAATATGGTATTAGAGTTTTATGACCTCACGGTCCATGTCGTTCTAAAGTCTAAGATGTGTGTTAGTTAGAAAATAAACCAAGAGATTGGTTTATTCAGATTTTAAATTTTTTGAAAAACTTCCTTTTGGTTAGGACTCTTAGTTAATTTAAGACTTTTATGAAAATCGTTTTCTTTGAAGGAATAAGAATAAATGAAGGGTTGCACACACAATTTTGCTAGAGATGTTCACTACCCAAGATTGCTTGAATAGCTACGTCATCTCCCATTCTAACCAAACAGTTAGAAGTACTCTATTACCTCAACTCAATTATTACAACCAAGTAACCCAAACCCCCTTTGGGAAAGCACACTTGCTTTTACACTTCTCTTACAATAATATAGGACTGAACCTAGCAACTAACTTAGAACCTAATATAATAAGTTTCTCCAAGAACCTTCCTTAAGGATCAGCCTCCCACTTGGCTTTTACCTTTAAGAAACTTAGTATATTAAATCCTCTCAAATTTAATACCAGGATTTAGACACAATAACTTAATATTTGAAGTTCCTCTTGCAACCTCGTTTCATCATAGGATCAACCCTTAACTAGGCTTTTACCATTAGGACGCTCCAAATATTAATTCTTTTCCAACCAGAATCCTCACCAGGACTATGACTTTCAATCCACAAAGAATTTAATATAAAGAGTTCACTCTTTACAACCTTGCTTTACCTTGCAAGGATCAGCCTCCTCAAGGCTTTTACCACAGGAAACTCAGTATATTAACTTCTTCTAACAACCGCAATCCTCAACAAGATTCACACAAGAACTTAATGATTGAATATCTTTTTGTAACCTTGTTCACCCAACAAGGATAAGCCCTTACCTAGGCTTTTACACCCAAGATACTTCAATCACTAAATTCTTATCACCTACAAACTACAGCACAAAGATCATTCACACAGAAACCGCACACAGGAGTCACTCAGAAGATTTTTGCCACTCATGAAAGCTTGGAACACTTAGTTCTACCCAGAGAGAGAGAGAGAGAGAGAGAGAGAGAGAGAGAGAGAACCGATGGGAGAAGTGGAAACATTTTGGGACAAAACCATCTCTTCACTTTATGCTTCTTAGATTTGGTGGAGGATAAAGTCTATACTCCTTCTTTCCTCTTCATGACCTGTCAGCCCTTACCTACTCCACTTTTTGGTTAGAAAAGACTTCCATGAAATGAAGGGAAAGTAGGTAGCTTTTTCTTACATGTCCATGTGACACCCAAGGCAAGAGACAAAATTGTTTAGCTTTAGGATGCTGATTTTGAATTTAAACCATCTGAGCCAATTTCTTTTCATTTTCAGACTTGGGCCTAATTATATATCTTGGGCCAAACCATTTTATCTCAATTTTGGACCTTATCATGTATTGGACTTTTTATACAACATATCATGTTTTAAGCCTAGAACTATCAAGTCCAAAATTATAAGCCCAGAATACAAACAAAATTGCTTGACATATTCAAAACCAAATATGTGAATTAAATTAATAGTTTTTGGTTCAACAATGTGAATAAAGGCCTTTATATGGAGATATTAAAACATCTGAGGCCTCTGAGGTTAAAAAAAAGAGTACAAGCTAAGACAAAAAAAGAAAAAAGGATCTGAGGCCTCTGAGACTCAAAAGAACACAAGAAAAAAAAAGAGACAAATCACAACTAGCAAAGACGAGTTAGACTTGAGGGGGAGTATTTGAGATACAAGTTAAGTAACACGTCTGATAGGATGAGATATTGAATGAGTACTTATGTAGTTTGGTTCTTCACCCCTAAAGTGCTAACTTTTGAAGGTGAATTCCCCAAGTTACTTGCTTTTCAACAATAAGCCGTATAAAAATATTTTCAATTTCTTTTTACTAAATATCTCTCAAGGATATATATGAAGTTATGAACACCCATATGTATATATAAAATATTCCCCATGTCATATTTTATATATACTCATGTCTTAATTTGGGATTAAAGTTCACTATTACAGTAATATTGAAGTTCAGGATATCTCTCCAATCATATAGTACTATTTATTAATATTAATAGAAACTTACATTAACAATTATCCATCATGAATGAATGGATTAAGAATCAATTGATAGGAATGATAAATAACAAAGAATTAATGCTCATGTCTCACATTACTATATATCTTGTAACTTCCTTTACAAATTATTTCAGGTAGCTGTATTCAGTGAGGATGAGTACATGAAGCTCAAAAGTTCATTTAACACTAAATCTGGAAGTAATTTAATTGTTTCTAGAAGTTACTCTCAAACGGTAATACACCAAAATCTTCATGCTTGATTTGAATACAATTTTTATTGTAAGAAACAAATTAAACATGCTTATTTGAGTCTTATTATTTTTTATTTTATAAATTATGGGATAGACATGGTTAGTGGGAGATGAGTTGAGTAAAGAGGAACAACGAAAGGCACCAAAAGGAACATCATTTATTCCATACTCACAATTCCCTCCAAAGCCATATCGCAAGGACTGCTTCTACCATAGCACCCCAGCAATGGTAGCTCCCTTGGCTCTTGAGAATGTGCATTCTTGTGAGGTTTGTACACTTAATTACCTTTCTTCCTTTTCTCATGTTCTAGGGTAAATAGAATCTATTAATGAACACTAGGAAATGGTCAATTAGCTAGGCTCGTTTGACAATAATTTTTTAAAATAAAACAACAATCAAAATTTTTTTTACTAGGTGGAATTAGCTAAAAAATTCGTTGGCAATTTCTTTTTTTTTATAATTGTTCTTAAAAATAAAAAAAAATAGATTTGCGTTTTAAAAATAAAAAAAAATCAAATAAAAGTTTTTTACTCTTGTTTTTAATTTCTTTTTAAACATGGAGATCAGAAATATATGAGTTGAGAAACAATTTATGGTATTATTTAGCTAAAATACATATATAATAGACAAAAATATTTTTTATGTTCTCAAACTTTATCAGTTTTTAATAAATTTTTAAGTTAGTCCCTCTTCTCAAATTTTTGTTGAAATTATATTAATTTTTGTTAATCTTACCAACATGTATAGTGTCTTAGGATTTTATATAAAAATCATTTATGTCAACGAAAAAGAGCAAAAATAAATAATGATGTAAAAATAATCTACATGTATAAAATAAAATGCAATTTTATGTTAGGTAACATGTGTAAAATTGACCTGAATTAATCCAATTTATAATTTTAATCATGTCATCAAACTTTTACAAAAATGTTGTTTAAAATTTAAGTTTAGGGACTTATTTAATATTTTCAAACTATGAGGAGTTAATTAGAATTTTTTTAATTAAAGGGACCTAATTAAAAATTGAGCAAAACTATTGGACCACATGAATAATTTGATTATTATGAATTCTCTAAATTTGAAAAATGATTCATTTTTCTAAATTAAGTGAGAGATATAAATAAAATATAAAGGACCAAAAAGATCAAACTTCAATATAGATTAGAGATGCCAACTTTCATTTTCTTTCTATCTCTCTCCAACATTAACATTAAAAATTCAGTACTACGGTACTATTAAATTTCAGTAGTTCCGTTTGTTAATATCACTAAAAACTCACATAATGTTAAAGATTCACTTTGAATGGATTAGGAATCAATTGATTGGGAGAGATGTACTGAAACTTAGTACTACCTTACTACTAAGGGCACGTTCTTTACGTAGAAAGGGAAAGGGAATGGGAATGGATTTAATATATTTGGTAGTAAAAATTTAGAATGAAAATGGAATAGAAAAATTACCACTTTACCCCTTATATTAAAATAATAAAAAGAAAAGAAAGTTAAGATTGTGTCAAATCAAAGGTATAATAGACATTTTGTATTTTTGTATTTTCCTTTTTTTTTTAGTTCTGACAAAGAAAGAAAAAAGTGGACCTCACCAACTTTTTTTTTTCCATTCCTTCGTCAATTCTCTCTACCGAACTTCACCTAAATATCTTCTCCATATCAATAACTCATTCTTGCCTAAACTTAAAGCAATAGTAGGCAAAATTATTAATGATTAGTTCTAATAATTACTTCTAATTATGATCTCAATGTTGAATTAATTTGTTGATTATGACAAAATATAATAATTTTGAAATTAACAGAATTGGTTGCCAAGAAGGGTTATGAGTGCATGGCGCATAGCTGGTGTTGTGCATGCTTTAGAAGGGTGGAGTGAACATGAGTGTGGATACGCCATGCTCAACATTGACAAGGTTTGGAAGGCAACTCTTGGACATGGCTTTCAACCTCTCACAATTCCGAACTCGCCAAAACTGCTCTAGATAAACAGAGCTCCATCGTTTGAATCGGAAGCAAATTACTTTTTAGTCCTTGAATTTTGAAAGAATATTATATAGTCGCTACATTTGCAACTATATATGTCAACTATTTAGTCCCTTGGACGTTACCTGTTAATGACGAAGATGTGGGTGTCGCTGCCGGCGTACGTAGGAGAGGATTTTGTCGTGAGGAGGAGGCATAATGTGGCCGCCGCCAAAGCCGCACATCAAGCAAAGTTTGGTTCTGGGAACAAGGGAAATTATATAAGGAGGTCATCGACCCGGTTTTCGACAACTCGAGAGGAGGAGCGAGGAGATGAGTCTAGCCACGTCGGCAGTTAACGACCATGTCACTCGATTATCGAATGAGTAACATCTAGGAGACTAAATAGTTGATAGAGTTGCAAATTTATGGACTAAATATTATTTTTTCAAAATTCGGGAACTAAAAATAATTGTTTGACCAATTATTCAGGGACTAAAAAGTATTTTGCCTCTTTTAATATATTAATTAATATAAACTCCAAGTTTACAATTTTAATTACGTAGTTTAATTTACAAAAGTACTTGGATGTGCTTTGCTAGCTTTAGAAGAGCACTTTCCTTATTGACTATTGAATGTTATGCAAGACGTACGTTTATGGTGTATTTGTCAATTGTCATAGTTATGTACGCTATCAGTTATCTAATTAGGGATTCTTCACTTTTATCGTCATTGTATTGTTTATCTTATATAAGGGTGTGAGTAATGCTATAGTATACTATGGCCTAAGGTAAGTACGTACTGGACTTCAATGCTTTGACCTTTAATATGAATAGAGGATATGAATTCAGAACTTCATAGATTGTCAACAATATACAATACAAAGCCAAAATCTGGAATACATCTATACAAAGTACTCAGCCATAAACACAATTGTTAGAAAAAACAGTGTAAGCTTTGATAGTGTATTCACTGTCCTTAAGGAAATTAAGCCCCAACTATTTGTATGCTGCTGGGTTTGTATGGCAGATTTCCTCCAGGATTTACAAAGCCTGATATTATAGCCAGCAAAACTATAATACCTTCTGAACACAATTTTAGAAGGATGAGTTGAAGATTTGAGAGGTTTTATTTTATGTATATATTTTTTGTGAGAAGAAGTGCTACTTATATAGAACACATTGAACAAGGAAAGCTTGATTCATATTCTTTCATGCTCAAAATATTGAACATTCATGCACCTTTAAGAGCACTCATGTGCTTTAAGTACATTCATACATCTTTAAGAGCACTCATGAGCTTTAAGAACATTCATGTCCTTTTAAGGACATTCATTTTCCTTTAATTTGATCAATAAACTATTGTAACCTTTTGTACATGAATAGTCATGCTTTAACAAGGTACAAGCACTCTTCACAACCCTTCAACTCACCCAAATGTGGGACCTTTAATTACTAACTATACTAACAATCCCCCACTTAGTTAGTAATTTATTTAGTTCAAGAATTTATGCATATAGGAGGTATCTTTCGATTTAAACCTACTACTTGTATAAATACATCAAGCTTTGCCAGAATTGATAGTTAGAATTATTCTATTAAACTTCAATTCAGTAAATGACAAAACGGATGTAAAAATACACATAAGTCCTCAAATTAAATACAATTGTGTTCAATGTAAAAACTTAGCACTATATATGGCCTTGTGCTTCTTCCTGTTTCATAAACACTTAAAAAGCTTTATTCCCAAACTTTGACTGAAGCGGCACCACTTCATGTGTTTAGATAGGTGAAGTTTTAACCAAGTCCATTGTTTGGACTAACCTTAGTTCTTTTTCTGAACTCTGTTACTTCATTAAGAGTATTATAATACTCACCCTCTGATTCATAAGTACTTTCAAAACTCAAGTACTTGATAACCATCACTAACTTAACTTGTTGTTACCTCTTGAACTTTTAGAATTGCATAACAATAAGAAAAGTAAGGTTCCCATTATGAGTGATATTTTTTTTAAATATTCTTCAAACCCATAACTTTACTAGTACTATTAATTAAATCTCTCGAGAGTCCTTTAGTTAATGGGTCTGCAAGATTGTCTTTAGACCTTACATAGACAACTGTGATGATCTCATCTGAAAGCAGTTGCCTTATGTATTCATGTCTTAAAGCAATGTGTCTAGATTTTCCATTATAAATCTTACTCAGTGCTCTAGACATTGTTGCCTGACTATCACAGTGCAAAAGGACAGCTGGCATAGGTTGTGGCCACAACTCAATATCTAATAACAAATTTCTCAGCCATTCTGCCTCTTTTCCTGCAGCTGCTAAAGCCAGAAACTCAGATTCCATTGTAGAATGAGTGATACACGTCTGTTTTTTAGAAGCCCATGAAACAGCTCCTCCACCCAAAGTAAAAATCCAACCAGACGTTGATTTATTATCACTCACACTAGTTATCCAACTAGCATCACAGTATCCTTCTAAAACTGAAGGAAACTTATTATAACTTAATGCATAGGACTTTGTTCTTTTGAGATAACCAAAAACTCGTCCTATTGCTTTCCAATGATCACTACTAGGATTATGTGTATATCTGGAAAGTTTCCCAACAGCAAAAGCAATATCAGGCCTAGTGCAATGCATTGCATACATTAAGCAACCAATTGCACTAGCATAGTTTAATTGACTAACAGATCTACCCAAGTTTTCAACCAATTTGTCAGATACATCATATGGAGTATTATATTCTTTAATACCCAAATGATTAAACTTGGATAGCATCTTGTCAATATAATGAGATTGGCTCAAAGCAAATCCTCCATTATATTTTTAACTTTAATGCCTAAGATAGTATCAACTTCTCCCAAATCTTTCATTTTAAATTGAGAAGATAGATACTTCTTAGTATCTTTAATGCCTTGCATGTTGGTTCCTATGATTAACATGTCATCAACATATAGACATACTATCACACCATAATCCTTTGTGAACTTAGAGTAAACGCACCTATCTGCTCCATTATACTTGAAGCCATTTGACAATATTACTTTATCAAATTTTTCATGCCACTATTTTGGTGCTTGCTTTAATCCATACAAGGATTTAATCAATTTACACACTTTCTTTTCATTTCCAGGAAGTACAAACCCTTCAGGTTGTTCCATATATACTTCCTCATCCAGATCACCATTTAAGAATGCTGTTTTCACATCCATTTGATGGATGTATAAGTGATGGACGCGGCCTTGTCGCGAGACCGGCACCAATCAAATTAATACTAGAAAGTGCAGCTAGTGGCACAACCTAGGTCGATTCTCTCTCGCGGAGCCTATGGACTCTATGGACAAATATGCACAATTAACATAAAAAGGGATGTCTTTGAGGCAATCTAACAAACACTTGGTGTGCAATGAAACTAAATGGAATTAAATGCAACTAAATGAAACTAGAACTAACACTTTTTTGGGATTTTCAATATTTTAAAAACTAAAGTAAATTGAGGTGAATGAAATGAGATGAATATGCTTTGTTGGAGAATGCTTTGGGCTATCCTTGCTATCAAAAAAATATGGAGTTAATCAATGAAAGGCCATTTCCTAAAGTAGTTTAGTGACCACTAAACCTAGGTAATTTAATTAGAGGATGCAATTAACCAACCGGACAATTAACAAGCCTAATCAAATACCATCAATGAAGCAAATGAGGAATTTAACATAAACTAGAATTCAACTCAACAATTACCATTGTCATTAGAGTGACTTCCACAATGAATTAAAAATTACAATAAGATTCAACCAAATCCAATGTAATCAAAACCCACAATGGGAGAATCAAAATACAAATCACAAGTCTATTTAAATTCCTAATGTCCAACTACAACCTAGTTGAGTTCCACAACCATGGAGCCACAATCAATACAAACTCATCAATATCAACAAGATAAACATGAATCCATAAAGAGAAGTAGTAGGAAAACAAGAAAAACTCCCTATTGGATGCCATAGCTCAAGCCCTAATCATCCTCCTCCAAAGCACAAGAAGTTTAGCCACTCATGGATGGGAGAAATGCTTCACCAAGCTCCTCCAACCCTTGCTTAGCCATGGATGATGATGGAGGTTGCTGGAATTTGGTCTGAATAGGTGTGGAGAGTGGAGAAGATGAAGAGAAAATGGTGAGTGTGGCTGGAAATGTGGAGAGACTTGAGAGGATGAGAGCTTGTGTGTTGAATGTGTGTAAATTCGTGGGTTACTCTTCAAATTAGGTTAAGGGCCTCTAAAACATCAGAATATTCCCTCTAATCCGACCTAGTATGCTCCCCTTGTGGTAAAACACTGAGAAAGTGGGCCTACCATCCGTTTCAGCTCTTAAAATCGCGAGAAAATCGTGCAGAACTGGTGTACCCACTGGCAGCGGGTGGATTACTTAAAACACGCGTTTTGCTCTGAAACTGAAGTCCACCCGCTGGCAGCTTGCAAGGCTACCCGCTGGTAGCGGGTGGAACAGTAGAATAGGCCCAAAAATGCCTCTAAGCCTCAAATCTTGTACCGGCTTCGCTTTCCAGCTTCTTTCTCGACCTCTAGCACTTGAATCCTTGCTATTCCTCAAGCTAGTTGACCTACAAATCAACCAAAACAATTGTGAGGCCCTCAAGTTAATAAAACTAGAGAATTATCATAATTTATTCAATAAAAATATGGAATTAGCAAGATTGTGATTTAAGTCCTTAAGTGCCCTTGAATAACATTAAATCATGCATAATGACTCTTTAAAATCAACAAAAGCTTGTCAAATGCCAAAAGATACAAGGGTAATATTGGTATTATCAACTCCCCCACACTTAGACCTTTGCACTCCTGAGCAAAGCAATCAGTCAAAAATGCAGCCAAGGGGTATGTAGGAAGCAACAAAATAACCAATCAAATCAAGATGCAAAACAACTAAGCAAGAAACCATGTTCTTGGTTCATGCAACAAAAGCAAAAACAATTATGCATAGCAATCAATTAAAACATGCAAATGACCGATGACTCAAGTGTTTCGCTCTACTCACTAATGTTGGATATTTTCTCTCTAATCTTACTTACTTATCACTTTGCCATAGGCTTGAGAGAGATCTAGATCTCCACTAAGATACATTAGCTCAACAAATCATGAGGTCTTAATGGCTTGTAATGATGGATGCATGGTCATGGTGAAAAGTGTTTACAAAGAAAGAAATTATGCAAAACTAAACATTTTGAATTGACTCCCAATTAAATGATTACTTGGGTTCCAAAAGAGTCTAACCAAACAATCATCTTCCAACCACCAAGAAATTTGTCTAAGATCCTTATTACTTTCGGTTGCAACTCTTTTATTCATCATCTCTTTTTTCATTGCTTTTCTTTCTTTTGTATTTCCTCTCTTTTTTTTTCTTCTTCTTTTTTTTTCTAAATAAATAAATGTATAATTCATTTATTTATTTATTTATTCTTTCTTTTCAAGCTTTTTGCTTGATTGGATCAATTAGACAATTTCAACCCAGGAAGATGAGTGGTCAGAAACTAAGAAACCTAAAGTCAAACATTTAATTAAAAGTCATAGTGCAAAATGTCTAGAAAAGCAAGAATTAAGCTCAAAGGGGGGTGACTATGGGTAGCAAAAGAAGTGGTTTGTGTATGGAATATAGGTGAGTGAAACAAACGCCTCAATCATTTTTATTTAACTAACGCATGTCAAGCTTCAACAAGATTTCAATCAAGTTCTAGAAAGTAAACAAGTAAGCAGACAACACACAAGTATATGCAAGAAAAACAGAAGTGTTTGGCTCAAAATCTTCCAACAAGGCTAGGTTACTCTCACATCGATCAATGCATGCCTAATTAATTACTCACATTAATGACTTGCTTAAGTTGAGAATTAGAGAGCACCAATCTCTTGAAAAATTGTTTCTTATTCTTGAAATGATTGTGCATTCTGCGGGCTCCTGACACACAACTTGAAAGCATTTTCTAAAAAGCTTAAACAGGCGCAAAAGTTAAGTGTGGTTCCCAAAGAATTTTTTTAAACATTTGAGTAGATATCAAAAAGTGCTTATGGAATTCCTGATTAACATCATTAATCCCAAAAGTCTAAAACAAAAGCGAGATTGTATCTACTCAGTTAATAATATCCACAAACAAAAGGACTTAAAATCTGTGCACTTACATTTATATTTACATCCACAAGAATAGAAGCTGAAAAACTAAATTCACAAGGAGTCAAAAACACAATCATGAAATAGGAATATAAATCTGATGTCAATATTTGCAATAATCACAAGGTAACCTGCCCATTCAACAATTCAAAAAGCAATCATTCTTCACAAACTTCTCCCCCACACTTGCAACAAGCATTGTCCTCAATGCAGAAAGATAGGACAAGGATGCGCAAGCACGAGGGTCCACAAGCATAAAAACAATCAGTTAATTGCAAAAAGAGGAGAAGAGGGGCGAGCAAAGTAAGCTAAACAGCTACACAGCTAAGAATGCATGAAATTATAATGTTCCAGAAGTTAAATGAGCCATCAGTAGCTCAACAACAAAAGTAATAACCAGCACAAATAGAATCCATGAGTAAGAAGGAAAAGTAGCAGAACAATCAAATGAAACACAAAGGAAATAAAAGCAGATAAGACTAGCAAGCAGTTGGCTCAGAATCGAGCTCCATCACGGCCCTCTCGCAGCTCTCTAAAATTGTCCCGGACCTCGACCTGAAAGGATGTGAAGCTAGCTTGCAAAGTGTGGATGTCATCCCGAAGAGTGTAGACGTCATCCCTAAGGGCACGCTGCTCAGAGATCAGGAAGTCTAGCTTTTGGTCAGAGGTCTGCATCATTGGCTCTGAAGCTTGCGAAGGGGTCCGACTCGAAGAGGCTTCATCACGGCGCCGCTTGACATTCCTGGCTGGCGCGGGAGGTCTAATAACTAGAGGTCTTCCAAATCCCAATCTACTGTAATCTCTGGTGTTGGCAGGATCGAACTCTAAATCAGAATCAAGCTGCGGAACACCTGCTCTCTTGTACATTTGAGAGATGAGATGTGGAAATAACAGAATTTGGCCCTTCACTCCCTTCACTGAAGCCTTCTTGAGCGAGTCAAAAATCAGCCCGGCCACATCAACTCTCTCATTCTTCATGAATAAGTAAATAATGTGTGCTTGTTGAGAGGGTATGTCAGTACCATGGCTGGAAGGAAGAATGTTGTGACATATAAAAAGCAGCCATGCTCTAGCAGCCGGGCACAGGGAAGAGCATTGCAAATAGATCTGAGATCCTCCATACTTAGCATCCCAATCGGAATTGTCTTGAATGAGCATCTCTCTAATTTCAGCGCGCGGAAAAGGAGCATCACCACTGTTAAAAGCTGTCTGTTGGCTCTTGTAAGCACAATTCTGCACAACAGGCAGTCCAAAAAATTGCCGGATGCCAGCTAATGTGAATGTGGTAACCCTCGTGCCGCGGTAGGTCGGGTTGTTGATGCTGCGCTTGAGCTTGGCATTAATGTAGAAATGTTGCACAAACTGCTCATTGTCAGCTACCTGTACCCAATTGAGAGATTGGAGGTTGGCGGCGCATAATTGATCAAAGAATGTATTGCCTTCCGTCTCAGGAAAATGAAATTCTTGATGGAGGGATCTATTTTCAACCTCCTCTTGTATTTCTTCAAAAGTCAGCTCTTCGCCGGACATGCTTGCTAATCAACACAAACAAATAAAAACAAGAAAAAAATTTAAAAAGAAGAATCAGTCAACAAAGAAACCAGCAAAACTACGCTAACCAACCTAGATGTTCACACTAAAACAAATTAAAACTAATTAAAGAAAGGGGGAAACTAAGCATACTAAGAAAGAAATAAAACTATTGAATAAAAGGAAAACTAAATTAAATAAAAACAAGGTGGGAGAGCTAAATTGAAGAGTAATCATGAGGGTCCATACTGATTTTTAAGACTAAGAAATAACTAGCCTAGACTAAAAAAAACTAAACAAAGTGATAACTAAAGGTAAAAACTAGTGAGAGACTAAAATATTCATATTTACTATTTCTAAACAAGACTAGGGTATGTATGAACTAATTCTAGATAAAATAATTAGAAATTAATTAAAAAGAGAACTTAAACTAGAATTATTGACTACCTAAGTACTAATGTGACTAAAAAAAAATAAACAAAAAGCAATTACCCTAACTACTAAATCAAGATAAAAATTATTTACAACCTAAGTGAAAATCAAGATTAAATTATTTATCAACTAATACTAATGCTACGCATACTAAAATATTCACTAATTGGGAAAAAAACAAAAAATTCAGATTAATAATTAATTAGGACTAAAAATTTAGAAAATAAAAAATAAAAAGGAAATTAAATTGAATTAATAGGAAATAGGTAAACTAAATAAAAATTGTGAAATAAAATAAATAGAAATAAAAAAATGAAAAGAAAATTACCTTATGGGAGAAATTGCAATCTGGACTTGAGGTGGAAGAGAAGTGGGGGATGGGTTAGGGTTGGTGGAGGGTGGACGGGTGAAGGGTTGGGGTACGGCTTTGGAGTGGGAAGAGGAATGGGGGGGTTGGAAGGAGGGGTGGTTATGGGATGGAAGGAGATTGGGGTTTGGGAGAGAAGAACAGAGAAGAGATGGAGAAAAGGGAGGGGTCGGTTTTGGGGTGGAGAGGGGGAATGGGTGAAGGGAGATGGTTTTGGTGAAGGGATGAAAGGTTGGGTTCGGTTTTGGTGTGGGAAGAGGGTTACGGTTTGGTGGAGAAGGGGGATGGGTGAAGGGAGATGGTTTTGGTGAAGGGATGAAAGGTTGGGTGGTTCAGTTTTGGGGAAGGTTGGGGACGGTTTAGGCAGAGAGGAAAGGGAGTGAAGGTTTTGAGAATTTGAGGTGCTGGGGTGGGAGGGTTCACGGTTTGGGAAGGAGGGGTGGTTATGGAGTTTTGGGATATGGGGAAGAAGGAGAGAGGTTAGAGAGAGAGAGAAAACTGAAAAGAAGAAAGAGGGGGAAGGGGAATTAGGGTTAAGATACTAAATATTTTTGAAATTTGAAATTAGGTGAAATAAAATAAAATTAATTAATAATAATTTTTTTTAAATGCCCAGACTCACCCGCTGGCAACGGGTGAAAGACCACCCGCTGGCAGCGGGTAAGTCAGAGGCGAGCTAAGGAAGGGCAAAACAGGGGAGGAACAGGGGAGAGCCTCTGTAGCTCTCGCTGGCAGCCATTCACTCCTGTATCCAACCAGAGACTCCTAAAAACATAAAAATCCATCTATTCCTACTCCTAGAACCTAATTTGCTGGCTTCCATCCATCAAAAAGCAAACCTCATACATCAAAATTCATGCATGCAACAACCAAGGGAGTGCCTAACCACACAACTAAACAAACATACAAAGCACAAACTAAAAGCAACAAAATGCACAAAAGCATAATTAAACCACAAAGAACAAAGCCACAATCTACTACCTACTGGAATATCTCTTCCCCTACACTCATCTCAAGCAATCCATAAGAGCAACAAATTAAATGCAAGAAGAGAAAAGGAAAGAGATGACCTGGCCCCTCATGGGGGCTTGGAGTTTTCCTTGAACAATTTCAGCAAGTGACCATTGACCAAGTGCACGGCGCCGGTTGAATCTTCCATTATCTCCACCGCTCCATAAGGAAAGACCTAGGTCACTGTGAATGGTCCATCCCAACGTGTTTTCATCATTCCTTGCTTGAACTTGAATCTTGCTTTGAATTTTAAAACTTTATCCCCAACACTAAAGCATTTTCTACGAATGCCTTTGTCATGAATTTTCTTTGTCTTCTCCTTGTACAACCTGGCATTTTCATATGCTTCAGCCCTCATTTCATCAAGCTCTTGCAATTGGAGTTTTCTTTCTTCTCCCGCAGCTTCCATATCTAAGTTGCATTTTCGCATCGCCCAGTATGCCTTATGCTCTAATTCAACTGGCAAATGACAAGCTTTACCGAAGACTAGGCGATAAGGGGACATGCCTATTGGAGTTTTGTAGGCTGTACGATATGCCCAAAGAGCTTCTTCAAGTCGGGAACTCCAATCCTTTCGGGAGGGTTGCACAACCCTTTCAAGAATCTTCTTAACTTCCCTGTTAGACACCTCTGCCTGACCATTGGTTTGTGGGTGGTAAGGTGTGGAAACTTTATGTCGGACACCATGCTTAGCCAATAGGCTATTGAAAAGCCTATTGCAAAAGTGGGTGCCCTGATCACTAATGATGGCTCTAGGGATCCCAAACCTACACAAAATATTAGACTTGACAAATTTAGCTACAGTTTGAGCATCATCCTTCCTAGTAGGTACGGCCTCTATCCACTTAGAAACATAGTCAACTGCCAATAAAATGTAAGTAAACCCGTTTGATGGGGGAAAAGGTCCCATAAAATCTATGCCCCAAACATAAAAAATTTCACAAAATAGTATAGGTTGTTATGGCATTTCTTGTTTCCATCCCAAACCCCCAAAACGTTGGCACTTATCACAAGTTTTACAAAAATTGACAGAATCCTTAACTAAAGTTGGCCAATAAAACCCACAGTCTAAGACTTTCCTAGAGGTTTTCTTTCCACCAAAATGCCCCCCACAAGCCAAGGTATGACAGGCAGTTAAGATGCTCTCTTGTTCTTCCTCTGGTATGCACCTTCGAATGACTTGATCAGCACATAGTCTCCAAAGATGAGGCGCATCCCAAGCATAGAATTTGGCATCTCCCTTTAGCTTTTGTACCTGAAAAGTAGACATAGAAGGGGGTGTCACTCCACTAATGAGAAAATTCACTATATGAGCATACCAAGGCTCATGACGAGCTATGGTACACAACAAAGAATCTGGAAAAGCATCAAAAGTAGAGTTAGAAGAGTCCACTCCCTTTGTGTCTTCAGGTAAGCGACTCAAATGGTCAGCTACATGGTTTTCAGCTCCTGATCTATCCTTAATCTCTATGTCAAATTCTTGCAAGAGAAGGGCCCATCTGAGTAGCCTGGGCTTGGAATGAGGTTTGGAGAAAAGATACTTCACTGCAGCATGGTCAGAAAAAACTACAACCTTGGAATTAAGCAAGTAAGGTCTAAATTTCTCCAAAGCAAAGACAACGGCAAACAATTCCTTTTCAGTGGTGGTATAATTAATTTGTGCCGGGTCTAGTGTCTTGGAGGCATATGCAATCACTCTAGAAACCCTGTTCTCCTTTTGCCCTAGCATGGCTCCAACAGCAAAATTAGAAGCATCACATGAAATCTCAAAATGTAATTGCCAATTAGGAGCAGAAAGTATTGGGGGAGAGACAAGTCTAGATTTCAGTTCATCAAAAGCAGACCTACATGCTTCATTAAAATCAAACTCTGCATCTTTTTGAAGTAATTGAGATAATGGATATGCAATTTTGCTAAAATCTTTAATGAACCTCCTATAGAACCCTGCATGACCCAAAAATGATCTAATCTCCTTAACACATGTGGGGTATGGATGGGAGGAGATTACTTCTATTTTTGCTTTATCCACTTCAATCCCTTTTTCAGAAATTAAATGCCCTAAAACAATTCCTTGATCAACCATAAAATGACACTTTTCATAATTTAGCACAAGACCTTTTTCAGAACATCTAGCAAGAAAATCATCCATAAATACATCCATGCATTGTTCAAGAAAATCAGAAAAAATAGACATCATACAACACTGAAATGTACCAGGAGCATTACACAAACCGAAAGGCATTCTCCTATATGCAAATGTACCAAAGGGGCAAGTAAAAGTGGTCTTTTCTTGGTCCTCCGGAGCTATGGGTACCTGAAAATAACCAGAGAAGCCATCAAGGAAACAGTAATAAGACTTGCCAGCAAGCCTCTCAAGCATCTGGTCAATAAAGGGTAAAGGGAAATGGTCCTTTCTAGTGGCGTCATTTAATTTTCTATAGTCAATACACATGCGCCACGAATTCTGGACTCTAGTGGGAATCAACTCATCCTTCTCATTTTTCACTATTGTGATCCCACTCTTCTTTGGAACAACCTGCACAGGGCTAACCCATTTACTATCAGAAATTGGGTATATAATACCCGCACTCAAAAGCTTAGTGACCTCTTTCTTGACCACATCTAAAATCAAAGGATTCAACCTCCTTTGGGGTTGCCGCTTGGGCTGCGACCCCTCCTCTAGCAGAATTCTATGTGTACAAATTGTAGGACTAATCCCTGGTATATCTGCTAAAGTCCACCCTATTGCTCTTTTATGTTTTCTCAAAAGGTTTAAGAGCTTCCCTTCATTCTCGTCAGATAACCCATTAGCAATGATCACTGGTAATTGGTTATTTGACTCTAAGAAAACATACTTTAGATTTGAAGGGAGCTCTTTGAGCTCTAGAGTGGGAGGTTGAATTACAGAAGGAACTAATTTTTGCACATCTAAAGTGGCAAGAGTACTTCCCTTTAAAATTTCATTTTTACCACTTGCCCCAACTTCCATGCATTCAAACCTTGGTAGAATGTTCCCTTCTTCGGTTGGCTCAGCTTCAACCGTGATTTCCTTTCTTTTACTATGTTGCCCTTGGAATATGTGAGAAGGTGGAGAAGCAGAAAGAGGGTCTTCACATGGCAGAATGTATTGAACTTTGTTTTGAATCACTTTCCCTGTTTCATTGCTTGACTCACCTGAAAACTCAATGAACAACTTTCCCAAAGGGCCATCATAACTGCTCAAAGAAGAAAGAGAATCCAAAGAATAACTAGTCACAGAAAATGTATCAGATTGTGGGGCACCACGTGTACAATCAACTGACATGCAGTTAAGACACGAGGGATCACCTCCACAAGAACAAGTAGATGGAAAAGAATATAAAGAAGAGAATGAAGCAAGAGTGTCATCATCAGCATGCAAAAGTTCAGTGAATGAAAAATAACCATCAGAGAATGCATCAACAGTAGATTCAGAATTATCATCATCAAGCTTATAACCTACATGTTCATCTTCCATGATTATATCTATTGCACTAACCCCAAGTAAAGAATAGTCCTCATATGGATGCTTCATGGCCTCATACATATTAAAATTAACTTTATGATCTCCCACTTCCATAGAGATCGTTCCTTCTTTCATGCTAATCACAGTGTTAGCAGTCCTCAAGAAGGGGCGACCTAAAATGAGAGTGGAATCCTGAGGCACTTCCGCAGCCATATCAAGAACATAAAAATCAGCTGGAATGAGCAAGTCTTTCACTCGGACCAAAAGGTCCTCTATAATCCCATCAGGTCGCCTAATGGACCTATCAGCTAATTGTAAGATTACTGTAGTGGGTTGAAGTGTTTTAACACCTAGGGCCTGATAAACAGATTTAAGCATGACATTTATAGCAGCCCCTAGATCAAGTAATGCACCCCCTATAGTAACCTTACCAATAGTACAAGGGATTGTGAAAGACCCCGGGTCTTGACACTTGACCGGGATTTGGGGTTTGAAAAGAGCAGAAACATTAGAGCTCACTTGAACTCTCTCATTTGGTCTAAATCTTCTCTTGTTTGTACAGAGCTCTTTCAAAACTTTTGCATATTTAGGAACTTTTCTTACCAACTCTAACAAAGGAATATTAACTTCTAACTTGGTAAATAAATTCAGTGCCTCTTCATCAGTTTTAACTTCCTTGACTTTCTTACTTAGCAAATATGAATTAGGAAAGGGAAGATCACTTATACTTACCTCCTTACCTTTTTGGGTGGAGATGGCTTTGTTAATTGCTTTTTCCTTCTCCTTTTGTTCCTCTTTTTCTTTTGGTTCCTCTTGTTGCTCCTTCTTCTTTTCTTCAACTTTTTCCCGCAGTCTAGTCTCTTTGGAGCTCTCAGAAAGCTTGAGTGGTGACAGAGGAGGACTTTCACAAACAATTTATTCAATTTGTTCATCACCTTCCTTGTCTTCAAATCTGACTTTTCTGCCGCTTCTAAGGCTTATGGCATTCAGTGACTTGGGATTGATCACTATGTTAGAAGGCGTCGCTCCGCTTGATCTTGCTTGTTCATCACTCTTCTTGTTAGACAGCTGAGTGACAAATGAGTTCAGGTTGTCATGCTTTACTTCCATTTGTTCAAACTTGTTCATGATATTAGTGAAGCATGAGTCAACGTGTGAGGCGACGGCCTTGATTTTATCATCAGTGATACTCCGCTCTTGGTCAAATTTTGCACCAATATCTGAGAACCCTTTCACTAGAAGCTGTTTAATCTCATCATTGCTTGAAGACGGTGCACCTTGACTAATGGGAACCATGGCATTGGTGGTGTTCTGTTTTGGTGCTTGGCTAGGTGAAGCCCCTTGAAAATTTGAGTATTGACCACCATAAGAATTTCCTCCTCTAGAAGGGTAGTTCCCTTGACTTTGCCCACTGCTAAACCCTTGAGTATTCTGATTACCGCTATTCCCATATCTGAAGTTAGGGTGATCTCTCCAACCAGGATTGTATGTATTGGAGTAAGGGTCCCTTTGTTGGTATTGCCCAGGCCGCGCTTGATACATTGCATTCACATCTTCATATTGACCAGGGCAATCTGCTGATATGTGCATAGGGGAATCGCAGAATGTACAACTAGCGCCTACCATAGCTAGCTGTTGAGTGGGTGATCTTGGAGATTGGATGCTCAGTCCATCCACCCTCTTGGTTAGTGTAGACAGTTCATGTACCACTTTCACCAACAATGGATCTCGATCTGCTGGAGATATCTCTTTTAGTGCTCGAGTATCCCTCGTGGTAATGTTCTGCCTACTCAAGGCAAGCTTCTTGATCAACTCTAATGCTTCATCAGGGAGCATGTCTTCTATGGACCCATTAGCAGCTGCATTGAGCATTTTTGCATCTTCATCAGTTAACCCATAAACAAAAGCTTGGACTAGGTGCTCCAGTGGCATTTGATGGTTGGGACATTTTGCTACCATATCCTGAACACGTGTCAATCAAATCATCACAATCAACTTAGAACATATATAGATCTCAAAAACTTTAATGTAAACTAGAAAAGTGCACTTTCGAGGCAAAAAGATGCAAAAATTCAAATGTGGGTTCACTTCCTTTGAAAAAATTTTCAAATTTTTCCAAATTTGACCACTAAATCAATCACCTTCAAGCACATTAACAAAATATTCACAACCAATTTCATCCCCCACACTTAAACAATTGCATTGTCCCCAATGCAACATAATACAACAAAAGTAGTGAGCAAAGAGTATGGCAACAAAGGGGAGAATTAAACTAACTAAACTAACTACCTAAACTACTGGAATGGTCTTTCCCCCACACTTATCTTATGCAATAAAGCTTAAAATATGATAGATAGATAAGGGAAGGAAAAACACAACCTTATCTTCAAGGAGGCTTGAAATTTTCCTGGAAGATGAGTGATGGAGCTAAATGAGGGAGTTCTTGGGAACAAAGAGTAATCTTCTCTCTAGTTTCAGGTTGCTCCTTAGTCTTCCCAAGTGTTGATTCAACTCTAGGTTCATCAATGGCAACAACATACTTGGGGTTTCCATCACACCTATATCACAATAAAAAATAAAATCGTGTAAGCATCTCAAGGTGTATGGAGAAATGATAGGTTTAGAAAAATTAGCAAGTGGCTTCTCATTATCGGATTTAGGTTGCTTTTGTTGTTCTTTAAGCGCAAGAGAAGGAAATGTAGCTAGAGTGTGGTCACTTTTATCTTCATGTATACTCATAGCGTCATTTCTAATCACCATTTCAACTTCCATCAAAGCTTGAATATCTGCAATTTCATAAAGCAAACCTTTTCTAAAACCATCATCACTTGCTAAAGAAGAGAAAGTAAAATCTTGTGGAGTAGAAAGTCAACTATTAATTTCTTGACAAATAATGCATGACAAGTCATCTTCACAAGAACAAAAAGAAGAAACACAACAGTTTTGTTCCTTCAAGCAAAAACTAGAAAAAATGCAAAAAGAGAGAAAGATATGAAAATAGATATGCAGACTAATATTTTTTTTGGATAAAAGCAAAACTATATATATATATATATATATATATATATATATATATATATATATATATATTCTACAAAAAACTTAAAATAAGAAAAACAAAATTTAATAGGCAACTTAAAATTGAACACTTAGCTAACCTAAGAACTAAATAAATTGGCTCCCCGACAACGGCGCCAAAATTTGATCGCACCCGTCGCAAGGTTGACCAAATTAACCGAATTAAAATGCAATATAGCAATGCAATCCGGATCGTATTCACTCAAGGAGCCTTTATTTAAGATCCTAAGCTAAACTAAGTGTCAAAAACATGCAATTAAGAAATTAAAGTGATGTGTGAGATTTTTTTAAGCTATCTACTAAATGAGAAGTGAAATGAAAGTAAACTAAAAAGGACCTAAATTACTATTTTTGGTATTTTTCTTAAATGGACTAATTAAAAAGAAGTTAGAATTAATATTAAAAATGCCCTTGGAAATGGAATTATATAGCTATCCTAGTTCAAATTGATATGGGAATTAATTCTTTATTAAGTCTTAAGGAAAAACCCCAAGTTACCACTTGAGTCTTGTATTCTTTCTTAGTGATTACTCCTACTACCATAGCTAGTAACCAATCCAAAAGACACAATTAAGAACCACTTAATGTATGATCAAAATTAGATAAAACAACTTGTTCCTTTCTTCATGTTGTTTGGACAACCGTCACAAACTTAGATGAATTAACATGTATGATTCCTACTATCAGAGGCTACCATAACAACATTAATCACCATCATGTGCTCAATTGGTTCACACCCACTGTCTTATATTGCTTGGAATACCATCACAAACATAGATGCATAAATTAATCATGAATCCTACTATCAGAGTCTATCATAATAAAATTAAACATCATCATATGCATAAATGGGTGATAAAGTTGCAATATCCAATCTAAAACATAATGTCTCAATACAAACATAGATAATGTACCCATAAATCTAAGTTCTTAAATTGCATAAAGATAAATCCTAAACCTAGGAAATCAAATATACAATTTAAAATTAGGTATTGAGATAAAATAACTCCCCTTTGAAGCATATGAACTCAAGCCATAGACTCCACCTCCAAGAAGCACAACTTCTAGCCACACATAGAGAACAAAATGGAGAACTCCATCACTTCAACCATGGAGCTAGAGTGAAAATGTGAGATGAGAAGATGATGAAATGGTGAGTGTAATGATGATGGTGAATAATGAGGCGTTAGTGGGAGAAATAGGAAAAAGTGGAATGGAGGTGAGATGATGGTGGGTGAAGGGGTGAGGTGATGGTGGAGTGTGGATGGAATGGGAGAATGGAAGTGGGAGGCGTGAAAAGAGAAAAAAGAAAGAAAAAAATGGAATAGAAGGAAAATGGTGGTGATGGGTGGATGAAGAAAAGAAGGGTTGAGGCGTGATTTTTTTTGCCTCCCCTGTTCGCCGCCTTCTCTCCTCTCCCTCCTCTCAAAAATTGGGGATAAGGGTTTTTGTTAAGTGAAGCAAAGTGGGTTATGGGTATTGGTTTGGATCATGGGCTTGGACCTTGGGCTTGGTAATATTAAGCTTGAATGTTTAGCTTTAATTTTTGTAGCTTCTCTTCAATTATTTTTGCCAATCTACAATATAAAATTAAACCCAATATAAAATAATTCATCTCAAAATTTATAATTAAAGAGTAATCACAAAAACAAAACAATTTAACCCTTTTTAATATTATTTTCATGTAATTACTCTTCAATCAAATTTATCCTAATAAATAAATGCATTTAAGCCCAACAAAGTATAATAAGAACCCTAAAATAAGATAGAAAATATTACATAAAATAGGGCCTTATCAATAAGTCATAAATTGATGCTAATGCAAACAACATTCTTATAGAAGTGATCCTAGCTACAGGAGCATATGTATCAAAATAATCTACTCCTTCCTTTTGTTTGAACCCCTTAGCAACTAGTCTAGCTTTGAAGGTTTGTAGAGATCCATTAGTATTATATTTTCTTTTAAATACCCATCTACATCCAATGGGTTTTGAATTGTGGGGTATATCAGTTAATTCCCATGTACCATTGGACAAAAGAGAATCCATTTCATCATTCACTGCCTCTTTCCAGAAAGCAGAATCTCTTGAAGTCATTGCTTCACTAAAAGTTTTAGGATCATCTCCCACATTTAAAACCATAGGAATTTTATTAAGTACCTCATCTCTACTACCTTCAACTAGAAAAACTAACGCTTGAGAAGATATAAAATCAGAACCCAAATTCTTTTCTTTCCTAGCTCTTTGACTTCTCCTTGGTTCATTAGGAGATTCAATTAATTTTTTTTTATTTGATGAACTAGGAACAAGAGTTTCTACATTTTCTCCTTCAATCACTGTTTGCATTGAACCATCAAGACTTTGTGAAGAATTATGTGAATCACCAATAAATTTTGTTTCAAGAAATTCAACATCTTTTGACTCTATAATAACACTTGACTCAAAGTCTAATAAACGATATGCCTTTGAATTTTCAGCATATCCAACAAAGATGATTTTAATTCTCCTAGGACCTAATTTTGTCCTTTTAGGATCTGGTACTCTGTAATATGCCAAGCACCCCCATACCTTCAGGAAATTTAAGTTGGGTGTTCGTCCTTTCCATAATTCATATGGTGAAACCTTAAATTTCTTTGAAGGTATTCTATTATGTACAAAACAGGCAGTTAACAAAGCTTCCCCCCATAGATTCATTGGCAGTCCAGCATGCACAAGCATAGCATTTACCATATCAACCAATGTTCTATTCTTTCTTTCTGCAAGACCATTTTGTTGTGGGGTATATGGTGCACTTGCTTGGTGAATCAAACCATTTTCTTCACAAAATATAGAAAATTCATTTGAAAAATATTCTCCTCCTCTATCACTACGCAGAATTTTAATTTTCTTTTCCAATTGATTTTCTACAACTGCTTTATAATTCTTAAACATTTCTAATGCTTGATCTTTTCTTTTTATTAAGTAAACATATGTGAATCTAGAATGATCATCTATAAAAGTTATAAAGTACCTATTTCCTCCTCTGGTTAAATGACCATTTAATTCACAAATATCAGAATGCACAAGATCAAGCAAATTTGTTGATCTTTCATTTTTTGGAAAAGGTTTCTTAGTCATCTTAGCTTGAATGCATATTTCACATTTTTCAGAAACTTTATCTAAATCAGGGAGCAATTTATGTTTAGACATAAATTTAATTGAATTATAATTCACATGTGATAATCTAGCATGCCACAAGGTAGAAGATGACAAAATCATATAAGCAGAATTATTCACTTTATTATTAACACACATTTTGAACATCCCATCACAAGAGTAACCTTGTCCAACAAAAACACCATTTTTAGAGAAAATGACCTTTTCTGCCTCTAATACAGCTTTAACACCCCTTTTGCATAAAAGACTGGCAGAAATTAAATTCTTTCTAACATCAGGAACATGAAATACATTTGTTATAATCATCTTTTTACCAGAAGTTAATTCTAAATCCACTGTTCCCTTTCCAAGGACCTTGGCAGGATTATGATTCCCCATCAGCACATTTTCTTCATTGGTTGTTATTTCATATTGCTTGAAATAACTTCTATTATTACAAATGTGCACAGTTGCTCCAGAATCATACCACCAATCATCAGATTTTACAACAGTTGCCATATTGCATTCAGTTACCATGCTTATGTTTAAATCAGTAACCATTGCAATAATTTCTGAAAGAGAGGCTTCTTTTTCAATAACATTTGCTGCCTTTTTCAGGCCAGCACTCTCTTCCACCATCTTTATTTTCTTGTAAAATCTGCAATCTTTTTTGAAATGGCCCTTTTTGCCACAAAAGAAACAACTCTTGTTGTTCTTATTGTTAGAAGAACTTTCTCTTGAAAAATCATTGAATTTTCTCTTGTTTCCAGCCTTATTATTGTTTCCAGGCTTTCCAGAATTACTTTTAGACTCAACTAGATTTACTTTAGACTTAGTTTCTAAAGCATATTTGTTTTCACGAATTCTGGTTTCTTGTTCAATTCAAATATGCTTTAGTAACTGATCTATTGTAAAATCTTCAGAAGTATGAAATAATTTTTTCCTGTAATCATTCTAAGTTGGTGGTAATTTAGAAATAACAGCAGCCACTTGGAGAGATTCAGAAACATCAATTTTCAAATCCTTGAGTCTAGATACCAAAACAAGTAATTCATCAACTTGTTCCATGATAGATTTAGAATCTACCATTTGAAATTCAAAGAATTTCATACTCAAAAATCTGTCAATGCCTTGTTTTTCAGACGTATATTTGTTTTCCAAAACATTCCAGATTTCTTGTGGGGATTTAATTGAACGAAATAAATCATATAAACGATCAGAAAGAGAGTTTAAGATAAAACCTCTACAACGTATTTCATCTTCCTCACGTTTCTTTCTATTTGCTATGATTCCTTCCGTGTCCTTGTCAGACGGTGGTGGAATTTCAGGCAAATTAGACTTCAGTATATATGCAATACCCAATTCTGTGAGTAGAAACAGCAACTTGTCCTTCCATCTTGTGAAATTTGTTCCATCAAAGCGGTCGAGTTTGAAAACGCCTGGATTGAATAACTTGTTTACTCCAGTAGTCTCCATCTCGACTTAATTTCCTTAAGATTGTTAGAAAAATCAGTGTAAGCTTTGATAGTGTATTCACTGTCCTTAAGGAAATTAAGCCCCCACTATTTGTATGCTGCTGGGTTTGTATGGCAGATTTCCTCCAGGATTTACAAAGCCTGATATTATAGCCAGCAAAACTATAATACCTTCTGAACACAATTTTAGAAGGATGAGTTGAAGATTTGAGAGGTTTTTTTTTTTTATGTATATATTTTTTGTGAGAAGAAGTGCTACTTATATAGAACACATTGAACAAGGAAAGCTTGGTTCATATTCTTTCATGCTCAAAATATTGAACATTCATGCACCTTTAAGAGCACTCATGTGCTTTAAGTACATTCATACATCTTTAAGAGCACTCATGTGCTTTAAGAACATTCATGTCCTTTTCAGGACATTCATTTTCCTTTAATTTTATCAATAAACTATTGTAACCTTTTGTACATGAATAGTCATGCTTTAACAAGGTACAAGCACTCTTCACAACCCTTCAACTCACCCAAATGTGGGACCTTTAATTACTAACTATACTAACAATGTACAGTATTGACAAGAAAAAAACACAATGTATAGTAGCCCTCTGTACAATAAAATGCTTTTCCTCTTTACAATATGCGAGCAGCTACGAAAATGCCCAAAGTGTGTTATCCTTGCCTAAAAAAGTGGATAGCATAATAATTCCTTTCAAGGATCATAACCACGTGTCCACCCAAAAAGTGCAAATTTGCAAGAAAGTTAACCTGCTCAAACCACGTTTTACGCATAACAAAGATCAGTACTATGCAAACAGGAAAATAAGGGCTAAACAATAACTTGTACCATTTGGTAACAAACAGGATTTTAAATTGCGGACCGCATCATCAGATGCGGCCGCAATATTGCGGTTGCGGACGATTCCGCAACCGCTTCACGCCGCAATTGCGGGTGAATGTAAATCACAGCGTTGCGCTGCCATATTGTGGTGTTGCGGCCGCAATGCCCGTTTTGATGCATTTTCAGCTTGAAAATAGGAGGAAAAAAAAAGCAAAAAGAGTGCAATGTAGAAGAATAATGAATAAATCTTATTGTCTTCTATAAATATTATAATAAAGATTGATGATATAGGAAGGAGTAGAAGATGAAAAATTTACAATAAAACATAGCATTCTCTCTGCCAAAAGAACCAAGAATAAGAAAGTGGCTGGAAAAAATTGAATAGTACGCATAGTTTTCCTTGTATGAAAGACTGTGAAAAAATAAATAAATGGAGAGAAGAGTGCATTATTTCCTCCATAGCATTTGATCAAAGTGTTGTCCAACAGCTAACATGCGACTCCTAATCCATAGTTGATCGAACCCGAGGATCATTCAACACTTTGATAAGCACCAGCAAAAAACCAACTAATAGCAATGCAAATCCGATTAAAAACAACACGACAATTGTGTTCTGCAGATTTTCGTTGAACAGAGACCCGTGATTATCTGATGTTGAAGATGGGGGAAATATATGATTCTTGTGCGCAAGATGAAGATATCAGAGGGATCTTGACTCTTGTTGGGCGATTGTGATAATACTCGGGTCTTTTAATTTAAAATTACATTGTGATGTTACCTTTACAATCATTGTGTTATGTTTGTCTTATATAAGGGTGGGCATGGTTGTTAAACTCTAGATTTTAAGTGAAATCATAAGAGATTGGTAAACTCGTATCCTAAAATTGTATCATAGAATCGTAAGAGTTTACTATCAAAAGATTGTATAAATTTACTCATGTCACACACACACACACACACACACACACACACACACACACACACACACACACACACACACACATATATATATATAGTCAGGGATGTAGACAAAAATATTTGATTAAGGGCTTAAAATCAAAAAAATTTTAAATGAAAATAAAATAAAAAGGAGATATATATCTATATATGTGTGTATCATTAATATATATAAGTACTTTCACCAATGTGAAATTTCAACAAGTGGAATCTTAAAAATATGTCAAATGGCACTCTAGAGATTTGAAGAGTGATGGTATAATAATTTGACAAGTGGTGCTCTAAATATTTTTTATCATAATTTTCAAAAAATAAATGTTTGACAAATGGAACTTTAGATTTTTTTTTTTGCCTAATTTAATGAATAAAAATATTTCAAAAAAATTTTATCATTAAAATCGATTTTCAAAATTAAAGTAAAAAGTCAAAATTAAAATTAACCTACTCTTAAAAAAAATAAAAGTTATAGTATATTCTTCTCCTAATAATCTCATCAAAATTTTAAAAAATAATACCAAATATTATAAGAATTTTATTAATAATTATCATCTTTAATTATTGGCAACTATATATAATTATCTTTTTTTTAAACTATGTGAAATAACTAGTCTATTTCAAATGATTGCGGCTTTTGACACATCAACAAATGAAGAGGAAAAATATGATGATGATGATGATGAAGTAGAAGTAAAATCTATTATCTATTATCTATTATAATATATAAAGTTATATATATATAGCCTTTGGTTGCCAAATTAAACTTAAGCATTGTTTGTTCATAAAACACATCAACCTGGAGTTAATGATCCTTGGTCTATAAGTGACATCACCCTGGAGTTAATGTCACCGTTCATTCCTGTCAAACCAAACCAATACGTGTCACTCCAATCTGGCATTCTCAATGGAAAATGCTGCCAAACCAATACAAGCATAGTTACAAAACGCTGTTGAATGAGCACCCCTCTCTTAAATGGATTCAATTGTAATTAATATATTTCCACTTGTGTAATATGTGTCTTAAAGTCCCAATCAATTACTCTATATTCTATAACAGTCCCAAAATTTGAAATTGAATACCGTGTGTATAATCAGTATAAAAAGAGCTTCTGCAACACTGCTAACGTATTGCTGTGAAATTATTAGGCAAATTCAAGGTGGTGTTTCTATAGACAATGTATATGATATTCACAATTTCGATACTGTGTGCAGGAACAGGATATCGGATAGCATGATTTGCTTATATTCTTGATGACATGAGACAGGAGTGTGGAAAATTTGGTAAAACTTAGGGTTAAATATTGTCTTTTATATTGTAGGCTATTTCTTGATTTTAAGGTCTCATGCGTGCATTAGTCTGTAGTTGTAGTTTCTGTATAGCCTTTGCATTATCAAGTTCAAAGTTCTTTGAGGTCATGTGTGACTTATAGACAGAACCCTCTTTTAATATTCTTCTGAAATGATTTCAATGTACATATTGACAATTTGTATATTCCTTTAGTGTAACAAAATCTACAGGTACTTTGGTCCATGTGGTCATCCCGCGTCCATTACCAAATGGGGAATTGTCTCCAGGTGTTGTGAAGGTTTGCAATTATTTGATGCCATTGTCTTTACCAAATAAAGCAATATTTAAGTATGGCATTTTAGTTAGTGATTTGATAATATGACCAAGTGTTGTGTTGACAGATGGAAGGCGCGGGCTGAGTTTACTCCTTATGATGCATTCACGTGGGAGCAGCAGCACCAAAAATCCTAGAAGCTCTAATTGAGCAGTTGAAGCCTGGAGCGAAGAATGGTGATTTAGACTTGTGTTCGTTATTTGCCTCTCAACAGTGGTGGATAAGAAACTCTGATGGTTCTGTATCTGTTAGTATCCGGATTGAGACTTATGTTCCTTATGTGCCTCCCACTAGTCAAGATGATCAACTTCGAGGCTACTGAATCACGTAATTCAAAGAAATCCAGGGGGGCTTAGATTACATATTGAAAGAATTTGTATATTTTGAATCTTGATAACATTTAGATTCTTGCTTTTCTAATAAAAAAATTTAATATAAAAATATTTTTTTCCATCTCAATTTCCTTTTTTTTAAATGTTACGTTTAAAAAAAAAAGTGAAGAAAATGATAAGAATTTGTATATTTTGAAGATTGACGCTTCCTATTACTTCCTTTCACTTTTTAAAATATTTTTAAATGTGAAGATAATTCAAATTAGATTACACAAAAAGTAATAGGATTTGTGTGGAAAGTTAATGAATGTGTATATACAATAGTGTTTTAAATTCGGACTTTATTGACCATTAAAGTCGGAATTTATTTATCCGTTGATTAATTGAGAGTAAATTGCCTTAATTGCATTCGTATTCAATGCCTTAAAACGTCTCTGTTCATTTCACTATTCACCATTAGTTACAATATCTGTGACATGCATCACGTATGTCCACATTCATCTTGACATTTTGGTCAGTGATGATTAGTCATGCACTCACGTGTGTGTATATATATGGAAGTTAATTACGTGCTTGCTGCGAAGTTTTTCAATAAAAATAATACTCATGGCAAAAATTACTTATATGACCAATCATAGGGGAGAGAGAATATAGAAAATTTAATTATGATAATCAATCATTAAAGAAATAGAGTATAAATAAAACACGTGATTGGTGGAACTTCACAGCAAGCACCTAATTAATTTCACCTTAGTTATTTCCTATATGTATATATATATTTGTTATCAAATTAATAATATTTTTTTTTGATAATTCAAATTAATTAATATTTAGAATTATAATTAATTTTATATTTTAATTAATTTGGAAGAAAGAGAGGAAATGGAGTAGGTGAGATCCTACTTTTATATAAGAAAAACTTATATTCATTTCATCAAGTTTGTCTATCAAAACATGACATGTATCGTTTTCTTCGACTTAGCTTTCAACTTGCATACAATGGCTACGAGCTGGATTGCGAATTTGGCTATTGGAGATTAATTAATTAATTTGCTGGGTGAAAAAGAAAATTTTGAAAGATTTTTCAATCATTGGAAGCATCTATATATATATATATATATATATATATATATATATATATATATATATATTAGATATTAATTAATTAATTTTATGTGAAAATTATTGTGAAGATCGAGCCTTCGACGGGAGTCGCCACCAAAATTTCAATCAAAATTTTAAAAAAGAAAAATAAGTTCAAAAGTGGGGTAAAAATGAATTTTCACAAAATGTTGAGTTCAGGAGTCTGATTGAGATGAAGGGAAGGTGTCAAGCACCCTTCTTCCCCCGTCCGAAGACGGTTACCCTAAAAAATTAATATTAAAAATATATACAATTATGGGGGGAAATAAGGAAAGAAAGAGGGAGGGCTTGACCTAGGATGAAAGCCTAGGGCCTACGTACCCACAATGGGGGATCAAAGCCCACGTAGTTCCAGTGGCATGCAAGTGTGTGGGTGGGGGGAGGCTCATCAAGCAAAGACTCAGATGGCCTCCCTGTACAATGTGCCTAAAGAGGCAAGAGCCCCTCGGCACTTATCTACCATGCATTTAACAGAACAAATCAAACAAGGTGGGAGACTGATGCTCATCAGGCAGCGTGCCCAGATGGCGTGTAAACCAGTGTTCCTATAGAAGCATAGGCTCCTTGGTGACACCAGTTGAACAAATAAGTAAAGACGTTGATTAAAAAACACAAACAAAGCGTCTATGATATTTTTGGATTTTTCTCTTTAAGAAAAACAAAGAAAACTTTTCAACGCTTATTTTTCTGATTCTAGACATTAAATAAAAAATCAAATTGGACCACTTCTGAAATATAGAAAATTGTCAAAACCTAGGGTAAGAAACCTCTAGATCTCCCCTACACAGCCCCGCTAACCTTGCCCCAAAATCAATAGTAATTTATAAGATATGATCTTTGAAAACACAGTTACCCAGAAGATGTTTGAAATGATACTTTGGGATAAATAAATATGCCATAAATCATTCTGGATGAATTTGGTCATGATATTTTTATCTTTTCTTCCAGAGACCAAGAAGAAGAGTTAGGGACAAAAATCAATTAAAACGGAGTTGTGTAGATGGAGAAATAATTTCACGAAATAGAGTGACATTCAGGACGTCACTTTGCAACGTCTTTTGAAAAATTGATTTTATAAAATTTGCTGGGAGCAAAATACCCAATGAAATTTGACAAACGACCTATGGTAAGAAAGCTATGGATGTCTAGGTTCAGGAAAAAAAATAGATCACTTCATTTGGAGTGAAATTGAAACCAAAATCTTGCGTTGAAGGTACACTGCCCGAACTTAGAATCAGTTCGGGCAGAGGTTTTCACAAAAATGGTTTGACTCCATTAAAAGGTTTTTGAAATTCATGCAAAAATTCAGAGATACTCTAAAGTTATGCGTAAACAAGAGAAAAATACAAAAAATCAATTATAAATGTCGAAACAACCAAAAACAAAATGGAGAAGGCAAGCAATCACATTCAACCAAAACAAAAAAGTGTCAAAGTGAAGAGTACTCCCTTAATTGGTTCTTCCACCTTTCATTCTAGGTTTCCCTTCCCATCTCCATGCATTCTTGACTCCTTCTCCTCCTCTTGCCTCTTGCCTCTTTGATCTCCTCCACCTCTCTTTGACCTAGCCTCCTCTCTCTCTTTAACCTAACCACCTCTGTTCTCTTGCCTCTTTGATCTCCTCCTTTTTCTCTTTGACCTAGCCTCCTCTCTCTCTTTAACCTAGTAACTCTTGTTCCCCTCCCCCTTCTTGATCTAGGCTTCTCTCTTTTATAAGCTAGGGTTCTCTTAAGTCTTTTGGGCTTGGGCCATTAGAGCTAAGAGTAGACCATCTATCACTTTTCATCTTTTCTTATTTTTTAACAAAAATAATATTTTTGCATTATTTTATTTTATTTATTTTTTATTTTATTTTATTTTTTATTTGCAATTTTTGGGGTCGGACAAAATAGGGTGTCCACAGAGTCCATGTAAAAACATGGAAAAAAAATCAGAGGGCTCCATCAATAACTTTGTGAATTAAAAAATAAAAATACATATTAAACCAACAGGTAATTAACATATATTATTAGTTACAGATTATGGAGAAATAAATAAAATAATCTATAGTAAAATTATTATATATATATCAAATCATATATTTTCATTCAAAATACTAATAAAAGAAGATTAATTATTTTAAAGTCAAAACAAATATTTATACTTTAATATAACGTCAAATTGGTTATAATTATAAAATTTAAATCTTTATTTATATTACCTTTTTATTTTCATAATATTAAAAAGTTTAAACGCATACAACAATTTTTTTAGCATAAAATCACTTTAACTCACAATATGTTAAAATTTTGGATTCATATATGGAATCTAATTATTTTTTTTATTTTATTAATTTATTAGTTTCTTGATTAAAAATCCAGCATTAAATCTGAGGGCCCGTATTTAAATTTGAAAATTGTAAGAGATAAAACAGATTTTAAAATTTATTAAAAATTATAATGTATGTTTCATAATTTATCAAAAATAGAATTTAATAGTCAAATTAATTGAACAATCAGAGGATAAAAGTTGAAAGTCTGAAATGTAAGATTTAGAAAAATTAAATTTAAAGTAGGAGATTCACATGAAATCCATAATTATCTTTGTCAATTAATTAATATACATATTAAAAGTCAAAAACCTGAAATTAATTTTATTTTTAATTTCCAATTGAATTAATAATTCATTATTAAACACGTAACTAATTTTCAAAGCAGATATTATTGCAAATTACATACCAAGACTAAAATGAAGACAAGATGCAATATTAAAATTGATATATATAGAAAATAATATAATTTTGCAAATAATGCTAATAAATGTAGATTACTTATTTTAAAGTCAAATAAAACATTACTACATTAATATAAGATAAACTTTGTCAGAATTCTAAAATTTAAATATTCATTTAGGCTATTACATAAGTATATGCCTTAATAGTACCATCTAAATGGATACAAATATGTTAGGTCTCCATTATTTATTATGAATGATATATAATATTTGACATTACTATTATAAAAACTTTAATAATTTCCTGTGCATGTGCACGGGGCAAAAACTAGTAATATATAAAAAGAAGAAGCGCTCATTCCAATGATGCCATATCATACTATTTAAAATTCCTATGTGACACTTAGGCGTCGAACTAGACTCCACCATGAAAAAAATACTAAGCAAATCATTAAGATCTTCTTAAATATAATTAGTTATAAATTTTTAAAATTATATTAATTAGACTAATTATCTAAGAAGTCAACTTTTAAAAATATAAATATAGTAAAATACTTAGTGCACAAATCTGCCACGTCTCATTTTTAACATTCTTTCCAAATCTTCCACAAGCCTCACTGGCATTGCAATCATTTTGCAGAATCACCCAACACGTATACCTCGGCTGCTAATGCCTCGTTTAAGAGAATGGATTCAGAAGTTCGTTCTTCAACTAATTTTTTTCTGTAGATTTAATCAGAGGGGTTGCCAACCCTTCCCTATTTTTCTTCTTCTTTTGTTATCGTCGTTACGTTTCATAAATAAGATAGATATTCATTCCCCCAATTTTGGTGGTGATTTTCTTCCAGATTTACTTCTGAGTTTTTTAGTCCTCTCTTGTGAAAGTGTAGTCTCTCATTGTTAGATCGATTCAGATCTAGTAAGTGGAACTTGTTTTATTTTTGTGTGTATTTATTTTCTTTTGTGAATTTTTTTGACAATCAAGTGATTCTGGATTCAAGATTTGTTATAATCATATCTAAATCTACGAATCATCTATGTTAAAAAAATTTCACTCGTTCATCATGTTGTTGGAAGAGCCTACGGCAATTTTAACTTTGAAGATTACTTCAGATATCTAATATGCATGAGGTATAAGAGTAACAACTTTGTTGGCAACACCAAGGACGGTGAGATTTTTCATCCTGAAGAAATAGGATCAGCTGAGCTTACACTTTGTTTACTTAGTTCAATAATTGTTAGGGTTTATTCTTCAGTATTATTAGATTGGAGTTTTCTAAATTATTGTAAGTGCCGTTTAGTTTTTTCTACAATATAATGAAGCTTTAATTTAATGCTTTTTTATAAAAAAAAAAGAGAATGGATTCAGTGCTTGGCTCTTCTATGCATTAATATACTAGACAAACTTTTTTTTATAATCAAGATTTAATATGAATGGATTAGGGACTAACATTTTAGTCCCTAATAAAGGTGATCCCTAAACCATTCATGGTATGTCCTTATTTGTGTAGAATTTTTTATTTTTTGTGTGTCTATAACTCTTATTCTTTAAAAAAAAGTTTATAAATTTTAAAATTTAAATAAAAAAATAAAAAAAAATTATGAAAAAAAGTCGGCTTAACATACTAATGCATAAAAGAGCCAAGCATTAAATCCATTCTCTTCATTTAATGACATTAATTCTATTATATACACCTCACACGATTTTGAGGTCTGCATATATCTCAAACAATATCACATGCCTATAAAAATATATATACATACATCTATATATCTATATATTCTATATATATTATTAAAGTAAAACACACGAGGTTAAATCTTAACATTTGTCCTAAAACACATTTTATGCAAAGATGTCACATCAGCACAATGAAAAAATTCTACACAAACCAATACGAAATCTCTTGTGAGAATAATCAACCAATGAAATTAAGTTTTAAAAGACCAATATACAGTAAATAACGGCCACATTCATTAGCCTCACAATCATTGTTAATTTGTTATGCTTAATATTGGCAATCAAATTTAATGCCATAATGCTGCAATCTTAGACATACACATCTACATATCTATATCTATATATATTACTAATGTAACCTGGCCTTTCCATTTGTCCTCACTCCTCAAAGACATAAATTGCAATCTTGCCATGTCAGCAAAATCATGAAATATTAGAGAAGGAATGCCTCAAGGCCGTGGGTGCTATATACGTTAATTATCAAGAGTGATATAAATTTATGATTTCATATTGTGAATGACCTCTAGCCATGAATTTTCCGGTATAATTATAACCGAAGGTCACTGAGGAAAGGTGTACACTTCCAATGCAATCAAAGACTAGGATTTCCTATTAAATGTATTATGGTCGACTTGAGCTACTATCCACAACTTTGTCTTAAAAACCCCGTAATCCACGGTATAATGATATTTCAATAAAAACTGAAATTCTCTGCGTTTTTCTTCGTAAAAACCTCAGGATTCTTACAGACCATCACCACGACTCATACCCATTTCGCGGATTCCGGATCTGCACATAATGTAATACTCGGGAATTTTTTTTCGAAGTTAAAAATGAAATCAAAGGGAAAAAAAATAAGTAGAAAATAATTTTTGGATTTAATTCAGGACCTAAGGAATTGGAAACCTGAATTTAATGAGGAAAAGAGAGTAGGAAATATTTTTGGGTATTTAATTTGGGATAGAAGAGAAAATAAAATTTATTGTAAAGAGGAGAGATTTAATTGGGGATATTTTTCCACCTCTTATTTATTATAATTATTATTGTTAGTAATTAATTATTTAGTTATATTTAATTATATATTTTTTCTTTATTATTAATTCTTTTAGTTGGGGGCATGACTAAGGGGATTGAAGGAGAAAAAACAAGGATTATAAGGGAAAAGAAAGAGGAGGGGGCTACGGGGATTCAAAAAAAACAAGAAAGAAAGGAAAGGAAGAGAGAGAAAGAAGAGAGAGAAAGTGGAGTGTGGAGAAGAGGAAGAAGAAGGAGAGTTGGGGTTCGCCGGAAAAGTGAACGGGGAGAGCTAGCCGACGCCGGAGAAGTCACCGGAGCTCGGGTACGACGTCTCCTACACCTTCCACCAATCGGATCAAAGGTTGGTAACCCCAATTTCATTCGAAAACCCCAAATTTCTTCATTTTAGGGATTTCTTCAATCCACCTTCGATTGGGTTGTTTCGAGGGTAGCTTGAGACCTAGGAAGTGTTCTTGAACACTTAGTTGGGGTAATAGTCGAGGCTATACCCTCGGGTTTAGCCGAATTGTTTGAAATTCTAAATATTCCCAATTTGGGGATTCGTTGATAAATTTGGAATCGGGCTTGGATTTGAGTAGCTAGGGTTGGATTTATGTTGTTGGATTGTAGGGAAACAAAACCCGTGAAGTGCGGAGTCGAAGCCGGGGCGAAAGGGGGCCGGAGCGGGCTCAAACCGGCCCACAACACAGCAAACAAATTGCTGTGCTGCGAACCGGCGCTATAGCGCCATTTCTCTGGTTCACCACAACAGCTTGGCGATATAGCGCCAGAAACGGCGCTATAGCGTCGTGCCTCTGTCCAGCATTCTCAAAATTCAATTTTTAGCCAATCCGGGGCGTCCGATCCTCCTATTTTCAATCCGAAACATCTTAGGACACCCCAACCATGTTTTTAAGGATCAAAACCATTTCAAATGTCTTCTTATCCCGCAAGAATAGGAACTTACGGAATAAGCTACGCCCAATTTCTTGAATTTCTAAATTCCCCGTACACCGTCATTAGGTAACCTTAAGTAGGATGGCTTAGAAGCACGTTGAGGTTTAGTAACTCAAATACAAGGCCCCAAAAGCAACTCAAGGAGAACGATGGTTGTATGAAACCAAGTGCAAGGCACATGAGACCCTCATAGAAGAGAGGGAAGACGGATAAGACCAAGGACTCGGTTCTTGGCAACGTCTAGATGTATTCTAGGCATGAGCATGTAGTATGCATATGAATTGCATATAGATGAGATGTTAACAACTTGAATGCATTCGTTAGGAAACCACGATTCGTCCGGAGCGGGAGTTACTCCAGGACAAGCGCAAGGAAGCCGTCCAGGTGAGGGGTTTCCCATCCTTGTCCTACAGGGTTGATTGAGGATGTGGATATATGGTTTGCCTACTTGCCTATTTGTAAGAATTATTTAGTGGCTAACATGCTATTGTTGTCCCTAAACTGTTATATATGAAAGTATCTGTATATGTGTGTTTGACTACAGGTAAAGAGGTACTGGAGGGTGTCCATGTGTTAACATGAGATACGCTGAACAGTACAAGCGAGGGGGTAAGTTGTTGATTGAGTCTAAGGTTTGCTTTACCCTATTAATTAGAAACTCATTTAAGAAATCATAAAGAAAGTGTTGCTAACGTCGACGTTTTACGGTAATTGAACTTAGGAAAGGCCTTAGAGCTAGGTTATGATCTAATCAAGGGCTTGGGTATTACATAAGGATTAAAACGATCTCATAAATTGATTAGTGAGTCACAGGGAGGTTCACACTACGTAGGTAAAGTCAGTCTATGATAGTAATGGGTAGATAGAGTCAAAATCCCAGCTGAAGGCTCGGGAAGAGAAACAAGTCAGAAAATATTGCTCGTTGAGGCCTTTGCCCTAGCCTGGCACTAGGGTCAGTTAAAGAGTAAAGCATTTGCCCGTTGAGGCCATTGCCCTAGCCTGGTACTAGGGTCAGTAAAAGACTAAAAGAAAAATTTGCCCGTTGAGGCCATTGCCCTAGCCTGGCACTAGGGTCAGTTAAAGATTAAGAGAAATTTGCCTGTAGAGGCCATTGCCTTAGCCTGGCACTAGGGTCAGTTGATTGATTTACAGTTTTCATATGATATGTTAATTATGACTGTTTGGTTATGAGAAGCATGATAGAAAAGCATGATCCGTAGGTTTATCTTTGATTTTAATGTTATATTAATGTTGCCTGATCGTAATATAACATTTGATAAACTGGACTTTCATGCGCATGTGATTGTGGGTGTTTCCCCTTCCCCAGCTGTAGTGGTACCCGCCGCTACGCCGAGGATGGGAAGATTCTCACTGAGTCTGTTTGACTCACTCCCTCTGCTTCAATGTTTCAGATATAGGGATCGGGCAGGCATCGACGTCCGGGCAGTGATACGGACATCAGACCATCCTTACGCACTTGTTCGCGTGGGTGGACACCTTTTGGTTATTTTGATTTCACTTGTTGTATATATTTTAAAGTTGTAAGAGTTTCATATATACATTTATAGCTTTTGATATGTACTTACTCTAGAATTGTCGGCTTCACATGTACTTAAAGACAGGGTCCAGTTTGGGGAAGACTAGGACATATGTTTGAGTATATAAACTTCTGCATGTGAATAGGATAGATCGTACGCATTGAGGCGTACGGTCAATATGATATGTATATATATTATGTATGCTTGCTGCATGTGAATAGGATAGATCGTACGTATTGAGACGTACGGTCAATATGATATTAATATTTTTATTATGAGTGCTGTTAAATATATCTATACACTGGATTGAGCTGAAGCGGTATTGAGCGAACCGTGGATTGCAGGTTAATTAGGCCACCAGTGAGGTGTGGCCATTAGTATGATATATATATATATATATTGATTGTATAGCAGGGTAGTTATAAACATGTTTACAGGATAAGGCTTACGGGTTTAGAGGTAAAAATCTATTCCCGTGCCGGTCACGTACTCCCGATTTGGGGTCGTGACAAACTTGGTATCAGAGCCAGGTTATTCTTTAAGTCATGTGAAGCCATTGGTATAACCGAGTGTCGGTTTAAGCTTCGTTGTGAAACCCGGGCACAACGTTACATTAAACAGACACTTGTGGGAGTACCTAGGATAATTTGAGTCAGCCTTTCTTTCATTCCTTCTTAATCTATGATAGATTATGCAAATACTTATCAGGTGACATTTTTTGTGCAGTACAGGGATGCCGCCGGCTACTAGGCAAGCTAGGAGGGGCGGTAGAGTCCCTACACGTACAAATGAGGAGTCCGTTTGGGAGGAGAGAATGCCTCCCAGGGGCCGAGCTAGAGGTCGAGCTAGAGGCCGTGCTCTCGGTCAGGGTAGGACACAAGAAAGAGAAGTCCATAGGCAACAAACTCCAGAGCCACAGGTTGAGACAGGTGCTCTGTTAGTGGCTGAGATGCTGACTGCGGGATTTCAGGAGTTGAGAGCTGAAATGACCCGCCAAATTCAACAAGAAGTCCGTCGTTTAGTTGTCGGCGAGGAAGAAGAGCAAGTGATATCGGCTGAACAGGAACTGAAATGGTTGAGGAAAGAGAGGAAGAACCAAGAAGGGAATGGCAACAAAGGGACGTGCCCCGAGGACCGAGGGGAGTTCCGAGGGAATTGCCGATCACTAAATTTCTAAAATTGAATTCGCCTACCTTTTGCAGAACCGAAACCAAGGAGGACCCTCAACATTTCCTCCGTGATATAATCAGAATTGGGCAGTTACTGAGGTGTCCAGGAGGAGAGACGGTGGAACTTGCTTTGTTTCAGTTAAGAGGCGCTGCACGGGTTTGGTTTGAATCAGTACAGAAGAGATATGCAAGGAGAGTTGCTCCTATGACCTGGGAAGATTTTCAGAGGGAATTCCTGGGTCGTTTTCTATATGAAGGAATGAGGTATGCCAAGCGTCAACAGTTTGAAGATTTGTGGATGACGCCGAATATGTCAGTGACTGAGTTTGAGCTGCAGTTCACGGAGCTAGCTCAATATGCTCCAGAATTGGTTCCCGATGAGAGGGAGTTGATTAAGAGGTTTATCCACAGGTTGGTAGAGCCATTGTTCGTAGTTCTACTGCCGCAATATGGTCAGTTTGAAACTCTAGCACAGGCTGCTGATTGTGCCAGGGTAATTGAAAATAGGAAGAAGTTTGGGACGTCGGCGAATCCCAAGAACAAGTTACTGACAGGTAGTGATGGGCAGGGATGGAAGAAGAAGCAAAAGACGGCTGGTAATTCTGGTATAGTTCCAAACTATGCAGGACAAGTTGGTGGGAAGTCTGCTATTATCACCACAAGTTCTGGGAAGAGTAACACCCAAGGTGGGCAGAGGTTCCAAGGCAGTAGTCAGGGCGATAACCAGAAACCGCAGTGTGGAACATGTGGGAGATTCCATTTTGGAGAGTGTAGAATCACAAAGGCAGATTGTTACAACTATGGTCACTTCGGGCATATGGCTAAGGAATGTCCACAGAGGAAGAGTAATACGAGTGTCAAGAGCAATCCTACTCCGGGTAGTACTCCAATTGCAGCCCCACCAGTTAGAATTGTACCACCCAGGTTAACACTTCAGGTGCGGGCAGAGGTAGAGGAGCAGGAGCAGGAGGTAGAGGTCCAGGTGCACCAGGGGGAGGACAGGCACGGGTGTTTGCTTTGTCTCGACAGGATGCACATGCCTCAAATGCAGTAGTGACAGGTACAATTTCAGTATGCTCTCTCCAGACCATTGTATTATTTGATTCTGGTTCAACACATTCCTACATCTCACATGCATTTGCACGGAAAGTTGAGAAAAGCCCGACTAGGTTGAAGGAGACGGAAATGGTCTCTACTCCGATGGGTGAATCAGTACAATTCAAGTACGTCTATGAGTCGTGTGTGGTTGTGGTCGAGGGTCATGAAACAGTTGTGGACCTACGACTACTATACATGGTAGACCTGGATGTCATTCTGGGTATGGATTGGTTGGCATCTTGTCATGCAGTAGTTGATTGCAGGGCGAAGTGTTTGAAATTCAATATGCCGGATGAAGAGCCATTTGTGGTGCGGGGTGATGGTGCTGCACCATATCCGAGTCTAATTTCAGCAATGAAAGCTTCCAAGCTACTCGAGAAAGGGTGTAAAGGATATCTGGCTTTTGTGAGGGATACTACGAAAGAAGTACGTCCTGCGAATCAGGTACCGGTGGTTTGGGAATTTCTTGATGTATTTCCTGACGACTTGCCTGGTTTGCCGCCTGATCGAGAGATTGAATTTGAGATCGAGCTTTTACCAGGTACTCAGCCGATTTTCACACCACCCTACAGAATGGCTCCGAAGGAGTTGAAGGAGCTACACACGCAATTACAAGAATTGCTTGATAAGGGTTTCATCAGACCCAGTTTTTCACCTTGGGGTGCACCAATTCTATTCGTGAAGAAGAAGGATGGAACTTTAAGATTTTGTACCGATTACCGAAAGTTGAATAAGGTAACAGTCCGCAATCAATACTCACTTCCAAGAATTGATGATTTGTTCGACCAGTTGCAGGGTGCTAAGAGATTTTCAAAGATCGATCTGCGATCAGGGTTCATCAGCTGAAGATTAGAAAAGAAGATGTGCCCAAGACTGCTTTTCGAACCCGATACGGCCATTATGAGTTTCTAGTCATGTCGTTCGGGCTAACTAATGCACCAGCAGCTTTTATGGACATGATGAATCGGGTTTTCAAGCCATTTCTAGACCGGTTTGTCATTGTATTCATAGATGACATTCTAGTTTATTCCAAGAATGCTGAGGAGCACGCAGAGCATTTGAGACTGGCATTACAGAAGCTGAGAGAAGAGAAATTGTATGCTAAGTTTTCAAAATGCGAGTTTTGGCTTGATAAGGTTGCATTTCTCGGTCACGTGGTATCTTCAGAGGGAATCCATGTTGATCCGAGCAAGGTGGAAGCCGTGAAGAATTGGTCCTAGCCTACCTCAGTCACGGAGATCCGCAGTTTTCTAGGTTTGACTGGATACTATAGAAGGTTTGTGCAGGACTTTTCGAGAGTTGCTGCACCTCTTACAAAGTTAACTCAGAAAGGGGTAAAGTTTGTATGGGACGACAAGTGTGAAGAGAGTTTTCAGAAGCTGAAGGAAAGTCTCACCACAGCACCGGTGTTGGCTCTTCCTGAGGGCACCAGAGGGTATGTGGTTTACTATGATGCTTCACGAGTTGGGTTAGGGTGTGTTCTTATGCAACATGAAAAGGTGATTGCTTATGCGTCTAGGCAACTCCGGAAGCATGAAAAGAACTACCCAACTCACGATCTTGAAATGGCAGCGGTGGTATTTGCCTTGAAGATTTGGAGGCACTACCTTTATGGCGAAACATGTGAGGTGTACACAGACCACAAGAGCCTTAAGTACATTTTCGAACAGAAAGATCTGAATCTGAGACAACGCAGGTGGATGGAGTTTTTGAAAGACTATGACTGCACGATCTTGTACCATCCCGGTAAGGCGAATGTGGTGGCAGACGCTCTGGGCCGAAAATCAATGGGTAGCTTAGCCCATATCAGTGAAGTACGAAGGCCGTTAATCCAGGAAATACATGAGCTGGAACAGTCTGGAACTCAGTTTGAAATTGGAGATCCCAACCTGTTTTTAGCCCACGTTCAAGCTAAGTCAGCCCTAATCGAAGAAGTTAAATCCAAACAAGATCAAGATGCCGACCTCAAATAGATCAGAGATATTGTGGTTAAGGGGGAGAAGGACGACGTCCGATTCTCCATAGATGACAGTGGCATACCCCGGTTGGACGGACGACTGTGTGTACCTATGGTGGATGGTTTGAAAGAAAGAATTCTTGACGAGGCACACAAGACAGCTTACACAATCCATCCGGGTAGTAATAAAATGTATCAAGATCTGAGAGAATTGTACTGGTGGAATGGTATGAAGAAAGACGTGGCAGACTACGTATCTAGATGTCTAGTGTGTCAGCAAGTTAAGGCTGAACACCAAAAGCCCGCCAGAACGCTTCAACAGATAGAAATTCCTGAATGGAAATGGGAGAGAATTACTATGGACTTTGTGACAGGATTGCTGCGGTCAAAGAGGGGATTCGATTGAGTTTGGGTAATCGTTGATCGGATGACCAAGTTCGCCCATTTTCTGCCAGTTAAGACCACTTACGGAGTGGGTCAGTATGCCCAGTTGTACCTATCAGAGATAGTGAGGTTGCACGGAGTACCGGTGTCGATTATCTCTGACAGGGGGCCACAGTTTACCTCTCGATTCTGGAGAGCACTTCAGGAGGCATTGGGGACAAGGGTCGATCTGAGTACAGCATTTCATCCCCAGACAGACGGGCAATCTGAGAGGACCATTCAGATTTTAGAGGACATGCTCAGAGCATGTGTTATGGATTTCGGCGGAGGGTGGGAGAAATACCTGCCATTATCGGAGTTTGCCTACAACAACAGTTACCAATCCAGTATTCAGATGGCACCCTTCGAGGCTTTGTACGGTCGGAAGTGCAGGTCCCCGATTGGGTGGTTCGATGTCGGAGAGGCCAAGTTGGTTGGTCCAGAACTTGTGCAGGATGCTTTGGACAAGATAAAGTCCATTAGAGAAAGGCTTGCCACAGCTCAGAGTAGGCAGAAGTCGTATGCTGACAACCGGAGAAGAGAGTTAGAGTTTGCTGTGGGTGAGCAGGTGTTCTTAAAAATTTCACCGATGAAGGGCGTGATGAGATTTGGCAAGAAAGGCAAGCTAAGTCCAAGATACATCGGACCGTTTGAGATTCTAGAACGCGTGGGAAATGTTGCCTACCGTCTAGAATTGCCAGCGGAGTTGGAAGGAGTTCAACCGGTGTTTCACGTGTCTATGCTTCGCAAGTACCTGCCAGATCCCTCTCATGTAATCCAACCCCAGGAAGTACAACTAGCTGAGAGTCTAACTTATGAGGAGATGCCAGTGGAAATCCTAGATCGCCAGTTGAAGAAGCTGAGATCAAAGGAGATACCCCTGGTGAAAGTCCTGTGGCGAAACCATTCGGTTGAGAAAGCAACGTGGGAAGTTGAGGCAGAGATGCACAGGACATATCCTCAACTATTTCAAGACTAAGGTTAGTATGTTAATTGAAATTCGAGGACCGAATTTCTTAAGGGGGAAAGATTGTAATACCCGGAAAATTTTTTTCGAAGTTAAAAATGAAATCAAAGGGAAAGAAAATAAGTAGAAAATAATTTTTGAATTTAATTCAGGACCTAAGGAATTGGAAACCTGAATTTAATGGGGAAAAGAGAGTAGGGAATATTTTTGGGTATTTAATTTGGGAAAGAAGAGAAAATAAAATTTATTGGAAAGAGGAGGGATTTAATTGGAGATATTTTTCCACCTCTTATTTATTATAATTATTATTGTTAGTAATTAATTATTAAGTTATATTTAATTATATATTTTTTCTTTATTATTATTTCTTTTAGTTGGGGGCATGACTAAGGGGATTGAAGGAGAAAAAAAAGGATTATAAGGGAAAAGAAAGAGGAGGGGCTACGGGGATTCAAAAAAAACAAGAAAGAAAGGAAAGGAAGAGAGAGAAAGAAGAGAGAGAGAGTGGAGTGTGGAGAAGAGGAAGACGAAGGAGAGTTGGGGTTCACCGGAAAAGTGACCGGGGAGAGCTAGCCGACGCCGGAGAAGTCACCGGAGCTCGGGTACGACGTCTCCTACACCTTCCACCAATCGGATCAAAGGTTGGTAACCCCAATTTCATTCGAAAACCCCAAATTTCTTCATTTTAGGGATTTCTTCAATCCACCTTCGATTGGGTTGTTTCGAGGGTAGCTTGAGACCTAGGAAGTGTTCTTGAACACTTAGTTGGGGTAATAGTCGAGGCTATACCCTCAGGTTTAGCCGAATTCAAATCTGAAAGGGTTTGGGGTTTGAAATTCTAAATATTCTCAATTTGGAGATTCGTTGATAAATTTGGAATCGGGCTTGGATTTGAGTAGTTAGGGTTGGGTTTATGTCGTTGGATTGTAGGGAAACAAAACCCGTGAAATGCGGAGTCGAAGCCGGGGTCGAAAGGGGGCCGGAGCGGGCTCAAACCGGCCCACAGCATAGCAAACAAATTGTTGTGCTGCGAACCGGCGCTATAGCGCCAATACCGGCACTATAGCGCCATTTCTCTGGTTCACCACAGCAGCTTGGCGCTATAGCGCCAGAAACAGCGCTATAGCATCGTGCCTCTGTCCAGCATTCTCAAAATTCAATTTTTAGCCAATCCGGGACGTCCGATCCTCCTATTTTCAATCCGAAACATCTTAGGACACCCCCAACCATGTTTTTAAGGATCAAAACCATTTCAAATGTCTTCTTATCCCTCAAGAATAGGAACTTACGGAATAAGCTACGCCTAATTTCTTGAATTTCTAAATTCCCCGTACACCGTCATTAGGTAACCTTAAGTAGGATGGCTTAGAAGCACGTTGAGTTTTAGTAACTCAAATCCAAGGCCCCAAAAGCAACTCAAGGAGAACGATGGTTGTATGAAACCAAGTGCAAGGCACATGAGACCCTCATAGAAGAGAGGGAAGACGGATAAGACCAAGGACTCGGTTCTTGGCAACGTCTAGATGTATTCTAGGCATGAGCATGTAGTATGCATATGAATTGCATATAGATGAGATGTTAACCACTTGAATGTATTCGTTAAGAAACCACGATTCGTCCGGAGCGGGAGTTACTCCAGGACAAGCGAAAGGAAGCCGTCCAGGTGAGGGGTTTCCCATCCTTGCCCTACAGGGTTGATTGAGGATGTGGATATGTGGTTTGCCTACTTTCCTATTTGTAAGAATTATTTAGTGGTTAACATGCTATTGTTGTCCCTAAACTATTATATATGAAAGTATCTGTATATGTGTGTTTGACTACAGGTAAAGAGGTACTGGAGGGTGTCCATGTGTTAACATGAGATACGCTGAACAGTACAAGCGAGGGGGTAAGTTGTTGATTGAGTCTAAGGTTTGCTTTACCCTATTAATTAGAAAATCATTTAAGAAATCATAAAGAAAGTGTTGCTAACGTCGACGTTTTACGGTAATTGAACTTAGGAAAGACCTTAGAGCTAGGTTATGATCTAATCAAGGGTTTGGGTATTACATAAGGATTAAAACGATCTCATAAATTGATTAGTGAGTCATAGGGAGGTTCACACTACCTAGGTAAAGTCAGTCTAGAATAGTAATGGGTAGATAGAGTCAGAATCCCAGCTGAAGGCTCGGGAAGAGAAACAAGTCAGAAAATATTGCCCGTTGAGGCCATTGCCCTAGCCTGGCACTAGGGTCAGTTAAAGAGTAAAGCATTTGCCCGTTGAGGCCATTGCCCTAGCCTGGTACTAGGGTCAGTAAAAGACTAAAAGATTTGCCCGTTGAGGCCATTGCCCTAGCCTGGCACTAGGGTCAGTTAAAGATTAAGAGAAATTTGCCCGTAGAGGCCATTGCCTTAGCCTGGCACTAGGGTCTGTTGATTGATTTACAGTTTTCATATGATATGTTAATTATGACTATTTGGTTATGAGAAGCATGATAGAAAAGCATGATCCGTAGGTTTATCTTTGATTTTAATGTTATATTAATGTTGTCTGATCGTAATATAACATTTGATAAACTGGACTTTCATGCGCATGTGATTGTGGGTGTTTCCCCTTCCCCAGCTGTAGTGGTACCCGCCGCTACGCCGAGGATGGGAAGCTTCTCACTGAGTCTGTTTGACTCACTCCCTCTGCTTCAATGTTTCAAATACAGGGATCGGGCAGGCATCGACGTTCGGGCAGTGATACGGACATCAGACCATCCTTACGCACTTGTTCGCGTGGGTGGACACCTTTTGGTTATTTTGATTTCACTTGTTGTATATATTTTAAAGTTGTAAGAGTTTCATATATACATTTATAGCTTTTGATATGTACTTACTCTAGAATTGTCGGCTTCACATGTACTTAAAGACAGGGTCCAGTTTGGGGAAGACTAGGACATATGTTTGAGTATATAAACTTCTGCATGTGAATAGGATAGATCGTACGCATTGAGGCGTACGGTCAATATGATATGTATATATATTATGTGTGCTTGCTGCATGTGAATATGATAGATCGTACGTATTGAGACGTACGGTCAATATGATATTAATATTTTTATTATGAGTGCTATTAAATATATCTATACACTGGATTGAGCTGAAGCAGTATTGAGCGAACCGTGGATTGCAGGTTAATTAGGCCACCAGTGAGGTGTGGCCATTAGTATGATATATATATATATATATATATATATATATATATATATTGATTGTATAGCAGGGTAGTTATAAACATGTTTACAGGATAAGGCTTACGGGTTTAGAGGTAAAAATCTATTCCCGTGCCGGTCACGTACTCCCGATTTGGGGTCGTGACATATAAAGTGCACAACATGAACCGTTGGATGAAACTGTTACAGTAAGGACATGAATTTCGATTTTTATTTAACGATCTGGATGATACATTTCATCCACTTTACACAATTTGCACTTTATTTGATCCTCTTCCCCCATTTCGCCACAACTGACCATCAAGGCATGCGTTGTCAGGCTGTGGCTACTCCCTCCATACCCGAAGAGTTTACCACACGACTCCATGGAAGTGGTGCTATGTGATTGCCAGCCTGCGAGGTAAGTACTAATCACGTTACATTGGTTATTTTACTGAATAAGTACTTCATTTGGGATTGTATACGTAGGATCAAGTTGGATGTTAGAGAAGTAGCAATTCAGTTTGGGTGTGTTGGAATTATCTCTTCTTTTCGGAATGGTTTGAATCTGAAAGTTCAGGTTATGTTGTTTATTATGGAAAAAAATTAAAAATGACGATGAAAAAAAAATGTAGACCCCACATGTTACTTATTTTTTTATTTTCATCTTGAAAATTGTGTATAATTAAAAAAAATAAAAAATAAAGTATCTATTATATCATTTGATTTGACACAATCATAACTTTTTTCTTATTATTATTTTAATATAAGGGGTATAGTGGTAATTTTAATACATTTCCATTCTTAACTTTTACTGACAAACACAATAAATACATTTCATTTCCCTTTCTGTTTCTGCTTCTGCGTAAAGAACGTACCCTCAGTCTTCTTGACCGTTATTTTCTGAAAGGGTAAAGTACCCTTGCTGCCCCCAAACTTTATTAAATGTTCATTCCTGCCCCCAAACTTTTTTTGGTTCATGCCTACCCCCAAACTTTCAGTTTTCTTCATGAATACCCTCAAACTTTCAGTGTTGTTCATGCTTGCCATTTTTGTTAACACCGCTAACTTACTTGACGGAAGTTGCTGACGTGGATGATAAATGTGTATTTTTTTTGCCACATCATTGTCCACCTCACATTTAACTTTTTATTTTTATTAAAAAAATTAACCTAATCTAAATAAAAAATATTTTAGGATAAAAGTTTGATATTTTTTTAATTTGGATTAGGTTATTTTTTTTAAATAAAAGTAAAAAGTTAAATATGAGATGTAAAATGAGGTGGCAAAAGAGATACACATTCATAGTACACGTCATCAAATTCCGTCAAGCAAGTTAACGGTGTTAGCAAAAATGCCAGACATGAACAAAATTGAAAGTTTGGGGATAGGCATGAACCAAAAAAAAGTTTAGGGACATGAATGAACATTGCAACAAAGTTTGAGGGCGACAAGGGTACTTTAACCATTTTCTGAAAATTCTGGGTTGGGTTGGGTTCCCCACATTATCAACTTTGGTAGCTAGCTGCTCTATTTAGTATTAATTGAGAGTGGATCATCTATAGTAATTTTTTATATTTTTTAATGGAGTTATTAGAGAGATAGAGAGAAGAAAATTTGGGAGAGAAAAAAATCAAGAAAAAAAATATTTTCCTTCTCTCTATCTCTCTCATAATTCCACAAAAAAATATAAAAAATTACTTTAGATGATCCATTCTCGTATTAATTATCTTGTTGTCTCTCTCAATTAGGGTGGCACTGCACTGCCACATTTTATTTAATATTTATTCAATATTTTTATCTTATGGTTGTATATCTCATCTTTATTTAATGGAAGTTGATGAGACTGAAGTGATTCCATTCACCACTGCTTTCCTCCTTTCTAATTTGACTGCTAGAAAGAGGGGGCGACTAAGAAAAACGTGTTTGTTTCTCAACTTCAAGCTTATATCAATGTTTGGTGAGCAAAGGTTTAATAAAAAAAAAAGAGTTTCATATTACGTTTTACATTTTATTATATTCCTGCATATAAAATTAAAAATTTACAATAACAAAATTCAAGATAAATTAAAAAAAAAAACTTTGCGATTTTGTATATTTTTATATTAAATAGGATGAATAGAATTCCAATATTAATACATAATTGTGCAAAGAAGCATAAGGTTTAATTTCTTTATTTCCCACACTCAGATAGGATATGGACATGAGTGGTTTAGCAATTATTAAATGCTTCCCTACTTGTTTTGCAGCTCAAAGTTGATAAGCTTAAGTTAATCGGTAAAATTGTAACATTTTTTATCTATGTTGGGCTGTATTTGTATTAAGTTATTCATGGGCTCACTTTTTATCTTAAGCCTCTTTGCTTGGGTATTAGTTTTTGGGCCTAGTCCAATTTGTTTTATATGTACCTAGGCTAGTGTTGTACAATTGTAGTTTTTTAGCTTCTTTTCTTTTTCAACTTTAGTTAGTTATGCCAACTCATTCCTATTGCTTGCAAGTGTATTTATTTGACCAAGTGATAATGGATAAGCACAGATTTTCTCATTTCAACTTTTCTCTTTACTTACTTTGTATATGGTATCAGAGCAGAATTTGTTTTCTGAGTAAATTCGTCGTTTTTGTCACCATCTGCAAAGCTTCTTCGTCTTGCTTCTTTGTCTGCTTATTCATAATGAGTGATTCTAGATCTGATGGAAGCACGAATGGAGGGAGCACCAAGCAGAATGCTGACGATGGCGCTTTTCAGCTCCACAATTTGGATCATCTTGGAATGGCACTTGTTTTATTGCCACTTACAGGACCGAATTACTTAACGTGGAGTGTAGCCATTAAGATTTCGCTTGAGGCGAAGGATAAAATAGGATTCATAGATGGAACCCTGCTTGAACCTACTAATGCTGCTCAGTACAGACATTGGAAAAAGGTGGATTCCATGGTAAAAGCATAGATTGGAAATTCAATTTCCAAAGAGATAGCAGACACACTGGTTTGCTGCATTAATTAGCTCCCATTCACTTCTTTGTTTTTCTTTCTTTCTTTTGGAATTCAGGGCGGGTTTGGTTGGAACTTAGAATTTTAATTTACGAGGGAACAAGGACGAGAATGTTTAAAAAGGGTGAGATTGGAGTTGGGAATAAGAATGTAAAAACGGGAAAATTAATGACTAATTTGTTCCTATAATAATTAAATTTTAGTGGTAGTAGTTGAGAGTAGAATGGAAAAATGGCATAAGGGCTCTGGCAAAATAGCCCTCCTTACTTGGAGGGCTACAATATGAGATTGCCACCTCTCCTTCAAGACTTCAAACCAAACAAGAGAGTGAGCCAAACCCTTCTTCAAAACCTCAACCAAAGAAAAAATTAAAGTGAAGTTACTTAGGTGTGTGCTATGATCTTCAATAATGATTGGTTATGCAAAATTGTATCCTCATATTTTCTCTCCACTTAGATAAAAGTTCAGTAGTACCGTACTACTGAACTTTAGTGCATCCCTCCAATGATGTAGTGTCATTTGTTAATATTAATAAAAGCTCACATTAATCAGGACCCACCTAAAATGGATCAGGGGCCAACTGATTGTAGGGATGTATTGAAGTTCAATACTATGGTACTACTGAACATCTACTCTGACTGATCATGCAAATACTTTTTATCACGTATTTTATTGTTATTAAAGAATGTCATAGCACACATGACACACTTAAGAAACTTCAACTTAGTTTAATCTGATAGATAAATAAAGCAAATTAACCACGACTTTCAGTTAGCGGTTGATGAAAATTAAGAGTTTAAATGTGCGTAGTGTATGTACCTACTCACTTTGGTTTCTATGGTGCATGGTTGGCCTGAAAATTAAATTTACAGAATGAATGCAACATATGTACGTGGCATGTGTTTTATTATTATGAGCCAAAATACTATTTAATCCCTGAATTGTTAGTTAAACTATTATTTAGTCCTCGAATTTGGTAAAAATAATATTTAGACTCCGAATTTGCAACTTTGTCAACTCTTTAGTCCCCGAATTTGGCAAAAATACTATTTAGTCATTGAATTTGCAACTATGTCAACTATTTAGTTCCCAAATTTGACAAAAATACTATTTAATCCCCGAATTCGCAACTCTGTCAACTATTTAGTCTCTTGACCATTACCAGTTAGATAATCAGGCACTAGCTGATGTGGCACCGTTAAGTGCCTGGGCACATGCCACCTCACATGCCACATCAACATTTAACGGCCACGTCAGCTGGCTATCTAACGGGTAACAGTAAGGGAACTACATAGTTGATAGAGTTACAAATTTGGGGACTAAATAGTATTTTTGCCAAGTTCGGGGACTAAATAGTTGATAGAGTTTCAAATTCGGGGACTAAATAGTATTTTTACCAAATTCAGGGACTAAATAGTTGACAAAACTACAAATTTGAGGACTAAATAGTATTTTTGTTAAATTTAAAGACTAAATAATAGTTTAACCAACAACTTAAGAACTAAATAATATTATGCCTCTATTATTTTATATCATCATAGAATAGAATTAAGGATATAAAGGGACCACTTATGGATGTGTGAAATTTAAATTTAACCAAATTAAATGTAAATACTCAAAGATATATCTGCTTGCAACTTGCAAGTGAGATCTAGTGATTTTTTTTTTTAAGTTTGGATATTTTGAATATATACATTATAAAGGAAGATAAATATATTTTTTTTCTGGGTTACATGAACCTAATAGGAAAATGAAGTATAGTTTTTATATCTTGCTAAAAAAAATTTTAATTAAAAATCCACATGTATATATATATATATAGTTCATACAACTAATTATCTATGACATGATGAATATTGTTTTTTTACACGTTTTATTTTGATTAAAAAAAATCTAATAACGACAATGTAAAAAATTACTAGTCTAGTTGGAAAGGACAAAACTTTTGGGATATATAGATATTGGATTCTCATTGTATTTTGAAAATAAGCATGTATAAGACAAAAACAAATATATAAGGTACAAAAAATGAAAAATAGCCTATATATATTTAGCAAACAGAAGTCAAGATCGTCAAAGAAATAACTTAATTAAAGACAAAAAAAAAAGAAATAACATAATGGGTACAAAGGATGAGATTATCACAATGTACATATAGTACTGTCATGCATTTATTCATAGAAAAAGAAAGGCAGAAGAGATATAATGAGTTTTAGCTCATTATTTTTTATTCATTAGATTTTAAGATAAATTCAATAGTTAAATAGTATTGAGTCAAAGCCTCTATAGTTCGCACTATTACTCAAAAAGAAAAACACATATAATAAAGTTACAAAACACTAATATAAAATTTGGTGTTAATTAATATAAGTGTAATAACATTTTTGAGTATGGAATTATACATTTAACAAACTATGTATTTTTTTTTTTGTGACAGCTGTGATCCACCCATTTGCGGAGCACATATCGTATTTCCTGCTCTTTGCAATACCGAAATTAACAATGGTGTTCACAGGAACGGGTTCTGTTGTGGCATTTGCCGAATATGTCACTTACATCGACTTCATGAACAATATGGGTCATTGCAATTTCGAGCTCATTCCTAAGTGCCTCTTTCGATGGTTTCCCCCTCTCAAGTACCTCTTCTACACTCCAACGTAAGTTTCTACTTTATTTTAGAATGAATATTATATTATATACTTTTGAGTTTTGATACATAATTAATGTTTGTTTTAGAGTCCTCTATAGAATGACATGAAGAGATCCACAATTTCACTTTAGGTCTATGCACTAATAGAATGAATAGATGGTGAGGAGAATAGATCCAGTGATTGGTTCTTCTATATATTAGTATGTTAGGTTGATTTTTTGTTTTTATAGTTTTCTTCATTTTTTTTATTTAAATTTGAGAAATTATAAACTTTTATAAAGAATATTTAAAGTATAAAAGATATAGATACAAAAAAAAAATTAAAAACCCTACATAAATCGAGATTTACTATGAATGGATTAGGGACTAACTTTTTAGTCCCTAAATCATTCACGGTAGGTCATTATTTGTGTGGAATTTTTTATTTTTTGTGTGTGTCTATAACTCTTATTCTTTAGAAAAAGTATAATTTTTCAAGTTTAAATAAAAGTAAGTGAAAAAAATTATGAAAAAAGTCAGCCTAGCATACTAATACATAGAAGAGCCAAGCATTGAATCCATTCTTGAGAGGCGAGCTCTCACTAAATATACCAACATTCTCTAATTATTGGAGATGATCCATTATTTTCAGTAATTATTTGGACCCTAAACCTCTATGGATTTTTCTAACATACCATTAGTACCCTCACTAAATATATCAACATCTCTCCTTAATCATGATTTATAACATTGGGCTGCAACATATATTCATGGGAATCTGTTATATTAAAGCCATATTTTAAATTAATCATAATAAATAGGTAAACATAAGTGAATATTATTTTAAGATACAAGTTTTTTTTATATATACTTACTTATGATAAATTCTTTATTTTTGCAAGCTGAAAATATTATTACTTTTTTTTTCTGTTCAAATTTATGTCATCAATGCAATATGGTACTAGGCATTCAGAAAATTTTAGATTGGGATTTAAATTCAGTAAAGTGTAAGTACATGAAGTACATGATTCAGACCAAAATAAAAATTGAGATACATATCCATACATAGCAAGACACTCATACATAGATTTAAAGATTTAGATTCACTTTATTAAATTTGTGCTTTAATAGATTCGGATCTATGGATTTAGACCTTTTTAGTACTCATCTCTAAAGATAATAAGACATTGATACAGGTATACCCAACCAATGTTTGAAAATCCGGACCGATAATTAACCCGGTCAAAGATTCGGGTCACTGGTTTAACTGCTGGGTCACTAAAAAATCAGTTAGTCCGATCAAATTAAAATATATATATATATATATATATATATATATATATATATATACATACATCAACCAAAATATGAAAAACACATAATAAGTTATTATAATTCAAAGCTGAAACTAAACATAATAAATCTAAAATACACATATAAATATATAATAACACATAATAAGTCTTAAATTTTGATCCCACACTACATGATATTTAAATAAAAAATCAACACATCAAATAAATCGTAACTCAAACAACTCCAACTAAAAGCTTCCCAATTAAGTTGACTAAAAAAATAAAATACTAATAATATCAAACAATCCTATATTTTTCAAAAAAATTTAATAAGAACTAGGTCATGAGTAACTGGGTTTGTCTAAAACCCTCTGGGTCATTCCCGGGTCAATTGTAAAACGGTCCATAGAAGTTACCCGAATCTGTTTGGTACTCGAGTCATTGGATTCTGGGTCAACCCACTCAAACCGGTCCATATTTTCAAACCCTGGAGTCAACTGCTATTACATGGTGGACCATAGATAGCATCTATTGTCGTGGCAGGTTACTCTAAATATAATTTCCAGTGATCATTAATGTCACAGCCTCCATCACAGGCCATAATGTAAGAGGAAGTTGGAAAGGAATTAATCCAAGAATACAAATTTCATGAGTTTTTGTTTTGATAATTATTGATTTCTAGGTTTGATCTCTAGATAAATGAAATGCACTATTATTCATTGAGAGGGTTGTCTCCAGTATTCAATCGTCAGTACCTAAAAAATTAGTCATAAATGAAATGCAATATTATTCATAGAGGGTTGTCTCCAGCATTCAACCGTCAGTATCCAAAAAATTAGTCATAAAACTCATTTTGATGGACACATGATGAATTGATGATGAAGACAAAAAAAAGAGGCAAAAGTACATTTTCTACCCCCAATGTTTGGGGGTCTTGTCGCTTTCATCCTTAACGGTTTTTTGCTGTCAATTGTACCCTAATGTTTTGTATTTCTCCCAATGTTGGGCTTTTGGCTAACACCGTCAATTTTTGGATGGTTTTTTATGACGTGGCATCCTATATGGCAAACAGTTCTAACTGGACTTCATTTTTCATATCAGCAATATATTTTAGGGGTACAATGGATCCCAAAAATTCAGTACATCAGTAAATCCTATACACCAAAATATTCATTACATCAGTAAATAGACCCAAAAAACTCAATACTATTGACTATTGATGTGGAAAAAATTAAGTCCAGTCAGAATTGTTGGCCACATAGGATGTCACGTCATTAAATTCAAAAATTGACGGTGTTAGTCAAAAGTCTGACATTGAGAGAAACAAAAAACGTTAAGGGTACAATTGACAGCGAAAATACGTTAGGGGCGAAAGTGACATGACCTTCAAATATTGGAGGCAAGAAATGTACTTTTGTCAAAAAAAAAAAAGACACTAATAACTTATTGTATGAGTTTTCACTTTCCACCGTACGAAATAAAAGAAGGGTAATGCTAGGGAGTTGGAGAGTTTTAACTTATTAGTTTTTAGTCGTTGGATCTTTTTCAAAATTTGTATTATCTTAAATGAAAAAAATATTTTAATATAAATCTCGAGACAGATCCAACAATTAAAAGCTAATGAGCTAGCCAAAACTCTCAAGTTCCCTGTGTAGCATTACTCATAAAGGAAAATACACAAAACAATATAACAATTAACATGATAGCATGCATGGACATATATACAGTTTTCAGCTGAACTACCATAATAAATAGGAGAAGTTATCAGAATTCAGGATCTACTGACCAATATATAAATGAAAAACAGACAAATTAACAAAACATGATAGCTTAGATGCTGTGTCAGCCGACCTACTCAGTACACACCATTGGTAATAGTAATAATAATAATAAAAAACAAGTGAGAACATTAATTATTAGTTATAAGAATATAAGAATAGTACTATTGTCAAAACGGGTTGTCCCACCTGTGACGGACCAGCCTATTTATTTGACGGGCTTAGAAAGTGATATTTAAACTCGTTCATATTGATCCGCGAATTAAACGGGTTAGTTTGCGGGTCAATTTTTTTAAATTTTGTAAATATATTTTTTTAATAAAAATTAATTATAAAATTATATATTTACTTAAAATTTTATATATATTTTTACTTTAAATTAATATTTTATTAATCTTAATTATTATTTAAATTATTTATACACATTAGAATAAAACTATTATTTAACGCATAAAATTACTTAATACATATATACTTATACATATTTTAAATAAATTTATATTAATTTTTATGGGCCGGCCCGTAGGCTAGCCCGTTAAGCTCGCGGACTTAAACGGGCCAACTTGTTTAGGCCTTTTTTTTAATGAGCCTATTTTTAAATGTCCAAACCCACCCATTTAGCAGGCGGGTCGGACTAGTCCGCGAGTCTGAGCCCGTTTTAACATTGCTAAAGAATACATTCATTTATGATTTTTTTTGCCTTTTAATTTAAGATTACGATTTATTTATATTTCTTAAGATTAATATATGTTTTAGAATTTAGATTGGCAAATGATCATAACATGTTTTGATAGTGTTATATATAGGTGAAAAGTCAATTTTGGTCCCTTATATTGTACTCTAGTTTTATATTGGTCCTTTATGTTTCAAAAAGTTTAAATTGGTTCCTTTATGTTACACAGAAGTTTTAAATTGGTCCATCCGTCCAATTCCATCCATGTCTTCCGTTAAGTGCTGACGTGGACACATCATCTCTTCTACGTTTCCATTTAAGCTGACGTGGACGTCATCTTCCATTTCATTATTTGCGATGACGTGGTATGACACGTCAGCTTAAATGGGCACTCCAGCACGTCACGTCAACAATTGACTTTAAGAAGTTGACGAAATTGGGCGGAATGACCAATTTTTGGAACTTCCGTGCAACATAAAAGACTAATTTAAACTTTTTAAAATATAAATGACCAATATAAAACTTGAGTGCACTCTTTGCACCACCGCTCTTTTTAGTTGTGAACTTATTTTTCATTCATAATCACAGGTACAACTCGTTGCACCACACCCAATTCAGGACAAATTACTCTCTCTTTATGCCCTTATACGACTACGTATACGGGACGGTGGACAAATCATCGGATGAATTACACGAGTCTTCGCTGAGAAGAGAGGAAGAATCCCCCAACGTAGTGCACCTAACGCACCTCACAACGCCTCAATCTATTTACCATCTTCGTCTTGGATTTGCTTCCTTGGCCTCAAAACCTCATACATCAAAGTGGTACCTAACACTAATGTGGCCAATCACACTATTCTCCATGGTACTTGGCTTTGTGGTCGAACCTTTATTGTTGAGAGGAATTGTTTTAATAAACTCAGGCTTCAAACTTGGGCCATACCCAAGTACACCCTACAAGTAAGTTAATTAACATTTCTTCTTTATGGAATAAGTTAATATTTCTTTTAAATAAATTACACTCAGAAGCTACAATTTTATTTTATTTTATTAAAATACTTTTAATAGTATTATTAATTTAAAAAATATATATAATTTATTATAAAAAAGTTTGTAAAATATCATTTTAATATTATTTATTTTGAGTTGAGAATGGTCTATAAATAATAAAGATAAGAGTATTTTGGTCAAATTGAATAAATTGTAAGTTTTTTATCTTTCAAGAGAATTGGAGGAGGGAACTGTAATTTATTCTTTTTTTATTATGTGAAAATTATACTTGTGAGTTTGTGTATGTTTATTTTTTTATTTAAATTTGAAAGTTGGATTCGGTGCAATTCATTTTCTTGCAATTCTTTTAAAATGCTTCATTTTTTAAGTAATATTAATTTTTTTAATAGGGAATTACCATAAATGAATTAGAGACCAAATTGTTATGAATATTGACAAATAGCCTAGAAATGAAATAATTTTATTTTATTATAAAATTATTATTTCACTATTATTTATTTTGAGTTGAAAATAATTAATTAATTAATTAATTTTTATATTTTTATTTTATTCAAATACATATGTTATTCTATAAATAATAAATATAAAGACATTTTGGTCAAACTGAATAAATGGTAAGTTTTTTTATCTTTCAAAAGAATTTTGGGAAGGAAACTATTATTTATTCTTTTTTTTTATTATGTGAAAATTATATTTGTGAGTTTGTGTATATGTTTATTTTTTATTATTCATTAAAGCAATTTTTTTTAAATTTGTTTCAATATATAATAGCTTATTGAAATTGAATGAAGTTATAGAATGATTATTTCATTTTAAAAATCATTAAACTTAAAAAAAACATAAAAACATATATGCAAAAATATAGATATATATATAAATATATGTGTGTGTGTGTCAAATGTTAAAAATTAAGTTTTACATGAAATATAGTTAAAAATAATAAATTATACCCTCTTCTTAAGGAAACTCTTATTAACTAGCTTCTAGCTAATCTACATTTCCCCCTTATCTTTTAATGCATGAAATTTAAATATATTTAAGGAATATAATTTACTTCTTTCTGGTTCAACCTCTCCCCCTACAGTATATTTGGGAATGGCAAAAAGAGTCAATCAATAAAGTGATTGAGGAAGCAATACTAGATGTAGAAAGAAAAGGCACAAAAGTCGTAAGCTTGGGTCTTATGAATCAAGAAGAGGAGCTTAATACATATGGAGGGCTTTATATTAAAAAGCATCCAAAGCTAAATGTTAGGGTGGTTGATGGTAGTAGTCTGGCAGTTGCTCTTGTTCTTCACAGTATTTCAAAGGGAACTACTCAAGTGTTACTTAGGGGCAAACTCACCAAAATTGCTTGTGCCATTGCCTCTAATTTATGCCAAAAGGGTATTCAGGTTAGTTTCTTTTGAGAATGGATCTTTTGAATTGCATTTTTAGTGAAATTCGTTGATTTTGCAAGTTAATATCTACATGCGAATTAACGTCCAAAATAAATAAGTTGTTTTGATTTTGTATAAAACAGGCATAATTTAATTTGCACTTTACAAATATTTTATAGTCATAAGTCATATAAAAATAATTTCAATATTTTTTGACTAAATATCTCTCAGGAGGATGTATATGAACAATTGAACACCTATATGTAGATATAGAATTTGAACACTTCAACCAACATAGTGTGCACAGAAAGTAAAAGAGTCAGTGTTCTCCTAAATAGCTTGGTTCTTCCTCTTTAACAACTAGCTTTTGAGGATATGTTCTCCAAGTTACTTGAGTTTTCACATGGTATCAGAGTTCTATGGCCATTGGCCTCACAGCTCCTGGCGTTCTAAAGTCTAAGATGTTTGTTAGTCAAAAAATAAACCAAGAGGGGGTGAATTGGTTTATTCAGATTTTAAAATTTTCAAAAAAACTTCCTTCTGGTTATGACTCTTATGAAAATCGTTTTCTTTAATTTGAAGGAGTAAGAATAAACGAAGGGTTGCACACACAATTTTGCTAGAGAGGTTCACTACCCAAGATTGCTTGAATAGCTATGTCCTCTCCCTTTCTAACCAAACAGTTAGAATGACTCTATTATCTCAACTCAATTCTTACAACCAAGTAACCCAAACCCCCTTTGGGAAAGCACACTTGCTTTTACACTTCCCTTACAACAATATAGGACTAAACCTAGCAACTAACGTAGAACCTAATATAATAAGTTTCTCCAGGAACCTTCCTCAAGGATCAGCCTTCCCACTTGGCTTTTACCTCTAAGAAACTTAGTATATTAAATCCTCTCAAATTCAATCCCAAAATTTAGACACAAGAACTTAATATTTGAAGTTCCTCATGCAACCTTGTTTCATCACAAGGATCAGCCCTCAACTAGACTTTTACCACTAGGACACTCTAAGTATTAATTTTTTTCCCAACCAGAATTCTCACCAGGACTCTGACTTTCAATCCACAAAGAATTTAATATAAAGATTTTCCTCTTTGCAACCTTGCTTCACCTTGCAAGGATCAGCTTCCTCAATGCTTTTACCACAAGAAATTCAGTATATTAACTTCTTCTAACAACCTCAATCCTCAACAGGATTCTCACAAGAACTTAATGGTTGAATATCTTTTTGCAACCTTGTTCACCCTACAAGGATCAGCCCTTACCTAGGCTTTTACACCCAAGATACTTCAATCACTAAATTCTTATCACAAGCAAGCAAGAGAAGAAGAAATAAATGCAGTCACCTAATGACTACTACAAATTACAGCACAAAGATTCACACAGGAGTCACTCAGACTCTTCCTCACTCAGAAGATTTTTGCCACTCTTGAAAGCTTGGAACACTTAGTTATACCCTTCAGCATCCTTCTTCACAACCTTAAATAAACAGAGCAGGAAGCTAGCCGTTACTAAACCATTTTGAATCTCCTTTTTTTCATTAAATGCATGAGGCTCCTTGCACTTAATGCTTTTCCATTTTCAGGTCTGGATACACACACACATACAGAGAGAGAGAGAGAGAGAGAGGAGAGAGAGAGGGAGAGGGAGAGGGAGAGGGAAAGAGAGAGAACTGATGGGAGAAGTGGAAGCATTTTGGGGGCAAAACCATCTCTTCACTTTATGCTTCTAAGGTTTGGTGGAGGATAAAGTTTATACTCCTTCTTCCTTCTTCATGACCTGCAAAAACCAGCCCCTACCAACTCCACTTTTTGGTTAGAAAAGACATTCATGAAATGAACGGAAAGTAAGTAGCTTTTTTCTTACATGCCCACGTGACACCCAAGGTAAGAGACAATTGTTTAGCTTTAGGATGCTGATTTTGAATTTTGAGTTTAAACCATGTGAGTCAATTTCTTTTTGTTTTCAGACTTGGGTCTAATTATATATCTTGGGCCAAACTATTTTATCTCAATTTTGGACCTTACCATGTATTAGACTTTTTATACAACATATTATATTTTAAGCCCAGAATTATCAAGTCCAAAATTATAAGCCCATAATACAAACAAAATTGCTTGACATATTCAAAACCAAATATGAGAATTAAATTAATAATTTTTGGTTCAATAATGTGAATAAAGAAAGCCCTATATATGGAGATATTAAAAAAATTGAGGCCTCTGAGGTTAAAAAATATACTACAAGCCTAGACCAAAAAAAAAAGGATCTGAGGTCTCTGAGACTCAAAAGAATATAAGAAAAAAAAAAGAGACAAATCACAACTAACAAAGACCTGCAGTTGGACTTGAGGGGGAGTATTTGAGATACAAGTTAAGTCCCACATTTGATAGGATGAGTACTTAAGTAGTTTGGTTCTTCCCCCTTTAAGTGAGGGTGGATTCTCCAAGTTATTTGAATTTGAACAATAAATCGTATAAAAATATTTTCAATTTTTTTACTAAATATGTCTCATAATATATAAATGAACACCCATACGTATATATAAAATATTCCCCATGTCATATTTTATATTTACTCATGTGACATGTCTTAATTTGGGATTAAAGTTCAGTATTATAGTAGTATTGAAGTTCAGTACATCTCTCCAATCATATAAAATCATTTGTTAATATTATTAGAAACTTACATTAACAATTACTCATCAAGAATGGATTAAAAATCAATTGATAGGAGGGATGTATTGAATGATATATGTATAACTTTAATTTTTAGAAATGATAAATAATCTTGGTGGAAGAATTAATGCTCATGTCTCACATTGCTATATATATATATATATATATCTTGTAACTTCCTTTCCAAATTATTTCAGGTAGCTGTATTCAGTGAGGACGAGTACATGAAGCTCAAAAGTTCATTTAACACTAAATCCAGAAGTAATTTAATTGTTTCTAGAAGTTACTCTCAAACGGTAATACACCAAAATATTCCATCTCCATGCTTGATTTCAATGCAAATTTTATAGTAAGAAACAAATTAAACATGCTTATTTGGGTCTCACTTATTAATTTTTTTTTTTTATTTAAAATTATGGGATAGACATGGTTAGTGGGAGATGAGTTGAGTAAAGAGAAACAACGAAAGGCACCAAAAGGAACATCATTTATTCCATACTCACAATTCCCTCCAAAGCCATATCGCAAGGACTGCTTCTACCATAGCACCCCAACAATGCTAGCTCCCTTGGCTCTTGAGAATGTGCATTCTTGTGAGGTTTGTACACTTAATTACCTTTATTCCTTTTCTCATGTTCTAGGGTAAATAGAATCTATTAATGAACACTAAGAAAAGGTCAATTAGGGCTCGTTTAATAATAATCTTTTTAAAATAAAACAACAATTAAAATATTCTTTCCATTAGGTGGGGTTAGCTAAAAAATATATTTGTGTTTTTTAAAAATAAAAAACAAAATCAAGTTCCAAAAGTCATTTTAGTCCTCTATGTTTCACTTAAGTTCCAAATTAGTTCTTTATGTTTCAAAAGTTTCAAATTAGTCTTTTATGTTTCCCAGAAGTTTCAAATTGGTCCTTCCGTCTAAATCCGTCCATTTCTTCCGTTAAGTGCTGACGTGGCATGATGAGGTGGACATAGCATCTCTCGTACGTGTCCATATTTAAGCTGACTTGTAATGCCACATCATCTTCTATTCATCATATGTGATGACATGGCGATGATGTGATAATGACGTAGCATGACATGTCTGCTTAAATGAATATGTCAGCACGCCACGTCAGCAATTAACTTAAGAAATAGACAGAAGTGGATGGAAGCTAATGACCAATTTGGAACTTCTGTACAACATAAATGACCAATTTAAAACTTTTGAAATATAAATGACTAATTTGGAACTTTGGTGAAACATAGAAGACCAAAATAAACCTTCGACCTTTTTAATTGTTTTTAAACATGGAGATCAGAAATATATGAGTTGACAAAGAATTTATGGTATTATTTGGCTAAAATACATATATAATAGGCAAAAATATCTTTTATGTTCTCAAACTTTACCAATTTTTAATTTTGTCATAAAATTTTTTTTTGTCAATTTGGTCCCAAGAATTTGGAATTAACCAAACAAATTTTTTATTTTTGTTTTTTAAAACTTGTTTCTAAAATTTTTTTTGAAAACTATTTTTAAAAATATAAAACAAAAACAATTGTCAAAATAAGCTCTAATCTAGGAAATATATTAAAGTGTTTGAATAAGCTCGCTTTGGATATAGCACTCAAACTCAAATTAATTAATAATAAGAAGGATCGAAATTTTTACACTATGGTCAAAACGCATGACACTCATTTATAGGTTAAATCATTTTTATGGTCCCTATAGTTTCACTCAACTTTTAATTGGGTCCGTCTAATTTCACTCAATTTTTAGTTAGGTTCCTATAATTTAAAAATTCATAGTTGAGTCCCTGTAAAGTTTAATAAATTTTTAAGTTAGTCCCTTCTTCTCAAATTTTTGTTGAAATTATATTAATTTTTGTTAATCTTACCAACATGTATAGTGTCTTAGGATTTTATATAAAAATCATTCATGTCAACGAAGAAGAGCAAAAATAAATAATGATGTAAAAATAACCTACATGTATAAAATAAAATGCAATTTTATGTTAGGTAATTTGTGTAAATTGACCTGCATTAATCCAATTTATAATGTTAATCATGTCATCAAACTTTTACAAAAATGTTGTTTAAAATTTAGTTTAGGGACTTATTTAATATTTCCAAACTATGAGGAGTTAATTACAATTTTTTTTTTAATTAAAGGGACCTAATTAAAAATTGATCAAAACTATAGGACGACATGAATAATTTGATTATTATGGATCCTCTTTGAGAAATGATTCATTTTTCTAAATTAAGTGAGAGAGATAAATAAAAAAATAAAGGACCCAAAACCAAAAGATCAAACTTGAATGGATTAGAGATGTCAACTTTCATTTTCTTTCTATCTCTCTCCAACATTAGAGAAATATATTATTTCTCAAATTTAAATAATCGAGACCCGTTTTACCCTCTATCATATCAATGGATAAAAATTCAGTACTATAGTACTACTGAACTTCAATAGTGCCATTTGTTAATATTACTAAAAACTCGCATTAATGTTAAAGACCCACCTTGAATGGATTAGGAACCAACTGATTGGAAGGATGTACTGAAATTTAGTACTACCTTACTACTAAATATCTTCTCCATATCAAGAACTCATTCTTGCCTGAACTTAAAGCAATAGTAGGCAAAATTATTTATGATTAGTTCTAATAATTACTTCTAATTATGATCTCAATGTTGAATTAATTTGTTGATTATGAGTGCATGGCGCATAGCTGATGTTGTGCATGCTTTAGAAGGGTGGAGTGAACATGAGTGTGGATACGCCATGCTCAACATTGACAAGGTTTGGAAGGCAACTCTTGCACATGGCTTTCAACCTCTCACAATTCCCAACTCGCCAAAACTGCTCTAGATAAACAGAGCTCTATCATTTTAATTCGAGGCAAACTACTTTTTAGTCTCTGAATTTTGGAAAAATATTATTTAGTCGCTAAATTTGCAACTATGTCAACTATATATAGTCCCTTGGACGTTACTTGTTAAATAATCGAGTCACGTAGCCGTTAACTACTCACATGGCGGCATGGCGCTGTTAGTGTCGACGATGTGGGTGTCGCTGCTGACGTAAGAGAAGATTTTGTCGTGAGGACGAAGCATAATGTGGCCGATGCCAAAGCCGCACATCAAGCAAAGTTTGGTTCCGGGAACAAGGGAAAAAGGAGGTCACCGACCCAGTTTTCGACAACTCGAGAGGAGTCTAGCCATGTTAGCAGTTAACGACCATGTCACTCGATATTATCGAATGAGTAACGTCTATGAGACTAAATAGTTGACAGAGTTACAAATTCAGGGACTAAATATTATTTTTCCAAAATTCGGGGACTAAAAATAATTGTTTGAACAATTATTCAAGGACTAAAAAGTATTTTGCCTCTTTTAATATATTAATTAATATAAACTCCAAGTTTACAATTTTAATTATGTAGTTTAATTTACAAAAGCACTTGGATGTGCTTTGCTAGCTTTACGTTTATGGTGTATTTGTCAATTGTCATAGTTATGTACGCTATCAGTTATCTAATTAGAGATTCTTCACTTTTATAGTCATTGTATTGTTTATCTTATATAAGGGTGTGAGTAATGCTATGGTATACTATGGCCTAAGGTAAGTACGTACTGGACTTCAATGCTTTGACCTTTAATATGAACAGAGGATATGAATTCAGAACTTCAGAGTTTGTCAACAATATACAATACTCGGCCAAAATCTGTAATACATCTAAACAAAGTACTCAACCATAAGCACAATGTACAGTATTGACAAGAAAAAAACACAATGTATAGTAGCCCTATGTACAAAACAAACGCTTTTCCTCTTTACAATACGCAGCTACGAAAATACCAGAGTGAGTTATCTTCGCCTAAAAAAGTGGACAGCATAATAATTATCTTCAAGGATCATAACCACATGTACACCAAAAAGTGGAAATCTGCAAGAAAGTTAACCGGCTCAAACCACGTTTTACGCATAACAAAGACTAGTACTATGCAAAACAGGAAAATAAGGGCTAAACAATAATTTGTACCATTTGGTGCCAAAGAGGTCAACCCAGCAGCTAAAATATGGCTCCTAATCCATACTTGATCGAACCCAAGGATTATTCAGCACTTTGATAAGCACCTAGCAAAAAATCAACTAATAGCAATGCAAATCCGATTAAAATCAACACGACAATTGTGTTCCGTACATTTTCGTTGACCAGAGACCTGTGATTATCTGATGCTGAAGATGGAGGAAATATGTGATTCTTGCGCGCAAGATTAAGATATCTTAGGGATCTTGACTCTTGTTTGGCGATTGGGATAATACTCGGGAATTTTAATTTAAAATATAATTACATTGTGATGTTACCTTTACAATCATTGTGTTTTGTTTGTCTTGTATAAGGGTGGGCATAGTTGTTAAGCTCTACATTTTAAGTGAAATCATGAGAAATTGGTAAACTCGTATTCTAAAATTGTATCATAGAATCTAAGAGTTTACTATTATAAAATTGTATTAATTTACCAATGTCTCTCTCACACACACACATATATATATATAGTCAGGGGTGTAAACAAAAATATTTGATTAAGGATTTAAAATTATAAATTATTTTTTAAATGAAAATAAAATAAAAAAAGATATATATCTATATATGTGTATCATTAATATATATAAGTGCTTTCACCAATATGAAATTCCAACAAGTGGAATCCTAAAAACTTGTCAAATGGCACTTTAGAGATTTGAAGAGTGATGGCATAATAATTTGACAAGTGGTGCTCTAAATATTTTTTTATCATAATTTTCAAAAAATAAATGTTTGACAAATGGGACTTTAGATTTTTTTTTTGCCTAATTTAATGAATACAAATATTTTTAAAAAAATTTTATCATTAAAAATGATTTTCAAAATTAAAGTAAAAGAAGTCAAAATTAAAATTAACCTACTCTTAAAAAAAAGTTATAGTGTATTCTTCTAATAATCTCATCTAAATTTTAAAAAATAATACTAAATATTATAAGAATTATTAATAATTATCATCTTTAATTATCGGAAACTATAAATAATTATCTTTTATAAAAAACTACGTGGAATAACTATTCTATTTCAAATGATTGCTGCTTTTGACAAATCAACAAATGAAGAGGAAAAAGATGATGATGATGATGATGATGAAGTAGAAGTAAAATAATAAAGAGATTAGAAAAATGTGTTGGAGCAGCGACCTGAAAATAAGAATAAACACAAAAAATAGGAAAATATAAAATTGTTAGAGAAATAATAAAGCGCGTGGTACTGGACTGAGGCACGGGTATCTCGTTATCTTTAAGGTAATTCACGCATCCCACGGGTTGATTTTACTATATCACCCAGTGCAAGGGTACTCGCCTGTATGTTTACAACCTCTGCACGTAGGAGGTAGACATGACTCTATCTCCCACACCTTACTCTACCTAAATAACATATTCAAATTAGCACTGTCAAAACGAGCCGGCGTTAAACGAGCCAGTCCGGGCCGGCCCGTTTATTTGGCGGGCTTGGGAAGTAATGCCCAAGCCCGCCCGTAATGGCCCGTGGGCTAAACGGGCTAGCCCGCAGGTCAATTTTTTTATTTTTTTAAAATATATTTTATAAAAAAATTAATTATAAAATTATATATTTACTTAAAAATTAGTAATTTTTTAACTTTAAATTAATATTTTATTAATTTTAATTCTTATTTAAATTATTTATATACTTTATTAGAATAAAATTATTATTTAACACATAAAATTATCTAAAATATGTATATTTATACATATTTTAAACAAATATATATTAATTTTTTATTTTATTTTTTTAATTATTTGGCGGGCCAGCCCGTGGGACCCGCGGGCTAGCCCGTTTAGCCCCGCGGGCTTAAACGGGCCTATTTTTGTTTGCCCAAGCCCGCCCGTTTAGCGGCAGGCCGAACTAGCCCGCGGACTCCGACCCGTTTTAACAGTGCTAATTCAAATGCCTTCAGCCAAATGACATATTTATATATATAAGTAAAATATTGAAGCTGAACGTTCAAAAAATAAATAATGCAGCAATTACAATTTAAAGAAGCCCGTTGGCTTCACATTGAAAGCAAACATGCGTTTTTGTTTTTTCCTTAAAGCACGTTCAATTGCAAAACCTATATTGATTTTGAAAACAATTTAAGGTTATGACAGTTTTGTTTTTTTGTTTTTTCATTTTATTTTAGATTAAATAATTAATTTATAATAATATTTAACAATCCCCCACTTATTATTATAAGTTATCTCACATTAAATATTTATTTTTATATTTGGGTAGAGACATACTATTATGCATAATATAGATAGTTAAATTACCTTGAATCTATATTTAGCAAAAATATATATCTTGATCCAGAGCCAATAGTGGTATTCGCCTTGAACTATGACTGCTTAAGGGAGACAAGACATATATCATGCACATAATAACCCAGGTGCAATATATGAGCCCTAGCCTGCACATTATGCGACCGTGTGCACACCCTGTTTCTTGAATGTGTTTCAAGAATATATGCCCTTTTATATTCTCATAGGAGCGGTCCCACTCCGTCACATTCAAATAGGTGAATTCTGTCAAGGGTGCTCCTGCAATTAAGATACCCCACTCTTATAGAGCTACAGGTTTCATTAAGAGTTTTTTAAAAAACTCAACCTCACATATCATTGCAGGAAAATGCACTTACACCATAAGGATAAATTAAGAGTCGGAACTCTTATAAATGTGCATTTCAACAACAGCCACTCTATGATTCGTTCGTCCCTTTGAACCAAGTTCTTAGGATCTCTAATCACAAGGTTGGGTATCCTCATAGGTTGCTTTTAATCCATACGGGCTTTCAATATTTGTCCCCCTCGATATATACACCTCAGATTCTTGGACTATAGCTATAGTTTCAGAAAAACACACAATTCAAAGAATCTAGTAATGACGGTATTCATCACAATAAGTGATCACAATTTATTGGCTTAAAAAATCTCATAATTATTATTGGCGGGTATTCAAAAATTCACAAAATATATTTTTAATATATTCTTCCACCAAATAATAATACTAGCCAATAAAATAAAACATTAATCCATTTAAGGAACTTTTTAAACTCAATAATGTGACCACAAATTCATTATTATTGTATCTCTTTGTACAATAAGAAAATACTTAATTAGCACCAAGTGCTTATTAAATTAAATTAAGCACATCATCATCTCTAATTTGAGATGGTATCATCAATTTAATAAATTGATCACAAAAATATATGCTTAATCTCACAATATCATTTGGGGTCACATATTCACAATAAACTTAGTTCCAAAAAATGAATAATGTAATTCACATTATAAATTGCATAGCAATTTTTAATAAAAATAATATACCGTCAAAAAACTTTGGTGAACTTATTTTGGAATATCCACAAAATTATATACCCCCACTATTGATGGGTTTTGTGCCTTTTCACAAGAATTTTACAATTTCTTTGGTTCACCCAAAAAATAATATTCTTGTGGCACTTATAAAACATCACATGTGAAGTCACAAATTTTATACGTAAAAATTTCACAAAAAATCACAATTAAGTGAAAATTGATTTTTCACAATATATATATGTACACACTTATTCACAATAAAGTGAATTCTCATTGTTTGAAAATATTTTCTCAAAATATTTCACCAAATTTATTTGGAAATCTTCCAAAAGTCATTTGTCACATGAGATATTGAAAAACTCACAAAATATAAAATATAACATTCTATAAACAAACATCTATCTCACATGAGCTTAAAATCACTTCACATGACATTTAAATAATGTCAAAATATATGACCACCAAAATACATGTCATTATCATTTTAATGAAAATTTATGAAATTTATCACACCTCTTAAATTCCATAAAATATTCATTAACTCACAATTGGCTTTATAATATAATGGCTTAAAACCATTTCCATAAAAATGAAAAACCAGAATATTCTCATTTCATTGTCCATAAAAAATTTAATTTTTATGACAGTATATCCCAACTGAGAATAGAGTCATTTTCTAATCTCACATGCCACTACCTCAGAATTTTGCTTAGTGCTTATATATATTTCTTACAAACTTGTAAGAAAATAAATAAATTAAGGTGTCAATAAGATTATAAATTACACTCCAACAAATGGAAGCTTTTTACAAAATTATATAAATAAGCTTCTTCTTTTTCGCCCTCAATATTAACAAAATTCTTACAAAAATAACACATACCTTATTTGGAATGAGAACCAACCACCTTTCTAGGATGCTCTTTAAGAGTAATAATTTACTCAAATTCACTATAAATGTAAACGACTCACAATAATATAAATATTAGTAGGATATAAAATCACATAAAATAATTATGCAATTTATTTGCATATAGACAAAATTACAAAATATACCACTACTAATATAATATAAAAGAGCCTTTCTAATTTTATAATGTAGTTAACTAGCATCTTATCATTTAAATCTCGTATGCCAAGATCACCCTGAAAACATATAAGTGGGGTGTATGTATTATTTATCAAATTACATAACATTTTATATCAAATATATATTATGTAATTTTATTATACTTTTGGTTTGGGCAAGAAACTCAGTCAAATATATTGGTATTTATGTGAAAATATTTCACAGCAAATTTCAAATTTTGTGAGCAATTAAATAAAATATAAAAATATTATAAGCTCACAAAAATAAATCAAGATACCAAAAATATATAAAATATATATTTGAGTTAGTTCACCAACTAGAACTCAAATACTTATTTCCAATTATTCTTATTTTTCTCTTGCTGCATTATGGGATTAGCCATGAATTACCTTAAACTTGTTGGAGCAGCAACCTGAAAATAAGAATAAACACAAAAAATAAGAAACTATAAAATTGTTAGAGAAATAATAAAACGCGTGGTACTGGACTGAAGCACGGGTATCTCGTTATCTTTAAGGTAATTTACGCCTCCCACGAGTTGATTTTGCTATATCACCCGGTGCAGGGGTACTCACCTGTATGTCTACAACCTCTACACGTAGGAGGTAGAGAGGACTCTATCTCCCACACCTTTCTCTACCAAAATAACACACACAAAATATATTTCACACAAAATCTTTTTGTATTTTCTTCCCAGTCGGACAGACTCAGTGAGAAGCTCCCCCATCCATGGCATAGCAACGGGTACCACTACAGTTGGGGGAAGGGAGCAACCACAACCACATGCGCATGAAATGGATTTATATTGTGGTCTTTAACATGATCAGGCAATCAATAAATCATATTCACAATTAAAATCTTAATTCGTGCTCCTAACATATTTATTAATCCACATGTAAATCAATCTCAACAGATCTCATTTGGTTTCACAATTAACACATACTTGTGCACGTAGGCACTCACTTTCTGTCTCCCGCATTACGCTAAGAGAAATACTGGCCCGAAGGCAATATCATCTACGAACCTGGTTGATCACACCAGCAACTTTCTGACTCCAAGTCATGCTTAGAGTAATAGTCGGCAACTTGTCTGACCTCAGTTTTTAACCAAGGTAATGGCTAATATGTGGCATACTTGCTGACGTTATAATTCTGTCTGTCCAACTAACATATTTAACCTTGAAAGACGCCCTATGAGAACTAGTTGAGTATTATACGTGATTACTAGTTAGGCTTAGTTTCCCCCTTTTCAATTATGCATCACTCTCACTCACACTTAACAACCTAGGTTCATTTTCCTCAATGTACCATACGGTTAAAACCTTTGCACGATGATTAATTTAAATGGGTTTATAATATTATGAACCCTCACATATGAAATTCTGACTCAATCCTACCCACGGTATCATATAAGGCTCAGTGAGCCACAATAGCACATATACACCTTGAGATTAGTCATATAAGCACATATACTATTGTACGTTGACTACTTACTAGCAAATCATACACATGTAACACAAATTTATTCATATAAATATATCCCATATATCAATTTGCACAAAATAGAGCAAACCACATTTTCCACGTAGTCATCTAACCCTGTGGGGCAGGGATGGGAGAGCCCCTCACCTCGTTGGCCCTCCTGATCAGTACTCGGAGTGCCTGAAGCTCCAATCACTTTGTGTTTCCCTATACACATTATATTTAAGAAATTTAGAACGCGTAACTAAGCATCTACCATGCACGTGTCATGCAAATGCTTATGCACCCTCTAGCTATTTTCCAAGAACTAATTATTTAGTTCGTTACGTCGTCTTATTTGCTCTTTCTGAAAGTCCAGAATGCCCCATATTCGACTTTCACACTGTCGAGCCATTTAGAACCTCTAATTGCTTAGGTTAGAGATTTCCACTTATCTAAATTTCCCTTCATGTGTTCATATGGGTATTTAACTAATAAAAGAATTAAATTCACGGCTCAAAAGAGGTTCTAGCTAACTCATTCCACCGTCTCCCTTATTCGCCGAGTAAAAGCTTAATTATTACCTCTTTAATTATATATAAAAATATAATTGGGTATAATTGGAGCCTTGGGACCAATTTAACGGGTCTTAGGTGTCCCCCACGGACTTAGACTGAGGTGTCCAACCCACCGCACAGCTCTTTACGGTACTGTGACTTAGTATTTCGCCTCTTTTTCACCGGATTGGGTTCCGGTTGAGACGGTAAATGCTTGGGCTTTATTCCCTTGACTATTTCCAGCATTTATAACACTTATACATGTCCAATCCAAGCTTAAACATGTATCAAACTATCAATTTCGAATTTATACCAATTTTCTAACTAAATTTTCTTAATTTCCATACCCGGTCAAATCCTACGGTTTAACTTCAATTCTGAACCTTACTAAGCTTTCAATAACATCCACTAAGCTCAAATTTAACTCCGTAATGCCCCGATTGGAAGAAATTAAAGCATTCCTAAAATACCCAAAAATTGGAGAAATTGGGGTTTTGAAGGATTGGGGCTTTCTTACTTGATTTCAATCGGTTAGAAGGTTGGATGGAGGTGAAGGAAGACTTCGGCCACCTTCCCCGGCGCCGGTGCACGCTCTCCAGTGAAGATCCGGCCAGAACCCGTCGTCTCGTGGCTTCTCCTCCTCTCTTGTGCGTTGGTTTGTTCGTGTTTCTGTGAGTGGGGTGTGTGTGTTTTCTACTTGCTGCTTTCTTGTCTCTTTTTTTTTTTATATTGTGTGAGTGAGTTAGTGAGAAGGGGGTCACGTGGCCCCCCATATATATTCTATTATATATATATATATATATATATATATATATATATATATATATATTATATATTTATATTTTTTTATTTTATTAGAAAAACTTATTTACTTGTTATATTCTATTTTTCCCTCATGTTTTTTTTAACCCTCTTTTCTTTTAGGTTCAAAAAAATATTATAATTATTCCCTATTATTTTTCTCCTTATTTTATTTTTAACCCTTTAATTCTTTAATTAAATTTATTTTTCTTTTTGAAAGAAAAATAAATTAAATAATAATGATAATAGTTAAATTCAAATATCTCGGACATTACACCCTAAATCCTAAAATCTCCAAGTGACATGATAGCTTCTTCTTCTTTTCACTATTATCTCTTATCCATTCATAATTACTATCTTATTTTCACATCTTAATTCTCCGTTTGATTAGTCTTCCTAGAAAAACAGGACCTCAAGAACTTTAATAGTTACTACCAACAAAAACATTGCACTCCCATCCATAAGGAAAATACTTTCATGAACTAACCTCTTAGGTAAAATGTTATGTTTCTCACAACTAATACTTATCTTAACGAGCATGCAACATTAGCTAGACATTACCCTATTTTTTTTAAAGCAGTAACACAGAAACACACCCTTAGGCCTACTTCTCCAAAATATTTCACTAGTCACCTTGCGCCTTATCTTCCTTTAAAATCAAGTCCTATAGATGAGTCCTTGAGTCCATGTATATACCAATGGCACATAAATAATAATTTATCATATTTAGTCTTACTAATAATTTATTATATTTTGACTTCTTCAATCTTATTTGACCACTTCCACTCCATAAGAACTTGTATTACACTTGTCCTTTAAGTCGGCTCTATTCTGTTCAAGAAGGTAGTAACACTTTGACAACTTTAAAATAAATTCTTACAAACGGTGATAAAAGAAAACTTTAAGACCCCAAAGCAATAATAATATTAAAGACTCTAGATGATGGAAAATTCATAATCCATTATGTAATACTCGAGGGTATTTTTGGAATCAAGTCAAATATATAGTAAGACTTAGAATGATTATCATTTGGAGTTGGAATGTAAAAATAAATAAATAATATATAAACAAGTAAATAAATAGAAATATATATATATATATATATATATATATATATATATATATATATATATATGGATAAATAATCTTAATTAAGAAATGATGGGATAATATGAAATTGATAGGCTTATGATTAGCCAAAAATTTCAAACTTTTCCTATTCTTACCTACAAATAAATATAGTTAAGAAAATCCAATCAAAACTCTATTTCACCATACCTAAAAAGTTGTCAATTGTTCAAACTACCCTTAAATGCTCAAACCCAATTAATAAGCACCAGACATCACGCACACCACTCTTCCTCATTTTGTTCATCTTCTTCTTCTCTTCTCTTCTCTTCCTCTAAAGCTCTCTTAGGGCAAGCAACAAGTGAAGAAATCCTTCACTTTTCACCATGTTTCTTGCTTCCTCCCACCAATTTCTTGCCTCATCAAGCTCCTTCCACCATTGTTAAGCATTAACAAGCTTGGGCAACCTCCATGGGTTTCCAAATTCGGACTTCCCCAAAGGAAAGCATCAAAATCTTGTTTTCATCTCTTAAATCATATGTTTCTTGATGCGAATGAGTTACTTATCAATTATATATCACCTTAGGATCATTTTTTAACATAGAGACCACCCAAATATTGAGTTCTATGGAGATTTCTACCCAAGGGTTTCTAACCTACGAATTTTGGCAAAATTTATGGAATTTATAAATTTCCTTAAACTTGATGCCATGTATGAACTTCAAATGAATTATTTAGGTATTCTAAATGATTTGTAAGAATGCCCAATGATTGGAATAATGATATGTGAACATTTGGTGAAAATTAGAACTTTTCATATTTGGCAAATTCTCCATTGATGGAGCTTGGAGAGTGAACAAGTTTGTAAACTTGTTTATTTATGCATTAATTGAGTTGAACTAAAAGAGAACACCAAATGATGACCATAGGCCAAGTAAATGAACTTGGGGGTTGGATAAATGTAAGAAGTCATAAGTAAAAAACAACTAGGAAATTGTATGAAATTTGATATCTGTAATACCCCGGAAAATTTTGAGGATTAAAGAATGATTTATTTAAAAATTTCGAGGATTAAAGAATGATTTATTTTGGGGCTAGGAATTTAAAACTTTAAAAAGAATAAAAAATATATATGAAAGTTAAAAGAAACCGAAAAGGAATTTTTTTCCGAAGATTGTAATACCCGAGAAATCTTTTCGAGGTTTAAAATAAAATAAAAGCGAAAGAAAAGAAGTGGAAAATAATTTTTTGGATCTAATTCAGGACCTAAGAAATTGGAAACCTAAATCTAATAGGGAAAGGGGTTAAATTAAAAATACAAATTTGTTATTATTTATTTTATTATTAATTAATTTATTTTTAATAATATTCATTTATTTTAATAAGATTTATTTATTATTTAATTATTAATTATTTTACTTTAATTTTATTTATTTATTAATTATTTATTTATTTATATATTTTATTTAAATTGGAGAGAGGGTCGGAGCCGTGGTGTTATATAAAGAAAGAGAAAGGAAAGGAATAAAAAAAAGAGAAAAAGAAAAGGAGAGTGGCACGAGAAACATGAAAGCAACAGGAAGGGTTAGAGAGAGAGAGGGAGGAGTGGACGAAGAAGAAGAAGGGGGAAGAGGAACTCGCCGGAGAGAGCCGTCCGACGCCGGCCATGTCACGACCCCAAATCGGGAGTACGTGACCGGCACGGGAATAGATTTTTATCTCTAAACCCGTAAGCCTTATCTTGTAAACATGACTATAACTACCCTGCTATACAATCAATATATATATCATACTAGTGGCCACGCCTCACTGGTGGCCTAATTAACCTGCAATCCGCGGTTCGCTCAATACCGCTTCAGCTCAATCCAGTGTATAGATATATTCGTCAACACTCATAATGTAAATATTAATATCATATTGACCGTACGTCTCAATATGTACGATCTATCTTATTCACATGCAGCAAGCAAACATAATATATATCCATATCATATTGACCGTACGCCTCAATGCGTACGATCTATCCTATTCACATGCAGAAGTTTATATACTTAAACATATATCCTAGTCTTCCCCAAACTGGATCCTGTCTTTAAGTACATGTGAAGCCGACAATTCTAGAGCAAGTACATATTAAAAGCTATAAATGTATGTATACAACTCTTACAACTTTAAAATATATACAACAAGTGAAATCAAAATAATCAAAAGGTGTCCACCCACGCGAACAAGTGCGTAAGGATGGTCAGATGTCCGTATCACTGCCTGGACGTCGATGCCTGCCCGATCCCTATATCTGAAATATTGAAGCAGAGGGAGTAAGTCAAACAGACTCAGTGAGCAGCTTCCCATCATCAGCATAGCGGCTGGTACCACTACAGCTGGGGAAGGGGAAACACCCACAATCACATGCGTATGAAAGTCCAGTTTATCAAATGTTATATTACGATCAGGCAATATTAATATAACATTAAAATCATAGATAAACCTACGGATCATGCTTTTCTATCATACTTCTCATAATCAAACAATCATAATTAACATATCATATGAAAACTGTAAATCAATCAACTGACCCTAGTGCCAGGCTAGGGCAATGGCCTCAACGGGCAATTTCTCTTAATCTTTAACTGACCCTAGTGTCAGGCTAGGGCAATGGCCTCAACAGGCAAATCTTTTAGTCTTTTACTGACCCTAGTGCCAGGCTAGGGCAATGGCCTCAACGGGCAAATGCTTTACTCTTTAACTGATCCTAGTACCAGGCTAGGGCAATGGCCTCAACGGGCAAATCTATTACTCTTTAACTGACTTTACCTAGCTAGTGTGGACATCCCTACAACTCAATAGTCAATTAAGAGATCGTATTAATCCTCATATTGTTCCCAAACCCTTGGTTTAGATCATAACCTAGCTCTAAGGTCTTTCCTAAGTTCAATTACCATAAAACGTCGACGTTAGCAACACTTTGTTTATCACTTCTTAGGTGATTTTCTAATTAATATGGTAAACCAAACCTTGGACTCAATCAACAACTTACCCCCTTGCTTGTACTGTTCAGCGTATCTCATGTCACCACATGGATACCCTCCAGTACCTCTTTACCTGTAGTCAAACACACATATACAGATACTTTCATATATAATAGTTTAGGAACAACAATAGCATGTTAACCACTAAATAATTCTTACAAAAAGGCAAGTAGGCAAACCACATATCCACATCCTCAATCAACCCTGTAGGGCAAGGATGGGAAACCCCTCACCTGGACAGCTTCCTTGCGCTTGTCCTGGAGTAACTCCCGTTCCGGACGAGTCGTGGTTTCCTAACGAATGCATTCAAGTGGTTAACATCTCATCTATATGAAATTCATATGCATACTACATGCTCATGCCTAGAATGCATCTAGACATTGCCAAGAACCGAGTCCTTGGTCTTATCCGTCTTCCCTCACTTCTATGAGAGTCTCAAGTACCTTGCACTTGGTTTCATACAACCATCGTTCTCCTTGAGTTGCTTTTGGGGCCTTGGATTTCAGTTACTAAACCTCAACGTGCTTCTAAGCCATCCTACTTAAGGTTACCTAATGACGGTGTACAGGGAATTTAGAATTTCAAGAAGTTGGGCGTAGCTTATTCCGCAAGTCTCTATTGTTGAGGGATAAGAAGACATTTGAAATGGTTTTGATCCTTAAAAACATGGTTGGGGTGTCCTAAAATGTTTCAGATTGAAAATAGGAGGTTCGGACGCCCCGGATTGGCAAACAAACAACTTTTGAGCATGCTGGACAAGGGCCCAGCGCTATAGCGCCAAGCTGCTGCCCAGCAGCTTTTGGTGAACCAGAGAAATGGCGCTATAGCGCCGGTTCGCAGCACAACAATTCGTTTGCTGTGCTGTGGGCTAGTTTAAGCCTGTTCCGACCCCCTTTCGACCCTGGCTTCGACTACGCACCTCACGGGTTTTGTTCCCCTACAACCCAATGACATAAATCCAACCCTAACTACTCAAATCCAAGCCCGATTCCAAATTTATCAATGAATCCCCAAATTGGGAATATTTAGAATTTTAAACCCCAAACCCTTTCAGATTCGAATTCGGCTAAACCCGAGGGTATAGCCTCGACTATTACCCCAACTAAGTGGTCAAGAACACTTCCTAGGTCTCAATCTGCCCTCGAAACAACCCAATCGAAGGTGGAATGAAGAAATCCCTAAAATGAAGAAATTTGCGGTTTTCGAATGAAATTGGGGTTACCAACCTTTGATCCGATTGGTGGAAGGTGTAGGAGACGTCGTACCCGAGCCCCGGTGATTTTTCCGGCAAACCCCAACTCTCCTTCTTCTTCTTCTTCTCCACGCTCCACTCTCTCTCTCTCTCTTCTTTCCCTTTCTTCTTTCTCTTCTTTCTTTCTCTTCTATTTATTCTTTCTTTCCTTCTATTTATTCTTTCTTTCCTTCTATACCAATACCCACGACACCCACCCCTCTTTTAAAAAAAATTAATTAAAATAAATATATATATATAATAATGATAAAATAGATAAATGATCACTAAATAATAATAATTATAATTATAATAGAGAAGAGGTGGAAAATATCCCCCAATTAAATCCCTCCTCTTTCCAATAAATTTTATTTTCTCTTATATCCCAAATTAGGTACCCAAAAATATTCCCTACTCTCTTTTCCTCATTAACTTCAGGTTTCCAATTCCTTAGGTCCTGAATTAAATCCAAAAATTATTTTCTACTTCTTTTCATTTCATTTTAAACTTCGAAAAGTTTTTCCCGGGTATTACAGGCCACGACCAACGGAGCTCGACTCCAACCTCTTCCACACCTCCCACCAATCGAATCAAGGTTGGTAACCCCAATTTCATTATAAACCCTCAATTTCTCTATTTTTAGGGATTCCTTCGATTGACCTTAGATTGAGTTGTTTCAAGGATAGGTTGACACCTATAAAGTGTTCTTGAACACTTAGTTGTGGTAGGAATCGAGATTATATTTCCGGATTTGCCCAAATTCAAATTTGGAAGGATTTGGGGTTGAAATTATAATTATTTACAAATTGGGGAAAATTGTTGAGAATTAGGATTGAGCTTGGATTTGAGTAAATAGGCTTGGATTGATATTATTAAAATTATATGGTTGGAATATTAGCTGAACAAGACCCGTGAAGAGCTGGCCCGAGGTTACTAAGGTTGAACCTTGACGTTAACATGCCGGGTCCCAGCACGGTTTGCCCAAATATGCTTTAAGGGTGACATTGAGAGTTTTGAATCTCCTCTCTTCAATCTTAAACATCCTAGAACACTCCTAAACATGTTTTTGAGGATTTAAATCACTCCAACTACCTTCTTGTTTCTCAAGGATGAAAACTTGAGGAACAAATTAAGTCTAACTTTGTGAATTTCAACCTTATTCCTTCACAACCTTTAGGAAACCTTAAGTGGGATAAATTAGAGTTATATTGAGGTTTAGAAACTAGATTTCTTAGAACCCAAGTAGGGTAAATTGGAGGTATATTGAGGTTTAGAAACCTGATTTCTTAGAACCCAAGTAGAAACACATGTTGAATTAAAATGCTTAGACCTTCATAGAATTAGGATTCCTTCCAACCAAGCTAGATAAGCTTCCTTAGATGCGAATACAAATTAGATAGAGGTCTATTACTCAAATCCAAGTATGTGAAACACTCAAGTAGAGTGTTATATGCGAGTAAGTAAAGTGTCCGAGGAAGGATACACATAAGTCCTGATAGAGAAGTCCAATAAGACCAAGAGCTTGACTCTGTTGCAGCCATGGACTACACGTGAGAGTAATGGAGAGATAAATAACAAGTTAAGCTAAGTAATAACCTTAATGAAGTAAATGTTGTTCTTATAGGAACAACGGCACACGATTGAGTGCAACAGGAACTCCGAGGAGACTAAAGTTACAGGAGATGATTGCATGGAAGGTTGGCCAAGGTGAGGGTTCTTCCATCTCTGCTCCTAGGGTTGTATGCTTATGTGTATTACATGAGTATGTATAATTAGAATGCTAAAAGAATGAAAGAATTAGAAAATAGGTTGTGGAAAGTAGCTTGGATAGGAAGATATAGGAGTAGAGTATAATTGTTTGCTATGATTGGTGTGTTACAAATCCAACTCACACACTCTGGAGACATGATGAATATTTTATTAAATCTTTTCCCACGACGGTGGCAAGAGTCCTTGTACGAAAGGACTAAGCTTTTATTTTGAAAACTCGTCACGACGGTGACTTAAATTATAATCATGCAAAGGGAGTTATTGGTGGGTTTCGGATTTGGTTATACTAGCGATGTGAGACATCGACTAGAACAATGTCAGATGGCACTTGAGACCTCAGTTTTATAATCACCATGACAATGGTCATTGCCCTATATCTTGGCAATAGGGTCAGAAAGGTTTTATATTGCTATGACGATAGCTTGAGGCTCAGAGAGTGCATCTGGATGGGTATATGAGTTATATCCTGTTAAGGATACTTGTCCATATTAACAAGAAGAAGAATTTTTTATCCTTCGGGAAAGACACAAAGAATCCTATTAACATGTGAGACTAAGGTAAGGAGACACGGGAGGATCCTACGGGTGAACCGTGAGCCTAACCTAGTAAACGGGAAATCATCCTGTGGAGTTGGTCCAGGGTGTGTCAGTGGCCATGCCTAGAGACGTCGTGTCGTGCCCGCCATGTGGCCTGGTTGGGTAATGGACGAGTGGGCTCAAGCTATTGCTCCGCAGCAAGGGGTCAAGACATGCCACGTGGTGGCTACGTATCAGTTGTTTGATAGATAGAAGTTGATCGTATTTGATTAATAGAATTGTCACGAGGTGACTAGTACCCAAGTGAATTGTTTAAGTATTGTTTGAATAACTGAATTGTCACGAGGTGACCAGTACCCAAGTGAATGGGTTAAGTATGCTTTGCCACGTGGTGGCGAACAACCTGAGTGCACGGGTTCGAGGTAGAAAAGCCATGTAGTGGCTAGTAAATACCCCAGAGTAAGGGAAGTTAAGTAGATGTATATTATAGTATCTGCGTGTACTTAAAGAATTGTCTGTGTTTGCATATTATTGCTGATTGTGCAGCGGAGTGGTGACGTACATGATTACGTCATCACAACGTCTCGTTTGATTCAGATATGCTGAACGTGAGAAGACTGGTAAGTAAAAGCCGGCACTATATGTTACGTGTTTAATTGTTGATTGATGACGTGGAATAAACTGTTGCATGTTTACAGTTATTAAATGCATGTGAGTATTTAGGTGAAATTTCTATTGTTGTGTGATCACCAAGAATGTATGCTAACAATAGTAACTAGTTGTTTTTGCATGTGGTTGTGTATGACTCCCAAACCCAGCGCTATGGTACCCACCTTGCGCCGGGGATGGGAGAATTTTCACTGAGTCGTGTGGTTAAGACTCACACCTCATTTTTACTACACAGAGACAGGTTAAGTACAAGTGGAAGAAGTCTCGGTGGAACGAGGGTTGAGCAACACTTTCCAAGACCCACAACTTGTTCATGTGGGTGAATAAATTGTAATTGTAATTTAATTAACTTTATCAAGTATCATAAAGTAAAGGGTAGACGTACCCAGTTATATTGTGTCACTAAATCTAGAACTGTCAGCTTCACACACCTTAAAGATCAGGATATATTTTCCTGCGATATAGGGAAAATTTATTTTCAAAATATATATGTATATACATATATCTGTTGCATGTGAATAGGATAGAGGCAGCATCTTCGAATGTGTAGCCAGTACACAGGTTATATATATTATGTGTGTTTTCCTATATCTATATCCTGAAGCGGTACTGACTGTGGATTTGCTTGCCTAGGATAGGCCACCATTTCGGTGTAGCCATGATATTATAAAGCATGTGAATGTATTTTCAATAATAGATATTCTGTCAATTAGGTGATAAGGCTTACAGGCATAAGGGTATTCCCTGTGTCTGTGCCGGTCACGGTCCTCTAAACGGGTGTCGTGACAATATCGATTGAATTGGTTGTATGTGATAGGGTTCAAGTACTTCCTTGGAGACCAGAGTGCTTAAAGGGAATGCTAAGTGAAGCGGCCAAGGTGAGCTACTTTCTTATCTTAGCCTTAAAAAGGGATGATTAAATTGTGTGTTGTGATTAATTGTGTGATTGTAATCATACACTTAATATGAATTATGATTGAATCTAAATTGACCTAGTAATGAGATTGTTTATGTGGTTTGGACCATTATGAATTGGCCAATGAGGCGTGTTGTTGTTTCGTTTTAGATTTGATTGAGAATGGGTGTGGACCTATGATGTTGAAATTATGATTGTGACTGTGATTTTCAAGGGTTTAAGGACATAGTGGATTTGATATATGTTGTGTATGAACAAGAGTCTTGATAGAATGATTGAGATGCTGTTGTATTTCCCTTTTGATTGATTTTGCCGGTATGTTGGTGCCTTTATGAAGGAATTGTCTTTTTGCTTGATTTGAGTGGTTTATTGTGTTATAAAGTGATGTATGGGAAGGAATAAGGTTGAACCATACACCATGTGTGAAGTGGCATGAGATAGTCCATGGGAAGGAACAAGGTTGAACCATGGGACTAACCTTCTGTTATGGTACTAAGGCGGGCGTGGGAAGGAACGAGGTTGAACCATGCGCCGTTAGAATTGCAAAATTGGGAAGGTGGTGGGAAGGAACCTAGTTGAACCACCTAACCAACCCATTTTCTAAGAACTCATAGGTAAACAAAGGAGGAGGGAAGGAACCTAGTTGAACCTCACCCCTTGTTTGCTTGTGGGAAGAAATTTGTATGAATAGGTAATGTTGGTCACATAGTTTTTTTTTAACTTTATGAACCCCCTTCTTTACATATTGCATTTCTTATCCTTTTGAAAACCAAGTCGAGGATTCATGCTCTTTATTACTTGGAAAACCTTCGACACCGGCTTTGTAAACTAATTCTTTTAAAATTTTATTATTCTCAACAACCTTCCTTCACTAAATGGTGCCCAAGCAACCTCAACCCTATGCAGCCAACATTACACTCAAATATTTGTTTTCTTCGATTGTTGATTTTTGTGAAATATTGATTTGGACGACGTGCTATTGGTATTATGATATGAACTCTGTCAGAATTTGATTTTTTTTTCGTAAGGAATTGTTTATGTGTGACACTTTGATTAACACTCCTAAGGGTATGTGAATGATTATACTATGTTTTATTTGATCTTTGTTGACTTATTGATTTTAGATTTGATGTGTTTGACTATGCTATTTGAGTTTGAACTATCTATTAATTTGATTCGTGAATGGGTTTGATGGAAGTCTTTGATATGTAGTTGAGAAATTTTGAATGATTATTTGTGCTTGGCATCTATGCTATAGATTGGATTGCGAATGGTGAATTTGATCACATTATATGTTTCATGGTGTGTACGAGACATTCTGCATAAGTATGTGGTTGTCACCCTTTCCCTGTCGTATTGGTGCCCGCTACTATGCCTAGGATGGGTCAGTGTCTCATTGAGTCGTATGACTCACCCCTCGTTTGCTAATGTTTTCAGAGACAGGTTCAGAACAAGTGACAGGTCTCGGATTAGCTCTCAAGGCCCACATTTTGTTCATGTGGGTGTTATGTCGATTTGAATTTTATTTTATTTTATAAGTGTATAAGTTTAAGTAAGAATTTAGAGGTCAGCTCCATTTGTCTAGAGGCAGGAATCATGCGCATATATAAAGGTTTATTTATGATTTGTAAGAATTATAATTTTCATATTGATATCTTATTCATGCATGATTAGTTAAGTTCCAGGATAGTAGGCTTACAGACCGGGGGTGCCACCTTCGGTCTGTGCCAGTCGCGTGCTCCCCGAACGGGGGTCGTGACACATTAACAGTCTATCTTAGATATGTTTATCAACAAGATCACTCAAATTAATTATACGAGTTTTAACTTCTTACAATCTGAAACAGATGTAGACAAGGGTTACAAGGTCACTCACTCATACTCAATCATGAGTCAATAATTTCAATGGAATTAGTACTTCCTTTAATAATATCCTTAGTGGGTAAATAATAGCTCCTCAAATTACTCAACCAAACACCCAAAAACAATTCTGTGTCATTCCCTAAAATGATCTTCCACCTTTGTCGCTAATGTAGTCCACTCAATTTTCCCTTTGATATTTTACCTAATAGTTATAACAATTCTAAGCTCGACCCAAAAGAAGTAGATCAAGCACTCACATATTCTCTATTCTATCTAATCTCGTACAAATCACGCAGACAATTGTTAATATTATTTTCATCACTATCACCTTGAAATCATATATTATACTTTCTTCAATTGCTTGACTCAAATCTGTATTGTATCTCAATTTTCGACATTCCAAGAGTTCTAGATCAAATTTTCTTATATTCCATCTAAAACCTCAGTAGATCAAGTATAGATCAAGCCACAAGTTAATGACTATCCCATCTCCAAATATAGTGAGTTCAGATCCTATGTATATCTATGTATTCATATGAACTTAGTTATTTAGTTGTCTAGTACAACCAAATCTTATGTGGGCTCTTAAATCAAAAGATGTGACTCAAATGTTCATTATTTATGGAGTTTAACCGTTACAACTTTCTCAACCTCCTAAAACCCATTTACACGCTCATGTTTTTATTTTACTTGATGAATCTCGCATTCAACTTTTTTTTCCATTCTATTTAAAGTTTTAAAGAACATCAGAATTGGCGTTTCTATTGAACCTGGCTTGAGTGGATACTTACTGAATAATTCATTCATTTATTTTTTTAAAACCATCTTTTATTGAATGACTGTCTACCTAAAGTTTACTCTAAATTTTCCGTTAATATTTATTTTGGTATCAACTACTTATAACTTCATAGCTTGTAAACAATACTGCAAACTCCTTAATTATAAACTTAAAATTACTAGTCTCAACCACAACTCCTAAGAATCTTCCTTTACATTGTGTCTTTATATAAATTTAACCTTGATGCCTAACATTCCAATATCCAAGATTTGAAATTCCAACCTTCCTCTTAAGTTCAAAAGAACATATTTTCTATATGTGAGATGATATTCAAAGCATATAAACTAAAAGGCCCATATCCTCATATGATATCTAAAATCATCTAAACTAAAATTCTCCTTGATTATGAGTCATCAAGAACAGGAAGCATCCATTGATCTTATCTCTTGTAGGAATTTTAACTTGAAACATTATCCTACACTATCTAGTCAAGCTAAATTTGACAATTAGAATGAAGGGTGAAGTCAATTAGTCTAGCACATCTAAGGTGTCATATATATAATCTCAAACTCCACAACAATTTATGAAAATCAATTAACAACCAATGACCAATCATTTTTTTCCAGCATCTTACAATTTAACCATTACCCTTTTCTTTTAGAGTTATCATTCTTAAAAAGAAAAAAAAAATTAAATTGTTACTGAACTTTAGGAATGAAAACATATTATTATTATTATTATTATTTTAATAGTTTTATTTGACGGCCTAGGGCATAACAAGACCCATCATGTTTAATTATAATCAATTTTTCTTATCTTTTGAATAAACCAAATGCACAATTTGTGCAACCTAGACAATATTTCGTGGCAAATATTTTAATTATTAAGAGTTCACAAACCTTAACAATATCAAATCAATATTCAAACATAGCCATAAAAAAATCCATGAATTACTAGGCTATGTACTGTTTTCACCAGATAATTATATTTTCACTTTTGATGCAAAATGGAAATCTTCAGTTTGTGAAAAATATTTTGGTACAATTCTAATCTTCATTTCCCTTAAGAATATACATATAGCCAAATCTTATCACATAGACTCCATGTATGATTTGCTCAACCTCAACGTAATCTTTCACCAATTGTTTCTTTAAGCACCTAATCCATGTTTCATAAAAAGTCTTTTATATTAATCATAAACAATGACACATATGGTCCTTCCTCCAACATGCCAATCCTATGTGGCATTCTGAAGTGTAACTCCTTATATCACATATCCGTGAATTAAGGATTGAGTATGATAACGTTTTGATGCACTCTTTCAATGTACGTTTTCAATTATAATTAATATATTGAATAATGAGTCATTTGTGGATTCAAACAGCAACATAATTGTAGTGGAGGCAATACCCATGCACACATGTTCAAGTATGACGTTGCCTCATATAAATTTAATTTATTTCCCAAAATCAAGACCAAATTTTAAGGATGGTTAATACGTTTTTGATATACATATTCAACCTCTTTTTTTTTTTGGTAATCCATATTTAACCTCTTTATTACAACTATGAAATTTGAATTCAAATACTGCGTATATAAGCACTGTAAGGCGAAGGAGCATGGTTCTGTTGGAAGCGTACCTAAATTCATATGAGTTCTTCGGTCTTGCGGCTATAGGCCTTCCAAATTAGTAAGCATGATTTTAAGAGATTAAGGTTTCTCTCTTTTCTAGTGGTGGGATTACCAAAAAAAAAATCACACTTATAATTTGGGAACCATAACCCTAATATAGTTGGAATCCTAATTGGAGTAGTAGTCCCAATTTCTAATTTAGCACATCATAAAATTAGAAATCATATGAGAGTATCTACACATATAGGCTCATACTTTACCTGTAATATCCAAAATATTAGTTTTTATCATTGTCATTATTATTAATTTATTTTTCTTTTTGAAAGAAAAATAAATTAAATTAAAGAATTAAAAATAAAATGAAGGGAAAGACATGAGATTTTTAAAATTTATTGTAGGACTTAAAAGAAATGGAGATTAAAAAGGATGGGGGAAAAGAGGATAAAATAACTAAATAAAAAAAAAAAAATATATATATATATATATATATAATTAATTATTAATTTAAAGGGGGGGCCAAACCGTGACCCCCTTTCCAATTAAAACACCAAAAGAAAATATATATATATATATATATATATATAATAAAATATATGGGAGGGGGGTAACCGTGACCCCTCCCATTACACACACACACAAATAAAAAAAGAAAAGAATAGAGAAAGCAGAAGCAAGCAGCCAACATACACACTCAAAACATTAAAAAAAGGAGCAGAAGCAACGCACGCACGCGAGACAGCCAAGGCGAAGGGGAGAAGCAACGTGACGGTGGTTTTGGGCCGGTTTCTCACCGGAGAACGTGCGCCGGTGACCGGAAAAGCTGACCGGAGTCTTCTTTCATCACCACCAAGCTTTCTACCCGATCGAATCAAGGTGAGAAAGCCCCAAACTTCAAAAACCCCAATTTCTCCAATTTTGGATATTTTAGGAATTCTTCAATTTCTTCCAATCGGGCCATTTCGGGGTTAAATTCGAGCTTAGTGGATGTTATTGAAAGCTTAGTGAGGTTCAGAATCGAAGTTAAAACCGTAGGATTTGACCGGGTATGGAAATCATGGAAATTGGGTTAGGAAATTGCTCTAAAATTCGAAATTGATAGTTTGATGCATGATTAGTCTTGGATTGGAGTAGTATAAGTGTTGTAATTGCTGGAAATAGAAAAGGGAATAAAGCCCGAGTATTTATCGTCTCAATCGAAACCCAGTCCGGTGAAAAAGAGGCGAAATACTAAGTCATCGTATAGTAAGGAGCTGTGCGGTGGGTTGGACACCTCGGTCTAGTCCGTGGTGGACACCCAATACCCGCTAAATTGGTTCCAAGGCTCTAATTATACCCAATTATATTTTTATATATTATTAAAGAGGTAGTAATTAAGCTTTTACTCGGCGAATAACGGAGACGGTGGAATGAGTAAGCTAAAGCCTCTTTTGAGCCGCGAATTTAATTCTTGTATTAGTTAAATACTCTTATGAACACATGAAGTAAAATTTAGACAAATGAGAATCTCTAACCTAAGCATTTAGAGGTTCTAAGTGGCTCGAATGTGTGAAAGTCGATATAAGACATTATGGACTTTCAAAAAGAGCAAATAAGACGACGTAACGAACTAAATAATTAGTTCTTGGAAATATCTAGAGGGTGCATGAGCATTAGCATGAAACGTGCATGGTAGATGCTTAGTTACGCGTTTCTAAATTGCTTAAGTACATGTGTATAGGGCACCACAGAGTGATTGGAGCTTCAGGCACTCCGAGGACTGATCAGGAGGGCCAACAAGGTGAGGGGCTCTCCCATCCCTGCCCCACAGGGTTGGATGACTACGTGGAAATGTGGTTTGCTCTATTTTCTGTAATTGTTATATGAAATTTATCTATATGAATAAATTTGTGTTACTCGTGTATGATTTGCAAGAAAGCAGTCAACGTGCAATAGTATATGTGCTTATATGATTAGTCTCAAGTGTATATGTGCTATTGTGGCTCACTGAGCCTTATATGTTACCGTGGGTAGGATTGAGTCGTGATTTCATATGTGAGAGTTCAGTAACATTAGAAACCAATCATATTGATCGTCACTTAAAGATCTCGTTCGTATGGTTTGTTGAGGAAAATTGAACTTAGGATTGTCGAATGTGAGTGAGAGTGTTACATAATTGGAACGGGGGAATCTAGGCCTAACTAGTGAACACGTATAATATTCAATTAGTCACTAATAGGGCATTTTTCAAGGTTAAATTTGTTAGTTGAACCTGTTAGGTTAGTTCGGGTAGATCGAGTCGGTTATCCTGGTCGGACAGACAGGATTCAGTTAACAGTAAGCATGCCACATAGTGGCCATTACCTTGGTTTAACCGAGGTCAGACAAGTTGCTAGCTATTACTCTAAGTGTCCGTTGGTGTTAGAAAGTCCCTGGTGTGATCAACCAGGTTCGTACATGAAATTGCCTTCGGGTCAGTATTTCTCTTAGCGTAATGCAGGAGATAGAAAGTCAATGCCTACGAGCATAACTATGTGTGACTTATGAAAATATATGATATATATGTTGTGATTTATGTACATGCGGAGTAATAAATATGTTAGGAGCATGAATTAGGATTTTAATTGTGAAAATGATATATTGACTGCCTGATCATATTAAAGATCACATTATAAATCCATTTCATGCGCATGTGGTTGTGGTTGCTCCTTTCCCCCAACTGTAGTGGTACCCGCTACTACACCAGGGATGGGGGAGCTCTTCACTGAGTCTGTTCGACTCACCCCCTCTGTTTACATGTTTCAGATACAGGTGGTTCAGGCGTCGGGAACGCGTCCACTTCTTCTCAAGGAGGCGGACAACTCTGAAGACCGCACGCATAGTCCGCGTGGGTAGCGTATTTTGTTTTATGTAAATATATCAGGATGTATATGTATATATGACTCCTTTTTGGATGTTGCTTTTGTACTTATACAACTGTTGTATATATATATCAAACTCTAGTATTGTCGGCTTCATACAGATTAAGGTTAGGTCTTGGTATTGGGACTTTAGTCTATAATATAGCATATATCATGTATATATATATATATATATATATATATATATATATATATATATATGACTTCCACATGCGAGTAGGATAGATCACACGCCTTGAGGGGTGTGATCAATATGTAAATTATATATATATGTGTGACTGAATACTTGATTGTATGAAAATATGGCTTCCGCATGTGAATAGGATAGATCACACGCATTAAGGCGTGTGATCAATATGTAAACTAGATGCAAGCGTGTGATTGAATATATGTATGACTGTACACAAGATTTCTACATGTGAATAGGATAGATCACCCGCCCTGAAGCGCGTGATCAATATGTATACTATATGTACGTGTGAGTGATTATGTGTATATGTATAGAATGAAGCGGCATGATGAGAAGTTATTTACTTGCTTACTTTTCTAGTAATTACCCATTATATATGCTTTCTCTCTCCCACTACCTCTCATTATATATTTATTTGTATTTTTTAATTATAAAAATATCTATTTTGTGACCCCAATAACCAAAAGGGTCCAAAGCCATATATATGTATGCTGTCTATTTTCACCACCGCCACTTTAATATATATATATATATATTATTTGTTTGCAATCTGCACATTCTATAATTAATTTCCTGCCACTGTAATTTAATTTCTAGAATTTTCTCACTGCCATTCACCTGATTATTTTAGTCACATTCTCTAGCACATTCTAGAAGGAGGGATAAGGTGGTGAAATCTTAACACAAAATGAAACAAATTCCCAAACAATCACCTTTTGTTTGCCAGTTGCCACTGTAATTTAATCTCTGGATGTTCCATATGCCTCCTCTTTCAATTTCAGCTTTTATGAAAACAAATGAAACAAATTCATGTGGTAGTGGAACTGAACCTATCTTTGATTTTGCCTACTAATCCATTGACTTTTAAGAAGTTGGATCATGATGTAACACTGCAAGATTTCTTTGGTTCAAGGTAAGTCATTCACTCATTTGGATGGACAAATATGTAGTTTTTGGATGGACCAATTTCTTAATAGTTACCTTGAACCGAAAGTAAAATAAGATGAAAATTTACATCAGTTTTTTCATCTTAATTTTAAGCATTTAATTGGTTTCAATCATGATCCAACTTCTTAAAAAGTTACCTTGAACAAATTTCTTGAGTTCACCATACTTCGTATAAAACTTAAATAATATATTTTTCTTATTCAGTGATTTGAGAGAAACTCAAATAATTAAATATACATGCACCCAGAAGGCATTCCTACAGAAAAATAACAATATAAAGAAGAAATAATTCTTTAATGATCATTTATAACTTGCAAGCCTCATAGATAATTTATATAATGTTAGCCTTTCTAATAGTGAGAATTGGGACACATCAGTATGGAAGTTCTTTAAATAATGTTTCCCTCTTTCAGTTTGGCCTTGACCAAATATCAGAGTTTGGACAACATAATTTAGCCAGCTTGATCTGTTCATGAGTGTTACTGTATCTATAAGTGTGTATATATATATATAGTTGCCGTTTGAATTTGTGGGCATTTGTTGATTTTGATAAGGCATATATTCAATGGCTTGATATATCTTTTCTTTGTGCCTAATGCAATATGACTGCTCTTGCATTAAAAACCTTAAACTAATAAGTAATTATTTTACTTGCTCTTCAATTTTCATCTTAATTTTAAGCATTTAATTGGTTTCATTTGTTTCATACAGTTATTAGCATTTTTCTGTCCTTTCCCCTCTTAGAAAATTTTGTTCTAAACTAAATAAAAGTTACAAGTCATATGTTATTCTTTCTCCACTAATTATAGAATTTTATACCCTTTACCAGTGAAGTGACTTATAGTTCTTGCATGTGGTCATTTGTGAGGTATTTGCTTTCTTTTTCTTTTTCAGGTTTTTTCATATATATTAATTATATTGTGTTTCTTCAGCAAAAATGGAACTGGACCAATCAAAAGATAACGAGTTGGATTAGGTCGATTTTGGAATAAAAAAGTTGCAAAACTCGAACAACCAATCCAACACACTAATGAACGGGTTGGATTGGTTTGGTTCGACTGCCAATTTTTTTTGCCTTTTTCCTGTAATATCCGAGATATTTATTTTAGTTATTATCATTATTATTAATTTATTTTTCTTTGAGAAAGAAAAATAAATTAAATTAGAAAGTTGAAATAAAATGAAGAAGAGAGAAGAAATAGAAAATTAAAATTATACCTATTTTCTAAAAAAATGGAAATTTATTTAGGACCTAGATGAAAAAAGGAAACACACACACAAATAAACAAAAAAAGAAAAAAAAAATAAGAGAGCAGAAGCAAAACGCAAAACACACACACACAATTAAAAAAAGAAAGAGAAAGCAAGAAGCAAAACGCACAAGCAGAGGCAGCAAAACGCGAGACAAACTGAGAGAGAAGAGGAAGAGCTTGACGGAGGGTTTGGCCGCATTTTCACCGGAGACACGGCTCCGCCGTTGGAGACAGCCACCGGACCTCTCCTTCACCTCCATCCAACCTTCTATCCGATTGAAATCAATTAAGAAAGCCCCAAACTCCCAAAACCCCAATTTCTCCAATTTTGGGTATTTTAGGAATTCTTAAAATTCTTCAAATCGGGGCATTCCGGGGTTTAATTTGAGTTTAGTGGGTGTTATTAAGTGCTTGGGGAGGTTCAGAATTGAAGTTAAACCGTAGGATTTGACTGGGTATGGAAATTAGGAAAATTTAGTTAGAAAATTCCTATAAATTGAATTTTTGCTGGTTTAATGCATGAATAGGCTTTGATTGGAGTAGTATAAGTGTTATAAATGCTGGAAATAGTCAAGGGAGTAAAGCCTGAGCATTTGCCGTCTCAACCGGAACCCAATCCGGTGAAAAAGAGGCAAAATACTAAGCCACCTGTAATACCCCGGAAAATGTCGAGGATTAAAGAATGATTTATTTAAAAATTTTGAGGATTAAAGAATGATTTATTCCGGGGCTAGGAATTAAAACCTTAAAAAGAATATAGGAAACTTATGAAAGTTAAAAGAAACCGGAAAGGAATTTTTTTTCGAGGATTGTAATGCCCGAAATTTTTTTTTGAGGTTTAAAATAAAATAAAAAGGGAAAGAAAAGAAGTAGAAAATAATTTTTTGGGATTAATTTAGGACCTAAGAAATTAGAAACCTAAAATAAATAGGAGTGGGAACTAAATTAAAATATTATTAGTTATTGTTTATATAGTTATAAATTTATTTATTTATTTATTTTATACTATTTTCATATTTTAGTATTATTATTAATATATATTAATTATTAAAGGAAAAGAAAAATAAAAGAGAAAAGGAGAGAGGGAGGGTTCTACGGGAAGAAGGAGAAGCAAGAAAGAAAAAGAAAGGAAAGGAGAGAGAAGGAGAAGAGAGAGAGAGAGAGTTAGGGCTTGGAGGTGGGAGGAAATCCGGCGGGAATCTCGCCGGAATCCGGCGGCCGGTGACCGGAGTAGCACTCAAGGGACCCTCTCAACCTCCATCTTCTTCATTAAGCTAGGATTAGCTCTCTAACCCCATTTTCAACTTTGAACCCATTTTCTTGATTTTGAAGATTTTGTGAAAAACCACTTGATTTCTACAACCATGGAGTATAAAACTTGCATTCTTACTATTTACAACATTTCTATTGGATGTATTTTGTTACTAGTGTGCTGGATTTTGTTGGTTATTGATTTAGAGATTATGGGTCATCATGTTCTTCACTTTCTTGAGATTAAGGACATGATTTGATCTTGATAGATGTTGTTTGAGCTTAGATTGATGGTGTTTATGGAAGGAAAAGGTTGTGGAAACCTAAGAAACTAAAACCCATCATTCAAATATACATTTTAATGATTGTATCATTGGATTCATGGAAGGAAAGAAGGAAAAATCGGGTATAATTTAGACAATTTCGTAGAGCATGTTTACAGCCATAAACTGAATTGTTTTGAATCTGACCTTGCTCTGTTTAAACGTGTTTTCTGAATTCGTTTCTTCATGGCATTGCATGATTCCAAATCCATATGAAAGCTAGCATCCTAAGCTTTTTAAATTGTATTTTCCCAAAATATTCCAACAGTTAGATCTTCTGGAAATTGCCTCGAAAATCAGCGGTTCTGTTTTCTAAACTGATGCAGAATTTTTGTATGATTGGCTACTGTTTTTAGATTGCTGCTCTTAAATGGCTCAAACCCTTTCTGTAATGAATTGATAATTAGAATATTTTATCTCTAAGATTGATTTAGAAAGAAGAATCAAATAACTTCGTTAAGTATGGAAGGAGATATGACCATTTCAATGAAGCTTGCCAAATGTTGCATGCTGTTTTGAATCTGATCTTGCTCTGTTTAAATGTGTTTTCTGAATTCGTTACTTAATGGATTTGAGTGATTCCAAAGCCATATGAAAGCTAACATACTACGCTTGTATTTTTACTAAAAATTCCAACGGTTAGATTTTCTGGAAAATTTCTCGAAAGTTAGCGGTTCTGTTTTACACACTACCAAGTTTCTAATTTTTGAAAAGTTGTTATTTCTTCGTTAATTTGAATGGTCCCTTTTCCTTCAACTAAAATGAGTTTAACCAACTTTTAAGTGTCATTTCAAAGATCAAACAACATCCTAGATAAAGAATTGTTGGTTTGTTTGAGTTCCAAATGAATTGCTTACATTTTTTAAATGAAATGAGAGATTGCCCAATGGTTGGATTTTTTTTTATGTGTGGACCCATGGTGAAAATGAGAAGTTTCCATATTTGGCAAACTCCTTCATTGAAGGAGCTTGGAGAGTGAGCAAGTGGCAAGACTTGTTTACTTAAGCATAAATTGTTTTTAACTTAAAAAGAACTCTAAATGATGACCTTAGCTTAATAAGGGGTTTTGGGTTAGCCTTGAATGTAGTTTTAAGTTGCTATGTAATTATGAATTTAGAATATGGTGGAAAGGATTATATGTGATAGGACTTATGTGGTGAAATAGAAGTTGATGTATGAAAATTGATATGGATTGAATTGGTTGTATGTGATATGATTCAAGTACTTCCTTGGAGACAAGAGTGCTCAAAGGGAATGTTAAGTAAAGTGACCAAAGTGAGGGCTCTTTCATCTTTGCTCCTAGGGTTGTATGCTTATGTGGATTACATGAGTATGCATATTCTCTGCTTGTCTGGCATGTGTTAGCTAGAGGTATAGAATGCTAAAAGAATGAAAGAACTAGAAAATAGGTTGTGGAAAGTAGCTTGGATAGGAAGACATAGGAGTAGAGTATAATTGTTTGTTATGATTGGTGTGTTACAAATCCAACTCATACACTCCGGAGGCATGATCAGTATTTTATTAAATATTTTCCACGACGTTGGCAAGAGTCCTTGTACGGAAGGGCTAAACTTTATTTTGAAAACTCGTCACGACGGTGACTTAAATTAAAATCATGCAAAGAGAGTTATTGGTGGGTTTCGGATTTGGTTATGCTAGCGATGTGAGACATCGACTAGAACAACGTCAGATGGCACTTGAGACCTCAGTTTTATAATCACCATGATGATGGTCATTGCCCTATCTTGGCAATAGGGTCAGAAAGGATTTATATTGCTATGACGATAGCTTGAGGCTCAGAGAGTGCATTTGGAGGGGTATATGAGTTATATCCTGTTGAGAATACTTGTACATATTAATAAGGAGAAGAATTGTTGATCCTTCGGGAAAGATACAAAGAATCCTATTAATATTTGAGACTAAGGTAAGGAGACACGGGAGGAACCTACGGGTGAACCGTGAGCCTAACCTAGTAAAAGAGAAATCATCCTGTGGAGTTGGTCTAGGGTGTGTCAGTGGCCATGCTTCGAGACGTCGCGTCGTGCCCGCCATGTGGCCTGGTTGGGTAATGGACGAGTGGGCTCAAGCTATTGCCCCGCAGCAAGGGGTCAGGACGTGCCACGTGGTGGCTACGTGTCAGTTGTTTGATAGATAGAAGTTGATTGTGTTTGATTAATAGAATTGTCACAAGGTGACTAGTACCCAAGTGAAGGGATTAAGTATTGTTTGATTAACAGAATTGTCACGAGGTGACCAGTACCCAAGTGAATGGGTTTAGTATGCTTTGCCACGTGGTGGCCAGCAACCCGAGTGCACGGGTTCGAGGTAGAAAAGCCATGTAGTGGCTAGTAAATACCCCAGAGTGGGGGAAGTTAAGTAGATGTATGTTATAGTATCTGCGTGTACTTAAAGAATTGTCTGTGTTTGCATATTATTGCTGAACGTGAGAAGACCGGTGAGTAAAAGCCGGCACTATATGTTACGTGTTTAATTGTTGATTGATGACGTGGAATAAACTGCTGCATGTTTACAGTTATTAAATGCATGTGAGTGTTTGGGTGAAATTTCGATTGTTGTGTGATCACCAAGAATGTATGCTAACAACAGTAACTAGTTGTTTTTGCATGTGGTTGTGTATGACTCCCAAACCCAGCGCTATGGTACCCACCTTGCGCCGGGAATGGGAGAGTCCTCACTGAGTCGCGTGGTCAAGACTCACACCTCATTTCTACTACACAGAGACAGGTTAAGTACAGGTGGAAGAAGTCTCGGTGGAACGAGGGTTGAGCAACACTTTTCCAAGACCCACAACTTGTTCATGTGGGTGAATAAAGTGTAATTGTAATTTAATTTACTTTATTATTGTATCATAAAGTAAAGGGTAGACGTACCCAACTATATTGTATCAATAAATCTAGAACTGTCAGCTTCACACACCTTAAAGATCAGGATCCGTTAGATTACGATGCAGAGAAAAACTTGTTTCCAAAAATATATATATACATATATCTGTTGCATGTAAATAGGATAGGTAGCATCTTCGAATGTGTAGCCAGTACACAGGTTATATATTATGTGCGTTTTCCTATATCTATATCCTGAAGCGGCACTGGTCGTGGATTTGCTTGCCTAGGATAGGCCACCATTTCGGTGTAGCCATGGTATTATACTGCATGTGGATGTATTCTCAATAATAGATATTCTGTCAATTAGGTGATAAGGCTTACAGGCAGAGGGATATTCCCTGTGTCTGTGCCGGTCACGGTCCTCTAAACGGGGGTCGTGACAAACTTGGTATCAGAGCCAGATTTTTCTTTAAGGGTGTGAAGCTAACTAGTAGTCTCGGGTGTCAGTCGGGCTATCCATTATGAATCCGGACGTAACGGTGGTTCCGACGGGCACTTGTGAGGTTGCTCAGGATGTTGAGTCATAAATTCTTTCGAGTCATCGCTTCAGGCATAGAATTTGTATGTGAAATTCTATGCAAAGCATATAACCTGTACAGTGCACAAGTGTCGATGAGCACTAAGGCGTAAGGTGGGGTGGCAGTGACCCCGGGGACCTTAGGACACCATAATAGGGAAAGGAGACACCCATGGAGGATGCTACCTAGACACAAACACACTTGGTTGAATTGTAGGCAGGAATGCGCTACAATGTGTGATTGTTTTGTAGGTGTTAAATGAGATGATGCGTCTGCTCTGTTAGCGGCGCATTGTGTGCTATGGTATAGGCACAAGTTGTTTGATTATAGTATGGAATGCAAGTAGAATAGAAATATGTAGTGAATGGTAGTTCAGGCTTGAAATTGTTTGTAAAGTGAAAGAAAAGACACGCTTGGCGTGTAGAAAAGAAGGTAAGCCCATGGGGCGATTGAAATGGAAAGTGTATAGACAAGAATAAACAGGGCTATGAGGCATGAGACTGATAGGAAGATGACCACGTGAATGGGTAACGACTGTGCGGTATGCTATGGCTGAAGGAAGTGAGTTATCCTTCCTAGGAAGTAAACAGAAAAGAGGTGGTGCATGCCACAGTATAGAAGTAGAAGTCTATGGACTAGAAAATCAAGATACGGTATATGGGAGGGCAAAGTGGCCGAACCATATGCCGTAGAGATAAATGTTAAGAAGTATAGGCATATGTAAACGTGTAGAGCGTGACCATATGCCGAGCAGGAAACAGAGTAAATGGTAAGGCACAGGGAAGGAGCTTAGTCCAACCTTGCGCTCGATCCATGAACTGCTAGTTCCTTATGCAAACAAGGGGGAGAAGAAGGGATTAAGCCCAATCAAACTCTCTTGGGTTGCTTAAGGAAGAGCATAAAGAATAGGATATTGATCACATGAGAAATTTTTGTAAAAATCTTTTTGGTCTTTCCGGATGAGAGATTCTGAAAGACCCTCAAGCTTTTCTTGAAAATACTAGGGATAATCATTGGAAGGCAAATTTTCATGAAAACTCTTTCTCAAATTGTGTCATTCCAATTGGTTAAACCCTAACCATTTACGAAAACCTTAGGTGTCATTTTCCAAGAAATAAACTTGAATTAATTTTTAAAACCGTAGGGTGCCTAAGAAAACTAACTCATGTGACCAATACCCTACCAAACAATAGTCCTTTTACAGGTAAGCCGTATAAGGATGGTAGATGTAGTTGAGAAATCACTCGCTTGGAGTGATTAAAGTTGAGTAGACATCGAAAAGCACTAGAGAGTGCTAAAGTGTCAAGGGAGTATACAGGTAAACCAAAGGGTTACCAATTAAGGGGGCCATAGGGTGATTATGGACTCGAAAGTATTAGACCAGAGCAGGTCTAGAAGTGGAAATGGGCGTAGACCTTCGGGTACCGTCCAGAGATAAGAAAATGAGTGATGTTGAGGGAGATAGCTCTCGAACGAGATAACGTGAGAGATAAACCCCAAATGGACTCGTGGAGGCCCGAGGGGAGAGAAAGTAGATAGGGATAAGTAGTCCCATAAGGGGGAAGAACAGAAGCCTATGGAACCCCATAGGATAAGAGTCAAGTAGGAGGTGGAGAACCAACTACTACTATAAGTGTATGTATAGTACACATATTGTAGTGGACATAGCTAGGTAAGCTAATTCCACAGGTTAGTGAACCGTAAATCCGTTAGTCTGAAGCCCGTGTATGGGTGGAGACTGAGTGGACAAACCAAACGTATCAATGGCCATGTGGGTGCCATAAAGGGAAAAATTAACCGTAAGGACGATTAATCGAGAAGGAGAATTTAGTGAGTAACAAGTATTGAGAAATACTCGAAGAAAGAGTACCACGTAGGTACGAAATGAGAAGAAGAGAGTGAATACGGGAATGGAGTCGGGTAAGCATCGGGGGATGCGAGCCAAATGATAAAACAGGTATGCTACCGTTGAGGGCGATTGGAACCCAACGGGTAACACACTTGCAAGAGGCGGTATATGTTCGTGAACATACGCCACACCGTAAGAAAGGAAAGAGTCAAACCGTGGGAGCAGATCCCGTTTGGTCAATGGGAGTAGGGCATGCCCGGAAAGGTTCATGCTGGAGTTGACGGATCAAATATTCCAAGTAGGAATACAAGATCTAAGTCAGTTGAGAATTCCGAGTGGGCCAAGTTGGGGTAAAAGCCAACGGAAACCTAATGAGTAGAGTTAGCATAGGATGTGCAACTCTAACTGGACTAACCTGATGATGGTAGAGATCCACAGTCATAGTCGTGTTAAGCAAGGTCTTCGGATATGAAGACCGAACCGAGCCTGAGGCAGAGTAATGAGTATGATGGTAAGGAGGAGACTAATGAGTTTCCAATATAAACAGAAATGACTACAAGTAGTAGTCAGAGAAGAGTCTAAGTTAGTCAGATATAGGATGTCGACAGGGAGTAACCTGAAGTGGTTATGGAAACAACTAAGGGTAAGTGTAGGAGTCCGGAAAAGAAAGGGAAACACGAGTCATAAATGTAAGATCCTTTACCGTTTGGTGGAGAAACGGTAAGTGTAATACATAGTTGTGCTAGTGTCATGACATGTAACTTCGTTAGGACACGAGTAAGGTAAACCGAGTTGGTAGTGAGTGTAACAACCTCGGAAGGGTTGGGTACACTAATGACAAAAAAAAAGTATAAACACCTACGTAGGGTGTATGCCGTGTAAGCAGTAAGTCTAGATGTAGAGTAGAGGGTGTAGTAAAATGTAAACGGACTTTTCTGGACAAGTCGTTTACAAAGAATATATCGAGGGAATACCAGCAGAAGGGTAGTTGCTTGGTGGTAGAGGACACTTAGGTACGAGGACTCCGATGCAAGGGAGTACTTAAGTCAGTTAGAGTATATAGAAATAGGACCTAGTGTGTTATGCAAATAGCTAGTGTCTTGGCGTGTTCCAAGACGGATATAAGAGGTCACTACGAAGGTAGCTAGTCGGACAAGCAGATTGAGTCAAGGTAAGTCTCACTAGAGAAGGCAATAGTTAACTCCTCGGAGGACTAAATTGGAGCATGGCATGTGGTACGTGCCAGACACTCCATTGCGAAATTAGTAGCACAAAGTGAACTGAAACTAGGAAAGTTAGGTATCCTCGGGGAAGGATACGACGACAGATGGAGTCTGTCGGTTAACACCTCGCAGAGGGGTGGTTAACTACGAAACTAGGAATACAAACGATCATAGAAAGAAGATGTAGAGACCAGATAGAGAAACCTTGAGTCTCTAGAAAAGAAAGATGAACCGTAGGGTAAGACGGTAAAACTTCCACGTTGAGAGGAACCATAGATGAAATTGAGCCAAGGGAGGGCAACAAGCCAACAACCCCACGAAGGAGATGAAATTCGGGGACCGAATTTCTCAAGGAGGGAAGAAAGTAATACCCCGGAAAATTTTGAGGATTTAAGAATGATTTATATAAAAAAATTTTTTGAGGATTAAAGAAGGATTTATTCCGGGGCTAGGAATTTAAAACTTTAAAATAAAATATATATACATATAGAAAAAAAAAGTATGAAAGTTAAAAGGAACCTGGGACTAAAACGAAGAAAAATGTAGAGTTGGAGGATGGAGGGACTAAAGTGAAGAGAAAACTTGTTTTTCCCCACTTACACCCCTTCCACGCCACTCAGACACACAATCAGAAAAGAAAAAGAAAGGAAAGGAGAGAGAGGGAGAAGAGAGAGAGGGGGAGCTAGGGCTTGGATGAGGGAGCAAATCCGGTGAGAATCTCGCCGGAATCCGGCGAGCCGGAGCAAGGATTAGGAAGCCGCCCCCAACCTTCTCTTCATCTTGTTTTACTCTCTTGAGGTAGGTTTAGTAATCTCCTCCATCTATAATTTTTCTCATCCTCACCATTTCTTGAATTTATGAACAATGGAGGCTCAAACTTTGCATTCTTGATGTTATGAACATTTCTATTGGATGTTTTAATTGTTGGTTGTGCTGAGATTTTGCTGGGTTAGAGATTTGAGTTTAGGGTTTGAGTTTGTTCATCATGTTCTTCTAAAAACAACAATCTTTGATGGTATAAGACACAAGAAATTCGTGGAACATGTTTTTGTCAAAAACTGAGTTTTTGAATCTGACCATGCTCTGTTTAAACATGTTTTCTGAATTCTTTTCTTGATTGATTTTCATCATTCCAAATCCATATGAAAGCTAACATCCTAAGCTTTCTAAATTGTATTTTTTCCAAAATATTCCAACGGTTAGATCTTCTGCAAATTGCCTCGAAAGTCAGCGGTTCTGTTTTCTAAACTGATGCGGAATTTTTGTATGATTGGCTACTGTTTTTAAATTACTGCTCTTAAATGGCTCAAATCCTTTCTGTAATGAATTGATAATTAGAATATTTTATCTCTAAGATTGATTTAGAAAGAAGAATCAAATAATTTTGTTAAGTATGGAAGGAGATATGACCATTTCAATGAAGCTTGCCAAATGTTGCATGTTGTTTTGAATCTGATCTTGCTCTGTTTAAATGTGTTTTCTGAATTCGTTACTTAATGGATTTGAGTGATTCCAAAGCCATATGAAAGCTAACATCCTAAGCTTTCTAAGTTGTATTTTTACTAAGAAGTCCAACGGTTAGATTTTCTGGGAAGTTTCTCGAAAGTTAGCGGTTCTGTTTTACACACTACCAAGTTTCTAGTTTTTGAAAAGTTGTTATTTCTTCCTTAATTTGAATGGCTCCTTTTCCTTCAACTAAAATGAGTTTAACCAAATTTTAAGTGTCATTTCAAAGATCAAACAAAATCCTAGATAAAAAAATTGTTGGTTTGTTTGGGTTCCAAATAAATTGCTTACACTTTTTAAATGAAATGAGAGATTGCCCAATGGTTGGGTTTTTTTTTATGTGTGGACCCTTGGTGAAAATGAGAAGTTTCCATATTTGGCAAAATCCTTCAATGAAGGAGCTTGGAGAGTGAGCAAGTGGCAAGACTTGTTTACTTAAGCATAAATTGTTTTTAACTTAAAAAGAACTCTAAATGATGGATGACCTTAGCTTAATAAGGGGTTTTGGGTTAGCCTTGAATGTAGTTTTAAGTTGCTATGTAATTATGAATTTAGAATATGGTGGAAAGGATTATAGGTGATAGGACTTATGTGGTGAAATAGAAGATGATGTATGAAAATTGATATGGATTGAATTGGTTGTATGTGATAGGATTCAAGTACTTCCTTGGAGACAAGAGTGCTCAAAGGGAATGTTAAGTAAAGTGACCAAATTGACATTCATTTTTCTTTTTCTAAATCAGTTTTCGCCGATGAATGTTTCGAAAACGTGATATTCATTTTTTTTAATCAGTTTTTGCCGATGAGTGTTTCGAAAACTTGATATTCTTTTTTCTTCTTTTTGATCAGTTAGCCGATAAGTGTTTTCGAAAACTTGATATTTATTTTTCTTTTTTTAATAAATTTTCGCCGATGAGTGTTCTGAAAACTTGATATTCATTTTTTTAATCAATTTTAGCCGATGAGTGTTTCGAAAACTTAATATTTATTTTTCTTTTTTTTAATCAGTTTTTGCCGATGAGTTTTTCGAAAATTTGATATTCATTTTTCTTTTTTTAGCAGTTTTTGCCGATGAGTTTTTCGAAAATTTGATATTCATTTTTCTTTTTTTAGTAAGTTTTCGCTGATTAGTGTTTCGAAAACTTAATATTCATTTTTCTTTTTTCAATCAGTTTTTGCCGATTAGTGTTTCGAAAACTTGATGTTCATTTTTCTTTTTTTAATCAATTTTAGCCGATAAGTATTTTCGAAAACTTGATATTCATATTTCTTTTTTTAATCAATTTTCGCCGATGAGTGTTCTGAAAACATGATATTCATTTACTTTTTATTTAATCAGTTTTCGCCGATAAATGTTTCGAAAACTTAATATTTATTTCTCTTTTTTTAATATGTTTTTGCTGATAAGTGTTTCGAAAACTTGATATTCATTTTTCTTTTTTTAATCAGTTTTGGCCGATGAGAGTTTCGAAAACTTGAAATTCATTTTTCTTTTTTTTAATCAGATTTAGCCAAGGGTGTTTTCAAAAACTTGATATTAATTTTTCTTTTTTTAATCAATTTTCGCCGATGAGTTTTCTGAAAACTTGATATTCATTTTTCTTTTTCTTAAACAGTTTTTGCCGATGAGTGTTTTCGAAAACTTGATATTCATTTTTCTTTTTTTAATAAATTTTCGCCGCTAAGTGTTCTGAAAACTTCATATTCATTTTTCTTTTTTTTGTAATCGGTTATCGCCGATGAGTGTCTCCAAAACTTAATATTTATTTTTCTTTTTTTTAATCAGTTTTTGCCGATGAGTTCTTCGAAAACTTGATATTCATTATTCTTTTTTTAGTAAGTTTTCGCTAATGATTGTTTCGAAAACTTGATATTCATTTTTCTTTTTTAAATAGTTTTTTCCGATGAGTGTTTCGAAAACTTGATATTCATTTTCCTTTTTTAATCAGTTTTCGCCGATGAGTGTTTCGAAAACTTTATATTTATTTTTATTTTTTTAATCAGTTTTGGTCGAGTAGTGTTTCGAAAACTGGATATTCATTTTTCTTTTTTTAGTAAGTTTTCGTTGATTATTGTTTCGAAAACTTAATATTTATTTTTCTTTTTTTAATCGGTTTTTGCCGATGGTGTTTCGAAAACTTGATATTCATTTTTCTTTTTTTAATTACTTTTTACCGATGAGTGTTTCGAAAACTTGATATTCATTTTTCTTTTTTTAATCAGTTTTAGCCGATGAGTGTTTTCGAAAACTTGATATTTATTTTTCTTTTTTAAATCAATTTTCGCCGATGAGAGTTCTGAAAACTTGATATTTATTTTTTTTAATCCGTTTTATTCATTTTTCTTTTTCTTAATCAGTTTTTGCCGATGCGTGTTTCAAAAACGTGATATTCATTTTTCTTTATTTAATTAATTTTCATCGATTAGTGTTTCGAAAACGTAAAATTCATTTTTCTTTTTTTTTTAAATAGTTTTTCCCGATGAGTGTTTCGAAAACATGATATTCATTTTTCTTTTTCTTAATCAGTTTTAGCCGATGAGTGTTTTGAAAACGTGATATTCATTTTTCTTTATTTAATTAGTTTTTCACCGATGAGTGTTTCGAAAACTTGATATTTATTTTTCTTTTTTTAATCAGTTTTCACCCATGAGTGTTTCAAAAACTTGCTATTTATTTTCTTTTTTTAATCAGTTTTCGCCGATGAGTGTTTCGAAAACTTGATATTCATTTTTATTTTCTTTAATCAGTTTTCGTAGATGAGTGTTTCGAAAACTTGATATTCATTTTTCTTTTTTTAATCAGTTTTAGCCGAGAAGTGTTTTCCAAATCATGATATTAATTTTTCTTTTTTTAATCGATTTTCGCCGATGAGTGTTCTGAAAACTTGATATTCATTTTTTTTATTCAGTTTTCGCCGATGAGTGTTTCAAAAATTAAAATTTATTTTTCTTTTTTTTAATCAGTTTTTGCCAATGAGTGTTTTCGAAAACTTGATATTCATTTTTCTTTTTTTAATAAATTTTCGCCGATAAGTGTTCTGAAAACTTGATATTCATTTTTCTTTTTTTTAATCAGTTTTCGCCGATGAGTGTTTCGAAAACTTAATATTTATTTTTCTTTTTTTTAATCAGTTTTTGCCGATGATTTTTTCGAAAACTTGATATTTATTTTTCTTTTTTAGTAAGTTTTTGCTAATGATTGTTTCGAAAACTTGATATTCATTTTTCTTTTTTTAATTAGTTTTTGTCGATGAGTGTTTCGAAAACTTAATATTCATTTTTTTAATCAGTTTTCGTCGATGAGTGTTTCGAAAACTTAATATTTATTTTTCTTTTTTTTAATCAGTTTTTGCCGATGATTTTTTCGAAAACTTGATATTTATTTTTCTTTTTTTAGTAAGTTTTTGCTAATGATTGTTTCGAAAACTTGATATTCATTTTTCTTTTTTTAATTAGTTTTTGTCGATGAGTGTTTCGAAAACTTGATATTCATTTTCCTTTTTCAGTCAGTTTTCGCCGATGATAGTTTCGAAAACTTTATACTCATTTTTATTTTTTTAATCAGTTTTGGTCGATTAGTGTTTCGAAAACTGAATATTCATTTTTTTAGTAAGTTTTCGCTGATTAGTGGTTCGAAAACTTAATATTCATTTTTCTTTTTTTAATCAGTTTTTGCCGATGTGTGTTTCGAAAACTTGATATTCATTTTTTTAATCAGTTTTAGCCGATGAGTGTTTTCGAAAACATGATATTCATTTTTCTTTTTTTAATCAATATTCGCCGATGAGTGTTCTGAAAACTTGATATTCATTTTTCGTTTTTTTAATCAATTTTTGCCGATGAGTATTTCGAAAACTTGATATTCATTTTTCTTTTTTTAATCACTTTTAGCCGAGGAGTATTTTCGAAAACTTGATATTCATTTTTCTTTTTTTAATAAATTTTCGCCGATAAGTGTTATGAAAACTTCATATTCATTTTTCTTTTTTTGTAATCGGTTATCGCCGATGAGTGTTTCCAAAACTTAATATTTATTTTTCTTTTTTTTAATCAGTTTTTGCCGATGAGTTTTTCAAAAACTTGATATTCATTTTTCTTTTTTTAGTAAGTTTTCGCTAATGATTGTTTCGAAAACTTGATATTCATTTTTCTTTTTTAAATAGTTTTTTCCGATGAGTGTTTCGAAAACTTGATATTCATTTTCCTTTTTTAGTCAGTTTTCGCCGATGACTGTTTCGAAAACTTTATATTTATTTTTATTTTTTTAATCAGTTTTGGTCGAGTAGTGTTTCGAAAACTGGATATTCATTTTTCTTTTTTTAGTATTTTTTGTTGATTATTGTTTCGAAAACTTAATATTTATTTTTCTTTTTTTAATCGGTTTTTGCCGATGGTGTTTTGAAAACTTGATATTCATTTTTCTTTTTTTAATTACTTTTTGCCGATGAGTGTTTCGAAAACTTGATATTCATTTTTCTTTTTTTAATTAGGTTTAGCCGATGAGTGTTTTCGAAAACTTGATATTTATTTTTCTTTTTTAAATCAATTTTCGCCGATGAGAGTTCTGAAAACTTGATATTTATTTTTTTAATCAATTTTAGCCGATGAGTGTTTCGAAAACTTGATATTCATTTTTCTTTTTCTTAATCAGTTTCCGCCGATGAGTGTTTCGAAAACGTGATATTCATTTTTCTTTATTTAATTAATTTTCATCGATTAGTGTTTCGAAAACGTAAAATTCATTTTTCTTTTTTTTTAAATAGTTTTTCCCGATGAGTGTTTCAAAAACATAATATTCATTTTTCTTTTTCTTAATCAGTTTTAGCCGATGAGTGTTTTGAAAACGTGATATTCATTTTTCTTTATTTAATTAGTTTTTCACCGATGAGTGTTTCGAAAACTTGATATTCATTTTTCTTTTTTTAATCAGTTTTCACCGATGAGTGTTTCAAAAACTTGCTATTTATTTTCTTTTTTTTAATCAGTTTTCGCCGATGAGTGTTTCGAAAACTTGATATTCATTGCTAAATCCTAATTCCGATTCCTTCTGAAATTAACTTTTGATTGAGCCTTCCTTCCTAATTCCGAAATTCAATCGAAACCCTCTCTACTCGTCTAATGGTACGTTATCTCTATAAATAGCTAGAGAAGTACAATTTTTCATCGCTTTGCTTCTTCTTCTCTTTTGTTCGATTCGATTCGATTCATCCTCTGTTTAGGTTACTATTTTTTTCTTCTTTCTAATTCTTTGGAAGGCTAGCTTTCTGAGGTTGCCTTTGATTTGTTTTGTTGTGTTTGATTTTTTCATGCGATCAAAGTTTCTTTTGGAAAAGTCAAATTGTTGTAACGAGTGGTACTCTGTTACGATTCTGTACTTTTGTTTTCTTTTTGTTGGAGATCAGCGTTTTTTTTTTTGTAATGTTTGATTTTAATCTTTTGTTATGCAATGATATTCTTTAGTTTTATTTTTCTTCATGGAATACTTCGTTTATGTAATGCATAGTTGGACTATATTCAAAAGCAAAATTGCTAGTTCCATCATCATATTTTATTTTGAGTTAAGACTTATGAGATTTTCTAGGGCTTGATAGAATTTAAAGATGAGATATTCATTAGGGTTTACACCTCCTATTATTCAATTTTCTACAGGATCCACTAGTTGTGCTTCACCAATGGTTGGACTATATTCAAAACATAGGATTTGGATCTATTATATCAATAATTTAGGATTTACGACTAATAATTTAAGTGCTTAGGATTTGGATCTTATTTAGTCTTGGAAATTCTTACTTGATATACTTAAATGTATTGTCATTGATTTAGGACTAAATGTCCAGAACCTAGAATTTGAGTTTTTCTCAAGTTTTGGTTGTAATTGAATAATGATGTATACTTGTATTGTATTTTGTAGTGTTCTTTGACTACTACCAACAATAGCCTGGACTTAATTTGCATACTTAAGATGAATGGATTGATGATTTGTTTATTTTGGGGCTTGATTAAGAACTTATTACTTGAATTTTGGACTAAATGTCTTGACATAGATAGGGTTTATGTCGGTTCTAGTTTTTCACATTTCTTGCTTGTAATTGTATTATGTTGTGTTGTACTTTGTAGTGTTCTTTGACAAGCTCCTAATAGTAGCCTATACTTAATTTATTTGATGAAGATGAATGGATAGTTGATGGATTGATGATTTGTTGATATTGATATTATTTTGGGGCTAGATTAAGAACTCGTGGCTCGACACTGATTTTCTTGGACTTTTGACTAAAATGTCTAGACATTGGACGATTTAGGTTCTAGTTTTTCACAATTCTTGCTTTTAATTGTTGTATGTTGTATATTTCTTTGACAAGCTACTAACAATAGCTTAGGCATTAATGTGCTTGATGCAGATGAATGAATGGTTGATGGATTGACGATTTGTTGATTTGGTATATTGATTTTTGGATGACATTGAGAAGAGCTTATTACTTGATAATAATTGATTTTGGACTAAATGTCTAGACATGGGGCTTAGGTTCTAGTATTTCACAATTTTTGCTTGTATTTTCATATTTTGTATGTAGTGTTATTTGACAAACTACTAATATAGCCTATAGTGAAAATTTCATGTCAATGTGATGTGATGTGATGGAAATGGAATAAAAGTGAGTAAAATGACCATTTTACCCTTATATTAAAAGTGAGAATGAAATAAAAGTGGATAAAAAAAGTAACGGCAAAAATATAATTTCATCACATTGTAAAAAGTAAGGTATGTTTGGTAGGAAGAATGTTGACATTACATCCACAAAACAATATACCAAACACACCCTAAATGCCTATAGGGTTTAGGGTCTAGTTTTTCACAATTCTTGCTTGTAATATACTATGTTGTATCGTATTTTGTAGTGTTCTTTGACAACTACTAGTATAGCCTGTACTTAATTTGTTTAATGAAGATGAATGAATGGTTGATGGATGTTTATATTGATATGATTTTGGCGTTGGATTAAAAACTTGTTACTTGATAGTGATTGTTTTAAATTTTAGACTAAATGTCTTGACATAGGGATTAGGTTCTAGTATTTAGTTCTTAGTCCTATGATTAGTGATTTATAGTGTTTAAGATATAGAACCTAATATTAGGTTGTAGGAATTGTTTTAGGACATAGTGCATAAGAAATAGTGTATTAGTTGTAGGATCAAGGAGCTAAGACTAAATATTTTATACTTGACCCTTTTTGAATGAGCAGTTTTATTGTGTTTTCTGATGGTCGTTGGAAAGTTACTAATAGAAGTAACTTGAACTTAATTAATTTGGTGCATGAATGGATGGGTGGTTTGATCGATTGATGATATTTATGTACGGGTTAGGATTAAGAAAATATTATTTAATTCTTTATATTTATTGTCTTTGATTTGGGATATGATATCTTCTAGAACATATGGTTTAAGGGATGATCCCACGATCCTTGACGGATTCCCATATCTCTTGGACGGGAGCTCAAGAGGAGGAACGTGGGTACCGACCACGTACGAGGTGAATGCATGGTACCACGTATCACTAGCGTGAGCTCCTGCAGCCCTTCTAGAATCCCAGTGCCACGTGTCCCTAGAGGGAGTATTCCGTAGTTACACATAGTATTGTGTACAGCAACCACTGAGCCATATATTACCTTTTGTTATATAATTTCATTCTAAAATATTTATTAAATTTTCTACTTTCAGTGGCAAAATTTTAAAGTTCGCCATTGAAGGTTTTCAGTGGTGACGTTGTTTTTCGCCACCGAAGGTGATAGAATGAGGGGAACGGGGAACGCATCGGCTAGAAATCAAAATAAGAACAAGAAACAAGAACACGGATGATCAATGGGAGGAAGAGTACCCGTCTCTTACAACCCTAGCCACAAGACACCACAAGGATGATCAGTCCTTGATAAGTCGAGTATTCTCAAAAGAATACAAAGATGCAAGCAAAGCTCACACAAGAGAAACAAAAGTCTCAATTCATTCAAGTCTGAAATTGTATTACAATGCAAAGCCTATTTATAGGCAATAATGGAAGACTCTAGAGAAAAAACTAATAATGGTGCCTTAATGATAATTGACATCTTGATTTGAACCATTGCATCTTAAGAAGATGACTCATTCTTGAAGAAAAGTCAGCTCATCAAAATGGGAAAATATCCATCACATTTAATGACCTAATGGCCTTATTACAAGGAAATAAAATAAAGACTCAAATAAAATCAAATGCAATCAGATTTGTTGCTTATAGGCTTGTTCAAAACGTCACTTTTGCTTATCCTCCAAAGGCACATGCTTCTCACATGCATTTTAAGTTAATTCTTCCATATGCACACCACATAGGCCTTGGACATCATCTTGTTGGGCTTTTAACATTGTGACCACCTTTCTTGGGCTCTTGCTGGACATGTTGACGGTTGCCTCTTTAATGTAGTTGGGCTCCAACTCTTTAAGATCTCGTATGAAGCAATTCAGGGCCTCCTTCATCGTTTTGGTTCTTGCTCTTGTCATCGGGCCTCCAATTCCTTGCAATGGATCTTTTAGAGTGTTAGTCTTCCGTCCTTGAGTGCTCTCTGTGTCATGCTCTTCATCAGAAGGTCTTCGTTGGCAACTTTACAAAAGTCATCACTAAATTTCGCCACTGAAAACCCTTCGGTGGCGATTTTTAAAATTTCACAACTGAAGGTTTTCAATGGCTAGGGGAATAGTCGCCACTGAAAACCCTTTAGTGGCGAAAATTGAAATGTAAATGATTTTTAAAATATATAAAACAATACTTATAAGTATATTATTATTAATTTTAAAAAATAAAATATATATCATTTACTTTTTTAAATAATATAATAAGTTTAGTCTTCTAATACTTCAATTAATCTTTTTGAAAATGTATTATTATGAACTTCAAATAGGAAAAAGTAAAAATAATTATACATGGACATAAATAAAGAACACTGTATTTGATGGATATTAATTCTCACTTACTATTGTAATTTTATATCTATATCTTTAGGTTCTACAAAAAAGAGCTATATTCATATAATTTGTACAAGTCATCTCTTTTATGATTATTCTTTTTAATTTTTTTACATGTTTTATTTTGATATAAATATAAATAATCAAAAACAATTATTTCTCACCCATTATATGGTTTTTTTTATAGGACACCCATTACATGTTTTATTTTGGAGAAATTAAAAATTATATTTAAATAATTTTATATAAGTATATTCCTTTTTGTCATCTAACCATTTTTAAATTAAAAATTATGATTAATTAAGTTTTTACCTTTGGTGGCGATTGAAAATGTCACCACTGAAATCCCTTCGATAGCGACTTTTAAAATTTCGCCACTGAAGGTTTTCAGTGGCGAGTGGAAGAGTCGCCAATAAAAACCCTTTGGGGGTAACATTTAAAATTTCTCCACTGAAGGTTTTCAGTGGCGAAAGAAATGGTCGCCACTGAAAAACCTTTGGTGGCGACATTTCAATTTTCGCCATTGAAGTGTATTTTGTTGCGACAATAATGTCACCACTGAAGAGGTTTTGGTGGCGAAAAAATCGTAGTCGTCACCACAGGCCTTCAGTGACGACTAAAATGTCGCCATTGAAGATCTTCGGTGGCGACATGATGTGTGTGATTTATCAATTTGCTAGACTTTAACCACATTTTTGTAAGCATATTTTATGTCACGACCCCCTATCGGACGTCCGTGACCGGCACGGGAGGTAGGATTTCTCCTATCCCGTAAGCCTCTAATCTCTTATTGACATTTTCACATGTTTATAACTACCCATTTCTAATACAAACAATATATAATATATATGGTCATCCCTTTCCGATGACCTAAGCAGTTTGCAATCCACGGCTCTCTCAGCGCCGCTTCAGTCTATATATATACACATATTCACTCACACATACATATAGTTTACATATTGATCACGCGCTTCACTGCGGGTGATCTATCCTATTCACATGCAGAAGCGCTGTATCCAGTCATAAATATATTCAATCACACACTTGCATATAGTATACATATTGATCATACGCCTCAATGCGTGCGATCTATCCTAGTCACATGCGGAAGCCATATTTTCATACAATCAGGTATTCAGCCATATATATATATATATATATATATATATATATATATATATATATATAAAATTTACATATTGATCACACGCCTCAATGCATGTGATCTATCCTAATAACATGCGAAAGTCACAGATATATATATATATATATATATATATATATATATATGATGTGCATACTATATCATAGCCTAAGTTCCCAATACCAAGACCTATCTTTAACCTGTATGAAGTCGACAATGCTAGAATTCGAGTATAATATAAATATACACAGCAGTTGTATACGTACAAAAGCTACGCCCAAAAAGGATTTATATATATATAAATAAATCACGACATATGTACAAATCCAAAATAACTACCGACGCGGACTAAGCGTGCGGTCTTCAGGTATGTCCGCCTCCTTGAGAAGAAGTGGACACGTTCCCAACGCCTGAACCACCTGTATTTGAAACATATAAACAGGGGGTGAGTCGAATAAACTCAGTCAGGAGCTTCCCCATCCCTGGCGTAGCAGCGGGTACCACTACAGCTGGGGGATGGGAGCAACCACAACCACATGCGCATGAAACAGATTCATATTGTGACCTTTAACATGATCAGGCAATCAATATATCATATTCACAATTAAAATCCTAATTCATGCTCCTAACATATTTATTACTTTGCAAGTACATAAATCACAATATATATATATATATATATATATATATATCATATGTTTTCATAGTTAACATCTACTTATACGCGTAGGCATTCACTTGCTGTCTCCCGCATTATGCGCAGAGAAATACTGGCTCAAAGGTAATCTCTTGTTCGAACCTAGTTGATCACACTAGGAACTTTCTGACTCCAAGGCACGCTTAGAGTAATAGCCGGCAACTTGTCTGACCCCGGTTAAACCAAGGTAACAGCCACTATGTGGCATACTTACTGATGACAAAATCCTGTCTGTCCGACCAGGATGATCGACTCGATCTACCCGGACTAACCTAAACAAGTTCAACTAACATGTTTAACCTTGAAAGACGCCCTATGAGAAACTAATTGAATATTATACGTGTTTATTAGTTAGACCTAGTTTCCACCTTTTCAATGATGCAACACTCTCACTCACACTTAACAACCTAGGTTCAGTTTCCTCAAGGTACCATACGGTCAAGATCTTTACAACGATGATCGTTTTAATTAGTTTCTAATATTAATGAACCCTCACATATTAAATCCTGACTCAGTCTTACCCACGGTAACATATAAGGCTCGGTGAGCCATAATATCACATATTCACTTGAGAATAAACATATAAACACATAAACAGTTTGCACGTCCACTCTTTACTTGCTAATCATATACGCGTAACGTAAATACATTCAGATAGACATATTTCATATAACAATTTGCACAAAATAGAGCAAACCACATTTTCACGTAGTCATCCAACCCTGTGGGGCAGGGATGGGAGAACCCCTCACCTCGTTGGCCCTCCTGATCAGTCTTTTGAGTGCCTGAAGCTCCAATTACTCTGTGGTGCCCTATACACAAGTACTTAAGCAATTAGAAACGTGTAAAGAAGCATCTTCCATGTACGTGTCATGCTAATGCTCATGCACCCTCTAGATATTTCCAAGAATTAGATATTCAGTTCGTTACGTCGTCTTATTTGCTCTTTTGAAAGTCTATACTGTCTTATACTTGATTTTCACACATTCGAGCCACTTAGAACCTCTAAAAGCTTATGTTAGAGATTCTCATTTATCTAGATTCCAATTCATGTGTTCATAAGTACTTCTCACTAATAAAGAAATAAATTCACGGCTCAAAAGAGGCTTTAGCTTACTCATTCCACCGTCTCCCTTGTTCGCCGAGTAAAAGCTTAACTACTACCTTTTTAATTCTATATATAATTATAATCGGGTATAAGTAGGGCCTTGGGACCAATTTAGTTGGCCTTAGGTGTCCACCACAGACGAGGCCAAGGTGTCCAGCCCACAGCATGGCTCCCAACTGCACTATGGCTTGGTATATCGCCTCTTTTTCACCGGATTGGGTTCCGGTTGAGACGGTAAATACTCGGGCTTTATTCCCTTGTCTATTTCCAGCAACTATAACACCTATACTACTCCAATCAAGCCTATTCGTGCATCAAACCAGCGAAATTCGAATTTAGCACAATCTCCCTAACCCAATTTCCATGATTTCCATACCCGGTCAATTCCTACGATTTCACTTCGATTCTGAACCTCACTAAGCTTTCAATAACACCCACTATGCTCAAATTTAACCCCAGAATGTCCCAAATAGAAGAAATTTAAGAATTCCCAAAATACCTAAAATTGGAGAAATTGGGGTTTGAGAGATTTGGGGCTTTCTTACTTGATTCTAATCGGATAGAAGGCTTGGTGGTGTAGAAGGAGGACTCCGGTCAGTGTTTCTGTTCACCGGCGCTGCCTCTCCGGCATATTTTCGGCCAGAACCTCCCTTCCCGTAGCTCGTTCTCCTTCTCGGGTCTCCTCTTTCGTCCGCCTCGTGTTCGTGCGTCTGCCCGTGCTTCTGTTCTATTTTGTTTCTTTTGCGTTTTGTGGTGTGGCTGGAAGGTAAAGACCGGTTTTAGCCCCCAATTTAATAGAAATAAAATAAAAAGGCTGAAATTATATATTTGTACTTAAATCCTAACTCTTTCCCCATCCTTTTTAACTCTCCTTTCTTTTAAGTCCTAAAAATATATATATATATATTTCCAATTTCTTTCTCTTCATCATTTTCTTTCAAGCTTTAATTTCATTTATTTTTCTTTTAGAAAGAAAAATAAATTATATAAAAATGATATTAATTAAAATTAACATCTCGGATATCACAATCTTCCCCCCTTAAGAAATTCTGTCCCTGAATTTCAAACAAAGTACAAACCTTAGTCTTGAAACAGATGAGGTTACGTCCTGTGCATTTCACCCTTGACCTCCCATGTGGGTTCTTCGGTCGAGTGATTTCTCCACAGAACTTTAACCAATGGAATCTCTTTCGTTCTGAGATTCTTCAACTGCCGATCTAAGATTTCCACTGACTCCTCTTCATATGTAAGATTTTCGGTAAGTTGCATGTCTTGCGATTGAATCACGTGCGAGGGATCTGGAAGATATTTTCGAAGCATCGATACATGAAAAACAGGATGTACTCCCTCCAATTCCGTATGCAATTCCAACCGATACGCCACATTCCTAACTCGTTCTAGGATTTCAATCGGTCCGATATACCGAGGACTTAGCTTCCCCTTTTTACCGAATCGCATTACGCCTCTCATTGGTGATATCGTCAAGAAAACCTGCTCACCAATGGCAAATTCTAATTCTCTTCTCCGAATGTCTGCATAGGACTTTTGCCTACTCTGAGCCATTAACAATCTCTCTCTTATACACTTCACCTTTTGCAAGGCATCTTGTAACAATTCTGGGCCGATTAAGCTAGCTTCCCCGACCTCGAACCATCCAATCTGGGATCTGCACCTATGGCCGTACAGAGCCTCGAAAGGTGCCATTTGGATACTCGTTTGATAACTGTTATTGTATGCAAACTCAGCCAAAGGTAAATGCCTTTCCCAACTCCCTCCGAAATCCATAATACACGCCCGAAGCATGTCTTCAAGAATCTGAATGGTTCTTTCTAATTGCCCGTCGGTCTGTGGGTGGAACGCAGTACTCAAATCAACTCTGGTTCCCAACACTTCCTGCAATGACTTCCAAAACCTGGAAGTGAATTGTGGCCCTCTATAAGATATTATGGACACTGGCACACCGTGCAATCTAACGATTTCTGATAGATAAATCTGTGCATACTGACTCACTCCGTAAGTGGTCTTAACTGGTAGGAAGTGCGCGGACATAGTTATGCGATCCACTATCACCCAAACCGAATCAAATCCACGTTGTGATCTTGGCAACCCTGTTACAAAATCCATCGTTATCCTCTCCCATTTCCACTCAGGTATTTCTATCTGTTGTAATGTTCCGGCGGGCCTCTGGTGTTCAGCCTTGACCTGCTGACATACTAAACACCTGTCTTCATAGTTTGCAACATCCCTTCTCATGCTATTCCACCAACACAACTGTTTCAGATCATGATACATTTTATTAGCTCCCGAATGGATTGTATAAGCTGTCCAGTGTGCTTCTTCAAGGATTCTTTCTTTGAAGTTATCAATCATAGGGACACACAACCGTCCCTCCAACCGAAGTACTCCGAAATCATCAATAGAGAATCGGACATCGTCCCCCTTCCCTTTAGTTACAGTATCCTTGATTTGCTTGAGGTATATATCTTCATCCTGTCTAGCCTTCACCTCTTCTACCAGATAGGACTTAGCTTGCAAATGAGCTAAAAGTGAGTTAGAACCCCCAATCTCAAACTGATTCCCCGTTTGTTCTAGCTCGTGCAACTCTCTGATCAACGGTCTTCTTTCTTCGCTGATATGAGCAAGACTGCCCATGGATTTTCGGCTCAGAGCATCGGCTACCACATTAGCCTTTCCTGGATGATACAAGATCGTGGAGTCATAGTCCTTCAACAACTCTAACCACCGATGTTGACGTTGTCTCAAATTCAAGTCCTTCTGCTCGAAAATTTATTTGAGGCTCTTGTGGTCTGTATAAATTTCACATGTCTCACCATACAGGTAATGTCTCCATATTTTCAAAGCGAATACTACAGCAGCCATCTCGAGGTCGTGAGTCGGGAAATTCTTCTCAGGTTTTCTCAGTTGTCGCGATGCATAGGCAATCAACTTGCCGTGCTGCATCAAGACACACCCTAACCCAATCCTCGACGCGTCACAGTATACCACATACCCTCTTGTCCCTTCAGGTAATGCCAACACTGGAGCGGTAGTGAGACTGTCTTTCAGCTTTTGAAAACTCTGCTCACACTTGTCATCCCATATGAACTTCACCCCCTTCTGAGTCAGCTTAGTCATAGGTGCAACAACCTTAGAGAAATCCTGCACAGATCTTCTATAATATCCAACCAAGCCCAAGAAACTGTGAATCTCGGTAACTGAGGTAGGCTGGGACCAATTCTTCACCGCTTCTACCTTACTTGGATCAACGTGGATTCCCTCTGATGATACCACGTGACCCAAAAAGGAAACTTTGTCAAGCCAGAATTCACAATTAAAGAACTTGGCATACAATTTCTCCTCTCTCAACTTCTACAATGCTAATCTCAAGTGTTCTGCATGTTCTTCAGAATTCTTAGAGTAAACCAAGATGTCATCAATGAGGACAATGACAAATCGGTCCAGAAATGGTTTGAAGACCCTGTTCATCATGTCCATGAACGCTGCAGGAGCATTAGTTAATCCGAAAGACATCACCAAGAACTCGTAATGTCCATATCAGGTCCGGAATGCGGTCTTCGGTATGTCTGATTCTCGAATCTTTAGTTGATGATACCCAGATCGCAAATCAATCTTAGAAAACCGCTTTGCGCCCTGCAACTGATCAAATAAGTCATCTATCCTCGGTAGTGGGTATTGATTGCGGATCGTCACCTTGTTTAACTTTCGGTAATCGATACACAACCGCAAAGATCCGTCCTTCTTCTTCACAAAAAGAACCGGTGCACCCCAAGGAGAGAAGCCAGGTCTTATAAAACCCTTGTCAAGCAATTCTTGCAATTGTGTATGTAACTCCTTCAACTCTTTCGGAGCCATCCGATAAGGTGGTGTGGAGATAGGCTGGGTACCAGGTTGCAGCTCAATTTCAAATTCAATCTCACAATCGGGAGGTAACCCCGGTAAATCTTCTGGAAATACATCCAAGAACTCTCGTACTACCGGTACTTGAGTCGGTGAAAGTACTGATTTCAGGGTATCCTTGACCAAGGCCAAATACCCTTTACATCCCTTTGCAAGTAATTTGGATGCCTTTAACGCCAAGATCAAGCTTGGATACAGTGCAGCTCTGTCACCCCGTATTACAAAAGGTTCCTCGTTTGGCATAATGAACTTCAAACATTTTGCCCTGCAGTCCACAACCGCATGGCAAGACGACAACCAGTCCATTCCGAGGATCACATCAAGATCAACCATAAACAACAACCGAAGGTTTACCGTAGTCTCATGGCCATCGACCTCCACAATGCAAGACTCGTGCACATACTCTACTTGTACCGATTCTCCCATTGGAGTAGAGACCAGTATTGTTTCTTTCATTTTAGACGGGCTTTTCTTGAATTTAGAAGCATATGCATGTGACACATAGGAATGAGTGGAGCCGGAGTCAAACAAAACTCGTGCTTCAAGAGAGCAAACAATGAGGTACCTATCCCAACTGCATTCGATCCATGAGCGTCCTGCTGAGAAAGTGCAAATACCCGTGCTTGTCCTCCACCTAATGCCCCTGGCCCTCTGCCACTAGATCCTGCACCACGACCTCTAGCTGCACCTATACTTGTTGTTTGTGGTGGTACAGTTCTTACAGGTGGGGCTGGAATAGGTGTACCCCTCGGCGTCAGATTACTTCTCACACTTGTACCTTCCTTTCTCTTTGGACACTCTCTAGCCATATGGCCCACTTGATCTCAGCTGTAACACCCACTTGTCAATCTCTAACACACTCCAAAATGATACCTGCCGCAAGTCGCACACTGAGGCCTTGTCTTACCGGAATTTCCACCTCCATGCATTCTCTGTCCCCCTTGAACATTACTTCTTATACTTGTTTCATGAGTAATGGTTGAGGATTGTCCACCTGCCGGCCCTGAGTATCCTGCTCCTCCACCTGTTGTCTTCCTCTTCTTACTTCCACATCCTTGGTTATCACTGCCTGTAATTAACTTGACTTTGGGATCAACAAAAGTCCCATACCTCTTCCTGGTTTCAATCATTCTGGCACAGTCTGCTGCTTCAGCTAAAGTCTAAAATTGTCTCCTCTGGGGCAACAAAGCAGTAAATAACGGCTCCATGAGACGGTGTATGAACCTCTTGATCCTTGCCTCTTCATCAGGAACCAACACAGGTGAGAATTGAGCCAGTTCCGTAAAAAGTAACTCATATTCCGTCAGGGTCATGTTAGGCATCATCCACAACTCCTCGAATTGCTGACGCTTTGCATCCTTTGTACCTTCAGATAGAAACTGAACCAGGAATTCCCTCTAAAAATCTACCCAGGTCATCGGTGCCACCCTTCTTGAATACCTCGTCTGTACGGACTCTTTCCATACTCTGGCAGCTCCCCTCAGTTGGAATGAAGCTAATTCCACCAATTCATGCCCTAAGCACCTCATCATGTGCCCAATTCAAACTACGTCCCTCACAACGTATTGCGGATCCTCCTTCTCATTAGTTCTGCAGAAAGTGGGTGGATGAAGCTTCAGAAATTTTGAAATTGGCAGCTCTATTGGTGCTACACGCGGCTCACGAGGCACTTCCTGTGGTTGTTGCCATGCTCTGTCTTCTCCCTCAACAACCTCCATCTCTTGATTGCTAGGAACTCTCTCTTCTTCTTCCTCGCCGACTACTAACCGGCGTACTTCTCTCAGTATTTGTCTCGTCATCTCTTCTCTTAGTTACTGAAATCCTGCCATGAGCATTTCCGCCACAGAGGGTGCACCTGTATCAACATGAGGTTCCGGTGACTGTCTCCTCACTTCTCCTCTCACTTGTGCTCTACCTCGACCACGAGCACGACCTCTACCTCGGCCTCGGGTATGGCCTCTACCTCGACCTCGGGTGGGCATTCCCTCCTCCCGAACTGCTTCTTGATCAATTTCAGCAGGAGTTCTTCCTCCTCCCCTAGCCTTTCTCATGATCGATGGCATCCCTATACTGCACAAGGACCACACCTAATAAGCACACGTATATCAATGATATTTCTTATCAAAGAGAGTAGAAAGAAAGGGCTAACTCAATTTCCTGGGTACTTCCACAAGTGCCTTTTTACTCCCACGTTGTGCCCAGGTTCACGAGACGTATATCGACACCCGGTCATACCTATGGCTTCATACAGTTTAAAAAATACCTGGCTCTGATACCAAGTTTGTCACGACCCCTTATCGGACGTCCGTGACCGACACGGGAGGTAGGATTTCTCCTATCCCTTAAGCCTCTAATCCCTGATTGACATTTTCACATGTTTATAACTACCCATTTCTAATACAAACAATATATAATATATATGGTCATCCGTTTCCGGTGACCTAAGCAGTTTGCAATCCACGGCTCGCTCAGCGCCGCTTCAGTCTATATATATACACATATTCACTCACACATACATATAGTTTACATATTGATCACACGCCTCAATGCGTGTGATCTATCCTAATCACATGCGGAAGTCACAGATATATATATGATATACATACTATATCATAGCCTAAGTTCCCAATACCAAGACCTATCTTTAACCTGTATGAAGCCGACAATGCTAGAATTCGAGTATAATATATATATACACAGCAGTTGTATATGTACAAAAGCTACGCCCAGAAAAGATTTATATATATATACATCACGACATATGTACAAATCCAAAATAACTACCGATGCGGACTAAGCGTGCGGACTTCAGATATGTCCGCCTCCTTTAGAAGAAGTGGACGCGTTCCCGACGCCTGAACCACCTGTATCTGAAACATATAAACAGGGGGGTGAGTTGAACAGACTCAATGAGGAGCTCCGCCATCCCTGGCGTAGCAGTGGGTACCACTACAGCTGGGGGAAGGGAGCAACCACAACAACATTCGCATGAAACAGATTCATATTGTGACCTTTAACATGATCAGGCAATCAATATATCATATTCACAATTAAAATCCTAATTCATCCTCCTAACATATTTATTACTCTGCACGTAGGCATAGGCATTCACTTGTTGTTTCCCGCATTATGCGAAGAGAAATACTGGCCCGAAGGCAATCTCTTGTTTGAACCTAGTTGATCACACTAGGAACTTTCTGACTCCATGGCACGGTTAGAGTAATAGCCGGCAACTTGTCTGACCTTGGTTAAACCAAGGTAATGGCCACTATGTGGCATACTTACTGATGACAAAATCATGTCTGTCAGCCCAGGATGACCGACTCGATCTACCCGGACTAACCTAAACAAGTTCAACTAACATGTTTAACCTTGAAAGATGCCTTATGACGAACTAATTGAATATTATACGTGTTTATTAGTTAGGCCTAGTTTCCCCCTTTTCAGTTATGCAACACTCTCACTCACACTTAACAACCTAGGTTCAGTTTCCTCAAGGTACCATACGGTCAAGATCTTTACAACGATGATCGTTTTAATTAGTTTCTAATATTAATGAACCCTCACATATGAAATCCCGAATCAGTCTTACCCACGGTAACATATAAGGCTCGGTGAGCCACAATATCACATATTCACTTGAGAATAAACATACAAACACATAAACAGTTTGCATGTCCAGTCTTTACTTGCTAATCATATACGCGTAACGTAAATACATTCAGATAGACATATTTCATATAATAATTTGCACAAAATAGAGCGAACAACATTTTCACGTAGTCATCCAACCCTTTGGGGCAGGGATGGCAGAATCCCTCACCTCGTTGGCCCTCCTGATCAGTCCTTGGAGTGCCTGAAGCTCCAATTACTTTGTGGTGCCCTATACACATGTACTTAAGCAATTTAGAAACGTTTAAAGAAGCATCTACCATGTACGTGTCATGCTAATGCTCTTGCACCCTCCAGATATTTCCAAGAATTAGATATTCAGTTTGTTACGTCGTCTTATTTGCTCTTTAGAAAGTCTGTAGTGTTTTATACTTGACTTTCACACATTCGAGCCACTCAGAACCTCTAAAAGCTTAGGTTAGAGATTCTCATTTATCTAGATTCCAATTCATGTGTTCATAAGTACTTCTCACTAATAAAGAAATAAATTCACGGCTCAAAAGAGGCCTTAGCTTACTCATTCCACCGTCTCCCTTATTCACCGAGTAAAAGCTTAACTACTACCTCTTTAATTATATATATAATTATAATCGAGTATATGTAGGGCCTTGGGACCAATTTAGCTGGCCTTAGGTGTCCATCACCGACGAGGCCAAAGTGTCCCGCCCACAGCACGACTCCCAACTGCACTGTGGCTTGGTATAACGCCTCTTTTTCACCAGATTGGGTTCCGGTTGAGACGGTAAATACTCGGGCTTTATTCCCTTGTCTATTTCCAACAACTATAACACCTATACTACTCCAACCCAAGCCTATTCATGCATCAAACCAGCGAAATTCGAATTTAGCACAATTTCCCTAACCCAATTTCCATGATTTCCATACGCGGTCTATTCCTATGATTTCACTTCGATTCTGAACCTCACTAAGCTTTCAATAACACCCACTATGCTCAAATTTAACCCCAGAATGTCCCAAATAGAAGAAATTTAAGAATTCCCAAAATACCTAAAATTGGAGAAATTGGGGTTTGAGAGATTTGGGGCTTTCTTACTTGATTCTAATCGGATAGAAGGCTTGGTGGTGTAGAAGGAGGACTCCGGTCAGCGTTTCCGGTCATCGGCGCCGTCTCTCCGGCATATTTCCGGCCAGAACCTCCCTTCCCGTGGCTCCTTCTCCTTCTCGGGTCTCCTCTTTCGTCCGCCTCATGTTCGTGCGTCTTCCCGTGCTTCTGTTCTATTTTTTTTCTTTTGCGTTTTGTGGTGTAGCTGGAAGGTAAGGACCGGTTTTAGCCCCCAATTTAATAGAAATAAAATAAAAAGGCTGAATTTATATATTTGTACTTAAGTCCTAAAAAAAAATATATATATATTTCCTATTTCTTTCTCTTCTTCATTTCTCTTTCAAGCTTTAATTTAATTTATTTTTCTTTTAAAAAGAAAAATAAATTAAATAAAAATGATATTAATTAAAATTAATATCTCGGATATCACATTTTAACTTGTAGAAAAGTTCTAAACAAAAAATTTCAATTGTAATTGAGCGCAATTATTAATGACGCATACTATCATAATGCCAGATGCACACAATTAAAAATACACTTCCCTCCCTTCTATTTTCAAAATGTGAGTCTAACTAATTAATACCATTAAAAATATTCGTCAAAAGATTCTTTAATACCTTTTATTAATTAAAATATAAAATATAAAAAGTTATATTAACTAACTTTTCCTTACCCGAATTTCCCAATACGTGATAACCACCGAATTAACGCTACTCCGTCTTCCTTTAGCTCTTCTTAACAACTTCATTTGGCGATTTTCTTGTGGTCAATGGTGGGTGGGTCATGGTGGTTTATCGTTGTTCCCTTTGGCATACACTAAAAGAAAACAGACGATTCGCCCTATTAGATCCCACTGAAAGAAATGCCCTCCGCCGAGAGTCAAAGATGCATGTGATGGGGAGCAATTAGCAGAATGGGTAAAGGAACTAACAAAATCCCAAGGCGAGGGCGGTCCTCATCAACAATCTCTTTTCTCCCAGGACACACAAATTCATCAGCCGATAGAGGATCACATTTGGAGCGCCGCAACTCCGGAGCTTCCAGATCTGAACTATGGGACCTGACATCCAACAGATATTTCAGTGCCTCTTTGGCCTCTATAAGATATCTTGCTTGCCTTAAGCCCTTTTGCAAAACATAATCTTCTTCTTGCCTTTAGAAGATGCTATTACAACGTCCTATGTTTCAAAGGCGTGACTTAAAGCATGGACTTCCTTTCCTGTCCTCGAGTTTCCTTTTGACCACAACGACAGAGACACTTTAGGGATAGTCATAAAGTCAATTAACAACACCCTCTCAATTATTAAACAACAATGAGCTTTCATTCAAGCCTTCTCTTTCAACACGAATTCTAATACCCGAGAAATTTTCGAAGTAGAAAAAAATAAAATAAAAAGAGAGAGAAAAGAAGTAGGAAATATTTTTAGGATTTAATTCAGGACCTAAGAAAGTGGAAACTTGAATTAAATAGGGAAAGGGGTTAAATTAAAAAAAACATATTAGTTATTATTTATTTAATTATTAATTATTATTATCAATTATTTATTTATTTATTTAATTATTAGTTATTTTATTAATTAAGTATTAATTATTTTATGCTATTTTAATTATTATTTTTTTTAAAAAAAAAGTGTGGGGTGCCGTGACTTTAATTAAAAAGAAAGAAGAAGAGAAAGAAAGAAAGAAAAGAGAAAGAAAAGAGAGGAAGAGAGAGAGAAAGTCGAGAGAAGAGAGACAGGAGGTGGAGACGGGAAGAAGAGGTGGGTTTCGCCGAAAAAGTGACCGGGGAGAGCTAGCCGACGCCGAAAAAAGTCACCGGAGCTCGGGTACGACGTCTCCTACACCTTCTACCAATCGAATCAAAGGTTGGTAACCAATTTCATTCGAAACCCTCAATTTCTTCATTTTTAGGGATTTCTTCGATCCACCTTCGATTGGATTATTTCGAGGGTAGATTGAGACCTAGGAAGTGTTTTTGAACACTTAGTTGGGGTAAGAATTGAGACTATACCCTCGGGTTTAGCTGAATTCGAATTTTGAAGGGATTGGGGTTGAAAATTCTAAATATTCCGAATTTGGGGATTCGTTGATAAATTAGGAATTGAGCTTGGATTTGAGTAAATAGGCTTGGATTGATATTATTGAAATTTTATTGTTGAAATATTAGCTGAACAAGACCCGTGAAGAGCTGGCCCGAGGTTTCTAAGGTTGAACCTTGACGTTAACGTGTCGGGTCCCTGCTCGGATTGCCCAAATACACTTTAAGGGTGACGTTGAGAGTTTTAAAACTCATCTTTTCAATTTTAAACACTCTAGAATAATTCTAAATATGCTATTAAGCATCAAGAATTCTTTTAGGTACATTCTTGTTCTTCAAGAATAGAAACTTCTGGAATAAGCTAAGTTCAACTTCTTGAATTTCTAATTTCCTTCTACACAGTCTTTAGGAAACCTTAAGTAGGATAGCTTAGAAGCAGGTTGAGGTTTAGTAACTCAAATCGAAGGCCCCAAACGCAACTCAAGGAGAGTGATAGTTGTAGGAAACCAAGTGCGAGGCGCTTGAGACTCTCATAAAAGAGAGGGAAGACGGATAAGACCAAAGACTCGGTTCTTGGCAATGTCTAGATGCATTTTTAGTCACGAGCATGTAGTATGCATATGAATTGCATATAGTTTGAGATGTTAACCACTTAAATGCATTTGTTAGTGTAATATCCGAGATATTTGATTTAATCATTTACATTATTATTTAATTTATTTTTCTGTTGAAAGAAAGATAAATTAAATTATTGGGTTAAAATAAATGAAGAAGGGAAAGAAATGGGATTTTAAAATTTATTTTTGGGACTTAAAAGAAAATGGGATTAAAAAGTTGGGAAGGAATTGGGAATTTACTACAACTAAATAATTTTATGTAATTAATATTTTAAATATCCCAACCCTTTCCAGCAAGCAAAACAAATAAAAGAAAAGAAAATTTATAGATAATAAAATATATGGGGGGGGGGGTGCAACCGTGACCTCCTCCCATTTACACAAAAAAAAAATATATAAATATATAATATGTTAAAATGGGGGTCAAAGTCCACTAAAACAAAACACACACAAACAAAATAGAAGTAGAGGCACACACACGGACGCACGAACGGACCGAGAAGGAGGAGAAGGGAGGCTCACGGCGGGTTCAGGCCGGAAACGCACCGTAGGAAGGATTCTGCCGCCGGTGAAGGCCACCGGACTTTGTCTTCACCACCCATTAAGCTCCCCATCCGATTAGAATCAAGTAAGAAAGCCCCAAATATCTCAAACCCCAATTTCTCCAATTTTGGGTATTTTAGGAATTCTTTAATTTCATCCAATCGGGGCATTCCGGGATTAAATTTGAGCTTAGTGGGTGTTATTGAAAGCTTAGTGAGGTTCAGAATCGAAGTTAATCCGTAGAAATTGACCGGGTATGGAAATTAGGAAAAATTAGGTTAGGAAATTGCTCTAAAATTCGAAATTGATAGTTTGATGCATGATTAGGCTTGGATTGGAGTAATATAGGTGTTATAAATGCTGGAAATATACAAGGGAATAAAGCTCGAGTATTTATCGTCTCAACCGGAACCCAATCTGGTGAAAAAGAGGCGAAATACTAAGCCACCATACAGTAAGGGGTTGTGCGGTGGGTTGGACACCTTGGTCTAGTCCGTGGTGGACATCTAAGACCCGCTAAATTGGTCCCAAGGCTCTAATTATACCCAATTATATTTTTATATATAATTAAAGAGGTAGTAATTAAGCTTTTACTCAACGAATAAGGGAGACGGTGGAATGAGTAAGCTAAAGCCTCTTTTGAGCCGTGAATTTAATTCTTCTATTAGTTAAATACCCATATGAACACATGAAGTGAAATTTAGACAAGTGGAAATCTCTAACCTATGCAATTGGAGGTTCTAAATGACTCGAAAGTGTGAAAGTCGAATATGAGACATTCTGGACGATCAGAAAGAGCAAATAAGACGACGTAACGAACTAAATAATTAGTTCTTGGAAAATATCTAAAGGGTGAATGAGCATTAGCATGACACGTGCATGGTAGATGCTTAGTTACGCATTTCTAAATTGCTTAAGTACATGTGTATAGGGAAACACAGAGTGATTGGAGCTTCAGGCACTCCGAGGACTGATCAGGAGGGCCAACGAGGTGAGGGGCTCTCCCATCCCTGCCCCACAGGGTTGGATGACTACGTGGAAATGTGGTTTGCTCTATTTTGTGCAAATTTATATATGAAATATGTCTATCTGAATGTATTTACGTTACGCGTATATCATTAGTGAGTAAACAGTGGACGTGCAAACTGTTTATATGCTCATATGTTCATTCTCAAGTGAATATGCGAAATTGTGGCTCACTGAGCCTTATTTGATACAGTGGGTAGGATTGAGTCGGAATTTCATATGTCAGGGTTCATTAATATTAGAAACCCATTTAAATTGATCATCGTGCAAAGGTTTTGACCGTATGGTACATCGAGGAAAATGAACCTAGTTTGTTAAGTGTGAGTGAGAGTATTGCATAATTGAAACGGGGAAATCTAGGCCTAACTAAAGAACACGTATGATATTCAGTTAGTTACAAATAGGGCGTCTTTCAAGGTTAAATATGTTAGTTACGTTTGTTTAGTTTGTCCGGGTTGATCGAGTCAGTCGTCCTGATTGGACAGACAGGATTATGATGTCAGTAAGTATGCCACATAGTGGCCATTACCTTGGATTAATTGAGGTCAGACAAGTTGCCGGCTATTATTCTAAGCATGCCATGGAGTCAGAAAGTTGCTAGTGTGATCAACTAGGTTTGAACATAAGATTGCCTTCGGGCCAGTATTTCTCTTAGCGTAATGCGGGAGACAGAAAGTGAGTGCCTATGTGCACAAGTATGTGTTAGCTATGAAACCAAATGATGTATGTTGAGATTGATTTACATGCGGATTAATAAATATGTTAGGAGCATGAATTAGGATTTTACTTGTGAATATGATACATTGATTGCCTGATCATGTTAAAGGTCACAATATAAATCTGTTTCATGCGTATGTGGTTGTGGTTGCTCCCTCCCCCCAGCTGTAGTGGTACCCACTGCTACGCCAGGGATGGGGGAGGTTCTCACTGAGTCTGTTCGACTCACCCTCTGTTTACATGTTTCAGATACAGGAGGTTCAGGCGTCGGGAACGCGTCCACTTCTTCTCAAGGAGGCGGACAACTCTGAAGACCGCACGCTTAGTCCGCGTGGGTAGTGTATTTTGGATCATATAGACATGTCATGATGTATATATATATATAAATCCTTTTGGATATTGCCTTGTACATATACAAACTGCGGTATATATTTATGTCCTACTCTAGTTATGTCGGCTTCATACAGATTAAAATTAGGTCTTGGTGTTGGGAATATAGGCTATAATATAATGTTTATCATGTGTATATATATATATATGACTTCCGCATGTGAATAGGATAGATCACACGCATTAAGGCGTGTGATCAATATGTAAATTATATGTATGTGTGGCTGATTATCTGATTCTATGAAAATACGGCTTCCGCATGTGATTAGGATAGATGACACGCATTGAGGCGTGTGATCAATATGTAAACTATATGCAAGCGTGTGATTGAATATATGTATCACTGTATACAGGTCTTCTGCATGTGAATAGGATAGATCACCCGCCCTGAAGCGCATGATCAATATGTATACTATATGTACGTGTGAGTGAATATGTGTATATATATAGACTTAAGCGGTGTTGAGCGAGCTGTGGATTGCGAACTGCCTAGGTCACCGGAAATGGATGACCATATGTATTATATATTGTTTGTATTAGAAATGGGTAGTTATAAACATGTGAAAATGTCAATCAGGCATTAGAGGCTTACGGGATAGGAGAAATCCTACTTCCCGTGCCGGTCACGGACGTCCGACAGGGGGTCGTGACAATTAGGAAACCACGACTCGTCCGGAGCGGGAGTTACTCCAGGACAAGCACAAGGGAGACGTCCAGGTGAGGGGTTTCCCATCCTTTCCCTATAGGGTTGATTGAGAATGTGGATATGTGGTTTGCCTACTTGCCTATTTGTAAGAATTATTTAGTGGTTAACATGCTATTGTTGTTCCTAAACTGTTATATATGAAAGTATTTGTATGTGTGTTTGACTACAGGTAAAGAGGTACTGGAGGGCATTGATGTGATGACATGAGATACGCCAAACAGTACATGCAAGGGGGTAAGTTGTAAAATGAGTCCAACGTTTGGTTTACCCTATTAATTAGAAACTCATTAAAGAAATCGTATAGAAGTTGTTAGTAAACGTTGACGTCTTATGGTAATTTAACTTAGGGAAGACCTTAGATGCTAGGTTATGATCAAACCAAGGGTTTGGGGACAATATGAGGATTAATACGATCTCTTAATTGATTAGTGTGTCGTAGGGATGTTCACACTACCTAGGTAAAGTCAGTTTAGGGTAGTAAATGGGTAGATAGAGTCAGGATCCCAGCTGAAAGCTTGGGAAGAGGAACAAGTTAAAAGAAATTTCCCATTGAGGCCATTGACCTACCCTGGCACTAGGGTCAGTTAAAGATTAAAACATTTGTCCGATGAGGCCATTGCCCTAGCCTGGCACTAGGGTTAGTTAAATATTAAAACATTTGCACGTTGAGGCCATTGCCCTAGCCTGGCACTAGGGTCAATTAAATATTAAAGCATTTGCCCGTTGAGGCCATTGCCCTAGCCTGGCACTAGGGTAAGTTAAAAGATTAAAAGATTTGCCCGTTGAGGCCATTGCCCTAGCCTGACACTAGGGTCAGTTAAAGATTAAGAGAATTTGCCCGTTGAGGCCATTGCCCTAGCCTGACACTAGGGTCAGTTAAACATTAAATGAAATTGCCCTAGCCTGGTACTAGAGTCAGTTGAGTGATTTACAGTTTTCAAATGATATGTTTAAAGGGTTCACTTGTTTACGAAAAGCATGATAGAGGAGCATGATTTGTAGGTTTATCCATGATTGTATGTTATATTAATATTGTCTGATCGTAATATAACATTTGATAAACTGGATTTTCATGCGCATGTGATTGTTGGTGCTTCCCTTTCCCCAACTGTAGTGGTGCCCGCCGCTACGCCGAGGATGAGAAGCTTCTCACTGAGTCTGTTTGACTCACTCCCTCTGCTTCAATGTTTCAGATACAGGGGTCGGGCAAGCATCGACGTTCGGACAATGATACGGACATCGGACCATCCTTACGCACTTGTTCGCGTGGGTGGACACCTTTTGGTTATTTTAATTTCTTTTGTTGTACATATTTTAAAGTTGTAAGTGTTGTAAATATTTACAGCTTTTCACATATGTTCACTCTAGACTTGTCGACTGCACATGTATTTAAAGACAGGGTCCAGTTTGGGGATAAACTAGGATATATGTATGAGTATATAAACTTCTGCATGTGAATAGGATAGATCGTACGCATTGAGGCGTACGGTCAATATGATATGGATATATATTATGTGTGCTTGCTGCATGCGAATAGGATAGATCGTACGTATTGAGACGTACGGTCAATATGATATGAATATTTACCTTATGAGTGCCGATATATATATCTATACACTGAGTTAAACTGAAGCGGGATTGAGCGAACCGCGGATTACAGGTTAATTAGGCCAACAGTGAGGTGTGGCCACTACTATCATATATACATATTGATTGTATAGCAGGGTAGTTATAGTTATGTTTACAGAGTAAGTCTTACGGGTTTAGAGGTAAAAGTCTATTCCCGTGCCAGTCACGTACTCCTGATTTGGGGTCGTGACAAACTTGGTATCAGAGCCAGGTTATTCTTTAAGTCATGTGAAGCCATTAGTAAGACCGGGTGTCGGTTTAACATTCTTTGTGAAACCCGGGCACAACATTGCATTAAACAGGCACTTGTGGGAGTACCAAGGATAATTTGAGTAAGCCTTTCTATCTTTCCTTCTTAATCTATGATAGATTAAGAAAATTTTTATCAGGTGACGTTATTGTGCAGTACAGCGATGCACTAAGGCATAAAGTGGGGTGGCAGTGACCCCAGGAACCTTAGGACGCCATATTAGGGAAAGGAGACATCCATGAAGGATGCTACCTAGACACATACACATTTGGTTGAATTGTAGGCAGGAATGCGCTACAATATATGATTGTTTTGTGGGTGTTAAATGAGACGATGTGTCTGCTCTGTTAGTGGCGCATCGTGTGCTATGGTATAGGCATAAGTTATTTGACTATAGTAGAGAATGCAAGTAGAATAGTGCAATGAATGGTAGTTTAGGCTACGAATGGTTTGTAAAGTGAAAGAAAAGGCACGCTTGGCGTGTAGAAAAGAAAGTAAACCCATGGGGCGATTGAAATGGAAAGTTTACAGACAAGAATAAACAGGGCCATGAGACATGAGACCGACAGGAAGATGACCACGTGAACGGGTCACGACTGTGCGGTATGCTATGGCTGAAGGAAGTGAGTTGTTCTTCCTAGAAAGTAAATAGGAAAGAGGTGGTGTATGCCACAGTATAGAGGTAGAAATCACGGACGGGAAAATTAGGATACGGTAAATGGAAGTGCAAAGTGGCCGAACCATATGCTGTAGTGATAGATGTTAAGAAGTAGAGACATGTAAACGGGTAGAGCGTGACCATATGCCGAGTAGGAAACAGGGTTAATGGGAAGGCACAGGGAAGGAGCCTAGTCCAGCCCTGCGCTCGATCCGTGAACTGCTAGTTCCTTAAGCAAACAAGGGGGGAAAGAAGGGATTAAGCCCAACCAAACTCTCTTGGGTTGCTTAAGGAAGAGCATAAAGGATAGGGTTGTGTAAAAATCTTTTTGGTCTTTCCGGATGAGAGATTCTGAAAGACCCTTAAACTTTTCTAGAAAATACTAGGGATAACCATTGGAAGGCAAATTTTCATGAAAACTCTTTCTCAATTTGTGTGATTCCAATTGGTTAACCCCTAACCATTTACGAAAACCTTAGGCATCATTTTCTAAGAAATAAACTTTAATAAATTTTTAAAAACCCGCAGGATGCCTAAGAAAGCTAACTCATGTGACCAATACCCTACCAAACAATAGTCCTTTTACAGGTAAGCTGTATAAGGATGGTAGATGTAGTTGAGAAATCACTCGCTTAGAGTGATTAAAGTTAAGTACACATCGAAAAGCACTACAGAGTGCTAAAGTTCCAAGGGAGTATACAGGTAAACCAACGGGTTACCAATTAAGGGGCCATAGGGTGATAATGGACCCGAAAGTATTAGACCAGAGCAGGTCTTAAAGTGGAAATGGGCGTAGACCTTCGGGTACCGTCCAGATATAAGAAAGTGAGTGCTATTGCGGTAGATAGCTCTCGAACGAGATAACGTGAGAGATAAACCCCAAAGTGACTCGTGGAGGCCCGAGGGGAGAGAAAGTAGACAGAGATAAGTAGTCCCATAAGGGGGGAAGAGCGGAAGCCTATAGTACCCCATAGGATAAGAGTCAAGTAGGAGGTGGAGAACCAACTACTACCGTAAGTGCATTTGTAGTACACAGATTGTAGTGGACATAGCTAGGTAAGCTAGTTCCACAGGTTGGTGAACCGTAAATCCGTTAGTCTGAAGCCCGGGTATGGGTGGAGACTGAGTGGATAAACCAAACGTATAAGTGGCCATGTGGGTTCCATAAAGGGAAAAATTAACCGTAAGGACAGTTAATCGTGAAGGAGAATTTAGTGAGTAACGAGTATAGAGAAATACTCAAAGAAAGAGTACCACGTAGGTACGGAATGAAAAGAAGAGAGTGAATACGGGAACGAAGTCGGGTAAGCATCGGGGGATGCGAGCCAAATGATAAAATAGGTATGTTACCATTGGGGGCGATTGGAACCCAACGGGTAACACACTTGCAAGAGGCGGTATATGTTCGTGCACATAGGCCACACCGTAAGAAAGGAAAGAGTCAAACCTTGGAAGCGGATCCCGTTTGGTCAAGGGCAGTAGAGCATGTCCGGAAAGTTCATGCTGGAGTTAACGGATCAAATATTCCAAGTAGGAATAAAGGATCTAAGTGAGTTGAGGAGTCCGAGTGGGCCAAGTTAGGGTAAAAGCTAACGGAAACCCAATGAGTTGAGTTAGCATAGGATCTGAAACTCTAAGTGGACTAACCTGAGGATGGTATAGATCCATAATCATAGTCGTGTTAAGCGAGGTCTTTGGATGTGAAGACTGAACTGAGCCTAAGGCAGAGTAATGAGTATGATGATAAGGAGGAGACTGGTGAGTTTCCATTATAAACAGAAATGACTACAAGTAGTAGTTAGAGAAGAGTCTAAGTCAGTCAGACATAGGATGTCGACAGGTAGTAACCTGAGGTGGTTATGGAAACCACTAAGGGTAAGGATAGAAGTCCGGAAAAGAAAGGGAAACACGAGTCATAAATGTAAGATCCTTTACCGTTTGGTGGAGAAACGGTAAGTGTAATACATAGTTGTGCTATTGTCATAGCATTTAGCTTCGTCAGGACATGAGTAGAGTAAACCGACTCGATAGTGAGTGTAACAACCTCGGAAGGGTTGGGTACACTGATGGCACAAAGCATAAACACCTACGCAGGGTGCATGCCGTGTAAGCGGTATGGCTAGATGTAGAGTAGAGGGTGTAGTAAGATGTAAACGGACTTTTCTGGAGAAGTCGTTTACAAAGAATATATCGGGGGAATACAAGCAGAAGGGTAGCTGCTCGTTAGTAGAGGATACTTAGGTATGGGGACTCCAATGTAGGGGAGCACTTCGTCAGTTAGAGTTTATGGAAATAGAACCTAGTGTGCTATGCAAATAGCTAATATCTTGGCGTGTTCCAAGACGTGTATAAGAAGTCACTACGAAGGTAGTTAGCCGGACAGGCAGATTGAGTCAAGGTAAGCCTCACAAGAGAAGGCAATAGTTAACTCCTCGGAGAACAAATTTCATCATATCCACCGTCGTGGTTAGGACCAGTTTGGAACTCAGTTGGAAATTGGAGATTCCAACTTGTTTCCAACCCACATCCAAGCTAAGTCATCTCTAATCGAAGAAGTTAAATCCAAACAAGATCAAGACGCCGACCTCAAACAGATTAGAGATACTGTGGTTAAGGGGGAGAAGGACGACGTCCGATTCTCCATAGATGATAGTGGCATACTCCGGTTGGAGGGACGACTGTGTGTACCTATGGTGGATGGTTTGAAAGAACGAGTTCTTGATGAGGCACGCAAGACAGCGTACACAATCCATCCGAGTAGTAATAAGATGTATCAGGATCTGAGAGAATTATACTGGTGCAATGGTATGAAGAAGGATGTGGCAGACTATGTGTCTAGATGTCTAGTGTGTCAGTAGGTTAAGGCTGAACACCAAAAGCCCGCCGGAACACTTCACCAAAAGCCTGCTATACACTTCATCAGACCATCCTTACGCACTTGTTCGCGTGGGTGGACACCTTTTGGTTATTTTGATTTCTTTTGTTGTACATATTTTAAAGGTGTAAGTGTTGTAAAAATTTACAGCTTTTGACATACGTTCACTCTAGACTTGTCGGCTTCACATGTATTTAAAGACAGTGTCCAGTTTGGGGATAAACTAGGATATATGTATGAGTATATAAACTTCTGCATGTGAATAGGATTTATATATTATATGGATTTATATATTATGTGTGCTTGCTGCATGTGAATAGGATAGATCGTACGTATTGAGACGTACGGTCAATGTGATATGAATATTTACCTTATGAGTGCCGATATATATATCTATACACTGAGTTGAGCTGAAGCGGTATTGAGCGAACCGCGGATTGCAAGTTAATTAGGCCACCAGTGAGGTGTGGCCACTATTATCATATATACATATTGATTGTATAGCAGGGTAGTTATAGTTATGTTTACAGGGTAAGGCTTACAGGTTTAGAGGTAAAAGTCTATTCCGGTGCCAGTCACGTACTCCCGATTTGGGGTCGTGACACGAATCTTGAATCAAATGAGGGTGGTTTGAACTCAATCTTTGATCAATTTGAAGAAGGAGTATGTTTAATTGTGGGAAACTATGTTAAGGTTTCAAATAGTTCATTTGTTTACAATCTTCCTAAACCCCTTTTATCTTCAACAAGAATTATTTGAAACGCTAATTTCAATCTCTTTAACAATGTTTCTCGCAATTAAACATGCCCATTCTTCAAATTAATCAGAGATTGAGTTCAAATCATATCAGTTAATTCCAAATCCATTTTGAGAGAGAAGATATGGATGAAAGCTCGGTGTCATTTAAGAACTAAGAGGGATTCATCAATTGATTTGACAAGTATCTCTAAAGCATCTCCGTCATTGTTGTCAAAGTGAAACTCGAGGACAGGAAAGTCATTCCATCCTCTAAGCCATGAATTTAAAACGAAAGACATTGTAACTGCATCTTCTAGAGGCAAGAAGAGTATGCTCTGCCAAAGGGCTTTGGGCAAGCGACATATCTCACTGGAGTCTTCAAACTTGATGGCGGAAGATTGGTTTCTGACTCTTGATCTACAAGACATGGTTTGTTTTGTTTGGTTCCACCACTACTACAGTTACTGCTGTGGAGTTCAAACTTGGATAGGGATATAAAGGCTTGATAAGCGAGAGAGAAAGAATGAGATTTGGACAGTTAAGAATTTTAGGACAAGACACTGAAACCTGAAAAAGGAATGACATGAAATGACGTCTGCAAAGTAATTATTATATACTTTTTTATATAAAAAATCATTTTTTAACATATCAAACATGTGAATGATACGTTGCATCTCAACAAATGTAATTGGAAACTTGCGTTTTTCTTGATTTTACGCGCAATTGTTTTTGTGTGATTTTCTAATATAGTAATTGTTTTATATTATTTATTTAAAACATATTTTTTTTAACATATCAAACATGTGAATGATACGTTGCTTCTCAAAAATTGTAATTGGAAACTTGTGTTATTCCTGGTTGCACGTACAATTGTTTCTGTGTGTGATTTATCAATTTGGTATATTTTAACCCCCATTTTTGGTAGTTTATACAAGGCATTAAATCACAATTGTAACTAAGTGTGCGCTATACTACCATATAATACGAGATGTACACAATAATTAAATGAATTTATATAAGCCTTTCTTTAGTATACGAGTAAAATACAATTCCCTCCTCTGAGAGATCCTGAAAATACATTTCCCTTCCTTCTATTTTCAAAAAGTGCACTTTAGTTCAGCTAATTAACACCATTAAAAATGTTTCCCAAAATATTCTTTAATACCTTTTATTAATTAAAATATACAATGTTACATTGACTGATTTTCCCTTAACCTAATTTCCCATAAGTGACAGTCACCAAATTAACGCTACTATGACTTCCTGTAGTTCTTCTCAACAACTTCATTTGGCGATTTTCGGCGGTCAACGGTAGGTGGGTCAAGGTAGTTTATAGTTGTTCTCTTTGGCATTGCACTACAACAAAATAGGGGATTAGCAATATGAGATCCCACTAAAAGAAACGCCCTCCTCCAAGATTCAAAGAGTATGTGAACAAGACCAACTGGCAAAATGGGTAAAGGAACTGACACATTTCAAAGGCAAGGGTGGTCCTCATCAACAATCTCTTTTCTCCCACGATGTACAAAATCATTTGCCGATGAAGGATCATCATCGGAGAGCCGTAACACCAGAGCTTCCAGATCTAAATTTTGCATCGCGACATCCACTAGATCTTGCAGCGCTTCCTTGGTCTCTACAAGATATCTTGCCTGCTAGAAGCCCTTTTACAAAACATACTCTTCTTCTTGGCTTTAGAAGATGCAATTAAAACGTCTTATCTTTCAAAGACGTGGCTTAAAGCATGGAATTCCTTTCCTGTCCTTGAGTTTCACTTTAACCACAACAAGGGAGACGCTTTAAAGATACTCGTCAAATCAATTGACGACTCTCTCTTAGTTCTTTAACGACATCGACCTTTCATCCAAACTTTCTCACTCAACATGGATCTAGAATCATTTGATGTCGGGAAAGGACCGGATCCACATGACACGACCCGACCCAGGGACCTAAAAGAAAAACCGAAAATAAATCCAGGAAAAAAAAAATATTGCGGAAGCTACTAACCTGGACGCCATCGCTAAAACCTCGGATCTTGCCAGTGCCTCTACTCCACCAGGGCTGACCTCCAAACGACGAACACCGAAAAGGGCCGGGCCAAACGGAGGACTCTACCTACGAGAGGTAGAACCATATGTCCACGACTGATGCACGGAAGATGACTCAAGAGAAGGAGAAAGTTATACTGAGTGGGGTTTCCCAAACGGGACCCCCTTTTCCAACACATGGAATTAGCAACTAGAAAGGTGTGGAGTCACTCCTATTTATAGGAGGATGAGAGAGCTCCCATCATTGACACAAGCAATGTGAGACTTGGAATATGAACAAAATATCATGCTTCCATCATGATCACCTAGCCCACTTTGGGCCACCAGAACGGGCTCGTATGACCTCCGATGAGAGTCATTTTCGTTTCGTTCTCTTCGTCTCTCTGCGAGCTTTCCAATGGATCCTCACTTGACCCGATCGGACTCCAACATGGGCGGATATTTAGTCGAAGACTCCAATATATCCAACATACTCCCACTCGCACATGGTGGGAGGCCCATGACTATCCTTATCACAAAGGACTTCTCTATTTCTCTTTCTCTCGTTGTCTTCTTTCATACTCCGTGTCAGTCGTGACTGGTTGGCACGATATGTGGGAGCCTTATACTAGAAGCCTGTTAGGGCCCAGCTATAAGTGTTGCTACGACCCAAGTGTCTGATGATGTGGCCACATGTCTCACCGAAAAATAGTGCCATGGGTTCCCTTGACGTGTTCATATACATGGCTAGTCCAATCCCTCTAAGTCAACAATAAGACTAGGACTTCAGCCACACTCAGTTGCGATAGGTATCCACATCCATGAGAACCTCAAAGGGATCACATAATGGGTCGACCTCAGGATACTATCACATGCATATGTCAACACAATCTTCCTTTCGACCTCTTATCAGTTCAATCAAAGATAGCTACTTTCCTGACAGTCTTCCATCGGGCCGTATTTTTCCATAGCCTCTTAGAAAGGTATTAAAGTAGCATGCACTACCTCATCTCTTCATGACAGAGTCAAAGTGCATAAGGGCACCCTTTGAAAGGATTTATGCATCCTTTCAGGGACTCACACAGCATTGAAGTAGGGATTCTTGCACATGCTTCCCTTGTGGTTCTTAAAGCACATGCGGTATGAAACACACGTTGTGGTGTTCTCGAGCATATGTCGATTTTGATCCTCAATCACTTACACCACACAGACCTTAGTCCAGACTAACTTAGAATCTGACCTGAGTTTGATACCACACTTCGCTCGCTTCACATAGTACCAAGTGGAGCACTCACGTCTGGCTACAGGCATTATGAATAGCGGGAATTCATAATTCGATCATAAGACCTCATCATCTTAGTAGATCTCATCCTAGTACACTTACTAGGGCGACTTATCAATTCTCAGTGACGTTTTCCTGTTCAACACTCGGTGCTTTTCAGCTTCCTCTGGATATTCACACTATATCCCATTTTGGTGTTCAAGGAAAAAGCACCCTAGTCTCATCTTGGCACACACCACTTGTCTGTCCAAGGCGGTTGCTCGTGTGAGAGAGCTAACCTGCCAAGCCTATACGACATACTTTATATATTGTGTAATAAGTACTTCTATTTATTGATCCACACAAAATAAAGGTATGCCTAGGCATCACACTTTACTTACGATCAAGAAACAGAGCTCACACAAAGCTTGTCCTCATGACATAAACTATGTTAAATCACCCTGATTCTAAGCAATTCTGTGTACCTAAAACACTTATTTTATGGCTTGTATCTCTATACAGCCAACCCACCAATGCGGGTCTGTGAGGGTATAGAGCCAATGCTCTATCATAGGTACTACTGTGAGGACCCTCTCTCCGGTCACTTGATGCTTAGACTGACACAACAGGGTAGTTAACTACTGTGTAACAATGTCTCATACAAAGTTATGTTGCATTCTCTTGTGGTACTTAGGCTTTCTTTGGTGTAAACCATAACTATTTAACTTGATGAGTTCAATGTCACTAGGTCAACAGCTCCTTCTGCGATCTATAACTGACTTTAGATCTTCCAATCCAAACTGCCCTGTACTGCTGATGATCAATCAATGAACTCCATGTCCCTAGTGGACAGAGAAATGCATAATCTTTACTTGCTTCTCTGCAAGATGGTTCCAGTGCTTAGCAAAGCACACCAAGACGTGGATGTCCTCTCATCCAAGTCTCTTACCCAATCAACATCAATGTATGGCCCGCCGTTTGCGGGTCACCAATATGATGAAAACAATCGATTGTCAGCAGCGCCCTTTAGCATCGCCTTACAAGTACCTCAGAACACTCTAAACAATGTGTCTAACCTAGGCTTGACTGATAACGGCTCACAAAGCCGACTACAAAAAGTACGTTGGAGCGAGTACACTTCTCATTGTACATCAAGCTACCAACTACATGTATCAAAATACTATCCAATGACTCTTCCTCTGACTTAGTCTAAAGACGTGTGGCAAGACTCAAACTCTTGCCTCATGCTACTAGCACATCACTCGGGTTCAGGTTCCCTCAAATGGAATCCACCAAGAATCTCTTCTTCATAGGATTCTTATGACAGAGTGAGTCGATTCTTGAAGCATTCTCCATGAATCTTAACTCCCACCGCCTAACCCAATTCCTTTATCTTAAAGATGAAAGGATAGCCATCCTTAATTGGCTAAAGCAGCCACTGTGTCATTTCTAGCTAGCCATATGTCTTCTACATATAGCGTGAGGGTAATGAAATACTCTCAACTTTCTTGAAATGGACTAAGTGGACAATTACCACGAGTCTAGATGAATATGTGAGATCTTGACAGATCCTTGGAGTCGGCATACTCTGCGCTCCTGGCCTTTTCCATGAGACCTATGTGCTTGTGCACGTAGATCCCTTCACCTAGTTTGCCATAAAAGAAGGCGGTCTTGACATTCTAATCGATGTACTCCCAGACTTAAACTGGTGACCAAAGCTAGAATCAGACTCTGACCACACAACAAACGAGAAGGTTCCGTCACAGTCGATACCTTCTTGTTGTGTGTACTTCTTCACTGCTTAATGTGCCTAGTAGTGGTCGATTGACCAATCTGTCTCCCTTAACTTTTGAGAGCACACTTGTTCTCAAAATGACTTGTGACGCGGGGCAGATCCACAAAGCCTTATACTTGGTATGTCCTTATAGACTTCGTCTTTTCTTCTTCTTCCATCGCTTTATTCCAACTTTTACTAGTAGAGCCGGAGAGAGCCTTTTGAAGTATCAAAGGCTCTACTTGATAATTTAGTACTCCTCTAGTACTCCTCTTGGATTGTGCTTCGTGGAACATATGCTCCTCGTAAGCATTACTCCCAATGGACTCAGCAATTGGAGATGTGTCTATACGCTCCTCTCAACGTGTTGTAGGTCCACCTTCTTTCAATAAAGATGCACATCCCAAAATCCGTCTCCCTTGCTCTAGAAAAGTTTGTCTTAAGGACCACTACATCTTTAGACTCAAATTATGTGACCGGAGTGTCTTCATTCTCGCTAATGAAGACGTATCCTTTTGAGTCACCAAGCTATCTTACCAAGACACGCTACTTGCCTCTAGGGTCAAGCTTCCCATACTCATAGGAAGGATCAAGTATGTTGTATACCCTCATGGTCTCAGCATACTCTAATCAGGTCTTTTACCTAAGTAGAACTTATAAGGAGTCACTCACATAATTTGAAAGGGCATATGGTTAAGTACGAAAGTGACTATTGGCAAAGCATCTCCCCAATGGAAACATTCACCTGAGTCATTATCAGCTTAACCAACTCCAGGAGCAACTCATTTTGCTTTGGAGTGTGTGGAATAGTTAGTTTTGTAACTATCCCAATTTCATCACGTACTGTGAGAAAATACTAGGCCACTTGCCTTGCCCTCACACCAATTAGACCGCTGATGTCCGAGTGGACTAATTTGACGAAAGCGGGTTTTCTGATTTCATGACTGAATGGTTCGCAGGTTGCTTTGTCTGTAAGGAAACGTTTACAAACTAGCATTAGGAATTTCACCTAACAAATTCTACTTTGCTAATACATAATTGCGTCCCACACGCATTTGCCAAATAGGTGTATAAACCACAGAGGAAGACATAGCAAAGCAACTAGTTGAATTACGGGAATGTAATTCAAAGTGTATCACAACACAACCATAGTCATAAAATTAGAACTAACACTAAGGAGTCATGATAAACATGTAGATCACATTATATCCTAAGTTCTCTCACGGAAAAACTACTTATAATAAGTTCCGTTCAGTATCTAGAACACAAAACATATATAATGATAAAGAGTGTGCACTACACAACTTCGTTTTGTAGCTACCCAACCTCTCCACTTTAATAATGTTTTGTTCCCATGAGGATACTTCTGCTCCCATTGGGCAGAGGACGAAACTCCATGAACCAATGTTCATGGGTGAGAGGAAAAAGATTGCTGCAAACAATTTTACGCATAGTGCCGTATGAGTTGGCACAAGCGACATTTGACCTTGGCCAAAATCTCTTTTCCTCTCTTGCTTTTCCTTTGAACTGAGGCTACCTACCTTACACTCAACCTTTCTCTTCCTAGCACCACATCTCTTGGACCCATTGTCCTTGTTCTTGGAGCCTATAGCTCTAAGAAACTTTAGCCACTTAGGCTACGTGCTCGGCGGATTTTGCAGCCTTATGCCAACATTCCTTGAGCACTAGGTGGTGTTTAATATGATCAGGAAACTTAATGATATTAGTGGAGGTCGGAATGACCTATGTGGACTCCCAATAGGAGGGAAGAGATCTGGCAACAGTTTGAACTCACTGTTTACTAGTGGGGAGTTTTCAGGCTTTCTCATACTCTCAAATCATGTTTGATTTTTCCCTTAAATGCATCATCATGTTCTTGTCAGAGAGCATTTTAAAAGCATTAAACTTATTGTAAGTTGCCTCAGTTTGGTGGCCACAGTATCACCAAACCGGTCTCTCTAATATGATCCACATTTACAAGTTTTGCAGTTATACTATCAGTCAATCCTAAACGCTAACACTAATTACGCAGCTCCTTATTACACAACACAAAACTCTTGAAAATTGTAATCAATGCAAGACGAGTGTAGATATAGTCAGTCTCTGCATTTGAGAAGTAGGGTCAACCACCCTCATCACACAGAGAGCCTAGATATGTACACCTTTCTCTGCATGACTCAACAATTTTAATAGAAAAGTCACATACTATTCCAAATCCCTTTTGGATTCCCACTATGTAAGCGATCAAGAAGGACATCGAGTCGCCACAGGCACAACCTCGAACTTCCACTTGATTACAACGCTTACAATAATTTAAATAGTCACTTACTATTTAAATTCCCACGTGGATAAGCATTTACATCGAGTTATGGGTTTGCCACATGCTGCCCCTAGCTCCCACTTGAGTAAAACGCTTAAGGTAATTTAAACGATCACAAACTGCTTAAATCTTCTCTCTCGTTGTGTATGTGAATGAGTCAATAGATGGTCATATCTATTCTTTAGACTCCAAATCACCTTAATTTCTCCCCATATTTGGATTTGTCTCGCGGAAAAAAGAAAAACGACTCAAAAATTGTCGAAATCGGAGCTAAAACGGAGAAATTATGCGCGACAGAATACTTCGCGACGCTGGTCAACGGTCAGCGTTGACCAGCGGTCAACAGCCGCGCCGGCACGATACCACCACCGGCCGACCACCGTTTTCGGCGGCACCGGTCACCGGAGTACCTCTTGCCGGCGCCGTCTCCGGCGGCACGGCGACGCTGTCGTCGGCGGTCGCCGGACTTCTGTCACCGGCGACCGCCCCAGCGGCGGTGGAGGTCGCCGGACCTCGGCCGTCACCGGCGGTCCCGGTCCTCCAGCGCGACTGCGCCATTCGCCGGCCGACCACTGTCGGCGGCGGTCCACGGTGGAGACGGCGACGATATCCAGCAGTGCCGGCAGCCGGTCGGCCATCGGCGGCGGCGACTCTGTCAGCCTCCTTAGTCAATGTTCCCCTTCTCCAAGCAGTAGCATACATCCACAGCTATATATCTAATTCTTAGGGTACACATACCTTAAATAATATATACATGCATGCAAATTAGAGTTTTTAATATTGAAAGGGGAACCTAAACATGTTTCTAGGTTTTAGGTTATGGGTTACCAATCAATATTGAATTAAAAAATTAACACATAATTTAAATTCAAAAATTATGGGACCCTACCCTACAATATATGACTATCACATGTTTTAAATTAAAATTAAAACATTTAAATAAAATTGAAAACCTAAGCATGTTCCTTAGTTTTAAATAAAAAATCATACAAGACCTAAACATGTTCCTAACCCTTTTCGGTTCATCAATCCCTGGAGAACAGAGCTTTAACATAACCTGGCTCTGATACCAAGTAGGGAAAGGCCCGGATCGACATGACCCAACCCGACCCAAGGACCTAAAAGAAAAACCGAAAATAAATCCGGGCAAAAATAAATATTGCGGAAGCTACTAACCTGGACGCCATCGCTAAAACCTCAGATATTGCCAGTGCCTCTGCTCCACCAGGGCTGACCTCCAAACGACGAACACCGAAAATGGCCGCGCCAAACGGAGGACTCTACCTATGATAGGTAGAACCACATGTCCACGACTGATGCGCGGAAGATGACTCAAGAGAAAGAGAAAATTATACTGAGTGGGGTTTCCCAAACGGGACCCCCCATTCCAACACATGGAATTAGCAACTAGAAAGGTGTGTAGTCACTCCTATTTATAGGAGGATGAGAGAGCTCCCATCACTGACGCAAGCAATGTGGGACTTGGAATATGAACAAAATATCATGCTTCCATCATGATCACCTAGCCCACTTTGGGCCACGAGTATGGGCTCGTGTGACCTCCGATGAGAGTCATTTTCGTTTCGTTCTCTTCGTCTCTCTGCGAGCTTTCCAACGAATCCTCACATGACCTGATTGGACTCCAACATGGGCGGATATTTAGTCCCGAAGACCCCAATATATCCAACAGTTGAGGTTGATTTGAACTCAATCTCTAATCAATTTGGAGAATGGGTACGTTTATTTGTGAGAAACTATGTCAAAGAAATTGAAATTAGGGTTTTAAATAATTCAAAGGGGTTTAGGAATATTGTAGTAAAAAAATGAATTATTTGAAACCCTAATTTCAATCTCTTTGACATAGTTTCTCACAATTAAACTTACCCATTCTTCAAATTGATCAGAGATTGAGTTCAAATCACCCGCTCAGCTGATTCCAGATCCATGTTGAGAGAGAAGGTCTGGATGAAAGATTGATGTCATTTAAGAACTAAGAGGGAGTTGTCATTAGATTTGATGAGTATCTCTAAAGCGTCTTCGTCATTGTGGTAAAAGTGAAACTCGAGGGTAGGAAAGTCAGTCCATGCTTTTTAAGCCACGACAATGAAACAAAATACATTGTAACCGTGTCTTTTAGAGGTAAGAAAATTTTGCTCTGCCAAAGGGCTTCGGGTAAGCCAGATATCTCATCAGAGTCTTCAAATCTCATGGCGGAAGATTGGTTTGTAACTCTTGATCTACAAGACGTGGTTGGTTTTGTTTGGGTTCCTCCACTACTACTATTGTGGAGTTCAGACATAGATAGAGAGATAGAGACTTGATAAACGAGAGAGGAAGAATGAAATCTGAAATGTTGAGATTTTTGGGACAAGATACTGAAACCCTGATAGAGGAATGGCATGAAATGATGCTTATACGTTGCATTTCAAAAAATGTAATTGAAAACTTAGGTTTTTCCTAGTTTTACGCGTAATTGTTTCTGTGTAGTTTTCCAATAAAGTAATTATTATATTTTTTTTAAAACATTTTTTAACATATCAAACATGTGAATTACATTGCATCTCAAAAAAGTGTAATTGGAAAGTTACATTTTTCCTGATTTTACGCAGAATTGTTTCTGTGTGATTTTCCAATAAAGAAATTATTATATATTTTTTATTTAAAGCATATTTTTTAACTTATCAAACATGTGAACGATATGTTGCTTCTCCAATACTGAAAATGGAAACTTGCATTATTCCTTGTTTGCGCAATTGTTTTTATGTGCGATTTATCAACTGGGTATGTATTTAACCCCATTTTCAGTAGCATTTTTTAATTTGTAGAAAAGTTCTAAACAAGACTTTAAATTACGATTGTAATTGAGCTCAATTATGAATGACATTGTGCGCGCTACTACCATAATGCGAGATGCACACACTAATTAAATAAATTTATAATATAATCGTTGCTTTATTATTTATACGAGTAAGATACAATTCTCTCCCATGTGAGATCCTGAAAATACACTTCCTTCAGTTCTATTTTTAAAATGTGCACTTTAGTCCAGTTAATTAACACCGTTAAAAATACTCCTCAAACGATTCTTTAATACCTTTTATTAATTAAAATAAAAAATATACAAAGTTATATTTACTAATTTGCATTTACCCTTATTTCCCAAAACAAGGGATTAGCCACACATGGTCCCTCTGAAAGAAATGCCCTTTGTCGAGATTTAAAGAGGTATGTCCTTAAATGACTAGCGAAACATGTAAAGGAACCGACACATTTTGAAGGCGAAGGCAGTCCTCATCAACAATCTCTTTTCCCGCTTGGTCCACAAAATAATCTGCCAATGGAGACTCACCATCGGAGAACTGCACCTTGGAGCTTCTAAATCCGAAATATGTGCCTCGAAATCCACTGGATCTTGGGGTGCCTCCTCGGCCACAAGCGAGAGAGACAAATGGAACAACAATGACAATGACTCGCCCAAATCCCCTTAGTGAGCACGCTTAAGACGATCAGACATTGAACCTATTTTGCACGCTTAAGACGAACGGGGAAAATGGGGACAAGGCATGCATTCTGCGCCGTGTGACAATACATCACAACACTAACACCATGGGACCACGTAACAGAATGGCCATAACCCATGGGAAAAATGGTGAAACCTTTGCTGTTGGCGGGAGCAAAATGGTGAATATCACCTACTAGCTTTCTAAGGAATTAGGACATCGGCAGGATTACCTTCAGAGCTTGCTAGAACTCGGCGAAGATCCACAAACTCCCTCTCAGGTACCAATTCATTCATCAATTCAGCAGCAAATATCACAGCCATATCCGTCACCATCTCTTACGCACGATTAATAACCCTCCCTCTGAATACAGCCAACCACGCAACAATATCAGTTGAAGGCGGCTAGCACTGTCAAAACAGGCTATGCCGATGGGCCGAACCGATCGCCCGTTAATTGCGTGAGCTTGGGGAGGCCAAAATAGGCTCATTTAAAAATGGGCCTAAACAGTTAGCCTGCTTAGCCCGCAAACTAAACGGGTTACGGCCCGTTATCCGACGGGCTAGCTCGTTTAAATTAATTTTTTTTATTAATTTTATTAATTATTTTAAAGAATATTAGTATATAATTGTTGTTTGTAGTTATTAATATATTATTTTCTTATTTATTTATTTTAAGGTAAAAATTTAATTAACTTTTCAGAATTAAATATAATATTATACATTTTTATGTTAAAATATAAAATAATAACATAATTACTATAGTTATACATATTAATATTGTAATATTACTCATAATGTATTTTATCTTTATTTTTTTCAAATATATATTATTTTGTATTATTTAATATAAAAAGACAAATTTTTAAAAAAATAAAGTGCTAGCCCGCATGGACTTGTAAAACCTGGCTCGTTTATAAATGGGCCTGCTCGCCCCAGCCGGCAGCACCGTACCGTTTGATACTGCTAGTGGAGTTGGAGCATCGTCTCTTGCCCCATTAGAACCAAAAGAAGAGGAAACCACAACTTCTTAAGTGCGTGACATTATGATAATGGGAACGAGAAGAAAAGGAAGTTGAGAGTACTCAGAAAATTCTAAGGAACGCAAAAAGCAATCTGAAAACAAGGGGAACAAATGAGGATGGACAACAAACTACTGAACTTGAAGAGAAACGATTACCAAGAAATCAAACGAAATGAAGAAAAATTACTTAAACACCCTCGTCCCATCAAGACGCAGTTATTGGGGGCTCCGAAAATGACAAAAACACCCCCATGCGCGCACTACTCTGTGATGATGATGTTGTGTGTGTAATTCCAAGTCCCACATTGGTGGGGTGTGTGGAGTGAGTGGGTTAGGAGCTTATATAAATAGGTGTGAGTTATATAGGTTCCAACACACATAAGAATACTAGCCTATAACCATTGGGTGTATTGGGTTTTAGGTATTTTTATGTATTGAGGAGGGTTTGTAATTTTTCCGTTCAAAAATTACTAGTAAAGTTTGTCCCAGTGGGGGTCGTGGTAGTAGGTCTTGAGGCACCGAACCACGTTAAAATTTTTGTGTGTTATTCTTTCTCTCTTCATTATATTTTTGTGCTGGGCCCAACAAGTGGTATCAGAGTTTTGGTTTCGGCCTAGGGAGGAAGAAGGGGGAAAGAGCAAGAGGAAGGAGTCGTCATCATCCAGGCAGCGCCACGTCAGCAATTTGGAGAGAGGTTGGTTCTGGCTTATTTTCTCATTTTTTTTCAAGTCAGATTTTCTTTTGAATTTGGGTTGTTTGTGGTGCTGGTTGGTTGGCTGTGTGAGTGGAAGTATTTAGGCAAGAGTTGGGTTAAATACAATGAACACCCTGAAGTTTGAAGTTCCGTTGTTTGATGGGAGAACGGATTTTGCACTGTGGCAATGCACGATTCAAGATTATTTGGTCCAGCAGGGTCTTGACTTAGCATTGCAAGATGAGAAACCAAGTGAAATGAAAGAGTCAGATTGGAGTACAATTCAGGAAAAGGCTGTTAGTACAATTCGGTTGGCACTAGCCCCACAGATAAAAGTGACTGTGCTGAAGGAGATATCACCGAAGAAGTTGTGGGACACGTTGGAGGGTAAGTTTGTGTCGAAGACATTGACCAATCGATTGATGATGAAGATGGATTTGTACTCATTGAAGATGGAAGAGGGAGGTAATGTGACTGATCACATTAACAAATTTAATGAGATGGTATCTAGACTGTTGAATGCAGGGGAGACTATTAAGGATGAAGAGCAAGCGCTGCTTCTCTTGGCTTCACTACCAAAATCCTTCAAGGCTCTAGTCAAGTCAATGCTAGCAGGAAATAGCACACTGAAACTAGATGAAGTGATGAGTACCTTGAAGGAGAGTCAGAGGATGATGGGTGGTGAAGAGTCTTTCAGGGACAGTCATATACTAGCAGTGGATAGTGACAGGAAGAAGAAGGGTGATCAACTTGGAAGAAATTCTCGATCGAGAGACATGAGCACTGTTGAGTACCGTTACTGTGGACAGTTCGGTCACATACAGATGAGATGCCCAAAATTCAGGGAGGACTTGCAGAGCATGAAGGAGAAGAGAGACAGATCAAAGGGAGCTTCTTTTACTAATGTGGTTTCTTATGAAGATGAGTTAATCTGAGGATGTTAGAGGATTCTGCAGCAAGGGAGGATCGTTGTAGAAGCAGAAGAAGTCAAAAAAAAATTAATAGGAGAGTTTAGTTTTTTTTATATAGAGAGAAATAATGTAGGACTTTGGATTATGGGAGGATTTGTTGTGTGTGTAATTCAAAGTCCCACATTGGTGGAGTGAGTGGGTGAGGAGCTTATATAAATAGGTGTGAGTTATATAGGTTCCAACACACATAAGAATACTAGCCTATAACCATTGGGTGTATTGGGTTTTGGGTATTTTTATGTATTGAGGAGGGTTTGTAATTTTTCCGTTCAAAAATTACAAGTAGTAAAGTTTGTCCCAGTCGGGGTCGTGGTAGTAGGTCTTGAGGCACCGAACCACGTTAAAATTTTTGTGTGTTCTTCTTTCTCTTTTCATTATATTTTTGTGCTGGGCCCGACAGATGATTCACCCTCTCAAATTGCGCATCCGACTTATAGGTATCACATCATCCTTGCCATCCAATCCCTACAAAGCCTACAGGGCAAGTAGACCCATAAGAGGAAGGAAAATCAAATAAAATCACGTCAAAACCAGAAAACTTATGTTTTCTGTAGTTACGGGCGCTACAGCGCTACTTTGGGCGCTATAGCGCTGAGCCTCTGTTTTCTGCGGGCAGAAATTTTCAAATGGGCATAACTACTTCGTCCGGAGTCCGTTTTTCGCAAACCATATATCGATTTTCAACGTATTTCCGTCCTCTATGCAATGGAATAGGATTTAAAGCCTAATAAATTGAAATAAAGTTACAGTAGATGGATTTTCACACACTGCCAGATTTTTAGTTTTGAAATGTTTATTTTTCTTCCCCATTTTCCATGGATATTTTTCCTATGATTAAAAAGGGTTAAATTCTTGTGTGCACCTCCTATTGGAAACTCAAATCACTCTCCTTGATTTCAAATGTGTTAAAAAATGATTTCTTACCTCTCAAGATGTCAAAACTTCTTGACCAACATGAACCACTTAACCTAGTCTTCAAACTTCTATCTTGAGTTGTCTAAAGGTTCCTAAACTCTTAGTTTAGGATAAGTAGAAGTTAATTACTCAAATCCAGGACTCCACACACACTCAATGTGAGTGAGGAGGATGAGTGAAGGGCACCAAACCTTAAGGTACTCTCAAAGATAGAGAGAGAGGGATCTTGAGAGACCAAGAGTGCGGCTCTTTGCATTCTTAGGTTCCCCCATCATGCATGTGCATCAATGTTGAGTAATGATGTGGAATTGAGATGAATGTTGTTATGTATGAATGTATTTTAAGGCACCACGAGGCACCTGAGATCGGAGGTGCTCAGGGAGGTACACTTAGGAGTTGTCCAGGTGAGAGACTCTTCCATCCTAGCCCCCATGGGTTGTATGATAACCTTGATTTCTGGGCTTGTTTATACGTGAATGTTTGTGAATATTTAATTTTATGCATGCTAGTAATATTCTGCCATTATATTGGCGATTGCTGGAATTGTGTACAATGAATTGTTTGTGATTGTTAAAGTGGAAATATGGTGGATCAAGTACATATGGGTGACGATGAAAAATTCCGCACACATATGTACTTGACCCGAGTATTATTGCAATAATTTGTATGGTACCAAGGGTAAGGGCTTTCCGTCGGTTCAGGTTCGGAATGTGACTTCATGTTGCTATTTCGTTGGGTAAGGTTCGAAATTGCCTTCATGTATATATACACTTGTGGATACTCTGTTGAGTAGGTCCGGAGTATGCCACCATTACTAGTTGGTTAATCTGTTGAGTTGGTGATGAACGCAGCCTTGTCGCGAGGCCGGCACCAAACAAAATTATACTAGAATGTGCAGCTATTGGCAAAACCTAGGTCGAATCTCTCTCGCAGAGCCTATGTATTCAATTGTCAATTATGCAAGATATTCACAAAAATAAGGATGTCTTTAAGGAATTTTATCAAACAGTTGGTGTGCAAGAAGAGTAAATGTATCTAAATGAAACTAGAACTAAATCTTTTTGTGACTTCTCAATATTTCAAAGCAAGTAAAAGTGAGGTGAATGTATTAAGATGGATATGCTTTGTTGGAGGATGCTTTGGGCTATCCTTGCTATCTAAAAATTATGAAGTTAATCAATGAGGAACCATTTTTCTAATGTAGTTTAGTGACCACTAAACTTAGGTAATTTAATTAGAGAAGCAATTAGCCAACTGGACAATTAACAAGCCCAATCAAATACTATCAATGAAGCAAATGGGGTATTTAATATAGATAAGAATTCAACTCAAAAAATACCATTGTCATTAGAGTAACTTCCACAATGAATCAAAACTACAATAAGATTTAACCAAATCCAATGTAATCCAAATCCACAATGGGAGAATGAAAATACAAATCAGAAATCTATATCAATCCCTAATATCCAACTACAACCAAGTTAAGTTCCACAACCATCGAACCACAATCAATACAAATCCATCAAAATCAACAAGATAATAATGAATCTATAAAGAGAAGTAGAAGGAAAACAAGAAAAACTCCCTATTAAGTGCCAAAGCTCAAGCCCTAAGAATCCTCCTCCAAAGCACTAGAAGTTTAGCCACTCATGAAGATGAAGAATGCTCCACCAAGCTTCTCCAACCCGTGCCCAGCCATGGATGATGATGAAAGTTGCAGAAGAAATGAGTGGGAATGGAGGTGGAGTGAAGAAGATGAAGAGAGAATGAAAATGGAGACTTGGAGATGAGAGGAAGGTGAGAACTTGGAGAAAAGATTAAGTGTGTATGATGTCCCTTAGCCTCCTCACTTAACCCTAATGTATTGGGCAAAATTAGGTCAGATTGGGGTTAGTGGTGCCCACAAATTCGGCCCAAAGGTGAATTTCTGATGTAAAAACGCGGGCTTATCTAATGTGGCTCACTGGAGCGAGCAGACAGGGCAATTTCAACATTTCTGCTCGCATTTGCTCACTGCGGTGAGCAGAATTGAAAACTTGTTATTTTTGGTTGGTTTTTGCCCGGTTCTTCTCCCTCGCTTGCATTATAGCTCCCAAATGTTGATCTTCTTGCGAATCCTCCTCTAGATAATCTACAAAACGTCCTAAAACACTTGTGAAAATCCCAATCATGATTTAAATTTGTACAAATGCTAAAGTTATGAAATTAACACAATTTATACAATAAACTAATGGAATTAGCAAGAATTAAATCCAACACTCATATGAATCAATATACCATCAAAGCATGCATTTGGACATAATAAACACAATAAAACCTTGCCAAATGATACGAAATATTATTATTATAATGAGTGTTGTTAACCTCCCCACACTTAAATCTTTGCACTCCTGAGCAAAGCAATTAGTTAAAAGTCTAATCAAAGAAAGCAACGAGAACAACGGGATTCCATCAAGACAAAATATGAAAGCAACTAAGCAAGTATCTTCATTCTTAAATATAACAACCGAAGCAAAGGGAAACAAACAGTGCACCCAACAAGCAAATACAACCAACCAAAGAACAAATAAATCTCTCACTCACCATTGTTGGGCTATTTTCACTCAAATCTGTTTTACCAGCCGATTGCCATAAGCTTGTGATTAATCTATATCTCCACTACAAATGCATTAATGAAATAGATCAAGAGGTCTTTAAAAGATTGAAATGATGGAGGAATGGCTAAAATGGAAAAAGTGTTTGGAAAAAAAAATTAGCAATTGTCAAAGCATAAAGAATAGATTCTTGTATAAGTACGGAAGATTGACCAAAAAGAAAAAAATGCTAACCCAACAATCATTCTCTATCCACCAAAGGAGATTGCCTTAGATCCTTATTTTTATTTATTTAATTATTTATTTTGTGCACTTTTATTTCATTTTTTTTCTTTAATTCCATTTCTTTTTTCTTTTCTTTTCTTTTCTCTTTTTTTTCCAAGCCTTTTTGCCTTACTTGAATTACTAGGCAAATCTAACCCATGAGAATGAGTGGTTAGACAATATATGGAATGGGTCAAAATGCAATACTCAATCAAGAATCAAATGATGGATTACCTTGAAAATTGCTAATACAAGGGCTCAAATGGGTGACAAAGGGAAATGTAAATGGGGTTTGTGTTTGGGAAAAAAGGATGAATGAAATGAATGCCTCAATTATTTCTATCAAACTAATACATGCAAAGCTTCAATTAAGATTAAAAACAAGTTCTAGAACCGGCATGAGCAAACAAATTACACTCAATGATAACCAATGAAAAGAAATTAGTGTTTGGCTCAAATAGCTTCCCACAAGGCTTGACTCTCAAATTGGTCACTTGCAAAGCCAATTGGATACTAAACTTGGTTAACTTGCTTAAGTTATAAAACAAAGATAGTGAGCTAATTGAGAAGTTCCAGACCATTTAGACTTAAGCATGAAACCCAATGAACTCTAAATCAAACTTTGAAAACACTTTATCTAAAAGCTAAATCAGAGGCAAGAATTAAGCATGGGTTTAGTTGGGTATTTGCAATTAAATTTCATGAGTTGCTACAACATGGGTTCCTCAAATACATAGGAATCAACTCATGAACGTTATACAAGTAAATCAAGCATAATACCCTATTTGCATGTATCAATCATATTTAATTTAAGAAATACATGCATTCCTCAAAAGGGATCCTTTAGCAAGAATTCTTCATACAAATCGAAAAAATTTAGTCTAATATGTATTTCAGCTATTTCCTGTTATATAAAAACATGATAAGCATAACAAACATCCCTCCCCACACTTAGATTAAGAATTGTCCTCAATGCAGAAAAGAGAAAAAAAGGGGCAAGAAAGATAGGGAGGAACAATAAAACAGCACAAACAGAAAAATAGCAACACAAGGAAAGAAGAATGCATTACTATAAATAGCCCATCAAAGCTCAGAATTTCCATGTGAAAAGTGGTACAAAGGAGTCATCAAGAGTACTGAGTACTAAGCAGGCCATCAGTAGCCCGAGTTACTCAATGTTAGTGTATTTGGACCAAAACCTACTGGCGGCTAGATCCAAGCGAACTGTTCCCTATGGAATTTCTATGTCCATATGATGCGGATAGGAATCAAGTCTCTCATTAATGCGGCACAGCTGTTCTTTGAAGTGATCATGATCCCGCAGAATCGGCTCCTGATTTGCCAATATGCTAAGTAAGAGCCCTCTATCAGATGGTTGTGAGGATGCCTCAGCAGTAGGATGAGCCTGTGCTTCACTGGTGCACAGGTCATCTGAATCAACCATGCCTTTGCCAACCCTCCTATAATATAATTGTTCCTTGGGTTTGAACTTGGCATCAGTATCATCTACGAGGACACTAGCATTGAAGTAAAAATCACTGTTCATGTGTGGAAATATTAAAGCACATCTCGCCCGTCCATTATATGCAACTTTACACAAGTTCTTGTAAATGATGGATTCTAATTTAACAGGCTGATTGGTCATGAGAAGGTAAAGAAGAAGTGATGTCTTTCACGAAATCTTGGTCAAATATTTAAAAGGTTTGATATTACTGGCCACCAAGATTAACCAGATTCATGCTGTGGCATTCATGTCACCACGCAAAATGTAGTGCTTACTTCCCTCTTGTGGGTCCCAACATGCACCCAATTCCTCTTCAATTTCATTCCATGGAAAATTCTGGTCATCACCTTTCAGCTCTTCATAGCGGCAGTCTTCGACATGGGGAAGATTGTAATATGACCTAATCGCAGAAGCATTGAAATTTTTAACTTGCACGTTCCCGAATTTGATGTCCATGTCTTTAAAATGCCTAGCATGGGTCTAAAAGTGACGCACAAAGGTTTCATTCCCCAAATTTCTATGCTGAATCAAACTGTCAAGGCCACCTTGCTCAAGCTGACAAAAGAATTCCACTCTATTGTTTGCTGGAAAAGCACGCTCGGGATGCAGATTGCAAATACAAATCTGGTCACTGGCTTGTTTACGGGTCAACTTCTTTGGCGGCAAGGTAGCTGCAAAGGAAAATTCAAATACAAACAAACAGTCCTAGGATATCAGCTAAACATAGCAGTCAGAAAAAAATTCTCTATCCAGTCCTAGGTTATAGACAACCTAATCTATCAAACCTAGAGAAAAAGAAAAATGAAAAGAGATGGAAAGTTAAACTAAACGAACCTAATCTAAACTAACAATGCTCTAGGACTTAACTAATTTAAACAAACTTACTTAATTGACACTTTTAAAACTAAGCAAAAGTGAAATAGTGTGCTAACTATGTCTAAGAGTTTCCACAACCTAATTTAAACAAACTTACTTAATTGACACTTTTAAAACACACCAACACAACAAGAAACTAACTAATTAACTAAGACATTCAGAAAATTAAGAAAATGAAATTGGATTAAACATAGGTAAATAAAGAAAGAACTAACTAAAGCCAAACCTAAATGAGACTATTTATAAAAAAGGCCTAATGCTAGTCACAGGACCTAATGCCTAAATCTAACAAAATCTAACTAACTAAATAGGAATTTCAGAAAACAAGAAAATAAAATTAAAATAATAATTAATAAGTAAATAGGTATTTAGGAAATTACCTAAATTGGAGAAAAAAAAAGAAATGGGGGTTAGGCATGGTTTGAAAGATGGAAGAGGTAAGAGAAACAAAAAGGGGAGGAATAAGGCACAAAGGGGTCACGGGTTGGGCAAGATGGCGGCTGGGTTTGGCGGTGGAGGTGCACGGTTTTTGGGCTGTGGTGGTTGGGGTTATGGGTTAGAGGAATGGGAAGGGGAAGAAGAAGAGTGGAAGGGTGGAAGGGTGGTTGGGTCACAGGTTGGAGGGGTTGGGGTAAGGAGAGAGAGAGAGAGAAAGGAGGGTATGGTTGGTGTGGTTTTGTGTGGCTAGCTGAGAGAGAGAAAACATAGGAATGGGGGGGTTAATGTTTTGGGTTGTGGAAGATGGGAGGGTTGGGGGAAATAACAGACGGGGGGAGAGAGGTGGAAACAATGGGGGGAAGAAGGACTTAGTGGGTCGCTCGCCGAAAAAAATGGTGGAGGAAGAAGGGAAAGAGGAAGATGGGAAAACAGAGAGAGAAGGGAAGGAGGAGGGCGCGGTGGCGCAGCGGCGCGGCGGTGGCTGGGCTTGGTGGTGGTGGGATGCCGTTGGTTATGGAGGTTTGAAGGTTGGGGAAGAAGAGAGTGGTTTGGTTTGGGAGAGGAGATGAAGATTGATGGAGTTAGGGGTTTCAAATGGAAGAAAAGTAGAGAGGGAAGAGGGGCTACGGGAATGAGAAAGAAGAATTAAAAAATGAAAATTAATTAATTAAGATCCTATTTATTGATTTTTTTTAAAAAAATTATATATTTATTATATATATTTTAAAATAAAGCAATATATATAATTTATAAAAATAAAATAATTAATAAAAAAAATGATTTGGGGCTAGACCCCATTTACTTGCCAAGGCTACTCACTATAGGGAGCAACAATGCCCCATTTAAAGGGCCTGCTCGCTATAGCGAGCAACAAGGCCCCTTTTTAAAGGGCCTGCTCGCTCCAGTGAGCATTTTGCTCACTGCAACGAGCAGAGAGCAAAATTAGGGGGGGGGATTACCTAAATTGCTGGGAACACTGACATAAGCTAAAATATAACTAAAATATTAACACAACTAATTCTTAAACATTCTAAATCTATTGGTCCAAATTTATAACATCTTAATCAACCAAGATCAGTCCAAATACTCATCACATGGCAACCAGAGAGATCCAATCAAACATCAAGCATGATCACATCATAATTTCATCATCTAAGGAGTGAAAAATACAAGACCAAATAAACACACAAGGAAAACAAAGACATAATAAAGTAAATAAAAACATATTTAAATAAGAAAAATTCTATATCTACCAACTATTGGAAGGTTTCTTCCCCACACTTATCTCAAACAATACATGATCAAGGTAATCGAATTGCAACAAGACAAGGGAAGGAAAGAAACAACCAGGCCCTTATGGGGGCTTGAAGTTCTCCTTGAAAAGTCTTGGGTCAATGCCTCGAAATGTCAGCTGCTTGCCACGATGTGAGACTTTAGAGTAATATTCTTTCTTTGGTTTTCTCTCAACTTTGTTATATTCTTTTGGCTTTTCTTTCCACTTGGCTTTCGTTAGCCTCCATTTGCCAACCTTCTTCTGAAAAATTTTCTTTATGAGAGGGGTGTGGACTCCACTTGTGTTCATTTCCCATGTTTCTCCTTCCACCTTGCCTTTATCAAAAACAAAGTTAGAATTAGCTCCACAATCAAACGGAACCATTACAAAATTCACAAACTTTAAATGGACTGGAGGTGGTTCCCCAATCTCTTCCTTATGCTCTTTAGGAGGTTCCGATTTAGTGGAAGTGTTCTCGAAAGTCATGAAACCATCTTTTGGCACTTCATTACTTTCGTCACGAACATGTGTGGCCAAAATAGACTCAACCATGTCTTCATCAACAAAAGTTGCAGGTGTTATAAGCATTTCATCTTTAACTTCCACACTAGGTTCCAAAAGTTCTCCCAAACCTACAAAATCACAAACTGTACCTTTCTTGGCACAATCATTAACAACAAAGGAGAAGAGAAAGTATCTTGCAAAAGAAAATCATCTAATAGCAGAGAAGAAAGGGAAGTATCAAGTGAAGAGCCAAATAAAGCATTAATCTCTGAACAAACTCCAGAAGATATACTATTCCCACGAGAACAAACAGAAAAAGATGAAGGGGAACAAGTAACAAGTTCAATATACTCAAGCATGCATGCCTTAAGAAAATTGTTATCCACTTGCACACCTGGTTGGTTTTCATGTTCCTGTCTAACAGTTCTAGGGTCATTTTCATGCTCATTATCATTATGCACAACATCCTGAGTTACACTAATGGCATTGACCCCTAGAAGAGAGTAGTCCTCATATGCATGCTTCATAGCCTCATCCATGTTTAAATTGACTTTATTGTCTCCCACTTACATCGAGATCGCTCCTTCTTTCATGCTAATTGTGGTGTTAGCAGTCCTTAAGAAGGGGCGACCCAAGATGAGAGTGGAGTCTTGAGCCACACTGGCATCCATATCCAAAACATAAAAATCAGCGGGGAATCAACAAATCTTTCACTTGGACCAAAAGGTCCTCAACAATTCCATCAAGATGCCTAATGGACCTGTCAGCCAACTATAGAATTACTGTTGTGGGTTGAAGAGTTTTAATACCTAGGGACCGATACACAGACTTAGGCATGACATTAATGGCAGCCCCTAGGTCTAGCAAAGCACCCCTATAGTAACTCTACCTATGGTGCAAGGAATAGTAAAAGATCCCGGGTCCTGAAACTTGACCGGGATTTGGGGTTTGAAAACAGCTGAAACATTAGAGCTCACTTGCACCCGCTCATTAGGCCTAAACCTTCTTTTGTTAGTACACAACTCTTTTAGAACCCTTGCATACTTCGGAACTTTTCTCACTAATTCTAACAGAGGAATGTTTACTTCTAATTAGTGAGAAGATTAAGTCCATCTTCATCATGCTTGATTTCATTAACTTTCTTACTCAGCAAATAAGAGTTAGGAAAAGGTAAATCACGTATATTTACCTCCTTACTTGTTTGGTTGGAGGCACTCTTAATGGTTGCCTCTTCCTTCTTCCCTTGCCTTACTTGTTGCTCTTCTATGTTTTGCTTGTCTTTCTTCTTTTGCTCCTTCTTCTCTTGTAGCTCGATTTCCTTAGAACTCTCAGAAAGCTTGACTTGAGGGATGGGAGGAGAGTCACAAATGATTTCTTCAATTTCTTCCTTATCTTGTTCATCAGCAAATGTGACCTTCTTACCACTTCTCAAACTTATAGCATTGAGAGCCTTCGGGTTAATCACAGTATTGGATGGCATAGCCCCGCTAGTCCTTGCTTGCTCATCACTCTTTCTATCAAAAAGTTGAGTGACAAAAGAATTTAGGTTATCATGCTTTATTTCTAACTGTTCCAACTTACTCATGAGGTTTGCAAAGCATGAGTCTACATGGGTGGCTACTGCTTTGATCTTGTGATCTGTAATTGACCGCTCTCGGTCAAATTTTGCACGAATATCTGAGAACCATATTACTAGAAGTTGTTTGATCTCATCATTGCTTGAAGAGGGTGCACCATGATTGATGGGAATCATGGTTGTGGTGGTGTTTTGTTTTGGAGCTTGGCAAATGGAGCCTCTTACAAATTTGAATTCTGCCCACCATAAGAATTATCTCCTCTTGGAGTGTAGTTCCCTTGACTCTGACCACCGCCAAACCCATAATTGTTCTGGTTATTGTTGTTCCCATATTTTAAGTTGGGGTGGTCTCTCCAACCAGGATTTTAAGTGTTGGAGTATGGATCTCTTTGCTGGTACTGCTCAAGTTCAATATACATTGCATTTACTTCTTCAAATTGGCCAGGACAATCAACAGTCATGTGGATTGATGAGTTGCAAAGATTACAATTTGCAGTCACCATGGCCAAATGTTTTGTTGGTGAATGTGATGACTGGATGCAAAGACCATCCACTTTCTTGGCAAGAGTGGATAGTTCATGTACCACTTTTACCAACAATGGATCTCGATCTGCTGAAGATATCTCTTTTACTGCTCGGGTATCCCTTGTGGTAATGTTCAGCCTACTCAAGGCAAGCTTCTTAATTAACTCCATTGCTTCATCAGGGGGCATGTCTTCTATGGACCCATTAGCAGCTGCATTGAGCATTTTTCCATCTTCATCAGTTAACCCATAAACAAAAGATTGGACCAAGTGCTCCGGTGGCATTTGATGGTTTGGACATTTTGCTACCATATCTTGAACACGTGCCCAATATCCATAGAATGTTTCATCCTCTTCCTGCCTTGAAGATGAGATTTCTTTCCTTGCTGCGGCAGCTTTGTTTGAAGTATAATATTTTTCAATAAAGTGCTTCTTCAAAGTATCCCGTGTCTAGTAACCATCTGGGGTGTACCTTGGCAAACTCATATACCGAATCTTTGCCTTCACTTCCAGAGTAAGATGGAAAACCTTCCACATGACTTATTCAAGTTTAGCCCCCACGGGCTTCATCGTCATGCAATGCATCTGGAGAGAGCTCAGATGTGTATACAGGTTCTCACCTGGAAGACCATGAAATTTTGGAAGTGAGTGCACAAGAGAACCTTTAATTTCATAATCAGTAGTAAAAGTAAGAGTAGCACCAACCAAAGGTTCAAAATTATCATCAAATTGGTCAATTGTTTAATAAACTTCTTAAGTTGATCTACCCCATTATTACCTTTTTCATTCCTTTCCCTATTGTCCACCCTATTGTCCCCATTATCTTCTTCGGCCATTTCTTCTACTGTTAGTTCTCTTTCACTTTCTTGGTTAGCCTTAATTACTTTCTTTTTGAGTTTTCATATTTTCCTAAGAGTTCTTTCAATTTCTAATCCAATGGAATTAGGTCTCCTCTAGAACTTCTTAGCATGCACTAAACAAACAAACAAAAGAAAGATAACACACAGAAATACAATAAAGCAATACAAACAAAAAGGGATGAAATCTAAATGCCAAAACAAAATTAAACTACCTAGAAACACAAAACCAAAACACAAACGAAAACACAAACACAATTAAATTCAACTAAAACTATGCAATTCCCGAAGGAATCACGCGAAGACAACCTGTTTCGTGAAAATCTAACACAATTGCAAAAAGAACCAAAATGGCTACCTGGCAACGGCACCAAATTGGTGAACGCAGCCTTGTCGCGAGGCCAGCACCAATCAAAATTATACTATAATGTGTAGCTAGTGGCACAACCTAGGTCGAATCTCTCTCGCGGAGCTTATGTATTCAATTGTTAATTATGCAAGATATTCACAAAAATAGGGATGTCTTTGAGGAATTTTATCAAACAGTTGGTGTGCAAGAAGAGTAAATGTATCTAAACGAAACTAGAACTAAATCTTTTTATGACTTTTCAATATTTCAAAGCAAGTAAAAGTGAGGTGAATGTATTAAGATGGATATGCTTTGTTGGAGGATGCTTCCTTGCTATCTAAAAATTGTGGAGTTAATCAATGAGGAACCACTTTTCTAATGTAGTTTAGTGACCACTAAACTTAGGTTATTTATTTAGAGAACCAATTAGCCAACCGGACAATTAACAAGCCCAATGAAATACCATCAATGAAGCAAATGAGGAATTTAATATAGATAAGAATTCAACTCAATAAATACCATTGTCATTAGAGTAACTTCCACAATGAATCAAAACTACAATAAGATTTAACCAAATCCAATGTAATCCAAACCCACAATGGGAGAATAAAAATACAAATCACAAATCTATATCAATCCCTAATATCCAACTACAACCAAGTTAAGTTCCACAACCATGGAACCACAATCAATACAAATCCATCAAAATCAACAAGATAATAATGAATCTATAAAGAGAAGTAAAAGGAAAACAAGAAAAACTCCCTAGTAAGTGCCAAAGCTCAAGCCCTAAGAATCCTCCTCCAAAGCACTAGAAGTTTAGCCACTCATGGAGATGAAGAATGCTCCACCAAGCTTCTCCAACCCGTGCCCAGCCATGGATGATGATGAAAGTTGCAGAAGAAATGAGTGTTAATGGAGGTGAAGTGAAGAAGATGAAGAGAGAATGAAAATGGAGACTAGGAGATGAGAGGAAGGTGAGAACTTGGAGAAAAGATGAAGTGTGTATGATGTCCCTTAGCCTCCTCACTTAACCATAATGTATTGGGGCAAAATTAGGCCAGATTGGGGTGAGTGAGGCCCACAAATTCGGCCCAAAAGTGAATTTCTAATGTAAAAACGCGGGCTTATCTGATGTGGCTCAATGCAGTGAGCAATTTGCTCGCTGTAGCGAGCAGACAGAGCAATTTCAACAATTCTGCTCGCTTTTGCTCACCGCGGTGAGCAGAATTGAAAACTTGTTATTTTTGCTTGGTTTTTGCCCGGTTCTTCTCCCTCGCTTGCATTATGGCTCCCAAATGTTGATATTCTTGCTAATCCTCCTCTAGATAACCTACAAAACATCCAAAAACACTTTTGAAAATCCCAATCATGAATTTAAATTTGCACAAATGCTAAAGTTATGAAATTAACACAATTTATACAATATACTATGATTAGAATGAGTGTTGTCAGTTGGTCCGAATTGAACCAAGCGGGCTTCCTGACATGATGGTCCAGAAAGTGCTGATGTAGATGGACACCTCGGCGGGTTGGTGCCGGGGTGTGTGACCGAACACAACATTCCGTGGAGACAGTCCCGTAATGGGTCGTGTGCCTATGCGTATCGATGTAAGATACCGAGCGTATAGGTACTCAACATGAGTGTAAACCCTCAATGTCCTTGGTATGCACTATGACTAGATTTCATTTTCTTCAAACATGCCATGACGATGGCGGATATCCTCACGTGACGTCAAGACAAAGTTATTTTCATAAAAAGGTCATGACATCGAATGTTGTCTTGACATGGCGTTGAGGAAACCTTGTTTTATTAAATTTCTATATTCAAATCCAACCGACCATGACGATGGGTTAAGTCTTATAGTGCATCAGGATAGATAGGGAGGACTGACACATCACAGCGGCAAGAAGTAAGCAAAGGTATGTAAGTTTGGCAGGTGAACCGCACTTGGATGTTAATCTATGTTTGGTGCTTCTCGATACCACGCATGTCAGTATGCATGATTAATATTTGTTGTGGTACGGTTAAATTAGAGTTTGTACATGTTCTATTGCTTGAGAACAATTATATAATTATCAAAGATGAATTGAAGTGTATGTGTATGTGAATGTAGTTTCTCCCCTTCCCGATCGTAGTGGCACCCGCTACTACGTCTAGGATGGGAGAGTCACTCACTGAGTCGTTGACTCACCCTCTAGTGGTTTACTTTTTCAGATACAGGTACCAGTCAGGCTTCCACGTCGGCTCAGTGAAGGCGACGTTTTGCTAGCATTCACATTCAGTCTCCGTGGGTGGCTTTGATTTTATTTTGGATATTGTAATAAATTGATTACACTTTGTGGTTATTACACTCTAGACTTGTCAGCTCCACATACTTAAAGACAGGTTTATTTTGGGGGAGTTATTACTATTATGTATACGAATTTGTATGTGAATAGGATATGTCACACACCGAAGTGTGTGGCAACGTATATGACAGATATATATATATTATGTGTTTTTTAGTATACATATAAACTGAAGCAACACCTGACTGTGTATTGCAGGTGTAAGATAGGCTACACAAGAGATGTGAGCCATATATATTGATAATGTGTGTACTCGAATAGGAATGGTAGTCAAATGAAATAGGTGTTAAGGCTAACAGACTTAGGGTTAGGCCCTCTGTTTGTGCTGGTCACGTGCCTCTGGGTGGGGGTCGTGACAAAGTTGGTATCAGAGCCTGGTTATTTTCTTTAAGTTTGTGGAGCTATGGTATGATCGGGTGTTAGCTTAAACCGTCGTTATGATCCCGGGCATAACGCTAGATTAAGCAAGCACTTATGGGAGGAGTATCCAGAAAATTGTGTCAGTTTTCGTTTCTAAAATTCTTTCCCTAATTATGATATGTGATAGGGGTCTCATAGAGTGTTAAATCCTTGTTCACTAAAGGGATGCCACTAAGAACTAGAGCGGCTACACCGGGTGGAAGAAACCCCGAGACTTCTGATGGATCATCGGCACAGGTCGAGAGAGGTGCTCCATGGGGCCAACCCCGAGGTCGTGTTCATGGCTGAGGGAGGGCCAATCAAGGAAGAGAGATTAGGCGTCAATCACCGGAGCTTCAACCCGAAATCGGCGCCCCATTTATTGGTGAGATGTTAACTGCTAGGTTTCAAGAGTTAAGGGCATAGATGAGGCAACAGATATAGCAAGAGTGTGGCGGTTAGCCGCTAATGAAGAACAGATTCCACTAGATTAGGAAATTGAAGTGGTGGAAGAACCGGGGAGAGTATGGTTACCAAGAGATGTACCTCGAGGGCAAAGGGGAGCTCACAGAGAATTATCGGTGGCTAAGTTCCTGAAGCTTAACACAGCAACCTACTGCGGAACTGATGAGAAGGAGGATCCTCAACATTTCCTCCGTGATATGGTCCATATAGGGCGAGTGTTGTGATGCCCTGGAGAAGAACTAGCTGAGCTTCCTTCCTTCCAACTGAGGGGTGCTGCAAGAATCTGGGTGGAGTCAGTACAGGCCGGCTATGCCACACGAGCAGCCCCGATGCGGTGGGAGGACTTTCAGAGAGCATTCTTAGACCGATTTTTGCCAGAAGGAACGCGGGATACAAAGAGGCAACAGTTTGAAGATCTATGGATGACTTTGAGTATGACGGTTACAGATTTCGAGTGGTTGTTTACGGAGCTAGCTCAGTTTGCCCAAGAGTTAGTTCCAGATGAACAAGCTAAGATCAAGAGGTTCATACAGCGACTAGTGGAGTCACTGTTTATAGCTCTACTACCACATAGGAAGCAATTTGAGACTCTTGCATAGGCGACTGATTGTGCTAGGGTCATTGAGAACAGGAGGAGATTTAGGACGCCAGCCAATCCCTAGGGAAGAAATCAAGCAGGAAATGAGAATCAATGAGTATCGAAGAAGAAGCAGAAGACGACAGGTGGTACCACTATAGTCCCAGCTCTCATGGGACCCAGCAGGCCTATCAGGAAGCCTTCGATGACCACCACAGATTCGGGGGCAAGGAGTAACTATCAGGGTGGTCAGAGGGCTCACAGCAGTGTGCAGGCGGGGAGTCAGAGCCCTTAATTCGATCAATGTGGAAAGAATCATTTCGGTACCTGTCGGACCTTGAAGGGAGCTTGTTTCAACTTTGGCCAAGTGGGACACCTTGCTAGGGATTGTCCTCAGAAGCGTAGTGGAACTAGTGTGAGGAGCAACCAGACACGGGGTCAGTACCAATCCCATTCCCACCAGTTAGAACAATACCACCACCCACCACTAGCAGGGGCAGGGGTCGTGGAGCCGGCGGAAGAGGTCCGAGAACCACAGGAGGAGGACAGGCCAGAGTTTTTGCCTTATCTCAGCAGGATGCGCAGGCTTCAAATGCTGTGGTGACAGGTACCCTTATAGTCTCTACTCAAAATGCACATGAGCTATTTGATTCCGGTTCAACTCATTCATACATATCAGCTGCATTTGCTATTAAGATCGCTAAGAGCCCAAAAAGATGAAAGAGGAAATGTTGGTCTCTACACCTATGGGTGAATCTGTACCGGTAGAATACATATGTAAGTCTTGTCCAATAGTGGTTGAGGGTCATGAAACGGTGGTGGATTTAAGACTGTTGTACATGGTAGACTTATATGTAATATTGGGGATGGATTGGTTAGCCTCGTGTCACGCAGTAGTGGACTGCGGGGCCAAATGTTTGAAATTCAACATGCCTGGCGAGGACCCTTTTGTGGTACATGGTGATGGGGCGAAGTGCCACCCGAGGTTGATATCCGCATTGAGTGCTCTCAAACTTCTTAGTAAGGGATGTACACGCTACTTAGCATCAGTCAGGGATGTAGAGAAGGAAGTACTTTCCGTGAACCAAGTGCCCATCGTTCGAGAATTACCGGTTGTGTTTCCTGAAGAGTTGTCTGGTTTGCCACCTGATAGGGAGATTGAATTCGGGATCGACCTACTGTCGGGTACTCAACCAATATCTATACCACCTTACCGAATGGCTTCGCGAGAGTTGAAGGAATTACAAACTCAGTTGCAAGAATTGCTAGACAAGGGGTTTATAGGTCCCAGTGTCTCGCCATGGGGTGCACCGGTCCTATTTGTCAAGAAGAAGGACGGTACCTTGCGGTTGTGCATTGATTATTGGAAGTTTAACAAGGCTACCACCTAATTTTACAAGTAATTGTGCCTGTGTAATTTACCAATAAAGTAACTTCTATATATTGTTGTTTTTTTTATCATAATTTTTTAACGTGTCAAGTATTTGAATGATACTTTGCATCTCCAAAATGGTAATTGGAAACTTATTTTTTCCCTGGTTTTACACGTAAATGTTTCTGTGTGTTTTACCAATGAAGTAACTAGTATATTTTTCTTTTTTTATTTAAAACATAATTCTTTAACATATCAAACATGTGAATGAGGCGTTGCATATAAAAAAATGTAATTGTAAACATGCGTTTCCCTAGTTTTATAGGCAATTGTTTTTGCGTGTTTTACCAATTAAGTAACTATTATATATATTTTTTTATTTGAAACATAATTTTTAACATGTCGAGCACGTGAATGATACGTTGCATCTCTAAATCTATAATTGCAGAGTTGCGTTTTTCCTAGTCCTATGAGCAATTGTTTATGTGCGTGATTTATCAAATTGGTATATTTTAATCCCATTTTTGGTAGGATATTTTATTTTGCAGAAAAGTTTTAAACAACGCTTTCAATTATGGTTATAATTGAGCGCCATTATGAATAATGTTCTGCGCGCTACTACTATAATGAGAGATGCACAAAATAATTAAATAAATATTTATAGTCGTTTCATTATATTCTAAAATACACTTTCCTCCCCTAAGAGATTATTAAAATGCACTCCCTGATCCCTTTTATTTTCAAATTGTGCACTTTAGTCCAGTTAATTAACACCATTAAGAATATTCCACAAAGGATAGTTTAATACATTTTTTAACTAAATTATAAAATATAAAAAGTTTTAGTTACTATTTTACCCTTACCCTAATTTCCCAATACATGGTAGCCACCAAATTAACGTTGCTCCATCTTCCTCTAGCTGTTCTCAACAACCATGGCCATTTAACACTCATCCTCTTCAACAGTTTTCAAGGATAGTTTACGATGATTTTTGGCGATATCCAGCGATAAACAATGGGTGGGTCCTTATGGTTTATAGTTGTTCTGTTTGGCATTGCACTACAACAAAACAATCAGTTAGCGTATGAGATCCCTTTGAGAGGAATGCCTCCAACGAGATTCGAAGAGGCATTTCATCATGAGTAACTGGCAAAATAGGTAAAGAAACTGACACATCCTTAATTTGAGGGAGGTCCTCATCAAAAATATCATTTCCCACACGACTCACAAAATCATCAGCTATTAGAGGATCACCGTTGTAGCGTCGAACCTCCAGAGCTTCCAGATCTGAACTATGCAGCCCAACATCTATCGGATCCTTGGACACCTCCTCGGCCTCTAGAAGATATCTTGTTTGCCTGAAGCCCTTTCACAAAACATACTCTCCTTCTTCTTACCTCTAGGAGATGCAATAATTACGTCTTGTGTTTCAAAGGAGCGGCTCAACGCATGGAAATCCCTGTTATTTAGAAATTGTGCAATTTAGTATAGTTAATTAACACCATTAAGAATATTTTTCAAAGGATACTTTAATACCTTTTATTTATTAAATTATAAAATATAATAAGTTATATATTCTAATTTACCCTGACCCTAATTTCCCAATATATGCTAGGCACCAAAATAACGTTGCTCCATCTTCCTCTAACTCTACTCAACAACCGTGGCCATTACACACTCATCCTCTTCAACAATTTTTGAGGAAGGTTTACGGTGATTTTTGGCGATTTCCAGGGTTCAACGGTGGGTGGGTCATGGTGGTTTATAGTTGTTCTCTTTGGCATTGCACTATAACATAAAATAATGAGTTAGTCGTTTGAGATCCCTCTGAGAGAAATGTCTCCAACGAGATTCGAAGAGGCATTTCATCATGAGCAATTGGCTGAATGGGTAAAGAAACTGATACATTGCTAATTCGAGGAAGGTCCTCATCAAAAATCTCATTTCCAACACGACGCACAAAATCATCGGCCATCAGAGGATCACCATCGGAGCGTCGCACCACCGGAGCTTCCAGATCTGAACTAGACAACCGAACATCCACTTGATCTATAGACGCCTCCTCAGCCTCTAGAAGATATCTTGTTTACCTGAAGCCTTTTAGCACAACATACTTTTCTTCTTCTTACCTCTAGGAGATGCAATCATTACGTCTTGTGTTTCAAAGGCGTGGCTCAATGCATGGAAATCCCTTCCCATCCTCGAGCTTCAAATTGACCTCAACGACGGAGACACTTTAGAGAAACTCGTCAAGTCAATTGACGATTCCCTCTCGGTTCTTAAAGAACACGAGCTTTCATCTTTGCTGCCTCAACACGATCTGGAATCAGATGAGGGTGTTGTTTAAGAACTAAAAGGGAGTCATCAATTGATTTGAGGAGAATCTCTAAGGCGTCTCTGTATTCTTGATCGAAGTGAAATTCGAGGATTGGAAAGTAAGTCCATGCTCTAAGCCACGTCTTTGAAATCGAAGACGTTGTAACTGCATCTTCCAGAGACAAGTACTGGAATATGTTCTGCCAAAGAGCTTTGGGCAAGCGAGACAACTCGTCGGTGTCATCAAACTTTATGGCGGAAGATTGGTGTTTGACTCTTGATCAATAAAATATGGTTTGTTTTGTTTGGGCTTCTCCACTACAAAAACTACTACTGTGGATTTCAGACATAGATAGCGAGACAAAGACTTGATAAACGGGAGGGAAAGAATGAGCTATGAAAGTTAGAATTTTAGGACAAGGCATCAAAACCCTTAAAGAGAAATGACATGAAATGCTGCCAATTACGTAATTATTGTAGTTTGATTTTTATTTAAAAAATAACTTTTAACGCATCAAACATGTGAATGAAACGTTCCAAATTAAAAAAGGTTATTGGAATCTTGTTTTTTTCCTGGTTTTACACGCAACTGTTGCTGTGTAATTTACCAAATAAGTAATTAATTTATATTTTCTTTTTTGTTAAAAACATAACTTTTTAGCATATCGAACATGTAAATGAGGTGTTGCATCTCAAAAAACGAAATTGGAAACTTGCGTTTTCCCTAGTTTTATGAAGAATTGTTTCTGTATGATTTACCTATAAAGTAACTTCTACATATTTTTTTATATTATAATTTTTTTAACGTGTCAAACATATGAATGATACGTTGCATCTAAAAAATGGTAATTGGAAACTAGCTTTTTTCTTGGTTTTTGCGCAATTGTTTCTGTGTGATTTACCAATTAAGTAATTAATATACATTTTCTTTTTTATTTAAAACATAATATTTCAACATATCAAACATGTGAATGAGGCGTTGCACCTAAAAAAATGAAATTAGAAACTTGTGTTTTCCCTGGTTTTACGGGCAATTGTTTTTTGTGTGATTTACCACTAAAGTAACATATATATATATTTTATTTAAATAATAATTTTTTTAACATGTCAAGCATTTGAATGATACATTGCATCTCAAAAATCGTAATTGGAAACTTGCTTTTTTTCCAAGTTTTACGCGCAATTATTTCTATGTGATTTACCAATGAAGTAACTAATATATTTTTCTTTTTTTATTTAAAACACAATTCTTTAACATATCAAACATGTGAATGAGGCATTGCATCTCAAAAAATGTAATTGGAAACTTGCGTTTTCCCTGGTTTTACGGGCAATTGCTTTTTCGTGATTTACCAATTAAGTAACTATTATATATTTTTTTATTTGAAAAATAAATTTTTAACTTGTCGAGCTCGTGAATGATACGTTGCATCTCAAAAACTGTAATTGGACACTTGCATTTTTGTTAGTCTTACGAGCAATTGTTTCTGTGCGTGATTTATCAATTTGGTATATTTGAACTTCATTTTTGGTAGGATATTTTATTTTAGAGAAAAGTTCTAAACAAGGGTTTCAATTATGGTTCTAATTTACCGCAATTATGAATAACTATTGTGCGTGCTACTACTATAATGCGAGATGCACAAAATAATTAAATAAATTTTTATAGTCATTTTATTATATGAGTAAAATACACTTTCCTCCCATAAGAGATTCTGAAAATGCACTCCAATCCCTTTTATTTTGAAATTGTGCACTCTAGTATAGTTAATTAACACCATTAAGAATATTTTACAAATGATACTTTAATAACTTTTTGTCACGACCCCAATTCGGGAGCACTTGACCGGCACGGGAATAGACTTTTACCTCTAGACTTGTAAGCCTTACCCTGTAAAACATAAATATAACTACCCAGCTATACAATCAATTTATATAATATAATAGTGGCCACACCTCATAGGTGGCCTAATTAACCTGTAATCCACGGTTCGCTCAATACCGCTTCATCCCCATATAAAGATATATGTCAACACTCATAATATAAATATCCATATCATATTGACCGCACGTCTCAAAACGTACGATCTATCCTATTCACATGCAGCAAACCCACATAATATATATCCATATCATATTGACCGTACGTCTCAATACGTACGATCTATCCTATACACATGCAGCAATTTTATATAATCATACGTATATCCTAATTTTCCCCAAAACTGGACCCTGTCTAAAAATACATGTGAAGCCGACAAGTCTAGAGTAGGCACACATCGAAAGCTGTAAATATATACACAACACTTACAACTTTAGAATATGTACAACAAAAGAAATCAAAATAACCAAAAGGTGTCCACCCACGCGAACAAGTCCGTTAAGGATGGTCTGATGTCCGTGTCACTGTCCGGACGTCGATGCCTGCCCGATACCTATATCTGAAACATTTAAGTAGGGGGAGTGAGTCAACAGACTCAGTGAAGAGCTTCCCATCCTCGACGTAGCGGCGGGTACCACTACGGCTGGGGAAAGGGAAACACCCTTCACAGGCGCATGAAAATTCAGTTTATCCAATGTTATATTACGATCAGGCAATATTAATATAACATATGAACAAAGATAAACCTAAGAGTCATGCTCTTCTATCATACTTCTTGTAAAACAAAACAATCACTTTAAGCATGTTATTTGGAAGCTATTGTTACGACCCCAAATCGGGAGTACGTGACTGGCATGGGAATAGATTTTTACCCCTAAACCCGTAAGCCTTACCCTGTAAACATAACTAAAACTACCCTGCTATACAATCAATATATGCAACATAATAGTGGCCACACCTCACTGGTGACCTAATTAACCTACAATCCACGGTTTGCTCAATACCGCTTCAGCCCAGTATATAGATATATCTCAACACACATAGTATATATCTATATCATATTGACCGCACGTATCAATACGTACGATCTATCCTATTAACATGCAGCAATGACACGTAATATACATATCCATATCATATTGACCGTACGTCTCAATACGTACGATCTATCCTATTCACATGCAATAGTTATATACTCATACATATATCCTAGTTTTTCCCCAAACTAGACCCTGGCTTTAAGTACATGTGAAGCCGACAAGTCTACAGTAGGTACATATCGAAAGCTGTAAATATATATACACAACCCTTACAACTTATAATATGTACAACCAAAAGAGTCAAAATAACAAAAAGTGTCCACCCACGCGAACTAGTGCATAAAGGATGCTCTGATATCCGTATCACTGTCCGGACGTCGATGCCTGCCCGATACCTATATCTGAAACATTGAAGCGGAGGGAGTGAGTCAAACAGACTCAGTGAGAAGCTTCCCATCCTCGACGTAGCGACGGGTGCCACTACAGCTGGGGAAAGGGAAACACCCACAATCACATGCGCATGAAAATCCAATTTAACAAATGTTATATTACGATCAGGCAATATTAATATAACATAAAATCAAGGATAAACCTACGGATCATGCTCCTCTATTATGCCTTTCATAAACAAGCAAACCCTTTCAACATATCATCGGAAAACTATAAATCATCAAATGGTCCATGTATCTGACAATGGACAATGGCCTCAACGGGCAATTCTTTTAAATCTGTAACTGACCCTAGTGCCAGGCTAGGGCAATGGCCTCAACGGGCAATTTCTTTTAATCTTTAACTAAGCCTAGTGCCAGGCTAGGGCAATGGCCTCAACGGGAAAATCTTTTAATCTTTAACTGACCCTAGTGCCAAGCTAGGGCAATGGCCTCAACGGGCAATCTTTTCTGACTTGTTTCTCTTCTCGAGCCTTCAGCTGGGATTCTGAATCTATCTACCCATTACTATCCTAAACTGACTTTACCTAGGTAGTGTAAACCTCCCTATGACTCACTAATCAAATTATGAGATCTTTTTAATCCTTATTTAATACCCAAACCCTTGATTGGATCATAACCTAGCTCTGAGGTCTTTCCTAAGTTCTATTACCATAAAAGGTCGACGTTTACTAACAACTTCTATACGATTTCTTTAATGAGTTTCTAATTAATAGGGTAAACCAAACATTGGACTCAAACAACAGCTTACCCCCTTGCTTGTACTGTTCGGCGTATCTCATGTCATCACATGGATACCCTCCAGTACCTCTTTACCTATAGTCAAACACACATATACAAATACTTTCATATATCACAGTTTAGGAACAACCATAGCATGTTAACTACTAAATAATTCTTACAAATAGGCAAGTAGGAAAACCACATATCCACATCCTCAATCAACCCTATAGGGAAAGGATGGGAAACACCTCACCTGGACGGCTTCCTTGCGTAGGTCCTGGAGTAACTCCCGGTTCGGACGAATCGTGGTTTCTTAACAATTGCATTCATGTGGTTAACATCTTACACTATATTCAGCTCATATGCATGTGACATGCTCGTGCCTAAAAATGCATCTAGACGTTGCCAAGAACCGAGTCCTTGGTCTTATCCGTCTTCCCTCTCTTCTATGAGAGTCTCAAGTGCCTCGCACTTGGTTTCGTACAACTATCGCTGTCCTTGAATTGATTTTGGAGCTTTGGATTTGAGTTACTAAAGCTCGATATGCTTTTAAGTTATCCTACTTAAGGTTTCCTAATAACTACGAAGGAATTAAATTGCCATTTTAAAATTTGGACTTTATTGTTCCGCAAGTTTCCATCCTTGAGAAACAAGAAAGTACCTAAAATAATTCTTGATGCTTGATAGCATATTTAGAATTATTCTAGCGTGTTTAACATTGAAAAGAAGAGGTTTGGAGCCCTCAACATCACCCTTAAAAGCGCATTTGGGCAATCCGAGCAGGGACCCGGCACGTTAACGTCAAGGTTCAACCTTAGAAACCTCGGGCCAGCTCTTCACGGGTCTTGTTCAGCGAATATTTCAACAATATAATTTCAATAATTCCAATCCAAGCCTATTTACTCAAATCCAAGCTCAATCCTAATTATCAATAATTTCCCCAATTTATGAATATTTAGAATTTTCAACCCCAAACTGCTCAAAATTTGAATTCGGCTAAACCCGAGGGTATAGTCTCGATTCTTACCCCAACTAAGTGTTCAAGAACACTTCCTAGGTAGCAGTCTACCCTCGAAACAATCCAATCGAAGGTGGATTGAAGAAATCCCTAAAAATGGAGAAATTGAGGTTTTCGAATTAAATTGGGGTTACCAACCTTTAATTCGATTGGTGGAAGATGTAGGAGACATCGTACCCGAGTTCCGGTGACTTTTTCGGCATCGGCTGGCTCTCCCCGATCACTTTTCTGGCGAAACCCACCTCTCCTTCTTCTTCTCCTTCCACGCCTCTTCTCTCTCTCTATCTTCTTTCTCTCTCTTTCTTTCTTCTTCTTCCCTTTCTAATCCCGTGGCCTTCTCTCTATTTCATTTCCTTTATTTCTTTCTTTCTAAAAAGAAAAGCCACGGCAAATCCCATCCCCATTTAATTAAAATAATTATAATAATTAAATAAATAAATATAATTAAAAATAAATTAATTAATAATTAATTAAATAATAAATAATATTTATTTTTAATTTAATCCCTTTCCCTATTTAATTCAGGTTTCCAATTTCTTAGGTCCTGAATTAAATCTTAAAAATATTTCCTACTTCTCTTCTTTCCCTTTATTTTATTTTAAACTTCGAAAAAAAATTTCTCGGGTATTACAGCTATAAATCTAGTCCGAGTGACCCATTGGACAATGGCCTCAACGGGCAAGTTTCTTAACTGACCCCAATATCAAGTTAGGGAAATGGCCTCCATGGGCAAATAAATCAACTGGCCCTAGAACAAACTAGAGCAATGGCCTCCACGGGCGAGTTTATCTGACTTGTTTCTCCTCCCAAGATTTCAGCTGGGACTCTGACTCCATCTACCGTTTACTATCCTAAATTGACCTTACCTACGTAATGCGAAACATCCCTATGACTCACTAATCAATTATGAGGTCTTGTTGATCCTTAATTTGTACTCAAACCCAAGTTTAGATCATAATCTAACTATAACATTTCTTTCCTAAATTCAGTTACCATATAACGTCGCCGTTTATAACAAGTTTTTTGCGATTTTCTTAATGAGTTTCTAATTAATAGTGTAAACAAAACCTTGAACTCAATCAATAACTTACCCCCTTGTTCGTACTGTTCGGTGTATCTCATGTCATCACATGAATACCCTCCAGTACCTCTTGCCTGTAAGCAATCACACATATACAAGTACATTGATATAATACAATTTAGGAACAACAATAGCATGTTAACCACTAACTTAATCTTACAAATTTCCAAGTAAGCAAACCACATATCCACATCCTCAATCAACCCTATAGGGCAAGGATGGGAAACCCCTTACCTGGACGACTTCCTTGAGCTTGTCCTGGAGTAACTCCCGCTTCGGACGAATCGTGACTTCCTAATAGATGCATTCACGTGGTTAACATCCCAAAGTATATGCAACTCATGTGCATATGACATGCTCTTGCCTAAAATGCACCTAACGTCGCCAAGAACCAAGTTCTTGGTCTTATCCTCCTTCCATCTCTTCTATAAGAGTCTCAAGTGCTTCGCACTAGATTTCGTACAACTGTCGCTTACCTTGAATTGATTTTGGAGCCTTGGATTCGAGTTACTAAACCTCAATGTACTTCTAAAATATCCTACTTAAGGTTTCCTATTAATTATAAAGGAATAAAGTTGCCATTTTAGAAATTGGACTTCTTTGTTCCGCAAGCTTCCATCCTTGAGAAACAAGAAGGTACTTAAGATCATTCTTGATTCTTGATGGCATATTTAGAATTATTCTCGGCTGTTTAAGATCGAAAAGAGGAAGCTTAGAACTCTTAACATCACCCTTAAAGCATAATGGGGCAGACCGAGCAGGACCCGACATGTTAACGCCAAGGTTTTGCCTTAGTAGCCCCGGGCCAGCCCGTGAGCTCACAGCAAAAATTGCTGTGCTGGGGCTAATTTTGGGCATTTGCCGGCCACCTTCCGACTCCGGTTTCGCTTTCGCTCTTCACGGGTTTTATTCACCTATATTTCAACACTATAATGTCAATCCTACTTATTCAAATCCATGCTCAATTCCTAAGTTATCAACAATTTCCTAAAATTAGGAATAATTAGAATTTCAACCCCAAACTCTCCAAAATTCGAATTCGGCAAAACCCGATGATATAGCCTCGGTTCCTACCCCAACTAAGTGTTCGAGAACACTTTCTAAGTTTCAATTTATCCTCGAAACAACTCAAACGAAGATGAATTCAAGAAATCCCTAAAAATGGAGAAATTGAGGGTTTAGGAAGAAATTAGGGTTACCAACCTTGATTCGATCGGTGGGAGGTGTGGGAGACGTAGTAGTCGAGCTCCGGTGGTTGTTTCCGGCGTCGCCCAGCCCCTCCGGCAAGTTTTCGGCGAGACTCTCCCCCTTCCCCTTCTTCTTTCTCGTCTCGGGTCCGCTCCCTCTCTCCCTCTTTCTCGTTTTCTTTCTTTTCTTTCTCGGTTCCCTTCTCTCTCTCTCTTTTCCTTTTTATTTCATTTCTTTCCTTTTATTTAGTTAATATATTTGAATGATTAAAAAAATTGTAAGGAAGATAAAATAAATAAAAGTTAAAATAATTAATAACTAAAACATATTTTTAGTTTAGTCCCTCATTAATACTTAAACTTTTGGTTTCTATTTACTTAAATCCCGAATTAAATCCTAAAAATATTTCCTACTTCTTTTCTTCCTCTTTTTAGTTTATTTCAGGCTTCGAAAATTCTCGGATATTACACTTTTTTGTATTAAATTATAAAATGTAAAAAGTTATATTTACTAATTTATCCTTACCCTAATTTCCCAGTACATGCTAGCCACCAAATTAATGTTGCTCCATCTTCCTTTAGCTCTTCTCAACAACGGTGGCCATTTCGCACTCATCCTCTTCAATAGTTTTCGAAGGTTTACGGTGATTTTTTGCAATTTCCATCGTTCAACGGTGGGTGGGTCATGGTGGTTTATAGTTGTTCTCTTTGGCATTGCACTACAACAAAACAATGAGTTAGCCGTTTGAGATCCCTCTCAGAGAAATGACTCCAACGAGATTCGAAGAGGCAATTCATCATGAGCAATTGGCTGAATGAGTAATGAAACTGACAAATTCCTAATTCGAGGAAGGTCCTCATAGAAAATCTCATTTCCCACACGACGCACAAAATTATCAGCCATCAAAGGATCACCATTGGAGCGTCGCACCATCGGAGCTTCCAGATATGAACTATGCGGCCCAACATCCACTGGATCCTTGGACGCCCCCTCGGCCTCTAGAAGATATCTTGTTTACTTGAAACCCTTTTGCAGAACATACTCTTCTTCTTCTTACCTCTAGGAGATGCAATCATTACGTCTTGTGTTTCAAAGGCGTGGCTCAACGCATGGAAATCCCTTCCCATCCGCAAGCTTCAAATTGACCTCAACGACGGAGACACTTTAGAGAAACTGGTCAAGTCAATTGACGATTCCCTCTCATTTCTTAAAAAACACGAGCTTTCATGTCTGCTGCCTCTCTCAACATGATCTAGAATCAGATGAGGGTGTTGTTTAAGAATTAAAAGGGAGTCGTCAATTGATTTGAGGAGAATCTCTAAGGCGTCTCTGTATTTGTAATCGAAGTGAAATTCAAGGATTGGAACGTAAGTCCATGCTCTAAGACACGTCTTTGAAATCAAAGACGTTATAACTGCATCTTCTAGAGGCAAGTACTGGAATATGTTCTGCCAAAGAGCTTCGGGCAAGCAAGACATCTCGTCGATGTCGTCAAACTTGATGGCGGAAGATTGGTGTTTGACTCTTGATCAATAAGATATGGTTTGTTTTGTTTGGGCTCCTCCACTACAACAACTACTACTGTGGATTTCAGACATAGATAGCAAGACAGAGACTTGATAAGCGAGAGAGAAAGAATGAGCTATGAACAGTTGAGAATTTTAGGACAAGGCATCGAAACCCTTAAAGAGGAATGACATGAAATGCTGCCAATTACGTAATTATTGTATTTTGATTTTTATTTAAAAATTAACATTTTAACGCTTCAAACATGTCAATGAAACATTGCAACTCAAAAAGGGTTATTGGAATCTTGTTTTTTTCCTGGTTTTACGCGCAACTGTTGTTGTGTGATTTACCAATGAAATAATTAATGTATATATTTTTTTTATTAAAAACATAATTTTTTAGCATATTGAACATGTGAACGAGGCGTTGCATCTCAAAACAAAATTTAAAACTTGCGTTTTCCCTAGTTTTGCGAAGAATTGTTTCTGTGTGATTTACTTATAAAGTAACTTCTATATATTTTTTATGTTATAATTTTTTAACGTGTCAAATATGTGAATGATAAATTGTGCAAAGAAAATTAAAACAAATAAAAATAAAAAATTGCAAAAATTATTATTTTTGTCAAAGAAAATAAGAAAAGATGAAAAGTGTTAGATGGCCTACTCTTAGCTCTAATGGGCCAAGCCCAAAGGACATAAGAGAACCCTAGCATATAACATAGAGAAGCCTAGGTCAAGAAGGGAGATAGAACAAGAGTGGCTAAGTTAAAGAGAGGTGGAGGAGAGCAAGAGGAGGCAAAAAGAAAGATGAAGAAGGAGTCAAGAATTCATGGAAATGGGAAGGGAAACATAGAAAGAAATGTCGAGGAACCAATGAGGGAGTACTCTTCAACTTGATACTTTTCTCTGTTGGGTTAAATGTAATTGCTTGCCTTCTCTGTTTTGTTTTTTGTTGTCTCTACATATATATTTGCTTTCTTGCATTATTATCTTGTTTGTGCATACCTTGAGAGCATCTCTGAATTTTGTCATGAATTTTGGAGTCTTTTAATGGAGTTAAACGATTTTTGTGAGAACCTCTGCCCGAACTGATTCTGAGTTCGTTCAGTGTGCCTTCGATGCAAGATTCTGATGTCAATTTAACTCCAATGTCAGTGATCTATTTTTCTCCCGAAACTATACATCCATAGCTTTCTAACGATAGGTCTTTTGTCAAATTCCATTGGGTAGTTTACTACCAGAAATTTTTATAAAATTAATTTTACAGAACACTTTGCAGAGTGCTGTCCAAGACATCACTCTAATTCGTGAAATTGTTTATCACTCTACAGACGTCCGTTTTAATTGATTCCTATACTTAAAGCTTTAGTTTTGTCTTGGAAACAGAGGATAAATATTTCATGCCCTAATTCTTCCAGAAGGATTTATGGCATATTTATTTATCCCAATATACCATTTCAAACAGTTTTTGGGTAAATGTGGTTTCAAAGGTCACATCTTACAAATTACTCAGGGTATGTTTGGATTGGGGATTAAGGAGGAGAAGGGGAGGGAAGGGGAGACTATTAAGTTATCTTCCCCTTGTTTGCGAAGATGAAAATTGGAGGGGAAGATAATGGAGGATCAAGCCTTAATCCTCCATTATCCTTCCCCTTCACAAATTCAAGATACTCCAAATTGGGGTATTTAGGAGGAGGTATCAACACCCAAACAAGGGGAGGACATATGGAAGGTTAACCTTCCCTTCCCCTCCCCTCCCTTCTCCCCTAATCTCTCCCCTTCCCTTCCCCACTTAATTCCCAAACAAACCCTAAAGCTTTTGGGATAAGGTCAGTGGGGGTTTGTAAGGGAGATCAAAAGCATTCTTACGCTAGGTTTTGACAATTTTCTATGTATGGGAAGTGGTCCAACTTGGTTTTTTTATTTAATATTTAATCAGGAAAATATGCGTGAAAAAGATCTTTTTGTTTTTCTTGAAGTAAATGCATAAAAAGTTAATAATGGGTCGCGATCCCCTGTAGAAGTAGGTTGCGACCCCCTGCTGAGTCAGCATAGGTCGCGACCTATGGTCATTAATGACCCAAATCTAGATCGTATCCAGATTTGTAATAGGTCGCGACCAAAATACAACATTTTGAGGCTTCAGCAACATTTCGAAAGGCAACATTAAAAAATTGTTGCATTTCGGAAGGCGATCTATGGTCATTAATTAATGACCCAAATCCGGATCGTATCCAGATCTGCAGTCCATAATTTTTTTTTGAAATATTAGGCAACACTTTTATGCAACATAGATAAAGATATTGCATTTGATCGTATTTGCAACAGATTCTGCAATAGTCTTGTAATGGTTTAAACTCAATTCATTTTACTCATACAATAAGCAACACTATTTTGCAATGACGATAAAATGTTGCCTAAAATTTTAGCAAGCTATCATTGTGTTGTTAAACATAAATATTTAAAAATTGCTTGTTATTTAATTTCTATGCTAATATTTTTTAAAAATTAAAATTTTAATTAGTTTTTTTTATTTTTACTTTTATCTACAAAATTTAAAAGAAAATTAATAAGTAATTTTTTTGATAGAATAAAAAGAAGAGACTAATAAAGTAGTTTTGTTTTATAGGAAAAAAGTAGTTTAAATTCTTTTTTATTTTATTTATTTAAAAACAAAGGAAAAAACAAGTTTTTTTGGCCTGTAAAGGAAAAAACAAGTTTAAAAGATAAAAAATAGATATTTTTGTTGTTGTTAAATTTCCATCAGTGTCCTATTATTTTTTTTACTTAATTATTCTCTACCATAGATTTTTTTTAACCCAAAACCCTAAGATAACAAAATACACCAGACTTGGGAGATGTTATAGAGAGGAGCTGCCATGGTCTTCAAGAGACCGCCTTCTTCATTTTGGTAGAGGACAAAGTGAGGTTGACGTCCACAGCGCCGGCACCGCTCTCCAGTGACATCGTGAACTCCAGAATTGGCCGTCTGGAGCCGCGCATCATGTTTGTAGGAGGAGGAAAGAACACACCTTAACAGAATCTCGTTGGCTTGAGGTTACCTGGATCTACAAATTTTCCTTCATGTGATTTTATGCTTCGATTACTGAAACTTTGGGTTTTTTCCTTTATCTTTATTGGCTTAGAAACTGGATATTGCCTGATCCTTCACTCTCACATCGACACACGGCTGGGATGAACACCGTGATTTTGCCGTTAAGTCACTGCAAGCTTGGAGCTCGCGCATCTGCCGTAGAATAGAGCATGAATCAAAATTGCTCATTTCATAGGTAATTCGAAGTGCCTTCTCTCTGATGGTCACATCTTTGTCTTTTGTCGTTTCATAGCTCATCATTTTCTCTTTGCAATCCTCATCAAGATCTGCACACCAAGTGTTTGATCTAAGTTCCTAATGCATATGGTAATGGTTTGGTGGTTTTTTTTAAAACTAGAAGAGGTGTGTGTGTTTACAGTAAATCATACTCTTGTATTGTTTGTTGTTTTTTCTTATTGGCAACTTGAAACCTATTTTAGATGCTAATGAGTACAACAGAATATTATGCTAATGAATCACTTTATTGATTTATGTTTCTCTCTCATTGATGCATAGGAGGAGTTTGAATGTAAATGTAATACCTCGGAAAATTTTGAGGATTAAAGAATGATTTATTTAAAAATTTCGATAATTAAAGAATGAATTATTTCTGGGCTAGGAACTTAACACTTTAAAAAGAATATAGAAAAAGTATGAAAGTTAAAAGAAACCGGAAAGGAATTCTTTTTTCGAAGATTGTAATACCCGAGGAAATTTTTCGAAGTTTAAAATAAAATAAAAGGGAAAGAAAAGAAGTAGAAAATAATTTTTGGGATTTAATTCAGGACTTAAGAAATTGGAAACCTGAATTAAATAGTGAAAGGGATTAAATTAAAAATACATAATAGTTATTTTAGTTTAATTAATAATTATTTTAATTTTTACCTATCTTATTTTATTTTCATCCTAATTACTTTTATTAGTTAGTTATTTATTTATTTTAGATTACTTTCAGATTTTTTTATTATTATTATTTAAATATATTAATTAAGTAAATAAAAGAAAGTAAGAAAAAGAAAAAGTAAAGAGAGAGAGGGAACCATGGGGTTTGTTATTAAAAGAGAAAAGAAAAGAATAAAAAGAAACAAAGGAAAGAAAGAGAGAGAGAGAGAGAGAGAGAGAGAGAGAGAGAGAGAGCACGAGAGGAAGAAAGAAAAGAATGAAAGTAAAGGAGAGAGGGAGAGGGCACACGGAGGAGAAGAAGGGAAGGACGGAGGAGCTCGCCGGAAACCGGCCGGAGAAGAGCCGTCTGACACCGACCACGACCACCGGAGCTCGACTCCAACATCTTCCACAACTTCCACCAATCGAATTAAGTTTGGTAACCCCAATTTCATTCGAAACCCTCAATTTTTCCATTTTTAGGGATTTCTTCGATTGACCTTCGATTGAGTTGTTTCGAGGGTTGATTGAAACCTAGAAAGTGTTCTTGAACACTTATTTGGGGTAGGAATCGAGATTATATCTTCGGATTTAGCCAAATTGGAATTTGGAAGGATTTGGGGTTGAAATTATAATTATTTCCAAATTAGGGAAAATTGTTGATAATTTGGATTGAGCTTGGATTTGAGTAAATAGGCTTGGGTTGATATTATTAAAATTATATAGTTGAAATATTAGCTGAACAAGACCCGTGAAGAGCTGGCCCGAGGTTACTAAGGTTGAACCTTGACGTTAATGTGTCGGGTCCCTGCTCAATTTTCCCAAATACATTTTAAGGGTGATGTTGAGGGCTCTAAACCTCTTCTTTTCAATCTTAAACACCCTAGAATAATTCTAAATATGCTATCAAGCATCAAGAATTAATTTAGGTACTTTCTTGTTTCCCAAGAGTGGAAGCTTGCGGAACAATGAAATCCAATTTTTAAAATTTCAACCTTCTCCCCTCATAAATATTTAGGAAACCTTAAGTAGGATGAATCAAAGGTATATTGAGGTTTAGAAACCATATTTCTTAGAACCCAAGTAGGATAAATTGGAGGTATATTGAGGTTTAGAAACTAGATTTCTTAGAACCCAAGTAGAAACACAAGTTGAATTAAAATGCTTAGACCTTCCTAGAATTAGGATTCCTTCCAACCAAGCTAGATAATCTTCCTTAGATGCGAACACAGGTTAGATAGAGGTCTAGTACTCAAATCCAAGTATGTGAAACATTCAAGTAGAGTGTTATACGCGAGTAAGTCAAGTGTTCGTGGAAGGATACACATAAGTCGGGATAGAGAAGTCCAATAAGACCAAGAGCTTGACTCTGTGGTAAACATGGACTACATGTGAGAGTAATGGAAAGATAAATAACGAGATAAGTTAAGTAATAACTTTAATGAAGTAAATGTTGTTCTTATAGGAACAACGGTACGCAAATAGAGTGCAACAGGAACTCCGAGGAGACTAAAGTTACAGGAAGGAATTGCATGGATGGTTGGCCAAGGTGAGGGTTCTTCCATCTCTGCTCCTAGGGTTGTATGCTTATGTGGATTACATGAGTATGTACATTCTCTGCTTGTCTGGTATGTGTTAGCTAGAGGTATAGAATGCTAAAAGAATGAAGGAACTAGAAATAGGTTGTGGAAAGTAGCTTGAATAGGAAAACATAGGAGTAGAGTATAATTGTTTGCTATGATTGGCGTGTTACAAATCCAACTCATACACTCCGGAGGCATGATGAGCATTTTATTAAATCTTTTCCACGATGGTGGCAAGAGTCCTTGTACGGAAGGACTAAGCTTTTATTTTGAAAACTCGTCACGACGGTGACTTAGATTATAATCATGCAAAGGAGTTATTGGTGGGTTTCGGATTTGATTCTGCTAGCGATGTGAGACATTGACTAGAACAACGTCAGATGGCACTTGAGACCTCAGTTTTTATAATCACCTTGATGATGGTCATTGCCCTATCCTGGCAATAGGGTCAGAAAGGTTTTATATTGCTATGATGATAGCTTGGGGCTCAGAGAGTGAATCTAGACGGGTATATGAGTTATATCCTGTTGAGGATACTTGTACATATTAATAAGGAGAGGAATTGTTGATCCTTCGGGAAAGATACAAAGAATCCTATTAATATGTGAGACCAAGATAAGGAGAGACGGGAGGAACCTACGAGTGAACCGTGAGCCTGATCTTGCAGAAGAGAAATCATCCTGTTGAGATGGTCCAGGGTGTATCACTGGCCAGGCTTTGAGACATCGTGCCGTACCCGCCATTGTCGCCTGGTTGGGTAATGGATGAGTGGGCTCAAGCTATTGCCCCAGAGCAAGGGGTCAGGATGTGCCACGTGGTGGCTATGTGTCAGTTGTTTGATAGATAGAAGTTGATTGTGTTCGGTTAACAAAATTGTCACGAGGTGACCAGTACCCAAGTGAATGGGTTAAATATGTTTTGCCACTTGGTGGCCAGCAACCCGAGTGCACGAGTTCGAAGTAGAAAAGCTACGTAGTGGCTAGTAGATACCCCAGAGTGGGGGAGATTAAGTAGATGTATGCTATAGTATCTGTGAGTAGGTACAACTTGTTTGTGTTTGCATATAATTGCTGATTGTGCAGTGTAGTGGTGACGTATAGGATTACATCACCACAACGTTTTGTTTGATTCAAACATGCTGAACATGAGAAGACCGGTAAGTAAAAGCCGGCACTATATGTTATATGATTACTTGATGATTGATGATGTGGAACAAACTACTGCATGCTTATATCAGTTAAATGCATGTGAGTGTTTGGGTGAAATTTTTGTTGTTGTGTGATCACCAAGAATGCATGCTAACTAACAGTAACTAGTGGTTTTTGCAAGTGGTTGTGTATGACTCCCAAACCCAGCGCTATGGTACCCGCCTTGCGCCGGGGATGGGAGAGTCCTCATTGAGTCGCGTGGTTAAGACTCACACCTCATTTTTACTATACGGAGATAGGTTAAGTACAGGTGGAAGAAGTTTCGGTGGAACGAGGATCGAGCAACACTTTCCGAGACCCACAACTTGTTCATGTGGGTGAATAAAGTGAAATTGTAATTTAATTTACATTATTATTGTATCATAAAGTAAAGGGTAGACGTACCCAATTAGATTGTATTACTAAATCTAGAACTGTCAGCTTCACACACCTTAAAGATAAGGATTTATTATACTGCAATACAGGGAAAGTTTGTTTTCAAAATATACATATATATACTTATATCTGTTGCATGTGAATAGGATAGGCACCATCTTCGAATGTGTAGCCAGTACAAAGGTTATATACATTATGTGTGTTTTCCTATATCTATATCCTGAAGCGGCACTGGCCGTGGATTTTCTTGCCTAGGATAGACCACCATTTTGGTGTAGCCATGGTATTATAATGCATGTGAATGTATTTTCAAAAGTAGATATTCTGTCAATTAGGTGATAAGGCTTATAGGCATAGCGGTATTCCCTGAGTCTGTGCCGGTCACGGTCCTCTAAACGGGGTCGTGACAGTAAAATGCCTATTTTCAAAGTTTGGAACTAGAAGAATTTAAGAGGTTTGTGTGTATATATTGAGGCTATGGGTGCTTATTTGTGTTGAATCAAACAACCTAAAAACAATCTTGCTAATAGAAATTTTGCTATCTTTTCTGCTTTAGTAAATTCAGAGTAATGCTAATGATTATCTATTTTTGCAGCTTGAGAAGCTCAGTGACTTATAGTGTCAGCCTAAGTCACAACTAAAATTCATAACAGAGGCATGGTTACAGGTATAAATTTATGTCAATCTTGCGTGGATGGAAATGTAATACATGTTCTTATTAAATAGATGTTGTTTATAGATTGTTGAATGCATATGTAATTTAAAACGGATCTATATATGGCTATTGCTACTATTTACCTGAGGAGAAGGCCAAGAGAGAGAGTTGTAATTACTTGTCTCTTGGAGTGAAAGAAACATTTATTTCTTTAATATTTTTATGCGAAATCAGTTAGTCGATGCATAATGGTCATGTCACTAATAATAATGAGAAGATGTCGAAGTCTTTGGGCAACTTCTTCAATATTGGCCAGGTAAACAACTGTTGATATATATATATATATATATATATATATATATATATATATAATGTGTATATTGTAAACTCTTAGAACTAGAAGCACCTAATGGTAGAAATCTTCTTAACGATGTTTATCTTGTGATTGATTTTTTTCCTCTATTTGCAGATCACCTAACATTATCATTCACTTGCTTTGCTGCATTTCTTAAAATCCAATTATTTTATCTCTTCCTATTCCAAAGCTGTTTCAGTTTTAGTGTTTATAATTGGGCTAATGGGCTTTAATTGATTTAAGCTCTAATTGAGAAAATAATAGTTTGACCAAATCTTTGTGACACTACCTAGTTGCAATTGCATGGAAGATTTGTCTCTTCCCATTCAAGTGCTAAAGACAAATTGGAAATTGATCCCGTCATCATCAAAAGTAAAATTTAAGTAAGTAGAAGATACTAATGACTATGTAAGATAATGTTAAATTCTCTCTTTTTTATGCTCTCTGATTTGGTGTAGTCCAAGTTTCTTGACCTACAAATTATATTTTAGTTTAATTACTTGTCCTATTGTCATATAGAAAATCCTTTTGTGTTTCTCATTATGCCCATTTAAATTAAATCTGCTTTAAAATAAATAAGACTTCTCTGTTTTCTCTTTCATTCTCATTTACAGGCTATGTATATTTTGTTCACTTTTATACGTAGATTGTATTACAAACTCTAGATGTTGATCCAAGCTATTTAGTGGGATCAAGTCAATTTTCATAAGGGAACAAATCCAAACGAAGTGCCCTGAGGTTAGTTTGATGCATGTGATCCATGACCATTTTGTTTGCTAGGTCTGTCATGTCATTTTTTTCGTTCCTATATGCTGCAAATAAAATAAATATATGCCAAAAGTAGTTAATTATCATTGCAAGAAGTCAAGGTCGTTGGTGGTATTATTAGACAAATGCTATGCCTTTGTATAAAATGTGGAAATCGGTTTTGGCTTACCAGGAAAGAAGTCTTTGATCATTTAATATGTGTAATGGATTTACTAAGGGATACCAAAAGGCTTTTGTTAAGTAATACAATTTTAGTTTCATTCTGTCTTTTTCCATAACAAAAAAACTGGACCTGGCATGATGTTATAAATCTGCATTCTAATACATAGTATCATTTAGTGCAAAGGAATCCTAATTTGAATATAGATGCTACTGTATTGTCTTCTTTGTTAGAAACATCACCTAATGCTATTGATGAGGTAAAATGGATATTGTCTTCTTTGTATTTCTATCTTATATTGTAATAATAATTTCATATACTTGACTTTTCTCAAAATAGTCATTTGCAATATAATACTATGTAGGAAAATGGATTGGCTGGAGACATTAGTGATAATAATGCTTGTGATTAAGATGAGGATCGAACGAGGAAGGCGATGATGGATGCAATGATGAAGATGACATATTAATTTCAATTTAGTTTGTTTGATAAAGCTCTTTTGTTGTTAGTAATAGACATTAAACATTAGTTGTAATATTGCTTTGAATTGTGTAATGATTTTGTTTTGTAACAATCTACTTGATTGGGAGGAATTAAGCAATTAGGAGATGGTATATATTTCATTTAAAAATTTTGACAGTTTCTTTTATATCTTTCTTCTACAAAAGTCGTCAAGGTGTTTATGAAAGTCAATATAAAGCATTGTTTACATGAAATGAAAAATGTTGCATTTTCTAGATTGCAACATTTCAAAAATGTTGCATAAAACTTACTATGCAACAGTTTGAAAGTGTTGCATACACTATAAAAAGCATTGCCTATGAGAAATAGAAAGTGTTGCAGTTTCAAGATTGCAACATTTCAAAAATGTTGCCTAAAACTTACTATGCAACAACTTAAAAGTGTTGCATAAACTATAAAAGCGTTGCCTATAGAAGTGTTGCATTTGCTTCTAAAACTGTTGCCTAAAAAACCTAGCAACGGCAACAAATGCAATGCTCGAAAAGCATTGCAAAAACTGTTGCCTAATGTATAGGCAACAGGTTTTTGGCTTTCTACAACATTTTTCAACCGTTGCAGATCGCCTAAAATGTTGTAGTGAGGATAGGTCGCGACCTATTGGTCATTAATGGCAAAATCTGACTTTCCTATTATATGATCCTCCGAGATCTCTATAAATAGGAGGCTTCATTATGGTTCTAAGGACCGAAATTAAGACGACCGAAAGGCTGCGAAAACAAGAGTAAAAGGCGTTACAATCCTTCTTCTAATTTGAGCACTAAAGCCCTTGCTGTTTGTTTTCTGGAAAATTGAGTAGGGGTTGCGACGAGTAGTTCTATACATCGCGATCCCTGCCTTAGAAGCTAGGGGTCGCGACACATCATTTTATGCGTCACGACACCCCTGCTACAGTAGCAAGGGGTCGCGACGTATAGAACAATACGTCGTAACCCCCTACCCTTTGGAGGTAGCAATTAATTTCATTTTATTTCTTAAGTACTTTTCATGTAATGTATGACCTAGTACCACCAAGAGGTCCTTGCCTCTAGAGGAGTACTAGTCTTCACGCCGTCTGGGCATTCTGCCTGATGAGCCCTCCCACGTGCACTTTTCTTGTCTTGTTATTGTGTTGATGTATTGCATGGTAGATAGGTGCCGAGAGGCCTTTACCCCTTTAGGCACATTGCACTGGGAGGCTATCTGGGCTTTTGCTTGATGGACTTCCTCTCCACTCACACACATGCATGCCACACGAATTACGTGGGCTTTGATCCCTCTTGGAGGGTACGTAGGCCCTAGGCTCTTCTCCTAGGTCAAGCCTGCCTTATTATCTTCATTGTTTTGTATTCATATCCTTTACCAATTTGCAAGGCCAAATAATTTGAATAATTAATTTTTAGGGTAACTATCTTTTTATTGGATAATTATAAAAAGCATGTAAAGAAATTCTTCATTCATCAAAGCACGCTCTATAGGTGTTTGTTGAAATGCCCAGCACACTCTCTGCATAAAGTAAGGGATTTTGTGTTTGTATAGCCTCTGTCACTGCCATTGTTAAGACCTTCGATTGATATTGCTTTTAAATATAGTGGACTGGTTATTGTTATTTTTCTGCAGAAAATTGACTAGTATTTTATTTACAAACAATGAGATTTATTCTTATATTTGGTATAAAATGTTCCCTCATGTAAGATGCCATGGGATTTAGAAATTAAAAACTGTTATGACTATTGCACTAATACTTGCAAGACCTGGCAAGGTGAGCTCAGAAAAACAAAGATGGGGAGAGTTCAAGTAATTCCAGCATTACAAAGAAGAGGAAGAAAGGTTCACATATCAGCTTCACCGCTGATCATGCTCTCTCAACAAGTTCCGATCGATCTGTGAAGGTCTCAAGGCTTATGATGCCACTAGCACTTTCTTTTATCAATGTGTTTAGTGTTTCAATGAATACTTATTTTTGTTAATAAGTTATTTAGTTATGAATGATATATTATGATTCTTTTATTTCAGTTTTCACAGTAAATATGTTATCTATATTAATTCAAAAATTTCTTTTTAACTGGTCTGTTATTTTTTAATAAAGCATTTCCTAGAATTGTGAAATTGAAATGAAAAATCAAAGGGTTCTTTTCTATGAACAATTATACTAGAGGTTATGCATGCCCTATCTTGTTTTGATAGTAATTTACGTGTCTATTGATTATGTGATTTTATTGTTAGATAGAGAAATATTGTTTATTTTCAAGTGTAAGAAGAACTTGCGTCTAGTTTGTTATAGTGAGATAATAGCAAATAGCCAAATATACCACTTCACTAACGGTCAAGCCGGAAAGGTGATCATAACATTCTCGCTTCCCATGAGTTGTGTATCTCTTCTTGCAAACGATTAGTTTTTTCTGTTATTAATGTTCAGTATATTTGTTTATTAGGCCCATACTTGTTCTTCCACCATCTCACATTCAAGTAATTGAGTGTGAGCATTCAGAGTCTGAACATGACTTTTATAACGTAGGTTTAGTACAAGAGATGTAAAGTAGGTTTTGTACCTTACCTAGCTATTAGCAATTTTACTTAGAAAATTTTGGACTTTGAGGTTTTATGTTTTTGGCCTGGAGATATAGTTTGTTGAAATGAATCTGACATATTCCATGTAATATTATAAATAGGTTCAATTTGTAATATTATATACTTTCTCATGTTAAATATTACCCATTTTATATAATTATAATATATATGTATAAAATAACACGATACGGAAGACTTTTACAAGTATCAGTACTTCCTAATAGCATTGCCTATAATTATGGGGGACGATTAGGAGGAGCAAATAGAGAGGGCAAGGGTGTTGACAAGCGATGATGAAAGCGTTAAGGAAGATGGCGAGAGATCACGCGGTTGGGGAAGGGGATGTTTATTAGCTATAATATCCCAGTCTTTAAATACATATATTAGTAATCTTGTTAAATGTTCTTTGTAAAATCATAATTGTAACTATCATTTTTGGCTCAGACAATCGTAATTTGTGATTAGGACCACAAGGGGTCTTAACCTTGGGGTACTTGTCCTTAGGTGATGCACCTAGGTGCCTACATACCTTTCGGGAGGGATCAAAGTCCACGTATTTCATCATGCTGACGTCTATAAGAGCCGTTAGGCAAGGTGTTACCTGTATTGGGCCGTGTGCGGCTAAGACGTGCCTAAGGTACTCCGGGCGGGCGAGCCGCTTTTGGGAGGTTGCCTTAGCGGGAGAGAGCTAGGGTCTCTGGGGGCTGTTGGAAGCCTTGTAAATGGTGTACTCCGAGAGGGAGATGAGTTTGCTGGTGGCTGACCTAGACGGAGCTTACGGCGGAGCTCGTAGTGTGTGGAGGGATTGAGTGAGGTATCTGAGGGTACTCAGGTTACCGAGAGTATGTGTGTAATATCGTAGATTAGGTGCTGTAATCCTTCAGGTTACGTGCTCGAGTGTGGGGAGATCGTGCTCGACCCATGACCTCGTGGGACGTGGGTCGTCCCACGAGGCTTGTGGAGTTCCCACGTCTGGTTGAGGGGATGCTCCGTAACTGGTAGTTGAGTGGTGCCACGTGTCTCTATCGATTGCTTAAGCTTGGCTTCTAGAAGGACAGTGCCACGTGTCCCAAGGTGGAATATTCCGTAGTTACAAAAGTCCCTCAAGTCTACGAGTGTCGGGTGACCATGGACCTAAGTTCCCTTGTCTGTAAGATAGTTAGGAATTTTTCCCTACCTTTAATCATGGGAGAGCTCGTCCGCTTAGAGTCACGGTTATGGGCGGTGGTCGTCCGACCCGCGAAGTAGGTTCTCTCGTATCGTTCCGTGGAAAAGGAGATGCTTTGGAGAGGGCACGTGTCCCATTTCGGATGGTTGGACATATGACTTCCTCAGTCGGTTTATGAGCCGTCTCAGCAGGAAGTACGCGACTTACCGAGGTGGAGTCATCATTGCTCAAAGGGGCATTTCCCGAAATGCCCTTCGCGGGCTGGTGGGAAAAATCGAAAGGTTAGGGGCCGTTTGGTCATTTTGAAAGGCTCTCCTCTGGCTATGTTCGTCCATGGTCAGTGGCTGACGGTGGATTTCTTGTTGAGGGTTGTTTGTTGAAGGAGTGGGCTTGTAGCAGGTGCCACGTGTCAGAGCTTGAACGAGTGCCACTGACGTTTGGGTGTTTTGTCGCCATTTCTCCTTCAATAAATGCAGGTTTGTTTCCGAAGGCAGCCATCATTAGCATGGGCAGAGATTTTTCGAAAAGGCCCTCAGGTGTCTCGGGACGACTCTTGGATTTTCGAGGGCTTCTCAGCCTTTATGTCTCCATTGTCTCGACTGTGCATCTTGTCCGTCCTTTCGTTCCACGTGTGCGGTTGAAGCGAATGGTTGTAGCTGGGCTTGATTGTAGGTGATAATAGGTTTTATCCGTTGCGGGATACGAGGGGGATTATGTTATTGAATTGCCGCGCCTCTAGGTATCTTATAAATGTCCAGCGTTCGAAAGTTTGTGACTTTACATTTGCATTCACCTTTCTCCGTTGCCTTTGTTTTCCCTGCCTTTGCTTTGTTCTTTTTTATTCTTGCTTCTGTCGAGCTTTAGCAATGGCTGGTGGAGGTGATGATTATAGCTTCTACCTTTTCGACTACACTGACTTCGAGGATCTTCCTTCTTCTTCTCCTCCTCCTCCCCCTTTGAGCCGTACTCGCGACGTCAGTCAGAGTAGGGGGAAGAAGAATGGTCAACAGGTCCTTTCTCCGGAGGTTGCCACCGACGTCCCTGTTGTGGTGCCTGCTGGTGGCGAGAGGGAAGGATGGTTGCCCGTGCCTTCGTCTTCCGAGAGTGTGTGCCGTCAGGAGGTTCTTCCGAGGGAGAAGGGGAAGAAAGACGAGAAGGCCGGCGGGAGTGGACCCCGGGAGGGGGAAAAGAGAGGAGCCTATGCGGTGGAGTTGTCCAAGAGCAAGGAAGGAGTGCTGAAGAAGCGTCCTTCTGGTGTGTAGTTGTGGTTGTCTTCGCAAGTTGCACGGCGGAGTTCTGACCGAGGGGATGTACAGATGGAGGCTGCGGTGGGAGATATTGTTCCTGCCTCTGTTCCCACTTCTGCTCCTGTTCATCAATCACCCATGAGGTTGATTCTATCCACTTGTCCTCCTGTCCTAAGCCCCGTCGAGGGGGTCGATTAGCCTGTTGCTAAGAGGGCCAGGCTGGTCATTGAGGAAGTCATGGAGTCTGGTTGCGGGTTTCTTTGGGACCAAGGCAGGCGACCTTGACGGTCTTGGTTAGGCTTGCTGCGTAGCATGCTTGCGCCAGTTTCTAGTCCGCCATTATTTCTCCAACCCCGTGGGGTGTTGGCAACTTCATTGTGCGCTGCGCGGTTGATAGTACAGCTTTGAGTTTGTTTAGGGACGGTCGCCCTAGGATTGCATTGTATGTTGACGGTGCTGAGACGTTGATGAAGTGTACATCAAGGCTCGCGACCTTTGTTAAGGTGCCCAAGGTTGTTCGGGCAGTGATGATTGCTTTTGCTGGAACCTGGGCTCCTGAGAACCCTATGAGTGTGCCGGGGAATGGCCTTAGGCTGGCTTCATTCAACCCGAGTTTTCTGAAGGTGTCGAAGTAGAGAACGTCTACTAAAGATCCCTAGTCAATATCAAGACTCTCTTGACTTCGTAGTTGGCGATTATGGCGATCACCTCTCTGGGGTCGTCATGGACCGGTCCCTCTAGGTTGGCGAGGTCGATGTTGATGGGATCTCCTTTGAGTTCGCTCCTCTTCTTGTGCTTCAGAGCATAGTCGAGGGCGTGTATGGAGCATTCCGTCCTCTTCTTGTTTTGCGGCAGCGAGGAGGTCCCTCTCTGCAGTCCGCCTGTTATGACGTTGATAACCCCGCGGGTAGGCTCTTGATCGTTGGCCTCTCGGGGGTGTTCGGTATTAGGCCTGCTTTATTCCTTGATGAATCTGCCGAGCTATCCTTTCCGGATTAGGTCCTCAATCTGATCCTTTAGGTGGATGCAATCGTTGGTTTCGTGCCCGTAATCCTTGTGGAACTAGCAGTACTCGGACTTCTCTACTGCTTTTCCTGACTTCCGTCTTTTGACCTGAGGCGAAAGCTGAGCATGTCTGAGTGATAAATTTCCTCTAACACCCCAACATGGGATTTGTTGATGGGAGTATAGCTCGTGAATCGTCCCCTGGGGGCGTTCACGGTCAAGGAGGTGACCTCTTCCTATTGCTTTTCTCCTTGGGGGACTGGTTCTCTGTCGCCGACTTCTCCTTTTTCTTTTCTGCTCGTTCCATGTCGATCCTGCTTATCAGGAACTTTCTCATCTTGTCCTTGGCAATCTGAGCGTTCTCCTCTTGAATGAACCATTCTACACAGTCCATAAGCTCCTGTAAGGTGGAGACGGGGCATCTATTAAGTTCCCCATAGAATTGTCAACACCGAAGGCCTTGCTTTATGACAAAGATGGCGACGGCGTCATAGAGGCCTCGGACTTGGAGTGAGAGCTTGGTGAAGCGGGCCAAGAAGGCATGCAGGGTTTCTCCTTCCTCCTGGTGGAAATCGATGAAGGAGTCTTCACTTTTCTGATACTCTTTGCTGCTGGCGAACTGTGTGAGGAAGTTTTGCGCCAGTTGTTCGAAGCTGTGGATCGAATTGGTAGGCAGCAGCGAGAACCATCTTAGGGCGGCTTCTTTTAGGGTCGACGACAAGACTCGGCACTGTTGGCCGTCCGTCATGCCCAATATTGACATGGCCGAGTTGAAGATGTTCAAGTGATCTCGTGGATCGATTTCTCCACCATAAGGCTCTATGTGGAAGGGCATTTTGAAACCCATGGGCACGTGCTCATTCATGATTTGCTGGGTGAAGGGATGCCTACCCTTTCCCTGGAAATCGAACGTGGGCCACTGGTATGCATTCGCACCGTAGGCGGCGTACGGGTTGTTGGCCGCTGCCCATGGCATGTGGAGGTAGGACCCCGGGGGATAGTTTGGGACTGGTGGTCGCGGATAGTTCGTGACGGGTCGCGCTGCTTGTCTGGCCACCATGGTTGGTCCTGGTGGCATCACTGCCGTGGGTGCTGGCGCTGTCAGTGATAATCGTGCGAACTCCATTGGTAAAGTCCCAAACTAAATTGCGGGCAAGCTGGTAGTGGTAATTTGGTGCTCGCGTTTGCTGGGGCGAGTTTCCTGCCCTCTTCCCATCGCTGTTGACGTAGAGCCGCTACTTCTACCTCGAGGCGGGAGATCTTAGCGTCCTGCGAGTTCCTTGCTGGCTCTATCATTTCCCGACTGCCGGTTGTAGGGTAAGGGACGTGCGGCATGCCATACGGATGTTGAGGGCAAGTTTCCTCTCTGGGTGTAGGGTTCTGGACCACAATTTCTGTGACGGCAACCTGCGTCATTGTGGAGCCCTGAGGCTGGGTTGCGCTTGATCCGCCTGCCTCAGTTGTGACCGCTTCGGCCGTTCCCTATCGGTTTCTCGTGCTGCGCCTTAGAGCAGTAGTCTCGGTCGTTGTTACGGGGATGTTCGAGTCTGTCGTGATGTATTGTGTCCTGTGTACCTTGTATTCAAGACGAAAACAAATACGAGTTTTTGAGTGTTAGGTATATACTCCTACTCCCCGAAAAAGAAATGTCGTTCAGCGGCAGAGCGCACAAGGCATTGGGGTTTGAATAAGACCGCGGTGGGCGCCACTGTAACTGCCGTTTTTGGCTTAGAGAATTGTAATTTGTGATTAGGACCGCAAGGGGTCTTAACCTTGGGGGACTTGTCCTTAGGTGATGCACGTAGGTGCCTACGTACCCTTCGGGAGGGATTAAAGTCCACGTAGTTCGTCATGCTGACGTCTATAAAGAGCCGTTAGGCAAGGTGTTACCAGTATTGGGCCGTGTGCGGCTAAGATGTGCCTAAGGTACTCCGGGCAGGTGAGCCAGTTTTGAGAGGTTGCCTTAGCGGGAGAGAGCTAGGGTCTCTGGGGGCTGCTGGAAGCCCTGTAAATGGTGCACTCCGAGAGGGAGATGAGCTTGCCGGTGGCTGACCTAGACGGTGCTTACGGTGGAGCTCGTAGTGTGCGGAGGGATTGCGTGAGGTATCTGAGGGTACTCAGGTTACCGAGAGTATGTGTGTAATATCGTAGATTAGGTGTTGTAATCCTTCAGGTTATGTTCTATTCTCCCACTTTAGTCCCCCGGGTGAGGGTCTATTTATAGTCGGAGTGTGGGAAGATCGTGCTCGACCCACGACCTCGTGGGACGTGGGTCGTCCCACGAGGCTTGTGTAGTTCCCACGTCTGGTTGAGGGGATGCTCCGTGAAATGACGTGGGTAAGGGCTACGTAACTGGTAGATGAGTCGTGCCACGTGTCTCTATCGAGTGCTTAAGCCTGCCTTCTAGAAGGTCAGTGCCATGTGTCCCAAGGTCGAATATTCCGTAGTTACAATAATATTAATATTAATAAAATAAAAATATTGAAGCTATATACGCTTTACCTTTCCTACAAAAGAATAATGATCTTGATTAGAAACCGACATAAGGAAGACGAAACTACATAAAAATTTATTGGAGATAAATAAACTAATAGAAAAGAACAAGTAAAATATCTTATTAAATTTTTAGCGAATTTCAAGAGAAGGTATCATGAAAGAAACATCATATTTAAATATTATAAATATTATAAGTTTATAACTAATTACTCATAAGGAAATAATTAACTTGAAACAAAAAACAGAATAGGAAAATTTATAAATAAAATAAATATATATATCACAAAGAGTCTAATATAAATTAAATAAGTTAAGAAAGAAAGATAAAATTTATGAGAGATAATATTTGTAAGAGAAAGTGCAAAATAAATAAATAAGTTAAACATTGTTTTTAGGACTAAATATGACTTCCAAAGTTAAGTGAAAGACAAAGGTAGGATAATCTTACTTCCTCTTGCTCCCATTCTCTGCATGCAACATTTCTTTATGTATAGAAGGTGACCATTATTTTAATTGGAAATTTTAGTGTTAGCTAAGTATTTAGGAGTCACTATAGGAATGGTACCTAAATTGAAGTTGTCACGACCCTAATTCGGGGGTACGTGACCGGCACGGGAATAGTCTTTTACCTCTAAAGCTGTAAGACTTGCCCTATAAAACATAAATATAACTACCCTGCTATACAATCAATTTATATAATATAATAGTGGTCACACCTCACAGGTGGCCTAATTAACCTGCAATCCACGGTTCGCTCAAAACCTCTTCAGCCCAGTATAAGGGTATATGTCAACACTCATAATATAAAATATCCATATCATATTGACCGCACGTCTCATTACGTACGACCTATCCTATTCACCTGAAGCAAACACACATAATATATATATCCATATCATATTGATCGTACGTCTCATCACATACGATCTATCCTATTCACATGCAGTAATTTTATATAATCATATGTATATCCTAAGTTTCCCCAAAACCGGACCATGTCTTTAAATACATGTGAAGCCGAAATATCTAGAGTAGGCACACATCAAATGCTGTAAATATTTACACAACACTCACAACTTTATAATATGTACAACAAAAGAAAACAAAATAACCAAAAGGTGTCCACCCGTGCGAACAAGTGCGTTGAGGATGGTCTGATGTCCATGTCACTGTCCGGACATCGATGCCTACCCGATACCTATATCTGAAACATTTAAGTAGGGGGAGTGAGTCAACAGAATCAGTGAAGAGCTTCCCATCCTTGGCGTAACAGCGGGTACCACTACAGCTGGGGATAGGGAAACACTCACAATCACATGCGCATGAAGATTCAGTTTATCCAATGTTATATTACGGTCTTGCAATATTAATATAACATATAATCAAAGATAAACCTACAAAATCATGCTTTTCTATCATACCACTCGTAAACAAACAATAACTGTAAACATGATATCTGAAAGCTATAATTCTAGTCCAAGTATTTCACACTGGACTATGGCCTCTTCGGCTTTAATCACTCAACTGGTCCATGTGTTTCACCATGGAAAATGGCCTCAATTACAACCCATCCCTCGCACACACACAGTTAACCTATCGCCAAAAGGTGCCTGCAAAAGAACTGGTGCACCCGTTCTTCTACTCCCTCAAAGGACCCAAGGCCATATAGGGAATAATGATTTCGAGAGCCCAGATCACATGCTATTAAAGGGAAAGGCCGAATTGAGAAGCTGGGGACTCGCACCAACTAGCGATTTCAAGGCCTGGCTAAAAGAAAGGGTCAACGACAAGGTTGAAGAAAGGTTCGCCCCATTAAATCCCCTCCAGAGTAACGATACTCTGAAATTGAAAAGGCGCTAAAGCGTAAAATTGATGAACACAAAGACACTCTGGAAAACCTCGAGGCCCAGAGGAGAGAAAGATGAAGGCAATCCGAGAAGCGGAAAAGGAGTATGTCAGTGTAAGTGAAAATAGTGAGAACATCCATAAGAACTCTCCTATTCTAGATGAAAACAAGAATCTCAAGGAAATAAACCAAAGCTTGAGAAATAAATTGGTCGAGAAAGAACATGAATGGAAAGAACGTATGACCGTCGAAATCCAAGTCAAAGAATCAAGGGTTCAGGCACTGGAAGCCCGTGTCAGGGAGTTAGAAGCCAATAATCAAGAGATCCAGGTTCAGTTAGTCAACTATAGCCCGACCACTCAAGAACAACTAGACAAGGCCCTCCTCCAAGTACAAGCCATGAGCTTGGTGATGGAGAGTCTACAAGAAAAATTCAAAGTGAGGGAAAACGTCATAGAAGAACTGGAAAGAGAGATAGAACCATGGAAGAAGGAAGCAGTTTGGGTACACAATAAGTGCGGGCAGATGGCACGCCTGCTAAATCTATCTGTACACTCCTTCATCGATGCTTTCAAGAAGGTGGAATGGCGGATTCATCTACCACAAGTTCCGCCAGAATTAGAGGAGCTCTTGATATTCGGCCGCATCTTGATCAACCGTTGGAATACAATGCTGAAGATTTAGTATAGGTTGAATAAAAGGCCGAGATAAGTGCACGATAGGCTCATAGCTTTCGTAGTATCTAGTCAACTTTCTCCCGTCATTGAATCATGTGTTTATGAACGGGAATGAGGATGTTCTAAATGCTATTTCACATAAATTAATAAAAGAAATATTTTGTTTTCTGTCTTTTATTTATGTTTTACTTTTATTCAACATATAATAAAAAGGGTTACGTTAATATCAGTATCATGGCACCCAAAATCCATATGACCAAAAAGCTGGAAAGCGCTTATGCTCAGCTGGATGCAAGAAGGAGCGCGTTGGACAAACAAAAATTGGAATTTCTCAGGAAAGAGAACAGAGTTATCAAGGCAGAAATGGCAGAACAAAAGCATGTGCACCTGAAGAAAGAGAAAGAGCTCCCCTAACAGGCAGAGAAGTATCGCCAAGAAAACCTTGAAAATGAGCGCCTGGCATCTAACTTTCACCACGCGTACTGTGAAATGTGCCGCTGGGCATATCTGGCCAAACTCCAGATGCTATATCTTGTGGAGCAAGTTAAGAAGGACGCCGCCATGAAGTAGATGTAGGATTACTTTTGTAATTCAAAAATATATAAATGGCTTCTTATAGGAAACAAATATTAGAAGAAGCATTTTTATCTTGTAAGATTCTTACTTCCATAAATGAATAAGTTTCGTTCATTCAATTCTTCTCAGTGTTTATGTCTTAATCAAGGCTTACTGGTCATGATAATTGCATGATGAACTTTGTTCTCAAAGAAAAATATCAACCTTCTTCTCCTATTAGGTACTCTAACTCATAGAGAGATTGAAGGGGGATTAAAAGGTGCTATGTTACCAATATTAACAAAATAACCCAACTAAAAGTAAATTAAAATGACTGAGGAAATCTCTTCTGACAGGTTTTATCAAAATTGTGCAATCAAATCACCAATATTACACTCGAACCTAGAGATTGCGAATGGATTCTCAGGTTGTTGAATCCGCCGCCAAATTAGCTGAAATGGAAAAAGGCCATAGCGTGACTAATTCTCAGGTGGCCACGTTAAATGACAAAATTGATGAAATCATGGTTTCTTGGCTAGGAGCCATCAAGACCAAGGGGAAGGTTCGGACAAAGTCCCCAATGGAAAGAAGGTTCCTCATATCACAATTTGTGAAGGCAACGAAGAAGAGTATGTAGAGGAGATACCAGTGGAGGAATCTCCCAAGGTCAACGAATCTAAAAGCAATGAAGGAATTTCCATCAACGTTGCTGCTGTCCTAGCAGCCCTAAAAGCCCAACAAGAAAAACAAAGCCGAGAAAAAGAAGACGGAGAAGGGATGAAAGAACAAATCGAGAAAGAAGTAAGTCGCACTCTCAAAATGGCTACTAAGGCAGAAGACGATGACGAAGTCGCCCTATTCAACATTCCCAAAATACAGGCTCCTCCTAAGTTCAAAATTCCCCATTTTGAGAAATACGATGGCCTGTCTAACCCGGACCATCATGTCAAGGGATATTGGGCGACCATGGCTACCTACAGTTCGAAACCTGCCTTTCTCCTCGCCCATTTTCACAATAGCCTTAAAGGGGTCGCGTACAAATGGTTTATGAGGCAAGAGAATAAGACAATGAAGTCATGAACCACCATGATAAAAGCTTTCCGCAATAATTTCAATCACAACATCCATAGTGAAATGACAAGGGAAAGTATGGAAGCCTTAAAAAGAAGGCCAAATGAGACCTTTTGGGAATATGCTTTTAGATTGAAAGAGACCTCTGTTGAAGTCCAACCTCCAATGAGCAAGAGAGAAACCTGCTGCTATTTCGTCAAAGCATTAAGCGACTCCGCTTATGACATCTTAGCCATATTACCGCATCAAGATTTCGCTGATCTGGTCACAATCGGAGAAGATATTGACGCTAGAAATAAGGAAGCACCTCCACCTAAAAAGAATTATACTCCAAGTTATGGAAAGAAGAAGGAGGAAAGTGCAAACTTCGTACAAAATAGCCCTAAAACGTTCTATGTTAATGCTGTAGGAAATCAGGGGACTTCACAACAAAATCAAGCTCAGAAAAGCAATAATAACAGTAATAGGGAGAATAACAGGAACAGAGAATTACCAGAGCTAGGGCTCACCAGAACAGAACTCTTCGAATACTTGAAGGGACAGCAGATGATGTGCACCCTGCTTGGAAAGTCATGGGAGCCTCGCTATGCACCATGGTACAAACTAGTGTTGTCTTGTGTCTACCACCAAGGTGCTAAAGGTCATTCGATTGACACCTGTGATCATTTTAAGATGCACGTCCTATAAATGTTAGATGCTAGGTGGATCAATCTCCCAAATATCACCAAAAAGCCCCTACTTGGGCATGGGGCAAATGTTGTGGAAGAAGAAGAATTTGCATATAAGGACTTCATACAGACATCTTTCATTCTTGAGCAAATTTACACAGCTCTTGCTGAAGCTAGCCACGTTCCGTGTGTAAAAGCATACCAGACACACTTCTGCCATTACCAATAAACTAGTGAGCACTCTACAAACACGTGTGAACATTGGAAGAAGAAGGTCCAGCAGTACATGGGTTTAGGGATTGTAAATATAAAGAGGGGTAAATTTGAATCTCACATGTGTGCAGCTTCCAATGAGGAGAATAAGACATTGCCTTTCACTCTCTATTTTCCAGGGGCGAAGTTTCCCACACAAACCTCATCGGTTCCTAAATGCTCACCTCTCTTCACGATTAGCAAACCCAATTTATTGAGCTTTGCACATCCCCAGACAACCATTTATCCGCCAGGGCAAATGCCTTATACCTCTAATAAAGCAGTCCCTTGGAGGTATCAAGCAACCGTAGATGTTGGAGGTAAGAAAGTAGAAATTGGAAAAATACTTACAAATGCCAACATTACTCAAGGGCAAGGGCTCACCAGAAGTGGAAGATTATACGCAAGGAATTTATTGGAAGCACCTAAGGGGACTCCCGATGTGGAGAAAGAGAAAGGTGCCCCTGAAAATTCTCAAAAAGATAAGGAGGCAGACTTCGAAAAGGAGTTCCTAAGTGTAGTCAAGAAAAGCGATTACGACATCGTGCAGCAGTTAAGGAAGACACCATCTAGAATTTCGATGCTCTCCCTCATGCTAAACTCGGACAAACATCGCCAACCCCTCCAAAAGGTGTTGGCTGACACCCATGTCCCAAAAGAGATTACACCAGAAAATATGGTGAGTCTAGTTGACGCCACCAAGCATGCATCCATCCTTTCATTCTCAGAAGAGGTGGTTTGTCCGAGAACAAAAGCCTTACACATCACTGTCAGATGTTATGGCTTTACAATAGCAAAGGCTCTCATAGAGGAGGGATCCGCCCTCAATGTATTTCCTGTCGCTACCTTCCAGCAACTACCAGTAGAATCAACGCGCATTGATGCAAGCAATATGATTGTCCGGGCCTTCGATGGAACTAGGAGGGAGGCCATGGGAAGAGTTGCCCTCTTTATTGAAATTTGGCCCATCACCTTCGACATCCCATTCCAGCTTATGGAAGTAGACGCGGCTTACACAATGTTGCTAGAAAGACCTTGGATTCATGAAGCTAAGGCCGTGCTGTCCACCTTTCATCCAAGGATCAAATTCCTCAGGGATGGAAGGATTGTCACTATCAAGGGAGAGGAAAGCATGCTAATAGGCCATCCCTCTCCTGTACCTTTTATCGATAGTACTGAAGAAGTCCTAGAATCTTCTTTCCAAGGGTTAGAAATGGAAGAAAGACCTAAAGAGACCTTCCAGATCATCAGTGTGGCTGTAAAGATTATGGCAAAACAGGGCTATCAACAAGGACATGGCTTAGGCCCCACCTTGGATGGAATGCCCAAATGCATCGAACCCAAAGAGCGAGAAGCTCAATTCGGGATAGGCTACACTAAGGCGACACGCAATAGGAGCAATCATGAGGGACTTCATCGCCTAACACGGCTATTCTTGCCAGCCATGACAGTTCCAAAAGACAACCAAATTTTAGCAATCAATGAGGAGGAAGCTAACAACGACGGGTCCCTCATATGGTGCTCAGAGGAGGAAAATAGCTTGGACAACTGCGAAGCCGACTGGGTCTTATCAGTCCATAGTTCCAAATAAAGCATGAATTGCAATTGATCTAACGCCGAGCTCTAGGCTTAGACCAAAGAATAATGCATTAATGAGCTTACCTATTGTTATTTATCAACTCTGCAATAAAAGTGGCTTGCATATTTCACCAAATTTTGTTCATATGTGCTTCTTCCTGTTCCCTTTTCATTTCTCTTCTAAATTGACATTTTTCTTTGCCCTCAAGGAATTAGAATTCTCAGGGATCTTGCCTAACGTGGCGATCCCCAGTTTTTACGAACCCCAAGGTATTAAATATATGTAAAATGAGTATGCCTCCGATGATGAGGAGACTCCTCCCATCTTTCCAAAAATGGTCAAGTCAGATGAAAAGGAAATGGTTCCTCACCAAGAGATAACTGAACTCATAAATCTGGGGACTGAGGAAGACAGGAAAGTCATGTTAAAGTCTTGAGGAAATTGTTCAACAGACTTCAAAAATTCAAATTACGACTGAATCCCAGCAAATGCATTTTTGGGGGCTCAATCTGGAAAGCTCCACGAATTCATTGTAAGCCAAAAAGGGATCGAGGTTGACCCCGATAAGATCAGGACCATCAAAGATATGCTACCTCCTGCTACTGAACAGCAAGTACGACACTTTTTGGGAAAGTTGAACTACATTGCCCGCTTCATACGCAATTTGACAGCAACTTGTACTCCTCTTTTCAAACTTCTCAAGAAAAACCAATCCCTAGGGTGGAACGAAGAATGTCAGCTAGCATTCAATGCAGTGAAAGAATACCTCACTAGCCCACCTGTGTTGGTACCTCCCACACCCGAAAGACCCTTGCTGTTGTATTTGATGGTCTTAGATGAGTCAATGGGAGCTATCTTGGGCCAGCATGACCCAGTGACTAAGAAGGAACAAGCAATATATTACTTGAGCAAGAAGTTCGATCCCAACGAATCTCGATACTGTTTAATTGAGAAAACCTTATGCGCATTAATATTGACAGTACGCCATTTAAGGCACTACATGCTCTACTATGAGACTTTCCTCATTTCACGAATGGACCCTGTAAAGTATATCTTTGAAAGTCTGCATGTGTCAGGGAGAGTTTCTAAGTGGCAAGTGATATTGGTGGAATATGACGTCAAGCATATCATGCACAAATCAGTTAAAGGAAGTGCTATAGCGGATTACCTAGCCATTATTAATCCCTTGGATGAAGAACATGCCTTAGACTACCAGTTTCCCGATGAATGATTAAACGCCATAGAGGAGGAGTCTCATGCAAAGGTCTGGGAAATGTTCTTTGATGAAGTGGTTAATGTGTTCGGAAATGGGATCAAAGCTGTCCTCATCTCCCCAAATGGGAAACAATTCCCCATCGCAGTCAAACTTGATTTTGAATGCACCAACAATATGGCGGAATACGAAGCCTGTATTTGCGGATTGCAAGCCGCTGTAAAATTGGGAATCAAGGAAATAGAGGTCTACAGGGGTTCCGCATTAATAATCTACCAGACTAAAAGAGAATGGCAGACTAAGGATCCCAAATTGGTCCCCTATCAGAAGTTCCTCACAGAGCTAACTAGCCGACTCAAGTCCATCGACTTTCATCACTTGCCTGGATGCAAAAACCTGTTCGCCAATGCCCTGGCCACCCTGGCAGTGATGCTCGATACTAATTGTGGAGTCCATATCGAACCCATCAGAGTGGAGTATCAAAATACTGAGATCCATTGCTCAATGGTAGAACAAGAGTCCAATGGCCTTCCCTGGTTCTATGAGTCCGTCGCGACGGATAGTACCATTAAACACATTACGAGGAAATAAATGATGGACGTCCCGGCGGGATGACCATCCCGGTGCGAACCCCCCGATGTGCAGTCAAACAGGCAATTGTTGACCGGATGGCGTCGCGACGTTTGTCACCAAAGGTCGCGACGGGGCCATGTGGCAGCATCCGGTTTGCCCTTGATGACGACCTCATAAATAAGCCCGTCGTGATGGGTGTAATACCTGTCGTGACCCCCATGACGACCTCATATTCGAAGGTCACGACCCCCTACTACTCCAACTTCTTTTTTCAGATCCGTGTCTCCTCGGCCACTCTTTTGCGAAAACAATTTGGTGAAGAGAAAGCTCTCGTACCGCACTTCATTTCCTTCGGTCTAGATTCTTCTCCTCGGCCAAAAGTTTTCCGGGTAAGTAAAAACACGCATAGGGGTCGCGACGGTCTACCCTGTACGTCGTTATCTCCTGTCTCCTGGGTCGCGACGTATAGGGTTATACGTCGCGACCCAGGGCTTCCTTGGGGCATATTTCAGGGGTAAATATTTTTCCTTTCTAGAACTAACCAAAAGTTTATGCTTTTAGGAAAATGGTTCGCTAAAAGAGATCCCACACAACCGCCTCATCGTCATCTCAGCCTCCAGTAGATCCTAATCTCTACAGGGTCTTCATTCAGGCCGAGACACTGAATGCAGAGCGGAGTATGGAGAGGCTAGAGCTGAGCCCTTCATTCATGGAGGGAGTTGAATCCTATGGCTTGCAGGACCTGCTACAAGTGACAAACAAGAGGAATGTCCCTCTGGCGTACCAATACCACATAGCGTACGCCAGTACTCATTGCAGGTCATTCATACTGAGGGAGACCACCCATCCAATGGTAACGCCTCAGAATTTTGCAGAAATGTATATCCTGAGGATGGAGCCCAACTGCACCTATGCACGAACCCTCGCAGAATTGCAGCAGCCCTCACCTTCCCAAGGAGGGACATATGGGAGTCCAAGTGTGGGCTCAAGAGGAGGGGCACCAATCACATGTCCAAGAATTGGCAAAACTTCCTGACCAGCAACGTCATTCCTGTGAAGCACAAGGATTCAATTAGCAAGAAATTAAGCTTCCTCATCTATATCATCATGCAGAGGGCCCCACTATGCTACCCCACCATCATGTGTGAAAAATTCCACAGCAACGCCAACGACTTCAACCTGGCGCCAGGGCCCAAGTACACGCCTACTACGATCAGCTTCCCCGATTTCCTCACAGCCCTCTGCCAGTGTTATCAGGTTCCTCATCGGGCCTTAGACTATTATGTGCCATACAATGCCTACTGCATGAAAGAGGATCAAAACATGGAAGATTTCCCTTCGCCCGATGAGTTGGATTGGCACCAAATCCTCCAGCACAACCCTCCGGAACCACAATCAAAGCAGCAGCAGGATCCTCAGCAAAGTCAGCCACAGAGGCTAACATTCCCGCCGGGCCAGAGGAGGGACATATCGAGGCTCTGACTCGGGAAATTCAGGGGCAGAGGAGGGAAATCATGGACCAGTAGAATGAGAACAGGCAGGAACAACAGGAAATAAGGGAGCTACGAGAGGATGTGCGCGGACTACAAGGAGGGATGCGATCGCTGCTCAGACATTTTCATCTGTTCGAAGATGTCATCCTGAGACCATTACCAGTTGTACCCTCAGACAGTGAGGAGAAAGGCGGCGGGGGTGACTAGAGAGAGAGGCCATTTAGAGACCACTAGGAGTTATTTATCTTTTATTTTTATTTTTGTTTGAGGCTTGTACTTCATAATAAAAAATATATGACAAGATTCAGTTTCCATTTTTATGTTTACTCGTTCCTTTAGTTTAAAGAAAAAACAAAGACGGGACTCTGTGAACACTGCCTTTTGTTCGCCCCAAAATGCACTAAAAATAAATAAAAATAAAAAGATTAAGAGAAAATAAAAGGAAAACATGAAAATAAAAGATAATAATAATAAAAAAATATACATAATAAAAATCTTAAGCTTAGGGGTCGCGACGGGTAAGCCTCAGGGGTCACGACCCCCTCTTCCTTCGAGGAATCTGTCGAGACGGAAAGGCCCATATGTCACACCCCCATCAGCATTTATGGCAGATCCAATCAGATCTTCAATCAAGGACTCGTCGCGACGTCTGAGCTTATACGTCGCAACTGGTGATTCTATACGTTGCGACCCCTTCCTTAGAAGCTAGGGGTCGTGACGCATCATTTTATACATCGTGACCCTCTGTCACAAAAACTAGGGGTCACGACGTATCGTTTTATACATCGCGACCCCCTACCCTTTGGAGGCAGCAATTGTTTTCATTTTGATTCTTACATACTTTTACCAAATGTGTAACCTAGTACAACTAACGGCCCTTGCCTCCATAGGAGTACTAGTGTTCACGTCATCTAGGCATGACGTCTGATGAGCCCCCACACCTGAACCTTTCTTGTCTTGTTATTATTTGGATATATTGCATGGTAGATAGGTGCCGAGAGGCCTTTACCTCTTTAGGCACGTTGCACATAATTCAAGATAATGTAATTAATCAATATGGTAAAAGCTTTCATGAATTTGGCTATGAAATGTGGTAACACACTAATTCAAGATAATTATATACTAAAAATGGACATAGGGAATTAGGGTGTTACAGTTATGGTATCAGAGCACTACTACCTAGTTAGAATCGGGTTAAGGAATTTTAACTAGGTAGATAGGGTATAGGTTCCTCGTAGGAAGACTTGAACCAGTGATTGAGTCTCACTAGTGGAATGGAGTTAGGTTTGGGTAGGAAGTATTTTTACTTCGAGTCATATTAATTCTATGAATCAAAATTGATATTGAAAATTCAATATTGTTTATTTTGTAGAGTGAAATATGCCTCCAAGGCAAAATACTGGGAATAATCGAAGGAATGAGGCAAACCCTGATGGGGATGTGCAGACAATAAGGGAAATGGCAAAAGAAATTAAGAGACAAGCCGAAGCCACGATTCAAATGATGCAGCACATCCAAGAAGAGAGGAATGAGAGGGCTCAAAGTCCAAGAGTTAGGGATGATAACTACCATGGGTGGGCAGAATTTCAAAAAGCTAGACCGTCAGTCTTTAGAGGTGAGTTTAATCCAATATTAGCTGAGGGATGGCTGAAGGAGTTGGAGAAACTTTTCAAAGTCCTTAAGTGTTCTGATGAGTAAAAGGTCGAATACGCCACCTACATGCTAGCTGGTGAGCCCGAAAATTGGTGGAAATGTGCATTGTAGTTAATGGAGGCCTGTAACACTCCGCTCACGTGGGAGAACTTTAAGATTACCTTCTTAGAAAAGTATTAACCGATGAGCGTGAGAAACCAGAAGGAAATTGAGTTTATGCAGATTAAACAAGGACACATGCCTTTTGAGGAATTTATAGTCAAGTATGAAGAGTTGTCTCATTTCTCATCTTACTTGTAACAAAATCCAAACGAGGTTGGGAAGGCCATACATGTGACCTCAGCTCTTAATTCTGCTCTGAGTAATGTGATAGGTCCTCTTGATATCAAGAACTATGCAGAATTAGTGAACAGGTGTCGCATTGTTGCCAGAAATTTGGAGAAGACCGAGAAGGTCAACTTATTTAACAAGCGACCGATGAATTACTCCAAGGGTAGAACTAGCCAGGGAAAGAAACTTATGATGATAAAATCTGCACACAAACTCTGTTCTAACAGCGGGAAAACCCAGGAAGATAAGTCATGCCTGCTCGGATCGAATGCCTGTCACACTTGCGGTGAGACGAGGCATTTCGCTAGAGATTGCCCTAAGAAGAAACAAACCCTTGAAGGAGTGAAGCCACCAACTAGAGGAAGGGTCTTTACCCTCAAGGGCGAAGAAGCAACTGAATCCAATGATCTCATTTATGGAACATGTATAAAAAATGGTAAGTCTCTACATGTACTATTTGACTCAGGTGCCACGCACTCAATTATTAATTCTAAATGTGTGAACGATTTAAATTTGTTGTTGACTATTCTTCCGCATAGTTTATCGATTGCTACTCCTATAGGAGAGTGTGTTGTGACTTCATTGGTTTGTTTGAAATGTCCAATTGTTGTGGAGAATAGACTATTTGAAATGGAAATGATTTGTTTGAATCTATCAGGAAATGATGTAATCTTAGGTATGAGCTGGCTGTCTGAAAATAATGTGGTCCTTAACTGTTGTGAAAAATCTGTGATGTTTATAGATACCAAACCTGTTAGTAAAAGAAATGAGGAAAAGATCCAAAGGGTAAGTTTTCTATGTTCCTCCGAAGAAGAGATGTCGCATAAACTTAGCAGTATTCCTATTGTCTCTGATTTTCCTGATGTCTTTCCAGAGGAGATAACTAGTCTCCCTCCAGAACGGGAAGTTGAGTTCTCCACAGAGTAGTCCCTGGGACGGAACCGATCTCTGTAGCTCCTTATAGAATGGCCCTTCTCGAGTTAGGTGAACTAAAAACACTGATAGAGGATCTTTAGAGTGAACAATTCATCAGGCTTAGTGCATGACCATGGTTTCTAAGACACGTTAATATTTTTTTTCTAAAAATACATGTATATATTTTTAATTTAAAACACCGATGACTATTGGGAGCGTTTCAAAAGACTTTGCGCTAGCTGCCCACAACATGGTGTTTCAGAACAAGGTCTCATCCATTACTTCTATCAAGGATTGCATCCTATAGAAAGAGGAATGTTAGATGCTGCTAGTGGAGGGTCTATTGTTGACAAGACACCAACTGAAGCCAGGGAAATAATTTCCACTATGGCAGCCACCTCCCAAGACTTTGGGGATAGTCAAGATATGCCTAGAACAGTAAATGAGGCATCAATCTCCTCTATAGAGTCAAAACTCAACCAGCTCACTAACATGGTGCAAAACATGGCTACTGGACAGCTTATGCAAGCAAAGGTATGTGGAATTTGTGCTATGCAGGGACATCCTACAGATATGTGTCCTCAATTACAGGAGGATACACAAGCTTGAGTAAATGCAATTGGTGGATTTCAACAACCACAAAAAAGGTTTGACCCTTATTCTAATACATATAACCCCGGATGGAGAGACCATCCGAATTTCAGCTATGCACCGAGGCCACAAGATTACACAGGTCAGGTTCCTCACTTTCAAAATTTTTTACATAGACCTATGGCACCACAACAAGTTTTACCTCAAAAATCTAATGTTTCTTTGGAAGATGTAGTTAAGTCTTTAGCATCTAGCATGCAGAGTTTGGAACAGCAAATGAGCCAAATAGCCACAAGTGTGAGCAAGCTTGAATCTCAGGGGAAACTTCCCTCTCAGACAGAGACTAACCCCAAACATAATGTTTGTGCCATTACTTTGCGCAGTGGGAAAGAGCTAAAAAATGCACCGCCCAAACTTAGGCGTGGGCATGCCTTAGAAGCTAATCCAGGTACAGAACCAGAAGCTGAGTTGGAAGTCAATAAACATGCTGATCATGAGCAAAAGGAGGAAAAGCAATTCCCACCAGCTGAATTGACTGCTAAACTTCGTTTCCCAGAAAGGTTTGCTAAGTCCAAGAAGGAGAAAGAAGAAAAAGAAATTATGGACACTTTCAAGAAGGTGGAGGTGAATATTCCTCTCTTGGATGCAATCAAGCAAATACCACGTTATGCCAAATTCTTGAAAGAGCTCTGTACCAACAAAAAGAGGCTGACAGGTAATGAAAAAATAAATATGGGAGAGAATGTTTCATCTATAATTCAGAAAAACCTCCCACCTAAGTGTAGAGATCAAGGTATGTTTTCTATTTCTTGCAAAATTGGCAATATATGTGTTGACAAAGCTATGTGTGACTTAGGATCTTCTATTAATGTTATGCCACTTTATGTATACGCTTTATTGAATACAAGAGAACTTAATAAAACTAGAGTGGTTATACAACTAGCTGATGGATCGGTGGTGTATCCTAAAGGAGTCTTAGAGGATGTTTTAGTGCAAGTAAATAATTTGATATTTCCTGCTGACTTTTATATATTAGATATGGAAAGTGACAAGTCAGAGAAGCATTTTGATATTATACTAGGGAGACCATTCTTGAGCACTTCAAGAACAAAGATAGATGTTCATGAAGGCACCTTTAGCATGGAGTTTGATGGTAACGTTGTAAAATTCAATACTATGAGGTATCCAAATCTTGTTTCTTCTGTTTGCAAGATTGATATTGTTCATCCTGTATTACAACAGACACTGGAATTTCTTCAACAAGACAAGTCAATTGAAATGTTGATTGATGACGTCAATCTAAACCATCTAGAGAAGCCTAACGTGAATTCTTCCAATGATGAAAAAGTGCTTCATAAGCTGTAAATTCTAAATTCTGCATTTGATAATTCTTCAATTACTGATTTATCTCATAGTGACACTAAAAGCTTATCTTCTATTATGCAGGAACCTGAGTTTGAGTTGAAACCCCCACTTGAGTACCTAAAATTTGCTTATCTAGGAGATGAACCTTATGACAGTGCTAAAATTTATAAGGATAAGACACAAGGGTTTTATGATCAAGAAATATTTAGACAACAATTTGTCTTGGGCCAGAAAGTTTTTGTTGATGATTCTGAATTAAGTTTATTTTCAAGCAAACTTCAATCTTAATGGACTAATCCCTTTGTTATTACTGATGTTTATTCTCATGATGTAGTTGAGATCAAGAGCTTGCATACAGGCAGATTTTTAAGTTAAATGGGCACAGGTTGAAGCCTTTCTATGAAGGATTTCAAAATATCACAGTAGAAGAAATCAAACTAGTGGAGAGCCACCTGGAATTGGGTTCTTCCCAATCACCTGCATAATAAGGAAGTATTTTGATCAAGGCATACCTATGTCTTGATAGTAGCAGTAGTTTAGGTTGATTTATTTTTGCATTTGTTTGGTTTTTCAATTTAACGTTAAATTTCCATTCAGGTTTCAGCAATAACACTAGGCATGCCCATGCCTAAAGCATAATCCTTTCTCCTAAAATTTTGACAGTATTGCAACGCTATAGCACTAGAAGAAGCCGCTGTAGCGCTATCTCTCTGACTTGAATTTGCAGAATAGCCCACATGGTGTAAAAGTTATTTAGGCATGCCAATGCTCAAGGGTCACGCCTAACAACTTCTTAATCAATACTTGGGTTATCTTATTTCAGGGAAGTTTCCTCATTCTCTTTTTGTCTATATTTGTTGCATTGGGGACAATGCTCATGATAGGTGTGGGGGTGGTTTAAAATCTGTTCTGTTAACATATTGGGTAGTTAGTTTCTTATGTTTAAAGTAGAAGAATTTTGAAAAAAAAAAATATTTTCTTTTTGTTAACCAATTTTGTTGAAAATCTGAAATTTATGACTATTCTCCCTCATATTTGATCTTTAAGTATGGAAATTGTTCATTTAACTTTTCAAATTTCCCAATAATTTACCTTGGCATTTGCTTTTAATTCTTTGAAGCATGACCGGTATTCTTTGACTCATATTTCTTAAGTGTTGTGCAACCATATGTTTACCAAGTATTTTCAAGTGATTAGAGATGAAGTAAAATAAAAACAATGCATGATTTTAATTTAATTGACAATCTCTCATCCTTGTCTTTTGCTTATTTTAGTAGGGTTGCATTAATATTTGTATCAATTGAGAAATTGAATTCTTGGTGTTGAACTATTGGGATGCATGCTGTCTCACTTTCTCCTTTTTCTTTCCCAAAATTTAAGTTCTTGCTCCGCTAGTTGGTAATAACTATGAGCATTGCCAAAGGGCAATTTAGGGGATAGACTTCACCTAGATCGTAAAACGGATAGGAGAAGGCCCTAAATGAACTAGGATTTGAATTACCTAGACCGTAAGACGGATAGGTAGTCAATCCCAAAAAAAATGAAAACAAGAGCAAAAAGAAAAAAAAAAGAAGAAAAAAAAGAGAAAAAGAAATCATAATAGTGAAAAAGTGAAAGGGAGATTGAGATTGTTAGATATCATGATTTTTGAATGGTTCTTTGCTTGAATTTAATTCTTCAATTGATCCATATTTATTTATGCAATTTAACTTGAATTTGCAAAACTTTTGGATGAGTGAGGCTTAATGAATTGACTTGCTAAAATTGCTTGAAAATGCCTTCTCTTTTCTGTTGGACATATTTGGTTTTTAACATGGTAGTATGACATTTTTGAAAACTGAGAACTTTGGATGTTGATCACTTAGGGAAAGAATTGCAAATGCTGGGATGAAAATGTTTGGGGAGTCTTGATTTAAATCCTCGATTCCTGCTTGAGGGCAAGCATGATCTAAGTGTGGGGGAATTTGTTGAGTTCATTTTATTGTTGGATTTTTCAACTTAATTGGTTTCATAATTAGTAACTTTAATCAAGTTAATTGAGATTTTAGCTACTATTTAAATATTTGTCTAAAAAGAGGAGTTTCCTTGATATTGTGATGACTTTGTTAATTTCTCTCTTCAGCAGACTTTGGCATGGGCATGCTCAAGGCTTCATTAAACCAGATGCCACGTCAGCAATCCACTTAAAAGAAATAAAGAGAAGAAGACGAGAGAGAAGCGGGAAAACAGAGCACCGAAGCAAAAAAACAGAGCATAGTAGCGCCGATTCTAGAGGAGATAAAAACAGAAAAATCACAACTAAAAAGAGAGAATCTAGCACCGATTCTGAAGGAAGAGAGAGAAAGAACGAGAAGCAGGCTATAAAAAGAGGAGCTCGTGCCTCAAATAGGATCATCGACCATCATTCTTCATCCTTTTCTTGAGAGTTTAGTTCTATCATGAGTTGCTAAACTCCTTCTTTCTGGCCAGAGGCATAGGTTCCAGGGATAAAGAGAGATGGGAGACTAGGATTAGGGTTGAATTTTGTTCTTTTAACTCATTATATTTGCTGTGGTCTCTTAATCCAAGTTTTAAGTCTGTAAACTCTTGGGTGGTGACAATGCTAAGATTACTTTCTTAATACTTTTTCAGCTATAGGATTTTTATACTCGTAGTTAGAAATCCAGTCAAGTAGCCATTGATGTGAAGGAATTATACATGTTAACTCTTTCATGTCAAACTACAGCAAACTACTTATTTAGATTTAATAGATTTTTTATACTCGTAGTTAAAGAATTTCTTGATCTTTATTTGTTGCATTGGTTTATTTCATCTTGATCTTAATGCTTTCAATTGAATAAGTCTTGATACATGTTCATAATTTATTAATTGATTAAGAATAGGGTAACGAACGTTTCTTATCTTATTATCCAGAGAGAAACTCGATGGGTGCGTAACAACCATTGGGTCCGATGTATTTTGAGTAGAAAAGAACTTTAAAGTCGATGAACAACTTCTTTAATCCCTGGAATTCGAAGTCTCTGGCTGGAAGCTTCAATTATTTGATTCCAACTCGTAACCTTAAGCGTGCCCACGCTTAACACTTACTCTGCTGTTTTAATTATCTTTTATTTCAAACAAACTCAAACCCCCCCCCCCCCCCGCCATTCTTTTTATTTTATTTAATTCCTTTATTGACTTATCTTTCAGAAGAAATCTAGTTACCAATCCCTGTGGATTCGACCCTACATACACTATACTTCTTTTTAGTGGCTAGAGTAGGAAAATATTATTTTGTTGGTTTCGGCACCCAACACATTTCCTTTCTTTTCTTTGTTTTTTAATTGTGTTTTGTTAATTTAATTGGGGAGGGTCACGGGAATAGAAAAATTTGGGGGCTGGTGTATTAAAATAAATAATAAAATAATAATATAATTATAATTAATTTAATTAATAATTAAAAATATTTTAATTTAGTTCCCACTCCTTTTTATTTTAGGTTTCTAATTTCTTAGGTCCTGAATTAATTCCAAAAAATATTTTACTTACTTCTTTCATCTTTTATTTTATTTTAAACTTCGAAGAATTTCTCGGTTCCTTTCTGGTTTCTCTTAACTTTTATACTTTTCCTATATTCCTTGTAAAGTTTTAATTCCTAGCCCCGAAATAAATCATTCTTTAATCCTCGAAATTTTTCGGGGTATTACATTCTCCCTGTTCAAAGCTAAGACTTAAGAGTAAGAATAGATTATGATTAAGGATTATAATTTATTTAAAAATATTTAATAATTAAAAAATAATATATAAAAGGTAAGAAATAAGGTTCCGATCCAATAAAAAATTTAAAAGAATATAAGAGTTATGAAAAATAAAATATATATATAAATCGTATTAAATAATGAGTAAGGAAATATGTAGATGAATACCTTTGGTATTTTGTTAATATGATAGATTAAGAATATATAACGAACCCCTATAGTGGCATCATCATCGTCATCATTTTCATCTCTCATCTTCATAAAAAATTAGGGTAAATACTTGAAGATGCGAAGAAACTTCAAGTTCAACTGTCAAAACATATAAAATGAGGTCTTTTTATAGATGAGTGTGGGTGGATTTAGATTATGAAAACAAGGGGCAAGAATGAAAACTATGTACATGTGTCTGGTTTTGGACTTTATGAAAGCTTAACCTTTCATTTAATTATTCTTTTATATATGAAGAGTTATAAGTAGTTTCCATGAAATAGGAAAAGTTACCTTTTTAGGAGATAACATATATATAATTAATTACGTATTAGTTTCATGCACAATTTATTAGCCGCGTTGATTATATACATAGTGACAATATTCTAATTTTGATTAGCATCTACCGTTAAACGAAATAAAACAAAAATATATAGTTTGTAAAAATTTACACCAATTCCCGAAGTTAGCATTCCAAATTAATAGCATATATATAAATATATTTTTAACGACAACATTACGATATGCCGATAAAGTTGTTAACATGTATATTTTAAAGCTAAAAGATCACAACTTGGAGACTGTTTTAGAGTGAACAAGTTCTCATCCACCTATAACCAAATTTTATGGATTCAATCCCTAGTTTTGAGTATGGGAAAATATTTAATTTTTTAGCCAATTTTTTCTTCCTTTGAGGTGCCTATAAGTCAGTGATCAAAGGAATTAGTCACCACGGTCCACAAAAAAAAATCACATATAATAGAAATAAAGAAGTATATTATAACAGGAAGCATATTTATTATAATTAATGCAATTAATGATGAATTTTTATGTCTAGTTTAGTACTTTTAAATGTGAAATTGTGTAAAACGTGGTTTGGTTTAATAAAAGAGATTAGTCCCTCACAACGTGATGGGCCAGTGTTTGAATTGTCTCTAGGAGAAGTGTCCACATTTCATGTTCGACAATACATCAAACAAAATTAACTTTAAAAGAAGGATTTTAATAGAAGGATATCTGTGAAAAATAAATAAATAAATTGTTGGCAACAAAAAAGTGTTAATCAATATCTATATTTATATGGTTGTGCACCCTTCTAGTCATTGGGGTCACAAAAATACAAATTTAATAATTAAAAAATTCAGGAAAAATATGATTAGAGGATGTGGGAGAGAGAAAACATATATGATGGGTAGTTATTAGAAAAGTGGGCAAGTAAATAACTTCCCATCATTTAATTTATTATTTCAAATTATGATAATAATTCTAATTTAAAATTTTAAAAACTATCAAATATCTAATGTGTTATTGTTTTAAAATATAATAATTATATTTTTAAAAATTAAAAATAAATTACATGCACGTATGTGCATGCAAAGCCTCTAGTATTATTTATTGTGATAGATCACACGAGAGTCATGCTAATTAATTATTATAACAATATTGTAATATCTAATTTCAAAAATTTCAATTCAACATATAGATTGGTTTATGTGCTTACGGTAAAATTCACTATAAAAAAATTAATTTTTAGCGATGGTTTCATTTTTATCTAGCGACGATTAAAACCGTTGCTAAACATTTAATAACGGTTTTGTTGACCGTGCTTAGAGTTACAGTCGAGAATAATTCTAACGAAGCTTGACATAAGCGTCAGCACTGACCGTCACTAAAAGCTTTTTCAGGCCATTGTCAATTTTATATTTAAGGACGATTTTAACCGTCGTTAAGCCAATAGCAATTTTAATCCTATTATTGTGTGAAATTTGGAAACGGTTTAAATCGTCGCTAGATCACTTTGTTTTCTTAAAACTTATTTCAATTTATCGATACTTTTAATTTCCCTAAAAATCATAAATACGTATTCAACCAAAATAGTTTCATTTGTATTCAAGATATACTTAAAGTTTTACAACCAAAACATATCTATAATCAACAAGTCAACACTTAACAAGTGTTAGAACTCAAAGTTTTACAATATAGCAATAGTCATATACATGTATATGAGTTCAATAACCAAAATAAAACAAATATTGAAGACGATAGAATGCTTCAAGGATAATGACTTGCTTCTGATGATCTTTGACACATTGGAGGTGATGCCTTTGTGCTTCCCATATCAAGTGTTCCAACACCACCGGCACCTCCAAGAACAAGGATAGATTGAACTTCAGAAAGTTCCACATTCACAAGGCTGCCATGAGCAAATGAAAATATGTTCCTTGAAGACATATTAAGATGTCTGTTTCACGCCCAGTTGCCATAGACCTAAAAAAAATTTCAAAAAAAAGTATAAAATGTCATTAAAGAACAAAGAAAGCAAAGGCATGATTCAATCATCACAGAATCTTTGATTCAACTGAAATTAAACAGAACAATTCAATGAAAACCCAATGGCAAACCTTTTATCTATTCAACCATACACATCAACTTCATACATGAAACTTTGACTAGAAAGAAACAAAGATGAAAAATACCACAGAAAAAGAAACCGATAACGCAAAATCAGTGGCGAAGAAAGTAACTTCAACTTGGTCTTACTCTTAGATGTAACTTGGCGTTGAAATTTGCATCTAAAAGAATATTAGATGAAATTAACATCTTGACAAGTTGAATATACTGAGATTAGACAATATAAGTTCAATAGTAGAAATAAAATTACATTAACTATCGATAAGTATAGAAACTAGCAAAATGTCTAATTCAATCTAAAATTAGAAAATGAAAAGAATGAATAAAATAATTGATTATATTTGATATTTATGTTTTTCCAAATTGTATTATATATATATATATAACATTTGGTTTTTTTGGTGCATTCTAAAATAAAGTGTTTTGGTGACAATAAATGCCATGCCTTATTAGAACTAATGAAATGGGACCTCTTCACTTCGTTTAGATAATTTTTTGAAGTCTTTCGGCAAGATTCCTGCTCATATATGAATTAATGATAATAATATTCAGAAAATACAACAAAGCCAATACCTAAAAGATTTTGAAATGTGACATATATACCGTTACAAGAGAATGAACCTTATATATGTATTGCCTAATTTATCTGATGCCATATTAAATTAAAAAGATTAAAGTCACATTCAAATGTGCTCTTTAATTTTATGGCAATGGCCACATATAGTATATATATTCAAATACAGACTTTTCTTATCCACCAATACCTTGTTGTGAATATTCGCTTCATCAAAAGCACAGCCAAGAGGAAACATATCTCCTGCCAAAATTCATTTCAAGAAGCACTGGTTCAGTTGAGAAGTTGAATTCACAGTACAAAACCAAAATAAAAATTGGTATACAGATGAAGTAGCATATCTTACCAAATACCAACCACAGCCCATTGAGGAATCCCACCAAATTGAGGAAGGTTTAGAATCTTGCCAAGATCTAAAAGAGGCAAGAATATTCTGCAATTAATTGCTCTATTTTTTATTATATGGGGCCTAATTGATAGTCCACACCCTTTTGCCTTTCACTTTCTACATCATAGTTCTTGCATAGGATTTCCTTTTCTCAGAGACAACTTTATCTATGGAAAAGACTCTGAACTCCACATTCATCTAATCAGAACTTTCCATAGATCAATAAAATAAAGAAATGTTGGTTATGGAGTAAGAACTAATTAAAAACTATATCAAGTTTTTTACAGTCACAGACTCCTTGAGGAAAGATTAATGTAATAAGAAAAAAAACTAGGGAAGATGAAAATATTGGGGCCAAATTGAAAGAATTCAATTCAATTGGACATTGTATAAAGACAAAATCAATAATTTAGTTCCATTATGGGCAAGTGACAAGGCAGGAAGTCCAGAACCCACAAGAAGCATACTTTGAAATTCCTCAAGAGAAAACAATGTATATATTAATTATTATAAGTAATTTGATTTATTTTTTGAAAAGAAGAAACTAAACAATCTAATTATAGACTACTAATTACTATTATTGTGACACCCAATATTTCAACCCTTAGCTTCGATAGGTTGGATTTTAGAGGAAGGAAGGTCATCATTTGGAAATAGAAACTTAGAGGAAAAGTGCGCAAGGGAGGAATTGAAAATAAATAAATGAACAAATAATAAATAAACAAGTATTGATGAGATAATTTGAAATTGATAGATTTGTGACATTGAGGTTCGATATTTTGACAAAAGAATATGCAAATAATTTTTTTTAGAACGAGATAAGATTTTTAGGGCTAATATTAAGATTTTAATAACTCTAGAGTTAAGAATTTAAGAAATTAAAATAAATATGAAAATTAAGTAGAAAAATTATAATCTAGTTAAAATGTGATCAAATGAAGTATTGTGAGCTCACAGTTTAAATTTGAAAATTTTTCGAGATTAAAATTCTATCTGGTAGAAATTTCTTATATGCTAGAGGCCCTTTTATCATATATTTTTAGTAGACTTATGGCTATCCAAAAAATTCAGAAATCTCATATTTTTATCAATAAATAAATCTAAATATGAAAATCCAATTAAAACTCAATTTTACCATAAAAAAAAAAGCCAAATACCCAAATTTCCTTAAATCTCCAACCCAATTTATGAAACCCATTTGCTTCTTCATCCAGAACACACACCACCACTTCTTCACCTATTCCCTGTAATACCTCGGAAAATTTTGAGGAGTAAAGAATGATTTATTCCAAACTTTCGAGGATTTAAGAATGATTTATTCCGCGGCTAGAAATTAAAACCTTGAAAAGAATATAGGAAAAGTATGAAAGTTAAGGGAAACCGGGGAGGAACCGAGAAATTCTTCGATGTTTAAAAAAATAAAATAAAGGGTGAAACAAAGAGGTAAATTATTATTTTTTAAATTAATTAAGGAACTAAGAAATTAGAAACCTAAAACAAATAGGAGTTGGAACTAAATTAAAATATTATTAGTTATTATTTATGTAATTATTAATTAATTTATTTTTTTAATTAATATTACTTTCAGATTTTTTATTATTATTATTTTAGTATCTTAATTAAGTAAAGAAAAGAAAGGAAAAGAGAATGAAAGAGAAAAAGAGAGAGGGAGGGGGCTACGGGAAGAAGAAGGAGAAGCAAGGAAGAAAAAGAGAAGGAAAGGAGAGAGAGGGAGAGCTAGGGATTGGAAGTGGGAGGAGATCCGGCGGGAATCTCGCTGGAATCCGTCGATTCGGAGTTGGAGGAAGAGCCGGAGATCATCCTCGTCATGTTCCTCGTCTCAATCTCTCGAGTTAAGGTTGGTATAACGCCCGATTCTCTCCAAGTTCTCGTTTCCTTCATTTTTCTTCATTTTTTGGAATTGAGTTGAGAATCCGAGTTTGGGTGGATTCGAGGGTAGAATAATGTTTCTAAAGTGTTCTTGAACACTCATTGGGATTAGGATTCGAGGCTAAATCGTTGGATTTGGCCGGATTCGAAGTTGGAAGAGTTTGGGGTTTATAAAACCCATTTTTCCCAATCTCGAACGATCAACGATTCGGCGACGAATCAGAGTTGGATTTGAGTTGTAGGACTTCCTAAATGTAGTATATATGTAGGTGAACAAAACCCGTGCGGTGCACAGTCGAAGCTGGGGGCGGAACGGGGCTGGAATGGGGCCAAACCAGCCCACAGCACAGCAAACGAATTGCTGTGCTACGAACTGGCGCTATTGCGCCAAAATCGGCGCTATAGCGCTAGCTCTCTGGTGTACCAAGAGCTGCCGGGCAGCAGCTCGGCGCTATAGCACCAGAATCAGCGCTATATCGCTCGGCCTCTGCCCAGCATGCCCAAAATTCATTTTTTTGCAAGTCCGGGACGTCTGAACCTTCTATTTTCAATCCTAAACATCTTAGAACACCCCCAACCATGTTTTTAAGGATCAAAATCATTTCAAATGTCTTGTTATCCCTCAAGAATAGAAACTTACGGAGTAAACCAAGTCCAACTTCTTGAACTTCAACCTTAAACTGTCACAACCTTTAGGCAACCTTAAGTGGGATAAATTGGAGGTATATTGAGGTTTAGAAACTAGACTTCTTAGAACCGCAGTAGGAACACAAGTTGATTTAAAATGCTTACACCTTCCTAAAATTAGGATTCCATCCAACCAAGCTAGATAAGCTTTCTTAGATGCGAATACAAGGTAGATAGAGGTCTTGTACTCAAATCCAAGTATGTGAAACACTCAAGTAGAGTGTTATACGCGAGTAAGTCAAGTGTCCAAGGAAGGATACGCATAAGTCGGGATAGAGAAGTCCGATAAGACCAAGAGCTTGACTCTGTGGCAACCAGGGACTACACGTGAGAGTAATGGAGAGATAAATAACAAGTTAAGCTAAGTAATAATCTTAATGAAATAAATGTTGTTCTTATAGGAACAATGGCATGCAAAAGAGTGCAACAGGAACTCCGAGGAGACTAAAGTTATAGGAGAGGATTGCATGGAAGGTTGGCCAAGGTGAGGGTTCTTCCATCTCTGCTCCTAGGGTTGTATGCTTGTGTAGATTACATGAGTATGTACATTCTCTGCTTGTCTGATATGTGTTAGCTAGAGGTATAGAATACTAAAAGAATAAAAGAACTAGAGAATAGGTTGTGGAAAGTAGCTTGGATAGGAAGACATAGGAGTAGAGTGTAATTGTTCGCTATGATTCATGTGCTACAAATCCAACTCATACACTCCGGAGGCATGATGAGTATTTTATTAAATCTTTTCCACGACGGTGGCAAGAGTCCTTGTGCAGATGGACTAAGCTTTTGTTTTAAAAACTCGTCACGACGGTGACTTAGATTATAATCATGCAAACGGAGTTATTGGGGGGTTTTGGATTTGGTTATGCTAGCGATGTGTGACATCGACTAGAACAATGTCAGATGACACTTGAGACCTCAGTTTTATAATCACCATTACGATGGTCATTGCCCTATCCTGGTAATAGGGTCAGAAAGATTTTATATTGCTATGACGATAGCTTGAGGCTCAGAGGGTGCATCTGGACGGGTATATGAGTTATATCGTGTTGAGGATACTTGTACATATTAATCAGGAGAGGAATTGTTGATCCTTCGGGAAAGATACAAAGAATCCTATTAATATGTGAGACATCGACTAGAACAGCGTCAGATGGAACTTGAGACCTTAGTTTTATAATCACCATGACGATGGTCATTGCCCTGTCCTGGCAATAGGGTCAGAAAGGTTTTATATTGCTATGACGATAGCTTAAGGCTCAGAGAGTGCTTCTGGACGGGTATATGAGTTAGATACTCCTAAGGATACTCATCCATATTAATAAGGAGAAGAATTGTTGATCCTTCGGGAAAGATACAAAGAATCCTATTAATATGTGAGACTAAGGTAAGGAGACACGAGAGGAACCTACGGGTGAACCGTGAGCCCAACCCAGTAAGAGAGAAATCATCCTGTGGAGTTGGTCTAGGGAGTGACAGTGGCCATGCTTAGAGACGTTGTGCCGTGCCCGCCATGTGGCCTGGTTGGGTAATGGACGAGTGGGCTCAAGCTATTGCCCCGTAATAAGGGGTCAGGACGTGCCACGTGGTGGCTATGCGTCAGTTGCTTGGTAGCTAGAAGTTGATTGTGTTTGATTAACAGAATTGTCACGAGGTGACCAGTACGCAAGTGAATGGGTTAAGTATGTTTTTCCACGTGGTGGCCAGTAGCCCGAGTGCACGGGTTTGAAGTAGAAAAGCCACGTAGTGGCTAGTAGAGACCCAAGAGTTGGGGAGATTAAGTAGATGTATGTTCAACATCTGTGTGTATGTATAAATTGTCTGTGGTTGCATATAATTGTTGATTGTGCAGCGTAGTGGTAATGTACAGGACTACGTCACCACGCGTTTTGTTGATTCAAACATGCTGAATGTGAGAGGACTGGTAGGTAAAAGCCGGCACTATGTGTTACATGTTACTTGATGATTGATGACGTGGAATAAACTGTTGCATGCTTATATCTGTTAAATCAATGTGAGTGTTTGTGTGAAATTTCTGTTAATGTGTGATCACCAAGAATGCATGCTAACTCACAGTAACTAGTTGTTTGTGCATGTGGTTGTGTATGACTCCCAGTCCCAGCGGTAAGGTACCCGCCTTGCGCCAAGGATGGGAGAGTCCTCACTGAATCGCGTGGTTAAGACTTACACCTCATTTTTACTACGCAGAGACAGGTTAAGTACAGGTGAAAGGAGTCTCAGTGGAACGAGGGTTGAGCAACATTTTCCAAAACACACAACGGAGTTGGAAGAGGAGCCGGAGATCATCCTCGTCATCTTCCTCGTCTCAATCTCTCGAGTTAAGGTTGGTATAACGCCCGATTCTCTCCAACTTCCCATTTCCTTCATTTTTCTTCATTTTTTGGAATTGAGTTTAGAATCCGAGTTTGGGTGGATTCGAGGGTAGAATAATGTTTCTAAAGTGTTCTTGAACACTCATCGGGATTAGGATTCGAGGCTAGATCGTTGGATTTGGCCGGATTCGAAGTTGGAAGAGTTTGGGGTTTATAAAACCCATTTTTCCCAATCTCGAACGATCAACGATTCAGCGACGAATCGGAGTTGGATTTGAGTTGTAAGACTTCCTAAATGTAGTATATATGTAGGTGAACAAAACCCGTGGGGTGCGGAGTCGAAGCCGGGGGCAGAAGGTGGCCGGAACGGGCCCAAACTAGCCCGCAGCACAACAAACGAATTGCTGTGCTACGAACCGGCGCTATAGCACCAAAACCAGCGCTATAGCGCTCGCTCTCTGGTGTTCCAAGAGCTGCTGCGCAGCAGCTCGGCGCTATAGCTCTAGAATCGACGCTATAGCGCCCGGCCTCTGCCCAGCATGCCCAAAATTCATTTTTTTACAAATCCGGGGCGTCCGAACCTTCTATTTTCAATCCTAAACTTCTTAGAACACCCCCAACCATGTTTTTAAGGATCAAAATCATTTCAAATATCTTCTTATCCCTCAAGAATAGAAACTTACGGAGTAAAGTAAGTCCAACTTCTTGAACTTCAACCTTAAACTGTCACAACCTTTAGGCATCCTTAAGTGGGATATATTGGAGGTATATTGAGGTTAAGAAACTAGAATTCTTAGAACCCCAGTAGGAACACAAGTTGATTTAAAATGCTTAGACCTTCCTAAAATTAGGATTCCATCTAACCAAGCTAGATAAGCTTTCTTAGATGCGAATACAAGGTAGATAGAGGTCTAGTACTCAAATCCAAGTATGTGAAACACTCAAGTAGAGTGTTATACGCGAGTAAGTCAATTGTCCAAGGAAAGATACGCATAAGTCGGGATAGAGAAGTCCGATAAGACCAAGAGCTTGACTCTAGCAACCAGGGACTACACGTGAGAGTAATGGAGAGATAAATAACAAGTTAAGTTAAGTAATAATCTTAATGAAATAAGTGTTGTTCTTATAGGAACAACGGCACGCAAAAGAATGCAACAGGAACTCCGAGGAGACTAAAGTTACAGGAGAGGATTGCATGGAAGGTTGGCCAAGGTGAGGGTTCTTCCATCTCTGATCCTAGGGTTGTATGCTTGTGCAGATTACATGAGTATGTACATTCTCTGCTTGTTTGATATGTGTTAGCTAGAGTTATAGAATACTAAAAGAATAAAATAAAGTGTAATTGTTTGCTACGATTGGTGTGTTACAAATCCAACTCATACACTCTGGAGGCATGATGAGTATTTTATTAAATCTTTTCCACGACGGTGGCAAGAGTCCTTGTACGGAAGGACTAAGCTTTTGTTTTAAAAACTCGTCACGACGGTGACTTCGATTATAATCATGTAAACGGAGTTATTGGTGGGTTTTGGATTTGGTTATGCTAGCGATGTGAGACATCGACTAGAACAACGTCAGATGGCACTTGAGACCTCAGTTTTATAATCACCATGACGATGGTCATTGCCCTATCCTGGTAATAGGGTCAGAAAGGTTTTATATTGCTATGACGATAGCTTGAGGCTCAGAGGGTGCATCTGGATGAGTATATGAGTTATATCCTATTGAGGATACTTGTACATATTAATAAGGAGAGGAATTGTTGATCATTCGGGAAAGATACAAAGAATCCTATTAATATGTGAGACATCGACTACAACAACGTCAAATGGCACTTGAGACCTTAGTTTTATAATCACCATGGCGATGGTCATTGCCCTATCCTGGAAATAGGTTCAGAAAGGTTTTATATTGCTATGACGATAGCTTGAGGCTCAGAGAGTGCATCTGGACGGGTATATGAGTTAGATCCTGCTAAGGATACTCGTTCATATTAATAAAGAGAAGAATTGTTGATCCTTCGGGAAAGATACAAAGAATCCTATTAATATGTGAGACTAAGGTAAGGAGACACGGGAGGAACCTACGGGTGAACCGTGAGCTCAACCCAGTAAAAGAGAAATCATCCTGTGGAGTTGGTCCAGGGGGTGACAGTGACCATGCTTAGAGAATCCGTGCCGTGGCCGCCATGTGGCCTGGTTGGGTAATGGACGAGTGGGATCAAGCTATTGCCCCGCAGCAAGGGGCCAGGACGTGCCACATGGTGGCTATGCGTCAGTTGCTTGATAGATAGAAGTTTATTGTGTTTGATTAATATAATCGTCACGAGGTGACTAGTACCCATGTGAATGGGTTAAGTATGTTTTCCCACGTGGTGGACAGTAGCTCGAGTGCACGGGTTTGAAGTAGAAAAGCCATGTAGTGGCTAGTAGATACCCAAGAGTTGGGGAGATTATGTAGATGTATGCTCAGCATCTGTGTGTATGTATAAATTGTCTATGGTTGCATATAACTGTTGATTGTGCAGCGTAGTGGTAACGTACAGGACTACGTCACCACTCGTTTTGTTGATTCAAACATGCTGAATGTGAGAGGACCGGTAGGTAAAAGCCGGCACTATGTGTTACATGTTACTTGCTGATTGATGGTGTTGAATAAACTGCTGCATGCTTATATCTGTTAAATGCATGTGAGTGTTTGGGTGAAATTTCTGTTAATGTGTGATCACCAAGAATGCATGGTAACTCACAGTAACTAGTTGTTTGTGCATGTGGTTGTGTATGACTCCCAGTCCCAGCGGTAAGGTACCCGCCTTGCGTCGGGGATGGGAGAGTCCTCACTGAGTCGCGTGGTTAAGACTCACACCTCATTTTTACTACATAGAGACAGGTTAAGTACAGGTGAAAGCAGTCTCGGTGGAACGAGGGTTGAACAATATTTTCCAAGACCCACAAGTTGTTCATGTGGGTGAATAAAGTGTAATTGTAATTTAATTTACTTTATCATTGTATCATAAAGTAAAGGGTAGACGTACCCGATTAGACTGTATTACTAAATCTAGAACTGTCAGCTTCACACACCTTAAAGATCAGGATCCGTTAGATTACGATGCAGGAAAAACTTGTTTTCAAAAAATATATATATATACACATATCTGTTGCATGTGAATAGGATAGGCAGCATCTTCGGATGTGTAGCTAGTACAGAGGTTATATATTATGTGTGTTTTCCTATATCTATATCCTGAAGCGGCACTGGCCGTGGATTTTCTTGCCTAGGTTAGGCCACCGTTTTGGTGTAGCCATGGTATTATAATGCATGTGAATGTATTTTTCAATAATAGCTATTCTGTCAATTAGGTGATAAGGCTTACAGGCATAGGGATATTCCCTGTGTCTGTGCCGGTCACGGTCCTCTAAACGGGGGTCGTGACATTCCCTTTATCTTCTTCTTCTTCGCTTCTTCATTTCTCTCCTTGGTATGTATGGATTACAAATGAATTGTTTAGACATCTTAGATGATTTGGAGGAATGCCCAAAGGTTGGAATGATGATTGATGAAAATTTTTGGAAGGTGAGAAATTTCTATTTTCGGTAAAAAAAACCCTCCATGATGGAGCTTGAGAGGTGAGAGAGCTTGTAAGCGCTTGCCTACTAGTCCATTAATTGTTTCAAATTAAAGGGAACTTCCAAATTATGACCATAGGCTAGGTTAATGAATTTAAAAGTTCGATAGATGTAGGAAGCCTTAAGTAGAGAAATTACGAAATTGTGTCTGAAACTTGTAAGAATATGGGCCAGTCCACCCTTGGTGGATTGGACCCAAGCCCAGTTGATGTTGGGGCAAATATGTAAATAAGATATAAATGTGGGTTATGGAGTGTAATTTACTCCATAAGTTTATTTAATTTAAAACTGAGCCAGTTACGTTATATGGAAACGTGATAGAGAGAAGTGGGACACATTCATTTTTTCATACAGAAGTCTGACAAGTGAAAACCAACTCTCTCTTCTACTCTCAACTCTCTCCCATTCTCACTTTCGGTGCATTTGCTGTGTATCTTACTCGGAGTCCCTACTCGGTGACCGGAGTGCCCGTGGGTACCTGACATCGGAGTCGGAGTCGGATTCTTCAAAGGTACACCCATTTCTTTCAGTGGTATCAAAGCAAGGTTCATTTCGCTGCGAAAATGATATGTTTGCAATAACATGTTTCTCACATTGCTTGTATGCCATACCCCATGAACATATATATGTATGTATGAATACACAGTATATTGTATTTTTGAAATTGACAAATTATGCTTCGCAATTTGTTTCATTGTATAGAGGGTGAAACAACGAGAACATACATATAAAATTTACGCAAAACGGACTTTGAATGACAGAGTAATTGTGAATCGAAGTTTCGGGTTCGAAATTTAGGTTACCGAAACTTGAAGATTTAGGCTTCGAAATTGCTACCATTGCGTAGAGCACGAGGTTCATCTTCATCCCCTGTATCATCCCCTGTATCATCTTCAGTAAGTAAGTCTTCCTCCTCATCAGACGAGGTTGAAATTAACTCGGGTTCATGTTCAGGAAGTTCTTGATTGACAACCAACATATCAGCTTCTTCATATGGACCTTCATGATCATGTAATGTTGGAAGCTCGTCATTCTCAATGTTTGTTGGCGTGATTTCCTCTATCTCATCACCCTGATATACATCATTACCAACTTCAGCACTGGGTGCATCAATTGTGGACCTTGCTTTCGTTTTAATAACTCCCATCCAATTAATCTTATCACGTGCAGCAGGAAAAGGTGCATAATATACTTGCTCCGCTTGTTGTGCTAATATAAATGGATCGTATTTATTGTACCTTCGTGTTGCTTCAATTTCAACAATTCCCTTATGGATTTTCATGCCACGATTCAGAGTTGGATCAAACCATTCGCAATTGAACAACGTTATATGCTTCACTGGTGATCCCCCTATGTATTCTAATTGGATTACTTCTTTAAGTATGCCATAGTAATCACTTTCCGATTGTCCATAGCCACTTCCCCTAATGCAAACACCACAATTTACTGTTGACTTGTGCTGACTCCATCCTTCTGTGTGGAACTTATTCCCATTAACAAAATACATAGGCCATGAGTGTGCCATTTTCTTGGGTCCCCAAGCAATGTCTTGTATAAATTGATCAGTCACATTATTGTCTTTGTTTTGGACCTATTTGTAAAAGGGATATACAATGTAAGCACACTCTGGACAACTATTAATGTTACAAGATTTGAAAATTGCAATAACATCTTACATATTCTTGAAACCAAGTAGGAAAATTAGAACCAATCATTTGATCCATCTCAGCATTTGTTAATTGTGGTGCAGATCTTCTTATACCCTCGATGTATAAACTGCAGTCACATATGCAAGGTTAGTTAACTAAACTTATTCCATGATTAGTTTATCATTGAAAGTAAGTTTCAATAGCGTGAAACTTACTCTAGATACGGCTGCACTTCATCACAATTTTCAAGAACATATCTTGTGGCTGCTGTCATTTCCTTATCTGTTAAGATCCGTCTACTTTCTTTTCCAGCTGCGCGTCCAGGATAGTTAAAAATAGACACAGATTCATTCATGTCCTCACCGCCACCATCATCATTCCTTTGAACCCTTGTCATTCTTGAGGAGACATGTGACTCAAAATAATGAGAGCAAAAAGTGGCAGTCTCCTCAATGATGTAGGCCTCACATATTGATCCTTCAACACGAGCTTTATTCTTAACTTTCTTCTTCAAAGTGTGCAAGAACCTAACATTCCATTGTACATGTTAATAAAGATTTTTTTTTTATTGTAATGCATGCATTTACAAGTTATAAAATATTGTCCATTACCTCTCAAATGGATACATCCATCGATATTGAATTGGTCCACCAACCCTTGCTTCATACGGTAAATGAATTGGGAGATGCTCCATTGAGTCAAAAAAACCTGGGGGAAAGATTTTTTCCAATTTGCACAATATCACTACAATGTTTTCTTCCAACAATTTCAATTGATCCTCTTGCAAGGTAGTTGAGCAAATATCTCTGAAAAATTGACTAAGCTCAGTCAGAGAATTCCAAACAACTTCCGAAAGAGATTTAAAAGAAATTGGAAGTAAACGCTCCATGAAAACGTGACAATCATGGCTCTTTAGCCCATGCAACTTGGCTTCCTTAAGGTCAACGCATCGTGCTAAATTAGAAGCATAGCCATCAGAGAGCTTTAGATTCTTTACCCATTCACAAACAGCATGCTTTTGATCTACATTTAACGCATATTGTGCCTTGGGTTTGAAAAGTTTACCATTGCGATCCACTAATTCTAATTCTCTACGTCGACAATACTCTTTGATGTCCATCCTTGGTTTTTCATTGTCTTTTGTTTTACCCTTTGTGTCCATCACAGTGTGAAATACATTGTCAAATACGTTTTTCTCAATGTGCATGACATCTAAGTTATGTCGAATCAAATTAGTTTCCCAGTAAGGTAACTCCCAAAATATACTCTGCTTGGTCCAATTGTGTGTACGACAATACCCATCTATGTCGGGCAAAGACCCATGCTCAGTAACCTTGGGAAGATTAGACACTCTTTCCCAAACCTGGGTACCATTTAATCTCTCAGGTCGTGGTGATTGCTCAACCCTATTTTTTTAAAGGAAGCCTTATTTCTCTTATATTGATGATCCTCAGGCAAGAACTGGCGATGACAGTCAAAGAAAGATGTCTTTTTACCATTCTTGAGAATGAATGCCTTCGACTCCTCCATACAAACAGGGCATGACAATTTACCAGCAGTCATCCAACCTGACAACATGCCATACGCTGGAAAGTCATTAATACTCCACATAAGTGTTGCCCGCATTTGAAAGTTCTGTTTTAATGAACTATCATATGTCTGAACACCCTCCTCCCATAACAGCTTTAGTTCATCGATTAAAGGTTGCAAGTAAACATCTATGTTACCTTTTGGATTTCTAGGGCCAGGGATAATCAATGACAAAAACATATACTCTTGTTTCATGCACATCCATGGCGGAAGATTATATGGCGTGACAATGACAGGCCAACAAGAGTAGTTTTTTCCAGATTGTCCATAGGGTGTAAAGCCGTCAGCACAGAGACCAAGCCTTACATTCCGTGGATCTGATTCAAAGTCAGGGTAAGTTTCATCAAACTTCTTCCATGCCTCTCCATCGGATGGGTGAGATAACACACCTGGATCTTGACGATTATTATGATGCCACCTCATTTCTGCAGTTGTCCTAGATGAAGTGAATAATCTCTGAAGTCTAGGCGTCAATGGTAAGTATCGCATCTGCTTATTTGCCACATTCTTGCATCGTCCATAACTGCCTCTTCTTACCTTGTACCTAGCACACCCACAAAACTTGCATTGGGTTTCATTCAAGTCATCTTTGTAATATATCATACACCCATTAGGACAACAATCAATTTTCTCATAACCTAGCCCTAATTTTGACACTAATTTGTTTGTCCTATACAGATCTTTGGGCATTCAATTATCTTGCGGCATTATCTCTTTTGACCACTGCAAGATCTCATTAATGCACCGCTCTGGCAAGTTGTAGTCAGCCTTGATGCTTAGCAATCTAATTGCTGCCGATAGTTCAGAGTGATTAGAACAACCATCCCACAAAGGAGCTTGTGTAGCAGAAAGCTTATCATAGAAACCTCGAGCATCAGGATTCGGTGGCTCCTCTACATTAGGTTGAAAGTTTGGCCCTCCATTGGGTTGAAAGTTTGGCCCTGCTGCATCTAACACCATCGTCTCGAACCGATTAGATTGTTCCCCATAATCTCCAAGACCATCAAATTGGTCATGTAATGGTGGCATGGTCAACTGAGGGGCTCCTGGCAACTCTTCCCCGTGAGAGGTCCAATGAAAATAGTCGTCCTTAAATCCATTCCTATACAGGTGCTCCTTAACCATATCAACAATGACAATTTTCTTATTCTTACACTTCGTACAAGGACATCTAATCTTTCCATTGTTCACAAAGATTTCCAATTGACAAGCATGGGCAAGAAACTCCTCCACACCATTCATAAATTCAGCAGTAAACCCAACTCGACCAGGAAGCACTCTATTGTACATCCATTGTCGAGATTCACGCAAATCCATACTTTGTTCCTAAGAAGTGATGAAGTTTAGTTACAAAACTTCATTTGGTAATGCAAATGAAGTATAATCTAAATCAAATAAAATGTTCCTAATATTCTTTTATTTTAAAATCCATAAAAAAATAAAGTCCACAACAAATAGGAATTTGGGATACAATCTTTAGGTGAAAGGTTTATTTCAAGTTTAATTCAAAATAAATGTAGTGGTTAGTATTATACGTATAAATTATAAATTTTAATTAACAATTGTTTTTTAAGAGGAAAATACAGTTTTTTTAACACTAGTTAACTGAAATGAGAGTATATTATATATATCACAAGTTCAGATAATATTTTTTTTCTAGTTTTCCTTGCGTCAATATGTTTTGTGATAAGTAAGTTAAAAAGAAAGTTGCGAAACCAAAGAAATAATGACAAAAATTTCATTGGAGAATTTAAGCTAGGAATGACAATTTTATATTTATAATCAAATTTGTGAGAAGAAATAAGCAGAGGTGCTAATTTGAAGAGTGAAGGTGAAATAGATTTGGAGTAGAGTTTGAATGTGGAATAAAGAATAATATATTAGGTTATAAAATTTAAAGAATAAAAATATCAATTTGTAAATGAAATTAAATGCTTGCTTTTCTGCTTCCAAATTGATAAGAAACAAAAATTATAATTTATAATATAAGGGGTGCATGCTAAAATAAATTATAATTAGTATTATACGTATAAATTATAAATTTTAATTAACAGATATGATACTAACCTCTACATTTATTTTGAATTAAACTTAAAATAAACCTTTCACCTAAACGTCAACCAAGAAGGGTTTTAAAAAGGAAAAAAAATAGGAATTTGGGACGCAGCAAATCCCTTTCAAGTATCTTGGGCCTATTCTTTTGGACCAATTATTGGGCCTATTCTTTTGGACCAATTATCTATAATATACCCACAAATGAAAGCACCATAAGCTGCACATTATACTTTATAATATAAGGGGTGCATATGCCCAAACTTATACACATTTTCTTCCCAGCTTTAGCAACTTCTCTACCACTACCAGGGAATTAATTATGACAACATTAAATTATATATCATAATCATATCCTTTTCTCCATTTCTGTTCATGATTTGGTTCTGTTTAAGTGTAATTTCTTCATTTTTAAAATACTCACAATGTTATCATTCCACTTTATTTACATTAATTATCTATCACCTGATACTTGGGCAGACTATTTTAAATTTTGATGAAAAATGTAGGAGATAAAGTACTTAAGTGATTAAAATGACAGAAATAATTTCAAGAACAGATAGGAAAATTTATTAGGTATATATATATATATATAAATATCAGTTCTGAATTCTAATGACCAGTGTCCTAAATATACTCTTTTAAAAAAAATTCCAAAAACCCTATCATTGATTGGGAAAAAAATCGTAAGGAATGCTGTGGACAGTAAAATACACATATATATATATATAATTTAATTATCTATTATTATTTTATTTATAATATAAATTATTTTTTTGAAATAAAAATACATACTGACAGTGTACACATGAATGAAATAAGGGGGAAGATTAATAACGTGGTTGGATGTTGAAGATTCTTATAGTAATTTTGATGAGTTTCTACTTTCTAGTTTCTAAATTGTAAAGATTCTCAACAAACTGTGGTATATGGAGGAAAGCTTTGTTGTGTCATGTGTGTGTGCAGCCTATGAATATGAAACAATAATGAAGAAGAAAGTTGGAGAAAAGAAAGGTATGTTATGAGATAAAGTAATGTTGTGTCTTTGTTTTATTTAAGCCATGTAAAACAAAACACCAAGCAACAGAGTACATCATGTTTAATTCAAAACACTAAGTTTCATTAAATTATTTTGAGATTATGCAATTTCTTAAAGTATAGAAAAAAGAACGATTCATCTACAGTAGAGCTTACAATACTCTTATAATTTGATTCAAATACTACTAATTACAAATGATTGTTAATCAGAATTTTCAAAGGCTATACTTGTTTTGTTTCCTTGTTCTTTACATCACTTTCGAAGTTACGTTAATTTGCGCTCAAAATACAAGAATTTATGATTAATTATGATCATTTAAAAATAGAAAAACGCATGTGAACCATAGCAAAAGTGCACTGTTATGATTGGTGTTTCCTTTTACGAAAAATTAGAAGAGTGAGAATAAATTAAAGTGAAACAAAGTGAGCAATAATATCGACGGTCATCACACGTTGGGAGCAAAGATTTCAATACATCACAAACTCTTTTGACAGAGACCACAAAATTAATTGGTTTAGGCAAAGCAAACGGAGGAGTGCACTTCAAGGTTTCTAGAAAGCACAAAATTGTGATTTATCAACTATTGTGTCTGTACATAGATAAAGATTCATGTAATGAGTTGAGTTGGTGGATTAGAATTAAGGGTGATGGAATAAATATTTTGAAATTTGACTTAGTAAAGCTTAACTAGGAAATAACTTGCATAGTCCACTTTTGAAAACCAGAAGCGTCTCTTTAAAGTAAAAGTAGAAAGACATTCATTCGTGTGCTCTTATACTAGTTTGTTAACTTTAACTTGAACCCCATTCCATTCTATTCTCTTCTAATTTTTCGTAAAAGGAAACACCAATCATAACAGTGTTTGTCAATTCGTCTTATCAAATCAAATAAAAGCAAAGATAAATCAGTAAACCTAGAATTTTCTTTGCACAATCCACAATTCTACCTTTCATCCTGACAGCGAACCATAGCAGGTTAAATTACTAGCTAGCAAATTACTATTATTTTGCAATCCAGACAGCAGCAAAGATAATCACCACTCACTAAAAGGTATGTTAGTATTCAAAAAACAGAGCAAAATTATTCATTGCCCTTGTTCAAGGCAACTATAGACACAGACAACAGCAAAATAGAAAATTAAACAAGACAAACAGAAGTAAAAGAAAAGGGTGGGCAATTTAATTTCTAAGACTTACCTGCTTGGCTTCTATTGCCGCCGTGAACGCCTTCCCAAAGTCCTTGTCTGAAAGAGTAAGAATTGTTTTAGAAGAAAAAATCATCGTTGTATCCCAACAGAAATTAGGTTATGCAAACTACTTAAGATGCTGCTTCAAAGGCATTTTCAAGCAAAGAGTAGAGACATTACCTTGGCTTTCTCGGTGATGTCTGCCTTTCTCGGTCCGACGGATGAAGAGGCAAAGATGGTGACGGCAGCGTACGTGTGAGGCAAGGACGGTGATGAGTCCGGTGTGCAGAGATGAGTCCCGTGTGCAGTGCGAGAAACGGAGTAGACTTCGACGGCAACAACAAGGCGTGTACGTAGTGGAGAAACGGAATGGAGTAGAGAACCAGAGAAAAAAAGTAAGGCACCGATTTGAAGAAAGGACCAAATTTTACGTTTACAGTAAGTACCAAAACGCAGGCGTTTAACAACATTTAGAGACCATGCCCAAAAAAAAAATAACATTTAGAGACGGACTTAGAGACGGAAATTTCCGTCTCTAAAATGAAAAAGCATAAGCACCCATTTAAAAAGATGTAGAAACAGAATTAGCGACATAAATATCTGTCTCTAAAATAAAACTAATAAATCGAACTTGGAACTAAAAAATCCGTCTCCAATCCGTCTCCGCACAGTAATGCAATCTAAATGGATTAGAGACGGAACCATATCCCTCCCAAATCCGTCTCTAATGAAAATTGAGAAAGAAAAACCCCGCCAAATAAATATGCACATTCCCGCAATTTTTTTTCCCAAACTTTAGTGACGGATTAGAGACCACCTACCTGCTGTAAGGCTTAGAGACGGAACATTATCCTTCCCAAATCCGTCTCTAAAATGGCGCCAAACTTGCCCGCCAAATTTTAGCACCAATTGGAGACGGATTAGAGATGGTTTGATCGGGGACAGACATTTCCGTCTCTAAATCCGTCTCTAAAGTTATAGAAAGATTTTTGCCTCTTTTTACTTCATTTTGAGACAAATTTGACTCGGATTCGACACGGATTAGATACGGGCAAAATTCCGTCTCTAAAGTCCGTCAATCAGCAAATCCCTCCCATATCCAGATTTCAAAGGCGGAGTATGAAATGAATCGCCAATCAAATCCATCACCTCACATAAACTTAGCTCTTTCCACGGAAAAGATTCTGCATGAAAAATGGAAGAACTCAATCATTCTACAAATCAAGAACTGCACGTGGTGCCTAGAATACCTTCAATCAAAGCTTGATAGTCTCTGGAAGCTAAAGAAACAAGCAACAATCCTTCACCTGGGAAAAGACTTCTTCCTAGCAACAAATTTGCTACCAGAAGACAGTCTAAAGCTGCTCACAAGTACTCCTTGGTTGGTTGGCTCCTCTCCAATCCTGGTAAGACTCTAGACCCCAAACTTCTCTGCTTCTGCAAAAAATTCTCCCCATTCTACCATCTTGGTAAAACTGCCTTATCTGCCTATTGAATACCATGACCCCGAAATTCTGATATCAATAGGAAATTCATTAGGTAAGATTATTGCTTTTGACTTCAAATCAAAGAGATCAAATATTTACTCTCATTCCCGCATATGTGTGGAGATTGCTCTTTCTCCAGATCCCCCAAGCCACTTTTTCATCAATGGCCTTAAGCAGGATATTATCTATGAAAAACTTCATATTTTTCATGAAACTATTATCTCAGTCAAAACTCTAAAATCCGATGGTCCGAAGTGGCTGCCGGAAAACTCTCTAAAAAAAAGGCGCCAAATGCATCATTCAAAAATTCAAATATTAAACTTTCGCAAGGAAAATTTATCCCTAAATGGCAAAGTAAAAACCCAACTGAGAAAACAATTAATACAGGTAATGCCTTCAAAACAAATGATGATTGTAAGCAAAAGCTGAGCGTCACTAGTCAACTACCATTAAAAGCAGTTGGCACTAGCAAGCCTTCCTCTGATCCTCATCCAGCCTGCACCAAAATTAATATCTGAGAGTGGAAGTGAGGCAGAACCAATCTCATTAAAAGCTCAATCCCAACCATGTCAAGGAATAACTAACAAAACGACAGCAAAGCAAAAGGATCTCAATCATAAATTCTTTATGGAAAAAAACAATCATTCCTACGAACCCCGGTATCTGTCAGTCCTTAACTCCAAATCCGCTATATTACTCTCAAATAAAGTGCCTAGTTTATCTCAGCTAGAGATGCCAGAGAACTCCTGCACTATCTTGGAACCAAGCTATTCCAATACCCCAAGCAGCTCAAACGTCACTTCCAGCATAAACCACACTCAACTACCGATCTCTTGCGAACCTTCAAAATTACTAGCATCTATTAATGCCACCATCTCCAACAATCCCTTTAAAAGCAAAGAATCAATAGGGAAAAAACTCACCCCTGTTTCGCCAAAAATAGTAAAACAAAATCTTCAGGAGAGCGATAGCTTCTCCCAGGTCTACCCCTCCGAACTCTCCCTCTCGACCCTCAGTTCCACCAACACCAACCTCCTCCCCAGCCCAACAAACTCCACTTGTCTTTCCCCAAACAACCTCATTCCCAAACCCACTCCCTACTCACCTCCAACAAGTCACCCCTGACCGTCCTTTAACACTTCTGGTGATCCCAATCAGATGGCCGCAAACTTCAGGCCTAGACACAGATCATCGAGCCCCACCAGACGATGAAAGAGACTCACTCCTAGCAAGTCTCTACAATGCCTACTTAAACTTTCCCGGGAATCAAATGGGACCTACCCTCATATGGATGAACCTCATGAGAGGGATTCTCAACAACTCACCATGGCTCCACTACTAGATAAATCTCATGAGCCATGCGTACATAGTAGCCCACAACAGGAACATTTATATAGTTCCCCCACCTCGCATGAGAAGGGCAAATGCATACAACTGGTTTCCCATTCATCCGCTCCCCGCCAACTCTCTCTTGAGAGAGATCTTTCTACCACCAGTCATAAGCACAATAGTGCAAGGACAAGCCAAAGGAACATACACCCTGTGCGGAGGCCAAAATCACTGCATCGTCATCTCAGTACCCCCGTTTTTAAATGAGCTTGTCGCCTCCGTCAAGTCTTGGCTAATATACGAAGCAGGAGCACTCAACTACAATTGTCAGATAACCCCTCTCATAACCCCTAACTTCACTAATCCTTTCCTTTCTCCCTATGATGAGCATTGCCATAATAGCCCCTTGCCTCCCTGTCAATCCTGTCAAAACATGAATATCATCTACTGGAATGTTTGTGGTTGTGGTAGCTTCGATTTCCGTAGAATCTTCCGTGAGGTCATGCTAATGAACCAACTGGATCTGGTTTTCCTCACAGAAACTAGACTTAGTGGAGAAAGAGCAAATCAAATCATTCCTACCCTTGGTTTTGATCGTTACATCAAAGTCGATGCCATGGGATTTGCCGGTGGGATGTGGCTGTTGTGGAACCCATAGAAAATTCTACTGGAACCCACTGGCCAATCCTTCCAAGAGATTCACTGCCTTGCTAAGGCAAATAGTCACTCTTTCCTTCTCACATGTTTATATGCTAGTCCTATTCCCTTCAAAAGATATAAACTTTGGAACTCGCTTGCTGAATTCGCTAGTATGCATAGCTTACCTTGGCTCCTTATAGGAGATTTTAATGACTTCTCAAAAACAACTGAGAAATTTGGAGGAAGACCTCCCCCCTTATACAGTATCCAAAAATTTAACACCTTCCTAAACAGATACAATTTAATAGATTTAGGTTTCTCTAGCCACCTTTTTACCTGGACAAACAACCATCATGATGGTACTATTATCAGAACCCGTATTAATAGAGCTCACGCAAACCATAGTTGGTCAAATCTTTTTCTTGATAGCAAAGTATATAATCTCCCCAGGAATTACTCTGATCACTGCCCAATCCTTCTAAAAACCCATAACGCGCCAAATATAGGTCAAAAAACTTTTAGAATGGAATCCTTTTGGATTAAACACCCAACCTTTCCCACTTTAGTTCAAAACACTTGGAACAACAACATTCAACTAACTCAAAATCTCTACCACCTTCAACTAGCCCTGAAACCTTGGAGTAATACCTACTTTGAAATCATTAAAATAGAAAAAAAGAAAATAAATAAAAGACTCCTTGGAATCTAGGAATCGCTTTGCTACAACAATTACCCTCAATTCCTTCAATTGGAAAATAATCTTCAAAAAAAATTATCTGAAATCCTTAAGAATGAAGAGGAACTCTAGCATCTTTAATCTAAGATAAATTGGCTTACTTTAGGAGACAGGAACACCTCTTTCTTCCATGCCTCTGTCATTAACAGAAGATGGAAAAGCAGAATTTTCTGTCTAGAAAAATCAAACCAAGTCACCACCTAGGACCCAACAGAGATTTCAACTGAAATCCAGAATTACTTCATAAACCTCTACACCCCTACCAAGACTACGGATGACGTAAGGAACTATACAAACACTAGAAACCTACCTTCCATTGATAGCTCCCTCCATGACTCTCTTTGCGCCCCTCCTTCAATAAATGAAATTAAGTACATTACAAATAACCTGCACCCTTTAAAGGCCCCTGGAGATGACGGTTTCCATGCCATCTTTTACAAAAATCCTGGGAATATATAAAAGATAATATGGCAAATGAAATAACAAATATCTTCATCTCTTCAAGCATACCCACTGACTGGGGAAAAATTGTCCTTACACTCATTCCAAAAATTGACAATGCCTCTCATCCCTCCCACTACCGTCCTATTGGACTCTGTCAAACACAATACAAAATCCTCACAAAAATCATAGCCAACAGAATCAAACCCCTCCTTTCAAATATCATATCCCCTCACCAGGGAGCTTATGTAAAAGATCAAATAACCTCAGACCTTTTTATCACAGCCCAAGAAACCATACATTCGATGAACAAATCGAAGTCAAAGATTGGTCAGATGGTTATTAAACTAGATATTCAGAAAGCCTTTGATACTACCTATGGTCTTTCATCGAACAAATGCTTACCATTTTTAATTTCCCAACCCGCTTTATAAACCTTATGGTCTCCTGTCTTCAAAATGCCTCTTACTCAATCCTCATAAATAATAATAAGACAGACTTCATCACTCCTGGAAGAGGTATAAAATAGGGTGACCCTATTTCCCCTTACCTTTTTATCCTTACTATGGAATTCCTATCTCAATCAATTCAGCAGCAAATCCTAAGGAAAAATTGGAAGCCCTTCAAATTTAGAAACTCTGATCTTTCTATCTCTCACCTACTCCTTGCAGATGACATTATGCTTTTCTCAAAAGCGGACAAAAAAAGTTGTCACATTATAAATGACATCCTTATCAACTTCACAAAAGTTTCTGGAACGAATATAAACACAGGAAAATCAAAACTCTGGTTCTCCCCCACCACTCCTGACCATTTTAAATCTGAAATCTCTATCAAACTCAATATAAACCAAACTTCAAATCTAGGAAAATACTTAGGCCTACCCCTACAACCAACTTACAAAACCAGCGACTTCTCCTTCATTCTCGATAAAATAAACTCGAAGCTCCAAAGCTGGAAATCAAAACTCCTCTCCCTCCCTGGTAGAGTTCAATTAATAAATTCCGTTTATGCTACCATCCCTTGCTACGCCATGCAACTTTTCCATCTGCCTAGGAAAATTATTAATGCCTTAGGAAAAATGAACAGGAACTTCTTCTGTGGTCATTTAGACTCCCAAAGGAAAATGCATCACATCAGTTGGGAAAAAATCACAAAACCAAAGACTTTTGGAGGATTAGGAATTAAAAATAGCAGTATCCAAAATATTAGCTTTCTTTCAAAACTTCATTGGCAGATAATCACCAAAGAGAGAGCCCTTACAATCCAAACACTAACAGCAAAATACGGAGGTCTCCTTAACAAAAATAAAACAAATCAATCTTTTATAATGAAAAGCATTTTAAAATCTCAGCCTTTCTTTAAGAAGAACATTCTCTGGAGAATTGGAAATGGGGAAAAATAAACTTCTGGAAAGACAGATGGCTTCAATCTGGAAATATTAACTCGCAAGTCAATGGGCCTTTAAAAGAAGGAGAAGAAAATCAAACCATTAAAGATTACTTAAATTCAAACCCCTCTTGGCCCCCTACCACCTCTAAAACTCTCACCACCAGTATAAGTAATGAAATAAAAGGTACTTTCATAAACAACCAACTCCAAAACCCAGACATTCCTACATGGTCTTTATTCAAAAATGGTATTTTTTCTATAAAATCTGCTTATGTGGGTCTTTCAAAGGAAAGTTCAAACTCTATTTCGGAAAATCTTAAGTGGATCTAGAAATTAAATTGCAATCCCAAAACAAAAATTTCATATTTGGAAATCTTACGTAAATGGCCTTCCCACTGCCACCAAAATAGCAAATGTAATTCCAAACTTTCCCACCGAATGCCGGATTTGGAGCTCCCGAATCTCCTATCCATATTCTTAGAGATTGTCCAAAATCAAAAGAAATATGGACATACCCTCCTTTAAACTTCTTCACCCTTGACCTGCCCCTTGGTTAAAACATAACTGTACAACCAAAATTCATTTTTTCCAAAATATCGCTTGGAACACCTGGTTTAGTTTCACTACCCATTACATTTGGCTTTGTAGAAATAAATTCACTTTCAAAGGGAAACAACTTACCACCCATCAAATTATCAAACATCTTAAAGTCGTCGTGACTGATTTCTTCTACCTGACAAATAATCAGCAAATTACAACCACCTCTCCCTCTAGACCCTTCTCCTCCCCGGAGCCAACCCTGGATACTCTGTTCTGCATACTGATGGCTCAGCCTCGGATAATCTTTTGGGACGAGGAGGCTTCTTAAAACATGACTCAGGTGTCCTTGTAGCTTGTTATTTTAAATTAATAGGTTCTGGAGATGCCTTACTAGCGGAAGCATGGTCTCTTTATCTTGGTCTGAAAACAGCGGAACAGTTCAACATCAAAAAACTCCAGATTTTCTCGGATGCTTCAAACCTTGTTGATCTTATAAATTAGAATATGACTAACCTTTCTATCCTTTTTTCAACATTATCACTTCTTGCAGGCAATCCCTAGCGTCCTTTTAGGACAGGGAAATTTGCCATATCCCCAGATCCGCGAATTTCTGTGCGGATGCTTTAGCAAAGTATGGTAGAATTTCAAAGGCAGGTTTCATGGTTCTTCAACATCTTCCTCAGTTTATCGCTCTTGATGTTAATCCCAAATTGTCTTTTTTGAGAGATCCCCAGGCCTCCAACCCTCCGGATCCGCCATGATCTGCAACCCTCTGTTGGAGTATTTTGGATTTATGTATTGCTTTCTTTATTTCAATATGCTATAATAGTTGGGAATTCGGACTTGTAGCTTCACTGTTTGGGTTTTTACAGTTCTGGTCGTTTATTTTTTCTCTCTTGTCGTTTATATTTCTATCTTAGTTCCCGGTCTGTCGTTTTACTGTGTCTGTACCCCTTTCTTCTAATATATATTACAAGTCATTTTCACCAAAAGAAAAAACTAATTAAGCATTAAATTAAGTGTAGTTGGATTTTAATTCTACCAATTAAAGCACATTTAAGGAAGGAATTTAATTAACTCAACATAAGGAATGCTATTATATTTGAATTAATTGGAATTATAGCAACGGGGCTTGGGTTTAGTAGAAGGGACTAGTCCCTCACAACGTGATGAACTCGGTTCGAATCCTCGCTGTGAGAGTTGCCTACATTTAATGTTCGACAGTGCCTCGAACTGAATTGCTTCCATTGAAAGATACATGTAGCAAACAAAAAAAATTGATTAAAATTATATTTATACATTAAAAAAATTCATAAGCTCACTTATTAATTAAAGCGTATTTCATATAATACAAAATAGATATGCACAAAAACAATTTAGCATGGGTTACCCAAGGCTCACATCGGGTAGTATGGTATGCTCGATGGCGTACTTAAATGGCTTGATTCTTCCCGCTTAACAACTGCTTTTGAAGGAAAGTTTTCTAAATCACTTGAGTTCCATTAGTAACTTACAAGCCTTGGCCGTTCTTTTTCTAGGCTTGAGCCTTCATTGTAAGCCTGCTAGGTTAGGCTGGGGTTTAGCTGTCAAGTTGTTACACTTGACAGAATATAAATTTTAATTTTAACAAATTTTTTCGTGCAATAATTTGGAAAATTATTAATGAAGATTAAACATACTACCTTTGACCCATCTTCTTAATTCATACTAGTGGAAAGTACGTGTGTTGCACGTATAAGTTGTATGAACTTTAATTTTAGAACTTGAATTATTAGTAGCGATTAACAAGATAAAATGCAATGGCGATATGCTAAAGACGGTAAATGTGTTATAATTAAAATATAATTTCTTATAATATGCAACTACGGAATATTCTGCCTAGGGACACGTGGCACTGACGTTCTAGAAGCACGGCCCCAGCACCTGCTGGAGACACGAAGCACCACTCATCCATCCATTATGTGGCCCTCGCCCACGTCACCACACGGAGGCTCCCCTTAACCAGACGTGGGATCTCCACAAGACTCGTGGGACGACCCATGTCCCACGAGGTCGTGGGTCGAGCACGATCTCCCCACACGGAAGTATAAATAGACCCTCAATCGGGGGACTAAGAAAAAATCTGGACCTGTCCGATCGCAGTGGATCCCTTCGAGGATTTAGAGGCACCTCATAATCCTCGATCCTCAAAGGAGAATCCCCTCGAGCGCAAACGCGGAACTCCCCGCCGATATTCTCCCAGGAAGGATGCATTCTGGCCCTAACATCCAGAGCAACAGTGATGCCCATCAAGTCCTCCAGCTGGGCTATGTCGTTCTTAATCACGTAATTCGTGAAACGCAGAAAGTCCTGATGACGGTACTGCAAGGCACTGGCCTTGCCCTCCTGGAGCTCGCCCTCCAACTCCTCTACCCGCACCGCCAGCCGAGCGTTCTCGTCCAACAGCTCCTCGAGAACCTCCTACACAAGGATTACAAGAGGATCAGTCACATCCAACGAAGCACAACAAAAAAGGAAAAGGCATCCTACCCCCTCAAGCTCCCGTTGGTGATACCTCTTGTATGCTAGAGGAGCCAACTCACACACACTCACTGATTTTCCCACCAACTTAGAGTGTGGAAGAGAAAGAGAGAAGGAGGAGAAACGTTGGTTTGAATGGAGGTGATTCAAGCCAGAGGAGTTGTATTTGAGCAAGAATTGAACAATTTAAGTTAGCTAGCACATCAATTAAGCAAGAATTTAACTTCAAACAAGGTAATCAAACTACCATCCTCTCATTTTTTTTTCAAATTAAGGCTTTCAAGAAAATGGCCAAAACCTAGCTTTCGAATTTTGGGCTATTTGAGAGGAAAAATCTGCTTCCTTATGTTTTATGAAATTAGATGGATGTTAGATGATGGTTTGCATGTCTGGATTTAGCTGGAAATTATATAATTTAGAAGGGTTTTGGAAATGGATATGGGTTTGAGAGAAAACCATGATTTTGTGCTAGTTTAATCTAGTTTTTTCGGACAAGTTTTCATGGGTTTTTATGCATAAATAATAGGGATTAAGTTCCAAAAATCCTACTCTTTTGGTTTTCATGTTTTGGGGCTTTAATTTGGACAAAAAGAAGTTTTTAAAAACATTTCCGCCCCGCATCAGGCGGCTGATAGCTAGAACAGCCGGATGATAGCTAAGAACAGCCGGTTGATGGGTTTAAATTTTCCAGAAATGTTCATATTTTTGCCCAGAAATGTTCATATTTTACCCAGAAATTTCAAGAATTAGAACAACCGGCTGAAGGCTTATGAACAACCGGTTGTCGTGCTTTTAAGGTGGCTGAAATAGCTTTACAGAGAGCTATCAGCCGGCTGATAGGTCCTAATAGCCGGTTGATACGTCTCTGGAAAATTTTATTTCTCAAAATTAAGGATCAATCAGCCGGCTGATGGCCCCAAACAGCCAGCTGATTGACCCCTATTTTGCATAGTGAACTTAATCAATATAAAATGATGTTTTAAACACCTAATTTCATTCTTAAACATGATGATCTAAGTTTATAAAGTAATATGAGCTAAGGGTGGAGAGAAATAACATAGAAACGAGAAGAGTAAGTATCTAGTGTGTATGTTTAGAAAATAAAAGGTCCATAATCGAATGTTCAATTGTTGGTATGGGACGACCGTTGACTTTCCACAGTTGTGTCATGTTTTAGGATGGTAACACATCCAATTGACCAAGTAAAGCTTTGCGAAAACACCGTGTTGATTACCGAATTTTAAGTTAATGAACCAAGTTAGTAAAGACAGGGCCATATACTTAAAATTTGGATAACCAAAATTGGGACCTAGTCAGTTCATCTTATACTCCCATAGATAGCATACAAAAAGGGAGGATCTACATATATGAATATTAGAAGAACCGTTAAAAAGTGACGGGGACCTCTACATTAAAAATAGAAGAACCGTTATGATAGACGGGGACCTCTAATTTTAAGAGGAGAAGAACCGTTAGCAAGAGATGGGGACCTCCAAATTTTAAGTAGAAGTGACTCCTTAGCTAAATAGAACCAATCAGAAGTAGAGACGATCCATCAGTTAAATGATGGCGATCTATAAACAAGAATAGTACTCGGATCCACTGGGGGACGCTCCAGATAGTACATATAATAGAAATAGCTTGATTGGTATAGGTTCTTATCTATTATATGCCATTAGAGTTGTATGTATGAGTAACCACTGGGTGGTGCTCTCTGTGCTCTTACATTTCTATTTTGATTGTTATTTCTCTGCCTTTCAGATATGAGAATATGCGTAGAAGTTGATGCTCATATTTATGTTTAAGAAAAGTATGCCATTCCATTTCACATGCCCTGTTTTGTATGAATTTTCATGCTATAAGATTTTCTCAGAGTATGACATGCATGAGTTTTAAGTTAAACATCACATCCATGTTTTATATGTATAATGAGAAAGGAAATGCAGTGATTTTCTATGCAAGGCACAGTGGTACACAACGATGAGTTTACAAACAGGTAGTTTTTTATTACTGGGGTTTATCCTCATTACGGTGGTTAGTATCAGCTGACTAGGTACCAGGATGCCTATGAGATGAGACAAGAGTGATGGATAGCTCGACCTTTTGAGAAGAAATATACTATATGAAAAAGAAGTATATAGTTTTTACTTTTGTAAACTTGTGTATGTACATCGCTTTATAACCATTAACCTTAGTATATCTTTTTGGAAGGTTAATTGGTATATTTTGTATATGTATATGTACAAGGGATGAGAACAAATATTTAATACATGTATGTATATGTGGATGACAAGTTAGAGCTTTTATGAATTAGTGAGTTAAAGGTCATAATTTATAATGGTTAGAATTGTAGATGATACATCTTTTACAAAGCTCTATCTATCATGTATGATGTTATAAGTAGGTAAGTATGTGTAAATGTTTATGACTATGTTTATAATTAATGATAAAGAAGTTTTCATGTATGAAATTTTTATTTGTGATGTATGCTTCCATAGTAGTTTCGTTATGCGCGAGAGATACCCGAGAGTTAGAACCCAAACACATGCTGCTTAATTAATTAAGGGGTAAAAAGTTAAAATAAATTCGGGTAGAAGTAGAAGTAACACACCGGTTCTAGATCAAAGATATATTCTATATTACAAAACTATGATTTCTAAAGGGTCTAGAATTGGGGTGTTACAAAGATTACTTGAGATTTGGTATGCAAAATGTATAAGAGTAAGAACTATGTTAACAACACCAAGAACGGTGAATTTTTTTATCTTAAAGTTCTTCTTAAAATTAGGATCAACTGAAGTTATTAATTGTTTCTCCAATTCAACAATTATTATCATTTATCTCTCAGTATTATTCGTTGAACTTTTTTTGTAATGCTCGACCATTATTGTGTTTCTTCAATTTCTTGAGCTCCGGTTTCAAAATTACATTTTTGCTTCATTATTTATTTTTCTTGTCTAATTTTTGTTTTTCATGTGAGAGATTTGGATTTGGCAGGTGATTTGTAAGAAGATGCCCTTTTCTGTTTCACCACTGTAATGCCTACGTGAAGATTTTTTAGTTAAAATTTTGTATATATAAAGTAGGAATGACAAAATTTTGTCTAAATAAGGTATTTTGAGGACTTGAAGATAAATTCTTCTATATATATATAGGATATGCAGAATTTGGGAAGGCTTATGGAGAGAAAAGTTGTTTTGTTCAAGAATGAGCTTCACAGTAGAGGTGGCAAAACTAACTCAAATCCATTTAACAAATCAATCTATATTCTTTTCTAGTCCAAATAAGATTATAATTAAACTGGAGATTTTAGATACGATCCAAAGAGATATAAAATATTTTGTCTAAAATAAAATCAAGTAGGTATATAAAATATTGAAGATGAAACATTTTCCCAGTGCTATTTCCCTTTGTTCACAGGCGGAGTCAAAAGGGATTACCCCAGCTTGAGTTTCTTTGAGCATTTTGATAAACTGTTACTGTCATGTGGATCAGATGTAGTTTGCTTTCTCGGTATTGGGAAAAATTTCAAGATGAGTCATCAACCAGTATAACTTTGAGTACACTAAATAAAGGGCTCTGTATGAATAAAATGGTTGGACAAGCACTGAGATTTGTTGATGACCTAATTGCAAATGGGTTTCTGTTGAATGACAAAATATGTATCCATCTTCCTTGGTAGTGTATTCATAATATGCTTGTACATTATATCCATCCTAAATTATAATGTTTTTATAGTTCATGCATTTTGCAAAGAAGGAAGGATTATAGAAGCTCAAGCAATTTTTTCCATGATGATGAAGTGTGATACTGTTTGAGGAATAGTTTATGCATTTTGCTACCATCAATGCTTTAATGGATAGATACTGTTTGAGGAATGATGTTATTGGTTCATGAGAAGTATTCAGTAGAATGAATACTTTTGGAGATCTTGGTTGCTATTGTTGAGCTGCGCCGAACATTGGTTTTTCTGCATTCTCTGTCCTGAACGTACAAGTGCTTCTCCTTTTCTGATAATCTTATGGTCTACATTTAAATTTTGCTATGAACATTATATGATCCATGTGGTAAATCATCCAGATGCTCATGCTTACCCTAGGCGTTTTCTTATAGTAATTGTGTATTCTGCATATAAACTTTCCTCACAAAAGTCTATTGTATGAATGTGGTTATTTACAAAGTTTATCATGCTTCCTTAGGGTTATTTCCAATAGTATCATTCTAGATACTTATGCATCATTTTCAAATTTTTTTTTCTCTTTTGTTTTGGCGAAACACAGACTAACTTTACTAACACTCATGATTCAACTCCATATTTTTGTCAGTCTTGTGTGTTATTCTATGTACAATATTTGTTTACTATTGGTAATAGTTCTCTTTCCTAAGATACTATTGGATTGTGTAATATACAAATAAAAATAAGATTAGTAATAGTTCTTTTTCCAAATAATTCTGTTTGGGAATTCTGTTAGTAGTTAACCTACATGGTATTTGGTATTTATGTTTCAGTTATACTTCGAATAGTTCTATCTTTTCTTGAGTCTACTACCAAAATCCAGTTGGCATTTCAAGATGTATGTGAAGAGGTATTTAACTATGAAATTATTATATCTCACTTTAACATGTGACTATTTTCGACAGAAATTTATATGTAAATATCGTAGGATGATTAGTGTTAATTGAACAAATGATGAGGTGTTGAATAAAATGCTTTAAATCACAAAGGCAAAATGATTTTGGATCAACATGTGAAATGTCATTGTACTTGAGTTATTCGGTCAAGAGAAGTGTTCAATGGTCAAAAGTAGTTTGGTATCTATTGTGACTAATTATAATATCTTAATTAATGGATAAAGTAAAATGATAAATGAAGCCATCGATATGTTTAAAGAAATGCAATACAAAAGTTTGGTTCTGAATATTGTAACTTAATTACAATTCTTGACGGCTTCCTCAAATTGGAGAGTATCTCACATATAAGATTATATTTACGAGGTGCATGAAGACAGTCAACTGCCTTATATAGTCACTTTCGATATCTTGTTAGATGCATTATGTAAAAGGCAACATCATGATGAGGCCGCTACATTAATTAGGAGAATTGTTAATACATTCCAATCTATATACTTATTGACAATTTGTGCAAATGTGTTAGACTAAATATTGTCCAACAAAATTTTCAGTACCTTCTAATCAAAGGCTATCATCTAGAATTGCAAGCATAGAATTGTATGATCAAAGGTATCTGTGAAGAGGGCTTGTTTGATGAAGTGATGTCTCTGCTTTATAAAATGGAAGAAAATGGCTGCCTATTTTGGGACTTATGAAACAATTTTTTGGGGCCTTCTTGAGAAAAGTCAAAATGATATGACAAAGAAGTTTCTTCATGGTATGATTGAAAGGAAGCTGCTAAAAATGCTTTCAATTTGACTGATGAATTTCATTTGCATAATAATAAGTGCCAACCTACTGCTGAATGAGACCTCTATTGTTGGAAGCCACCAACATGAAATGACTTCATGCTCAACATACAACAACAATAACAATCAAAGCCTTTTTCAATAAGTGGGATTGGCTATATAGATCAATCAACTTCATGCTCAACATATATGTTGCAAAAAGCTTAGATTCCACATGGTCCTCGTCCTTGGGCGTTTTAATTTCGAAGAACTCGGATCTCCTGTAATTTTCCTGTCATTCCTCTAAAAATTTCAAAAAGGCACCATTGAGTGCTATTGTGACAGAAGCATTGCGAGAATGGATTCTTTGTTATTATTTTTTTACCGTGAATCCTATCATTCCACAAAACAACGTCGTTTTGTGTAAATTGTTATTATTTTTTCCTATTTTCTAATCTAAATGGGTGGCTTGCACATCTATTGCTCACATGAAATTCCATTCAACTGACAATCAAATCTTCTTATAATCTCCATGATTTTGTAATTTTCATTGTTCTAGAAAGTGTTTATTTGCATCTTCATGATGTTGACAAATTCATTTTCTCAAATGCTATTAATATTAATATATGCATTTTCATTTAACTTATAACTTAAAGGAGATGGTGAAACGACCAATTTAGATTAGAACTTAAATAAAAATAACAACAAATTACACAAAACCACGTTTTATGGCAGAGAATGACTAAGAAAAGCAATGATAAAAGATCCACCCTCAAGGAGATAGCCTTACACAAGGTATGGAAGTGGCTTTGTCACGTTGAATTCAAAGGTTGGAGGCTGCCTCTGAGTCTGAATCTGATTGTTTGGAAATTCTTAAATCATTATAGAACGGTCAATAGTTGTTAGTGTTATCCAGGATTGTCATGTACACTATCCTAGCGTCTCTTTTGGCTATTTCCATTTTCCACACCTGATGTATATTGATTCGTTTTAATGATATTTTGCATTGATTCAAAAAAAGATGTTATGCATAAATTTAGGTTTATCTTTGGTGTCAAAGAATGTCACTACTTAATGAATTGATTCCCATTTTGGATATTTTATTCTTTATCTCACGCATATGTTGCATAAATTTTGATACGACAAAAATTACTCTTTGATAAACAAAACTTTATTTATACTACTTAGAGCACAAGCTTTCATGGGATTTGGAGCTGTAATGGGTTTTGAAAATACAGGCACTTCAAAAATCAATGTCAAATGGACTCAATCGGCTCTTAATTTTTTGGTTCATCCTGAATTTTATTTTTTTGGGCTGATTCTGGTTCATCCTGATTAAACCTCCCTTATTTCATTTGATTTCATGACCATTCTTTTTCTTTTTAAATCCTCTATGGTCTACAACATATGCATATCTCCCTTTTGTTAAAGGGTTCTTTTGCCATTTAAATCACCAATTTCATACCAATGATGGGTTAACAGCTTGGTATAACTTAAGCAAGGTTTCTGATTCGAGACTTTATGAATGCAGCTATTCCTGTTGGAAGACTCTCCCACCATAACTAGGTGCACGATACAGGTCAAGTCCGGATTGGTATGAGCAACAAAAAAAATTACCAATTTCACGGAGTTGAGGAATAAAGTTTCTCAATAAGAACATTAACATTCAGCTACAAATGAGCAAACTAGAAAGAATGAATTTTTAACATTCACTTATGAAAGTACACATTGTAGTTGATCAACCACATAAATCAAAATTTATAATTAAAGGGAATCTAATGCTAAACCCCATAACGAAATTTTAAGAGACCAAATTGGTAATTTGGTATAATGATGATGATCACCTTCTATTCCCATTAGCCTCTTCTTCATGATCTGCCTCAATCATGTCCTCCTCATCAAAATCAGACTCTTCATCTTCAGTATCATCATCTTTAGAAGAGTTTGCTTCCTTCCCAATGATTTCATTCCTCAACTCATTGTGAGCTTCTTCAGGCTTCCCCGATAATAATTTCTCCAATATTCCCTCAAAGATTTCATGAATAGCCTCTCTATCACCCTTCTCCAGCTTCCCTATCCGCTCCTTTAGTTCTTCAACCGAAAACACAAAAACAAATTGTGTATATATATATCAAAAACTCATGACAGTTGATTGTTACAACTTATGTTAAAAAATTCTCATCAAAATCTTTTAGGTTAATGGAACAGACGTTGAAACTTTTAAAATTAATCGACTCTTTAAAATTATCCATAGCCAACGTTATGGATAGTAATTTTTTAGGGTAGAAATTATAGATAGTAATTTATAACTATGCTAAAATTATATATTTTTAAAAGCATTATTTGTGAATTTCTGTGGTACTTGTTTATGAAATGATGAAGTTCTGTGTTTTTATTTAGGTTCCAAAGGTTTGGAGTTTTTGAAAATTGTCTCCTTAGGTCAAGGTTCATTGAAAAAAAATGGTACAAGTTATTATTATTATTATTATTATTATTATTATTTAAGCTAGTTTCTTTTTCATATTATTGTATAGAATCACACAAATTAAAGTTAGAGATCTTGTACAAAAGAAGAAAAAAAACTCATTTAAATATTATCCCATATTGTTTGACACATTAACACATGCGAATGATCAATAGATGTCGAATTTGACGAAAGGGACTAATCTCTTACAATGTATTAAACTAATGTTATATGTATATATATTCGAATTACGCAGGTATTTTATTTATTGCAGTTGATCTTTTTTTATGTTGGTTTGGTAATTATACAGTGTTAATGTCAAATCTAAAATATTGAACACTTACCAATCTTTTTTACGAACATTAACTAATCTTAAGATACTAAAAAAAGTTAAAGAAATCAGGTTTGGTAAATATTCTTAATATTTGTCATTAATGTTTTTAGGTAAAATTAAAATTATAAAATGCATGTGCATAATGATAAAATGTATTTAAGGAGGATTTATGATATTTCCTTTTTTTTTTTGAAAAATAGGACTTTGATTATGATAATTTTCCAAATTCAAAATATTAATTAACAATCTCATGGTGGCCTATATATATACCAGCCTTAGTTTTGAATAAAATGCAGTTAGTTCAATGATAATTATCATTAAGAATGATTGTTGTTTCCTTGATCAAATAATGCTGGAAATGAATGTTGGTCAGTCAATGAAATACCAAATACTATTGGAGAATCCAAATTTTGAAATTATTTGGTATTTCGTTGATTTGATTAAAATTGTTCAGTTTCCATTTTTGTCATGACCCCAAATCGGTAGTACGTGACCGGCACGGTAATAGATTTTTACCTCTAAACCCGTAAGCTTTACCCTGTAAACATAACTATAACTACCCTGCAATACAATCAATATATATGAACATAAAAGTGGGCACACCTCACTGGTGGCCTAATTAACATGCAATCCACGGTTCGCTCAATACGGCTTCAGCTCAGCCCAGTTTATAGATATATATATCAACACTCATAAAACAAATATTCACATCATATTTACCATACGTCTCAATACGTACGATCTATCTTATTCACATCCAGCAAGCACACATAATATAATATCCATGTCATATTGACCGTACCTCAAAATGCGTACGATCTATCCTATTCACATGCAGAAGTTTATATACTCATACATATATGCTAGTTTTCTCCAAACTGGACCCTGTCTTTAAGTACATGTGAAGCCGACAATTCTAGAATAGGTACATATCAAAAGCTGTAATTATATATACACAACTCTTACAACTTATAATATGTACAACTGAAAGAGTCAAAATAACAAAAAGTGTCCACCCACGCGAACTAGTGCGTAAAGGATGGTCTGATGTCCGTGTCACTGTTCGGACGTCAATGCCTGCCCGATACCTATATCTGAAACATTGAAGCAGAGGGAGTGAGTCAAACAGACTCAGTGAGAAGCTTCCCATTCTCGGCGTAACGGCGGGTACCACTACAGCTGGGGAAAGGGAAATACTCACACTCACATGCGCATAAAAATCCAGTTTATTAAATGTTATATTATGATCAAGCAATATTAATATAACATAAAATCATGGATAAACCTATGGATCATGCTCCTCTATCATGCTTTTCATAAAAAAGAAAACACTTTTAACATATCATTTGAAAACTTTAAATCACTTAATTGACCCTAGTGCCAGGCTAGGGCAATGGCCTCAATGGACAAATTCTTCTAATCTTTAACTGACCCTAGTGCCAGGCTAGGGCAATGGCCTCAACGGGAAAATCTTTTAATCTTTTAAGTGACCCTAGTGCCAGGCTAGGGCAATGGCCTCAATGGGCAAATTCTTTTAATCTTTAAATGACCCTAGTGCCAGGCTAGGGCAATGGCCTCAACAGGTAAATCTTTTAATCTTTTAACTGACCCTAGTGTCAGGCTAGGGCAATGGCCTCAACGAGCAAGTCTTTTAATCTTTTAACTGACCCTAGTGCCAGGCTAGGGCAATAGCCTCAACGGGCAAATGTTTTAATCTTTAACTGACCCTAGTGCCAGGCTAGGGCAATGGCCTAAACGGGCAAATCCTTTAACTTGTTTCTCTTCCTAAGCTTTCAGCAGGGATCCTGACTCTATCTACCCATTACTATCCTAAACTGACTTTACCTAGGTAGTGTGAACATCGCTACGACTCACTAATCAATTTTGAGATCTTATTGATCCTCATATGGTACCCAAACCCTTGGTTAGATCATAACCTAGCTCTAAGGTCTTCCCTAAGTTCAATTACCATAAAACGTCGACGTTTACTAACAAATTTTATACGATTTCGTTCATGAGTTTCTAATTAATAGGGTAACCCAAACCTCAAACTCAATGAACAACATACCCCCTTGCTTGTACTGTTCGGCGTATCTCATGTCATCACATGGATACCCTCCAGTACCTCTTTAACTGTACTCAAACACACATATACAAATACTTTCATATATAATAGTTTAGGAACAACAATAGCATGTTAACCACTAAATAATTCTTACAAATAGGCAAGTAGGCAAACCACATATCCACATCCTCAATCAACCCTGTAGGGCAAGGATGGGAAACCCCTCACCTGGACAGCTTCCTTGTGCTTATCCTGGAGTAACTCCCGCTCCGGACGAGTCATGGTTCCCTAACGAATGCATTCATGTGGTTAACATCTCAAACTATATGCAAATCATATGCATATGATATGCTCGTGCCTAAAAATGCATCTAGATGTTGCCAAGAACCGAGTCCTTGGTCTTATCCGTCTTCCCTCTCTTCTTATAAGAGTATCAAGTGCTTCGCACTTGGTTCAATACAACTATCGCTCTCCTTGAATTGCTTTCGGAGCCTTGGATTTGAGTTACTAAACCTCGATATGCTTATAAATCATTCTACTTAAGGTTTCCTAATAATTACGAAGGAATTAAATTTCCATCTTAAATTTTGGACTTTATTGTTCCGCAAGTTTCCATCCTTGAGAAACAAGAAAGTACCTAAATAATTCTTGATGCTTGATAGCTTATTTACAATTATTCTAGGGTGTTTAAGATTGAAAAGAAGAGGTTTGGAGCCCTCAACATCACCCTTAAAGTGTATTTGGGCATTCCGAGCGGGGACCCAGCACGTTAACGTCAAGGTTCGGCCTTAGTAACCTCGTGCTAGCTCTTCACGGGTCTTGTTCAGCTAATATCTCAACAATATAATTTCAATAGTTCCAATCCAACCCTATTTACTCAAATCCAAGCTCAATTTCTAATTATCAATAATTTCCTCAATTTATGAATAATTAGAATTTCAACCTCAAATCCTTCAAAATTCGAATTCGGCTAAACCCGAGGGTATAGTCTCAATTCTTAACCCAACTAAGTGTTCAAGAACACTTCCTAGGTCTCAATCTACCCTCGAAACAATCCAATCGAAGGTGGATCGAAGAAATCCCTAAAAATGGAGAAATTAAGGGTGTCGAATGAAATTGGGGTTACCAACCTTTGATTCGATTAGTGGAAGATGTAGGAGACGTCATACTCGAGCTCTGGTGACTTTTCCGGCGTCGACTAGCTCTCCTCGGTCACTTTTCCGGCGAAACCCACCTCTTCTCCTCCTTCCTCCTTCACGCCACTTCTCTCTCTCTCTCTCTCTCTCTTCTTTCTCTCTCTCGATTTCCTTTTTGTCTCTTTCTCTCTTTCTCCCCGTGGCCCCCCTCTCTCTATATCCTTTCCTTTTATTTGTTTCTTTCTAAAAAAAACCTACGGTAACCCCCTGTAATACCCCAGAAAATTTCGAGGATTAAAAAATGATTTATTTAAAATTTCGAGGATTTAAGAATGATTTATTCCGGGGCTAGGAATTAAAACCTTAAAAAAGAATATAGGAAAAGTATGAAAGTAAAGGGAAATCGGAAAGGAACCAGGGAATTCTTTGAAGTTTAAAGTAAAATAAAAGATAAAAGAAAGAAGTGAAATATTTTTGGAATTAAAATAAATAGTAGTGGGAACTAAATTAAAATATTTTTTTTCATTTCTAATTAATTAATTAAGATTATATTATTATTTTAATATTTATTTTAAGGCACCAGCCCCCCACATTTTTTCCTATTCCTGTAACCCTCCCCAATTAATTTAACAAGACACAATTAGAAAAAAAAAAAGAAAAGAAAAGGGGGAGAGGGCCACGGGGAAACAAGGAGAAACAAAGGAGAAAGAAAGAGAAGGAAAGGAGAGAGAGTGAGCTAGGGCTTGGAGGTGGGAGGAAATCCGACGGGAATCTCGCCGGGATCCGGCGAGCCGGAGATCATCCTTGTCATCTTCCTCGTCTCAATCTCTCGAGTTAAGGTTGGTACAACGCCCGATTCTCTCCAAGTTCCCATTTTCTTCGTTTTTCTTCATTTTTGGAATTGAGTTGAGAATATGAGTTTGGGCGGATTCGAGGGTATAATAATGTTTCTAAAGTGTTCTTGAACACTCATCGGGGTTAGGATTCAAGGCTAGATCGTTGGATTTGGCCGGATTCGAAGTTGGAAGAGTTTGGGGTTTGTAAAACCCGTTTTTCTCAATTTCGAACAATCAACGATTCAGCGACAAATCGGAGTTGGATTTGAGTTGTAGGACTTCCTAAATATAGTATATATGTAGGAGAACAAGAGCAGTGAAAAGTGGAATCGAAGCCGGATCGGAAAATGGCCGAAAAGGTGGCCGAAACCAGCCACAGCACAGCAAAAACGTTACTGTGCTGCGAGACATTCCTAGAATTAGGATTCCTTCCAATTAAGTTTGATAAGCTTCCTTAGGTGCGAATACAAGTTAGGTAGATGTCTAATACTCAAATCCAAGTATGTGAAAAACTCAAGTAGAGTGTTATATTCGAGTAAGTCAAGTGTCCGAGGAAGGATACGCATAAGTCGGGATAGAGAAGTCCAATCAGACCAAGAGCTTGACTCTGTGGCAACCATGGACTACATGTGAGAGTAATGGAGAGATAAATAACAAGTTAAGCTAAGTAATAACCTTAATGATATAAATGTTGTTTTTATAGGAACAACGACACGCCATAGAGTGCAACAAGAAGTCCGAGGAGACTAAAGTTACATGAGAGGATTGCATGGAAGGTTGGCCAAGGTGAGGGCTCTTTCATCTCTGCTCCTAGGGTTGAGTGCTTATGTGGATTACATGAGTATGTATATTCTCTGCTTGTCTGATATGTGTTAGGTAGAGGTATAAAATGCTAAAAGAATAAAGGAACTAGAAAAAAGGTTGTAGAAAGTAACTTGGATAGGAAGACATAGGAGTAGAGTGTAATTGTTTGCTATGATTGGTGTATTACAAATCCAACTCATACACTCCTGAGGCATGATGAGTATTTTATTAAATCTTTTCCACGACGGTGGCAAGAGTCCTTGTACGGAAGGACTAAGCTTTTTTATTTTGAAAACTCGTCACGACGGTGACTTAGATTATAATCATGCAAAAGGAGTTATTGGTGGGTTTCAGATTTGGTTATGCTAGCGATGTGATACACCGACTAGAACAATGTCAGATGGCACTTGAGACCTCAGTTTTATAATCACCATGACGATGGTCATTGCCCTATCCTGGCAATAGGGTCAGAAAGGATTTATATTGCTATGACGATAGCTTGAGGTTCAGAGAGTGCATCTGGACGGGTATATGAGTTATATCCTGTTGAGGATACTTGTCCATATTAACAAGGAGAGGAATTGTTGATCCTTCGGGAAAGATACAAAGAATCCTCTTAATATGTGAGACTAAGGTAAGGAGACAAGGGAGGAACCTACGGGTTAACCGTGAGCCTAACCTAGAAAAGAGAAATCATCATTTGGAGTTGGTCTCGGGTGTGTCAACGGCCATGCTTCGAGACGTCGTGTCGTGCCCAACACTGTGGTCTGGTTGGGTAATGGACGAGTGGGCTCAAGCTATTGCCCCGCAGTGAGGGGTCAGAACGTGCCACTTGGTGGCTATGGATCAGTTGCTTGATAGATAGAGGTTGATTGTGTTTTATTAACAGAATTGTTACGAGGTGACTAGTACCCAAGTGAATGGGCTAAGTATTGTATGATTAACAGATCTGTCATGAGGTGACCAGTACCCAAGTGAATGGGTTAAGTATGCTTTGCCACGTGGTGGCCAGTAACCCGATGTGACCAAGAGTGTATGCTAATTAACAGTAACTAGTTGTTTTCGCATCTGGTTGTGTATGACTCCCATTCCCAGTGCTATGGTACCCGCCTTGCGCCGGTGATGGGAGAGTCCTCACTAAGTCACGTGGTTAAGACTCACACCTCATCTTTACTACACAGAGACAGGTTAAGTACAGGTGGAAGAAGTCTCGGTGGAATGAGGGTTGAGCAACACTTTCCAAGACCCACAACTTGTTCATGTGGGTGAATAAATTGTAATTGTAATTTAATTTACTTTAACATTGTATCTTAAAGTAAAGGGTAGACGTACCCAATTAGATTGTATTACTAAATCTAGAACTGTCAGCTACTCACACCTTAAAGATCAGGATTAGTTATATTGCAATACAGGGAGAACTTGTTTTTAAAATATATATATCTATATATATATATACATATATCTGTTGCATGTGAATAGGATAGGCAGCATCTTCGGATGTGTAGCCAATACACAGCTTATATATTATGTGTGTTTTCCTATATCTATATCCTGAAGCGGCACTGGCCGTGGATTTGCTTGCCTAGGATAGGCCACCATTTCGGCGTAGCGATGGTATTATAATGCATGTGAATGTATTTTCAATCATACATATTCTGTCAATCAGGTGATAAGGCTTACAGGCATAAGGGTATTCCCTGTTTCTTTGCCGATCACGGTCCTCTAAACAGGGGTCGTGACAAACTTGGCATCAGAGTCTGGTTGTTCTTTAAGGGTGTGAAGTTAACTTGTAGTCTCGGGTGTCAGTTGGCCTAGCCATTACGAATTCGGACGTAACGGTGGTTCCGACGGGTACTTGTGAGGTTGCTCAGGTTGTTGAGTCATAAATTCTTTCGATTCATCGCTTTAGGCATAGAATTTGTATGTGAAATTCTATGCAAAGAATATAACCTGTACATTACACAAGTGCCAATGAGAAATAAGGCGTAAGGGGGGTGGCAGTGACCTCGGGAACCTTAGGACCCCATAATAGGGAAAGGAGACATCCATAGAGGATGCTACCTAGACACAGACACATTTGGTTGAATTGTAGGCAGGTATACGCTACAATGTGTCATTATTTTGTAATTGTTGAATGAGACGATGCGTCTGCTCTGTTAGCGGTGCATTGTGTGCTATGGTATAGGCGCAAGTGGTTTAATTATAGTATGGAATGCAAGTAGAATAGAAATATGCAGTGAATGGTAGTTCAGGCTAGGAATGGTTTGTAAAGTGAAAGAAAAGACACGCTTGGCGTGTAGAAAAGAAAGTAAGCCGATCGGGCGAAAGTGGTAAGGCATAGGGAAGGAGCCTAGTCCAACCCTGCGCTCGATCCATGAACTGCTAGTTCCTTAAGCAAACAAGGGGGAAAAGAAGGGATTAAACCCAACAAAACTCTCTTGGGTTGCTTAAGGAAGAGCATAAAGAATAGGATATTGATCACATGATAAATTTTTATAAAAATCTTTTTGGTCTTTCCGGATGAGAGATTCTGAAAGACCCTCAAACGTTTCTTGAAAATACTTGGGATAACCATTGGAAGGCAAATTTTTCATGAAAATATTTCTTAATTGTGTCATTCCAATTGGTTAAACCCTAATCATTTACAAAAACCTTAGCTGTCATTTTCTAAGAAATAAACTTGAATTAATTTTACTTAAAACCCCAGGGTGCCTAAGAAAACTAACTCATGTGACCAATACCCTACCAAACAATAGTCCTTTTACAGGTAAGTTGTATAAGGATGGTAGGTGTAGTTGAGAAATCACTCGCTTGGAGTGATCAAAGTTAAGTAGACATCGAAAACCACTAGAGAATGCTAAAGTGCGAAGGAATTATATTGGTAAACCTAAGGGTTACCAATTAAGGGTCCCATAGGGTGATTATGAACCCGAAAGTATTAGACCAGAGCAGGTCTAGAAGTGGAACTGGGCGTAGACCTTCGGGTACCATCCAGAGATAAGAAAATGAGTGCTACTGCGGTAGATAGCTCTCGAACAAGATAACTTGAGAGATAAACCCCAAAGGGACTCGTGGAGGCCCGTGGGGAGAGAAAGTAGACAGGGATAAGTAGTCCCATAAGGGGGGAAGAGCGAAAGCCTATAGGACCCCATGGGATAAGAGGCAAGTAGGAGGTGGAGAACCGACTACTACCGTAAGTGTATGTATAGTACACAGATTGTAGTGGACATAACTAGGTAAGCTCGTTCCACAGGTTGGGGAACTGTAAATCCGTTAGTTTGAAGCTCGTGTATGGGTGGAAACTGAGTGGACAAACCAAACATATCAATGGCCATGTGAGTGCCATAAAGGGAAAAATTAACTGTAAGGACGGTTAGTCGAGAAGGAGAATTTAGTGAGTAACGAGTATTGAGAAATACTCGAAGAAAGAGTACCACGTAGGTATGAAATGGAAAAGAAGAGAGTGAATACGGAAACGGAGTCGGGTAAGCATCTAGGGATGCGAGCGAAAATGATAAAACAGGTATGCTATTGTTGGGAACGATTGGAACCCAACGGGTAACACACTGGCAAGAGGCGGTATGTGTTCGTGAACATATGCCACACCGTAAGAAAGGAAAGAGTCAAACCGTGGGAGCAGATCCCGTTTGGTAATGGAGAGTAAAGAATGTCCGGAAAGGTTCATGCCGGAGTTAACGGAAAGATTCCTTGTACGGAAGGACTAAGCTTTTATTTTGAAAACTCATCGCGACGGTGACTTAGATTATAATCATGCTAAAGGAGTTATTGGTGGGTTTCGGATTTGATTATGCTAGCGATGTGATACATCGACTAGAACAACGCCAGATGGCACTTGAGACCTCAATTTTATAATCACCATGACGATGGTCATTACCCTATCCTGGCAATAGGGTAAGAAAGGATTTATATTGCCATGACGATAGCTTGAGGTTCGGAAAGTGCATCTGGACGGGTATATGAGTTATATCCTGTTGAGGATACTTGTCCATATTAACAAGGAGAGGAATTGTTGATCCATCGGGAAAGATACATAGAAACCAATTAATATGTGAGACTAAGGTAAGGAGACAGGGGAGGAACCTACGCGTGAACTGTGAGCCTAACCTAGAAAAGAGAAATCATCCTGTGGAGTTGGTGCAGGGTGTGTCAGCGGCCATGCTTCGAGACGTCGTGCCATGCCCGCTATTGTGGCCTGGTTGGGTAATGGACGAGTGGGCTCAAGCTGTTGCCCCGCAGTGAGGGGTCAGAACGTGCCACTTGGTGGCTATGGATCAGTTGCTTGATAGAAATAGGATGATTGTGTTTGATTAACAGAATTTTCACGAGGTGACGAGTACCCAAGTGAATGGGTTAAGTATTGTTTGATTAACAGAATTTCCACGAGGTGACCAGTACCCAAGTGAATGGGTTAAGTATGCATTGCAACGTGGTGGCCAGTAACCCGAGTGCACGGGTTCGAAGTAGAAAAGACACGTAGTGGCTAGTAGATACCCTAGAGTGGGGGAGATTAAGTAGATGTATGTTATAGTATCTGTGTCTATATACAAATTGTCTGTGTTTGCATATGATTGCTGATTGTGTAGCGTAGTAGTGACGTACAGGATTACGTCACCACAACGTCTTGGTTGATTCAAACATGTTGAACGTGAGAAGACCGGTAAGTAAAAACCGGCATTATATGTTATATGTTTACTTGTTGAGTGATGATCTGAATTAAACTGCTGCATGCTTATATCTGTTAAATGCATGTGAGTGGTTGGGTGGAATTTCTGTTGTTGTGTGATAACCAAGAGTGTATGCTAATTAACAATAACCAGTTGTTTTTGCATGTGGTTGTGTATGACTCCCATTCCCAGTACTATGGTGCTCGCCTTGCGCCGGTGATGGGAGAGTCCTCACTGAGTCGTGTAGTTAAGACTCACACCTCATTTTTACTACACAGAGACAGGTTAAGTACAGGTGGTAGAAGTCTCGGTCGAACGAGGGTTGAGCAACACTTTCCAAGACCCACAACTTGTTCATGTGGGTGAATAAATTGTAATTGTAATTTAATTTACTTTATCATTGTATCGTAAAGTAAAGGGTAGACGTACCCAATTATATTAATAATTCTAAACTGTTAGCTTCACACACGTTAAAGATCAGGATTAGTTATATTGCGATACAGGGAGAACTTGTTTTCAAAAAATATATATATATATAAACATATATCTGTTGCATACGAATAGGATAGGCAGCATCTTCGGATGTGTAGCCAGTACACAGGTTATATATTATGTGTGTTTTCCTATATCTATATCCCGAAGCGGCACTGGCCGTGGATTTGCTTGCTTAGGATAGGCCACCATTTCGGTGTAGCCATGGTATTATAATGCATGTGAATGTATTTTCAATAATAGAAATTCTGTCAATCAGGTGATAAGGCTTACAGGCAGAGGGGTATTCCCTGTCTGTGCCGGTCACGGTCCTCTAAACAGGGGTCGTGACACCCCCACCCCAATTAAGATAAATTAATATAATAATTCAATAAATATAATTAAAAATAAATAAATTAATAATTATATTAATACGCAACTAATATATATTTTCTTTTCTTTTCTTTTTTTAAAATAGATTATAAGATAAATAATAATCACTTAAAATAATGAAGATATATTTTTAATTTAATTTCCTTTCCCTATTTAATTCAGGTTTCCAATTTCTTAGGTCCTGAATTAAATCCCAAAAAATATTTTCTACTTCTTTTCTTCCCATTTTATTTTATTTTAAACTCCGATAAATTTCCTAGGTATTACAATTTCAAAATGTCCTAAGTATATAAAAAAATATGGAGATAAATTTTGATCAGTCAATGAACTATCAAATATAGTTTGGAAAAAGTTTATTTTTCTTAAAATATATTTGGTAGTTCATTGATTTGATTGAAATTTTATATTCCAAAAAAAATTTAAAAAGAGAGTATATAAGCATTTTGTGGAAGGCAAGTCTTTTATTCTTGGTCAATAAATTATTAAATTTGTGGAGTTCCAATCCCTTTCAACATTATCTTTAATCTTTCTTCATTAGTATTGTAACTGTCATTTTTTGTTCATACAATTCATAAGTGCAAATAAGGATCGCAAGGGGTCGTAACCTTGGGGAACATGTCCATAGGTGATGACGTAGGTGCCTACGTACCCTTGTAGAGGGATCAAAGTCCACGTAGTTCGAGTAAGGGACATCTATAGGAGCCGTTAATCAGAAGTGTTACCTATATTGGCAGTGTGCGGCTAGGAGTCTAGGACGTGTGTGTGTGTAGTACTCCGGACGGGTGAGCCACCTGTTGGAGGTTTCCTTTAGAGGAATGAAAGAGCTTCAGTCTCTGGGTGCTGCTTAGAGCTTGAGGATAGATGTATCCTGTGAGAGAAAGTATATACTAATCGTTGTATCGTACTGAGTGATTGTTGGTCTATTGTATATTAACTGTTGTGTAGTCTTGCGTAGATGTCCTTCTTTTTGTCCCCCGAGTGAGGGATATTTATACTTGGTGCAGGGAGGAACATGGTCGACCCACGTTCTTGCTCGTAGTGGGTCGACCCATGATATTTGAGCTTCTTCCACGTCTCTAATACGAGAGCGTGTATGGTAAAGCATGGGTTTAAGCGACGTCCGACTTCATTGAGTGGTGCCACGTTTCACTGATCCGTGATCCGGCTAACCTTCTAGAAGGCCAGTGCCACGTGTCCACAGGTTGGAATATTCTGGAGTTACAAGTATCATAAGATTTGGTAATCAATCACTTACATATGTAAAATTAATCTATATTAATATGGTTGTGGAACCTTTTGGTCATTGGGGTCATAAAATAGTTATATTTTATAATTAATAAAATATGAAATAAAACATGATTGAAGGAAGTGTGAGAGAGAAAAAGATCAAGGGTAAGGTATTTATGAATAATGGTGAGAGAGGAGTTAGAAATAATAGGTAGTTATTAAATTATTTATTATTTTAAAATATAATAATAATACTTTTATATTAAATTTCAAAAATTAAGGAAAAAGATAGAATGCACCTTGGTGCATGCAAGACCTCTGGTATATATTTGATAGCTCTTGGCCACTATTGTGCTTCTTCAATTTCTTGTGCTTTAGTTTCAAAATTTCGGATTTGTTTTATTAATATATAATTATTTTTCTTGTCTAATTTTGGTGTTTAATGGGACATATTTTGATTTGGCAGGTGATTTATAAGGAGATGCCTTCTTATCTCTATGATACATCCTTAAGTGAAGATTTATTTTGTTTAGTTTTTGTATATATATTCAAGTAGAGTAGGGATGAATTTGGAAAGGAAAAAACTTATATCCTTTTCCTTATGTACTTTTCCTCAAGTTTTTCAATCAGAATATGACGTGTCATTTTCTCCCTATCATACTATTTTCCTTGACTCCGTCAAGAAGTTTTTAACTGAAACGTTTATTCTCTTCTCTTGATTCTCATTCTGAGCACTTCACGCACGACGCAGGCACGAACGGCAGAGCACAAAAGCGCTTCTCCGAGCACATCTCTTTCCCAAGTAACACGTTCTTCTTTTTGTCTTTCCTTTAAATTAAGATTTAATTGTTTTGCTGATCTTAACGCCTGTTGTGGTGTTTTTCTTTGATTTGTAAACTAAGCCTTGATTTGAAAGTGTTGTTTCGCATCAAATATTAGTGCAAATCGAGCTAAGTGTTTGAATGTTGGAAGATCCTATTCTATCATTTCCGTTCTGGATTTTGGGAAAACACCTATTATGTAAGCCTCTTCTGTGATGCTACTTAAGGAGTAATAAGGATCTTTGAATGTATCTTATTTCTATATATATAAGAACCCTATTCAAAATGTACATCTGTCCCATACTCCAATTACTCATAGTCTGATTTACTTAGCTTCTGTTCCATTATGATCTTTGGTAATGAATGCATTTTTGCCGAGGGTTATATTGATCATGTTGCTTTGTAGTTTGTACTTTGTACACTATAACTATGTAATCCTCTAAATAAAGAACAGGAATGAAATATGACTTGAAAATGAACTTAATTAGATGGGCTTCCATGCCTTATCTTTCTCCACTTTCTGTTTTGGTTTGGATGCAATGAAAGTGGAAGTAGCAAGAAGAATGGTCTCCTTAGCACTTGTTGATTGAAGCTACTGTCTAGTCAATTATTTTTACAAGCTTGAGAATTCACCAATTTCTTTTCATTAAAAAAAATCTATTTGTCAGTTTGTGATAGCCATAGAAGCCTTATGTTTGGGAATTCTATACTAGCAAATTGTTTTTACATTTGGGTAGAAATAGACTATTATGCATAATATAGATAGCTAAATTGCCTTGAATCTATATTTAGCAAAAATATATATCTTGATGCAGAGCCATAGTGGTATTCGCCTTGAACCATGACTGCTTAAGGGAGACAAGGCATATACCATGCCCATAATAACTCAGGTGAAATATATGAGCCCTAGCCCGCACGTTACGCGGCCATGTGCGCATCCCATTTCTTAAATGTGTTTTAAGAATATATTCCATTTTATACTCTCTTAGGAGTGGCATCACTCCATTACATTCAAATAGATGAATTCTGTCAAGGGTGTTCCTGTAATTAAGACACCCCACTCATATAGAGCTACAGACTTCATTAAGAGTTTTGAGAACTCAACCTCACATATCATTGCAGGAAAATGCACTTACACCATAGGGATGAAATTAAGAGTTGAAACTATGTGCATCTCAACAACCACTCTATGATTCGTTTGTCCCTTTGAACCATGTTCTTAGGATCTCTAATCACAAGCTTAAAGATTCATCCCCCTCGATGTATACACATCATTCAAAGAATCTAGTCATGACAGTATTCATCCCAATAAGTGATCACAACTTATTAACTCCAAAAATTCTCATAATTATTATTGGCGGGTATCCCAAAAATCACAAAATATATTTCTAATATATTATTCCACCAAATAATAATATTAGCCAATAAAGTAAAACATTAATCCATTGAAAGAACTTTCCAAACTCAATTATATATGTGACTTAAATTAGTATCTTCTATATGTACCACTTTGTACTATAGAAATTAGCACAAATTGTGCTTACTCAAATTTAAATTAGGCATATTTTTATCTCTTTTGAGATGGATATGTAACTGTCATTTTTGGTTCAGACAATTGTAATTTGTAAATGTAAGGATTCGGGCATACCTGTGAAGAATCCGACTCTAACTCTGTCTGCAGGTACCCACGCGCACTCCAGTCACCGGCGATGGACTCCAAGTTTAGCACACAGCAAATGCACAAGAAATGGTAGCAAGAGAGAAGAGAGGGAAGATGAGAATTGGTTTTTGCACACTGATAAATTTTTCCAAAGAATGTGGAACCACTTTCTTTAATCATGTTAACCCCTTAACGTGACTGTCCCTCTTATTTGAATTTAAACATTAAAGGAGTAAATTACACTCCTAAACCCACATTTGTTCCTTATTTTCATATTTGCCCAAATATCAATTGGACTTGGGTCCAATCCACCAAGGGTGGACTGGCCCATATACTTACATGTCCCACTCACACTTGGTGGATTAGATGCCGTGGGTTAAATCTCTCACCCTCCTTTCAATTTCACACTTAGTGCTTTGCCGTGACAGCGTGGGCATGACGTCTTCACTTAGGTACTTGTGCTAGCAATCCTTTTTATAGGACCAGTACAAGTAACCTTCTCCTCCGTGTAGCTAGAATTTTAAATTATGCCTCATATGTCCTAGATTTAACTATATACACTTTCATATGGCAAAACTAATCCCTCTCGAATCAATGTATGATTCAGATTGCCTTCCTCATATGTCTAGTATCCACACTTATGACAACAAAATGTCATAAGGGACATGTCACAGACACTAGCATAGTTGTGTATATTTCAGTTAATCTTCCTTTCGCCCAAATAACACTTTAACATGAATCAGTTGCTTTCTTAGCATAGTACTTTAGATCGCATCTATCGTGATCATAGAAGAAATGCTGAAGTAGCAGACACTAAAACATATCTCCATGTTATTGTCAAAGTTCAAAGGACATCAATGGGAAAATTGTTCTTCCCTAGGACTCACACAACAATGAAGCAAGGATCATTCACTTGCTTCCCCTTTGCGGTTCTCCTAGCTCATGTGGTATGAAACACATGCTACGACGTTACTCTTTTACTATAAGAGCATATGTCGTTTTATACTTATCATTAACACCATACAGACTTAAGTATAGACACACTCAGTATCTAAACCCAAATTCTTCAACTCTGCTCACGTTCACGACGTCGACGTTGAAGAGTTTGTTATCTGGCTACAGGTATTTTGGAAGTGGGGTTCCAAACTTCAATCCAGTTTTGTTTATGTGGATCTCATCTTGACTTGCTACACTTTAGTCAAGGTGACATGTATTTTTGTGCTTCTTCTCTACCATATCAGCACTTTTAGTTGTTTTATTGGTGAACACAAATGTCTCATCTTTGCACACTCCCCTTGAGTGTCAAAGGCGGTTGCTCGTGTGAGAGAACCAACCTCTCAACCTGTACGACATACTAGACATTGTTTACTCCAAAAAATAAATACATAAAGTGATAACAAAAAATTATAACTTCATTCTTTATTAATGAATTCTGCATATTACAGTTTACTCATGCCAATGGCTTGCATATATTCTTTAAACACTCTTTCGCCTATTGGCTTTCTCAGGGGATCTGCTATCATACATTTTGTCGAAATGTATTGTACAGTTACAATCTTTTGTGTTATATAATCCCTAACAAAATTATATTTAATATCAATGTGCTTAGTCTTGTTGTGATACTTAGGGTCCTTAGTATAGGCTACGACTGCAGTATTGTCACAGTATAATAACACCGGATTTGTACTCTCATTTCCAAATCCAAGATGTTCTATAAATCTCTTCAGCCATAATGCCTCTTGTATGGCTGCAGTGCATGCCACAAACTCGGCTTCCATTGAATATAAGGCAATGCACGTTTGCTTCTTGCTGCTCCAGCATATGGCGCCGTTGTAGAGTAAGAAGGTATAACCTGAAGTTGACCTTCGTTCTTCTTCATCTCCGCCTACGTCAACATCGGAGTACCCGACAAGGCGCAAATCACTTCCTTTATAGCATAATGTATAGTCAGAAGTGCCCTTTAAGTATCTTAAGATCCTCTTCACAGCTTTCCAATGCTTTTCACCGGGGTTAGATTGGAATCTGCTTACCAGTCCTACTGCATAACAGATATCTGGTCTTGTACACATCATTGCATACAATAGACTGCCAACTGCACTAGCATATGGAACTCTTTCCATTTTCTTCTTGTCTGATTCGGTTTTGGGACACATGTCAAGACTCAAGGCTAATCCAGTAGCTACAGGAGTACTCATAGGTTTGCAATCCTTCATGTTAAATCACTCAAGAATCTTGTTGATGTAATTCTCTTGTGAAAGAGACAATATTCTTTTTGAACGATTTCTTTGGATCTTAACTCCAAGTATGTACTTTGCTTCACCCATGTCTTTCATCTCAAAATTCGATGAAAGTCATTCTTTTATGGTTGTTACAGAACCTAGACTATTGCTGGCCAATTATATATCGTCTACATATAAGGATAAAAATACAAAATTATCCTCAAACCGCTTGATGTAGACGCAGTGGTCTTCCTCTATCAATTGGAAGTCATATGAGGTTATTGCTTTGTCAAACTTCAAATACTAGTGTCTGGATGATTGTTTTAATCCATAAATGGATCTTTTAAGTTTACAAACTTTTGACTCTTTTTCTTTTTCAACGAAACCTAATGGTTGTTCCATATAGAATTCTTCATCCAGATCATCATTCAAAAATGCGGTTTTTACATCCATCTGATGTAATTCTAGGTCTAAACTATTTACTATTGCCAGAATAAGTCTAATAGAGTTAAAACGCACAACAGGCGAGAACGTGTCATCGTAATCTATGCCTTCTTGTTGTGTGTAACCCTTTTCTACTAACCTGGCCTTATATTTGTCAATTGATCCATCCACTTTTCTTTTAATTTTAAGAACCCATTTGTTCCCAATGGCTTTACGCCCTTTTGGTAGATCAACTAACACCCAAACTTGGTTCTTTTTCATTTAGTCCATTTCTTGTTCCATCGCTTTCTTCTATTCTTCCTTGGCAGGACTTCACAAGGCTTCGTGTACAGAACAAGGTTCGTCATCTCCCTCTGGAGTAACTAAGAAACATTCGCCTTCTATTTGAAAGCGTCTTTTGGGAACACTTTCCCTATTGCTCCTTCGAATATGAGCAATCTCCTTATCTTTGTTTTCTTGTTTAGGTCTTGGTGTTGACCTTTCTTGGCTCCCACTCAGATTGACAATCCTAGACGATTTTGGTTTGTCAATTTGTTCTGCACTATCTTGTTCTTGTGTCTCATAAAAGGAAACAGTGCAGTCAACATCTTCTCGATTAGGAAATTCAGTTTCAATGAATCTTGCATCTCTTGATTCTATCTCAGTCACCGTGCCATCTTCGTTTTCACCTATGAAAACGTATCCCTTTGATTATTCTGAGTACCTGATAAAGATACATTTCTTTCCTCTGGGACCCAGTTTTCCATACTTATGGGAATTGTCATGGATATACGCAGCTGACCCCTAGGGCCTTAAGATGCTTAAATCTGGTTTGCGTTTCGTCCATAACTCATAGGGTGTAGAAGCGACTGATGTCGAGGGCACACGATTAAGTATGAAGGCTGCCGTTAATAAAGAATCACCCCAATATGAAATTGGTAGGTTTGCTTGGGCCATCATTGACCTAACCATGTCTAGAAGAGTTTTGTTTCTTCTTTTGGCAACTCCATTTTGTTGTGGAGTGCCAGGGATAGTCAGTTGCCTGATTATCCCTTTTTCTCCACAGAGTTGCTTAAACTATTCAGACAAATATTCACGTCCTCGATCAGTGCGTAATGCTTTGACTTTATTATCCATTTGATTTTCTACCTCGTTTAGGTATCGTCTGAAGCACGCAAGAGCTTCAGACTTATGCGAAATCAAATAAATATGACCAAATCGTGAATAGTCATCTACAAAGGTAATGAAATACCACGCTCTGTGTCTCGTCCTCACACTCATTAGACCGCATATATCAGAATGGATTAATTGTAATGGATTTTCGGCTCTAGTTCCCTTACCGAAAGGTTTTCTTGTTGACTTACCAGCTAGACAATTTTCACATAGTGACATTTCCATGTTTGGAATTGTACATAACAGCCCTTCTTTGGCTAATTTAATCATTCTATTTTGATTAATGTGCCCTGGTCTAGCATGCCAAACGTTTATATCAACATGAGTAGAAGAAATAGCAAAGCATTCATTATCATAAAAGGAATCACCAATAATATCCAAAATAAAGAACTTATCAAATAAGAAAGCTGAACCATAAAGAGTTTTGTTGCGTAAAATGTCAGCAACTTTGTCATGAAAGTTCACACTAAAACCATATTGTAAAAGACATATAACAGATATCAAGTTCCGTCGGATGTCAGGAGCATAGAGTACATCATGGAGAATGAAGGTTTGCCACCACGCAAGGTAAATTTACAGCTGCCAATGCCTTGAACCTCAATTATCACGTTGTTTCCAATGTAAAGCCACTTTCTTGGATATGGCAACCGACGGTACTCCATAAAAGATCCTCGCTCCTTAGTTGTGTGGTCTGTGGAGCCTGAATCAATAATCCAAGAAGAAGAAACAGGTTTTGTTAGAAAACAGTACTAGAAACATTAGAAACATGTGAATTCACATAATTCACTAATACCTTTTCACTCTCAGTCTGTTTGGAACAGTCACGTGTGAAATGGCCCATTTTTTGGCAGGCAAAGCATTAAACCTACTTTAGGTCTCGCTTTTTCTTCCCTCATTTGTTTCCTTTCTTCTGGAATTGTTTATTTCCCTTGTTGGGAGGAGGACCGCCCTTCTTCCCTTTCTTGTGAAACCTTTCGCCCTTCTTGAAATTGGGCTTAGAATGGCAAGTACCGGCCTCCTCGGTGTAAAAAGCTTGCCCAAAGGCTTTGTATGCCTCTAACCTTTAATCCTCAAACTCAAGATGCTTAGCCACATCGCTAAAAGTAACGATGTTCTCATTGTGTGTTAGATTCACTTTCAACTGCTCCCAACTAGTAAGGAGTGACCTGATGATAGCTTGCACCTGTTACTCATCAGATAATATGTGTTCAGCCTCCTTAAGTTCTCTAATCATGTTCGCCATCTTTCGTAGATGTTGTTTCATGGGAGTGTTTGGCTTGAACTTATAGGTATCAAACTTAATCGTTAACCATCTCAGTTTAGTGGTAGAGGTACCACCAAACCTATCTTTCAGAGCTATCCAAATAGCTTGGGCAGTCTTGTGATTCTTAAATTCGCAAATTAAGTCATCAGCCATTGCACTCAAAAGTGTGATTCTAGCAATGCTATTCTTCTTTTTCTAGTTTTGGTAAGCTTCATTGTCTCTCCTATGCTGGGCCGTATTCCCAGTTTCTGGTTCGACCAAGACATTGGTTAAAGGGTCAACAACATCTTGTTCCTCCAAGATGTATTGTACCTTCCTATGCCAAATGTTCCAATTATCCCCGTTTAACTATTCCCCCTTATTTAGCTCAGCTTGTAATACCCGAGAAAAATTTTCGAAGCTTGAAATAAAATAAAAAGAGGAAGAAAAGGGAGTAGGAAATATTTTTGGGTATTTAATGTTGGACATAAAAGAAACTAAAAATTTAATTGGAAGGAGGAGGGAATAAATTGCGGATATTTTCAGCCTTTTTCTTTAATATTATTATTATTAGTATTATTAGTTATTTTATTTTAAATTTTAATTAATTATTTTAAATTTGGGGTGGGGGTGCGTGACTTAAGAAAGAAAGAATTAAAAGAGAAAGAAGAAGAAAGAAGGAGGGAGAGAGGAGCCGAGAAAGAAAGAAAGGAAAGAGAGAGAAAGGAAAAGAAAAGAGAGAGAGGGTGGAGACGTGAAAGAGAAGAAGAAGAAGAAGAGGTGGGTTTCACTGGAAAAGTGACCGGGGAGAGCTAGCAGACGCCGGAAAAAGTCACCGGAGCTCGGGTACGACGTCTCCTACATCTTCCACCAAGCGAATCAAAGGTTGGTAACCCCAATTTCATTCGAAACCCTTAATTTCTCCATTTTTAGGGATTTCTTCGATTCACCTTCGATTGAGTTGTTTCTAGGGTAGATTGAGACCTAGAAAGTGTTCTTGAACACTTAGTTGAGGTAAGAATCGAGACTATACCCTCGGGTTTAGCCGAATTCGAATTTTGAAAGGTTTGCGATTGAAATTCTAATTATTCGTAATTTGGGGAAATTATTGATAATTAGGAATTGAGCTTGGATTTGAGTAAATAGGCTTGGATTGGTATTATTGAAATTATATTGTTGAAATATTAGCTGAACAAGACCCGTGAAGAGCTGGCCCGAGGTTACTAAGGTTGAACTTTAACGTTGACGTGCCGGGTCCCTGCTTGGTTTGCCCAAATACACTTTAAGGGTGACGTTGAGAGTTTTAAACCTCTTCTTTTCAATCTTAAACACCCTAGAATAATTCTAAATATGCTATCAAGCATCAAGAATTATTTTAGGTACTTTCTTGTTTCTCAAGGATGGAGACTTGCGGAATAGTAAAGTCCAAATTTTAAAGTTGCAACTTTATTTCTTCGTAATTATTAGGAAACCTTAAGTAGGATAATTTAAAAGTATATTGAGGTTTATTAATTCGAATCCAAGGATCCAAAATCAATCCAAGGTAAGTGATAATTGTACGAAACCAAGTGTGAAACACTTGAGACTCTAATGGAAGAGAGGGAAGACGGATAAGATCAAGAACTCGGTTCTTGGCGACGTCTAGTTGCATTTTAGGCACGAACATACCATAGGCATATGAGTTGCATATAGTTAAGATTTTTAACCACGTGAATGCAATTGTTAGGAAACCACGATTCGTCGGGAGCGGGAGTTACTCCAGGAAAAGCACAAGGAAGCCATCCAGGTGAGGGGTTTCCCATCCTTGCCCTATAGGGTTGATTGAGGATGTGGTTATGTGGTTTGCCTAGTTGCCTATTTGTAAGAATTATTTAGTGGTTAACATGATATTGTTGTTCCTAAACTGTTATATATGAAAGTATTTCTATATGTGTGTTTGAGTATAGGTCAAGAGGTACTGGAGGGTATCCATGTGATGACATGAGATACGTCGAACTGTACAAGCAAGGGGGTAAGTTGTTGATTGAGTCCAAGGTTTGGTTTAGCCTATTAATTAGAAGTTGTTAGTAAACATCGATGTTTTATGGTAATTGAACTTAGGAAAGGCCTTAGAGCAAGGTTACGATCTAAACCAGGGTTTGGGTATTAAATAAGGATTAAAAAGATCTCATAAATTGATTAGTGAGTCATAGAGAGGTTCACACTACCTAGGTAAAATCAGTCTAGGATAGAAGTGGGTAGATAGAGTCAAAATCCTAGCTGAAAGCTCGGGAAGAGAAACAAGTCAGAAAAGATTTGCCCGTTGAGGCCATTGCCCTAGCCTGGCACTAGGGTCAATTAAAAGATTAAATTATTTGCCCGTTGAGGCCATTGCCCTAGCTTGCCACTAGGGTCAGTTAAAAGATTAAATGATTTGCCCGTTGAGGCCATTGCCCTAGCCTGGCGCTAGGGTCAGTTAAAAGATTAAAAGATTTGCCCCTTGAGGCCATAGCCCTAGCCTGCCACTAGGGTCAGTTAAAAGATTAAAATATTTGCCCGTTGAGGCCATTGCCCTAGCCTGCACTAGGGTCAGTTAAAGATTAAGAGAATTTGCCCGTTGGGGCCATTGCCCTAGCCTGGCACTAGGGTCAGTTAAAGATTAAAAGAATTTGCCCGTTGAGGCCATTGCCCTAGCCTGGCACTAGGGTCAGTTAAGTGATTTACAGTTTTCAAATGATATGTTAAAAGTGTTTGCTTGTTTATGAAAAGCATGATAGAGGAGCATGATCCGTAGGTTTATCCAAGATTTTATGTTATATTAGTATTGCCTGATCGTAATATAACATTTGATAAACTGGATTTTCATGCGCATGTGATTGTGGGTGTTTCCCTTTCCCCAGCTGTAGTGGTGCCCGCCGTTACGCCGAGGATGGGAAGCTTCTCATTGAGTCTCTTTGACTCACTCCCTCTGCTTCAATGTTTCAGATATAGGTATCGGGCAGGCATCAACGTCCGAATAGTGATACGGAGATCAGACCATCCTTTACGCACTAGTTCGCGTGGGTGCACATTTTTTTTTATTTTGACTCTTTGGGTTGTACATATTATAAGTTAGAGTTGTGTATATATATTTTGAACTTTTGATATGTACCTATTCTAGAATTGTCGCCTTCACATGTATTTAAAGACAGGGTCCAGTTTGGGGAAAAACTAGGATATATGTATGAGTATATAAATTGCTGCATATGAATAGGATAGATCGTACGTATTGAGACGTACGATCAACATGATATGGATATATATATTACGTGTGATTGTTGCATGTGAATAGGATAGATCGTACGTATTGAGACGTGCGGTCAATATGATATAGATATGTACTATGTGTGTTGAGATATATCTATATACTGAGCTGAAGCGGTATTGAGTGAACCGTGGATTGCAGGTTAATTTAGCCACCACTGAGGTGTGGCCACTATTATGATTTATATATTGATTGTATAGCAGGGTAGTTATAATTATGTTTACAAGGTAAGTCTTACGGGTTTAGAGGTAAAAATTCATTCCCGTGCCGATCACGTACTCCCGATTTGGGGTCGTGACACGACTATTATGTTCTTTGTTGCCATTCTTAGTTCTGTGACAAATTGATCCCACATTATTCAACGATCTCTCTAACAGAGACACGTACCAAAGAACATTTCAGTTTATTTGTATATAGCACATAAAATATACAATGTCATGCCCTTATATTATTCTTGATCAGAAAACAATGATATTGCAAGACCCATGATCAAGAGAATACTTTTGAATCTCCCATCACATAGATCTACAAGCAATAATCAGTATATTCTATCAAGAATTATATATAAGTGCCTTGAAAAAAATGCGTCTCTTAGAAGACTCATCTTCTAAACGCTCCCACTTATAAAAAGCATACTTTTAATTCATACATGTAATCATAGAACAAGTAATTCTAAATAGCTTCATTAAATAAAATAAAGTGTTCATTAACGATGAAAAATTTACAATGCATGAATCATGTTCAATAATAACAATAAAATTACATCATATTAAATAAGATCGCAGGTAATCAATCACTGCGTTCCTTAATATCCTATGACGGCGTGGTGTGGCGACCATTGAGCATACTAAATCTATCGTAAAAAACCAGTATGTGTTGCTATGAGGTCGGCCTCTAGGTTTGCCTCTAACCCTTATAGCTCTTATGTATTCCAATATGACTCTAAGGTAAAATTTGGCGTTTTCCTTATCGGTCATGTTTTTGATGTAGTTGGCGAGTACGCCATTAATGCCTTTTATGTCTGTTAGTCTTGCTGCATCTCTCTCACCTATATTCATAGCTAATGCAAGGGTTAAAGGTTGATTGACTTCTTCGCCTTCCTCTACCACAATTTCTTCTACCAATATTTGATTTAATGGATCGTTGTAATTTAATTGAGGTTCTATGTTGAGGGGTTCAATTGGAAATAGTGTTTCCGACGTTGGTTCGAAAATCATCGACTCTTATGGGTTTGGTTGAGGATCCTCTACAGGTTCCTCCTCGGGATCTTCCTCAGGACCCTATGGATCATCTTCAAGATCCTCCTCGGGATGTTCTTCAGGGTCCTGTTCGGGATCCTCATCCATTGGTACGTATTCAGGAACTTCCTCATCCAGGTATGAGAATTCCATCGCACTATAGTTGGTGTTTTCAGTGCTACTAGAACCCATTTGCCTCAATTTGACCTAGAAAAAATAATAATAAATTATTTTAATTTTTCTGAAATTTTTTTCACATAAAAAGGTACCAGAAAAGCACTAAAATACACATATACTGATCCCAAATCACCCCAAACATAGTCGTATTATATATCAAATTGAAGATCTCAATTTTATTGATTTTTAGAGACAGACGACACCTCAATCAGAGGTCCCATGCGCCCTCATGTGCCCCAAGAAGGAAAAATGTAAAAAAATGATTAAAAAAGGAATTTCCCACTCTTGGGTTAGGCGTGTGGGAACCACGCGCCGCCCCGACAGCCGCCACTCGCCGGCAGCTACACGGCCACGTGGTCCACACGCCGAACAAGGCTGCCATGTGGCCTCAAGCGCCACGTGGCATTTCTGCCCCCTTTTCCCCCTTTTTTTGTTGTTTTTTTTTTGTTTTAGCCAGGCCCAGCTGAGAAATCTTTTTTTTTTCTGGTCAGGCCCAGCAGAATTTTTTTTTGTTTGGTCTTGGGTCAGGCCCCCAAAAAAGAATAATTTTTCGTCTCGGGTCAGGCGCAAATTCTTTTCCCAGTCAGGGCAAAAAAATTTCGAGTCAGGCCCGAATTTTTTTCGGGTCAGGTCCAAAAAAAATTTTCGGTTCAGGCCCAATACTTTTTCTTTAAATTTTAAAATTTTAGGTGGCGGTTTTTGAACTGCCGCTCTAAAAAAAATGGTTTTAGTGACAGTTTTGTAGCAGTAGTTTCCAAAACTACCTCTAACCGTCATCTTCAACCTTCAGCCTCCACTTTTCCAGAATCCGGCGATTGGAAACGGTGGAGTTCGCCGAAAAAATTCGTACTTCAATATCTCAGCCGTTCGAACTCAGTTTTTTGCTAACTTTATGTCGTTTTCGCACGATTTTCCAAGCTCTATGCACTGGGACAAGTTTCGAAGCCTAAAACTTTAGTTTTCATTAACCCAATTTTCGAACCCTAAATTCGATCCTTGATAATTTTGTCATCCGAAATTCATTTTTCACAAATTATATATGGATCTTCTCGGTTTTTGAACCTCTATACAATGAGTTAATTTTTGAAGCCTAAAGATGTTGTTTTAATGAACCCAAATTTTCGAAAGTTCCATGTTTGTTCACTATTTTGATATTCAGTATTGTGTATATCATGTGAACATGGTTTCCATTTACTATATGCATGATTTTCACAAAGATCATGAACATGTACTGTAAATTGTCATACTTCATCTACGCAGCGAAAATAAGTAAACCTGGCTCTGATACCACTGTAAGGATTTGGGCATACCTGTGAAGAATTCGACTCTAACTCTGTCTACAGGTATCCACGCGCACTCCGGTCACTGGTGATGGACTCTGAGTATAGAAAACAGCAAATTCACAAGAAATGGTAGCAAGAGAGAAGAGAGGGAAGAGGAGAGTTGGTTTTTGCACTTTCTTTAATCACGTTAACCCCTTAACATGACTGTCCCTCTTATTTGAATTTAAACATTAAAGGAGTAAATTACACTCCTAAACCCCCAATTTATTCCTTATTTGCATATTTGCCCCAATATCAATTGGGCTTGGGTCCAATCCACCAAGGGTGGACTGGCCCATATACTGACAGTAAATAAGGAACGGAATGGGTCGTAACCTTGGGGGACTTGTCCTTAGGTGAGAACCTAGGTGCCTACGTACCCTTATGAAGGGATAGAAGTCTACGTAGTTCGTCATGGTGAGGTCTGTATGAGCCGTTAGGCAAGGCAACCTGTATTGGGTCATGTGCAGCTAAGACGTGAGTAAGGTACTTCGGGCAGGCGAGCCACTTGGAGGAGGTTGCCTTAGATTGTGAGAGAGTGAAGGTCTCTTAAAGCTGTCGGGATCTCTATTTGTGGGGGTCTCGGGGACGGAGATATGACGGGTGCTGACCGGATGATGTTGGGAAGGTGATCAAAACTTGGTGGTGCCGTGGGCTAAGCTCCGGAGCTGATGGATAGATGTATGCAGTAGAGTAGGCTAAGAGTAGCTTATGTATGTTCAGAGTGCCTGTTACCTGCCTCCCGTTCTTTTTTTAGTCCCCCGAGTGAGGGCCTTTTTATACCGAGTGTGGGGAGGACGTGCTCGACCCACGTTCCCGTGGGACGTGGGTCGTCCCACGATGCCTGGGGTGTCCTCCACGCCTATTGGACGAGAGATCGGGAGGAGAGACATGGGCATCAGCCACGTAGGGGGCAGATAAATGGTGCCACGTGTCGCTAGTGCGGGATACCATGGAGCTTCTGGAAGCACAATGCCACGTGTCCCAAGATGGAATATTCCGTAGTTATAGATATCATCAATTTATAAATTGATCACAAACAAAATATATGCCCAAGTTCACAATAATATTTTGGTCAGATATTCCCAATAAAATTAGTTCCATAAAATAAATCATGTAATTTCACATTCTCAATTGCAAAGCAATTTCACACAATAAAAATATATTGTAAAAAATAAGGTGAACCCAAATTTAGGATATATGCACAAAATTATGTACCACCACTATTGATGGGTTTTGTGCCTTTCACAAGAATTTCACAATTTTTTTTGTTCACCCAAAATACAATATTCTTGTGGCACTAAAAAAATCACATGTGAAATCACAAATTATATATGTGAAGATGTCACAAAAAATTCACAATAATGTGAAAATTTATTTTTCACAAGTATAAGTGTGCACACTTGGTCATTATGAAGTAAATTATCATATTTGCAAATATTTTCTCAAAATATTTCATCAAATATTTTGGAAAATTTTCGAAATTTATGACAATTTCATTTGTCACATATGACTTTCAAAGTCCACCTGAGATATTGAAAATCTCACAATATATAGAATATAACATTCTATAAATTAAACACACCTTGAAATAGCTTTTTATGTGGCATTATAATTTTAATGAATTTTTATAAGATTTATCACATCTCTCAAATCCCAAAAAATACTCATTAACCCACAATTGACTTTTAAATGTAATGTCTATAAAAATATTTCATGAAACCAAATTAAAAGACAATAATATTTCAAAATTTTAACATATATTTTTATAACAATTTATTAATATTTCTCCCCTTATTGTTACAAAAATAATATGTTTTATTTTTTTTAATGTAATTTGACATAAAGTCAAAAAACATAACCACAAGAAATTCTGATTTTTGTGCCAAACACAAAAATATAATTTAAAGTCTTCAATAGCATACATATAGACATTATCTCATAAAAAAAAATATTTTACAGCCTCCATAAGTATTTTTATTTTCACATGACATATCAATAAAGCATTTAGAATATTATAGAAAAAAGCTTCATTTTTTCCACTCTATAAATATAAGAATTTTATATAAGATAAATTCTTAAATGAATAGATAGTGATCAGTGATATGCTTCCCTCAAGATAAAATGAGAAGAAATGATTTCTTCACAATTTCCCTGTGAGCATCATTGATCCAATATCGTTTATAAAATTCACAAAGCTCACAAATTTTATGAGTAATATTCATAAGTTAAAACATGAAATATTTTCATAAAATAAGCAATTTAATCTCTTGCATCTCTCTAAAAATAACATAGCAAAATCAAGAGTATATCAATACTTTAAAACAATATGCTATTTGTAACTGTCGTTTTTGGCTCAAACAATTGTAATTTGAAATTAGGACCGCAAGTGGTCTTAACCTTGGGGGACTTGTCCTTAGGTGGTGCACCTAGGTGCCTACGTACCCTTCGGGAGGGATCAAAGTGCACGTAGTTCATCATGCTGACATCTATCTGAGCCGTTAGGCAAGGTTGTTACCTGTATTGGGCCGTGTGCGGCTAAGACGTGCCTAAGGTACTCCGGGCGGGCGAGCCGCTATTCGGAGGTTGCCCTAGTGGGAGACAACTATGGTCTCTGAGGGTTGCTGGAGACCCAGTTACCGGTGTGCTCCGAGAGGGAGGTGAGCTTGCTAGAGTTTGGCCGGAATGGGGGGCCTACGACAGAGCTCACGGTGTGTAGAGGGATTGCGTGAGGTGTTTGAGGGTACTCAGATTACCAAGAAAGTGTGTAGAATATCACAAAGAAGGTGTGGTTATCCTTCAGGTTGCGTATAGTTCTGTTGAGACTGGATCGCTTGCTTAGTCCCCCAAGTGAGGGTCTATTGATACTCGAGTGTGGAGAGATCGTGCTCGACCCACGACCTTTTGGGACGTGGGTCATCCCACGAGGTTTGTGGAGTTCCCACATCTGGTTGAGGGGAAGCTCCGTGAGATGACGTGGGCAAGGGCCACGTAACTGATAGATGAGTGGTGCCACGTGTCTCTAGCGGATGCTGAGGCCGTGCATCTAGAACGTCAGTGCCACGTGTCCCAAGGTGGAATATTCCGTAGTTACATAATTCCCCCAAGTCTATGGGTGTCGGATGCGTGTGGACTTAAGTTCCCTTGTCTGCGAGATACTTAGGAATTTTTCGCTGCCTTTACTCATGGGGGAGCTCGTCCGCTTAGAGTCGCGGTTATGGGAGGTGGTCGTCCGACCCGTAGAGTAGTTTCTCTCACATCGTTCCGTGGAAAAGGAGACATCTTGGAGAGGACACGTGTTTCGCTTCGGGTGGCTGGACGCTTGACTTCCTCAGCAAGTTTTTGAGCCATCTCTACAGGAAGTACGCTACTTACCGAGGCGGAGCCATCATTGCTCAGAGGGGCATTTCCCGAAATGCCCTTCGAGGGCTAGTGGGAGAAATCCAAAGGTCAGTGGCCGTTTGGTCATTTTGAAAGACTCTCCTCTGGCTATGTTCGTCCGTGGTTAGCGGCTGATGGTGGATTTCTTGTTGAGGGTTATTTTTTGAAGGAGTGGCTTTTGTTGCAGGTGCCACGTGTCAGAGCTTGAACGGGTGCCGCTGTCATTTATGGATTTTGCCGCCGTTTCTCCTTCATTATATGCGGGTTCGTTTCCGAGGGTAGCCATCATTTAACCTGGGTAGAGAGTTTCGCAAAAAGGCCCTCAGGTGTCTCGAGACGACTCTTGAGTTCTCGGGGGCTTTTCAGTCTTTGTGTCTCCATTGCCCTGGCTGTGCATCCCGTCCGTTCTTTCTTTCCACGTGTGCAGTTGAAGTGAGTGGTTGCAGCTGGGCTTGATTGTAGAGGATAATAGGTTTTATCCGTTGCGGGATACGAGGGGTCAAAGTTTTTGAATCGTCGCGCCTCTGGTATCCTATAAATGCCCAATGTTTGAAAGTTAGTGACTTTATATTTGCATTCAGCTTTCTCCGTTGCCTCTGTTTTCCCTGCCTTTGCTTTGCCCTTTTCTGATTATTGCTTTTGTTTGAGTTTTCGCAATGGGTGGCGGAGGTGATGACTATAGCTATTACCCCTTTGACTTCACTGACTTGGAGGATCTTCCTTCATCTTCCCCTCCTCCTCCTCCTCTGATCCGTACTCGCGATGCCGGTCGGAGTAGGGGGAACAAGAATGGTCACCAGGGCCTGTCTCTGGGGGGAGCCGCTGATGTCCCTACTGTGGTACCTGCTGCGGTGCCTGCTGGTGGTGAGAGGGAAGGACGGCTTCCCCTGCCTCCATCTTTCGAGATGGAGCGTCGGCAAGAGGTTCTTCCGAGGGAGAAGAGGAAGAAACACGGGAAAGTTGGCGCGAGCAGACCCCGGGAGGGGGAAAGGAGAGGAACTTCTAAGGCGGAGTTACCCAAGAGCAGAAAAGGAGGGCTCAAGAAGCGGCCTACCGGTGTGGATTTGCGGTTGTCTCCGCAAGTCGCACGACGGACTACTGACCGGGGGGATGTACAGGTGGAGGCTCCGGCGGGAGATGTTGTTCCTGCCTCTGTTCCTGTTTATGGTCCTGCCTCTGTTCCTACCTCTGTTCCCACTTATGCTCCCGTCCGTCAGTCACCCATGAAGGTGATACTCGCTACTCGTCCTCCAGTCCTCAGCCCCGTTGAAGGGGTTAATCAGCCTCCTGCTAAGAGGCCCAGGGTGGTCATTGAGGATTCTGTTGGAGATTCTCCCGCGCCTCAGGCGATGGTGGGTGAACCTGCGGCTGAGGAAGTCGTGGAGTCTGGTGATGCGGCCGTGGGGGCCAGAGCCCTCTCAGATAGAGGGAATGTAGTGGTGAGTCAAGCGGCTGCCACGAGAGATCTTGTTCCTGGGTCGAGCGTCGGCCCTTCTGAACCCCTTGGGCCACCGGAGGGGGGATTATCTTTTAAACTGGTGGCGTTGGGCAGGCGCTTCCCCGTGGAGATGCGGGAGAAGGAAGCTAGGGGGCTGGAAACTTCTCCCCTGAATCTTGCTGTACGAGGCTTCAGCCGGGTTGCTGAGGCGTTGGCTGACTTCCACCAGGCCGGTTTTGAGTGGGAGAAGCGTGTGGTGATTCTCTCCATCCTGGTGTTGCATTCTCTTGGGGTAATTCTCTACGTTTCTGACTCTCGTCTTTTTGCAGGGGGAGATCCATCTCGACCGGGATCAATTTTCCGGTGTTGCGGCCTCTAAGAGCCAGACTCTAGAGGTCTCCTAGAAGAGGTTGGTGGACGTGCGCGATGAGCTGTCCGCAAAGAAGTTGGGGTGTGAGGACCAGGGACGCAAGATTGAGTCCCTGACTAACGAGGTTGCCCGTCTTAGGGCTGAAGCTGGTCACCCTTCCGAGGTCGCGCTCCTTCACTCGAAGTTGGGGAGGACTCTCAGGGAGCTGGCCGCCCGCCGAGATGACGTTGAGAGGCGTCAGAAGGAGATGCACTCACTTCGCGAAGCTTTGCGGGGTGCGAAGGCTCGCGCCAACGAGAACCTTTCTGGTTGGCTGGCAGCCGAGGACAAGGTTGCCGATGTTGCTGATCGCCAGGGGGAGTTGCCTGCGCAGAGGATGTACGACATGCTTCTGGCGGTCGAGCAGCTTGAGCGTCTTTGTGGGGATAGATTTCCAGTGGAGTGGGTGGCTTCCTTGCATCCTTCGTTGGAGTTTTTCGACGGTGAGCTTCGCAGTCGGATGGAAACAGACCCTCCGTTGAATCTTGCTTTCCTTCACCAGCTGACCGACCGCCTGGTGGAGCACCAGGTGTTGTCTCGAATCGGCAGGCGAGCTCCAGGGATTGGACCTACTTCTCAGCAGCTAGCTGAAGCGACCAAGCGGGGGTCATCGGAAGGTATTGGCCATGCGGAGCCTGCTAGGGATGAGGCCTTCGTAGATATTGGGGATTCCCAAGAATAGGTTTATGTAATTTTCAGGTTGTTTACCCTTTGTAATGGGCGGACGCCCTCTCATTTTTCGCATTCAATGAGAATAATTCTTTGCAAAGAGTTTTCCTGCTTTCCTTTTTATTTTCGGGCAAAAAGTTGTGTATGTTTGCAGTGTCTCTTTTCGTAGTCATCTCTTTACGTCTGGGTAAAAAGACTTTTGCATGAGTACCGTGTGATTAGGATGATTTGTATGCGTTTCGCTAGCATGGTTCGTCGAACATTCGTTTTGTGGTTTTCGCAGCCAAGGGGTTTTTTACCGCGCTACTGGGGGAAATTTTAGCTTGGCCCTGGGGGCGCTTACCATTTCTTAGGGCGGTCGAGCCCATTCTCCTGTGGCAGGACTTTGAGAGTACTTTGCAAGTTTGAAGCCTTGTCTCTAGCTGGAAAGAAGTACTTTTAATAATAGACAAAATGGTTACATTCGTGCAGCCTCAGTCGGGCTAGCCTTAGTTAGGCTGAAAGTAAGCAAAATGTTTACATTCAGATTTCCTAAGTCAGGCGAGCCTTGATTAGGCTGAAAATCCTAAATTCAAAGTAGAGACATGCGACTTGACCTAAAGATGGTGCGATAGCGCAAAGTGCATTCGGAGTCTAAGCGGAGGTTAGGTCTGGGCGGGTGGACTCTGGCTTCTTTACTACAGACTCTCAACCCTAGGGGGGTTCCTCGCGTGTTTCTTTGGGACCAAGGCGGGCGACCTTGACGGTCTTGGTTAGGCTCGCTGCGTGGCATGCTCGTGACGTGGGGTGTTGGAAACTTCATTGTGAGCTGTGCGGTACACACTACAGCTCTGAGTGTGTTTAGGGACGGTCGCCCTAGGATTGTATTGTATGCTGATGGTGCTGAGACAATGATGAAGTCTACATCAAGGCTCGTGACCTTTGGTAAGGTGCCCATAGTCGTTTGGGCGATGATGATTCCTTCTGCTGGAACCTAGGCTCCTGAGAACCCTATGAGGGTGCCGGGGAATGGTCTTAAGCTGGCTTCATTCAACCCGAGCTTTCTGAAGGTGTCAAAGTAGAGAACGACTGTTGAAGATCCTTGGTCGATCAAGACTCTCTTGACTTCGTAATTGGCGATTATGGCGGTCACTACCATGGGGTCGTCGTGGACTGGTCCCTCTAGGTTGGTGAGGTCGAAGGTGATGGGGTCTCCCTTGGTTTCACTCCTCTTCTTGTGCTTTGGATCGTATTCGAGGGCGAGCATGGAGCGTTCCATCCTCTTCTTGTTTTGCAGCAGTGAGGAGGTCCCTCTCTGTAGTCCGCCTGCTGTGACTTTAGTTACCCCGCAGGTAGGCGCTTGATCGTTGCCTCTCGGGGGTGTTCGGCATGAGCCCTGCTTTCTTCCTTGATGAATCTGCCGAGCTGTCCTTTTCGGATTAGGTCCTCGATTTGATCCTTCAGGTAGATGCAACCGTTGGTTTCGTGCCCATAATCCTTGTGGAATTGGCAGTACTTGGACTTGTCTGCCGCTCTTCCCGTCTTACGTCTTTTGACCTGCGGGAGGAAGCTGAGCATGTCGGAGTGATAAATTTCTTCCAACACCCTAACATGAGACTTGTTGAGGGGAGTATAACTCGTGAACCGTCCCCTGGGAGGTGTTCGCGGTCGAGGTGGTAACCTCTTCCTATTGCTCTTCTCCTTTGGGGCTTGGTTCTCGGTTCATGTCTTCTCCTTTTTCTTCTCTACCTGTTCAATGTCGGCCCTGCTTATTAGGAACTTTCTCATCTTGTCCTTGGCGATCTGAGCGTTCTCTTCTTGAATGAACCATTCTGCACGGTCCATAAGCTCCTGTAAGGTGGAGACGGGGCATCGGTTAAGTTCCCCATAGAACTGCGAACATCGAAGAGCTTGCTTTATGACAAAGATGGCGACGGCGTCCTGGAGGACTCGGACTTGGAGCGAGAGTTTGGTGAAGCGGGCCAGGAAGGCTTGCAGGGTTTCTCCTTCCTCCTGGTGGAAACCAATGAAGGAGTCTTCATTTTTCTGGTACTCTTTGTTGTTGGCGAACTGTGTGAGGAAGTTCTACGCTAGTTGTTTGAAGTTGTGGATCGAATTGGTGGGCAGCAAGGAGAACCATCTTAAGGCCGCTTCTTTCAAGGTTGACGAGAAGACTCGGCACTGTTGGCCGTCCGTCATGCCCTATATCGACATGGCCGAGTTGAAGGTGTTCAAGTGATCCCGTGGATCGGTTTCTCCACCATAAGGTTCTATGTGGAAGGGCATTTTGAAGCCCATGGGCACATGTTCATTCATGATTTGCTGGGTGAAGGGGCGTCTCCCCTTTCCCTGAAAGTCGAACGTCGGCCACTGATAAGCATTTGCACCGCCGGAGGCATACAGGTTGTAGGCCGCTGCCCATGGCATAAGGAGATAGGATCCCGGAGGATAGTTTGGAACTGGTGGTCGCGGATAGTTCGTGATGGGTCGTGCTGCTTGTCCGCTGACCATGGTCAGTCCTGGTGGGATCACTGCTAGAGGTGCTAGTGCCGTCAGCGATAATCGCGCGAACTCCATTGGTAAGGTCCTGAACTGAATTGTGGGCAGGTTGGTAGGGTCGCTGGAGGTCCCTGCCTTCACGCCATGCAGTACTAGCGGTAATTGGGCGCTTGCTTTTGCTGGGGCGAGGCTCCTGTCCTCTTCCCATCGCTGTTGACGTAGAGCCGCTACCTCTGCCTCGAGGCGGGCGATTTCAATGTCTCGCGGGTTCCTTGCTGGCTCTGTCATCTCCTGACCGCCGGTTGTAAGGCAAGGGACGTGTGGCATGCCATACGGGTGTTGAGGGAAAGTGTCCTCCCTAGGTGCCGGTTTCTGGACCACGGTTGAGGAGCTTTGAGGCTGGGTTGCACTTGGTCCACCTGCCTCAGTTGTGACCGCTTCAGCCGTACCCTGTTGGTTCCTCGTGCTGCGCCTCAGAGCGCTAGGGTCGGTCGTGGTTGCGAGGACGTTCAAATCGGTCATGACGTATTATATCTTGTGCATCTTGTATCTGTATTGAAGATCAAAACAAAAACAAATGTGGTTTTCTGAGCGTTAGGTGTATACTCCTACTCCCCGGAAAAGAAGCACGATTAGCGGCAGAGTGCGCAAGGCATTGCGATCTGAATAAGACCACGGTGGGCGCCACTGTAACTGTCGTTTTTGGCTCAGAGAATTGTAATTGGAAATTAGGACCGCAACGGGTCTTAACCTTGGGGGACTAGTCCTTAGCTGGTGCACCTAGGTGCCTACGTACCCTTCGGGAGGGATCAAAGTCCACGTAGTTCGTCATGCTGACGTCTATCTGAGCCGTTAGGCAAGGTTGTTACCAGTATTGGGCCGTGTGCGGCTACGACGTGCCTAAGGTACTCCGGGCGGACGAGCCCCTCTTAGGAGGTTGCCATAGTGGGAGAGAGCTATGGTCTCTGAGGGTTGCGGGAAACCCAGTTACCGGTGTGCTCCGAGAGGGAGGTGAGCTTGCTGGAGTTTGGCCGGAATGGGGGGCCTGCGACGGAGCTCGCAGTGTGTAGAGGGATTGCGTGAGCTGTCTGACGATACTCAGATTACCAAGAGAGTGTGTGGAATATCACGAAGAAGGCGTGGTTATCCTTCAGGTTGGGTATAGTTCTGTTGAGACTGGATCGCTTGCTTAGTCCTCTGACTGAAGGTCTATTTATACTCGAGTGTGGGGAGATCATGCTCGACCCACGACCTTGTGGGACGTGGGTCGTCCGAGAGGCTTGTGGAGTTCCCACGTCTAGTTGAGGGGAAGCTCCGTGAGATGATGTGGGCAAGGGCCACGCAACTGATAGATTAGTGGTGCCACGTGTCTCTAGCGGGTGCTGAGGCCGTGCTTCTAGAAAGTCAGTGCCACGTGCCCCAAGGTGGAATATTCCGTAGTTACACTATTTATATTCTATAGCAATTCACATATAACATGGGCCAATTATAAAGTAACACTAGTAATTGATAGAATTTGCCAAAACCATTATAATATAAATATCTTACGTAATTTTTTATTTGGCAAAATTTCAAAGTCATGAATATGTGAAGTTTACTTTGGTATCTCATAACTATATATAGTGGAATATTTTCACAAAGAAATCTCAGAATTACTTGTGAGCAATTAAATAGAATATTATAATAAACACTCAACAAATAAATGAAGATACCAAAATATATAAAATACATATTTGAGATATTTACCAATTATAACTCAAACTAGATTAGTACCCGTGCGATGCACGAAATATGATTATAAACTACTTTATGATTAAATTAAAAAATTATAAGCATATATTAATCTTAGCATACTAAGAACAATACGTAGTATAAAAGAACACTTTGACTCAACTGATGATACTTGACAAATGTCATGATATTGATTGTTTAGATATTTAACTTTATGGGTTGGTGTTATAAATAAATTTAAGCAAAAGATATATACGATGTAAACACGTGAAAAATGTAACAAATATATACTAATATACACACAAAAAGTACATGATACAGACTACTTAACATTCGGAAAAATTTCCTTGTACACAACATTAGATGTTATGTGGATGAATGTTCATCATGCTTAGACACTGGTACTTTCAATTATAAATAATATGTATGGGATATAAATTATATGTATTTTGAACATACCGAAGTATGTATTTTGATGGTGGTACGCATTTTGATTGCAATTAGATTTTTGAAACATGGAGGTATGCATTTTGGACACAAGAGAAAGAAAACATGCCAAAAAATGAAAAAAGGACCAACAAAATTTGGCAGGTTACGTTGAACCCGAAGCAAACCATTAGTTAAAGGGTTGATTCGTTCAAGTTCTATAGCTTTTTTTCCTAAAACCGACCAAACCCAACCCGCTACTTTTTAATCAATTTGGTTCCATTTCCCTCTCAAATCCAAACCGACCCAACTCGTGAAGGCCCTTAATCATGTATGGGAAATGATACAGACAGGTTGAGCTCTTGAGAGCTTTGTTGGAAAATTATGATTTTAGTGTATGAATTTAGAACACCAAAATAATGAAAACACTAAATAACATACCTGTCACCATGGCTTACATTTTGGGATCTCAATTACGATGTGCTAAGCCCTTCTCCCCAGCAGTCACAGTAGGCAGTCTTCGATGGAACAACTGACAGAATTGTCAACCTTCAAGAGTGAGGTGGAGAGAGGACCTAGCCCTAATTTGTAAAATAGGTGCACATATTCCAATTAATTAGATCACTTTTAATTTGGGCCTATGTATCTAATTGGATCTTCAATCAGTTAATTTTATTAATTTAATAAAATTAATAAAATATCCTTATAATAGATGGTAGCCCACAAAGAAATACTTACAATCTCCCACTTGGGCAACATCTCATTATAAGTCACTGACAACATTAATATTATACAACGTGCGCACATTTTCCAAGAAAATTGATCCAACAGACAACACCTTAAACCCACTCTATCAAGCAGAATCAACACACATCGAATCGCAATAACCATTGAATCTTTAATAGCAACTCAAGATTAGAAACGGTCACAAATGTGATTGAACCTACCATTATGACTCCAAAGTGTAATAGTGTAGCTATGACAATAGGATAATGAAGGTGATCTAGTCACTATTGTCATTGTCAGTCCTGTCACGACCCCCACCCGAAGGCACGTCACCGGCACAGATAGAGAGCCTAACCCTGAGTCTGTTAGCCTTAACACCTTTTTCATTTAACTATCATTCCCATTCGCGTACGCACAATATCAATATATATGGCTCACATCTCCTGTGTGGCCTATCTTACACCTGCAATCCACAGCCAAGTGCTGCTTCAGTTTATATGTATACTCAAACACACATAATATATATATCTGTCATATACGTTGCCACACACTCCGGTGTGTGACATATCTTATTCACATGCAAATTCGTATACATAATAATAATAAGTCCCCCAAAATAATCCTGTCTTCAAGTATGTGGAGCTGACAAGTCTAGAGTATAATAACCACAAAGTGTAATCAATTCATTACAATATCCAAAATAAAATCAAAGCCACCCACGGAGACAGAATGTGAGTGCTAGCAAAATGTTGCCTTCACTGAGCCGACGTTGAAGCATGATCGGTACCTGTATCTGAAAAAGTAAACCACTCGAGGGTGAGTCAACGACTCTGTGAGTGACTCTCCCATCCTAGGCGTAGTAGCGAGTACCACTACGACCGGGAAGGGGAGAAACCACATTCACATATGCATACACTTCAATTCATCTTTGATAATTATATAATTGTTCTCAAGCAATAGAACATGTACAATTCTACTTCAACCGTACCACAACTTACATTAATCATGCATACTGACATGTGTGTATCGAGAAACACCGAACCTAAATTAACATCCAAGTGCGGTTCACCTGCCAAACTTAGGCACCTTTGCTTACCTTGTTTCCGCCGTGACGTGTCGGTCCTCCCTATCTATCCCGATGCACTATAAGATTTAACCCATCGTCATGGTCGGTTGGATTTGAAATATAGTAATTAAAAAACAAGGTTTCCTCAAGGCCACGTCAAGACAACAATCGATGTCATGACCTTTTTAAGAAAATAGCTTTGTCTTGACGTCACGTGAGGATACCGACCATCGTCATGGCATGTTCGAAGAAAAGGAAATCTAGTGATAGTGCATACCCAGGACATTGAGGGTTTACACTAATGTTGAGTACCTATACGCTCGGTATCTTACATCTATACGCATGACATGAGGCTAACCAATCCATCTCAAGATTACATCTAAGTCTACCATGTACAGCAGTCTTAAATCCACCACCGTTTCATGGCCCTGAACCACTATTGGACAAGACTCACATATGTATTCTACCTGTACAGATTCACCCATAGGTGTAGAGACCAACATTGCCTCTTTCATCTCTGTTGGGCTCTTAGCGATCTTAATAGCAAATGCAGGTGATACATATGAATGAGTTGAACCGGAATCAAATAGCACATGTCCATTTTGAGTACAGACTGTGAGGGTACCTATCACCACAGTATTTGAAGCATGTGCATCCTGTTGAGATAAGGCAAAAACTCTGGTCTGTCCTCCTCATGTGGTTCCTGGACCTCTTCCTCCGGCTCCACAACCCCTGCCTTCACCAGTGGTGGGCGGTGGTACAGTTCTAACTGGTGGGGCTGGGATTGGAATTGACCCCGGTGTCTGGTTGCTCCTCACACTAGTTCCACTCCGCTTATGAGGACAATCCCTAGCAAGGTGTCCCACTTGGCCATAGTTGAAACAAGTTCCCTTCAAGGTCCGACAGGTACCGAAATGATTCTTTCCCTATTGGTCGCATTGGGGCCTTTGACTCCCCGTATGCACACTGCTATGTGCCCTCTGACCACCCTGATAGTTACTCCTTGCCCCCAAATCCGTGGTAGTCATCGAAGGCTGCCCGATAGGCCTGCTGGGTCCCATGAGAGCCGGGACTGTAGTGGTACCACCTGTCATCTTTTGCTTCTTCTTCCATCATCCTTGATTCTCATTTCCTGCTTGATTTCTTCCCTTGGGATTGGCTGGCATCCCAAATCTCCTCCTATTCTTAATGACCCTAGCACAATCAGCCGCCAGTGCAAGAGTCTCAAATTGCTTCCTCTATGGTAGTAGATCTATATACAGTGGCTCCACTAGTCGCTGTATGAACCTCTTGATCTTAGCCTGTTCATCTGGAACTAACTCTGGGGCAAACTGAGCTAGCTCCGTAAACAACAACTCGAACTCTGTAACCGTCATACTCTAAGTCATCCATAGATCTTCAAACTGTTGCCTCTTTGTATCCCGCGTCCCTTCTAGCAAAACCCGGTCTTAGAATGCTCTCTCAAAGTCCTCCCACCGCATCGGGGCTACTCGTGTGGCGTGGCCGACCTGTACTGACTCCACCCTAATTCTTGCAGCACCCCTCAGCTGGAAGGAAGCAAGCTCGGCTAATTCTTCTCCAAGGCATCTCAGCACTTGCCCTATACGGACCGTATCACGGAGGAAATGTTGAGGATCCTCCTTCTCATCAGTGCCGCAATAGGTTGGTGGGTTAAGCTTCAGGAACTTAGCCACTGGTAATTCTCTGTGAACTCCCCTTTGCCCTCGGGGTACATGTCTTGGTAACCATACTCTCCCCGGTTCTTCCACCACTTCAATTTCCTGATCTAATGGAATCTCTTCTTCATTAGCAGCTAACCGCTGCACTTCTTGCTGTATCTGTTGCCTCATCTCTGCCCTCTATTCTTGAAACACAGAAGTTATCATCTCAGCAATAGATGGGGCACCGGTTTCGGGTTGGGGCTCCGGCATCGAGTCGGGGCTCCAGCGATTGACGCCTAATCTCTCTTCCCTGATTGGCCCTCCCTCGGCCACGAGCACAACCTCAGGGTCGGCCCCGTGGAGCAACTCTCTCGACTTGCACCGATGCTCCATCAGAAGTCTCGGGGTTTCTTCCACCCCGTGTAGTCGCTCTAGTTTTTGGTGGCATCCCTGTACTGCACAAGGATTTAACATTCCATGAGACCCCTATCACATATCATAATTAGGAAAAGAATTTGAGAAACGAAAACTAACACAATTTCCTGGATACACCCACAAGTGTCTGCTTAACTCCGGCGTTATGCCCGGGATAATAACGATGGTTTAAGCTCACACCCGGTCATACCATAGCTCCACAAACTTAAAGAAAATAATTAGGCTCTGATAGCAACTTTATCACGACCCCCACCCGGAGGCACGTGACAGGCATAGATAGAGAGCCTAACCCTGACTCTGTTAGCCTTAACGCCTATTTGATTTAACTATCATTCCCATTCGCGTACACACAATATCAATATATATGGCTCACATCTCTTGTGTGGCCTATCTTACACCTACAATCCACAGCCAAGTGCTGCTTTAGTTTATATGTATACTCAAACACACATAATATATATATCTGTCATATACGTTGCCACACACTCCGGTGTGTGACATATCCTATTCACATGCAAATTCGTATACATAATAACAATAAGTCCCCCAAAATAATCCTGTCTTTAAGTATGTGGAGCTGACAAGTCCAGAGTATAACAACCACAAAGTGTAATCAATTCATTACAATATCCAAAATAAAATCAAAGCCACCCACGGAGACAGAACGTGAGTGCTAGCAAAACGTCGCCTTCACTGAGCCGACGTGGAAGCTTGACCGGTACATGTATCTGAAAAAGTAAACCACTAGAGGGTGAGTCAACGACACAGTGAGTGACTTTCCCATCCTAGGCATAGTAGCGGGTACCACTATGACCGGGAAGGGGAGAAACCATATCCACATACGCATACACTTCAATTCATCTTTGATAATTATATAATTGTTCTCAAGCAATAGAACATGTACAATTCTACTTTAACCGTACCACAACATACATTAATCATGCATACTGACATGCGTGTTTCGAGAAACACCGAACCTAAATTAACATCCAAGTGCAGTTCACCCACCGAACTTACGTACCTTTGCTTACCTTGTTGCCGCCGTGACTTGTCGGTCCTCCCTATCTATCCCGATGCACTATAAGACTTACTCATCGTCATGGTCGGTTGGATTTGAAATATAGTAATTTAAAAACAAGGTTTCCTCAATGCCACGTTTAGACAACAATCGATGTCATGACGTTTTTAAGAAAATAGCTTCGTCTTGACGTCACGTGAGGATATCGAACATCGTCATGGCATGTTCAAAGAAAAGGAAATCTAGTCATAGTGCATACCAAGGACATTGAGGGTTTACACTAATGTAGAGTACGTATACACTCGGTATCTTACATCGATACGCATAGGCACACGACCCATTCCGGGATACATCGGCACTTTCCGGACCATCGTCTCGGTAAGCCCGCTTGGTTCAATCCGGACCAACTCAACGGATTAACCAACAAGTAATGGTGGCATACTCGGGACCTGCTCAACCGAGTATCCACAAGTGTATATATACACGAAGGCAATTTCGAACCTTACCCGACGAAATGCCAACTTGAAGGCCCTTTCCAAACCTGACCCGACGGAAAGCCCTTACCCTTGGTACCATACATGTTATTGCCATAATTCTCGGGTCAAGCACATATGTGTGTGGAATTCTTCATCGTCACCCATATGTACTTGATCCACCATATTTCCACTTTAACAATCACAAACAATTTATTGTACAAAATTTCAGCAATCGCCACCATAATGACAGAGTATTACTAGCAAGCATAAAATTAAATATTTACAAACATTCACATATAAGCAAGCCCACAAATCAAGGTTATCATACAACCCTTGGGGCTAGGAAGGAAGGGTCCCTCACCTTGGCCGCTTCACTTAGCTTTCCCTTTGAGCACTCTCGTCTCCAAGAAAGTACTTGAACCCTATCACATACAACCAATTCAATTCATATAAAATTTCATACAACTTCCTAGTTTCTCTACTTATGACTTCTTACAATTATCCAACCCCCAAGTTCATTTACTTAGCCTTTGGTCATCATTTGGTGTTTTTTTTAGATTCAACACAATTTAATACATAATTAATTAATTTTACAACCTTGTTCACTCTCCAAGCTCCATTAATGGAAATTTTGCCATATATGGGAAGTTCTAACTTTCACCAAGGGTTCACATACCACCAAACTAACCATTGGGTATCATTTCAAATCATTTAAAATATCCATACATATAATTTAAAGTTCATACACACCAACAACTCTAATGAAATCCACAAATCTTTCCACAAATGGTAAAATCGCACCTTAGGGTTCCTAGAGCAAAAACACCCATATAGTTCATGATTTGTGTGTTCTCTACATCCTTAAAGAGTTTTAGGGTGATATAATATCAACAAGTAACTCATTCACAACAAGAAAATCATGATTTAAGAAGTGGAGGCATGATTTTGGAGATTATCCTTGAGAAATCCAAATTTGGGGATTTAGAAGAGTTGTCCAAGCTCCATGGTACTCCAAGATGCTAGGTGAAGCTTGAGTAATTCTTGAATTGATGAGAGGAAGCAAAGAAGTTGATTGAAATTAATAGGTTTTTTTTAACCTAAGAGAGAATTGAGATGAAGAGGAAGAAAAAGGTGGAGGAAAATGAGGGGTTTGCTGCGTGCGGCTGGCTGCTGGAGAAAGAAGAAAAAGGTTCTTAAATTGGATTTGGGACTTAGGGCCTTTTGGACATTTGACAACTTTTGGGGTATGGTGAAATAGAGTTTTGATTGGATTTCTTAACTATATTTATTTGTAGGTAAGAATAGGAAAATATTGAATTTTTTTGCTAATCATAAGCCTATTAAAAAATGTGTTATTGAGTGTCTTGCATATGAAAATTTCCTACCCAGTATACATTTTATTTTCAAAAAATTCTAATATTTAAACTCTAAGCTCGAAATAATTCATATGATTCATATTTAACCAAATTTATATTTTTTCTATTTGAATTATTATTTATTTTAATTTCTTAAATTCTTAAATCTAAAGCAATTAAAATCTTAATAATAATCCAAAAATCTTATTTCATTCCAAAAAAATTATTTTTTATTTTCAGTCAAAATGTCTAACCTCAACATCAAAATTATTATTTATTTCTATTGTTCATTTATTTATTTATTTTATCATTACATTCCAACTCCAAATGATTACCATGCTAAGTCTTACTCTACACAATTGACCTGATTCTAAAAATACCCCTCGGGTATTACAAGTCCACCGATTTCTCCCCAAGCAGGCTCAAATTACATGAGCAGGAGAAATCGATTTCTCCTCGAACAGGCTCAAATAACATGAGCAGGATAAACTAATTCCCTACAAAATAGACTCAATTCAAAAGGAGCTAGGGAACACATTTGCCTAAACAGACTAAAATAAAAAAACAACAATGAAACATTGTTAGTCTAGTGATTTTCCTCAAACAGGCTCGAGTTGCAAGAGCAAGGGAAATCAATTACCCTGCAGAGCAAGCTCAATACATAAGGAGCTAGGGAACTCCATTGTCCAAACAGGACAAAATACAACAGCAATGAAACATTGCAAGTTTATTGATCACTTCTCAAACAGGTTGAGGTTGCAAGGGCAGGAGAAATCAATTTCCCTACATAATAGGCTCAATACGAAATGAGCTAGGGAATTCCATTGTCCAAACAGGGCTAAAATGAAACAACAATAAAATAGTGTTAGTCCATTGGTTTCTCCTCAAGTAGGCTCAAATTACATGAGCAGAAGAAATCAATTATAAGAAATTCATTCGCCCATGAAACAATAAAAGCAACCCATAATTCACAGAGTAATAAGCAACTTGAGTTAGCTTTAAAAAAATGCATGATAAAATCACTAAATGTGAATAATATACTCAATGCATAGAATGTTTATATTAGCAACAGTACAAAATATAAACTGTCACGACCCCCTGTCAGACGTCCGTGACCGGCACGGGAAGTAGGATTTCTCCTATCCTGTAAGCCTCCAATCACTGATTGAGATTTCCACCTGTTTATAACTACCCTTTTCTAATACAAACAATATATAACATATATGGTCATCCCTTTCCGGTGACCTAAGCAGTCTGCAATCCATGGCTCACTCAACACCGCTTCAGTCTATACATATACACATATTCATTCACAAGTACATATAATATACATATTGATCATGCGCTTCAGGGCGGGTGATCTATCCTATTCACATGCGGAAGCAATATTTTCAAACAATCAGGTATTCAGTCACACATATATATAATTTACATATTGATCACACCCCTCAAGGTGTGCGAACTATCCTAGCCGCATGCAGAAGTCATATATATATATATATACATGATATATGTTATACCATAGCCTATACTCCCATCACCAAGACCTAACTTTAATCTGTATGAAGCCGACAATGCTAGAATAGGACATATATATATACTGCAGTTGTATCTGTACAAACGCTACACCCAAAAAGGATTCATATACATATACATCACAACATATGTACGTATTCAAAATAACTACCGACGCGGACTAAGCGTACGGTCCTCATATCTGTCCGCCTCCCTGAGAAGAAGTGGACGCGTTTCCGACTCCTGAACCACCTGTATCTGATACATGTAAATAGAGGGGTGAGTCGAACAGACTCAGTGAGAAGCTCCCCCATCCTTGGCGTAGCAGCGGGTACCACTACAGCTGGGGGAAGGGAGCAACCACAACCACATGCGCATGAAACGGATTCGTATTATGATCTTTAGCATGATCAGGCAATCAGTAAATCATATTCACAATTTAAAATCATATCTCATGCTTCTAACATATTTATTAATCCGCATGTAAATCAATCATAAACAATATAACATATGGTTCCATAGTTAACATATACTTGTGCACGTAGGCACTCACTTTCTGTCTCCCGCATTACGCTAAGAGAAATACTGGCCCGAAGACAATTTCATGTACGAACCTGGTTGATCACACCAGGAACTTTCTGACTCAAAGGCATGCTTAGAGTAATAGCCGGCAACTCGTCTGACCTCAGTTTTAACCAAGGTAATGGCCACTATGTGGCATACTTGCTGACGTCATAATCCTTTCTGTCCGATCAGGATGACTGACTCGATCTACCCGAACAACCTAAACAAACTCAACTAACATATTTAACCTTGAAAAATGCCCTATGAGAACTAGTTGAATATTATACGTGATTACTAGTTAGGCCTAGTTTCCCCCTTTTCAATTATGCATCCCTCTCACTGACACTTAACAACCTAGGTTCATTTTCCTCAATGTCCCATACGGTCAAAACCTTTGCACGATGATCAATTTAAATGGGTTTCTAATATTAATGAACCGTCACATATGAAATTCCGACTCAATCCTACCCACGATATCAAATTTATTCATATAAATACATTCCATATATCAATTTGCACAAAATAGAGCAAACGACATTTTCTACGTAGTCATCCAACCCTGTGGGGCAGGGATGCGAGAGCCCCTCACCTCGTTGGCCCTCCTGATCAGTACTCGAAGTGCCTGAAGCTCCAATGACTCTGTGGTGCCCTATACACATTATATTTAAGAAATTTAGAACACGTAACTAAGCATCTACCATGCACGTGTCATGCTAATGCTTATGCACCCTCTAGCTATTTTCCAAGAACTAATTATTTAGTTCGTTACGTCGTCTTATTTGCTCTTTCTGAAAGTCCAGAATGCCCCATATTCGACTTTCACACTTTCGAGCCATTTAGAACCTCTAATTTCTTAGGTTAGAGATTTCCACTTGTCTAAATTTCTCTTCATGTGTTCATATGGGTATTTAACTAATAAAAGAATTAAATTCACGGTTTAAAAGGGGCTTTAGCTTACTCATTCCACCGTCTCCCTTATTCGCCGAGTAAAAGATTAATTATTACCTTTTTAATTATATATAAAAATATAATTGGGTATAATTAGAGCCTTGGAACCAATTTAGCGGGTCTTAGGTGTCCACCACGGACTAGACCGAGGTGTCCACCACGGACTAGACCGAGGTGTCCAACCCACAGCACAGCTCCTTACGACACTGTGGCTTAGTATTTCGCCTCTTTTTCACCGAATTGGGTTCCGATTGAGACGGTAAATACTCGGGCTTTATTCCCTTGATTATTTCCAGCACTTATAACACTTATACTACTCCAATTCAAGCCTAAACATGCACCAAACTATCAATTTCGAATTTATAGCAATTTTTCTAACCCATTTTTCCTAAACCCGGTCATATCCTATCGTTTCACTTCGATTCTGAACCTTACTAAGCTTTCAATAACATCCACTAAGCTCAAATTTAACCCCGGAATGCCCCGATTGGAAGAAATTAAAACATTCCTAAAATACCCAAAAATTAGAGAAATTGAGGTTTTGAAGGATTGGGGCTTTCTTACTTGATTTCAATCGGATAGAAGGTTGGATGGAGGTGAAGGAAGACTTCGGCCACCTTCCCCGGCGCCGGCGCACGCTCTCCGGCGAAGATCCGGCCAAAACCCACCCTCTCGTGGCTTCTCCTCCTCTCTTGTGCGTTGGTTTGTGCGTGTTTCTATTTGTGCTTCACGTTGCTTCTTCTCCTTATTATATTCTTTTATGTGTGTGTGCGTTTTGCTTTAAACCTCTGCTCTCTTATTTTATTTTATTTCTCTTTGATTCTTATGTGGAATGGGGGTCATGATTTTGACCCCCCCCCCACTTTAACACATTATATTTTTTTTCCTTTTTTGTGTTTAAAAATTATGATGGAAGGGGGGTCACGGTTGGCCCCCCATATGCTTTATTATTTTAATATTTTATTTTATTATTTTCTTTAATATTTGGTCTTAAAATAAAATAAAAACAAAATAATTAATAAGTATTAAAAATGCTAATTATTTCTCATCTTTTGAATCCCTTGTTCTTTTAGGTCCTGAAAAGAATACTCAGATTTTCTATTTTTCTCCCCTTAATTTTATTTTATCTTTAATTTAATTTATTTTTCTTTCTGAAAGAAAAATAAATTTAATAATAATGAAAATAATTAAATCTAAATATCTCGGATATTACATAAACTCCCACTAGCCAAGTGCATCAAAAGAACTTATTAAACTCATACTTTCAACATGCCTCTTCAAGGCTATGAGTTTGATCCCTTTAAGTATGAATAAGTGTTAATATACTCAAATACTATATTCTCATTTTTCACATCATTGCTAGCAAGCAAAATGTCATTTATATAAACAATGAGATCGAAAATCTTACTCCCACTGATCTAAGGTATATACATTGATCTAACTCGATATATTTGTTTGTATTCATCAAATAATTCAAAATGAGTTTCAGGGGCTAATTTTGAAAGCATCCTATTTAAGATATATACTATATGTACCAAAAAATGTGGGAACTATTTCTTTTATAAGCATTGCACAAGATGATTATATAATTTGAATATGTATAAATACATAATTTTAATTAAAAATTAATCATCAAATTTATTCAGAATATATGATATTATTAAGTCTTTATCATACTTTATGCTTACAATTTATATATAATTGTCTTCACAACAATATTCCCAATCAGGGTTATTATTGATTTGTAAGCTGAATATTTAAAAAAAAAATTAACATTTGTAAATTTGGGCAAGTACAAGTAATCATAATCACTGAAATGGAAATCAATACTACTATATTAAATATACTCCCCTTTGGGTAGAGAATAAAAATATAGTACGTCAATTTCACAAATTAATTAAAATAATAAATAGATACATCACGGTACAAATCTAACACCTTTAGGTAGAAAGATTTAATCTTGATATCACATTAATTTCGCTATGCTACATAAAATTAACTTATACAAAACTCCCTTTGGGTACAAATCTAACACCTTTAGTGACAATAATTTATTTATTAATAAAGACTTCGAGGGTAAAATTTTGCCCAATAATTCACTTTCTCTTTATTATCCATAAACATATTATTTATAACACATTTGTATATATAAAAAATTCAACTCTTAAGTGATCATACAACATATATCAATATATGATAATAAGAGAAAATACGATAATAAGAGAATTATTTCATAGAAAACCTTATGAAAAATTCAAAACAGTGGATCACAAATACAAAATTTATAATTTAAAATATTAGCCAAGAAAAATAATTTTCCCGACAATTTCCAAAATAAATAGCATACTATGTCATTTATTTAATGTTGTCAATATCTCTAATTAAAGGTACTACACAATATTAACATTAAACACGGAAATTCACAATGCACTCGCCACTTATTTATATAACATAAGTCCATGTGGTCATTAATAGAAGTACTAATAATTACTTTAAGAAATGCCAAGACATTACTTCTATTTTAATAAATTAAGGAATAGGCTATATATTGTGAATCTGCAATCCATGTAAGCATTTTGTGTAATCCTAATTGATAAGTTTATGTATTCATCCATTTTCCACATTTTATAATTATAACCACTCAGCATCTCAACCATTGAAGAATCATTATTCATACCAAAAGGGAATCCAATCTAAAACAATGGAAAGAAAAAATACTTTAATTTCATTGGGTACACAATATATACACCCTATCACATATACTCCCCTTTAAGTAGAGTCATATAATAAGTCTCGTCAATATAAGCTTAACAATTAGAATATCACATCTTTCAAAAGTGTGTCCCTTTCGGGTAGAAAAAACTCTCTAGGACAATAGATATTCAAAATGTAAGCATCAATTATTATACTCAATTATCCCCTTTGGGTAGATTATTGAGTACTATAATTTAACATCAAACTTTCCTCAATGCAGGACTGAAAAATTGACTCAGTCAAATAACCCACTTCGGTGATAAATCATTTGAAAGAATCAACAATTCCATCAGAGAATAGCATTACGCAGAAAAAAATAAAATAAAATAAAATTAGTTCCATTATACTTAAAAGTATGCAATCCAGATCAATAAGAAGGAAAGCACAAAATTCATGTAATTCCATTGATCGTGACCCAAGAAACACACATTCCAATAAAATTATGCAATTCCCATTATGCTTTATTTTCCTCTTTTATCAAATAAATATTATTTCTAAATGTGAAAAATATTTACACAATAATATACCATCAAAATTTCACTAGGTGAGAGAGAACCCAACACATGAGAGAAGCGGAACATGTACAAAAATCACTTAAAATTTTCATAGTATAATTGTCAAAAACCCCAAAACAATCATAAATTAGATAATAAATATTTGCAGTCACCGATAGTTTTTTAAAAAAAATTTCTAAAAGAATTATTGATTGGGTCCAAAAAACATTTTGGCGTCGTGCAGCGGAAACGACAATTTTATTGGAGCTTTGATCAAAATCAATAAATTGGATAGACTTCATAAGAATATTTGTTCAAAAAGACTAAGAGGACTCTTAGCAAGAAAAATACAAATTGAGGGTTCTAAATATACCAAAAAAAATTCAAATTTTCTTATCATCTGAATTTCAAAACATAAACATATATGATTCGAAATTCTACGTGATTAAAAAAAAGTTTCGAAAAGATGAAACTGCCCAAAATTCTGAAATTTGATTTTCAGGTTATACATCAAAATATATATAACATCATAAGCTTATGTTTTCTCAAAACATATATATTTAATAAATCCAAGCATATATTTGCTAGACATATATTTTCTCCATATATATATATATGCAAGTTTTTACCCAAAAAAATATTCCATAAAGATGTATGTAATAAACCTCCAGCAAAATTAACTCATTGGAAACAAATAAAAAAAATAGCAATTAACAATTACTATGAGAATGACAAGAAATCCAAAAAAAAATACTAATAAGAAATTTGCGAGAACCCAAAACAAAAGGTCCGTCATTTGTCATTCACTCATTTGGTAATCATTAAGCTATATACATACATATACCACTACAACATTTTAGGCGATCTGCAACGGTTGAAAAACATTGCAGAAAGCCAAAAAACTGTTGCCTATACTTTAGGCAACAATTTTTGCAACGCTTTACGAGCATTGCATTTGTTGCCGTTGCTAGGTCTTTTAGGCAACAGTTTCATAAGCAAATGCAACACTTCTATAAGCAATACTTTTTATGAATTATGCAACATTTTTAGGCTGTTGCTTAGTAAGTCTTAGGCAACATTTTTGAACTGTTGCAATCTAGAAACTGCAACACTGTCCGTTTCTTATAGGCAATGCTTTTTATGTTTATGCAACGCTTTTAAACTGTTGCAATCTAGAATATGCAACACTTCCTATTTCTCTTATAGGCAATGCTTTATAATGACCTTCATACAGACCTCGACGACTTCTCCAAGAAAAGTTATAAAAGAAACTGAAATTTTTAAATGAAATATATATCATCTATTAGTTGCATAATTCCTCCCAATCAAGTAGAATGTTACAAAACAAAGTCATTACACAATTCAAAGCAATATTAACAACTGTTGTTTAATGTCTATCACTAACAACAAAAAAAGCTTTTATCAAACAAACGAAATTGAAATTGATATTTCATATTCATCATTGCATCCATCATCTCCTTCCTCTTCCTCGTCTTGATCACAAACATCATTATCACTAATGTCTCCAACCAATCCATTTTCCTGCATAGTATTACAAATGAGTATTTTGAGAAAAGTCAAGTATGAAATTAAAATTACAATATAAGATAGTAATACAAAGAAGACTATAAAACATAGGCTAGTGATCTTACAGAGCAATGAGATGTATCTTGTCACGACCCCCATCCGGAGGCACCTATTTCATTTAACTATGATTCCCATTCGCGTACACACATTATCAATATGTATGGCTCACATATCCTGTGTAGCCTATCTTACACCTGCAATGCACAGCCAAGTGCTGCTTTAGTTTATATGTATACTCAAACACACATAATATATATCTTTCATATACGTTACCACACACTCCGGTGTGTGACATATCCTATTCACATGCAAATTCGTATACATAATAATAATAATAAGTCCCCCAAAATAATCCCATCTTTATGTATGTGGAGCTGACAAGTCTAGAGTATAATAAACACAAAGTTTAATCAATTCATTACAATATCCAAAATAAAATCAAAGCCACCCACGGAGACAGAATGTGAGTGCTAGCAAAACGTCGCCTTCACTGAGTCGACGTGGAAGCCTGATCGGTACCTGTATCTGAAAAAGTAAACCACTAGAGGGTGAGTCAACGACTTAGTGAGTGACTCTCCCATCCTAGGCGTAGTAGCGGGTACCACTACGACCGGGAAGGGGAGAAACCACATTCACATATGCATACACTTCAATTCATCTTTGATAATTATAAAATTGTTCTCAAGCAATAGAACATGTACAAACTCTACTTTAACTGTACCACAACATACATTAATTATGCATACTGACATGCGTGTATCGAGAAACACCGAACAAAAATTAACATCTAAGTGCGTTCACCCACCAAACTTACGTACCTTTGCTTACCTTGTTGCCGCCGTGACGTGTCAGTCCTCCCTATCTATCTTGATGCACTATAAGACTTAACCCATTGTCATGGTCGGTTGGATTTGAAATTTAGTAATTTAAAAGCAAGGTTTCCTCAATGCCACGTCAAGACAACAATCGATGTCATGACCTTTTTAAGAAAATAGCTTTGTCTTGACGTCACGTGAGGATACCGGCCATCGTCATGGCATGTTCTAAGAAAAGGAAATATAGTCATAGTGCATACCAAGGACATTGAGGGTTTACACTAATGTTGAGTACCTATACGCCCGGTATCTTACATCGGTACGCATAGGCACACGACCCATTCCGGGACCGTTTCCACGGAATGTTGATTTCGGTGGCGCACCCCGGCACCAACCCGCCGAGGTGTCCATCTACATCGGCACTTTCTGGACCATCGTCTCGGGAAGTCCGCTTGGTTGAATCTGAACCAACTCAGCAGATTAACCAACTAGTAATGGTGGCATACTCCGGACCGGCCCAACAAAGTATGCACAAGTGTATATATACATGAAGACAATTTCGAACCTTACCCGACGAAATGCCAACATGAAAGCACTTTCCGAACCTGACCCGACGGAAAGCCCTTACCCTTGGTACCATACATGTTATTGCCATAATTCTCGGGTCAAGCCCATATGTACTTGATCCACCATATTTCCACTTTAACAATCACAACCAGTTCATTGTATAAAATTCCAGCAATCACCAATATAATGACAAAGTATTAATAGCAAGCATAAAATTAAATATTTACAAACATTCACGTATAAATAGGCCCACAAATCAAGGTTATCTTACAACCCTTGGGGCTAGGATGAAAGGGTCCTTCACCTTGGCCGCTTTACTTAGTAACCCATGAGCACTCTTGTCTCCAAGGAAGTACTTGAGTCCTAACAAATAGAATCACTCCAATTAAACTACTTATCTACACATGTGTGTAGCGAATTTTCCATAAACTCCATATTAACCAATTTTCCACTTCTACACATATCAATGCCTAAATTCTACTACCTAAGCTATGGTCATCATTTGGGAGTTGGTTTTTTGTTCAAAATGAATTTTACTTTAAGAAATCATATTCAAAAGTTTGGACACCATCTAGCTCCATCAATGGAGAGTTCTTGACAAATATAGAAATTTTACTCATTTCCACAAAATTCATAAATCACCATCCCAATCATTGGGCATTCTTCCAAATCATCTAAAATGCATAAAAAATTATTTGGCATCCATACAACCCAACAATTCTAAGAAAATTAATAAATTCCCTCAAAATTTATAAATTTCGTAACTTATGAACCCTAGAGGGAAATCATCCATATAAATCATGATTTGGGTGTTTACTATGTTCTAAAATAGTCCTAGGGTTGTGAAGACCGAGCCTTTGACAGGAGTCGCCACCAAATTTTCAATCAAAATTTGGAAAAAGAAAAATAAATTCAAAAGTGGGATAAAAATGAATTTTCACAAAATGTTGGGTTCGAGAGTCTGATTGAGATGAAGGTAAGGTGTTAGGCACCATTCTTCCCTTGTCCGAAGACGGTTAGCCTAAAAATTAATATTAAAATTGCTTGGCCTTGAAAATATATACAATCATTGGAGAAGATGAGAAAAGGAAGATGGAGGGCTTGACCTAGGATGAAAGCCTAGGGCCTACGTACCCAAAATGGGGGATCAAAGCCCACGTAGTTCCTGTGCCATACAAGTGTGTGAGTGAGGGGAAACTCATCAAGCATAAGCTCAGATGGCCTCCTAGTGCAATGTACCTAAAGAGGACAATGCCTTTTGGTACCCATTTACCATAAAATGCATACAAGTGAGGAAAATACACCAAAAGTGCGCGTGTGAAGGCTCATCAAGCGTAGTGCCCATATGGCGTGAAGGCTAGTGCTCCTATAAAGACAAAAGTCTCATGGTTGCACTAGAGTACATACAAGAGTTCATTTGCCAAGTAAATAATAATTAAATATTTTTGGTTCCCCAAGAGACAGGGGGTCGCGACGGGTAAGGTCATGTGTCACGACCCCTGTCATTGTGGCAGGGGGAGTCACGACGGGTAAGCATCACGTCACGACTCCTCTGTTATTTCACAGGGAGGGGATCGCGACGGGTTTGCCTACCCGTCGTGACCCCTCTTTTCTTTTTCAAAAAAAGAAGAAGGAGACAAGTCAAAATATTATTTGGTGCTTAAGTCGAGTATAGGGTTGCAACCCCTACACCATGGAGTTACAACCCATTTTGTAAAAGAACAAAGAAATTAAGGTTGAGAAGAGTAGAGGTTTGGCGTATTGATTGATAGGGTGCTGTGAGCAAGTGAAGAAAGTAACAAGCAATTATACCTTTTTCTCTAGTTTCCACAGCCTCTTAGTCCTTCTCCATTTTCCTCCTCTTCCCCTTAACAAGTGATGGGACTCACTATTTATAGTGAGTTCATGTGTCAGATAAAAGGAAAATTGAATATGGGCATTAATGGGCATTAATGGGTTGGGCGTCGCGACCCCCACTTGATATGGTAATAAATGCAGGAGGAAATCGCAAAAATTATGATTTTCGGGCGGCGTCATGACGGATAGGGACACCCGTCGCGACGAGTAACCCCAATTACCGTGTAGGGGAAGAAACAGCAAAAAGGCGGGAAAATTTTGAATTTTCGGACTTTTTCAGGGGCCCGTCGCGACGGGTAGGGTTGTCGCGATGGGTAACATGGGGGTCGCGACGGGTAGTGGGTCGCGACGGGTGGGGGGTCGCAACGGGAAACATGCGCGTCGCGACCCCTTCTTTCCGGACACTTTTCCTTGCCCTCCCCATGTCCGATTTGAGCAAAGTTTATGTCGGTTTTCAAGGATTTTTAGTCCTCTACGCAACTGAAAACGTTTCGGGCCCATCCTGATTAAGATAAAACCTTGGTGATCAAATCTTTCATGACTGCAAGATTTTAATTTTTAAAAGGCCTTCGTCCCTCATCCAACGTTTTTCCCGGACTCATTCCTCTTCCGTCCGATACCCGATTCGCACAAATCTTATGTCAATTTTCAAGGATTTTTCGTCCTCTACACAAAGTAACAAGTTTCAAAGCCAAATTACTTCAAATGAAGCTATAATGATCGAATCTTTGTCAGCTTCCAAAATTCAACCTCAAACGACTCTTATTTTGTTTCAACACTCAACAAGACTTATCTTCTTCTAGGTTCTTTCCACCTCACAATCCTTGGGATTTTGGGTTGGTCCTACTTGCTCCCTTATTCATTAATTTTAAAAAAAGTCCGGACAAAATGGGGTGTCTACAAGGGTGATATACTATCAATGGGTAACTCATTTCTACCAACAAAATTAAGATTGAAGTGGTGGAGACATGACTTTTGGAGGCTTACCTTGCCAAATCCGAGAATGAAGATTGGGGAGTGCTACCCAAGCTCTTTGAAGCTCCAAGAGGGTAGATGAAGCTTGTGGGAGCCTTAGATTGTTGGGAAGAAGCAAGAAATTTGATGGAAGTGAGTGGTTCCTTCAATTTGTTCTTGATGCCCTAGAATGAATGAGGAATAGAGAAGAAGAGAAGAATGAGAGGCGTGGGTGCTATTGCTTGGTGCTTATAAATTGGGTTTGAGCATTTAAGGGTAGTTTGGGCAATTGACAACTTTTGAGGTATGGTGAAATAGAGTTTTTATTGGATTTTCATAACTATATTTATTTGTAGGTAAGAATAGGAAAATTTTGAAATTTTTGGCTAATCATAAGCCTCTTAAAAATATCTGTCATTGATTGTCTTACAGATGAAAATTTCCTACCCAGTATAATTTTTATTTCGAAAAATTCTCAAATTTAAACTATAAGCTTTGAATATTTCATATTACCACTTTTAAACAAAATTATAATTTCTCTACCTAATTTTCATATTTATTTTAATTTCTTAAATTCTCAACTTTAAAACTGTTAAAACCTTAGTTATATCCCAAAAATTTTATTTCACTCTAAAAAAATTTATTTTTATTTTCTTTAGCCAAAATGCTTAACTTCAATTTCACAATTTTATCAATTTCATATTATCCCATAAATTCCTATTTAATTTTATTTATCTATATGTATACACAAAATTACTATTTATTTCTATTGTTTATTTATTTATTTATTTTGTCCTTACATTCCAACTCCAAATAATGACCGTGTAAGTCTTACTATACACAATTGACCTGATTCTAAAAATACCCCTCGGGTATTACATATCTCTTCAAGATTTTCTTGTCAAGTAACAGGAAGTCCTAAAATAAAGTACCGCTTCTTCATTGCCTTCAAGTTTCTGTCTACATCTAACTCCTCATCAAATTTCCCAGGAGAGAAAACTTAAAGAAACCCTTGGATTAGGCTTGGTGCAAAGTCCTTCTATCTCTGATGATGTAAAGATGATCTTTCACAAGAGATATAAAGTCAAATATGATAAAATATAAAGTAAGAAAGGGGGAAAAGGAAACTAGTAACACCTATGTCTCATGATTAATGTATTTAGAAAAGTAATTGCACCCAATAAACTAGTGAGATATGAAGAGGAATTTGAGAAGCAATTTGGTTTTGGTCACAGTTGTGTCGAGTAGTGAAGAGAACAAAATGTGATGAATTAAGAAGTGATAAATTAATAATTGCTAACCTATAAATATGTGATCACCTAAATAAAACCATTTGTATATCCACTTTGCAGTACCCAGATATCCTTCTTTTTGTCATTTCAGCGGGACCCTATATACATATATTCATAAATATATATACATGTATCTTCTTTACAGTACCCACACAAAGTTACATATAGGCATAGAAAGAGAGAGAAAGAGCTGTTGATTTTTTTAAAAAAAAAAAAAACAAGACTTAGACATAGTTTTCTTTAATAAAAACATCAAACAGGAACAAGAAAAAGAGTTAATATACAAATTAAAGTATTAAGTCTAAAACTAAAGTCTAAAAACAAAGTATTGTTAAGAATTACTACACAAACTACCTATATTTATTCAAAACTCCCTTGCATATTTCTTTTTTCCCCTACACATTTTATATTGACATTTTGGTTTACAACAAAAGACCTCAGAACTGATACAATAGATCCTTGCTAAATAGTAAAAAAATTGTTCCAAAAAGATTATATCCATTGTTACAATTGTAAATGACAATCTAAACCTATTTTCATAAGCCAGGTTAATACCAACGTCTTCTCACAAAAAGAACAAGGCAACAAGAAGAGGATTTTGCTTCACTCCCATTTGGCGACCACACTCTCAATATGCACATTGAATCCAAATCAATACTCATCAATCAAAATGACAATCTTAGTAAAGGTCACGACCCCGTTTAGAGGACCGTGACCGGCACAGACACAGGGAATACCCCTCTGCCTGTAAGCCTTATTACCTAATTGACAGAATAACTATTATTCAAAATACATTCACATGCATTATAATACCATGGCTACACCGAAAAGGTGGCCTATCCTAGGCAAGCAAATCCATGGCCTATGCCGCTTCAGGATATAGATATAGGAAAACTCACATAATATATAACCTGTGTACTGGCTACACATCCGAAGATACTGCCTATCCTATTCACATGCAACAGATATATGTATATATATATATATTTTGAAAACAAATTTTTCCTGTATCGCAGTATAATTAATCCTGATCTTTAAGGTGTGTGAAGCTGACAATTCTAGATTTAGTGATACAATCTAATTGGCTACTTCTACCCTTTACTTTATGATACAATGATTACGTAAATTAAATTACAATTACAATTTATTCACCCACATGGACAAGTTGTGGGTCTTGGAAAGTGTTGTTCAACCCTCGTTCCACCGAGACTTCTTCCACCTGTACTTAACCTGTCTCTGTGTAGTAAAAATGAGGTGTAAGTCTTAAACACGCGACTCAGTGAGGACTCTCCCATCCCCGGTGCAAGGTGGGTACCATAGCGCTGGGTTTTGGGGTCATACACAACCACATGCAAACACAACTAGTTACTGTTGTTAGCATACATTCTTGGTGATCAAACAACAACAGAAATTTCACCCGAACACTCTCATGCATTTAATAACTGTAAACATACAACAGTTTATTCCACATCATCAATCAGCAAGTAAACATGTAGCATATAGTGACGGCTTTTACTTACTGGTCTTCTCACGTTTCAGCATTTCTGAATCAAATAAGACGTGTGGTGACATAATCCCGTACGTTGCCACTACGCTGCAAAATCAACAATTATATGCAAACACAGACAACTTGTACATACACACAGATGCTAACATACATCTACTTAATCTCCCCAACTCTGGGGTACACTACAAGAAAAACAGTGATTAGAGACGGACGAATCCTTCTCTAATAATGAGAAAATCCGTGTCTGATTCAATTAGACACGGACTTTGACACGACTTGGTGTCTGTGTTTAAAAAGTTGGTTCCTAAAACTCAGAGACGGACTTATAAGTCCGTGTCCAATTAGGCACCGAAAATCCGTGCCTATGTCAACAAAGTCCGTCTCTGATCCAATTTGTAAAATGTGACTTTCGAGACGGATCAGAGACAGAACAATGGAATTCCGTGCCCGATCCGTCTCTAATGCCATATTTGAGACTTTTTCGTAGAGACGGATCAGAGACGGATAAAGGGAGTTCCGTCTCTAAAATAATTTTCAAAAATCAAATTTAGAGACGGATCACAGACGGAACTCCCTTTATTCGTCTCTGTTACCTTTTTTTTTTGTCTTCTTTTTATAGACGGATCAGAGACGGAATATTGAAATGTCGTCTCTGATCCGTCTCTAAATTTGATTTTAGAACATTTATTTAGAGACGGATTAGATACGAAAAATAAGAAATCCGTCTCTGATCTGTCTCAAATAGATATAGGTTGTTTTAGGCTTTTTTATTTTTAATCCGTCCTAAAATGGTACAATTTTCACGTACGACTGTACTATTAATATCTAATAAAAGCATAAGTTTATAAACAATACTTAATACCAATAATTTCATAAGTTTCCAAGCAAATGAAAAAAAATATCACAAGTCTCAAAATATTATAAGTTTTTAAACAGTACTTAATACTAATAATATTCCATAAGTTTCTAGGAAAATAAAAAGTAGCACAAGTCTCTAAATAACTAGGGTGGAGGAGTTGATTGCTACGCTTCTGATCTTACATTTCCCTTGGCAATGCGGTCAACTTGAAGCTGGTAAAACAACTGAGCAATGAAACGGTCATGCTCTGCAACTTTATCACTATAAGTTGTTATTATTTGTGATTGCTCCTCAACCTTTTGTTTTAAAACATCAGTTATAGCTTGATGCTCCTCAGCTTGCTTTGCCAAGCATCGATCTAACTCAGCTTGGAATTGAGGATGAAGCCATGACTCCGGTCCACTAGACATCTCAACATATGAGCTACCAACATCAAGTGCTTCTGATCCTATACCAAACACACTCCCTTTTTTGTTCTTTCCACCCACAACTTCTAACCAAATGGCATTATCTTCCTCTTGAGATATTCCATCAATACCATTGGCTGATGCTTGAGAAGTTTTTAGTTCACTAATTCTATTATTTTCTTCCTGCAAATAAAGTTATTTAGAATTAGTTAGCAAATTGGAGGGAAAAAACAAAGTATTCAATATGCAATATTTGTAGGATTTAAAGGAAAAACACTAACTTCATTAATGTACACTACATACATACATTACCAATATTTCTTAATACTTCAAACACAATCTCTCACACAAAAGCAAAATCCATATGTTTTCTTAATACTTTCCTTTTACACAAAACAACCATGACTTTAATTTCATCACACTTGGTGTGTGTCTACCATATTTTAATCTCAACCAAGATGTGGATTGTAGACTTAAAAGTATCAATAAAATGCTTATGCATGCTACTTAGACATTGTTCAAACAAGGGCATCAAAATTCCTCAGAGAAAAAAATGGCTAGAGAATTAAAATCTAAAACCAAACATAATTAACATGAGGGATCAATATTTCTTTGCTACCATAAATTTCCAATCTCATTGTTGTATAGGCCGAAATAAATAAGGAAAGAAACATAACATTGGTGCTCCATTCATTCTCATGGATAGTAAAAAAAGGTCCTCTAAGTCACTTCTGAAAAATAATACTTACACAAGCATCGGAAGCCCTCTTGTCGACAAACTCTCCGTTAGCCTTTCTTTTGTGCGTGCGCTCAAATAACTCGAACATTGTTGGGTCCTTCCCTAATTCCTCCTTCTATTATTATGACAAATATGACCAATCAACTATCGATCAAACAAGATGTAAAATTAAATAACTACACCATTGCTAGAAAAATAAATTTTTACGAGCCTTCTTTTGTGCTCTAATACGGGAATTGAGCCGCAGCTGTGTAATGTCCCGCGTTTCACAGACGCTCTATTCTTCTTTGCTTGTTCTCACTTTGCTTTGAAAGCCACAGTTTTCCATGCAGACAGTAATTCTTCATATACATTTTCGGGAATCCACAAAGGCCGAGGCTTACCATTTTCCATATTACTTCGTGTCCTACTCATTAAAGCTTTGAGTCGCTCTTTACCTTGATGCTCCCAATTTTCCCTTATTTGCCTTTCAAATTGTGGGAGCCACTTGTATTTTTTCTGCATATATAAGTGAATACTTTGTTAAAAGAGAATTTGTATTAAAAGTTTAGAAATCAAAACAGTATAAGTAGAGTGAAACTAACCGCCCATTCCCCAAACCACATGTTTTGGACTTCAAGTGGTACTTTCGTCCAACACTCGTATGGCCTCTCAAATTTTCCTTGAATAACAGTTGTTATCTCTCTTATGGAATTAATAACCGGATGAAAGCTGCAAGTTTCAAAAAGTGGCTAATAAAAATCACAAATGTATATACATCCCCACACGTGATAAAAAAATGACTACAAATAAGTTTATACTTACGTCTTTTTATCGGGATAAATTGATGTTTTGCCATCTGTAGGATCTTTTCCCCAAGATCTACCATAAAGATTTGGTGGCCGTTCATTATCAATTTGAGGCTCTTCATTCTCATGTTGGGGATTAGAATGAACAGAAGAATGTGGAGACGGCGCAATAGGTGGAGAAGATTCAATAGGTGGAGAAGGCGCAATTGGTGGATAAGGGGCAGTAGGTGAATGCGCAATAGTGGGTGGAGAAGGGACAACAGTGGGTGGAGAAGGGGCAACCGTGGGTGGAGAAGGGACAACAATGGGTGGATCATCAATTCTTGGAGTCCTTGACCGGCCCCCACCTCGAGTTGTGCGCCCTCTACCACCACCTCGACTTCATCGACCACAAGACATCTGTAAACAAGAAGCATAACACATTACAAAAAGAGTTAATCATATAATTTGAGTTAAACAACAATCAATATTAATTCCAAGAGCATTCAAGAGGCATAACATTGTTAGTTATATAATTTGAGTAAACAAAGATCAATACTAATTCCAAAAGCATTAAAAGAAGCATAAGACAATACAAAAAGAGTTAATTATATAATTTGAGCTAATTCCAAAAGCATTACAAGATGCATAACATTTTGAGTTCCACTACATTTACAAGACTACTCTTAAGGTTCATCTTCATCCCCTGTATCATCTTCAGTAAGCAGGTCTTCCTCTTCATCAGTCGAGGTTGAAATGAACTCGGATTCATGTTCAGGAAGTTCATGATTGACAACTAACATATCAGCCTCTTCATATGCACCTTCACGATCATGTAATGTTGGAAGCTCGTCATTCTCAATGTTTGTCGGCGTGATTTCCTCTATCTCATCACCCTGATATACATCATTACCAACTTCAGCACTGGGTGCATCAATTGTGGACCTTGCTTTCGTTTTAATGACTGCCATCCAATTAATCTTATCATGTGCCGCAGGAAAAGGTGCATAATATACTTGCTCCGCTTGTTGTGCAAATATAAATGGATCGTATTTATTGAACCTTCGTGTTGCTCCACGATTCAGAGTTTGATCAAACCATTCGCAATTGAACAACGTTATATGCTTCACTGGTGATCCCCCTATGTATTCTAATTGGATTACTTCTTTAAGTATGCCATAGTAATCACTTTCCGATTGTCCATAGCCACTTCCTCTAATGCAAACACCACAATTTACTGTTGACTTATGTTGGCTCCATGCTTCTGTGTGAAACTTATACCCATTAACAAAATACATAGGCCATGAGCGTACCATTTTCTTGGGTCCCCAAGCAATGTCTTGTATAAATTGATTAGTCACATTATTGGCTTCGTTTTGAACCTATTTGTCAAAAAGATATACAATGTAAGCACACTCTAGACAACTATTAATGTTACAAGATTTGAAAGTTGCAATAACATCTTACATATTCTTGAAACCAAGTAGGAAAATTAGAACCAATCATTTGATCCACCTTAGCATTTGTTAATTGTGGTGCAGATCTTCTTATACCCTTGATGTATAAACTGCAATCACATATGCAAGGTTAATTAACTAAACTTTTTCCATGATTAGTTTATCATTGAAAGTAGGTTTCAATAGCATGGAACTTACTCTAGATACGGCTGCACTTCATCACAATTTTCAAGAACATATCTTGTGGCCGCTGCCATTTCCTTGTCTGTTAAGATCAGTCTACTTTCTTTTCCAGCTGCGCGTCCGGGATAGTTAAAAATAGACACAGATTCATTCATGTCCTCACCACCACCATCATCATTCCTTTGAACCCTTGTCATTCTTGAGGAGACATGTGACTCAAAATAATGAGAGCAAAAAGTGGCAGTCTCCTCAATGATGTAGGCCTCACATATTGATCCTTCAACACGAGCTTTATTCTTAACTTTCTTCTTCAAAGTGTGCAGGAACCTAACCTTCCATTATACATGTTAATAAAGATTATTTTTTTATTGTAATGCATGCATATAAAAGTTATAAAATATTGTTCATTACCTCTCAAATGGATACATCCACCGATATTGAACTGGTCCACTGACCCTTGCTTCATACGGTAAATGAATTGGGAGATGCTCCATTGAGTCAAAAAAACCTGGGGGAAAGATTTTTTTCCAATTTGCACAATATCACTACAATGTTTTCTTCCAACAATTTCAATTGATCCTCTTGCAAGGTAGTTGAGCAAATATCTCTAAAAAATTGACTAAGCTCAGTCAGACAATTCCAAACAACTTCCGGAAGTGATTTAAAAGAAATTGGAAGTAAACGCTCCATGAAAACGTGACAGTCATGGCTCTTTAGCCCATGCAACTTGGCTTTCTTAAGGTCAACACATCGTGCTAAATTAGAAGCATAGCCATCAGGGAGCTTTAGATTCTTTACCCATTCACAAACAACACGCTTTTGATCTACGTTTAACGCATATTGTGCATTGGGTTTGAAAAGTTTACCATTGCGATCCACTAATTCTAATTCTCTACGTCGACAATACTCTTTGATGTCCATCCTTGATTTTTCATTGTCTTTTGTTTTACCCTTTGTGTCCATCACAGTGTGAAATACATTGTCAAATACGTTCTTCTCAATGTGCATGACATCTAAGTTATGTCGAATCAAATTAGTTTCCCAGTACGGTAACTCCCAAAATATACTCTGCTTTGTCCAATTGTGTGTACGACAATACCCATCTATGTCGAGAAAAGACCCATGCTTAGTAACCTTGGGAAGATTAGACACTCTTTCCCAAACCTGGGTACCATTTAATCTCTCAGGTCGTGGCGATTGCTCAACTCTGTTTTTTTTAAAGGAAGGCTTATTTCTCCTATATTGATGATCCTCAGGCAGAAACTGGCCATGACAATCAAAGAAAGATGTCTTTTTACCATTCTTGAGAATGAATGCCTTCGACTCCTCCATACAAACAGGGCATGACAATTTACCAGCAGTCATCCAACCTGACAACATGCCATACGCTGGAAAGTCATTAATAGTCCACATAAGTGCTGCCCGCATTTGAAAGTTCTGTTTTAATGAACTATCATATGTCTGGACACCCTCCTCCCATAGCAGCTTTAGTTCATCGATTAAAGATTGCAAGTAAACATCTATGTTACCTTTTGGATTTTTAGGGCCAGGGATAATCAATGACAAAAACATATACTCTTGTTTCATGCACATCCATGGCGGAAGATTATATGGCGTGACAATGACAGGCCAACAAGAGTAGTTTTTTCTAGATTGTCCATAGGGTGTAAAGCCGTCAGCGCAGAGACCAAGCCTTACATTTCGTGGATCTAATGCAAAGTCAGGGTAAGTTTCATCAAACTTCTTCCATGCCTCTCCATCTGATGGGTGAGAGAACACACCTGGATCTCGACGATTACTATGATGCCACCTCATTTCTGCAGCTGTCCTCGATGAAGTGAATAATCTCTGAAGTCTAGGCGTCAATGGTAAGTACCGCATCTGCTTATTTGCCACATTCTTGAATCGTCCATGGCTGCCTCTTCTTACCTTGTACCTAGCACACCCACAAAACTTGCATTGGGTTTCATTCAAGTCATCTTTGTAATATATCATACATCCATTAGGTCAACAATCAATTTTCTCATAACCTAGCCCTAATTTTGAGACCATTTTTTTTGTCCTATACAGATCTTTGGGCATTCGATTATCTTGCGGCATTATCTCTTTTGACCACTGCAAGATCTCATTAACGCACCGCTTTGGCAAGTTGTAGTTAGCCTTGATGCTTAGCAATCTAATTGATGCCGATAGTTCAGAGTGATTAGAACACCCATCCCACAAAGGAGCTTGTGCAGCAGAAAGCATATCATAGAAACCTCGAGCAGCAAGATTCGGTGGCTCTTCTACATTAGGTTGAAAGTTTGGCCCTGCATTAGGTTGAAAGTTTGGCCCTGCTGCATCTAGCACCATCATCTCGAACCGATTAGATTGTTCTCCATAATCTCCATGACCATCAAATTGGTCATGTAATGGTGGCATGGTCAACTGAGGGGCTACTGGCAACTCTTCCCCGTGAGAGGTCCAATGAAAATAGTCGTCCTTAAATCCATTACTATAAAGGTGCTCCTTAACCATATCAATAATGACAATTTTCTTATTTTTGCACTTCGTACAAGGACATCTAATCTTTCCATTGTTTACAAAAATTTCCTATTGACAAGCATGGGCATGAAACTCATCCACACCATTCATAAATTCTACAGTAAACCCAACTCGACCAGGAAGCACTCTGTTGTACATCCATTGTCGAGATTCACGCAAATCAATACTTTGTTCCTAGGAAGTATAGGTAAACGATACTTTAATTTCTTGTCTTAAGGACGCCATTAAAACCCTTTTAACAGGAATTTCAAGAAGGAAAAAAAAGCCAAAGAACTATACAGCCAAAGATGAGTTACCTAGTTCACATTTTGTACCTATATATATGGGCAACAACCAAGACTAAACTTCCTTTTAAAATGCAAAAATGATGGTTATAACAAAATGAACCTGTCACGACCCACACCCAGAGGCACGTGACCGGCACAGACAGAGGGCTTAACCCTGAGTCTGTTAGCCTTAACACCTATTTCATTTAACTATCATTCCCATTTGCATACACACATTATTAATATATATGGCTTACATCTGTTGTGTGTCCTATCTTACACCTGTAATCCACAGCCAAGTGCTTCTTCAGTTTATATGTATACTCAAACACACATAATATATATATTTGTCATATACGTTGCCACACACTCCGGTGTGTGACATATCCTATTCACATGCAAATTCGTATACATAATAATAATAAGTCCCCCAAAATAATCTTGTCTTTAAGTATGTGGAGTTGACAAGTCTAGAGTATAATAACCACAAAGTGTGATCAATTCATTACAATAACCAAAATAAAATCAAAGCCACCCACGGAGACTGAATATGAGTGCTAGCAAAACGTCGCCTTCACTGAGCCGACGTGGAAGCCTGACCGGTACTTGTATCTGAAAAAGGTGAACCACTAGAGGGTGAATCAACGACTCAGTGAGGGACTCTCCCATCCTAGGCGTAGTAGCGGGTACCACTACGACCGGGAAGGGGAGAAACCACATTCACATACGCATACAGTTCAATTCATCTTTGATAATTATATAAGTGTTCTCAAGCAATAGAACATGTACAAACTCTACTTTAACCGTACCACAACATACATTAATCATGCATGCTGACATGCGTGTATCGAGAAACACCGAACATAAATTAACATCCAAGTGCGGTTCACCCGCCAAACTTACGTACCTTTGCTTACCTTGTTGTCGCCGTGACGTGTCGGTCCTCCCTATCTATCCCGATGCACTATAAGACTTAACCCATCGTCATGGTTGGTTGGATTTGAAATATAGTAATTTAAATACAAGGTTTCCTCAATGCCACGTCAAGACAACAATCGATGTCATGACCTTTTTAAGAAAATAGCTTTGGCTTGATGTCACGTGAGGATACCGGCCATCGTCATGGCATGTTCGAAGAAAAGGAAATCTAGTCATAGTGCATACCAAGGACATTGAGGGTTTACACTAATGTTGAGTACCTATACGCTCGGTATCTTAAATCGATACGCATAGGCACACGACCCATTCTGGGACCGTCTCCACGGAATGTTGTGTTCGGTGGCGCACCCCGGCACCAACCCGCTGAGGTGTCCATCTACATCGGCACTTTCCGGACCATCATCTCGGGAAGCCCGCTTGGTTCAATCCGGGCCAACTGAACGGATTAACCAACTGGTAATGGTGGCATACTCCGGACCGGCTCAACGGAGTATCCACAAGTGTATATATACATGAAGGCAATTTCGAACCTCACCCGACGAAATGCCAACATGAAGGCACTTTCCGAACTTGACCCGACGGAAAGCCCTTAGACTTGGTACCATACATGTTATTGCCATAATTCTCGGGTCAACCACATATGTGTGCGGAATTCATCATCGTCACCCATATGTACTTGATCCACCATATTTCCACTTTAACAATTACAAACAATTCATTGTACAAAATTCCAGCAATCGCGAATATGATGACAGAGTATTACTAGCAAGCATAAAATTAAATGTTTACAACCTTTCACATATAAACAAGCCCACAAATCAAGTTTAACATACAACCCTTGGGGCTAGGATGGAAGGGTCCCTCACCAGGACAACTCCCAAGTGTGCCTCCCTGAGCAACTCTGTTCTCGGGTGCCACGCGGTGCCCTAAAATATATTCATACATAAAAACATTCATCTCAATTCCACATCATTAATCAACATTGATGCACATGCATGATGGGGGAGCCTAAGATTGCCAAGAGCCGCACTCTTGGTCTCTCAAGATCACTCTCTCTCTCTATCTTTGAGAGTACCTAAAGGTTTGGTACCTTTTACTCATCCTCCTAACTCACATTGAGTGTGTGTGGAGCATTGGATTTGAGTAATTAACTTCCACTTATCCTAAACTCCTAGTTTAGGAAACTTTAGACAACTCAAGATAGAAGTTTGAAGACTAAGGTGAGTGGTTCATGTTGGTCAAGGAGTTTTGACATCTTGAGAGGTAAGAAATCATTTTTTAACACATTTGAGATCAAGGAGAGTGATTTGAGTTTCCAATGGGAGGTAGACACAAGAATTTAACCCTTTTTAATCATAGGAAAAATAACCATGGAAAATAGGGAAGAGAAATAAACTTTTCAAAATTAAAAATCTGGCAATGTGTGGAAATCCATCAACTGCAACTTTATTTGAATTTATTAGACCTCAAAACCTATTCCATTGCGTAGAGGACGGAAAACAGTTGAAAATCGATATATGGTTTGCGAAAAACGGACACCGGACGAAGAAGTTATGCCCATTTGAAGCAGGGCTCGCTGCAGTGAACAAATCTGCTCGCTGTAGCGAACAGAAGTGTTGCTTTTGCTCGCTACAGCGAACCAAGCCTGGGAACTTCGTATTTTTGCTGTTCTAAGCTCCCTTGCTTCGATTTTTGGGTGTCCCAAGGCATAAAAACTTGATATAAACATTAGGTGTTGGTTTCCTAAACATATGCATCATTTATAACATCAAAACAACACCTAATCAAGCTCAAATCACCAATCAACCATCAACATTTACGATTTGGGGAAAAAATGGGTTCCATGAATCCTAAAACCACAACCTCCATTTCCAGCCATCTCCGACTACCTAGCCGTGTTTCCTACTACCAATGGATGTTCAAGAACATCCATCCCTCCTCAATCAAGCCCCCAATCAAACCCATCCTCACCCATGAACCCTAAATATGAGATGAGATGAATTTGGAGAAAGAGTTGAAGTTTTGATTCTAACTAACCTTGAATGATGTTGAGGGGATGTAGAGGATGTCAGATTCATTCTCCGGTGAGCTTCTCCGGTTGTGGTTCGCCGGATTCCGGTCACTTAGGCTCTCTTCCACCTTCTCCCCTTTGCCCTAGCGTGTGTCCTCTCTTGCCTCTCTTTTGTTCAAGCTGAAAATGGTTTGGGTGGGAGTGAGGGCTCGACATATAAGCTGAAAAAATAAAAGGGAGGGTTCCAAATTTTTAACCCCACTTCCACCTTTTCCTTTCACTTAAATCCCCCCTTATATTTTACCCTTTACAAAATCCCTCCCCTCTTTTCTTTAAAAACAAAAAAAAAAAAAATTCTACCTCTATTTTACCAACAATTTTTTTTTTCAGATATCACAATCTTCCCCCCTTAAGAAATTCAGTCCCCGAATTTCAATAAAGTTAGTAACCTTAGTCTTGGAACAAGAAGGGGTAAGTCTTGCGCATCTCAGCTTCTGCTTCCCACGTAGCTTCCTCTGCCGAATGATTCCTCCATAACACCTTCACTAATGGGATTTCCTTTGACCTCAACTTCCTCGATTGTCTGTCAAGGATTTCCACTGGTACTTCTTCGTAGGTCAATCCTTCTACCAATTGTATCTCTTGCGGCTGTACCACATGAGAGGGATCCGGCAAGTACTTCCGCAGCATGGACACATGGAACACTGGATGTACATCTTCCAACTCCGGCGACAAGGCTAGGCGGTAAGCGACATTTCCCACTCGTTCCAGTATCTCAAACGGTCCCACGTATCTTGGACTCAGCTTCCCTTTCTTGCCAAATCGCATCACTCCCTTCATTGGGGAAACCTTTAGAAACACTTGGTCCCCCACGGCAAATTCAAGTTCTCTTCTGCGGTGGTCCGCATAAGACTTCTGTCTACTATGGGCTGTCATCATCCTTCGTCTAATCAACTTCACCTTCTCTAAAGTTTCTTGCAATAGTTCAGGACCAACCACCTTCGATTCACCGACCCCAAACCAACCATTTGGAGACCTGCACCTCCGACCATAGAGGACTTCGAAAGGTGCCATTTGAATGCTGGCTTGGTAACTATTGTTGTAGGCAAACTCGGCCAATGGTAAGTACTGTTCCCAATTCCCACCGAAGTCCATCACACATGCTCTCAACATGTCCTCTAATATCTGAATGGTCCTTTCTGATTGCCCGTCTGTCTGGGGATGAAAAGCCGTGCTAAGATCCACCCTCGTCCCCAACGCTTCCTGCAATGTCCTCCAAAATCGAGAAGTGAACTGCGGCCAGATCAGAGATTATTGACACTGGAACACCGTGCAATCTCACAATCTCCGCCAAATATAACTGGGCATACTGTGCCACTCCGTAAGTGGTCTTCACTGGCAGGAAATGTGCGGACTTGGTCATGCGATCCACAATCACCCACACTGAATCAAACCCCTTATGTGACCGAGGCAACCCTGTTACGAAATCCATAGTGATCCTTTCCCATTTCCATTCAGGTATTTTAATTTGTTGAAGCATTCCAGCAGGTTTCTGATGTTCAGCTTTCACTTGTTGACATACAAGACACCTAGACACATAGTTTGCTACATCTTTCTTCATCACGTTCCACCAATATAACTGTTTCAAGTCATGATACATCTTATTAGCCCCGGGGTGGATAAAGTACGCCGACTTATGTGCCTCGTCTAATATCGTCTCCTTGAGATTTTCGACCAAAGGTACACACAACCGTCCCTCCAACCTGAGCACTCCCTTGTCATCAATGGAGAATCGGGTATCACTAATCTTCCCTTTTCTCACTGCGTCGATCACTATCTTGAGGTCGGGATCTTGCTCTTGTTTAGCCTTGACTTCTTCAATCGGGTTGGACTCTGCCTGAATATGAGCTAGAAGCACATTAGGACCACCGATCTCAAATCGAGTCCCACTTTCTTCCAGCCCCGTATATCTCCCGAACTAACGGTCTCCTCACTTCTTCAATGTGAGCTAGACTACCCATAGACTTTCGGCTCAACGCGTCGGCCACCACATTGGCCTTCCCCGGATAGTATAGTATCGTACAATCATAGTCCTTCGACATTTCCATCCAACGACGTTGCCTCAAGTTTAGATCCTTCTGCTCAAAGATGTACTTAAGGCTCTTGTGATCTGTGTACACTTCACATGTTTCTCCGTAGAGATAGTGCCTCCAAATCTTCAGGGCAAACACTACTGCCGCCATTTCGAGATCATGGGTTGGATAATTCTTCTCATGCTTCCTCAACTGCCTTAATGCATAGGCAATCACCCTACCATGATGCATCAATACACATCCTAACCCAACTCGCGACGCGTCACAGTATACCACGTACCCTCCAGTGCCTTCTGGAAGGGTTAGCACTGGAGCTGTGGTTAGACTATCCTTTAGCTTCTGAAAACTCTCTTCACACTTCTCTGTCCACTCAAACTTCACCCCTTTCTGTGTCAACCGTGTCATAGGTGCAGCGATTTTTGAGAAATCCTGCACAAACCGCCTGTAATACCCGGCTAGGCCCAAGAAACTCCGTATTTCTGGCACTGATGTAGGTTGGGACCAACTCTTCACTGCCTCCACCTTACTTGGGTCTACGTGGATTCCCTCTGATGATACCACGTGCCCAAGAAAAGCTACCCTGTCCAACCAGAATTCGTACTTCGAAAATTTGGCATATAATTTCTCTTCCCTTAACCTTTGCAAAGTCATTCTAAAGTTTTCTGCATGTTCCTCGGAGTTCTTGGAGTACACCAGGATGTCATCTGTAAACACTATGACAAACTGGTCCAAATAAGGTCTAAACACCGTATTCATCATATCCATAAATGCTGCGGGGGCATTTGTCAACCGAAAAGACATCACCAAAAATTCGTAGTGTCCGTATCTGGTACGAAATGCAATCTTGGGTACATCCTCTTGCCTGATCTTCAACTGATGATACCCCGACCGCAGATCAATCTTTGAGAATCGCTTTGCTCCTTGTAGTTGATCAAATAGATCATCTATTATGGGTAAAGGATATTGGTTGCGGATGGTAGCCTTGTTTAACTTCTGATAATCAATACACAACCGCAAGGTACCGTCCTTCTTCTTGACAAATAGAACCGGTGCACCCCATGGCGAGACACTGGGTCGTATAAACCCCTTGTCTAGCAATTCCTGCAACTGAGTTTGTAATTCCTTTAACTCCCGCGGAGCCATTCGGTAAGGTGGTATAGATATTGGTTGAGTACCCGACAGTAGGTCGATCCCAAATTCAATCTCCCTATCAGGTGGCAAACCAAGCAACTGTTCAGGAAACACATCCTGGAATTCCTGAACGACGGGCACTTGGTTCACAGAAAGTATTTCCTTCTCTACATCCCTGACTGACGCTAAGTAGCCTGTACATCCCTTACTAAGAAGTTTGAGAGCATTTAATGCGGATATCAACCTCGGGTGGCACTTCGCCCCATCACCACGTGCCACAAAAGGGTCCTCACCAGGCATGTTGAATTTCACACATTTGTCCCTGCAGTCCACTACTGCATGACACGAGGCTAACCAATCCATCCCCAAGATTACATCTAAGTCTACCATGTACAACAGTCTTAAATCCACCACCGTTTCATGGCCCTCAACCACTATTGGACAAGACTCACATATGTATTCTACCCGTATAGATTCACCCATAGGTGTAGAGACCAACATTGCCTCTTTCATCTTCGTTGGGCTATTAGCGATCTTAATAGCAAATGCAGGTGATATGTATGAATGAGTTGAACCGCAATCAAATAGCACATGTGCATTTTGAGTACAGACTTTGAGGGTACCTGTCACCACAGCATTTGAAGCCTGTGCATCCTGTTGAGATAAGGCAAAAACTCTGGCCTGTCCTCCTCCTATGGTTCCTGGACCTTTTCCTCCGGCTCCACGACCCCTGCCTCCGCCAGTGGTAGGCGGTGGTACTGTTCTAACTGGTGGGGCTGGGATTGGTATTGACCCCGGTGTCTGGTTGCACCTCAAACTAGTTCCACTCCGCTTCTGAGGACAATCCCTAGCAAGGTGTCCCACTTGGCCACAGTTGAAACAAGCTCCCTTCAGGGTTCGGCAGGTACCGAAATGATTCTTTCCACATTGACCGCATTGGGGCCTTTGACTCCCCGTATGCACACTACTATGTGCCCTCTGACCACCCTGATAGTTACTCCTTGCCCCCGAATCTGTGGTAGTCATCGAAGGCTGGCCGGTAGGCCTGCCGTGTGCCATGAGAGCTGGGACTGTGGTGGTACCACCTGTCATCTTCTGCTTCTTCTTCCATCCTCCTTGATTCTCATTTCCTGCTTGATTTCTTCCCTTGGGATTGGTTGGCGTCCCAAATCTCCTCCTATTCTCAATGACCCTAGCACAATCAGCCGCCTGTGCAAGAGTCTTAAATTGCTTCCTCTGTGGTAGTAGAGCTATAAACAGTGGCTCCACTAGTCGCTGTATGAACCTCTTGATCTTACCCTGTTCATCTGGAACTAACTCTGGGGCAAACTGAGCTAGCTCCGTAAACGACAACTCGAACTCTGTAACCGTCATACTCGAAGTCATCCATAGATCTTCAAACTGTTGCCCCTTTGTATCCCGCATTCCTTCTGGCAAAAACCGGTCTAAGAATGCTCTCTCAAAGTCCTCCCACCGCATCGAGGCTACTCGTGTGGCGTGGCCGGCCTGTACTGACTCCACTCAAATTCTTGCAGCACCGCTCAGCTGGAAGGAAGGAAGCTCGGCTAATTCTTCTCCAGGGCATATCAGCACTCGCCCTATACGGACCATATCAGGGAGGAAATGCTGAGGATCCTCCTTCTCATCAGTACCGCAATAGGTTGGTGGGTTAAGCTTCAGGAACTTAGCCACCGGTAATTCTCTGCGAGCTCCCCTTTTCCCTCGGGGTACATCTCCTGGTAACCATACTCTCCCCGGTTCTTCCACCACTTCAATTTCCTGATCTAGAGGAATCTCTTCTTCATTAGCAGCTAATCGCTGCACTTCTTGCTGTATCTGTTGCCTCATCTCTGCCCTCAGCTCTTGAAACCCAGCAGTTATCATCTCAGCAATAGATGGGGCACCAGTTATCATCTCAGCAATAGATGGGGCACCGATTTCGGGTTGGGGCTCCAGCGATTGACACCGAATCTCTCTTCCCTGATTGGCCCTCCCTCGGCCACGAGCACGACCTCGGGGTCGACCGCGTGGAGCACCTCTCTCGACCTGCGCCGATGCTCCATCAGAAGTCTCGGGGTTTCTTCCACTCCGTGTAGTTGCTCTAGTTCTTGGCGGCATTCCTGTACTGCACAAGGATTTAACATTCCATGAGACCCCTATCACATATCATAATTAGGAAAAGAATTTTAGAAACGAAATCTGACACAATTTCCTGGATACTCCCACAAGTGCCCGCTTCACTCCGGCATTATGCCCGGGATCGTAACGACGGTTTAAGCTAACACCCGGCATACCATAGCTCCACAAACTTAAAGAAAATAACCAGGCTCTGATACCAACTTTGTCACGACCCCCACCCGGAGGCACGTGACCGGCACAGACAGAGGGCCTAACCCTGAGTCTGTTAGCCTTAACACCTATTTCATTTAACTATCATTCCCATTTGCATACACACATTATTAATATATATGGCTCACATCTCCTGTGTGGCCTATCGTACACCTGTAATCCACAGTGAAGTGCTGCTTCAGTTTATATGTATACTCAAACACACATAATATATATATCTGTCATATACGTTGCCACACACTTCGGTGTGTGACATATCCTATTCACATGCAAATTCGTATACATAATAATAATAAGTCCCCCAAAACAATCCTGTCTTTAAGTATGTGGAGCTGACAAGTCTAGAGTATAATAACCACAAAGTGTAATCAATTCATTACAATAACCAAAATAAAATTAAAGCCACCCACGGAGACAGAATGTGAGTGTTAGCAAAACGTCGCCTTCACTGAGCTGACGTGAAAGCCTGGCCCGTACCTGTATCTGAAAAAGGTGAACCACTAGAGGGTGGGTCAACGACTCAGTGAGTGACTCTCCCATCCTAGGCGTAGTAGTGGGTACCACTATGACCGGGAAGGGGAGAAACCACATTCACATACGCATACACTTCAATTCATCTTTGATAATTATATAATTGTTCTGAAGCAATAGAACATGTACAAACTCTACTTTAACTGTACCACAACATACATTAATCAGGCATGCTGACATGCGTGTATCGAGAAACACCGAACATAAATTAACATCCAAGTGCGGTTCACCCGCCAAACTTAAATACCTTTGCTTACCTTGTTGCCGCCGTGACATGTCGGTCCTCCCTATCTATCCTGATGCACTATAAGACTTAACCCATTGTCATGGTCGGTTGGATTTGAAATATAGTAATTTAGAAACAAGGTTTCCTCAATGCCACGTCAAGACAACAATCGATGTCATGACCTTTTTAAGAAAATAGCTTTGGCTTGACGTCACGTGAGGATACCGGCCATCGTCATGGCATGTTCGAAGAAAAGGAAATCTAGTCATAGTGCATACCAAGGACATTGAGGGTTTACACTAATGTTGAGTACCCATACGCTCGGTATCTTACATCGACACTTTCCGTACTCTCACGGAATGTTGTGTTGATGGCGCACCCCGGCACCAACCCGCTGAGGTGTCCATCTACATCGACACTTTCCGGACCATCATCTCGGGGAAGCCCGCTTGGTTCAATACGGACCAACTCAACGGATTAACCAACTGGAAATGGTGGCATACTCCGGACCGGCTCAATAGAGTATCCACAAGTGTATATATACATGAAGGCAATTTCGAACCTTACCCGACGAAATGCCAACATGAAGGCACTTTCCGAACCTGACCCGACGGAAAGCCCTTACCCTTGTCACCGTACATGTTATTGCCATAATTCTCGGGTCAAGCACATATGTGTGCGGAATTCTTCGTCGTCGCCCATATGTACTTGATCCACCATGTTTCCACTTTAACAATGACAAACAATTCATTGTACAAAATTCCAGCAATCGCGAATATGATGACAGAGTATTTCTAGCAAGCATAAAATTAAATGTTTACAACCATTCACGTATAAACAAGCCCACAAATCAAGGTTAACATACAACTCTTGGGGCTAGGATGGAAGGGTCCCTCACCTGGACAACTCCCAAATGTGCCTCCCTGAGCAACTCTGTTCTCGGGTGCCACGCGGTGCCCTAAAATACATTCATACATAACAGCATTCATCTCAATTCCACATCATTACTCAACATTGATGCACATGCATGATGGGGGAGCCTAAGATTGCCAAGAGCCGCACTCTTGGTCTCTCAAGATCCCTCTCTCTCTCTATTTTTGAGAGTACCTAAAGGTTTGGTACCTTTTACTCATCCTCCTAACTCACATTGAGTGTGTGTGGAGCATTGGATTTGAGTAATTAACTTCTACTTATCCTAAACTCCTAGTTTAGGAAACTTTAGACAACTCAAGATAGAAGTTTGAAGACTAAGGTGAGTGGTTCATGTTGGTCAAGGAGTTTTGACATCTTGAGAGGTAAGAAATCATTTTTTAACACATTTGAGATCACGGAGAGTGATTTGAGTTTCCAATGGGAGGTAGACACAAGAATTTAACCCTTTTTAATCATAGGAAAAATAACCATGGAAAATAGGGAAGAGAAATAAACTTTTCAAAACTAAAAATCTGGCAATGTGTGGAAATCCATCAACTACAACTTTATTTGATTTTATTAGGCTTCAAGACCTATTCCATTGCGTAGAGGACGGAAAAACGTTAAAAACTGATATATGTTTTGCGAAAAACGGACACCGGACGAAGAAGTTATGCCCATTTGAAGCAGGGCTCGCTGCAGTGAACAAATCTGCTCGCTGGAGCGAACAGAAACGTTGTTTTTGCTCGCTGCAGCGAACCAAGCCTGGGAACTTCGTAGTTTTGCTGTTCTAAGCTGCCTTGCTTCGATTTTTGGGTGTCCCAAGGCATAAAAACTTGATATAAACATTAAGTGTTGGTTTCCTAAACATATGCATCATTTATAACATCAAACAACACCTAATCAAGCTCAAATCACCAATCAACCATCAACATTTACGATTTGGGGAAAAATGGGTTCCATGAATCCTAACACCACAACCTCCATTTCCGGCCATCTCCAACTACCTAGCCGTGTTTCCTACTACCAATGGATGTTCAAGAACATCCATTCCTCCTCAATCAAGCCCCCAATCAAACCCATCCTCACCCATGAACCCTAAATATGAGATGAGATGAATTTGGAGAAAGAGTTGATGTTTTGATTCTAACTAACCTTGAATGATGTTGAGGGGATGTAGAGGATGTCAGATTTGTTCTCTGTTGAGCTTCTCCGGTTGTGGTTCGCCGGATTCCGGTCACTTAGGCTCTCTTCCACCTTCTCCCCTTTGCCCTAGCGTGTCTCCTCTCTTGCCTCTCTTTTGTTCAAGCTAAAAATGGTTTGGGTGGGAGTGAGGGCTCGACATATAAGCTGAAAAAATAAAAGGAAGGGTTCCAAATTTTTAACCTCACTTCCACCTTTTCCTTTCACTTAAATCCCCCCTTATATTTTACCCTTTACAAAATCCCTCCCCTCTTTTCTTTTAAAACAAAAAAAAAATTCTACCTCTATTTTACCAACAATTTTTTTTTCAGATATCACAGAACTGCTGCAACAACCAACACTAAACTTCCATTTTATCCATTCAAAGCAACTTTACTAGAAAAAGGAAACATCAAAATGATGATTATAATTGTTTGTTGAAGCAATTATAACTCATTTTCCTCAAAATACTTAAATAGAGGTCGGTTTATAATATATAACAGTGTTTAAAGATGTTTGATTATATTCCTACTTAGCAATTGAATAGAAAATTAATTTATCAAATTTCTTTACAATAATGATCACTTGAAAAAGAATTCAGTATATATTTAGGAGCAGACTAATTATATTGAGGGGGTGAAGAGTGAGAAATATGTTTGATAGTTGATAAGTATAACTAACTATAAATATAGTACTAGGCTCCAAATTGAGTGCTATTACTATCTATAGGTCTTTATAACTGTTTATGGATATGGTAGGTCCAAAACTGAAAGGGTTTTGTGTATGTGAGTGAATGCAATATATATTATATATTTATATAATATATTATATATCTAATTTAATATATAAAAATAAATGTTTTTAATTTAATATACTTAATAATATATTATATATTTATATAATATATTAAAAATTTTAAAAACAAAACACATTTTTTTCTGTCAATTTTTAGAAAAAAAAATCATTTCATCAAATAATTACTATGATATAATTATAGTCAATATAAGAATAATAATTATTGAAATTGTTTTAATTACTATGAATAAAAAATATTGACATTTTTTTTGGTGAAAAATATTTACATTCGGACCATATGATATGAAACACTCAAAATATTCGATTACTATTACAAAATAATCATTTAAAAAACCCAAGAAAAATAAAAGACCAAAGACATGAGCTAGCCCACACATCTATTAAGTTAATGGGTTCTTTTTGGTTTTCTCTTTATTTATTGGATATTGGATTTGGTCTGATTGGGTTATGTGTGGGGTTGGGACCATGGGAATGTGGAGATGTATGAATTGAGTAATGGAATTGGGTGCAGAGGAGAGAAGCCAATTGAATGAATATTGAATATGAATGGAGTGTTGTCACTCTCACTCACTCATTCTCGTACTACCAAATAGTTCCAAGTCCCCAAGTGTCATATTTTGGTTTCATCCATTGTCCCAATCGCAAAACCCCCCAAAACCACCTTCCTAGTTCCTTCCCCTCAAACGGAACCTACCTACTCCTAAGCCCCTTTTTTTCTTTTTTCACCGACAGACAGTAAAGAAGAGGAAACGGCAAATTGGGCATGAACACTAACGGAAAGGCCATTTTCTTCCACACTCTCATCTTCTTCACCAATGCCAACATCATGCCTCCCATAAAAAAATGCAGGAGATAAAGTACTTAAGAGATTAAAATTGCAGCAATTGAAAATATATCTTTTGGGATCAGATTAAAACATTTTGTCTTTTATGAATCAAACTAAGAAAATGTTTATTTTATAGAGCTTAAATTATTAACTTATTCAATTTGTTTTCAACTTGACTCCTCCTTGTCAAACATAGAAAATGTATATTTTTTAGAGATCAAACATCTAACTAGGGCCTAATACCTTTAATATTAAAAGAATATGAGTTTTTAGAACGTAATTTTGTGATGCCAGCATCAATACTCTTGGTTTGAGGTGGACAAATAACTTGCAGCAATTATTTATTCCATTTTATTAGCCTACTTTTCTCAGGAAACACTCACAAAACTGAATCATTTATAGCCTACTTTATAGGGTTCCTTCAATTACTTGCAACTCATTTACATTTACTGTGCCAATCTTCATCTGTAACTTTTCATAGACAAAACACAAAAGTGTACCAGCTCATTTCCATTAATTAATTACCTTATTAGAGAAAAGCTATCTCTCATATATACACACAAACATCAGCAAAAATAACAATAAGCAAAATTATTCAAAAAACATAGCAAAATTATAAATTGCCCTCATTCAAGGCAACTATACTCACAAACAACAGGAAAAATAACACTAAGTAATCCAGACAGCAGCAAAACAGAAAAATAAACAAGGACGGTGGAAGTAGGACGGAGGAGCACATTACTTTGGCTTTCTCGGTCCGACGAACGAAGAGGCAAAGACGGTGACGGCAACGTGTGAGGCAAAGACGGTGATGTCTCCTCGGTGATGACTCCCTTTCTCTGTTCGACGATTGTGTGCAGTGCGAGAAATGTTGTAGAGTTTGACGGCAACGACAAGGCTGTGTAGTGGAGAAACAGAATGGAGTAGAGAAGAAGAAGCAGAGAAAAAAAATCGAAGGCACCGATTTGAAGGAACCAAATTTTAGGTTTTTGAGAAAGCACCAAAACGCAGCGTTTAACAACACTCAGAGACGGAATTAGAACGCAGCCATTTAAATTAAAAAGATACGCAGCTGTTTTAGAAGATACGCAGCCGTTTAAAATTAAAAAGATAACCAGCCATTTAAAAAGATTTAGAGACGAAATTAGCGACAGAAATATCCGTCTCTAAATGAAACTAATGAAATAAACATGGAACTAAAAAAACCGTCTCCAATCCGTCTCCGTACGGTAATGCAAGCTGAACGGATTAGAGACGGAACCATATCCCTCCCAAATCCGTCTCTAATGAAAATTCAGAAGGAAAAACCCCGCCAAATAAATATGCACATTCCCGCAATTTTTTTTTTCAAACTTTAGAGATGGATTAGAGACCACTTACCTGCTGCACGGCTTAGAGACGAAACATTATCCTTCCCAAATCCGTTTCTAAAAAGGCGCCAAACTTGCCCGCCAAATTTTAGCACCAATTAGAGACGGATTAGAGATGGATTTATCGGGGACAGACATTTTCGTCTCTAAATCCGTCTCAAAAGTTATAGAATGATTTTTGCCTCTTTTTACTTCATTTTGAGATGGATTCGGCACGCATTAGTAACTGGCAAAATTCCGTCTCTAAAGTCCGTCTCGGATCCACTATTTTCTTGTAGTGGTATCTACTAGCCACTAAGATTGTGAAGGGATAAGGTTGCAATTCACGAAGTTAGACCAAATTTGTTCTGCAAGTTTCCAACCTTGAGAAACAAGAGGGTACTTGAAGTGATTAAATCCTCAAAAACATATTTAGGAGTGTTCTAGGGTGTTTAGGATTGAAGAGAGGGGGTTTGGAGATCTCAATTGGCCCTTAAAGTGGGCTTGGGGCAAGCCAGGCAGGGACCTGGTGCTGCAGCGCCCATTCCGGCGCTGCCGCGCCAAGGTGCTGCCTTGGCAGCGATTAGCCAACCAGCAAGTGGGCGCTGCAGCGCCAGCTCGCAGCACAGCAACGTTTTTGCTGTGCTGTGGCTGGTTTCGGCCCCATTTTTGGCCATTTCTCGATCCGTCTTCGATTCCACTTTTCCCGGGTCTTGTTCTCCTATATATATACAACATTTAGGAAGTCCTACAACTCAAATCCAACTCCGATTTGTCGTCGAATCCTTGATTGATCGAAATTGGGAAAACTGGGTTTTATAAACCCCAAAGTCTTCCAACTTCGAAGCCGGCCAAATCCAACGATCTCGCCTCGAATCCTAACCCCGATGAGTGTTCAAGAACACTTTAGAAACATTATTCTACCCTCGAATCCGCCCAAACTTGGATTCTCAACTCAATTCGAAAAATGAAGAAAAATTAAGAAAATGGAAACTTGGAGAGAATCGGGCGTTGTACCAACCTTAACTCGACAGATTGAGACGAGGAAGATGATGAGGATGTTCTGCGGCTCCTTCTCCAACTCTGGCTCGCCGGATTCCGACGAGATTCCCGCCGGATTCCTCCTCCATCCAAGCCCTAGCTCCCCTCCCTCTCTCTCCTATCCTTTCTTTCTTCTCTCATTTCTTCTCCTTTCCCGTGGCTGACTTCTTCTCTCTTTTTCCTTTTATTTATCTTTTCCTTCTTTTTATTTACTAATTAACATATAATAATAATAATAATAGAAAATCTGAAAGTAGTATAAAATAAATAAATAAATTATTAATAGTAATAATAATACCAAAGAAAATGTTGAAAAATATCTCCAACTTAATCCCTCCTCCTTCCAATTAAATTTATTTTCTCTTATTTTCCTAAAAACCCCTTCTTAAATATTTAAAATAATCATAATAAAAATAAATTAATTAATAATTAAATAAACAATAACTAATAATATTTTCATCTAGTTCCCACTCCTATTTATTTTAGGTTTCTATTTTCTTAGGTCCTGAATTAATTCCAAAAATTATTTTCTCGGGTGTTATAATATAAAAAAAAATTCCTCTCTAGTTTCTCTTAACTTTCATACTTTTTCTATGCTCTTTTTAAGGTTTTAATTCCTAGCCCCAGAATAAATTATTCTTAAGTCCTCAAAATTTTAAATAAATCATTCTTTAATCCTCGAAATTTTTCGGGGTATTACAGCAAAAGACAAAAGCATCTCTCAACTATACTTCAATTTACCTAACTCCATGACTCCCATCAAACATGAACAATCCAATTTGGGAACGTATCTTCTTTGGCTCTGCCTACAAGACCAAGTGTAAATAAAATATTATTTGTAAGTATTCATTAATTATTACATTTTTCTAACTAATTAAAACTTAAAATGTGATGTTGATGAATCAAAATTGGTACTCACTTCAGCTATAAAAGCAAGTTTAGAATTGTTAGCCCATACTGTAGAACAACTGCCTTGCATTCTTCGCTATCAATTGAGGTTGATGAAACAATTGGGATCATGTGAGTCTTCACCCTGACCAAGAAAGCTCTAAAGCACATGGATTTCCTAATTCATAATATATAAACACACACACTTCTTATTCCAAAAAACCTATCAAACCATTATCATATTCATTAGGAACTTACATCAAACACATGGTGTGCAGATATTGATAATGAAGATCTATCAATGAAGAACTAACCAAATATGCTTTTAAAACGAATATGGATTTATCATACTGTATATTTTGACCCTTTATACTCTTCATATCTGGTCATGTGAATCCTTTGAAAGAAGATTCAAAACAGAATAGAGTATTGGACTAAGCATATTTGAGCAGATCTAAAACAAAATGGCATTCAAGCAAAAGACAGAGCAGATTCAAGTTGAAAATCAAACATAACGACAGAGATGGTGTCTATCGACCTACCAGGTGAAATTTGAAGATGGTGTCAGATTGGTAAATAACAAATGATTGAATGCGATCGAACGGTGAATAACCGAGTACAATCAATGGAAGGATGAATGGCAAATGACGGAGCACGATCGATGTAACCGTGGATCACGGACGACGAAGCACGGTGAAAATGAAGAACAAGAAGAAGAAGAAGAAGAAGAAGAAGAAGAAGAAGTAAAGGGCGTCGTTGACGTCATCGTGTGGCCATGGGGTGGGGATGTGCGGCAAGTTTGAATAAGTGAAAGGCTAGGGTTCAATTATTTTATGTTTTTAATTAAAATATTTTCTTATGGTTTAATTTAATTTTAATTGATATAAGAAATTTAAAATATAATAAAAAATAAATAAAATTGTAATAATTTTACAACAGTTTAACAAAGAGTAAGAAATATAAACAAAAATTTAAAATAAAAAATTAAAATTAAAATAAAATAAAAAGCATAATTAACGTATTTGGATAAGTTTAAGGGTAAGCTGGCCTTCTTGACGGAGAATCTCACAAAGTGGAGTAGAAGAAAATTTGGTAGTTATCATAAGAAAATTACGAAAATTCAGGAGTAAATAGCGGCAGTATCTTCTAGTCTGAGACCTAGTCAGCTGAGGGTCAAGGAATTAGAGAGAGATTTGAATAGTCTGCTGAAGGAAGAAGAGCTTTATTGGCGAAAACGGTCTAGAGTTAATTGGTTGAAGGATGGACACAAAAATACTAGCTTCTTTCATGTTGTAGCGTCGCATAGGGCAAAGAAAAAGGCTATCAATAAACTCAGGAAGAAGGATGGTTGCTTGGCCCTAGAGCAGAGAGATTTGCAGGAGGTAGCCCAAGGATACTTTACAAATATTTTTGCGACGTCACAGTTGACAGGGGTGGAGAATGTGACTGATATGGTACCTAACAGGGTCACAGAGGATATGAATAGATACCTGCTGACACCATTCATTGGCAATGAGGTGAAAGCAGCGTTGTTCCATATGGGACCAACAAAATCCCCGTGTATAGACGGATTTCTGGCATTATTTTACCAGAAGTATTGGGATATGGTAGGGGACGATATTATTAAGGCTTCACTCAAATTCTTAAATAAAGGCGAGTCTCTTAATGAAATTAATTGCACTAGAATCATTCTGATTCCGAAAGTGAAGGAGCCGGAGGATCTCACACAGTTTCGGCCCATTAGTCTATGTACAGTGCTTTAAAAATTTATTGCGAAAACTCTCGCGAACAGACTTAAGAGTATTTTATCTGATGTTATCTCTTCGGAGCAAAGCGCCTTTGTGCCTAACTGACAAATAACTGACAATGTGTTCCTTGCATACGAGCTAATCCATGCTCTAAAAGGTAGGCGTATAGGTAATAGTAATTTTATGGCTGTTAAATTTGATATGAGTAAAGCCTATGACAGGGTTGAATGGTCTTTCTTGGAGAAAGCAATGAATAAGTTGGGGTTCCATGACAATTAGGTCAGAATGATAATGCAGTGTGTATCTTCTGTCAGTTTTAAAGTTAGAGTGAATGAAAGCGATTCTGATGTTTTCTTGCCACAGAGAGGGCTTAGACAAGGTGATCCCCTCTCTCCCTATTTTTTTTATCTGTGCAGAAGGGTTGAGCTCACTACTGAGGGTGAGCGAAAACAGTAATTATATTCATGGGGTCAAGGTTGCTAATGGAGCCCCCAGTATCACTCACCTATTTTTTGCAGATGAGTTTGATCTTTTTGAAAGCAGATATGACTGAGTGTCAGGAGCTGAAAACGATTCTAGAGAAGTATAAGAATTCATTCGGGTAGAAAATCAATTATGATAAGTCTGTGTTATTTTTTAGCTCTAACTTTTCCTCTGAAAAGAAAGAAATTATACAGAATTTGCTGCTTATTAGAAAACAAGCATATAACGAGAAGTATCTAGGACTTCCAACTATGGTGGGTAGAAGCAAAGGTAGCTCGTTTAGTTCCATCAAAGAACGAGTGTGGAAGAAACTTCACGGTTGGAAGGAGAAATTGCTTTCGAAAGCAGGCAAGGAAGTATTAATTAAGGCAGTCGAATTATCTACACCCACGTATTCTATGAGTTGTTTTAGGCTGCCTAAAGAGTAGTGTAGGGACCTCAATCAGATGATGGCAAAATTCTGGTGGGGATCTACTGATAGCCATGCAAAAAATCACTGGTTAAATTGGGAGAAAATATCGGTGCCTAAGTCTTCTGGTGGTATGGGCTTTAAAGATTTAGAGATGTTCAATTTGTCTTTGTTGGCAAAACAAGTGTGGAGGCTTTTGCAAAATGAGGAGTCGCTTGTTTACAGGGTGTTGAAGGCGAAGTAATTCCTCTTATACTTGGCAGGGATTAATGGCAGGGAGAGATATATTGAAACAACATCTTATAAGGTGCACTGGAGATGGGAGGCAGGCGAGGATTTGGTAGGACCCATGGATACCGGGTGAGTACTCGTTCAGAGCAAGTAATACTATCCCAATTTATTGCTTAGTGAGTCATGTTAGTGATTTGGTGGCTCTAAGAACGGGGTTATGGGACGTTGATTTAATTAAATACTTTTTCAATACTGAAGTGTGTGACAAAATCTTAAGCATACCATTGAACTGTGGCCATAGTGGGGATAAATGGTCATGGTGTGCTGACGTTGAAGGGTGTTTTCCTGTGAAATCTTGCTACAGGGCGATTATGACTAGAAAATGGAGCACTATTGAATTAATTTCAGGTGTTGAATGTGTAGAAGATAAATCATTTTGGCAAAAGATCTGGAAGCTTCCAATCTTACCAAAGTACAGGGTCTTTATGTGGCGTGCGTGTCTAGGAATTCTTCCTACGGTAAACGCGCTTCAATCGAGAGGAGTAATGGTGGATTATTGTTGTGTTTTTTGCAACACGGAAGAAGAGGATGCATACCACACTCTTGTATCTTGCACACAAATTCAGTCAGTTTGGCGTGCGTCTCGGTTTGATTTTCACAATCTTACACATCACAACTCTCTTCTTGAATGGTTGATAATTGAAGGTGGAGGATGGAGCAAGGAACAATGAGGGACGCTGTCAGTTGCTTAAGCATGATTTGGGATGAAAGAAATAGACGCAAATGTACAGAGCAGCGGCATGATCTGTCACGCATATGGTTGCGAGCGGTGGTGGCGGCGGCTTGGGATGAGTTCTCGGAGGTTCATATGGAGACGGGGACAACGACGATAAGTTCAGAGCTGGTTTCTTAGGCCAAACCTGAACCTTCTTGGAGTAAACTGAATGCAGACACAGGAACGTGCAGCTATGGTGGAGGTGTGATCGGCAGACTGATTCGGGATAGCTCCGGTGCGTGTATGGCAGCGTTTGTTGAACCTAGAAATTTCCCTCATGACCCTATGTTGTTGGAAGCATTGGCTATCTTGCGTGGTGTGGAAATGGCTCGTGAGAGTGGGGTTCGCAATCTGGTGATAGAGAGTGACTCCAAGATCGTGGTGGATCACTTACAAATAGAGGAAAGAATGCCTTCTTTGTTTAGCTCTATTTGCAATAGTATTATTTTAGTTAGCAATTTTTTTGATAATTTTTATTTTTCTTGGGTGCCTAGACATTGCCATAAGGCAGCTCATTTCTAGTTATCTTTGGTAAGGATTCATCTAGGATTCATAGTTGGATGGATTGAATTCCTATTGTTCTTGCTGATGTATTGAAGTTTGATTCCTATTAATGAATTTTCCAGGTACCGTCCTGGTTCTAAAAACAAAACGTGTATAACAAAAAATTCAAACTATTATATCCTTAAGCAACATTTTATTATTGTTGTAAGAAATTGTTGCCTATTATAAGAATAATATGAGTTTAGCTTAAAATGTTGCAATAATGTTATAACAGGTGTTGCTAATAAGATCAAATGCAACAGTTTTGTTTATGTTGCAAAAATGTGTTGCCTAAACTTTGAAAAACAATTTTGGAAGATTGCAACACTAAAGAAATGTCGCATGTTCTATCAAATGCAACAATTTCTATCTGTTGCCTTCCAAATTGTAGTGATATGATTTAAATGCATTGTTGACATGGAAAGGTTTACAACAATTGTTCAAGAATAGCAAGTTACTCAAAAGAATTGATCTTTCAAGCAATGGACTAATGGGAATGATTCCAATGGAATTAAGGGATTTAGTTGAATTGGTTTCTTTAAACTTATCAAGAAACTATTTGAGAGGAGAAATTCCTTATGACATTGGAAGGTTAGTGTCATTGGAATTTCTTGACTTGTCAAGAAACCATTTACATAGCTCGATTCCTTCTAGTCTTGCTCGAATCAATCGTCTCTCCATGTTGGATTTGTCGCATAATCGATTATCCGGAGAATCCAAATCAGCACACAATTGCAAAGTTTTAATGCCTCGAGTTATAAAGAAAATCTTAATCTTTGTGGGTTGCCTCTTGAGAAAGTGTGCTATGATGATGAGAAAACACATCAAGAACAAGATGAATCCCAAGAAGATGGGGATTCATTTTTCTCTAATGGATTTTATTGGAGTATGGCTGTGGGATTTATGTAACATTTTGCTCCCAAGATACTTAAGAAAACGAAATTAATTAGATTACTTTTAGATGAGAGATGAGATTTTATGAATAGAATAAAATAAAACTTAAGTATAAAAAAAAAATTTAATTTAAATAGGAAAGTTAGAAATTTTGAGATAAATAATTTAAAGAGAAAGTTATAATTTATGAATTCCATTATTTAGCAAAATTAAATACAGATAAAAAGTGGGGAATATAACTTATAAATTAAAATAAGAAGAAAAAATATAAGATAAAATTTCAAAGGATGAAGATAAGGAAAACTCCTAAATAATATATCCTAAGTAAGTCCAAATAAATAAATTAAATGGGCCAAGTGAAACAAAATATTTTTATGAGACCCATTCAGTGGAAGCAAGTTAAGAAGAGAATTTCTAAATTTACCCAACAAATAAATCGTTGAATAAATAGACAGTTTTATTTGATAAAATAATACTATTATATTCCACTTTTACTAATAAAATAATGGAAATAAGAAAATACTAATATAATAAATCTTCTATCCCTCTTAGTTACGTGTGAGTCTCACAATAAGCCTTGAAATGTGGTGGTTTAGTGGTGAAACCACACCTTACTTCTCATATACATGTGGCCACTAACAAGGAATCTTAGCCACACACATCCACCATTCTTAGCCATTAAGTCTCAAATAATAATAATAAAACACACCCAAAATCCTTCTCTCATTCTTCTACCCTAGCATGCGATAAGAGAGGGAAAAGGAAAGAAAGAGAGGGAGGAAAGGGAAAGAGTGCAGAGGAAGCTGAGAGAGAGAAAGAGACGAGAGGGAGAATGAGTTCAAGTGAGAGATAAATATTTCGCTGAGACCGCCATGTTTTGTTGCCGGTGAGCGCGCACCATTGGTGCCGGTCAGAAGTCTGTAAGCGAAAGAAGGGGATTTCCACGCTACCCTCTGTTTCTCATCCCTATCCTCTATTTTCTTTTTGATTTAAGCCGAGAAAGGGACCAAAGAACACCTTGGAGAAAAGAGTACTTAAAGGCATAACCAAGGAAGTTGTCAAGGTGAGGGATACTCTCATCTTAGCCCCTAAAATGGTTGATTGCTTGAAGTGATTGTGTGACACAATTTGTGTATTTTTCTTTTGTTTATATGGTACTCATAGATAGTTGTTAACAATTGATATAGACATAAAATTTGTGGATTTCTTAATGTATGCTTGCACTCTTGGATAGTTGTGGATGATTGTGATAGACGTGAAATTTGTGGATTTATTGTGGGTTTGTGTATGAACAAGAGTCTTGATAGAATAAATGGAATGGCATTGTATTTCTCTTTTGATTTATTTTTCAGGTATGTTGGTGAATTTATGAAGGAATTGTGTTTTTCCTCGAATTGATCAATTTAGGGTGTTTTGAGGTGGTGTATGGGAAGGAACAAGGTTTAACCATACACCATTTGTGAATGTGGCATGAAGTGCTCCATGGGAAGGAACAAGGTTGAACCATGGGACTAACCTTGTGTTAAGGTAATGGGAAGGAACGTGGTTGAACCATGTTCCGTTAATATTGTAAGAATGGGAAGGTGGTGGGAAGGAACCTAGTTGAACCACTTAACCAACCCATTTGCTAAGAACCCATAGGCAAGCAAGGGAGGAGGGAAGGAACCTAGTTGAACGTCACCCCTTGTTTGCTAGTGGGAAAAAATTTGCGTAGAAAGGCAATGTCATCACATAGTCATTTTCTTTAACCATGCGAACCCTCTTCTTTACACAATGTATTTCTTATCCTTTTTGAAAAACCAAATTGGGGGGTCATGCTCTAGTATTGCTTGGTAAAACTTTGGACACCGGTTTTGCGAAACAAATTTCCTTAAAACTAAATCTTTTCCAAAAACCTTCTTCCACCGCATAGTGCCCAAGGGAACTTAACCCTGTGTGACTAACATCGCCCTAAAGACTTGATTTCCTTTGGATTTGCTTCTTGAATGAACTTAGACCTGTGATTTCTTTGATATTGGTATATGGACATTACTTGTATTGGCTTTTGCCTTGAATGATTTAATGTGTCCCATGTGAATGGTATGAATGTGAAAAATGTGTGTGGTGAACAGTCTTGGTGAATTGAGAAAGTATGACATGTTGTTTATGTGATAATGATAATATGATTGCTTATGATTGACATTCCCCTCCCCTTCGTGGTGGTACCCTTCTACCACGTCTAGGATGGGTTTGTCCCTCACTGAGTCGTTTGACTCACCCCTCGTGGTTTACATTTTTAGAGACAAGTACAAATCAAGCATCCATGATGGCCCGGTGAAGGTGACGATTCGAGATTCTACACCTTGTTTAGGTGGGTGTAGTTTTGATTGTAGTAAGGCCTAAATAAGGGTCAACTATATCTGTAGATTATTGTAAATAAAAATTTTTAAATATAGAATACTAAAGGCTGTGTTTCTATATGATTAAATTTAACGGTGTGGTTTATTTTAGTTGACCAAAACTAATGTGCTAGTTAGAGAGAACTTTAAATAAAAGAATATTTTAAATTATTTCAATGAACAAAGAGGCTTACAGGCTCGGGGGGCTTACCCTTAGTCTGTGCCGGTCACGTGTCGTCGGGTGGGGGTCGTGACAAATATGGTATCACGGCCAGCCTCTGTGATCACCAGGAACTCTGTAGTTGCAGAACTAAGCTTATTAGGATAGTTAGACGTAAGTATCTTGGGTTAGAATCTGGGTATAAGGTTAATTGGATTGCTAACTGTGGCCGGCTAGTTGGTTGACTCAAGAAGGACCTAACACCTAGAAATATAGTAATGGGTGGTATCATCTCTCAGTTGATATTGATTTTCTTTGCCCAACGTGAGTTACTGAGCCTGATCAACTCAGTAATGTTGGGTTCGGGAAAGAGGCTTTGGTGCTCAACGAGAGGAGTCAAGTGTGGTAAAAAAATTTTTTTTACCCACTCGGGAATAAGAGAATTCTGAAAAGACATGTAGAAGTGATAATTAAGTATAGCTGTCTTCTCAAGAGTAAAAAGTTTGAAGAAAAACTAGACTAGAGGAAGCACTATCATTGGAAGTGCTACACTAGAGAACTAAGCTTAAGATAAAAGGAAACTCAAAAACTAAATTGTAACTGTGTGAGGATTGGAGTGAAAGCAAAAAAAAAAATGAATGACCATCCTTCAGTCCGTTGTTGCATGATTGCTTTGTGGATTTCCTTTTTTTCTTAATAGTGAAAACCTAGGAGTTAGCTGGCCTTACATGATTATGTTTGATACAAGTATTAAGTTATTAAATAATTAAAATCCTCTAACAAGGAAGAATATTAGATTGTTACTAACCATGGTGTTTGAGTAAATTATGATTAAATGCATTTTCAAGTGATTGGACTTCATGGCTGAGAGAAATACTTGAAAGTTGTTTATGTGAATTAAACGAGTAAATTATGAGGCCATGAATGCTATTCTGATTAGCGAAAAGGCTAATGGTAGCAAGGCAAATGAGAGTGTGAATTTTTATTAGTGAATGAGACGAGTTTCTCTATGAACAATTTGTGAGTTTCTTAGAGATAAAATAATTTGTAGTAATATGTATTTAATGGGAATGGTTTATTGATTTGGATGGTTTATGAGTGATGTGGAATTTTCCCTAGTAGGGAAAATCTCCTCACTTTGTCTAGATGAGAAGCTTATGATAGGAACTTCCCATGAAGTTGATTGTTGTCCTTCAAAATTGATGATTACTCGTACTGTATGAATAAATTGTGAAGTAAATATATATATATATATATATATATATGAATTCTTAAAAAAAAATGTACAATGTCTTGAAAGTGCATATAGATTGCTGACTTAGTTTCGTTTTTGATAACTCTTTGTGTTTTGGACTTTTTATGGTTGTCGTGATCAATTATTGAAAGATTGATAGGTTGCATTGTGTTTGTATTAGAATGTTAGAGTAAATGCTTAAGATGAGTGGAAAACAATGAGTGTGGGTTAACATGAAAATTGAGTATGCCGGGAGGTTATAACATATGATGTTCTTAAAGTTATATTGTAAATTTAGTGTTCTTTAGTGATCTAATTTATATTGGATGCTATAAGAACTTCAAATCAAGTAGAGAAGGATAACATCAGCTCGGCACATTGTTGTAATATAAGAGTTCTGCATAAAAGAGTGAGTTGTGTGAGATCTTTAGTATGCTTCCTCTTGTTTTGATGATTTGACGTTATTCCTTGGTAATAAATTCTCGCTACATTCTTGCTGCTCTAGACAGCTAGATGTAGTGACAAAAGGAAAAGTATAATGAACTTCTTGTTCTTTAATTTTGTTAGATTTGAGTCTATGTGACTGCCAAGGTGGGATTTTTAACTTTCTGAGTTTTCTCTAATTAAAGTAAGAAACTTGGATGCATATAGGAAGTTCAGTACATTTCTGCTGCTAAACCAAGATTTTTTTTGCAGGATGCACTGCAGAATTGTATTAGTGTTTTGTTTGCTTTGTGTTTAAACATAATTAAGGATAGGCCAAACTGTGTTTTTAACTTGTACTCTTGTCTATGGATTGCATCAAAACCCTGTAAGTTTAATGAGAAATTCTAGTGTAGTTTACAATCTCCAAGGGTTTTTAGAAGTTCTTTTCTTCAACTCTTTTGATTTTTAATTGGTCAAAAAGTCAAGTTGAAATTTTGGGTTTATATCTCAGTTCATGCTCTGTTTGATTTCATTATTGTGGGTCTGATTGTTACTGTTGTTCTTGGTTTGACTTTGCTGTTAAGAACTGATATAAACATGTCGAAAGTGTTATTATGAATCTTTGACAAAAAAAATATCAAACTGAACAGTGTGGAAAGAATAGATGTAGACATGTGAATTTTTGTGTGTTGTGTTGTGCGGTTTCTGGTCATGTTTCCTGTTATGAGTATTGATTTGTAATGCCTCTTACCTTTGTGCTGACATTAGGTATTGATGGGTTCACTGTATGATAATAAAAGACGTGGAATGAAAATTAAGTAAAAACAAGTAATGAAAACCATTGAGTTGGGATCACTGTTTTTATTGTGGTTTGTAAGTGAGCTTTTTTCTATGAAATTGTTTTGATTTATGTTGGGGAACTTATCTTTTGTTGTTGTTGTTGTCATTCAGCCGTAAACTAAGATATGGAATCTTGGAATGCAATTAAAAGATTACATTAATGAAAATATTAGAACTCTGTTTAGGAGAAAACGTCATAAGGTGAGGCCTTCAAGTCCATATGTTGGGAATGATGCATATCATGGTTATTCTGCCATCACAAATGACTAAGAGAGAAGACAGAATTTGTACAGTAGCATGTGAAGATGACATAGTAAATCATTACTGTGCATAGTAACTAGTCTAATTGTGCCATGAGGGAAAAAACTTTAGATTTATTAATATTAAATGTGGCAAGACAAATTTACAAGTCTTAAAATTATCTTATGACTTTCTGCTAGGTGTGTGCCATAGCTATTGCCTTCAAATTAACTAGTGATGTGTTGTCTTCGTTTTAGTATGAAAAGGCATCACTTAGTAATTATAGTAAGATGTAATGAATTTTTTTTCGTGGAATACCCTGGTTGAAATTTGAATAAGAGTGATGAAATAAATATCATAAACCTCAGTGAAGCTAGAGGTTTGGAAGTTAGTAAAATGTCTAATTAAACTAATCGTTCAGATTAAATCAAAATATATAAGGAGTTCTAATGATGAAGACAGGAGTGGAGGGGGAAATGTTACATGAATATAAGTTAATGAAACTAAAAGACTTTGTTTTTATTGTATGGTGTCATATAAAATATCTGCATACGCAGTAAGATCTCTTAGGATTGCATTATCTGCTGTGAAAAAAAAATATGTATATATATAATCGATTTTAATTATATGAGTAGACTTATTCTAGATTGGGATTAAATATGATAAAAAGGGAGGTATAAAATAGACAATAATTTCAAGAGTATGATGGGCTTGGAATCTCTCGACAAACCGTCACACTAAGAATTTTGTTATATGAGGTTTTATGAAGAACCCCTTGATTTAGGACTAGCTAGTTAATCCTTAGAACTAGGGAATTTAGATTCAAAATCATCTAAATGAGATAGTAGTACGTTAGGATAATTGGAAATATGAGTTGGTTGAAGAAATTCAAATAAGGAAAAAAAAACTTGGGTGATGACTTAGGCAGGAATTCAATTCCAATGTAACTTGTATTGGGAAACCTAAGGTATCACGTCATCTAGGAAATAAACAAGGAAAACTTAGAGACTGATGGAAAAAATTTTGGGAAATATAGTAAATCTAAAAAGACTATAATTTCGAGGACGAAATTCTATAAGGGGGAGAGATTCTAACATTTTGCTCCAAGATACTTAAGAAAAAGATATTAATTAGATTAGTTTTAGATGAGAGATCAGATGAGATTTTATGAATAGAATAAAATAAAACTTAAGTATAAAAAAAATTTAATTTAAATAGGAAAGTTAGAAATTTTGAAATAAATAGTTTAAAGAGAAAGATATAATTTATAAATTCCCTTATTTAGCAAAATTAAATACAGATAAAAGTGGGGAATATAAGTTATAAATTAAAATAAGAAGACAAAATATAAAATAAAATTTCAAAGGATGAAGATAAGGAAAACTCCTAAATAATAATTCTTATGCAAGTCCAAATAAATAAATTAAATGGGGCAAGTGAAACAAAATATTTTATGAGACCCATTCAATGGAAGCAAGTTAAGAAGAGAATTTCTAAATTTATCCAACAAATAAAGTGTTGAATAAGTAGGTAGTCTTATTTGATAAAATAAGACTATTATATTCCACTTTTAAATAAAATAATGGAAATAAGAAAATACTAATATAATAAATCTTCTATCCCTCTTAGTTACGTGTGAGTCTCACAATAAGCCTTGAAAGTGGTGGTTTAGTGGTGAAACCACATCTTACTTCTCATATACATGTGGCCACTAAGAAGGAATTAGCCACACACATCCCATTCTTACTCATTAAGTCTCAAATAATAATAATAAAAAATAAAAACACCCAAAACCCTTCTCCCATTCTTCTACCCTAGCGTGCGATAAGAGAGGGAAAAGGAAAGAAAGAGAGGGAGGAAAGGGAAAGAGTGCAGAGGAAGCTGAGAGAGAAAGAGACGAGAGGGAGAATGAGTTCAAGTGAGAGATGAATATTTCGCCGAGACCGCCATCTTTCGTTGCCGGTGAGTGCGCACCATTGCCGCCGGTCAGAAGTCTGTAAGCGAAAGAAGGGGATTTCCACGCTAACCTCTGTTTCTCATCCCTATCCACTATTTTCTTTTTGATTTAAGCCGAGAAAGGGACCAAAGAACACGTTGGAGAAAAGAGTACTTAAAGGCATAACCAAGGAAGTTGTCAAGGTGAGGGATACTCTCATCTTAGCCACTAACTGGTAATGTAACTGTTGTTTTTGGTTCAGACAATTGTAATTTGGAATTAAGGAGCGCAAGGGATCTTACCTTGGGGGACTTGTCCTTAGTTGGTGCACCTAGGTGCCTACGTACCCTTCGGAGGGGATCAAAGTCCACGTAGTTCGTCATGGTGACGTTATAGGAGCCGTTCGGCAAGGTAGATACCTGTATTGGGCTGTGTGCGGCAAACACGTGTCTAAGGTACTTCGGGCGGGAAGCCGCTATTAGGAGGTTGCCTTAGTGTGGGAGAGCTCGGTCTCTGTAGGCTGTTGGAAGCCCTAAAGGTGATACGCTCAGAACGGAGGTGAGCTTGCCGGTGACCGGTTCGAACGGAGTCTACGGCGGAGCTCGGAATGCGTGGTGGATAAGTATAAGGTGTTTGAGGGTTCTCAGGTTACAGAGAATGTCTGGGGTATCTTAGATCCGGTGTTGTAATCCTTTGAGTTGTGTCCTTAGTCCCCCGGGTGAGGGTCTATTTATACTGAATGTGGGGAGGTTGTGCTTGACCCACGATCTCGTGCATCGTGGGTTGCCCCACGATGCTTAGGGAATTGCCACGTCTGGTTAAGTGGGCATTCCGTGAAGTGACGTGGGCAAGGGCCACGTAAGTAGCAGATGATTGGTGCCACGTGCCATTAGCATGCGTTGTTGCCAGGCTTTTAGATGCTTTGTCCCACGTGTCCCAAAGCGAAATATTCCCTAGTTACACTTATTAAAAAGAATTGTTTCTATTTCATTCATAGGATATTGGAGATGAATTTTGGCCAGTCAACGAAATACCAAATACTTGTTGAGAATTCAATTTCTCAAATTATTTGGTATTTCGTTGATTTGATTAAAATTCTTTTGTTTCCACTTCAAAATGTCCTTCTTGTGTAAAAAGTATAGAGATGAATTTTGGGATCACTTAATCAACTAGATATTTTGTCCTCTAATTGTGGTGGTGGTTTCTTTCAAACCTATATATTTAATTTTGTAGTTTTTCTGGCATATCAAATTTGTAGTATTTTCTTGTGAAAGTTTAGTCTCCGATTGCTAGATGGACTTAAATCTGGTAAGTGGAATTTGTTATTTTATTTTGTTTATTTCTTTTCTTTAGAACAAGTAGAGTACTTCAGGATTTAAAATTTGTACACTACATATATAATTTATGGATCACCTGCATTAGAAAGCTTTCATTCTTTCATCAATTGTTATTAGAGCCTATGTCACTTTGAATTTTAAAGATGGTAACATCCGCTCTTTTTAAGTGATATAATGATCGTTTGCAAGAAGAATTAAGTGTTTGTAATGGTGTGACATTGCTTGTTGCATTTAGAAAGCATATAGAAATGCATTATTCTAAGAAAAGAGGGTGGGAAAGACCTAAAAGCATATAAAAATGCATTAATTTAGTTATTATCATTATTATTATTTATTTTTTTTTTGAAAGAAAAATAAATTAAATTAAAGAATTAAAAAAAAATGAAGAAGGGAAAGAAATGGGATTTTTAAAATTTATGTTAGGACTAAAGAGAAAATGGGATTAAAAGTCATGAGGGAAAAAGAGGATATACACTAAATAAATAATATTTTTTATTAACCCTTCCAGCCAATACACACACACAAAACGCAAAACATAAAAAAAAAGAGACAGAAGCACGAAGCAGACTCATGCACACGGCCACGCACAACAACCAAACCGAGAAAGAAGAGGAGGAAGGGGAAACGGAGGAACCGGCTAGAAAAGCGCCGGTGAAGCCACGCCGGTGACGGAAACGATGACCGGAGGTCATCCTCAACACCCAGCAACTGGAGGATCCACAGTACTTTGTGAGAGACGTGGTTAGAATTGGGCACATGCTGAGCTGCCAGAGTATGGATAGAGTCCGTACAGACCAGGTATTCAAGAAGGGTGGCACCGATGACCTTGGAAGACTTTCAGAGGGAATTCCTAGGTCGGTTTCTATTTGAAGGCACCAAAGATGCAAAGTGTCAGCAATTCAAGGAGTTGTGGATGACGCCTAACATGACCGTGACGAAGTATGAATTACTTTTACAAAACTAGCTCAATTCTCACCTGAGTTGGTTCCTGATGAAGAGGCGAGGATCAAGAGGTTCATACACCGTCTCACGGAGCCGTTATTTATTGCTTTGTTACCCCAGAGGAGACAATTTGAGACTTTAGCTCAAGCAGCAGACTGTGCCAGAATGATTGAAACTGGGAAGAGGTACAAGACTTCTGTTGATCCCAAAGTCAAGTGAATTACAGGTAGTAATAACCAAGGAGGTGGAAGTAAGAAGAGGAAGACAATAGGTGGAGGTGCAGGGTATTCAGGGTCCGCAGGAGGACAATCCTCAACCGTCACCCATGAAATAGGTACAAGAAGTAATGTTCAAGGGGGACAGAGAGTACTAGAGGGTGGAAAGGCCGGTAAAACAATACCCAGTGTGCAACTTGCGGCAAGTATCATTTTGGAGTGTGTCGGAGACTGACAGGTGGATGCTACAACTGCGGCCAGTTGGGCCATATGGCTAGAGAGTGTCCAAGAGAAAGAGGGGTACAAGTGTGAGAAGTAATCCGAACGCCAAGGGGGTACACCTATTCAGCCCCACCAGTGAGACCGTACCACCACAGACAGCAAGTACAGGTGCAGCTAGAGGCCGTGGTGCAGGATCTAGTTGGTAGAGGGCCAAGGGCAGTAGGTGGAGGACAAGCTGTGGGTATTTGCACTTTTTCAGTAGGACGCTCAAGCATCAATGCAGTTGTGACAGGTACCCTTATTGGTTTGCTCTCTTGAAGCACGGGTTCTGTTTGATTCCGCCTTCACTCATTCCTATGTGTCGCATGCATTTGCCTCTAAATTCAACAAAAGTCCGTCTAGAATGAAAGAGATAGTACTGGTCTCTACTCCAATGTTAGAATCGGTACAAGTAGAATATGTGCACAAGACTTGCATTGTGGAGGTCGATGGTCAGTAGACTGTGGTAGACCTTCGGTTGTTGTGTATGGTTGACTCTGATGTAATCCTCGGTATGGATTGGTTGTCGCCCTGCCATGCGGTTCTGGATTGCAGGGCTAAATATTTGAAGTTCAATATGCCAAATGAGGACCCTTTTGTGATAACGGGGTGACGGAGCTACACCGTATCCAAGCTTGATCTCGGCATTGAAGGCATCCAAGTTACTTGCAGAGGGATGTAAGGGGTATTTGGCCTTGGTCAAGGACCACGAAAGCGATACTTTCACCGACTCAAGTACCTGTAGTGCGAGAGTTCTTAGATGTATTTCCAGAACATTTGTCGGGGTTCCTGCCCGATCGTGAGATTGAATTTGAAAATGAGCTGCAGCCTAGCACCCAGCCTATCTCCACACCACCTTACAGGAGGGCTCTGAAAGAGTTGAAGGAGTTACATACACACTTCCAAGAATTGCTTGACAAGGGTTTTATAAGACCCAGCTTCTCTCCTTGGGGTGCACTGGTCCTTTTTGTGAAGAAGAAGGACGGATCTTTGCGGTTGTGTATCGATTACCGAACGTTAAACAAGGTGACGAGTCGCAATCAATACCCACTGCCGAGGATAGATGACCTATTTTATCAGTTGCAGGGCGCAAAGCGGTTTTCCAAGATTGATTTGCGATATGGATATCATCAATTAAAGATTCGAGAATCAGACATACCTAAGACCGTATTTCGGGCCCGATATGGACATTACGAGTTCTTGGTGATGTCTTTCGGATTAACTAATGCTCCTGCAGCATTCATGGACATGATGAACAGGGTCTTCAAACCATTTCTGGACCAATTTGTCATCATCTTTATTGATGACATCTTGGTTTATTCTAAGAATTTTGAAGAACATGCAGAACACTTAAGATTAGCCTTGCAAAAGTTGAGAGAAAAGAAATTGTACGCCAAGTTCTCTAAGTGTGAATTTTGGCTTGACAGAGTTGCCTTTTTGGGTCACATGGTATCATCAGAGGGAATCCACGTTGATCCAAGTAAGGTAGAAGCGGTGAAGAATTGGTCCCAGCCTACCTCAATTACTGAAATTCCCAGTTTCTTGGGTTTGGCCGGATATTATAGAAGATTTGTGCAGGACCTCTCTAAGGTTGTTGCGCCTATGACTAAGTTAACACAGAAGGGGGTGAAGTGCGAGCAGAGTTTTCAGAAGCTGAAAGATAGCCTCACTACCGCTCCGGTGCTGGCATTACCTGAAGGCACATGAGGGTATGTGGTGTACTATGATGCCTCGAGGATCGAGTTAGGGTGTGAATTGATGCAGCATGGCAAGGTGATTGCGTGTGCATCGCGACAGCTGAGAAAACATGAGAAGAATTACCCGACTCACGACCTTGAGATGGCTGCTATAGTATTCACTTTGAAAATATGGAGGCATTACCTGTACGGTGAGACATGTGAAATTTATATGGACCACAAAAGCCTCAAATACATTTTCGAGCAGAAAGACTTGAACTTGAGACAACATCGATGGTTAGAGTTGTTGAAAGACTACGACTGCACGATCTTGTATCATTCACGAAAGGCTAATGTGGTAGCCGATGCTCTGAGCCGGAAATTCATGGGCAGTCTTGCTCATATAAGTGAAGAAAGAAGATCGTTGATCAGAGAGTTGCACGAGCTGGAACAAACGGGAAATCAGTTTGAGATTGGGGATTCTAACTCACTTATAGCCCATTTGCAAGCTAAGTCCTCTCTGGTAGAATGAGGTGAGGCTAGACAGGATGAAGATACCGATCTCAAGCAAATCAACGATATTGTAACTAAAGAGAAAGGGGACGACATCCGATTCTTTGTTGATGATTTCAGAGTACTTCGGTTGGAGGGACGGTTGTGTGTCCCTATGGTTGATAACTTGAAAGAAAGAATCCTTGAAGAAGCATACCGGAGAGCTTACACAATCCATCCGGGAGCTAATAAAATGTATCATGACCTGAAACAGCTGTATTGGTTGAATGGCATGAAGAGGCATATTGCAAACTATGTAGCCAGGTGTTTAGTGTGTCAGAAAGTCAAGGCTGAACACCAGAAGCCCGCCGGAACATTACAACAGATAGAAATACGTGAGTGGAAAAGGGAGAGGATAACGATGGATTTTGTAACAGGGTTGCCAAGGTCACAACGGGGATTCGATTCGGTTTGGGTGATAGTGGATCGCATGACTAAGTCCGCACACTTCCTACCAGTTAAGACCATTTATGGAGTGAGTCAGTATGCACAGATTTACCTATCAGAAATCGTTAGATTGCACGGTGTGCCAATGTCCTTAATATCTGATAGAGGGCCACAGTTCACTTCCAGTTTTTGAAAGTCATTGCAGGAAGTGTTGGGAACGAGAGTTGATTTGAGTACTGCGTTCCACCCACAGACTGAAGGGCAATCAGAAAGAACCATTCAGATTCTTGAAGACATGCTGCAGGCATGTATTATGGATTTCGGCAGAAGTTGGGAAAGGCATTTACCTTTGGCTGAGTTTGCATAAAATAACAGTTATCAAGCAAGTATCCAAATGACACCTTTCGAGGCTCTGTACGGTCGTAGGTGCAGGTCCCCGATTGGGTGGTTTGAGGTCGGAGAGGCTAGTCTAATCGGCCCAGAATTGTTACAAGATGCCGTACAGAAGGTGAAGTGCATTAGGGAAAGATTGATAACGACTCAGAGTAGGCAGAAATCCTATGCAGATAACCGAAGAAGAGAACTCGAATTTGCCATTGGTGAACAGGTGTTTCTGAGGATATCAGTGATGAGAGGCGTGATGCGGTTCGGTAAAAAGGGGAAGTTAAGTCCTCGGTATATCGGGCCATTTGAAATCCTAGAACGAGTTGGGAATGTAGCGTATCGGTTGGAATTGCCTACGGAATTGGAGGGAGTACATCCTATCTTTCATGTATCGATGCTTCAGAAATATCTTCTCGATCCCTCGCACGTAATCCAATCGCAAGACGTGCAATTGACCAAAAATCTGACATATGAAGAAGAGCCAATGGAAATCTTAGATCGGCAGTTGAAGAAACTCATAACGAAGGAGATTCCATTGGTTAAAGTTCTGTGGAGAAATCACTCGACCGAAGAAGCTACATGGGAGGTCGATGGTGAAATGCACATGATGTATCCTCATCTGTTTCAAGACTAAGGTTAGTAATATCCGAAATATCTAATTTTGAAAGAAAAATAAATTAAATTAAAGAATGAAAAATAAAATGAAAAAGGGAAAGAAATGAGATTTTTAAAATTATTTTAGGACTAAAAAGAAAATGGGATTAAAAAGCATGAGGGAAAAAGAGGATATACACTAATATATAATATATTTTTTTATTAGCCCTTCCAGCTAACCACCACACACAAAACGCAAAACATAAAAAAAAAGAGACAGAAGCACGAAGCAGACTCACGCACACGGCCACGCTCAAGAACCAATACGAGAAGAAAGAAGAGGAGGAAGGGGAAACAGAGGAACCGGCCGGTGAAGCCCGCGGTGACGGAAACGGTGATCGGAGGTCATCCTCAACACCCAGCAACCTTTTATACAATTGAAATCAAGTAAGAAAGCCCCAATCCTTCAAAATCCCAATTTCTCTAATTTTGGGTATTTTAGGAATTCTTCAATCTCTTCCAATCAGGGAATTCCAGGGTTAAATTTGAGCTTAGTGGGTGTTATTGGAAGCTTTTTGAGGTTCAGAATCGAAGTTAAACCGTAGGAATTGACCGGGTATGGATATTAGGAAAATTGGGTTAGGAAATTGCTCTAAAATTCGAAATTGATAGTTTGATGCATGATTAGGCTTGGATTGGAGTAGTATAAGTGTTGTAGTTGCTGGAAATATACAAGGGAATAAAGCCTGAGTAATTACCGTCTCAAACGGAGCCCAATCCGGTGAAAAAGCGGCGATATACCAAGCCATTGTACAGTAAGGAGCTGTACTACAGGCTGGACACCTTGGTCTAGTCCGTGGTGGACACCTAAGACCAATTAAATTGGTCCCAAGGCTCTACTTATACCCGATTATAATTAATATGTAATTATAGAGGTAGTAGTTAAGCTTTTACCCGGCGGATAAGGGAGACGGTGGATATGAGTAACCTAAGGCCTCCTTTGGAGCCGTGAATTTAATTCTCTTATTAGTTAGAAGTCCTTATGAACACGTGAAGTGAAATTTAGATAAATGAGACTCTCTAACATAAGCTTCTAAAGGTTCTAAATAGCTCAGAAGTGTGAAAGTCGAATATGAGACATTCTGGACTTTCAGAAAGAGCAAATAGGACGATGTAACGAACTATATATCTAGTTCTTGGAAATAGTCAGAGGGTGCATAAGCATTAGCATGACACGTACATGGTGGAATCTTCTTTACGCGTTCTAAATTTCTTAAATATATATGTGTATAGGGCACCACAGAGTGATTGGAGCTCCAGGCACTCCTAGGACTGATAAGGAGGGCCAACGAGGTGAGGGGCTCTCCCATCCCTGCCCCACAGCGTTGGATGACTACGTGGAAATGTGGTTTGCTCTATTTTGTGTAATTGTTATATTGAATTTATTTATCTGAATGAATTTGTGTTACACATGTGTGATTAGCAAGTAAGCAGTCAACGTGCAACAATATATGTGCTTATATGATTCGTCTCAAGTGTATTATGTGCTATTGTGGCTCACTGAGCCTTATATGTTACCGTGGGTAGGATTGAGTCATAATTTCATATGTGAGAGTTCAGTAACAGTAGAAACCAATCACATCGATCGTCACCGTTAAGACCTTGTTCGTATGGTTTGTTGAGGAAAACTGAACCTAGGTTGTTGAATATGAGTGAGAGTGCCGCATAATTGAAAAGGGGGAAACTAGGCCTAACCAATAAACCTGTATAATGTTCAGCTAGTTTCTCATAGGGCGTCTTTCAAGGTTAATGTGTTAGTTGAATTTGTTTAGGTTAGTTCGGGTAGATCAAGTCGGTCATCCTGGTCGGACAGACAGGATTTTGTTAACAGTAAGTATGCCACATAGTGGCCATTACCTTGGTTTAACCGAGGTCAGACAACTTGCCGGCTATTACTCTAAGCGTGCCTGAAGTCAGAAAGTTTCTGTGATCAACTAGGTTCGAATAAGAAATTGCCTTCGGGCTAGTATTTCTCTTAGCGTAATGCGGGAGACAGAAAGTGAATGCCTATGTGTATAAGTAGGTGTTAAACATGGAAAACATATGATCTATATATGTGATTTATGTACATGCGGAATGATAAATATGTTAGGAGCATGAATTAGGATTTAATTGTGAATATGATATATTGACTGCCTGATCATATTAAAGGTCGCAATATAATCTGTTATCATGCGTATGTGGTTGTGGTTGCTCCCTTCCCCCAACTGTAGTGGTACCCGTTGCTACGCCAGGGATGGGGGAGCTTCTCAGTGAGTCTGTTCGACTCACCCCCCTGTTTACATGTTTCAGATACAGGTGGTTCAGGCGTCGGGCACGCGTCCACTTCTTCTCAAGGAGGCGGACAACTCTGAACACCGCACGCATAGTCCGCGTGGGTAGCGTAATTTGGTTTATGTAAATAAATCAGGATGTATATGTATATATGACTCCTCTTTGGATGTAGCTTTTGTACATATACAACTGCGGTATATATATGTCGAACTCTAGTATTGTCGGCTTCAAACAGATTAAAGCTAGGTCTTGCTGTTGGGAATATAGGCTATAATATAGTATATATCATGTGTGTATATATATGACTTCCGCATGTGAATAGGATAGATCACACGCATTGAAGCATGTGATCAATATGTAAATTATACGTATGTGTGGCTGAATATCTGATTGTATGAAAATATGGCTTCCGCATGTGAATAGGATAGATCACACGCATTGAGGCGTGTGATCAATATGTAAACTATATGCAAGCGTGTGATTGAATATATGTATGACAGACTTTTGCATGTGAATAGGATAGATCACCCGCCCTGAAGCGCGTGATCAATATGTATACAATATGTACGTGTGAGTGAATATGTGTATATATATAGACTAAAGCGGTGCTGAGCGAGCCGTGGATTACAAACTGCTTAGGCCACCGAAATTGGATGGCCATATACATATATATTATATATATTGTTTGTATTAGAAACGGGTAGTTATAGCCAGGTGAAAATGTTAATCAGGGATTAGAGGCTTACGGAATAGGAGAAATCCTACCTCCCGTGCTGGTCACGGACGTCCGATAGGGGGTCGTGACAAGACTAAAGTGAATGCAAAAGGTAGTGTGTGAGGGTGAGAAGTGAATTTTCTCCCTAAGAGGTTCGTGATACCTCTTGTATTCTAGAGGAGCCAGCACACACACACACACTCACCAATTTTCCCACCAACTTAGAGAGAGGAAGAGCTAGAGAGAAGGAGGAGAAACGTTGGTTTGAGTGGAGGTGATTCAAGCTAGAGGAGTTGGATTTGAGCAAGAAATGAACCATACAAGTCAGCTAGCACATCAATTAAGCAAGAATTTAACTTCAAACAAGGTAATCAACCTAGCAACCTCTCATTTTTTTTTTAAATTAAGGATTTCAAGAAAATGGCCAAAACCTAGCTTTCTAATTTTGGGCCATTTGAGAGGAAAAATCTGCTTCCTTATGTTTTATGAAATTAGATGGATGTTAGATGATGGTTTGCATGTCTGGATTTAGTTGGAAATTGGATAATCTAGAAGGGTTTTGGAAATGGGTATGGGTTTGAGAGAAAACCATGATTTTGTGCTAGTTTAGTCTTGTCTTTTTGGACAAGTTTTCATGGGTTTTGATGCATAAATAATAGGGATTAAGTTCCATAAATCGTACTCTTTAGGTTTTCAAGTTTGGGGCTTTAATTTGGACAAAAATAAATTTTTAAAAACATTTCCACCCCGCATCAGCCGGCTGATAGTTAAGAATAGCCGGCTGAAGGGTTTAAATTTTCCAGAAATGTTCATATTTTTGCCCAAAAATGTTCATATTTTACCCAGAAATTTCCAGAATTAAAACAGCTGGCTAATGGCTTAAGAACAACCGGCTGTCGTACTTTTATGGTGGCTGAAATAGCTTTACAGAGAGCTATCAGCCGGCTGATAGGTCCTAACAGCTGGCTGATGCGTCTCTGGAAAATTTTATTTCTCAAAATTAAGGATCAATCAGTCGGCTGATGGCCCCAAATGGCCAGCTGATTGACCCCTATTTTGTATAGTGAACTTAATCAATTTAAAATGATGTTTTAAACACCTAATTTCATTCTTAAACATGATGATCTAAGTTTATAAAGTAATATGAGCTAAGGGTGGTGAGAAATAACATAGAAAAGAGAAGAGTAAGTATCTAGTGTGTATGTTTTGAAAATGAAAAGGTCCATAATCGAATGTTCAATCGTTGGTATGGGACAATCGTTGACTTTCCACGGTTGTGTCATGTTTTAGGATGGTAAAACATCCAATTGACCAAGTAAAGCTTTTCGAAAACACCGTGTTGGTTACCAAATTTTAAGTTAGTGGACCAAGTTAGTAAAGACAGGGCCATATACTTAAAGTTTGGATAACCAAAATTAGGACCTAGTCATTTCATCTTATACTCACATAGATAGCATACAAAAAGGGAGGATCTACATATATGAATATGAGAAGAACCGTTAAAAAGAGACGGAGACCTCTACATTAAAAAGAGAAGAACCGTTATGATAGACGGAGACCTCTATAATTAAGAGGAGAAGAACCGTTAGCAAGAGACGGGGACCTCCAAATTCTAAGTAGAAGTGACTCCCTGGCTAAATAGAACAAATCAGAAGTGGAGACGATCCATCAGTTAAAGGATGGTGGTCTATAAACAAGAATAGTACTCGGATCCACTGGGGGACGCTCCAGATAGTACACAGAATAGAAATAGCTTGATTGGTATAGGTTCATATCTATTATATCCCATTAGAGTTGTATGTATGAGTAACCACTGGGTGGTGCTCTCTGTGCTCTTACATTTCTATTTTGATTGTTATTTCTCTGCCTTTCAGATATGAGAAAATGAGTAGAAGTTGATGCTCATATTTATGTTTAAGAAAAGTATGCCATTCCATTTCACATGCCTTGTTTTGTATGAATTTCCATGCTATATGATTTTCTCAGAGTATGACATGCATGAGTTTTAAGTTAAACATCACATCCATGTTTTATATGTATAATGAGAAAGGAAATGCAGTGATTTTCTGTGCAAGACACAGTGGTACACAACGACGAGTTTATAAACAGGTAGATTTTTATTACTGGGGTTTATCCTCATTACGTTGGTGTGTATCAGCTGACTACGTGCCCGGATGCCTATGACATGAGACAGGAGTGATGGATAGCTCGACCTTTTGAGAAGAAATATACTATATGAAAAAGAAGCATATAGTTTTTAGTTTTGTAAACTTGTGTATGTACATCCCGTTATAACCATTAACCTTAGTATATCTTTTTGGAAGGCTAATTGGTATATTTTGTATATGTATATGTACAAGGGATGAGAACAAATATTTTAATACATGTATGTATATGTGGATGATAAGTTAGAGCTTTATGAATTAGTGAGTTAAAGGTCATAATTTATATTGTTAGAATTGTAGATTATCATCTTTTACAAAGCTCTATCTATCATGTATGATATTTTAGGTATGTAAGTATGTGAAATATTTATGACTATGTTTATAATTAATGATAAAGAAGTTTTCATGTATGAAATTTTTATTTGTGATGTATGCTTCCGCAGGAGTTTCGTTATGCGCGAGAGATACCCGAGAGTTAGAACCCAAACACATGCTGCTTAATTAATTAACGACTAAAAAGTTAAAATAAATTCGGGTAGAAGTAGAAGCAACACACCGGTTCTAGATCAAAGATATATTCTATATTACGAAACTATGATTTCTAAAGGGTCTAGAACTAGGGTGTTGCAAAGATCACTTGAGATTTGGTATGCAAAATGTATAAGAGTAAGAACTATGTTAACAACACCAAGAACGTGAATTTCTTTTATCTTAAAGTTCTTTTTAAATTAGGATCAACTGAACTTATAAATTGTTTCTCCAATTCAAACAATTATTATCATTTATCTCTCAGTATTATTCGTTGAACTTTTTTTATAATGCTCGGCCATTATTGTGTTTCTTCAATTTCTTGAGCTCCGGTTTCAAAATTACATTTTTGCTTCATTATTTATTTTTCTGGTCTAATTTTTGTTTTTCATTGTAATATCCGAGATATTTATATTTAATTATTTTCATTATTATTAAGTTTATTTTTCTTTTAAAAGAAAAATAAAATAAATTAAAATTAAATAAAATTAAGGGGAGAAAAATAGGAAATCTAAGTATTCTTTTTAGGACCTAAAAGAAGAAGGGATTAAAAAAAAAGAAAGGAAGGAATTAGGATTTAAGTAATATATAAATTTTATATTATTCTTATTTCTTTTTAGGGGTTAAATCGTGTACCCCTTGCATTTTATTACTAAACCAAAAAATAATAATAAAAATACTAAAATAAAGCAAGCAGCTAACACTCACACAAATAAATAAATAAATATAATATATATATATATATATATATATACAGTAAAATACATAGGGGGCCAACCGTGACCCCCTTATCCTTTCACTAATACACATATAAAAAAAATAGAAAGAAGAGGCAAGAGGCAAAAGCACAAAAATCATAAAGAAAAAAAAAGAGAAGCAGAGAGAGACGCACGCGTGAAGCTCACGGGAGGAAGAAGAAAGCTACGGGAAGCACGGTTTTGGCCGGAAATATGTCGGAGGGGCGACGCCGGTGACCAGAAAAGTTGATCGGACCTTATCCTCTACACCACCAAGCCTTCTACCCGATTGGAATCAAGTAAGAAAGCCCCAATCAGGGATTAGAGGCCATATGTATATTATATATTGTTTGTATTAGACATGGGTAGTTATGAACATGTGAAAATGTCAAACAGGGATTAGAGGCTTACGGGATAGGAGAAATCCTACTTCCCGTGTCGGTCACGGATGTCCGATAGGGGGTCGTGATAAACTTGGTATCAGAGGCTGGTTTACTTTAAACTGTATGAAGCCATAGGTATGACCGGGTGTCGGTTTATGCCTCGTTGTGAACTCGGGCGCAACGTGGGAGTAAAAAGGCACTTGTGGAAGTACCCAGGAAATTGAGTCAGCCCTTTCTTTCTACTCTCTTTGATATGAAATATCATTGATATACGTGTACTTATTAGGTGTGATCCTTGTGCAGTATAGGGATGCCACCGATCATGAGACATGCTAGGGATGGAGGGAGAACTCCTACTGAAATTGATCGAGAATCAGTTCGGGAGGAGGGAATGCCCACCCGAGGTCGAGGTAGAGGCCGTACTCGAGGCCGAGGTAGAGGTTGTGCTCAAGGTCGAGGTAGAGCACAAGTGAGAGGGGAAGAGAGGAGAGAGTCACCGGAACCTCATGTTGAGACAGGTGCACCCTCTGTTGCGGGAATGCTCACGGCAAGATTCCAGGAACTGAGAGAAGAGATGACGAGACAAATTCAGAGAGAAGTACGCCGGTTAGTAGTCGGCGAGGAAGAAGAAGAGAGAGTTCCTAGTAATCAGGAAATGGAGGTTGTTGAGGAAGAGGACAAAGAATGGCAACAACCGCAGGTAGTGCCTCGTGAGGCGAGGGTAGCACCCAGAGTGCTGCCAATTTCAAAATTTCTGAAGCTCCATCCACCCACTTTCTGCGGAAATAGTGAGAAAGAGGATCTGTAGTACTTTGTCAGAGATGTATTCAGAATTGGGCACATGCTGAGTATGGATAGAGTCCGTACAGACCAGGTATTCAAGAAGGGTGGCACCGATGACCTGGGAAGATTTTCAGAGGGAATTCCTGGGTTTGTTTCTATCTGAAGGCACTAAAGATGCAAAGCGTCAGCAATTCAAGGAGTTGTGGATGTCGCCTAACATGACCGTGACGGAGTATGAGTTACTACATTCCAATCTATATACTTATTAATGTGGTAGACTTAATATTGTCCAACAAAATTTTCAGTACCTTCTAATCAAGGCTATCATCTAGATTTGCAAGCATAGAATTGTATGATCAACGGTATCTGTGAAGAGGGCTTGTTTGATGAAGTGATGTCTCTGCTTTATAACATGGAAAAAATGGCTGCCTATTTTGGGACTTATGAAACAATTTTTTGGGGCCTTCTTGACAAAAGTCAAAATGATATGACAAAGAAGTTTCTTCATGATATGATTGAAAGGAATCTGCTAAAAATGCTTTCAATTTGACTGATGAATTTCATTTGCATAATCATAAGTGCCAAGCTACTGCTGAAAGAGAACTCTATTGTTGGAAGCCACCAACATGAAATGACTTCATGCTCAACATACAACAACAATAACAATCAAAGCCTTTTTCCAATAAGTGGGATCAGCTATATAGATCAATCAACTTTATGCTCAACATAGATGTTGCAAAAAGCTTAGATTCCACATGGTCCTCGTCCTTGGGCGTTTTAATTTCGAAGAACTCGGATCTCCTGTAATTTTCCTGTCATTCTTCTAAAAATTTTAAAAAGCCACCATTGAGTGCTACTGTGACAGAAGCATTGCGAGAATGGATTCTTTGTTATTATTTTCTTACCGTCAATCCCTATCATTCCACAAAACAACGTCATTTTGTGTAAATTGTTATTATTTTTTCCTAGTTTCTAATATAAATGGGTGGCTTGCACATCTATTGCTCACATGAAATTCCATTCAGCTGACAATCAAATCTTCTTATAATCTCCATGATTTTGTCATTTTCATTGTTCTCGAAAGTGTTTATTTGCATCTTCATGATGTTGACAAATTCATTTTGTCAAATGCTATTAATATTAATATATGCATTTTCATTTAACTTATAACTTAAAGGAAAGGGTGAAACGACCCATTTAGATTAGAACTTAAAAAAAACAACAAATTACACAAAACCACGTTTTATGGCAGAGAATGACTAAGAAAAGCAATGATAAAAGATCCACCCTCAAGGGATAGCCTTACGCAAGGTATGGAAGTGGCTTTGTCACGTTGAATTCAAAGGTTGGAGGCTGCCTCTGAGTCTGAATCTGATTGTTTGGAAATTGTTAAATCATTACAGAACGTTCACTAGTTGTTAGTGTTATCCAGGATTGTCATGTACACTATCCTAGCTTCTCTTTTGGCTATTTCCATTTTCCACACCTGATGTATATTGATTCGTTTTAATGATATTTTGCATTCATTCAAAAAAAGAAGTTATGCAAAAATTTAGGTTTATCTTTGGTGTCAAAGAATGTCAATACTTAATGAATTGATTCCCATTTTGGATATTTTATTCTTTATCTCACGCATATGTTGCATAAATTTTGATACGACAAAAATTACTCTTTGATAAACAAAACCTTATTTATACTACTTGGAGCACAAGCTTTCATGGGATTTGGAGCTGTAATGGTTTTTGAAAATACATGCACTTCAAAAATCAAGGGCAAATGGACTCAATCGGCTCTTAATATTTTGGTTCGTCCTGAATTTTATTTTTTTGGACTAAGTCTGGTTCATCCTGATTAAACCTCCCTTATTTCATTTGATTTGATGACCATTCTTTTTCTAGTTGAATCCTCTATGGTCTACATCATATGCATATCTCCCTTTTGTTTAAAGGGTTCTTTTTCCATTTAAATCAACAATTTCATACCAATGATGGGTTAACAGCTTGGTATCACTTAAGCAAGGTTTCTGATTCGAGATTTTATGTATGCAGCTATTCCTGTTAGAAGACTCTCCCACCATAACTAGGTGCACGATACAGGCCGAGTTCGGATTGGTATGAGCAAAAAAGAATCACCAATTTCACGAAGTTGAGCAATAAAGTTTCTCAATAAGAACATTCACATTTAGCTACAAATGAGCAAACTAGAAAGAATAATTTTTAACATTGACTTATGAAAGTAACATTGTAGTTGATCGACCACATAAATCGAAATTTGTAATTAAAGAGACCAAATTGGTAATTTGGTATAATGATGATGATCACCTTCTATTCCCTTTAGCCTCTTCTTCATGATCTGCCTCAATCATGTCCTCTTCATCAAAATCAGACTCTTCATCTTCAGTATCATCATCTTCAGAAGACTTTGCTTCCTTCCCAATGATTTCTTTCCTCAACTCATTGTGAGCTTCTTCAGGCTTCCCCGATAATAATTTCTCCAATATTCCCTCAAAGATTTCAGGAATAGCCTCTCTATCACCCTCCTCCAGCTTCACTATCCGCTTCTTCAGTTCTTCAACCGACAACACAAAAACAAATTGTGTGTATATATATATATATCAAAAACTCATGACAATTGATTGTTACAACTTATGTTAAAAAATTCTCATCACAATCTTTAAGGTTAATGGAACAGACGTTGAAACTTTTAAAATTAATCGACTCTTTAAAATTAGCCATAGCCAACGTTATAGATAGTAATTTTTTTGGGTAGAAATTATAGATAGTAATTTATAACTATGCTAAAATTATATTTTTTTTATCAAAAACTCATGACAATTGATTGTTACAACTTATGTTAAAAAATTCTCATCACAATCTTTAAGGTTAATGGAACAGACGTTGAAACTTTTAAAATTAATCGACTCTTTAAAATTAGCCATAGCCAACGTTATAGATAGTAATTTTTTTGGGTAGAAATTATAGATAGTAATTTATAACTATGCTAAAATTATATTTTTTTTAAAAGCATTATTTGTGAATTTCTGTGGTACTTGTTTTAGAGATGATGAAGTTCTGTGTTTTAATTTAGGTTCCAAAGGTTTGGAGTTTTTGAAAATTGTCTCCTTAGGTCGAGGTTCATTGAAAAAAAAATGGTACAGGTTTTTATTATTATTATTGTTATTATTATTTAAGCTAGTTTCTTTTTCATATTATTGTATAGAATCACACAAATTAAAGTTAGAGATCTTGTACAAAAGAAGAAAAAAAAAACTCATTTAAATATCTTCCCATATTGTTTGACACATTAACACATGCGAATGATCAATAGATGTCGAATTTGATGAAAGGGACTAATCTCTTACAATGTATTAAACTAATGCTATATATATATATATATATATATATTCGAGTTATGCAGGTATTTTTTTATTGCAGTTGATCTTTTTTTATGTTGGTTTGGTAGTTATACAGTGTTAATGTCAAATCTAAAATATTGAACACTTACCAATCTTTTTTTTGTAACGAACACTTACCAATCTTAAGATACTAAAAAAAGTTACAGAAATCAAGTTTGGTAAATGTAACTACGGAATATTCCACCTTGGGACACGTGGCACAAAACCTTCTAGAAGCACAGCCTCAGCGCCGACTACAGACACGTGGCACCACTCATCTATCAAATATGTGGCCCCTGCCCACGTCACCTCACGGAGCTTCCCCTCAACCAGACGTGGGATCTCCACAAGCCTCGTGGGACGACCCACGTCCCACGAGGTCGTGGGTCGAGCACGATCTTCCCACACTCGAGTATAAATAAACCCTCACTCGGGGGACTAAGCAAGCAATCCAGTCTCAACAGAACCGCACTCAACCTGAAGGATTACCGTACCTCATCTCTGATATTTCCATTCTCTCTCGGTACCTGAGCACCCTCAGATACCCCACGCAAGTCCTTTCTGCATCTCGAGCTCCGTCACTGGCCACCATTCCGACCAACCGTCGATAAGCTCACCCCCTCCTCGGAGCATACCGTTAACAGGGCTTCCAGTAGCCCTCAGAGACCATAGCGCTCCCCTACTAAGGCAACCTCCTAAGAGCGGCTCGCCTGTCCGGAGTACCTTAGGCACGTCTTAGCCGCACACGGCACAATACAGGTAACAACCTTGCCTAACGGCTCCGATAGACGTCACCATGACGAACTACGTGGACTTTGATCCCTCCCGAAGGGTACGTAGGCACCTAGGTGCATCACCTAAGGACAAGTCCGCCAAGGTTAAGACCCCTTGCGGTCCTAATTTCAAATCATAATTGTCTAAGCCAAAAATGACAGTTACAGTGGCGCCCACCACGGTCTTATTCAGACCTTAATGCCTTGCGCACTCTGCTGCTAAACGGCATTTCTTTTTCGGGGAGTAGGAGTATACAACTAACGCTCAAAAACCCGCATTTGTTTTTGTTTTGATCTTCAATACAGATACAAGACACCCTCATGGCCGGCCCGAGCAATTCCTCGAAACCCCTGCACGACTGGCCGCATGGCGTTCCAAGTGACCGTTGCAAGCGACATAAAACGCAGCTCGTAATCTTCGATGGTGCTGGCGACACGATCGAGATGAATAAGCCGCTGGTCATCACGCCCAATATCTCAGGGTTCGACGTCAGACGCGTGCTAATAGACCCCGGGGCTGTCACCGACATACTCTTCACCAAAACTTTGGAAGAAATGGCCCACGAGGAGGGTTACCTAACATCAAATGAACAAGCTTTTGTTGACTTCTCTGGGCAGGTCGTTAAGATACAAGGAACCCTCACGACATGGTTCGCCCTAGGCGTCCAACCCAATGTCGTCCGCACTCAAGTGAGATTCGCCATATCGACGACACTATCAACATATAACGCAATTCTCGGTCGACCGACCCTGAGCAGGCTTCGAGTCATCGTATCCACAGCACATATGGTGATGAAGTTTCCTACGTTGGCTGGCATCGCAGAAATACGGGCAGATCCGGAAGCCCACTTATGTTATGCGACCGACCGACCCGCTACTATCGAAGGCAAGAGCCACGCCTCGAGCCCCTTGAGATAGTGGACCTGCGAGACGAAATCCTCGGAGCCAGGCCGCAGCCTACGAAGGACCTCGTGAGCATCTGCATAGACCAGGCGAACAACTAGGAAGTCCGCGAAGGAGCTCTCCTCGACTTGACGGCCCAAAAGAATTTCCAGGAATTGCTCACCCGATACCGCGATATATTCGCCTGGAGCACCACAGACATGCTAGGGATAGATCCTGCGCTCATATGTCATTCCCTCAACATCAGAGACGGGCCCGGTGTGATCCAGAAGAAATGGTATTTCAGAGAAGAAAGGCAACAAGCAATTAATGAAGTGGTGCAAAAGCTCCTTGACGCCGGCTTCATACGCGAATCGTAGTACCACGAGTGGCTGTCGAACGTGGTGATGGTCAAGAAAGCGAATGTGAAGTGGCGGATGTGCGTAGACTTTACCAACTTGAACAAAGCCTGCCCAAAGGATGCTTACCCGCTCCCGAACATAGACAAACTGGTCGATGGGACGGTTGGGCACCGGATGCTGAGTTTCCTGGATGCCTTCTCAGGGTACAACCAGATCCAGATGAACCCAAAGGACCAGGAAAAGACCTCCTACATCACAGATAAAGGCGTCTACCCCTACAGAGTCATGCCTTTCGGACTGAAGAACGCAGGGGCCACCTATCAGAGGATGATGGACATCATTTTCTGAGAACAAATAGGTCGGAACCTGGAGGTCTACATCGACGACATGGTAGTTAAATCCATGGAGCTCGAACAACACCTAGCACATCTAGAAGAACTCTTCTTGTTTTACGGACGCACCAAATGAAGCTGAATCCAACAAAATGCCCTTTCGGCGCATCAGCGGGTAAATTCCTTGGATTCATGATCACACAGCGAGGAATCGAAGCCAACCCCGAGAAATGCGCAGCCATTCTCAACATGGAACCTCCACGAACGGTGAAAGAAGTACAGAGGCTGAACGGATGTCTTCCCTTCTACGAAATTCTAAAGACAACACCAGCGTTCCAATGGACTGAGCAATGCGAAAAGTCCTTCCAGGACCTCAAGGCTTACTTAGCCAAACCTCCAGTGTTAGCGAAGGCGGTCAAAGGGGAAACCCTCATACTTTACCTAGCTACCACCGACCATGTTGTAAGCACAGCACTCATAAGGGAGGAAGGAGTCGAACAGTTCCCAGTCTACTACACAAGCCACGCCTTGCAGGGAGCCCAGCTTCGGTACCAACGGGTGGAGAAGCTCGTACTTGCTCTTGTCCACTCGGCCAGAAGGCTTCGACCCTACTTCCAGCAACACACAATTATGGTTCGAACTGACCAACCCCTGCGGCAAATACTACAAAAGCCAGACTTAGCAGGGCGAATGACAAACTGGGCGGTCGAGCTATCAGAGTTCGACATTCAATACGAGCCCCGCCGGGCTATTAAAGCCCAAGCTTTGGCAAACTTCGTCGCCGAAATGAATCCATCAGAACGCCTTCAGCTGGACACCCTGGCTTCATATCACGATGAATCAATTGAGCCACAGCCAGAAAAATCCCCATGGCTAGTCTACGTAGATGGCTCCTCAACCAGGAAATCCGCGGGCGCTGACATCATCGCAGAGAGCCCCGACCAAATCAAAGTGGAACAAGCTCTGCGCTTCACGTTCCCTGCCTCCAACAATCAAGCTGAATATGAAGCAATCATAGCCGGACTAGCGCTAGCTTACGACCTGGGCGCCACAAAGCTCAAGCTATTCAGCGATTCACAACTAGTGGTCGGGAAACTAAATGGAGACTTTGAGGCAAAGGACCCCACTGTCATCAAATATGTGGAGCGTGCCAGACAAGAAATCAGCAGGTTCAAATCCGTCCTGATCACACGGATCCCTGAGAACCAAAACACCCAAGCTGATGCCCTCTCCAAATTAGCCACCACACCGAGCCAATCGGCACTTAAGATGGTCTTGCGAACCACGCTTCGCACCCCAAGCATAAGGCCAAACGTATTGCCGATTACAGTTGACAATTCCTGGATGGCCCCCATCAAGGCATATATAATGGTGGGCACCCTGCCTACAGACAAAGAACTCGCCCGTAAAATCAAGAGGCAAGTGGCGCGATACTTTGTCTGGGGGAACGACCTATACAAAAAGGGATTTTCATCCCCACACCTCTGGTGTATCTCGCCTGAAGAAGCAAGCTACGTGCTACAAGAAATCCATGAAGGCATATGCGGCACACATCAGTCCGCAAAAGCCCTCCGAAAAGCAGCTCTGCGCTAGGGATTTTATTGGCCAACAATGAGAGCCGAATCAGAAGCCCTAGTCGCCCATTGCGACCAATGTCAGCGCCACGCCGCGTTTATAGACCAGCCACCGAGTGAGCTGAAGCCCATTGACTCCCCATGGCCCTTCGAAACGTGGGGCATGGATATCCTGGGCCCCCTCCCTTAGGGCACGCTCTAGAGAAAATTCCTCATCGTGGCTGTCGACTACTTCACCAAGTGGATCGAAGCCGAACCCTTGGCCACCATTGGATCTCAGAACGTTCAAAACATCCTATGGCGGAACATCGTAACCCGCTTCGATCCCCCGCATACGCTGATGACCGAAAATGGATGACAATTCGTCAGCGAAAAGTTTAAAGATTTCTGCAAAGAATGGAGCATCGACCACAGAACCACTTCAGTCGAGTACCCGACGACCAATGGGTAAATGGAAAGTGCAAACTGTATCATCCTTGAAGGCTACGAAAGCAATTGACGGACGCCAAAGAAGGATGGGTGGACGAGTTCCCATCGGTCTTGTGGTCATATAGAACCACAGTACACACGGCCACACGAGAAACCCCTTTTGCTCTAACGTACGGGCATGAAGCAATCGTCCCAACCGACATCGAAGTTCCCTCAGATCGGGTGCTCAATTACTCTGATTCAAATTCGAAAAGCCTGTTGGTCAGCCTCGACGCGGTTGAAGAACGAAGGGAAGCGGCGGCACTCAGAAACATCGCATACAAACAGCTCCTGGCACAAAAATATAACCGGGGCGTCCGACCCCGTAAATTCGAAAGAGGCAACTTGGTAATACGTACAACGATAAACAACAGGCTCGACCGGCTACACGGCAAGCTCGCCCCCAATTGGAAAGGCCCGTACAGGGTTATTGGCATCGCCTCGCACAACGCATACAAGTTAGTGCACCAAACGGGCGAACACGTCCGAAATACTTGGAACGCCAGTAGCCTCAAGCAATATTTTGCTATGTCTTAGTCAATAATGTTTCTTTGTGCCTTAGTCCAAAGGCCAAGTTCGCAGGCACTTCACTACGTCTTAGTCACAAGACGAATGCCTCTTGCCTTCTCTTAGTCCCAAGACAAATGTACTACTAACTCGTCTCAATCCCGAGACAGTTACACTATGTGTTTAAAATAATATGAAATGCAATACTCGTCTCTCGTGCTCAAAATTTCTTTATATTCACATATGGGGTCTATCACCCCAAAATTACAAGGGGTCTATCGCCCCAAACTTACAAAACTGCAAAAACAACGGTCTGAAATTAAGCATCCCCTGGTGGATGTGGAGACCCGTCCGACCGTGGTGGGTCCCTTCGAGGATTCAGGGGCACCTCGTAATCCTCGATCCTCAAAGGAGATTCCCCTCGAGCACGAACGCGAAACTCCCCGCCAATATTCTCCAAGGAAGGATGCATCATGGCCCTAACATTCAGAAGAATTGAGATGCCCATCAAGTCCTCCAATTGGGCTATGCCATTCTGCATCCCGCAATTCGCGAAACGCAGAAAGTCCTGACGACGGACCCGCAGGGCGCTAGCCTTGCCTTCCTGAAGCTCACCCTCAAGCTCCTCCACCTGCGCAGCCAGCCGAGTGTTCTCCTCCAACAACTCCTCAATAACTTCCTGCACAAGGATTACAAGAGCATCAGTCACTACCAACGAAATGCAACAAAACCAGGGAAAAAAACTCCCGTTGATATGCGAAGCCCGCCAGACAGCTTAGCAACAGCATGGTCTCCCTTGTCATACGCTCTAAAGCATAATCGTCCCCATAATCTAGAGGATAATGCTGACGAGCCAGGATGACCCGCTCCGCCTCAAACGGGATCAATTTCCCTCTAAAAGATATACCCTCACCCAGAAGTTGGACGGACATCTCTTCGGGGCGTACAGGGGTATAAGGAACTTTCCTACGGTTGAGACGAGTCAAGCTGGTCTCACCCACCTGATTCGAAGCCATGACACCTTTTCCCATAGGATCTCTGCCCGCCTCGGCGTCCTCGTCCGTCCGAATGACAGCAATCACCAACTTTGACCGCTCGCGCTTTTGACTCCAAGAACTCGATGGAGGATTCAACCTCCCTTGAATCCCGCCTTGAGTCAGCCCTGCGAGAAGAAAGCACCCAAGGCCTGGTAAGAAGACAAAAAGAAGGGACATAAATTCACCAACGCTAACATACCCAGGGCTGCGCCTGACATCGTGGCCTCCTTTAGAAATTCGAAGGCCGACTCCTCGTACTCCTCCTGGTCATACCGAACCCGGAGAACAGGATTAGACCACTTGAGCGGAAAGCGCGGACGCCATTCGAACGGACGAACCCAAGGCGGGCAGAAGCCTTTCTTGGGAACCACCTTGAAGAAATACAACCTCCAGCCATGGTTGTTACCCGGTAGGTCGGTGATGGTGAAGCCTTTGACACGTGACTGAAAATACACCCTTCCGTGCGCCTCGCGGACGTGGTAGAGGGAAAGAAACACAATTGGGAGAACCTCCAACCTGTGTGACCGACAGAAGCTGTCGAAAACACTGAGTATTGACCACGCATTCTGGGTCAATTGTGCAGGACAAACATTCAACAGGTTGAGCATGGCCTCCATAAAGCCATAGAACGGAGGAATAAAAGCAGCATTGTAAGGAACACAGAGAGGAAGAACGAAGCCGACACCGTCGCTCCAGAGAATCGTTTCCCCCTCCTCCATCGGCTTTATCTCATAGCCCTTTGGGAGAGAAGGAGCAAAACACTCTTCCCACACCTTCTGGATACCGGCCCCCAGCAGCACCCGTGAAACCTCGCCAGCATCCACCGCCGATACGTTCACCATTGAGCTCAGTTCCTTCTCTACAAATTACCAACCCACGGAGACAGTCAGAGAAGGAGTCGCCAGTGTTCAAATCCTCCCTAGAGAGAATTTCCCGGAGATCCGTAGAGTTCCGCGACATAATGAGATCATCCACTCTCACCCTGACTCCCTCCATAGCCACCACCAGGAGGGACTGCTCAAAGTCCGGGTCCCGGGAAAAGCACACAGAAACAGCGGCACTAGCGGAAGCCATTTGTCGAATGACGGGGAATTGAAAATCACAAGGTCTAAAGTTTGGGAAGGAGAAGATTCGCAGAACAATGGGAAATCTTCCGCTCTCAGCGTATAAAAGAGGCCCAGCAGACGCCTCGCAGCCCAAGACGCTCGAAAACGAAGCGACTCCGAAACCAAAGGGAATGACCAAACGGCCCCTGACCTTTCGATTTCTCCGGCCAGACCGCAAAGGGCATTTCGGGAAATGCCCCTCTGAGCAATGATGACTCTACCTCGGTAAGTCACGTACTTCTTGCAGAGACGGCTCAAAAACATGCTGAGGAAGTCAAGCGTCCAGCCATCCGGTACGGGACACGTGTCCTCTCCAAGACATCTCCTTTTCCTACGGAACGATGTGAGAGAGCCAACTTCGTGAGTCGGATGGCCAGCTCCCAAAACTACGACTCTAAGTGGATGAGCTGTCCCGCGAGTAAACGCGGCAAAAATTCCGAACTGTCATACATGGAAAGGAACTTAAGTCCACGGGCGCCCGACACCTGTAGACTTGGGGGACTTATGTAACTATAGAATATTCCACCTTGGGACACGTGGCACAGAACCTTCTAGAAGCACGGCCTCAGCGCCCACTAGAGACACGTGGCACCACTCATCTATCAAATACGTGGCCCCTGCCCACGTCACCTCACGGAGCTTCCCCTCAACCAGACGTGGGATCTCCACAACCCTCGTTGGACGATCCATGTCCCACGAGGTCGTGGGTCGAGCATGATCTCCCCACACTCGAGTATAAATAGACCTTCACTCGGGGGACTAAGCAAGCAATCCAGTCTCAACAGAACTGCACTCAACCTGAAGGATTACCGTACCTCATCTCTAATATTTCTATTCTCTCTCGGTACCTGAGCACCCTCAGATACCCCACGCAAGTCCTTTCTGCATCTCGAGCTCCGTCACTAGCCCCCTTTCTGGCCAACCTCTGATAAGCTCACCCCCTCCTCGGAGCATACCGTTAACAGGGCTTCCAGCAGCCCTCAGAGACCATATCGCTCTCCTACTAAGGCAACCTCCTAAGAGCAGCTCGCCCGCCCGGAGTACCTTAGGCACGTCTGAGCCGCACACGACCCAATACAGGTAACAACCTTGCCTAACGGCTCCGATAGACGTCACCATGACAAACTACGTGGACTTTGATCCCTCCCGAAGGGTACGTAGGCACCTAGGTGCATCACCTAAGGACAAGTCCCCCAAGGTTAATACCCCTTGCTGTCCTAATTTCAAATCACAATTGTCTGAGCCAAAAACGACCGTTATAGTAAATATTCTTAATATTTGCCATTAATGTATTTAGGTAAAATTAAAATTATAAAATACATGTGCATAATGATAAAATGTATTTATTAAGGAGGATTTATGATATTTTATTTTATTTTTTGAAAAATAGGACTTTGAATACGATAATTTTCCAAATTCAAAATATTAATTAACATTGTCATGGTGGCCTATATATATACCAGCCTTAGTTTTGAATAAAATGCAATTAGTTCAATGATAATTATCATTAAGAATGATTATTGTTTCCTTGATCAAATAATGCTGGAAATGAATTTTGGTCAGTCAACGAAATACCAAATACTATTGGAGAATCCAAATTTTGAAATTATTTGGTATTTCGTTGATTTGATTAAAATTGTTCAGTTTCCATTTCAAAATGTCCTTCGTATATAAAAAAATATGGAGATAAATTTTGATCAGTCAATGAACTATGAAATATAGTTTGGAGAACGATTATTTTTCTTAAAATATATTTGGTAGTTCATTGATTTGATTGAAATTTTATATTCCAAAAGAAAATTTAAAAAGAGAGTATATAAGCGTTTTGTGGAAGGCAAGTCTTTTATTCTTGTTCAATAAATTATTAAATTTGTGGAGTTCCAATCCCTTTCAACATTATCTTTAATCTTTCTTCATTAGCATTTTAAGTGTCATTTTTTGTTTATGCAATTCATAAGTGCAAATAAGGACCGCAAGGGGTCGTAACCTTGGGGAACATGTCCATAGGTGATGACCTAGGTGCCTACGTACCCTTGTAAAGGGATCAAAGTCCTCGTAGTTCGACTAAGGGACGTCCATAAGAGCCGTTAATCAGAAGTGTTACCTATATTGGCCGTGTGCGGCTAGGAGTCTAGGACGTGTGTGTGTGTAGTACTCCGGGCGGGCGAGCCACCTGTTGGAAGTTTCCCTTAGAGGAATGAAAGAGCTTGAGTCTCTGGGTGCTGCTTAGAGCTTGAGGATAGATGTATCTTGTGAGAGAAAGTATATACTGATAGTTGTATCGTACTGAGTGATTGTTGGTCTGTTGTATATGAACTGTTGTGTTGTATTGCGTAGATGTCCTTCTTTTTGTCCTCCGAGTGGGGTATTTATACTTGGTGCATGGAGGAACATGGTCGACCCACGTTCTTGCTCGCAGTGGGTCGACCCATCATCTTTGAGCTTCTTCCACGTCTCTAATACGAGAGCGTGTATGGGAAAGCATGGGTTTAAGCCACGTCCGAGTCCATTGAGTGGTGCCTTGTGTCACTTATCCATGATCCGGCTAACCTTCTAGAAGGCCAGTGCCACGTGTCCATAGGGTGGAATATTCTGGAGTTACAAGTATCATAAGATTTGGTAATCAATCACTTACATATGTAAAATTAATCTCTATTAATATGGTTGTGCACCCTTTTGGTCATTCGGGTCATAAAATAGTTATATTTTATAATTAATAAAATATGAAATAAAACATGATTGAAGGAAATGTGAGAGAGAAAGAGATCAAGGGTAAGGTATTTATGAATAATGGTGAGAGAGGAGTTAGAAATAATAGGTAGTTATGAAATTATTTATTATTTTGAAATATAATAATACTACTTTTATGTTAAATTTCAAAAATTAAGGAAAAAGATAGCATGCACCTTGGTGCATGCAAGACCTCTAGTATATATTTGATAGCTCTTGGCCACTATTGTGCTTCTTCAATTTCTTGTGCTTTAGTTTCAAAATTTCGGATTTGTTTTATTAATAATATAATTATTTTTCTTGTCTAATTTTGGTGTTTAATGGGACATATTTTGATTTGGCAGGTGATTTATAAGGAGATGCCTTCTTATCTCTATGATACATGCTTAAGTGAAGATTTATTTTGTGTAGTTTTTGTATATATATTCAAGTAGAGTAGGGATGAATTCGGAAAGAAAAAAACTTAGATCCTTTTCCTTATGTCCTTTTCCTCAAGTTTTCCAATCAGAATATGACATGTGTCATTTTCTCCATATCATCCTTTTTTCCTTGATTTCGTTAAGAAGTTTTTAACTCAAACGTTTATTCTCTTCTCCGCATTCTCGTTCTGAGCACTTCACGCATGACGTAGGCACGAACGGCAGAGCACACAAGCGCTTCTCCGAGCACATGTCTTTCCCAAGTAACACTTTCTTCCTTTTGTCTTTCCTTTAAATTAAGATTTAACTATTTTGCTGATCTTAACACCTGTCGTGGTGTTTTTCTTTGATTTTTAAACTAAGCCTTGATTTGAAAGTGGTGTTTCGCATCAAATATTAGTGCAAATCGGGCTAAGTGTTTGAATGTTGGAAGATCCCATTCTATCATTTCCGTTCTGGATTTTGGGAAAACAACTATTATGTAAGCCTCTTCTGTGATGCTACTTAATGAGTAATAAGGACCTTTGAATGTATCTTAGTTCTATATATAAGAACCCTATTCAAAATGTACGTCTGTCCAATACTCCAATTACTCATAATCTGATTTACTTAGCTTCTATTCCATTATGATCTTTTGTATTGAATGCATTTTTGCTGAGGGTTATATTGATCATGTTGCTTTGTAGTTTGTACTTTGTACACTATAACTATGTAATCCTCTAAATAAAGAACAGGAATGAAATATGACTTGAAAATGAACTTAATTAGATGGGCTTCCATGCTGCTCCACTTTCTGTTTTGGTTTGGATGCAATGAAAGTTGAAGTAGCAAGAAGAATGGCCTCCTTAGCACTTGTTGATTGAAGCTATTGTCTAGTCAATTATTTTTACAAGCTTGAGAAATCACCTATTTCTTTTCATTAAAAAAAATCTATTTGTCAGTTTGTGATAGCCATAGAAGCCTTATGTTTGGGAATTCTATACTAGCAAATTGTTTTTACATTTGGGTAGAAATAGACTATTATGCATAATATAGATAGCTAAATTGCCTTGAATCTATATTTAGCAAAAATATATATCTTGATCCAGAGCCATAGTGGTATTCGCCTTGAACCATGACTGCTTAAGGGAGACAAGACATATACCATGCACATAATAACTCAGGTGCAATATATGAGCCCTAGCCCACACGTTACGCGGCCATGTGCGCATCCCGTTTCTTAAATGTGTTTTAAGAATATATTCCATTTTATACTCTCTTAGGAGTGGCATCACTCCATCACATTGAAATAGATGAATTCTGTCAAGGGTATTCCTGCAATTAAGACACCCCACTCTTATAGAGCTACAGACTTCATTAAGAGTTTTGAGAACTCAACCGCACATATCATTGCAGGAAAATGCACTTACACCATAGGGATGAAATTAAGAGTTGAAACTATGTGCATCTCAACAAACACTCTATGATTCGTTTGTCCCTTTGAACTAAGTTCTTAGGATCTCTAATCACAAGGTAAAGTATCCTCATAGGTTGCTTTTAATCGATACGGGCTTATAGATTCATCCCCCTCGATGTATACACTAGATTTGTAATAGCCCAGAAAATTTTGAGGATTAAAGAATGATTTATTTAATAATTTCGAGGATTAAAGAATGATTTATTTCAGGGCTAGGAATTAAAACTTTTAAAAAAAATAATATAGAAAAATATGAAAGTTAAAAGAAACCGGAAAGGAATTTTTTTTCAAAGATTATAATACCCGAGAAAATTTTTCGAAGTTTAAAACAAAATAAAAGGGAAAGAAAAGAAGTAGAAAATAATTTTGGGATTTAATTCGGGACCTAAGAAATTGGAAACCTGAATTAAATAGGGCAAGGGAGTAAATTAAAAATACATATTAGTTATTATTTATTAAATTACTAATTAATTTATTTTTAATTACATTTATTTATTTATTTATTTATTATAATTATTTATTATTATTATTATCATTATTATTAAAAAAAGGGGGTTTCCGTGGGGTTAAATGCATAAAAAGAAAGAGATAGCAAAGAAAGAAAGAAAAAGAGAAAAAAAAGAGAGAAGAGAGAGCACGACCAGAGAGAAGAAGAAAGTGAAAGAAAATGGAAGAGAGGGAGAGAGAGAGAGTGACGAGACGGAGAGGAAGAAGGGGAAGGAGGAGGAACCGCCGAAAACTCACCGGAGAAGAGCTAGCCGACGTCGGGAAAAGTCACCGGAGCTCGGTTACAACATCTTCCACACCTCCCACCAATCGAATCAAGGTTGGTAACCCCAATTTCATTCTAAACCCTCAATTTTTTCCATTTTTAGGGATTTCTTCGATTGACCTTCGATTGAGTTGTTTCGAGGGTTGATTGAAACCTAGGAAGTGTTCTTGAACACTTAGTCGGGTTAGGAATCGAGATTATATCTTCGGATTTAGCCAAATTTGAATTTAGAAGGATTTGGGGTTGAAATTATAATTATTTCCAAGTTGGGGAAAATTGTTGATAATTAGGAGTGAGCTTTGGTTTGAGTAAATAGGCTTGGATTGATATTATTGAAATTATATGGTTGGAATATTAGCTGAATAAGACCCGTGAAAAGCTGGCCCGAGGTTACTATGGTTGAACCTTGACGTTAACGTGCCGGGTCCCTGCTCGGGTTGCCCAAATACACTTTAAGGGTGATGTTGACGGCTCCAAACCTCTTCTTTTCAATCTTAAACTCCCTAGAACACTCTTAAACATATTTTTGGGGATTAAATCACTCCAAGTTCCATCTTGTTCCTCAAGGATGGAAACTTGCGGAACAAATTAGGTCTAACTTTTTGAATTGCAACCTTATCCCTTCACAACCTTTAGGAAACCTTAAGTAGGATAAATTGGAGGTATGCTTAGGTTTAGAAACTAGATTTCATAGAACCAAAGTAGGATCACAAGTCAAATCAAAATGCTTAAACCTTCCTAAAATTAGGATTTCCTTCCAACCAAGTTAGATAAGCTTCCTTAGATGCGAATACAAGTTAGATAGAGGTCTAATACTCAAATCCAAGTATGTGAAACACTCAAGTAGAGTGTTATATTCGAGTAAGTCAAGTGTTCGAGGAAGGATACACATAAGTCGGGATAGAGAAGTCCAATAAGACCAAGAGCTTGACTTTATGGCAACCATGGACTACATGTGAGAGTAATGGAGAGATAAAGAACATGTTAAGCTAAGTAATAACCTTAATAAAATAAATGTTGTTCTTATAGGAACAACGACACGCAGTAGAGTGCAACAGGAACTCCGAGGAGACTAAGGTTACAGGAGAGGATTGCATGGAAGGTTGGCCAAGGTGAGGGCTCTTTCATCTCTGCTCCTAGGGTTGTATGCTTATGTGGATTACATGTGTATGTATATTCTCTGCTTGTCTGATATGTGTTAGCTAGAGGTATAGAATACTAAAAGAATAAATGGACTAGAGAATAGGTTGTGGAAAGTAGCTTGGATAGGAAGACTTAGGAGTAGAGTGTAATTGGATGCTATGATTGGTGTGTTACAAATCCAACTCATACACTCCTGAGGCATGATGAGTATTTTATTAAATCTTTCCAACGACGGTGGCAAGAGTCCTTGTACGGAAGGACTAAGCTTTTATTTTGAAAACTCGTCACGACGGTGACATAGATTATAATCATGCAAAAGGATTTATTGGTGGCTTTCGGATTTGGTTATGCTAGCGATGTGAGACATCGACTAGAACAACGTCAGATGGCACTTGAGACCTCAGTTTTATAATCAGCATGACGATGGTCATTGCCCTATCCTTGTAATAGGGTCAAAAAGGATTTATATTGCTATGACGATAGCTTGAGGCTCAGAGAGTGCATCTAGACGGGTATATGAGTTACATCATGTTGAGGATACTTGTACATATTAATAAGGAGAGGAATTGTTGATCATTCGGGAAAGATACAAAGAATCCTATTAATATGTGAGACCAAGATAAGGAGACACGGGAGGAACCTACGGGTGAACCGAGAGCCTGATCTTGCAGAAGATAAATCATCCTGTTGAGATGGTCTAGGGTGTATCAGTGGCCAGGCTTTAAGACGACGTGTCGTGCCCGCCATTGTGGCCTGGTTGGGTAATGGACGAGTGGGCTCAAGCTATTGCCCCGGAGCAAGGGGTCAGGACGTGCCACGTGGTGGCTATGCGTCAGTTGTTTGATAGATAGAAGTTGATTGTGTTTGGTTAACAGAATTGTCACGAGGTGACCAGTACCCAAGCGAATGGGTTAATTATGTTTTGCCACTTGGTGGCCAGCAACCCGAGTGCACGGGTTTGAAGTGGGAAAGCCACGTAGTGGCTAGTAGATACCCCAGAGTTGGGGAGATTAAGTAGATGTATGTTGAGCGTCTTTTTGTATGTACGAATTGTCTGTGTTTGCATATAATTACTGATTGTGCAGCGTAGTGGTCACGTACAAGATTACGTCACCACACGTCTTGTTTGATTCAGACATGCTGAAACATTAGAAGTCCTGTAAGTAAAAGCCGGCACTATATGTTACATGTTTACTTGCTGATTGATGACGTGGAATAAACTGCTGCATGTTTACAGTTATTAAATGCATGTGAGTGTTTGGGTGAAATTTCTGTTGTTGTGTGGTCGCCAAGAATGTATGCTAATTAACAGTAACCAGTTGTTTTTGGTTGTGGTTGTGTATGACTCCCAATCCCAGCTCCATGGTACCCGCCTTGCGCCGGGGATAGGAGAGTTCTCACTGAGTCGCGTGGTTAAGACTCACACCTCATTTTTACAACACAGAGACAAGTTAAGTACAGGTGGAAGAAGTCTCGGTGGAACGAGGGTTGAGCAACACTTTCCAAGACCCACAACTTGTTCATGTGGGTGAATAAAGTGTAATTGTAATTTTATTTACTTTATTATTGTATCATAAAGTAAAGGGTAGACGTACCCAATTAGATTGTATTACTAAATCTAGAACTGTCAGCTTCACACACCTTAAAGATCAGGATAAATTATTCTGCGACACAGGGAAAATTTGTTTTCAAAATATATATATACATATATCTGTTGGATGTGAATAGGATAGGCAGCATCTTCGGATGTGTAGCCAGTACACATGTTATATATATTATGTGTGTTCTCCTATATCTATATCCTGAAGCGGCACTGGCCATGGATTTGCTTGCCGAGGATAGGCCACCATTTCGGTTTAGCCATGGTATTATACTGCATGTGGATGTATTTTCAATAATAGATATTCTGTTAATTTGGTGATAAGGGTTACAGGTACAAGGATATTCCCTGTGTCTTTGCCAGTCACGGTCCTCTAAACGGGGGTCGTGACAAACTTGGTATCAGAGCCTGGTTATTCTTTAATGGTGTGAAGCTAACTAGTAGTCTCGGGTGTCAGTTGGGCTAGCTATTACGAATCCAGACGTAACGTTGGTTCCGACGGGCACTTGTGAGGTTGCTCAGGATGTTTAGTCATAAATTTTTTTGAGTGATCGCTTGAGGCATAGAATTTGTATGTGAAATTCTATGCAAAGCATATAACCTGTACAATACACAAGTGCCGATGAGAACTAAGGCGTAAGGTGGAGTGGTAGTGACCCCGGGAACCATAGGACGCCATAATAGGGAAAGGAGACATCCATGGAGGATGCTACCTAGACACAGTCACATTTGGTTGAATTGTAAGTAGGAATGCGCTACAATGTGTGATTGTTACAGGTGTCAAATGAGACGATGCGTCTGCTCTGTTAGGGCGCGTTGTGTGCTATGGTATAGGCACAAGTTGTTTGATTATAGTATGAAATGCAAGTAGAATAGAAATATGCAGTGAATGGTAGTTCAGGCTAGGAAAAGACACGCTTGGCGCGTAGAAAAGAAAGTAAGCCCATGGGGCGATTAAAATGGAAAGCTTACAGTCAAGAATAAACAGGGCTATGAGGCATGAGACCGACAGGAAGATGACCACGTGAATGGGTCACGACTGTGCGGCATGCTATGGCTAAAGGAAGTGAGTTGTCCTTCCTAGAAAGTAAACAGAAAAGAGGTGGTGTATGCCACAGTATAGAAGCAGAAGTCTACGGACTAGAAAATCAGGATACGATATATGGAAGGGCAAAGTGGTCGAACCATATGCCGTAGAGATAGATGTTAAGAAGTAGAGGCATATGTAAACGTGTAGAGCATGACCATAGAGCAGGAAACAGAGTAAATGGTAAGGCACAGGGAAGGAGCCTAGTCCAACCCTGCGCTCGGTCCATGAACTGCTAGTTCCTTAAGAAAATAAGGGGGAAAAGAAGGGATTAAGCCCAACCAAACTCTCTTGGGTTGCTTAGGGAAGGGCAGAAAGAATAGGATATTGATCACATGAGAAAATTTTTGTAAAAAAAAAATCTTTTTGGTCTTTCCGGATGAGAGATTCTGAAAGACCCTCAAACGTTTCTTGAAAATACTAGGGATAACCATTGGAAGGCAAATTTTTCATGAAAACTCTTTCTCAATTTGTGCCATTCTAATTGGTTAAACCCTAACCATTTACGAAAGCCTTAGGCGTCATTTTCTAAGAAATAAACTTGAATTAATTTTTTTAAAACCCACAGGGTGCCTATGAAAACTAACTCTTGTGACCATTACCCTACCAAACAATAGTCCTTTTACAGGTAAGCTGTATATGGATGGCAGATGTAGTTGAGAAATCACTCGCTTGGAGTGAATAAAGTAAGTAGACATCGAAAAGCACTAGAGAGTGCTAAAGTGCCAAGGGAGTATACAGGTAAACCTAAGGGTTACCAATTAAGGGGCCATAGGGTGATTATGGACCAGAAAGTATTAGACCGGAGCAGGTCTAGAAGTGGAAATGGGCGTAGACCTTCGGGTACCGTCCAGAGATAAGAAAATAGGTGCTATTGCGATAGATAGCTCTCGAACGAGATAACGTGAGAGATAAACCCCAAAGGGACTCGTGGAGGCCCGAGGGGAGAGAAAGTAGACAGGGATAAGTAGTCCCATAAGGGGGATGAGCGAAAGCCTATAGGACCCCATAGGATAATAGGCAAGTAGGAGGTGGAGAACCAACTACTACCGTAAGTGTATGTATAGTACATAGATTGTAGTGGACATAGCTAGGTAAGCTAGTTCCACAGGTTGGTGAACCGTAAATCCGTTAGTCTGAAGCCCGTGTATGGGTGGAGACTGAGTGGACAAACCAAACGTATAAATAGCCATGTGGGTGCCATAAAGGGAAAATTAACCGTATGGACGGTTAATCGGGAAGGAGAATTTAGTGAGTAACGAGTATTGAGAAATACTCGAAGAAAGAGTACCACGTAGGTACGAAATGGAAAAGAAGAAAGTGAATACGGGAACAGAGACGGGTAAACATCTGGGGATGTGAGCTAAAATGATAAAATAGGTATGCTACCGTTGGGGGCGATTAGAACCCAACGGGTATAACACACTTCCAAGAGGCGGTATATGTTCGTGAACATATGCCACACCGTATGAAAGGAAAGAGTCAAACCTTGGGAGCGGATCCCGTTTGGTCATATGGAGTAGAGCATGTCCGGAAAGGGTCATGCCGGAGTTAATGGATCAAATATTCCAAGTAGGAATACAGGATCTAAGTGAGTTGAGGAGTCCGAGTGGGCCAAGTTGGGGTAAAAGCCAACAGAAACCCAACGAGTAAAGTTAACTTAGGATGTGCAACTCTAAGTGGACTAACCTGAGGATGGTATAGATCCACGTACAGTCATAGTTGTGTTAAGCGAGGTGTTTGGATGAGAAGACCGAACTGAGCCTGAGGCAGAGTAATGAGTATGATGGTAAGAAGGAGACTGATGAGTTTCCATTATAAACAGAAATGACTACAAGTAGTAGTCAGAAAAGAGTCTAAGTCAGTCAGACAAGGGATGGCGACAGGGAGTAACCTGAAGTGGATATCGAAACCACTAAGGGTAAGTGTAGAAGTCCGGAAAAGGAAGGGAAACACGAGTCATAAATGTAAGATCCCTTACTGTTTGGTGGAGAAATAGTAAGTGTAATACATATTGGTGCTAGTGTCATGGCATGTAGCTTCGTTAGGACACGAGAAGGGTAAATCGAGTCGGCAGTGAGTGTAACAACCTCGGAAGGGTTGGGTACACTGGTGGCACAAAGTATACACCTACGTATGGTGTATGCCGTGTAAGCGGTAAATCTAGATGTAGAGTAGAGGGAGTAATAAGATGTAAACGGACTTTTCTAGAGAAGTCGTTTACAAGGAATATATCAGGGGAATACCGGCAAAAGGGTAGCTGCTTGGTAGTAGAGGATACTCAATTACAGGGACTCCGATGTAGGGGAGTACTTCGTCAGTTAGAGTTTATAGAAATAGAACCTAGTTTGCTATGCAAAAAGCTAGTGTCTTGGTGTGTTCCAAGACGGATATAAGAAGTCACTACAAAGGTAGCTAGTCGGACAAGCTGATTGAGTCAAGGTAAGCCTCACTAGAGAAGGCAATAGTTAACTCCTCGGAGAACTAAATTGGAGCATGACATGTGGTACGTGCTAGACACTCCATTGCAAAATTAAGTAGCACAAAGTGAATTGAAACTAGAAAAGTTAGGTATCCTCGGGGATGGATACGACGACAGATGGAGCCTGTCAATTAACACCTCGCGGAGGGGTGGTTAACTACGAAACTAGGAATACAAACGATTACAGAAAGCATATATAGAAACCAGATAGAGACCTTGAGTCTCTAGGAAAGAAAGATGAACCGTAGGGTAAAACGGTAAGACTTCTACATTGAGGGAAACCATAGATGAAATTGAGCCAAGGGATGGCAACAAGCCAACAACCCCACGAAGGAGATTAAATTCGGGGACCAAATTTCTTAAGGGGGGAAGAATGTAAGAGCTCGGAAAATTTTGAGGATTAAAGAATGATTTATTTAAAAATTTCGAGGATTAAAGAATGATTTATTTTGAGGCTAGGAATTAAAACTTAAAAAAAAAAGAATATACGAAAAATATGAAAGTTAAAACAAACCGGAAAGGAATTTTTTTTCAAAGATTATAATACCCGAGAAAATTTTTCGAAGTTTAAAACAAAATAAAAGGGAAACAAAAGAAGTAGAAAATAATTTTTGGGATTTAATTCAGGACCTAAGAAATTGGAAACCTGAATTAAATAGGGCAAGGGAGTAAATTAAAAATACATATTAGTTATTATTTATTTAATTATTAATTAATTTATTTTTAATTACATTTATTTATTTATTTTTATTATTATTATTTTAAAAAAAGGGGGTTGCGTGGGGTTAAATGCATAAAAAGAAAGAGATAGAAAAGAAAGAAAGAAAAAGAGAAAGAAAAGAGAGAAGAGAGAGCACGACCAGAGAGAAGAAAGTGAAAAAAAATGGAAGAGAGGGAGAGAGAGGGAGAGTGACGAGACGGAGAGGAAGAAAGGGAAGGAGGAGGAACCGCCGGAAACTCACCGGAGAAGAGCTAGCCGACGCCGGGAAAAGTCACCGGAGCTCGGTTACAACATCATCCACACCTCTCACCAATCGAATCAAGGTTGGTAACCCCAATTTCATTCTAAACCCTCAATTTTTCCATTTTTAGGGATTTCTTCGATTGACCTTTGGTTGAGATGTTTCGAGGGTTGATTGAAACCTAGGAAGTGTTCTTGAACACTTAGTCGGGTTAGGAATCGAGATTATATCTTTGGATTTAGCCAAATTCGAATTTAGAAGGATTTGGGGTTGAAATTATAATTATTTCCAAGTTGGGGAAAATTGTTGATAATTAGGATTGAGCTTTGGTTTGAGTAAATAGGCTTGGATTGATATTATTGAAATTATATGGTTGGAATATTAGCTAAATAAGACCCGTGAAAAGCTGGCCCGAGGTTACTAAGGTTGAACCTTGACGTTAACGTGCCGGGTCCCTGCTCGGGTTTCCCAAATACACTTTAAGGGTGATGTTGAGGGCTCCAAACCTCTTCTTTTCAATCTTAAACACCCTAGAATACTCCTAAACATATTTTTGAGGATTAAATCACTCCAAGTGCCTTCTTGTTTCTCAAGGATGGAAACTTGCGGAATAAATTCGGTCTAACTTTGTGAATTGCAACCTTATGTCTTCACAAACTTTAAGAAACCTTAAGTAGGATAAATTTGAGGTATGTTGAGGTTTAGAAACTAGATTTCTTAGAACCCAAGTAGGATCACAAGTTGAATCAAAATGCTTAAACCTTCCTAAAATTAGGATTTCCTTCCAACCAAGTTAGATAAGCTTCCTTAGATGCGAATACAAGTTAGATAGAGGTCTAATACTCAAATCCAAGTATGTGAAACACTCGAGTAGAGTGTTATATTCGAGGAAGTCAAGTGTCTGAGGAAAGATATGCATAAGTCGGGATAGAGAAGTCCAATAAGACCAAGAGCTTGACTCTATGGCAACCATGGACTACATGTGAGAGAAATGGAGAGATAAAGAACAAGTTAAGCTAAGTAACAACCTTAATAAAGTAAATGTTGTTCTTATAGGAACAACGGCACGCAGTAAAGTGCAATAGGAACTCCGAGGAGACTAAGGTTACAGGAGAGGATTGCATGGAAGGTTGGCCAAGGTGAGGGCTCTTTCATTTCTGCTCCTAGGATTGTATGCTTATGTGGATTACATGAGTATGTATATTCTCTGCTTGTCTTATATGTGTTAGCTAGAGGTATAGAATACTAAAAGAATAAAAGAACTAGAGAATAGGTTGTGGAAAGTAGCTTGGATAGGAAGACATAGGGGTAGAGTGTAATTGTTTGCTATGATTGGTGTGTTACAAATCCAACTCATACACTCCGGAGGCATGATGAGTATTTTATTAAATCTTTCCCACGACGGTGGCAAGAGTCCTTGTACGGCAGGACTAAGCTTTTATTTCGAAAACTCGTCACGACGGTGACTTAGATTATAATCATGCAAAAGGAGTTATTGGTGGGTTTCGTATTTGGTTATGCTAGCAATGTGAGACATCGACTAGAACAACGTCAGATGGCACTTGAGACCTCAGTTTTATAATCAATATGACAATGGTCATTGACCTATCCTGGTAATAGGGTCAACAAGGATTTATATTGCTATGACAATAGCTTGAGGCTCAGAGAGTGCATCTGGATGGGTATATGAGTTACATCCTGTTGAGGATACTTGTACATATTAATAAGGAGAGGAATTGTTGATCCTTCGGGAAAGATACAAAAAATCCTATTAATATGTGTGACCAAGATAAGGAGACACGGGAGGAACCTACGGGTGAACCTTGAGCTTGATCTTGCAAAAGAGAAATCATCCTGTTGAGATGGTCCAAGGTGTATCAGTGGCCAGGCTTTGAGACGTCGTGTCGTGCCCGCCATTGCCTCGCAGCAAGGGGTCAGGATGTGCCACGTGGTGGCTATACGTCACTTGTTTGATAGATAGATGTTGATTGTGTTTGGTTAACAGAATTGTCACGAGGTGACCAGTACCCAAGTGAATGGGTTAACTATGTTTTGCCACTTGCTGGCCAGCAACCCGAGTGCACGAGTTCGAAATGGGAAAGCCACGTAGTGGCTAGTAGATACCCCAGAGTTCGGGAGATTACGTAGATGTATGTTTAGCGTTTGTGTGTTTGTACGAATTGTCTGTGTTTGCATATAATTGCTGATTGTGCAGCGTAGTGGTAACGTACAAGATTACGTTACCACACTCTTGTTTGATTCAGACATGCTGAAATGTGAGAAGTCCGGAAAGTAAAAGCCGGCATTATATGTTACATGTTTACTTGCTAATTAATGACGTGGAATAAACTGCTGCATGTTTACAGTTATTAAATTCATGTGAGTGTTTGGGTGTAATTTCTGTTGTTGTGTGGTCGCCAAGAATGTATTCTAATTAACAGTAACTAGTTGTTTTTGCATGTGGTTGTGTATGACTCCCAATCCCAGCACCATGGTACCCGCCTTGCGCCGGGGATGGGAGAGTTCTCATTGAGTCGCGTGGTTAAGACTCACACCTCATTTTTACTACACAGAGACAGGTTAAGTACAGGTGGAAGAAGTCTCGGTGGAACGAGGGTTGAGCAACACTTTCCAAGACCCACAACTTGTTCATGTGGGTGAATAAAGTGTAATTGTAATTTTATTTACTTTATTATTGTATCATAAAGTAAAAGGGTAGATGTACCCAATTAGATTGTATTACTAAATCTAGAACTGTCAGCTTCACACACCTTAAAGATCAGGATAAATTATTCTGCGACACAGGGAAAATTTGTTTTAAAAATATATTACATATATATATATACATATATCTGTTGGATGTGAATAGGATAGGCAGCATCTTCGGATGAGTAGCTAGTACACAGGTTCTATATATTATGTGTGTTCTCCTATATCTATATCCTAATGCAGCACTGGCCATGGATTTGCTTGCCTAGGATAGGTCACCATTTCGGTGTAGCCATGGTATTATACTGCATGTGGATGTATTTTCAATAATAGATATTCTGTCAATTAGGTGATATGGGTTACAGGTACAAGGATATTCCCTGTGTCTGTGCCGATCACGGTCCTCTAAACGGGGGTCGTGACAAGATTGTTTGACTATAGCTATAGTTTAAAAAATAATACACATCATTCAAAGAATCTAGTCCTGACGGAATTCATCCCAATAAGTGATCAAAACTTATTAACTCCAAAAATTCTCATAATTATTATTGGCGGGTATCCCAAAATTCACAAAATATTTTTCTAATATATTATTCCACCAAATAATAATACTTGCCAATAAAGTAAAACATTAATGCATTGAAAGAACTTTCCGAACTCAATTATATGTGACTTAAATTAGTATCTTCTATATGTACCAGTTTGTACTATAGAATTTAGCACAAATTGTGCTTACTCAAATTTAAATTAGGCATATTTTTATCTCTTTTCAGATGGATATTGTAATTGTCGTTTTTGGTTCAGGCAATTGTGATTTGTAAATGTAAGGATTCAGGCATACCTGTGAAGAATCTGACTCTGACTCTGTCTGCAGGTACCCACGTGCACTCCGTTCACCGGCGATGGACTCCGAGTATAGCACACAGCAAATGCACAAGAAATGGTAGCAAGAGAGAAGAGAGGGAAGAGGAGAGTTGGTTTTTGCACACTGATAAGTTTTTCCAAAGAATGTGGAACCACTTTCTTTAATCACATTAACCCCTTAACGTGATTGTCCCTCTTATTTGAATTTAAACATTAAAGGAGTAAATTACACTCCTAAACCCACATTTATTCCTTATTTTCATTTTTGCCCCAACATCAATTGGGCTTGGGTCCAATCCACCAAGGGTGGACTGGCCCATATACTTACATCTCCCACTCACAATTGGTGGATTAGATGCCGTGGGTTAAATCTCTCAGCCTTCTTTCAATTTCACACTTAGTGCTTTGTTGTGACCGCGTGGGCATCACGTCTTCACTTAGGTACTTGTGCTAGCAATCCTTTTTATAGGACCAGTACAAGTAAGCTTCTCCTTCGTGTAGCTAGAATTTTAAATTATGCCTCAGATGTCCTAGATTTAACTATATACATTTTCATATGGCAAAACTAATCCCTCTCGAATCAATGTATGATTCAGATTGCCTTCCTCCTATGTCTAGTATCCACACTTATGAAACAAAATGTCATAAGGGACATGTCACAGATACTAGCATAGTTGTGTATATTTCAGTTAATCTTCCTTTCGCCCAAATAACACTTTAATATGAATCAGTCACTTTCTTAGCATAGTACTTTAGATCTCATCTATCGTGATCATAGAAGAAATGCTAAAGTAGTAGACACTGAAACATATCTCCATGTTATTTTCAAAGTTCAAAGGACATCAATGGGAAAATTGTTCTTCCCTGGGACTCACACAGCAATGAAGCAGGGATCTTTCACTTGCTTCCCCTTTGCGGTTCTCCCAGCTCATGTGGTATGAAACACATGCTACGACGTTACTCTTTTACTATAAGAGCATATGTCATTTTATACTTATCATTAACACCATGTAGACTTAAGTATAGACACACTCAGTATCTAAACCCAAATTCTTCAACTCTGCTCACGTTTACGATGTCGACGTTGACGAGTTTGTTATCTGGCTACAGGTATTTTGGAAGTGGGGTTCCAAACTTCGATCCAGTTTTGTTTTTGTGGATCTCATCTTGACTTGCTACACTTTAGTCAAGGCGACATTTAGTTTTGTGCTTCTTCTCTATCATATCAGCACTTTTAGCTGTTTTATTGGTGAACACAAATGTCTCATCTTTGCACACTCCCCTTGAGTGTCAAAGGCGGTTGCTCGTGTGAGAGAGCCAACCTCTCAACCTGTACGACATACTAGACAATAGACCTTGTATACTCCAAAAAATAACTACATAAAGTGATAACAAAATATTATAACTTCATTCTTTATTTATGAATTCTGCATATTACACTTTACGCATGCCAATGGCTTGCATATGTTCGTTAAACACTCTTTCTCCTATTGGCTTTGTCAGGGGATTTGCTATCATACATTTTGTCGAAATGTATTGTACAGTTACAATGTTTTGTGTTATATAATCCCTAACAAAATTATATTTAATAACAATGTGCCTGGTCTTACTGTGATACTTAGGGTCCTTAGTATAGGCTATGGTTGTAGTATTGTCACAGTATAATAACATCGGATTGGTACTCTCATTTCCAAATCCAAGATGTTCTATAAATCTCTTCAGCCATAATGCCTCTTGTACGGCTGCAGTGCATGCCACAAACTCGGCTTCCATTGAATATAAGGCAATGCATGTTTGCTTCTTGCTGCTCCAGCATATGGCCCTGTTGTTGAGTAGGAAGGTATAACCTGAAGTTGACCTTCGTTCTTCTTCATCTCCGCCTACGTCAGCATCGGAGTACCCAACAATGCGCAAATTACTTCCTTTATAGCACAATGCATAGTCAGAAGTGCCCTTTAAGTATCTCGAGATCCTCTTCACTGCTTTCCAATGCTTTTCACCGGGGTTAGATTGGAATCTGCTTACCAGTCCTACTACATAGCAGATATCTGGTCTTGTACACATCGTTGCATACATCAGACTGCGAACTGCGTTGGCATATGGAACTCTTTCCATTTTCTTCTTGTCTTATTCGATTTTGGGACACATGTCAAGACTCTAGGCTAATCCAGTAGCTACAGGAGTACTCATAGGTTTGCAATCCTTCATGTTAAATCGCTCAAGAATCTTGTTGATGTAATTCTCTTGTGAAAGAGAATATTCTTTTCGAACGATTTCTTTGGATCTTAACTCCAAGTATGTACTCTACTTCACCCATGTCTTTCATCTCAAAATTCGATGAAAGCCATTCTTTTATGGTTGTTACAGAACCTATACTATTGCCGGCCAATAGTATATCGTCTACATATAAGGATAAAATAACAAAATTATCCTCAAACCGCTTCATGTAGACGCAATGGTCTTCCTCTATCATTTGGAAGTCATATGAGGTTATTGCTTTGTGAAACCTCAAATACCACTGTCTGGATGATTGTTTTAATCCATAAATGGATCTTTTAAGTTTACAAACTTTTGACTCTTTTTCTTTTTCAACGAAACCTAATGGTTGTTCTATATAGATTTCTTCATCCAGATCATCATTCAAAAATGCGGTTTTTACATCCATCTGATGTAATTCTAGGTCTAAACTATTTGCTATTGCTAGAATAAGTCTAATAGAGTTAAAACGCACAACAGGCGAGAACGTTTCATCGTAATCTATGCCTTCCTGTTGTGTGTAACCCTTTGCTACTAACCTAGCCTTATATTTGTCAATTGATCCATCCACTTTTCTTTTAATTTTGAGAACCCATTTGTTCCCAATGGCTTTACGCCCTTTTGGTAGATCAACTAACACCCAAACTTGGTTTTTTTTTCATTGAGTCCATTTCTTCTTCCATCGCTTTCTTCCATTCTTCCTTGGCAGGACATGACAAGGCTTCGTGTACAGAACGAGGTTCATCATCTCCCTCTGGAGTAACTAAGAAAGATTCGCCTTCTATTTGAAAGCGTCTTTTGGGAACACTTTCCCTATTGCTCCTTCTAATAGGAGCAATCTCCTTATCTTTCTTTCCTTGTTCAGGTCTTGGTGTTGACCTTTCTTGGCTCCCACTCAGATTGACAATCCTAGACGATTCTGGTTTGTCAATTTGTTCTGCACTGTCTTGTTCTTGTGTCTCATAAAAGGAAACAGTGCAGACAACATCTCCTCGATTAGGAAATTCAGTTTCAATGAATATTGCATCTCTTGATTCTATCTCAGTCACCGTGCCATCTTTGTTTTCACCTATGAAAACGTATCCCTTTGATTGTTCTGAGTACCTGATAAAGATACATTTCTTTCCTCTGGCACCCATTTTTCCATACTTATGGGAATTGTCATGGATATACGCAGCTGACCCCCAGGGCCTTAAGATTCTTAAATCTGGTTTGCGTTTCGTCCATAACTCATAGGGTATAGAAGCGACTGATGTCGAGGGCACATGATTAAGTATGAAGGCTACCGTTGATAAAGCATCTCCTCAATATAAAACTGGTAGGTTTGCTTGGGCCATCATTGACCTAACCATGTTTAGAAGAGTTCTGTTTCTTCTTTCGGCAACTCCATTTTGTTGTGGAGTACCAGGGATAGTCAGTTGCCTGAGTATCCCTTTTTCTTCACAGAGTTGCTTAAACTATTCAGACAAATATTCACGACCTCGATCAGTGCGTAATGCTTTGACTTTATTATCCATTTGATTTTCTACCTCGTTTAGGTATCGTCTGAAGCACGCAAGAGCTTCAGACTTATGCGAAATCAAATAAATATGACCATATCGTGAATAGTCATCTATAAAGGTAATGAAATACCACGCTCCGTGTCTCGCCCTCACACTCATTAGACCGCATATATCAGAAGGGATTAATTGTAATGGATTTTCGGCTCTAGTTCCCTTACTGAAAGGTTTTCTTGTTGCCTTACCAGCTAGACAATTTTCACATAGTGACATTTCCATGTTTGGAATTGTACCTAACAACCCTTCTTTGGCTAATTTAATCATTCTATTTTGATTAATGTGCCCTAGTCTAGCATGCCAAACATTTATATCAACATGATTAGAAGAAATAGCAAAGCATTCATTATCATAAAAGGAATCACCAATAATATCCAAAATAAAGAACTTATCAAATAAGAAAGCTGAACCATAAAGAGTTTTGTTGCGTAAAATGTCAGCAACTTTGTCATGAAAGTTCACACTAAAACCAAATTGTAAAAGACATATAACAAATATCAAGTTCCGTCGGATGTCAGGAGCATAGAGTACATCATGGAGAATGAAGGTCTTTCCACCACGCAAGGTAAATTTACAGCTGCCAATGCCTTGAACCTCAATTCTCGCGTTGTTTCCAACGTAAAGCCACTTGCTTTGATCTGGCAACCGACGGTACTCCATAAAAGATCCTTGCTCCTTAGTTATATGGTCTATGGAGCCTGAATCAATAATCCAAGACTACCTCTAACAGTCATCTTCAACCTTCAGCCTCCACTTTTCCAGAATCCGGCGACCGAAAATGGTGGAGTTCGTCGGAAAACTTCAGACTTCAATATCTCAGCCGTCCGAACTCCGTTTTCTGCAAAATGTATGTCGTTTTCACACAAATTTTCGAGCTCTACGCAACGGGACAAGTTTCGAAACCTATAAATTTAGTTTTCATTAACCCAATTTTCGAACCCTAAATTCGATCCTTGATAATTTTGTCATCCGGAGTTCATTTTTCACAAATTATATATGGATCTTCTGGGTTTTTCAACCTCTATACAATGAGTTAATTTTCGAAGCCTAAAGACGTTTTAATGAGCCCAAATTTTTGAAAGTTCCATGTTTGTTCACTATTTTGATATTCAATACTGTGTCCATCATTTGAACATGGTTTCCATTTACTATATGCATAATTTTCACAAAGATCATGAACATGTACTGTAAATTATCATACTTCATCTACGCAACGGAAATAAGTAAACTTAGCTCTGATACCACAGTAAGGATTCGGGCATACATGTGAAGAATCCGACTCTGACTCTGTCTGCAGGTACCCACGCGCACTCCGGTCACTGGCGATGAACTCCGAGTATAGCACACAACAAATTCACAAGAAATGGTTGCAAGAGAGAAGAGACGGAAGAGGAGAGTTGGTTTTTGCACACTGATTAGTTTTTCCAAAGAATGTGGAACCACTTTCTTTAATCACATTAACCCCTTAACGTGATTGTCCCTCTTATTTGAATTTAAACATTAAAGGAGTAAATTACACTCCTAAACCCACAATTTATTCCTTATTTGCATATTTGCCCCAATATCAATTGGGCTTGGGTCCAATCCACCAAGGGTGGACTGGCCCATATTAGGTGAGAACCTAGGTGCCTACGTACCCTTATGAAGGGATCAAAGTCCACGTAGTCCGTCATGGTGATGTCTATAGGAGCCGTTAGGCAAAGCGGTTACCTGTATTGGGTCGTGTGCGGCTAAGACGTTAGTAAGGTACTTCAGGCGGGCGAGCCACTCACAGGATGTTGCCTTAGATTGTGAGAGAGGGAAGATCTCTTAGAGCTGTCGGGAGCTCTATTTGTGTGGGTCTCCGGCACGGAGATATGACAGGTGTTGACCGGATGATGTTCGGAAGGTTATCGGAACTTGGTGGTGCCGTGGGTTATGGTCCGGAGCTGATGGATAGATGTATGCAGCAAAGTAGGCTAAGAGTAGCTTATGTATGTTCAGAGTGCGTGTTACCTGCCTCTCGTTCTTTTTTTAGTCCCCTGGGTGAGGGACTTTTTATACCGAGTGTGGGGAGGACGTGCTCGACCCACGTTCTCGTGGGACGTGGGTCTTCCCACGATGCCTGGTGTAATACCCAGGAAATTGTTTTTTGAAGTTTAAAAATAAAATAAGAGGGAAAGAAAAGAAGTAGAAAATAATTTTTGGGATTTAATTCAGGACCTAAGAAATTGGAAACCTGAATTAAATAGGGAAAGAAAATTAAATTTAAAAAATATATCTTTATTATTTTTAAGTGATTATTATTTATCTTATTATCTATGTTTTAAAAAGAAAAGAAAAGAAAAGCAAAGAAAATATATATATATATATATATATTTGGTAGAGAAAATAAAATATATATTAGTTGTGTATTTATTTAACTATTAGTTAATTTATTTTTAATTATATTTATTTATTTATTATTTAATTATCTAATTATTATAATTGTTAATTAATTATTTTAATTAATTAATTTTTTTAAAACAAAAAGTGGGGGTGTCGTCACTTACAAATAAAAAGGGGAAAAGAAGAAGAAAGGAAAAAGAGAGTGAGAGAGATGCGTGAGGAAGAAAGAAAGAAAGAAACAGAGAGAAAGAAGAGAGAGAGAGAGAGAGGAGGAGAGGCGTGAGGAAGAAGTAGAAGAAGGGTTGGGGTTCGCCGGAAAGATGACCGGAGAGAGCTAGCCGACGCCGGAAAAGTCACTGGAGCTTGGGTACGACGTCTCCTACACCTTCCACCAATCGAATCAAAGGTCGGTAACCCCAATTTCATTCGAAAGCCTCAATTTTTTCATTTTTAGGGATTTCTTCGATCCACCTGCCATTGGGTTGTTTCGAGGGTAGATTGAGACCTAGGAACTGTTCTTGAACACTTAGTTGGGGTAAGGATCGATGCTATACCCTCGGGTTTAGCCGAATTCAAATCTGAAAGGGTTTGGGGTTGAAATTCTAAGTATTCCTAAATTCAGGAAATTGTTGAAAATTAGGATTGAGCTTGGATTTGAGTAAATAGGCTTGGATTGGAATTATTGAAAATATATTGTTGAAATATTAGTTGAACAAGACCCGTGAAGAGCTGGCCCGAGGTTACTAAGGTGGAACCTTGACGTTAACATGCCGGGTCCCTGCTTGGATTGCGCAAATACACTTTCAGGGTAACGTTGAGGGCACCAAACCTCTTCTTTTCAATCTTAAACACCCTATAATAATTCTAAATATGCTATCAAGCATCAAGAATTATTTTAGGTACTTTCTTGTTTCTCAAGGGTGGAAACTTGCTGAACAATAAAGTGCAAATTCTAAAGTGGCAATTTAATCCCTTCGTAATTATTAGGAAACTTTAACTAGGATAATTTAAAAGTATATTGAGGTATAGTAACTCGAATCCAAGGCCCCAAAAGCAATTCAAGGAGAGCGATAGTAGTATGAAACCACGTGTGTAGCACTTGAGACTCTCATGGAAGAGAGGGAAGACGGATAAGACCAAGAACTCGGTTCTTGGCAACGTCTAGGAGCATTTTTAGGCACAAGCATATCATACGCATATGAGTTACATATAGTTAAGATTGTTAACCACGTAAATGCGTTTGTTAGGAAACCACAATTCGTCCGGAGCGGGAGTTACTCCAGGACAAGCTCAAGGAATCCAATCACAAAACACTAGACCCTAAACCCTAAACCCTAAACCCCAAACCCTAAAACCAAAACACAAAACCCTAAATCCTCAATCCTAAACCCTAAACCCTAAACACTAAATCCGAAACCCTGAACACTAAACCCTAAACCCTAAACCTTAAATAGAAATCCTAAAACCTAAAACCCTAAATCCCGAACCCAAAACCCTAAATCTAAAACCCTAAACCCTAAATCCTAAATCACAAATCCTAAACCCTAAACCATAAACCATAAACCCTTAAACCTGAAGCCCCAAACCCTAAACCCTAAACTAGATATTGTAAACTATAAACCCTAAACCCCAACCCCAAAATCAAAAACACTAATCCTAACCCTAAACCCCAAACCCTAAACCCTAAGCACTAAACCTTAAACCTTAAATCTCAAACCCCAAACCTTAAACCCTAAACTATAAAACCTAAATCCTATACCCCAAAGGCAAAACCTTAAGCCCTAAACCCTAAATCCCAAATTCTGAACACTAAACCCGAAACTCTAAACCATAAACCATAAAACCAAAACCTAAGACTGAAAACTCTAAACCCTAAACCCTTCAACCCAAAACTCGAAATAGTAAACTATAAACCCTAAACCCCAACTTCAAACGCTAAATCCTAAACCCCAAACCCCAAACTCTAAATCCTAAATCCCAAACTCTGAACACTAACCCGAGAGTGATGACCCGAACCGAAATGAATATTTTGTAATAACTTGGTAAAAGTTTTAACAATTACTCGGGTAGAAGAATTAGTAACACACTTATCCTATGTAATTATACTTATATATATTATTAATCTACTAAAAATGGACCCTAGGATAAGAGGGTGTTACACTAAACATACGTCTACTTAATCTCCCCAACTCTGGGGTATCTACTAGCCACTACGTGGCTTTCCCACTTCGAACCTGTGTACTCGGGTTACTGGCCGCCAAGTGGCAAAACATACTTAACCCATTCACTTAGGTACTGGTCACCTCATGACAATTCTATTAACCAAACACAATCAAATTCTATCTATCAAACAACTGGCGCATAGCCACCACGTGGCACGTCCTAACCCCTTGCTGCAGGGCAATAACTTGAGCCCACTCGTCCATTACCCAACCAGGCCACAATGGCAGGCACGACACGACGTCTCAAAGCTTGGCCACTAATACACCCTGGACCATCTCAACAGGATGATTTCTCTTCTACAAGATCAGGCTCACAATTTACCCGTAGGTTCCTCCCGTGTCTCCTTATCTTAGTCTCGCATATTAATAGGATTCTTTGTATCTTTCCCGAAGGATCAACAATTCCTCTCCTCATTAATATGCACAAGTATCCTCAACAGGATATAACTCATATACCCATCGAGATGCACTCTCTGAGCCTCAAGCTATCGTCATAGAAATATAAATTCTTTCTGACCCTATTGCCAGGATAGGGTATTGACCATTGTCATGGTGATTATAAAACTGAGGTGTCAAGTGCCATTTGACATTGTTCTAGTCGATGTCTCACATATCAGTAGAATTCTTTGTATCTTTCCCGAAGGATCAACAATTCTTCTCCTTATTAATATGGACGAGTATCCTTAATAGGATATAACTCATATACCCGTCCAGATGCACTCTCTAAGCCTCAAGCTATTGTCATAGCAATATAAAACTTTTCTGACCCTATTGCCAGGATAGGGCAATGACCACCGTCATGGTGATTATAAAACTTAGGTCTCATGTGCCATCTGACGTTGTTCTAGTCGATGTCTCACATCGCTAGCATAACCAAATCTGAAACCCACCAATAACTCCCTTTGCAAGATTATAATTTAAGTCACCGTCGTGACGAGTTTTCGAAATAAAAATTTAGTGCTTCCGTACAAGGACTCTTGCCACCGTCGTGGGAAAGGTTCAATAAAATGCTCATCATGCCTTCGGAGTGTATTAGTTGGATTTGTAACACACCAATCATAGCAAACATTTACTCTCTACTCTTATGTCTTCCTATCTAAGCTACTTTCCACAACCTATTTTCTAGTTCCTTTATTCTTTTAACATTCTATACTTCTAGCTAACTCATACCAGGCAAGCAGAGAATGTACATACTCATGTAATCCACACAAGCATACAACCCTAGGAGCAAAGAGGGAAGAACCCTCACCTTGGCCAACCTTCCATGCAATCCTCTCTTGTAACTTTTGTCTCCTCGGAGTTCCTGTTGCACTCGATCGTGTGTCGTTGTTCCTATAAGAACAACATTTACTTCATTAAGGTTATTACTTAGCTTAACTTGTTATTTATCTCTCCCTTAGTCTCACATGTAGTCCATGGTTGCCACAAAGTTAAGCTCTTGGTCTTATCGGACTTCTCTATCCCGACTTATGCGTATCCTTCCTCGGACACTTGACTTACTCGAATATAACACTCTACTTGAGTGTTTCACATACTTGGATTTGAGTATTAGACCTCTATCTAATTTGTATACGAACCTAAGGAAGCTTATGTAACTTAATTGGAAGGAATCCTAATTTTAGGAAGGACTAAACATTTTGATTCATCTTGTGTTCCTACTTGCGTTTTAGAAATCTATTTTCTAAACCTCAATATACCTCCAATTTATATTACTTGGGTTTTAAGAAATCTAGTTTCTAAACCTCAACATACCTCCAATTTATCCTACTTAAGGTTTCCTAAAGGTTGTGAAGGGATACGGTTGCAATTCACAAAGTTAGACCTAATTTGTTCCACAAGTCTCCATCCTTGAGAAACAAGAGGGTACTTGGAGTGATTAAATCCTCAAAAACATGTGTAGGAGTGTTCTAGGGTGTTTATGATTGAAGGGATCGGAGGGGGTTTGGAGGTCTCAACTCGCCCTTAAAGTGGGCTTGGGGCAAGCCAGGCAGGGACCTGGCGCTGCCGCCCCAAGGTTCTACCTTAGTAGCCCTTGGGCAACCAGCAAGTGGGCGCTGCAGTGCCAGCTCGCAGCATAGCAACGTTTTTACTGTGCTTTGGCTGGTTTTGGCCACCATTTCAACCATCTTCCGATCCGGTTTCGATTCCACTTTTCACGGGTCTTGTTCTCCTACATATAAACTATATTTAGGAAGTCCTACAACTCAAATCCAATTCCGGATTGTCGCCGAATCGTTGATTGTTTGAAATTGAGAAAAATGGGTTTTATAAACCCCAAACTCTTCCAACTTTGAATCCGGCCAAATTCAACGATCTAGCCTCGAATCCTCTCACTTCTCCCTCTCTCTCCTTTCCTTCTCTTTCTTCCTCCTTTTTTTCTCCTTGTTTCCCCGTGGCCCTCTCCCCCTTTTCTTTTCTTTTTTTCTAATTGTGTCTTGTTAAATTAATTGGGGAGGGTTACGGGAATAGGAAAAAAAATGTGGGGGGCTGGTGCCTTAAAATAAATTTTAAAATAATAATATGATCTTAATTAATTAATTAGAAATGAAAAAAAAAACATATTTAAATTTTGTTCCCACTCCTATTTATTTTAGGTTTCTAATTTAGTAGGACCTGAGTTAATTCCAAAAATATTTTACTTCTTTCTTTCATCTTTTATTTTACTTGAAATTTCGAAGAATTTCTCGGTTCCTTTCCGGTTTCCCTTAACTTTCATACTTTTCCTATATTCTTTTTAAGGTTTTAATTCCTAGCCCCGGAATAAATCATTCTTAAATCCTCGAAATTTAAATAAATCATTCTTTAATCCTCGAAATTTTCTGGGGTATTACAAAGTCCTAAAATAGAGTACCAATAGAAGTTTCAGAGTGCTGCGCTTCTTCATTGCCTTCAAATTTCTGTCTGCATCTAACTCCTCATCAAATTTCCCAGGAGAGAAAACTTAAAGAAACCCTTGGATTAGGCTTGGTGCAAAGTCCTTGTATCTCTGATGAAGTAAAGATGATCTTTCACAAGAGATATAAAGTCAAATATGATAAAATATAAAGTAAGAAAGGGGAAAAAGGAAACTAGTAACACCTATGTCTCAGGATTAATGAATTTAGAAAAGTAATTGCACCCAATAAACTAGTGAGATATGAAGAGGAATTTGAGAAGCAATTTGGTTTTGGTCTGAGTTGTGTCGAGTAGTGAAGAGAACAAAACATGATGAACTAAGAAGTGACAAATTAATAATTGCTAACCTATAAATCTGTGATCACGTAAATAAAACAATTTGTATATCCACTTTGCAGTACCCAAATATCCTTCTTTTTGTCATTTCAGAGGGACCCTATAAACATATATTCATAAATATATATACATATATCCTCTTTACAGTACCCACACAAAGTTATATATAGGCATAGAAAGAGAGAGAGAGAGAGCTGTTGATTTTTTTTTAAAAAAAAAAACAAGACTTAGACATAGTTTTCTTTAATAAAAACATCAAACAGAAACAAGAAAAAGAGTTAATATACAAATTAAAGTATTAAGTCTAAAAACATAGTATTGTTAAGAATCAATACACAAACTAGCTATATTTATTCAAAACTCCCCTGCATATTTCTTTTTTCCCCTACACATTTTCTATTGACACTTTGGTTTACAACAAAAGACCTTAGAACTGATATAGTAGATCCTTGCTAAATAGTAAAAAAAATTGTTCCAAAAAGATTATATCCATTTTTACAATTGTAAATGACAATCTAAAGCTATTTTCATAAGCCAGGTTAATACCAACGTCTTCTCACAAAAAGAACAAGGCAACAAGCAGAGGATTTCGCTTCACTCTCATTTGGCGACCACACTCTCATTATCCACATTGAATCGAAATCACTACTCATCAATCAAAATGACAATCTTAGTAAATGACAAAAGCATCCCTCAACTATACTTCAATTTACCTAACTCCATGGTTCCCATCAAACATGCACAATCCAATTTGGGAACGTATCTTCTTTGGCTCTGCCTAAAGGATCAAGTGCAAATAAAATATTATTTGTAAGTATTCACTACTTATTACATTTTTCTAATTAATTAAAACATAAAATGTGATGTTGATGAATCAAAATTGGTACTCACTTCAGCTATTAAAGCAAGTTTAGAATTGTTAGCCCATAATGTAAAACAACTTCCTTGCATTCTTCGCTATCAATTGAGGTTGATGAAACAATTGGGATCATGTGAGTCTTCAGCCTGACCAAGGAAGCTCTAAAGCACATGGATTTCCTAATTCATAATATATAAACACACCCACTTCTTGTTCCAAAAAACCTATCAAACCATTATCATATTCATTAGGAACTTTCATCAAGCACATGGTGTGCAGATATTGATAATGAAGATCTAGCAATGAAGAACAAACCAAATATGCTTTTAAAACGAATATGGATTTATCATACTGTATATTTTGACCCTTTATACTCTTCATATCTGGTCATGTGAATCCTTTGAAAGAAGATTCAAAACTGAATAGAGCATTGGACTAAGCATATTTGAGCAGTTCTAAAACAAAATGGCATTCAAGCAAAAGACAGAGCAGATTCAAGTTGAAAATCAAACATAACGACAGAGATGGTGTCAATGGACCTACCTGAAATTTGAAGATGGTGTCGGATTGGCAAATAACAAATGATTGAACGCGATCGAACGGTGAATAACCGAGTACAATCAATGGAAGGATGAATGGCAAATGATGGAGCATGATCGATGTAACCGTGGATCACGAACGACGATGCATGGTGAAAAGAAAGAAGAAGAAGAAGAAAACGGCGCCGTTAACGTCGTCGCGTGGCCATGGGGTGGGGATGTGTGGCAAGTTTGAATAAGTGAAAGGCTAGGGTTCAATTATTTTTAATTAAAAAAATTAGTTTATGGTTTAATTTAATTTTAATTGATATAAGAAATTTAAAATATAATAAAAAATAAATAAAATTGTAATAATTTTATAACACTGTAACAAAGAGTAAGAAATATAAACAAAAATTTAAAATCAAAAATTAAAAATAAAATAAAATAAAAAGCATAATTAACGAATTTGGATAAGTTTAAGGGTAAGCTGGGCTTCTTGACGGAGAATCTCACAAAGTGGAGTAGAAGAAAATTTGGTAGTTATCATAAATAAATTACGAAAATTCAGGAGGAAAATGCCGGCTGTATTGTAATAGCCCGGAAAATTTCGAGGACTAAAGAATGATTTATTTAAAATTTCGAGGATTGAAGAATGATTTATTCCGGGGCTAGGAATTAAAACCTTAATTTATTCAAGGGGAGTAGAGCATGTCCAGAAAGGTTCATGCTGGAATTAACGGATTAAGTATTCCAAGTAGAAATACATGATTTAAGTGAGTTGAAGAGTTCGAGTGGGCCAAGTTAGGGTAAGAAGATCGAACAGAGCCTGAGGATGCGCAACTCTAAGTGGACTAACCTGAGGATGATATAGATCCACAGTCATAGTCGTGTTAAGCGAGGTCTTCGGATAAGAAGATCGAACAGAGCCTGAGGCAGAGTAATGAGTATAATGGTAAGGAGGAGACTAGTGAGTTTCCATTATAAACAGAAATGACTAAAAGTAGTAGTCAGAGAAGAGTCTAAGTCAATCAGACATAGGATATCGACAGGGAGTAACCTGAAGTGGTTACGGAAACCACTAAGGGCAAGGGTAAAAGTCCGGAAAAGAAAGGGAGACACGAGTCATAAATGTAATATCCTTTACCATTTGGTGGAGAAACAGTAAATGTAATACATAGTTATGCTAGTGCCATGGCATTTAGCTTCATTAGGACACGAGTAGGGTAAACCGAGTCGGCAGTGAGTGTAACAACCTCGAAAGGGTTGGGTACACTAATGGCACAAAGTATAAACACCTATGTAAGGTGTATGCCGTGTAGCGATAAGTCTAGATGTAGAGTAGAGGGTGTAGTAAAATGTAAACGGACTTTTCAGGGAGGAGTGGACGGAGAAGAGGAAGGAGAGGAGGGCGGTTTGCCGGAAACCGGCCGGAGAAGAGCGGTCCGACGCCAGCCACGACCACCAGAGTTCGACTCTAACCTCTTCCACACATCCCACCAATCGAATCAAGGTTGGTAACCCCAATTTCATTCTAAATCCTCAATTTCTCCATTTTTAGGGATTTCTTCGATTCACCTTCAATTGAGTTGTTTCGAGGGTAGATTGAGACCTAGAAAGTGTTCTTGAACACTTTGTTGGGGTAGAAATCGAGATTATATTCTCGGATTTGCCCAAATTTGAATTTGGAAGGATTTGGGGTTAAAATTCTAATTATTCATAAATTCGAGAAATTGTTGATAATTAGGATTGAGCTTGGATTTGAGTAGATAGCCTTGGATGGAAGGACCAATTTGGAACTTCTTGCAAACATAAAGGACCAATTTAAACTTTTCGAAACATAAAGGACCAATATGAAACTTGGTGACAACATAAGGGACCAATTTGAGGTTTTGACCTAGATTCTTTTAATTTTATGTTTCATTTATACTCTCATTTTTATGATTAATCATGTAAAATGTGATCTTTTATATTATCTATTTTCTATAATTTGTCATTCAAACGCTTTTTATTACCTATCATAATAACATTCTAACAAAAATATAAAAATGCCTTACCTTTTAAGTTTGGAATATTCATGTTTTGGAAAGTGAATCTAGAAACTAAGTTGGTAAAGCTGAGCAAGAAATTTCTAAGAAACATAATGCGCGAGAGTCGTTATCTATATGAAAATTCTTCTCTAGGCAACACTTATCGAGCACTTCCTTCAAAATCATTGAAAATTAATGGGGACATAAACACAGCATCCCTCGCGGTAAATTTTTCACTTTTTAGTGATTAAAAAAATTCAAATCTTGTTTTAAATAAATTTATTACATTCTTGATATTGGATTATTAATTAAACTGCATCAATATGTAAAAGAACATATCATTTAATCACAAGTAATTTAAATTGGCAATTTTTATCCTCTTAATAAATTAAAGTGTCGATCTTTAAAATACTTAAAAAGAAAATTGAGTTTTGTAACTACGGAATATTCTGCCTTAGGACACGTGGCACTGACCTTCTAGAAGCCCAACCTCGGGACCTGCTAGAGACGCGTGGCATCACTCATCTACCAGTTATGTGGCCCTTACCCACGTAATTTCACGGAGCATCCCCTCAACCGGACGTGGGAACTCCACATGCCTCGTGGAACGACCCACGTCCCACGAAGTCGTGGGTCGAGCACGATCTCCCCACACTCGAGTATAAATATACCCTCACCCGGGGGACTAAAGGAAGACAACCTGAAGGATTACAGCACCTAATCTACAATATCTCACGCATACTCTCGGTAACCTAGGCACCCTCAGATACCTCACGCAATCTCTCTGCACATTACGAGCCCCGCCATTGACCCTGCCCGGACCGACCTCCGACAAGCTCACCTCCCTTTCAGAGCACACCATTTACGGGGCTTCCAGCAGCCCCAGAGACCTGAGCTCTCTCCCACAAAGGTAACCTCCTAAGAGCGGCTCGCCTGCCCGGAGTACCTTAGGCACGTCTTAGCCGCACACGGCCCAATACAGGTTACCACCTTTCCTAACGGCTCCTATAGACGTCATCATGACAAACTACGTGGACTTTGATCCCTCCCGAAGGGTACGTAGGCACCTAGGTGCATCACCTAAGGACAAGTCCCCCAAGGTTAAGACCCCTTGCGGTCCTAATTAGAAACTAAAATTGTCTAGACCAAAAAGGACAGTTACAGTAGCGCCCACCACGGTCTTATTCAGACCACAATGCCTTGTGCACTCTGCCGCTAAACGGCATTTCTTTTACGGGGAGTAGGAGTATATTCCAAACAATCGGAAACCCGCATTTGTTTTCGTCTTGAATACATGATACATAGGATATAATACATCATGACCGACTCGAACGTCCCAGCAACCACGATCGACGGTAGCGCTCTAAGGCACAGCACGAGAAACCGACAGGGAACGGCCGAAGCAGTCACGACTTAGGCAGGCAGATCAAGCGCAACCCAGCCTCAGAGCTCCTCAATGACGCAGGTAGCCGTCGCGGAAACCGTGGTCCAGAACCCGACTCTCAGAGAGGAAACTTGCCCTCAACACCCGTATGGCATGCCGCACGTCCCTTGCCCCACAACTGACAGTCAGGAAATGATAGAGCCAGCAAGGAACTCACGGAACGCTGAGATCGCCCGCCTCGAGGCAGAAGCAGCGGCTCTACGTCAACAACGATGGGAAGAGGATAGGAACCTTGCCCCAGCAAACGTGAGCTCCCAATTACCACTAATGCCACGCGGCACGACAGTAGGGACCTCCAGGGACCCTACCAGCCTGCCCGCAATTCAGTTCAGGACTTTAACAATGGAGATCGCGCGATTATCACTGACAGCGCCAGCACCTCCAGCGGTGATCCTGCCAAGACCAACCATGGTCGTCGGACAAGTAGCACGACCCGTCACGAACTATCCGCGACCACCGGTCCCATACTATCCCCCGGGATCGTACCTCTACATGCCATGCCTAGCAGCCTACAACCCGTACGCCGCCTGCAGTGCAAATGCTTACCAGTGCCCCACGTTCGACTTCCAGGGAAAGGGGAGACATCCCTTCACCCAGCAAATCATGAATGAGCACGTGCCCATGAGCTTCAAAATGCCCTTCCACATAGAGCCTTATAGTGGAGAAACCGATCCACGAGATCACTTGAACACCTTCAACTCGGCCATGTCGATATTGGGCATCACGGACGGCCAACAGTGCCGAGTCTTCTCGTCGACCCTAAAAGAAGCTACCCTAAGATGGTTGTCGCTGCTACCTACCAATTCGATCCACAACTTCGAACAACTGGCGCAAAACTTCCTCACATAGTTCGCCAGCAGCAAAAAGTATCAGAAAAATGATAACTCCTTCATTGGTTTCCACCAGGAGGAAGGGGAAACCCTGCAAGCCTTCCTGGCCCGCTTCACCAAGCTCTCGCTCCAAGTCCGAGGCCTCTAGGATGCCGTCGCCATCTTTGTTATAAAGCAAGGCCTTCGATGTTCACAATTCTACGGGGAACCTAACAGATGCCGCGTCTCCACCTTACAGGAGCTTATGGACCGTGCAGAATGGTTCATTCAAGAGCAGAACGCTCAGATCGCCAAGGAGAAGTTGAGAAAGTTCCTGATAAGCAGGGCCGACATGGAGCGAGCAGAAAATAAAAAGGAGAAGACGGCGACAGAGAACCAGGCCCCCAAGGAGAAAAGCAATAGGAAGAGATCACCTCCTCGACCACAAACACCCCCCAGGGGACGGTTAACGAGCTACACTCCCCTCAACATATCCCATGTTGGGGTGTAAGAGGAAATTTATCACTCGGACATGCTCAGCTTTCTGCCCCAGGTCAAAAGACAGAAGACAGGAAAAGCGGTAGACAAGTCCAAGTACTGCCAGTTCCACAAGGATTACGGGCACGAAACCAACGATTGCATCCTCCTAAAGGATCAGATTGAGGACCTAATCCGGAAAGGATAGCTCGGCAGATTCATCAAGGAAGAAAGCAGGGCTAATACCGACCACCCCTGAAAGGCCAATGATCAAGCGCCTACCCGCGGGGTTATCAACGTCATAGCAGGCGGACTGCAGAGAGGGACCTCCTCGCTGCCGCAAAACAAGAAGAGGATGGAACGCTCCATACTCGCCCTCGATTACGCTCCGAAGCACAAGAAGAGGAGCAAACCCAAAGGAGATCCCATCACCTTCGACCTCACCAACCTAGAGGGACCGGTCCATGACGACCCCATGGTGGTGACCGCCATAATCGCCAACTACGAAGTCAAGAGATTCTTGATCGACCAGGGATCTTCAGCAGATGTTCTCTACTTCGACACCTTAAAAAAACTCGGGTTGGATGAAGCCATCCTAAGGCCATTCCCCGGCACACTCATAGGGTTCTCAGGAGCCCAGGTTCCAGCAAAAGGAATCATCACCGCCCGAACAACCTTGGGCACCATACCAAAGGTCGCGAGCCTTGATGTAGACTTCATCATTGTCTCAGCACCATTAGCATCCAATGCGATCTTAAGGCGACCGTCCCTAAATAAACTCAGAGCTGTAGTGTCTACCGCACAGCTCACAATGAAGTTCCCAATACCCCACGGGGTTGGAGAAATCATGGTAGACCAGAAACTGACGCGAGCATGCTATGCAGCAAGCCTAACCAAGACTGTCAAGGTCGCCCGCCTTGGTCCCAAAGAAACAAGCGAGGAACCCCCTGAAGGTAAAGAGTCAGGAGGAAAGAAGCCAGAGTCTGCCCCCTCCGACCTTACTTCCGCTTATACTCTGAACGCACTTTGCATTCTCACACCGTCTTCAGGTCAAGTAGCATATGTCTCTACTTCGAATTTAGGATTTTCAGCCTGACTAAGGCCCGCCTGACCTAGGCAATTCCAATGTAATCATTTTGCTTACCCGCAGCCTAACTAAGGCTAGCCCGACTGAGGCTGCACGAATGTAACCATTTTGTCTATTATTAAAGTAGTTCTTTCCAGCTAGAGACAAGACTTCAAATTGGCAAAGTACTCGCATAAGTCCTACCATAGGACAGGGGGCTCGAACGCCCCAAGAAACGCTAAGCGCCCCCAGGGTCAAGCTAACAATTCCCCCAGTAGCGCGATAAAAACCCCTTGGGTGCGAAAAACACAAAACGAACGTTCGACAAACCATGGTAGCAAATCGCATACAAACCGTCCTGATCACACGATACTCATGCGAAAAATCTTTTTACCCAGCCGTAAAGAGATGACTACGAAAAGAGAAACTGCAACCATACAAAACGTTTTGCCCAGAAGTAAAAAGCGAAGCACGAAAAACTCTTTGAAAAAAAATCATTCTCATTGGATGCCAAAAATGAGAGGGCGTCCGCCGATTACAAAGGGTAAACACCCTAAAAATTACACAAACCTATTCTTGGGCATCCCCAAGATCTACAAAGGGCTCGGCCCTAACAGGCTCTGCATGACCAACACCTTTCGACGACCCCTGCCTGGTCGCTTCAACTAGCTGCTGAGAAGTAGGTCCAATCCCTGGAGTTCGCCCGCCGATTCGAGACAACACCTGGTGTTCCACCAAGCGGTCATTCAGCTGACGAAGAAAGGCAAGATTCAACGAGGGGTCTGTTTCCATTCGACCGCGAAGCTCACCTTCAAAAAACTCCAAGGAAGGATGCAAGGAAGCCACCCACTCCGCTGGAAATCTCTCCCCACGGAGACGCTCGAGCTGCTCGACCGCCAGAAGCATGCCGTACATCCTCTACGCAGGCAACTCCCTCTGGAGATCAGCAACGTTGACAACCTTGTCATCGGCCGCCAGCCAACATGATAGGTTCTCAGCAGCGCGAGCCTCAGCACCCCGAAAAACTTCGCGAAGTGAATGCAGCTCCCACTAGCACCTCTCAGCGTCATCTCGACGGGCGGCCAGCTCCTTGCGAGTCTTCTCCAACTCCGAGCGAAGGAGTGCAACCTCAGAAGGGTGTCCAGCTTCAGCCCTAAGACGGGCGACCTCCTCAGTCAAGGACTCAATCTTGCGTCCGTGGTCCTCACACTTCAACTTCTTTACAGACAGCTCACCGCACACGTCCGCCAACTTCTTCTGGGAGACCTCTAGAGCCTGGCTCTTGGAGGACGCAACACTGACAAACTGATCCCGGTCGTGACGGATCTCCCCTGCATAGAGACCAAAGTCAGAAACACAAAGAATGTACTAAGAAACGCAACACCATGATAAAGGAGCTCACCACACGCTTCTCCCACTCAAAACCAGCCTGGTGGAAGTCAGCCAACGCCTCAGCAACCCGGCTGAAGCCTCGAACAGCAAGATTCAGGGGAGAAGTGTCCAGCCCTCTGGCTTCTCTCTCCCGCATCTCACGGGGAAGCGCCTGCCCAATGCCACCAGTTCAAAGGACGATCCCCCTCCGGTGGCCCAACGGGTTTAGAAGGGCCGACGTTCGACCCCGGAACAAGATCTCTCGTGGCAGCCGCTTGAATTGCCACTACGTTTCCTCTACCTGAGAGGGCTCTGGCCTCTACGACCGCATCACCAAACTCCCCGACTTCCTCAGCCGCAGGTTCGCCCGCCGTAGCCTGAGGCGCAAGAGAGTCTCCAACAGACTCCTCAACGGCCACCCTGGCCCTCTTAGCGGCAGGCTGATCAACCCCCTCGACATGGTTAAGGACGGGAGGACGAGTGGATAGAATCACCCTCATGGGTGATTGACGAACAGGAGCGGAAGTGGGAACAGAGGTAGGAACAGAGGCGGGAACGGGGGCAGGAACAGTATCTCCCGCCGGAGCCTCCACCTATACATCCCCCCGGTCAAAACTCCGCCGTGCGACTTGCGAAGGCAACCGCAACTCCACACTAGAAGGCCGCTTCTTCAGCACTCCTTCCATGCTCTTGGACAACTCCGTCGCGAAGGCTCCACTCTTTTCCCCATCCCAGGCACTCCCACCGACCTTCCTGTCCTTCTTCCTCTTCTCCCTCGGAAGAAACTCCTGACGGCGCTTCCTCTCGGAAGACGAAGGCACGGGGAACTGTCCTTCCCTCTCGCCACCAGCAGGCACCACAACAGGAACGTCGGCGGCAACCTCCACTACAAACAATTGTTCAATAGGTGGCGACTAAAAATGTTGTCACTGAAAGTTACTTTTCAGTGGCGACTAAATAAAGTCGACACCATTTATGTTTCTTATATCTTTTTGGTGGCGACCAATGTACAATATTCGGTGGCGACCTCGAAAAGTTGCCACTGAAACCTCTAACCATTCATTACATTCGATGGCGACCATGCAAAGTCGCCGCCGAAATGTTTAACCCTCCATCACATTCGGTGGCGACCTTGAAAAGTCGCCACCAAAATGTCGAACTATCATTACATTCGGTGGCGACCTCAGAAATGTCTAACCCATCATTACATTTGGTGGCGACTTTTTGAGGTCGCCACCGAAATGTTTAACCCTTCAACACATTCAGTGGCGACCTTGAAAAGTCGCCACCGAAACTTCTAACCCTCCATTACATTCGGTGGCGACCTCAGAAAGTCGCCACTGAAACGTTTAACCCTTCATCACATTCAGTGGAGACCTTGAAAAGTCGCCACCGAAATGTCTAACCATTCATTACATTCGGTGGCGACCTTGAAAACTCGCCACCGAAACGTCTAGCCCTTCAAGACATTCGGTGGCGACCTCAGAAAGTCGCCACTGAAACGTCTAGCCCTTCAACACATTCGGTGGCAACTCTGAAAAGTCGCCACTGAAACCTCTAACCCTTCATTACATTCGGTGGCGACCTCAAAAGGTTGGCACCGAAACGTCTAGCCCTTGATCACATTCGGAGGCGACCTTGAAATGTCGCCACCGAAACATTTAAACCTTCAACACATTCGGTGGTGACCCTGAAAAGTCACCACCGAAATGTCTAACTCTTCATTACATTCGGTGGCCACTTCAGAAAGTCGCCACCGAAACGTCTAGCCCTTCAACACATTCAGTGGCGACCTTGGAAAGTCGCCACCGAAATGTTTAACCCTTCAACACATTTAGTGGCAACCTTGGAAAGTCGCCACCGAAGGTAGAAAACATAATAAATATATTAGAATGAAATTATATAACAAAAAGTAATATATGGCTCAGTGGTTGCTGTAGACAATACTATGCATCATGTCCCACCCTTGAATCCGTCCATGTGCCATTTTAAAAAAAATATAAGGTGGTCATGAAAGTGGAGATTTGGCGGCCGGAGGCGGAGGTCGACGGCGGTGATCCAGCGGGCGATCGCAGAGGTCTTCACCAGCCATTGAAACATGTGGTATCTTTCAGTGGCGACTTTTGACGCCACTGAAAAGTATATATTTGGTGGCGACCACATTTAGTCGCCACCAAAACTTTCAGAGACGGAGTTATAGGTGGCGGCCTTGTGGCGATTTTAGTCGCCACCGAATGTCAGATTTTTTGTAGTGCTCTGAAGAAAGGCCCTGTTGACCGTTCTTCTTCCCCCTACTCCGACCGACATCGCGAGTACAGCTCAGAGGAGGAGGAGGAGGAAGGGACGATGAAGGAAGATCCTCCAAATTAGTGACGTCAAAGGGGTAGAAGCTATAATCGTCACCACCACCAGCCATTGCTAAAGCTCGACGAAAGCAAGAATCAGAAAAAACAAAGTAAAGGCAGGGAAAACAAAGGCAACGGAGAAAGGTGAATGCAAATGTAAACTCACAAACTTTCAAACGCTGGACATTTATAGGATACCTAGAGGCGCGGCGATTCAAAAACATCAACCCCCTCATATCCCGCAACGGATAAAACCTATTATTCTCTACAATCAAGCCCAGCTGCAACCATTCACTTCAACCGCACACGTGAAAAGAAAGGACGGACAAAATGCACAGTCGGGGCGACGAAGACACAAAGACTGAAAAGCCCTCGAAAATCCAAGAGTCGCCTCGAGACACCTGAGGGCCTTTTTGGAAAACTCTCTGCCCAGGCTAATGATGGCTGCCCTCGGAAACGAACCTGCATTTAATGAAGGAGAAACGACGGCAAAACACCCAAATGCCAGTGGCACCCGTTCAAGCTCTGACGCGTGGCACCTACAACAAGCCCGCTCTTCCAACAAACAACCCTCAGCAGGAAATCCACCATCAGCCAACTGGCCACGGACGAAGAGAGCCAGAGGAGAGCCTTTCAAAATGACCAAATAGCCCCTGACCTTTGGATTTCTCCCACCAACCCACAAAGGTTATTTCGGGAAATGCCCCTCTGAGCAATGATGACTCCACCTCGGTAAGTCGCGTACTTCCTGCAGAGACGGCTTAAAAACTTGCTGAGGAAGTCGAGCGTCCAGCCATCCGAAACGGGACACGTGTACTCTCCAAAGCGTCTCCTTTTCCACGGAACAATACGAGAGAACCCACTTCGCGGGTCGGACGACCACCTCCCATAATCGTGACTCTAAGCAGATGACCTCTCCCACGTATAAATGCAGCGAAAAATTCCTAAGTATCTTACAGACAAGGGAACTTAAGTCCACGGGCGCCCGACACCCGTAGACTTGGGGGACTTATGTAATTACAGAATATTCTGCCTTGGGACATGTGGCACTGACCTTCTTGAAGCCCGATCTCAGGACCTGCTAGAGACACGTGGCACCACTCATCTACCAGTTACGTGGCCCTTACCCACGTCATTTCATGGAGCATCCCCTCAACCGGACGTGGGAACTCCATAAGCCTCGTGGGACAACCCACGTCCCACGAGGTCGTGGGTCGAGCACGATTTCCCCACATTCGAGTATAAATAGACCCTCACCCGGGGGACTTAAGGAAGGCAACCTGAAGGATTACAGCACCTAATCTACGATATCTCACGCATACTCTCGGTAACCTGAGCACCCTCAGATACCCCACGCAATCTCTCTGCACTTTACGAGCTCCGCCATAGACCCTGCCCGGGCCGACCTCTGGCAAGCTCACCTACCTCTCGGAGCACACCATTTACGGGGCTTCCAGCAGCCCCCAGAGACCTAAGCTCTCTCCCACTAAGGTAACCTCCTAAGAGCGGCTCGCCCGCCTGGAGTACGTTAGGCACGTCTTAGCCGCACACGGCCCAATACAGTTAACCACCTTGCCTAACGGCTCCTATAGACGTAATCATGACGAACTACATGGACTTTGATCCCTCCCGAAGTGTACGTAGGCACCTAGGTGTATCACCTAAGGACAATTCCCCCAAGGTTAAGACCCCTTGCGGTCCTAATTACAAACTACAATTGTCTAGACCAAAAACAACAGTTGCAAGTTTTTTTTATGTTTAAAAGAATTAGCAATAAATTAAACGCTATATATATATATGTGTGTGCAATTTTATATAACAAAATGTGTTAAACATAAAAGGGAAACAATACTTTCTCATAACTTTTTTTGAAAAATAAAAATGAATGATAAAAAAAAGTCATAATTTAAAAGTATGTGAATTTTAATTGCATAAGAGTAATAGTATCCTGAGTAACTTAATCAACTAAAAGAATAGGACCAAGTCAATAGTCCTATATCTATATAAATAGATTGACCACTATCAACTTAACTATCACAAATTAAACTCACTAACATTATCAGTCTATAGAATTCACTTGTTGAAAAAATACGAAGATGATGAGCTTGAGTTTTCTCAAGTCCCTTCACATAGTTGTAGTAGTGCTTCAATTTGGGCTCCTTGCTCCCATTTTTTGGAGAGCTACAGGTGCTGAAGTTAGATGCATAGAGTGGGAGAGGCAAGCCTTGCTTCAATTCAAGGCTGGCCTTGTGGATACCTATGACTTTTTGTCTTCATGGGAAAGTGATGAAGAGGATAAAAGAGATTGTTGTGAATGGAAGGGACTTAGCTGTAGCAACCAAACTGGCCATGTGCAATAGCTCGACCTATACGATCTACGATTACAAGGTAATATCAGCTCATCTTTGATGAAGTTGCATGATTTGATGGCTTTCAACCTTAGTTTAAATACTTTTCAAAACAGCCAAATTCCAGAATTCTTTGGCTCCTTAAGCAACTTAAGATACCTTTCTCTATATGGTTGTGGTTTCAAAGGAAATATTCCAAGTCAACTTGGAAGTCTTTCGCATTTGCAATATCTTAATCTTGGCTATAACAATTTGAAAGGTTCAATCCCTTATCAACTTGGGAATCTTTCAAACTTACAATTACTTAATCTGCGAGGGAATAATTTTGTTGGACCAATACCTCATCAACTTGGGAACCTTTCCAAGTTGCAAGAGCTTTATCTTGCAGATATTGTTTCTCTCAAAACTGACAAAGAGAATGGCGTTGGAGGTTAATGGTTGTCTAGCCTCAATTCTTTAACCCTTCTTTCATTGAGAAACATAAGTGATCTCAAGTATTCTCACAATTGGCTGCAAATGATTGGGAAACTACCAAGCTTACAAGAACTTGATCTATCTTCTAATGATCTTTCTGATCATTTCATGTCGTTGACCCTTTCAGAGTTTAATTCTTCAAATTCTGTTTCGGTCTTTTATCTTAGTGGGAATAGATTCACATCTTCTGCAATATTCCGTTGTCTCGTGAATTTCAGCCCCAATCTTGTTACGCTTGATCTTCGATTCAACCTCTTAGAGGGTCCCATACCATATGAATTTAGTAAGGCCATGAACTCTCTAGAGAATCTATACCTTGCTAGAAATAAGCTCAAGGGTGGATTGAGCTTTAATCAAATCACTGGCACACTCTCATCCAACCTTTACACATTCACATCTTTAAGGACATTATACCTTGACCATAACATGTTAAATGGGACAATACCTAGAGATCTTCAATTTCCTTCTTATTTGGTGACTTTGGACATTTCTTATAGCTCTTTGAAAGGTGTCCTCACCAAATCCCATTTTGCTAATATGCCTAAATTAAAGCATTTAGACATATCTAACAATTCCTTGGCTTTGAGATTTAACCACAATTGGATCCCACCATTTCAACTCAAGAGCATAAATATGAGATCTTGTAAGTTGGGTCCAAGCTTCCCTAAATGGTTAAAAACTCGAAAAAATTTCACTTTTCTTGATATGTCTGATGCTGGAATTGTTAATATGGTTCCAGAGTGTTTTTGGATGAATATTTTGACACCAAACTTATATAAGTTGGATGTTTCATACAACAACTTACGGCTTACAATACCAAATTTTCCCGTAAGATTTTCAAGTTCACCTCTTATATCCCTAGCCTCAAATCATCTTGAAGGCCCAATTCCACAATTTCTACATACTGCATCTAACTTTCGATCTATCCAAAAATAAATTTTCAGATTCTCACTTGTTCTTATGTGGAAAGAGTGAAACTAAAACATTGGGCATATTTGACCTTTCCAATAATCTATTGTCAGAACAACTTCTCGATTGTTAGAGCCTTTTCAAATCATTAGTCTATTTGGATTTAAGTGGCAACAATTTTTCTGGAACAATTCCTACATCTATTGGTTCTCTACGTAATCTCAAAGTTACGATATTGAGAAACAATAGCTTTATTGGGAAGCTACCTTTTCACTTGAAAAGTTGCTCAAACTTAATGATGCTTGATGTGGGGGAAAATTGGTTGTCAGGTCCTATACCTTCATGGATTGGGATTGAATTACAGCAATTAAAAGTTTTGAGCTTACGAAGTAACCAATTCTCAGGAAGTTTATCATTGCATCTTTGTAACTTAACAAGCATTCAATTCTTGGATCTCTCACTGAACAATTTAGGTGGAGAAATACTAAAATGCTTCAAAAACCTTATAGCAATGGCTCAAGAGAGTTTCTCAATATATCCTTATAATATATACTCTATTGGAGTAGTTTATGTTAAAGAATTTGATTTGAATGCATTCTTAATGTGGAAAGGTGTGGAACAAATATTTAAGAATACTAGGTTGCTTTTGAAAGGTATTGATCTCTCAAACAATCAATTAGTTGGGGAAATTCCAGCAGAATTAGGGACTTTGATTGAACTAGTTTCTTTAAATCTGTCAAGAAATAATTTGACTGGAGAAATACCTTTACAGATTGGACAATTGAGATTGGTAGAATTTCTAAATTTGTCAAGAAATCATTTTTTCGGTCCAATTCCTTCAAGCCTTGCTCAAATTGATCGTCAGATGATGTTGGATTTGTCACACAACAACCTTTCTGGAAAAATTCCAATCGGCACACAGTTACAAAGTTTTGATGCCTCAAGTTATGAAGAAAATCTTAATCTTTGTGGAAAACCACTTGAGAAAAAGTGTCCTGAAGAGGAAGAGTCTCACAAACATCAAGCCATATTTGAAGAAGAAAAAGATTCACTTTTCTCCAAGGGATTCTACTGGAGCATGGCATTGGGATTTATCACTGGATTTTGGGGAGTGTTTGGAACAATACTTTTCAATCGCTCTTGGAGACATGCCTACTTCAGGTTCTTGAGCAATGTGGCAAACACCATTTATGTGAACATGATAGTAAATGCGATTAAATGCAAGAGGTCGCTTAAAGGTTAATTATTATCTGGTAATAATTTCCTTTCTCCATTCTTTCTTTTAGCTTTTGCATGCATAGTGTTATTAATTAGTACAACAATAGATCGATGTTTAGTAGTACGGTAGTACTGAACTTCAGTACATCCCTCCAATCAGTTGATCCTTAATCCATTATATGTGGGTCCTTATTAATGTCAGCTTTTATTAATATTAACAAATGATACTACATGATTGGAGGGATGCACTGAATTTCAATAGTATGGTATTACTGAACTTCTATTCAAAATGATTTTAGCTCAATCTATTATTAAATGTTTTAGATCCTTTAATTAATAATGAAGTTTTCTTAATTCTCATTTATTAGTGAAAACAACTTAATATTTTTGTTTTGTTGCATGATAATGGCTAAGCACAACCTTTTTCTTATTAAAAAAATTAGTTGATTAACTGTAAGCAAAATACAAAATAATTGGTCATAATACATATAAATATCTATTGTCTCAATCTAACATAATGATGAGAGGATTCAAATAATTAACATAACAATCAAATCATAAATATATTTCATCATATACCTACATGAAAAAGTGGTTGTACTTATTTATAAAAACGTTTACATATATGATATAATAATACTTTTTTTTTATTTGTTGAGCATAATACTTTTTTTTTTTTGCATATCTATGATATAATAAATTGAAAATCCACTTTAAATGTTTCCCCTTTCCTCCCTCAACCAATAATGTTTTATTTTTTAATTTATTTTAATTTTATTTTGCAAAATTATTATTTAATGTCTTTTTCTTATGATTTGAATAATGTCTTTTTACTTTAATTAAACTCAAATGAAAGTTTATTATTATTATTTACTCTTTGCAGGAGAGATTTTTGCCTTAATATATCATAGTTTAGGCTTGGAATAAATGTTGCGGTGGACAAATCATGTGACATGGCTGAACTGAAAGTGATTGTATGTGATATAAAGAATTCTAATGATTTAGTAATTACTAAAATAGTTTATTTTTAAATATTTTAATATATATTTTGAAATATTAGATATGAAGAGTTTCTAGTGTTTATATATTTTGTTATATAAATTATGGTTTAAGTACGTATGATCTGATTTTTTTAGTTTTCCTATAATTCTCATGTGATAAATAAGCATCGATTCTTGATTAGGAAAGGGAAAAAACAAGTTCTATAATACAAGCTTCATAACCATTTTAAAATTTTTTTAATAAAAATAAAAATAAAAAAATTTGTTTTAGCAGTTGTTTTCAAAAATTTAAAAACGTATTTGTGTTTCATTTTTTTTTAAAAAGTACAACAACAAAAACTTTGAGATAATTATTTTTATTAATGATAATTGTGTAATTTTACTTCTCTTTTTTTTTATTAATGACAACTTTGAGAGTTTTTTTTATAAGATATTCCAAAAATAAAATAAATCAAACAATTTTTTATTTTTTTTCCAAAACTTATTTTTAAAAATAATTTACAGAAATATTTAATAAACTAAAATAATTTTCAAATAGACCCTACGTAATTCTTTTAAATTGTTTTTCTGATCATTTGCATTTGATTAAAAATGAACATAAAACCTTGATAGTTTAAGTAAAAATCATAAATGTTGCCTGTTTTATATATTTTAAAATTATTTAAAAAATATATGAGAAAAGTACTTTTTTTTTTTAAATTTAACATGCATTACTTACTTATTTTGTTTATAAGAAATAAATTTTTTCGGTTAGTTATTTATTATAAAAACTTATTTATATATATTACTGGTTCAAACATGATTCCATAATGGTTGAACTATTGAATTAGATGCTTTACTAATTAATAATATTTTTTAGAATACCCATAGTACAAAATCCTTTAAAAAATTAAAACATTTCTTTTATTAAGATACATATACTTTCAAACTATTGCAAGCTTCAGAAGTTCTTTTAGCATATTTGATCATCAAATTGAAAGGCGATTTGTGGTGAGATTTTTATGCAATTTCAATATGTTGTTTAGTTGTTATAAACCATTGTGAGCTTTTATTTGTAGGGTCCAATTGTTGTATTGATGTCTATATTTGACTATTTGTGAAACATATTTGTGGGATTTATTTTGTAACTTTTGTTGATTAGTGAGGGTGGTGAGTTTTAGTATGTCCAAAAGACTATTAATGTACTCATTAATTTTTATTAGAGGATTATTTTTTGGACCAGGTCCCGTGATTTTTACCTTCCAATTTGAGGGGGTTTTTCATGTTAAAAAATGGTGTGTCTATTGCATTATTTTTCTTATGCATTTTTAAACACATTTATTATTGGAATATCCGTATCATTTTTTATGTTTTGGAACAAAGCTCATCACTTCACAGTTATTAGATATGTCTCGAAATTAGTGTCATCTTAAATTTCAAAAGGAAAAAACTTTTTTTTATAGAGCTCAAAACAAGTTAGAAAATAATAAATAATGCTATTTATATCTTTAAGAGAAATAAAAAATGCATTTAATACAAGTTATAAATTTTAGTCACTTATTTTACCAATTAACCTCATTAAATATATCTTTAACTAGTACTCTTAGAAAAAAAAAAAAAAACCCTTTTTATATATAATTTTTTGCTCCTCAAAAGACTCACTTTAGTAAAAAGCTTTCCTTTAGCCCCACCGTACCTAAGCTCTTTCCTTTCACAACACAAAATTCACTATTAATTTAAAGAAATGCCATATTGATTTTGTCACGACCCCATTTCGGGAGTCCGTGACCGGCACGGGAGGTAGGATTTCCCCTATCTCGTAAGCCTCTAATCCCTGATTAACATTTATACATGTTCATATCTACCCTTTTCTAATACAATCAATATATAATATATATGTGGCAATCCATTTCTGGTGACCTAAATAGTCTGCAATCCACGGTTCGCTCAGCACCGCTTCAGTCTATATATATACATATATTCACCCACACATATATATAATTTACATATTGATCGCACGCCTCAGTGCGTGTGATCTATCCTAGTCACATGCAGAAGTCATATATGCATACATACATATATTCAGCCACACATACATATAGTTTACATATTGATCACACGCCTCAATGCGTGCGATCTATCCTAATCACATGCGAAAATCATATGTCCATACATACATACATTCAGCCACACATACATATAGTTTACATATTGATCACACGCCCCAATGCATGTGATCTATCTTATTCACATGCGGAAGTCATATATATATGATATATATAATATCATAGCCTAGTTCCCAAACACCATGACCTATCTTTAATCTGTATGAAGCCGACAATGCTAGAGTATGACATATATATACAGCAGTTGTATATGTACAACAGCGACATCCAAAAGGATTTATATATATACATAAAGACTTAAACACATAACCAAAATAAACTACCCACGCAGACAAAGCGTGCGGTCTTCAGATTTGTCCGGCTCCTTGAGAAGAAGTAGACGCGTTCCCAATACCCGAACCACCTATATCTGAAACATTTCAACAGGGGGGGTGAGTAAAACAGACTCAGTGAGGAGCTCCCCCATCCCTGGCGTAGCAGCGGGTACCACTACTGCTGGGGGAAGGGAGCAAATCACAACCACATGCGCATTAAACGGATTACATTGTAATATTTAAGGTGATCATCTAACCAACAGATCATATTCACATCGATAATCCTAATTCATGGTCCTATCATACATTTCACTCCGTACGTATATCACTTGCAAACATAACAGTCATTTCCATAAGAAACATATCATACAAGTTCATATGTCTGTGTCTGTATACATTCGATATTTTCTATCTCTCGCTTTCTGCTAAGAGAAATATTGGCCCGAAGGCAATCTCATGTTTGAACCTAGTTGATCATACTAGAGACATTCTGACTCCAAGTCACACTTAGAGCAATAGCCGACGACTTATTTGACCTCGGTTAAACCAAGGTAATGGCTACTATGTGGCATGCTCACTAACAATATAATCCCGTCTGACCGATTCAGTACGACCAACTCGATCTACCCGAACTATCCTAGACGAGCACGACTTAAATGTTTAATCTTAAAGAATACCCTATAAACAACTACTTGATTATTATACTTGTTTCTTAGTTAGGCCTAGTTTTCCCCTTTCAAATTATGCAACACTCTCATTCACACATGACAACCTAAGTCCAATTTCCTTAACATGTCATACGGACAAGGTCTTTTCAGTAATGATCACATTAGTTGGTTTCTAATATTACTGAACCCTTACATATAAAATTCTAACTCAATCTTACCCACGGTAACATGTAAGGTTCTGTGAACCATATTAACACATATGCATTTGAGGCTAAACAGATAAACACATATACAGTTTGCATGTTCACTACTTACTTGGTAACCATACACGCGTAACGCAAATTTAATCGGATAACTATATTTCATATAACAACCGTATAAAATAGATTATTCACATAGTCATCCAACCCTGTGGGGCTGGGATGGGAGAGCCCCTCACCTCGTGGCCCTCCTGCTCAGTCCTCGGAGTACCTGAAGCTCCAACTACCCTGTGGTGCCCTATACACATGTGTTTAAGGTATTAGCAACGTGTAACTAAGCAACTATCATGCACATGTCATGCTAATGCTCATGTGCCCTCTAGACATTTCCAAGAACTAGATACTTGGTTGGTTATGTTGTCTTATTTGCCCTTTTTGAATGTCTATAAGGTTTTTGTACTCGACTTTCATGTATTCGAATTATTTGGAACCTCTGAAAGCTTTGGATTAGAGATACTAACTTAACTAGATTCCATTTCATGTGTTCGTAAGAACTTTTAACTAATAAAGGAATATCTTTATGGCTCAAAAGAGTCATTAGCTCACTCATTCAACAATTTCCCTTATTTGCCGAGTAAGAATTTAACCACTACCTCTTTAATTATAAATAAAAACATAATCAGGTATAAGAAGAGCTTTGGAACCAATTTAATTGGTCTTAGGTGTCCACCACGGGCTAGGCCGAGGTGTCCAGCCCACAACACAGTTTCTTGTTGTATTGTGGCTTGGTATATTACCTCTTTTTCACCGGATTTGGCTCCGGTTGCGACGGTAATTACTCGGGCTTTATTCCCTTGTATATTTCCACGAATTATAATACTTATACTACTCCAATCCAAGCTTATTCATGCATCAAAACAGCAAATTCGAAATTTATAGGAATTCCTAACCCATTTCCCATAATTTCCAAAGCCGGCCAATTTCTACGATTTATCCTTGATTCTCAACCTCCCTAAGCACTCAAGAACACTATCTAAGCTCGAATTTATCCCCGGAATTTTCCAAATGGAGGTGAATGAAGATTTCCTAAAAATCCCTAAAATTGGAAGAAATTGGGGGTTTTTAGAGTTGGGGATTTTTACATTGTTTCAATCGGATGGAATGGTTGATAGGTGCCGTAGAAGAGTCCCGGAAACCTTCTCCGGCGTCGGAGCAGTCTCTCCGGCGAGAAACCGGCCCATCACCTCCGTTCCCTTGCTCCCTCTCCCTCTCATGCTCTCTCTCGGGTCCGCCTCTCTCTCCCTCTCTAATTTCCTTTTTTTTTTTGTTGGATGGAGAGTCACGGTTTAGGCCCCAAATTAAAATAATAGGCTGAAAATTTTTATTTTGTAGTTAAATCCCCTTTTTCCCCCCATCCTTTTTAATCTCCTTTTCATTTAGGTCCTCTTTTAAAAAAACTATATAATTTCCTATTCTTCTCTTCATTTTATTTCAACCTTTAATCTAATTTATTTTTCTTTCAAAAAGAAAAATAAAATAAAATAATAATAATAATTAAAAAGAAATCTCGGATATTTCTGCAAATCTATTTCTTTATTTTCTGACCTCTTACTCATAAGAAATATGGACAGCTTGTTCAAATTATGTGATCAATTATTCTTTACATTCTTATTATTAGATAATAGATAAGAAAATTGACTATATATATAATTTTCTTAATACCATCCTTAGAAAGTGTAACTACGGAATATTCCGCCATAGGACACGTGGCACTAAGCTTCCAGAAGCCTAGCATCAGCGCACGCTAGCAACACGTGGCACCACTTACTTGCCACTTACGCGGCTCTAGCCCACATCCTCTCGCGAGGACTCCCACTCAACAAGACGTGGAAACTCCCTAGGCATCGTGGGACGACCCACGTCATACGACAACGTGGGTCGAGCGCGTCCTCCCCACACTTAGTATAAAGAGGCCCTCACCCGGGGGACTAAAGCACATACACAAGATCAAGGACTACAACACCAGATCCGAGACATCTCAAGTACTTCCAAAGAGTATTATTCATAACCATCCTAGCAGGCATTCTGAGCACTCTCAGACACCGTACGCAACATCCGTCATACATCCCGAGTCCTGCCTTACGCACCGCCAGGTCCGGTCAACGGCAGACTTCTCTCCGTCCCCAGAGCATCTCACCGATACGGCTTGTAATACCCCGGAAAAATTTTGAGGATTAAAGAATGAATTATTTAAAATTTTGAGGATTAAAGAATGATTTATTTCGGGGCTAGGAATTAAAACTTTAAAAAGAATGTAGAAAAAATGTGAAAGTTAAAAAAAAAACCGGAAAGGAAATTTTTCAAAGATGGTAATATCCGAGAATTTTTTTTGAAGTTTTAAATAAAATAAAAGGGGAAGAAAAGAAGTAGAAATTAATTTTAGGATTTAATTGAGGACCTAAGAAATTGGAAACTTGAATTAAATAGAGAAAGAGATTAAATTAAAAATACATATTAGTTATTATTTATGTAATAATTAATTAACCTATTTTTAATAATATTTATTTATTATTTAATTATTTAATTATTAATTAATTAATTATAATTATATTCATTATTTATTTATTATTAATTATTTAATTATTATAATTATTTGATTATTTAATTATTTTTATTATTATATATAAGTATATATAATTGTTAATTAATTAAGAGGGGATGGCGTGAGTTAAATAAAAGAAAGGAAAGAGAGAAAGAAAATAGAGAGGGAGTGTGAACCGAGAGAAATGAAAGGAACGGAGAGAGAGGAGGTAGAGTGAGAGAGAGAGGGCGCCAAGAAGAGAAAGGGGAAGGGGAAGGTGGCGGTTCGCCGGAAACTGGCTGGAGAAGGGCGGTCCGACATCGGAAAAGCTCACCGAAGCTCGACTCCAACATCTTCCACACGTCCCACCAATCGAATCAAGGTTGGTAACCCCAATTTTATTGGAAACCCTCAATTTCTCCATTCTTAGGGATTCCATCGATTCACCTTCGATTGAATTGTTTCGAGGGTAGATTGAGACCTAGAAAGTGTTCTTGAACACTTAGTTGGGGTAGGAATCAAGATTGCATTCTCGGATTTGCCCAAATTCGAATTTGGAAGGATTTGGGGTTGAAATTATAATTATTTTCAACTTGGAGAAATTGTGAAAATTAGGATTGAACTTGGATTTCAGTAAATAGGCTTGGATTGGTATTATTAAAATTTTATGGTTGAAATATTAACTGAACAAGAACCGTGAAGAGCTGGCCCGAGGTTACTAAGGCCGGACCTTGACATTAACATACCGAGTCCCTGCATAGTTTGCCCAAATACACTTTAAGGGTGATGTTGAGGGCTCCAAACCTCTTCTTTTCAATCTTAAACACCCTAGAATAATTCTAAATATGCTATCAAGCATCAAGAATTATTTTAGGTACCTTCTTGTTTCTCAAGGATGGAAACTTGCGGAACAAATTAAGTCTAACTTCGTGAATTTCAATTTTATCCTTTCACAACATTTAGGAAACCTTAAGTGGGATAAATTGGAGGTATATTGAGGTTTAGAAACTAGATTTCTTAGAACCCAGGTAGAAACACAAGTTGAATTAAAATGCTTAGACCTTCCTAGAATTAGGATTCCTTCCAACCAAGCTAGATAAGCTTCCTTAGATGCGAATACAAGTTAGATAGAGGTCTAGTACTCAAATCCAAGCATGTGAAACACTCAAGTAGAGTGTTATATGCGAGTAAGTCAAGTGTCCGAGGAAGGATACACATAAATCGGGATAGAGAAGTCCAATAAGACCAAGAGCTTGACTATGTGGCAACCATGGACTACAAATGAGAGTAATGGAGAGATAAATAACAAGTTAAGCTAAGTAATAACCTTAATGAAGTAAATTTTGTTCTTATAGGAACAACGACACACGATTGAGTGCAACAGGAACTCCGAGGAGACTAAAGCTACAGGAGAGGATTGCATGGAAGGTTGGCCAAGGTGAGGGTTCTTCCATCTCTGCTCCTAGGATTGTAGGCTTGTGTGGATTACATGAGTATGTACATTCTCTGCTTGTCTGGTATGTGCTAGCTAAAGGTATAGAATGTTAAAAAAATAAAGGAACTATAAAATAGGTTGTGGAAAGTAGCTTAGATAGGAAGACATAGGAGTAGAGAGTAATTTTTTGCTATGATTGGTGTGTTACAAATCCAACTCATACACTCCGGAGGCATGATGAGTATTTTATTAAATCTTTTCCACAACGGTGGCAAGAGTCCTTGTATAGAAGGACTAAACTTTTATTTTGAAAACTCGTCACGGCGGGGACCTAAATTATAATCATCCAAAGGGAGTTATTGGTGGGTTTCGGATTTGGCTATGCTAGCGATGTGAGACATCGCTAGAACAACGTCAGATGGCACTTGAGACGTCAGTTTTCTAATCACCATGACGATGGTCATTGCCCTATCCTGGCAATAGGGTCAAAAAGGTTTTATATTGCTATAACGATAGCTTGAGACTCAGAGAGTGGATCTGGACGGGTATATGAGTTATATCTTGTTAAGGATACTCGTCCATATTAATAAGGAGAAGAATTGTTAATCCTTTGGGAAAGATACAAAGAATCCTATTAATATGTGAGACATCGACTAGAACAACGTCAAATGGCACTTGATACCTCAGTTTTATAATCACCATGACGATGACCATTGCCCTATCCTGGCAATAGGGTCAGAAAGGTTTTATATTGCTATGACGATAGCTTGAGGCTCACTTGAGACGTCAGATTTATAATCACCATGACGATGGTCATTGCCCTATCCTTGCAATAGGATCAAAAAGGTTTTATATTGCTATAACGATAGCTTGAGGCTCAGAAAGTGCATCTGGATGGGTATATGAGTTATATCTTGTTAAGGATACTCGTCAATATTAATAAGGAGAAGAATTGTTAATCCTTCGGGAAAGATACAAAGAATCCAATTAATATGTGAGACATCGACTAGAACAACGTCAGATGGCACTTGAGACCTCAGTTCTATAATCACCATGACGGTGGCCATTGCCCTATCCTGGCAATAGGGTCAAAAGGTTTTATATTGCTATGACGATAGCTTGAGGCTCAAGGAGTGCATCTGGACAGGTATATGAGTTATATCCTGTTGACGATACTTGTACATATTAATAAGGAGAGGAATTGTTGATCCTTCGGGAAAGATATAAAGAATCCTATTAATATGTGAGACCAAGATAAGGAGACACGGGAGGAACCTACGGGTGAACCGTGAGCCTGATCTTGCAGAAGAGAAATCATCCTGCTGAGATGGTCCAGGGTGTATCAGTGGCCAGGCTTTGAGACGTTGTGCCGTGCCCGCCATTGTGGCCTGGTTGGGTAATGGACGAGTGGGCTCAAGCTATTGCCTCGCAGTAAAGGGGCCAGGATGTGCCACGTGGTGGCTATGCGTCAGTTGTTTGATAGATAGAAGTTGATTGTGTTTGGATAACCGAATTGTCACGAGGTGACAAGTACCCAAGTTAATGGGTTATGGTATGTTTTGCCACTTGGTGGCCAACAACCCGAGTGCACGGGTTCGAAGCGGGAAAGCCACGTAGTGGCTAGTAGATACCCCAGAGTTGGGGAGATTAAGTAGATGTATGTTTAGCATCTATGTGTATGTATAAATTATCTGTGTTTGCATATAATTGCTGATTGTGCAGTGTAGTGGTAACGTACAGGATTACGCAACCACACGTCTCAGACATGCTGAAATATGAGAAAACCGGTAGGTAAAAGCTGGCACTATATGTTACATGTTTACTTGCTGATTGATGACGTGGAATAAACTGCTGCATGTTTACAGTTATTAAATGCATGTGAGTGTTTGGGTGAAATTTCTGTTGTTGTGTGATCACCAAGAATGTATGCTAACAACAGTAACTAGTTGTGTTTTGCATGTGGTTGTGTATGACTCCCAAACCCAGCGCTATGGTACCCACCTTGCGCCGGGGATGGGAGAATCCTCACTGAGTCGCATGGTTAAGACTCACAACTCATTTTTACTACACAATGACAGGTTAAGTACAGGTGGAAGAAATCTCGGTGGAACGATGGACAAGCAAAACTTTCCAAGACCCACAACTTGTTCATGTGGGTGAATAGATTGTAACTGTAATTTAATTTACTATATTATTGTATCGGGTAGACGTACTCAATTATATTGTATTACTAAATCTAGAACTGTCAGCTTCACATACCTTAAAGATCAGGATTCGTTATATTGCGATACAGGGAAAACTTGTTTTCAAAATATATCTATATATACATATATCTGTTGCATGTGAATAGGATAGGCGGCATCTTCGGATGTGTAGCCAGTACACAGGTTATATATATGTGTGTTTTCCTATACCTAGATCCTGAAGCTGCACTGGCCGTGGATTTGCTTGCCTAGGATAAGCCACCATTTCGGTGTAGCCATGATTTTACAATGCATGTGAATGTATTTTCAATAATAGATATTCTGTCAATCAGGTGATAAGACTTACATGCATAGGGGTATTCCCTGTGTCTGTGCCGGTCACGGTCCTCGAAACGGGGGTCGTGACAAGGCTTCCAGCATCTCTCAGAGACTCAAACTCTCACATTCTAAGGCAACCTCCCCAGAGCGGCTCACCCGCCCAGAATACCTTAAGCACGTCTTAGCCGCACACGGCTCGATACAGGTAACCGCCTTGCCCAACGGCTCATATAGACATCACCATGATGAACTACGTGATCTTTGATCCCTTCCGAAGGGTACGTAGGCACCTAGGTGCATCACCTAAGGACAAGTCCCCCAAGGTTAACACCCCTTGCGGTCCTTAATTGCAAATAACAATTATCTGAGCCAAAAATGACAGTTACAGTGATGTCCACTGCGGTCTTCCTCATACCACAATGCCTTGCGCACTCTGCCGCTAAACGACATTTCTTTTTCGGGGAGTTGGAGTATCCACCTAACACTCAGAAACCCGCATTTTTTACCTTTTCCACAACATACATTACAGGATGACCGACTAAAATGCCCCCACAGCCACGACCGACGCAAGCACTCTAAGGGGCAACACAAGGAACAGGCAGGGAACGACCAAAGTGGTCACAACCGAAGCAGGCGGTTCAGATACGATTCAACCCCAGAACACCTCAACGACGTAGGTAGTTGTTGCGAAAATCGTGGTCCAAAACCCGGCACCTAGAGAGGAAGCCTGCCCCCAACATCCTTATGGCATGCCGCATGCTCCCTACCCTACAGTCGGCAATCAAGAAACAGCGGAGCCGACGAGGAACCCGCGGGAGGTAGAGCTCGCCCGTCTTGAGTCAGAAATAGCATCCCTACGCCAAAAAAAGTGGGAGGAGAACAAGAACCTCGCCCAAGCAAGCACAGGTTCCTGTTACCACTGGTACCACACGGCGCGACAGCAGGGGCCTTCGGCGACCCTACAAACCTACCCGCAATACAGTTCCGGACCCTACCAATAAAATTTGCACGACTGTCGTTACTAGCACAAGCACCCCCAACGGTAATCCCTCCTGGACCAGCAATGGTCGCTGGACAAGCAGTGCGTCCCGCTATGAGCTATCCGCGACCACCAGTCCCAAACTACCCTCCAGGATCTTACCTACACATGCCTTGGGTAGGAGCCTACAACCCGTACGCCCCCTGCAGCACAACGGCTAACCAGTGAAAGGGGAGGCACCCTTTTACCCAATAAACCAAGAACGAGCACGTGCCCATGGGCTTCAAGATGCCTTTCCACATAGAACCCTGTGGCGGAGAAACTGATCCACGAGATCATATTAACACCTTTAACTGGCTATGTCGATATTAGGCATGACAGACGGTCAGCAATGCCGAGTCTTCTCATCGACTTTGAAGGAGGCGACTTTGAGGTGGTTCTCGCTACTTCCCACCAATTCGATCCATAGCTTCGAACAGTTGGCGCAAAACTTCCTTACACAGTTCGCCAGTAGCAAGGAATACCAAAAGAACGAGGACTCCTTCATTGGTTTTCAACAAAGTCTCACTCCAGGTCTGAGGCCTCCAAGACGCCGTCGGGATCTTTGTAATCAAACAAGGTCTCTGATGCTCGCAATTCTACGGAGAACTCAGCAGGTGCCCCGTCTCCACCTTACAGGAGCTGATGGACCGCGCAGAATGGTTCATCTAAGAAGAAACGCGCAAATCGCCAAAGACAAGATGAGGAAATTCCTGATAAGTAGGTCCGACATGGAACGAGCGGAAAAGAAAAAGGAGAAAGCGGTAGTAGAAAGCCAAACCTCCAAGGAGAAAAAAAATAGAAAATGGTCGCCCCCTTAACCACGAATGCCTTCCAGAGGACGATTCACAAGCTACACTCCCCTCAACAAATCCCACGTTGGAGTCTCGAAAAAATCTATCACTCGGACATGCTCAGCTTCCCTCCTCAGATCGAAAGGTGAAAGACAGGAAAGCCAGTAGACAAGTCCAAGTACTAACAGTTCCACAAGGATTACGGGCGCGAAACTAACGACTGCATCCACCTAAAGGATCAGATCGAAGACCTAATCCGTAAACGGCAACTCGGCAGGTATATCAAAGAGGAGGGCAGAGCTAACACGGAACACTCACGAGAGGCCAACGATCAGACACCTACTCGTGGAGTCATCAATGTCATCGCAGGTGGTCTGCAAAGAGGAACTTCCTCGTTACCACAGAACAAGAAAAGGGTGGAATGCTCCATACTCGCCCTCGACTATGCCCCAAAGCACAAAAAGAGAGGCGACCACAGAGGAGACCCCATCACGTTCGACCTTACCAACCTAGAGGGACCATTACATGACGACCCTGTGGTAGTAACCGCAGGAATCGCCAACTATGAGGTCAAAAGAGTCCTGATCGACCAAGGATCCTCGACAGACGTCCTCTACTTTGACACCTTCAAAAAACTCGGGTTGAACGAGGCTAGCAAAAGGCCATTCCCCGTCACACTTATAGGATTCTCAGGAGCCCAGGTTCCCGCAGAAGGAATCATTACTGCCCGAACAACCATGGGTACCTTACCAAAGGTCGCGAGCCTCGATGTAGACTTCATCATCGTCTCAGCACCCTCAGCATACAACGCCATCCTGGGGCGACCATCCCTAAGCAAGCTCAGAGCTGTAGTGTCCACCGCACAGCTCCCAATGAAGTTCCCAACACCCCACGGGGTTGGAGAAATCATGGCGGACCTGAAACTAGCGCGGGAATGCTACGCAGGAAGCTTAACCAAGACCGTCAAGGTCGCTCGCCTTGGTCCCAGAGAATCACGCGAGGAACCCCCAGAGGGTAAAGAGTCAGGAGGAAAGAAACAGGAGTCCGCCCGCCCGAACAAAACCTCCGCCTAAGTTCTGAACACACATTGCACTCTCGCACCACCTGTCGGTCAAGTCCCGTACATCTCTTTATTTCAAATTTAGGATTCACTTCAGGCGGACCAAGGCTTGCCTGACCAAGGCAACTCGGATGTAATCATCTTGTTTACTTTCAGCCTGACCTAGGCTAGCCCGACTGAGGCTGCACGAATTTAACCATTTTGTCTATTATTAATCGAAGTATTCCTTTCTAGAAAGAGACATGGCTTCAACTTGCAAAGTACTCGTGCAAGTCCTACAAAAGGACAACAAGCCGACCGCCTGAAGAAACGCTTAGCGCCTTCAAGGCCAAGCTGATATTCCCCTAGTAGCGCGGTAGAAAACCCCTTGGGTGCGAAAACACAAAAACACGCTAGCAACAGCATACAAACTGTCTTGATCAGACGGTACTCATGCAAAAAGTCTTTTTACCCAGATGTAAAGAGATAACAACAGAAAGAGAAAATGTACTCGCACAAAGCTTTTTGCTTAGAAGTAAAAAGAGAGGCAGTAAAACTCTTAAGTTCTCATTAAATGTTAAAAATGAGAAGGCATCCGCCTATTACAAAGGATAAACACCCGAAAAATACATCAACCTATTCTTGGGCATCCCCAAGATCTATAATGGCCTTGGCCCCCGCGGGCTCAGCATTGCCAACCCCCTCCGATGGCTTCTGATGAGTCACCTCAGCCAACTGTTGAGAAGTAGCTCCAATCCTGAGAGCACGCCCGCCGATATGAGAGAGCAATCGATGATCCATCGGTCGGTCGGCCAGCTGGCGAAGAGAGGCAAGATTCAACGAAAAGTGTGCCTTCGTTCGACCGTGAAGTTCACCATCAAAGAGCTCCAGAGAAGGGCGAAGAGAAGCCTCCCATTTCGCTGAAAATCTCTCCCTGCGGAAGCGCTCAGGTTGCTATCGCCAGAACCATGCCATACATACTTCGCGGCAGCAACTCTCCCTGGAGATCAACAATGTCACCAACCAACCGGAAAGGTTCTCGTTGGCGCAAGCCTCTACACTTCGCAAAGCTTTGCAAAGATAGTGCAACTCTTGTCGGGGCCTCTCAGCATCCTCCCGGCGGACGGCCAGCTCCTTGCGAGTCTTTTCCAATTCCGAGCGTAGAAGTTTGACCTCTAAAGGATGCTCGACTTCAGCCCTAAGACGGGCCACCTCGTGAGTCAAGGATTTAATCTCACGTTCCTAGTCCTCACACTTCAACTCCTTCGCGGATAGTTGCCCGTGCACATCCACCAACCTCTTCTTAGAGACCCCTAGAGCTTGGCCCCTGGTGGTCTCGACATCAGAAGCCCGGTTCCTGTCAAGGCAGGCTTCCTCTTGCTGAAAAGAAAAAGTCAAGACACAGAGGAAAAAAAAAAGTCGCAGAGCATCGAAGTAGAAAAGCTTACCAAACACTTCCCCCACACAAGGCCTGCATGGTGGAAGTCAGCTAATGCCTCAGCAACTCTGCCGAAGCCTAGAACAACAAGATTCATAGGGGAGGTGTCCAGCCTCGTTGCATCCTTCTCTCCCATCTCCACGGGAAAGCGCCTGCCCAAGGTCACTAGCTCGAAAGAAAGTCTTTCCTCCGGCGGCAAGACGAATCCTTTGTGGCAGCCACTTGACTCACCACTACATTCCCCCTGTCAGAGAGGGCTCTGGCCTCTACGGTCGCGTCATTAGACTCTACAATTCTGGCTGGAGCCTCAGCCATCAGCTCACCTGCCGAAACCCGAATCACAGTAGAATCATCAACAGGTTCCTCAACCGCCACCCTGGCCTTCTTGGCAGCAGGTTGATCAGCCCCACCAGCGGAACTTTGGACGGGAGGACGAGTCGATAAAATCACCTTCATAGGTGATTGACGGACAGGAACAGAGGTAGGAATAACGCCCTCCACCAAAGCCTCCGCCCACACTTCCGCCTGGTCAAAACTCTGCTGGGCTACTTACGATGATAACCAGGGCCCTGCACCGGAAGGCCGTCTTTTGAACCCTTTGTCTCTACCTTTGGTTACCTCCACTGCAGAAGCCCCCTTTCTCTCCCTCTCTCGGGGACCACCACCGTCACCTCTCCCATCTTTCCACCTCTTTTCCCTTTGGAGATTCTCTTGCCGACGGATTTTATCAGAAGATGGCGGTACGGGAAGACGTCCGTCTCTCCCACCTCCAACCGACACCACGGCGGAAGTGTCCACCATTACCCTTGGAGAAAGTTCCTGCCCAAATTTCTTCCCCCTACTCTGACCTCCATCGCGACTACGGCTAAGGGGAGGAGGAGGAGAAGAAGAGGGAAGGTCTTCAAGATCAGTGAAGTCGAAAGGAAAAAAGCTGTCATCACCGGTCATGGCAAGATCTTGACAAATTAGAAGGCAAAAAAGGAAAGAGGAATAAGAATCACGAGGAGAATAGAGGAACAAGAAGAAGGTAAAACCACAAACTTTCAAACGCTGGACATTTATAGGGAACTCAGAGGCGCAACGATTCAAAAATCCCAGCCCCCTCATATCCCGCAACGGATAGAAACAATTATCCTGTACACACGGCCTAAGTTGCAACCTTCCACCTCGACCGAACACGTAGAGAAAAAGAACGGGTCAGATTCATAGCTTGGGCAGTAGAGGCACAAAGATTGAAGAGCCCCTGGAAACCCAAAAGTCGCTTAAAGACACCAGAGGGCCTTTTCGGAAAATCCTCAACCCAGGCTAATGATGACTGCCCTCAGAAACGAACCCGCATTAAATGATGGAAAAATGACGGCAAAGCCCTCAAGATCACCGGTACTTATCAAAACCCTGATGAGTGGCACCTAGAGCAGCCCACTTCTTCAACAAGCAACTCTTAGCAAAAATTCTTGCCTAGTCACTGACTGTGGACGAGCCCGACCAGAGTAGAGCATCTCAAATGACTAAAAGGCCCTTGACCTTTGGATTTCCTCAGCACACCCCCAAGGGGCATCTCAAGAATGATGACCCCTCCTCGGTAAGTCGCGTACTTTCTGCAGAAACGGCTCGAAAACTTGCTTAGGAAGTCAAGCAGTCAGGCACTCGAAAGTCGACGCGTGGCACCCTTCAAACGTCTCCACTCCCACGGAGCAAAACAAAGGGACACCAATTCGCAAGTCGGACGACCAGCTCATAATGACCATGCCCACTTGTGGACGAACTCTTCTTTAAAGAATAGAAATTTCTAAGTTGCTTACAGACCAGAGAACTTAAGTCCACGGGCGCCCAACACCCGTAGACTTGGGAGACTTATGTAACTACGGAGTACTCTGCCAGAAGACACGTGGCACTAAGCTTCCAAAAGCCTAGCGTCAGCACACGCTAGCTACACGTGGCACCACTTACGCGGCCCTTGCCCACATCCTCTCGTGAGGACTCCCACTCAACAAGACGTGGAAACTCCTTGGGCATCGTGGGACGACCCACGTCCCATGACAACGTGGGTCGAGCACGTCCTCCCCACACTTAGTATAAAGAGGCCCTCACCCGGGGGACTAAAGCACACACACAAGATCAAGGACTACAACACCAGATCCGAGACATCTCAAGTACTTCCAAAGAGCATTACTCATAACCATCCTAGCAGGCATTCTGAGCACTCTCAAACACGTTACGCAACATCCGTCATACACCCTGAGTCTTGCCTTAGGGCTTCCAGCACTCTCTCTGTCCCCGGAGCATCTCACCGATAGGGCTTCCAGCAGCTCTCAGAGACTCAACCTCTCACATTCCAAGGCAACCGCACACAACCCGATACAGGTAACCACCTTGCCCAACGGCTCATATAGACGTCACCGTGACGAACTACGTGGACTTTGATCCCTTCCGAAGGGTACGTAGGCACCTAGGTGCAGCACCTAAGGACATGTCCTCCAATGTTAAGACCCCTTGCGGTCCTTAATTGCAAATAACAATTGTTTGAGCCTAAAACGACAGTTAGATAAAGTAATAGCTTAATTATCGTTAACGTTAACTCAAACTAGCCCCCATGACTCGGAATTTAATATTAGAGGTTTTTTAACAAATTTGTTAGATATGAAAGAAAAATAAAATAAAAAGTTACCATAATATTTGTTCTTATTCGTGACTTCAGCATTCTTCAAAAAGTAGTTTTATTTTTTGTTTTCTTTTTTAAATTGTACCTTTATAGACTCTCTATTCTTTTACTATTATTATTCTTGGGCTTACCCAAACTATCGGTTACAATTTTTCAATATTATAATTATTCTTATTGGGCTGGACCTAAACTTGGTTTTACCCTACAATATTGTTGGTTGAATATTCTTAAAATGGAATTATTTGAATATATACACTCCTATAGTTACTCCTTTCTTGTTTAAGTATGAAGTGTATGTAAATGGTGTGAGGATCCTCTACGGTTGAGTTTTGGTGAAACTGTGGATAACCGGTCAAATAATCGTGGTTAAACGTTAGTCACTGTTATTTGACCGATTAACCACAATTTGAAGGACACCAAAATCCAACAGCAGAGGATCAAATAAATATTAGGCAACTCATCACAACATTCTTTGTAGATTGCTCCCGAGCTTCTCTAGTGGAGGGACTTCCTGAAAATGTCAATCTTCCAAAGTTAACTTGAAAACCAATCCAACATTGTAATCCAAATTCTTTTGCTAGAAAAAATTAAAATTGCTCTAAGGATATGACTGTTACTGTAAATGTGTGTTCGTTCAGCTTGATAACGTTTTCAAGTTCTATTACTTTTAAAATAATTAATAGACAATTAATAATTCAACGGTAATTAATAAAAATCAATTAATATAAAAATTATTTTTATAAAAGAAACTCATTACCGTGTCTATTTCATGTGCAAGTAGTATTAATTGTAATTTTCTTCTCCTTGCCAGCTATTGTGTGCGCGAGATTCTCTTTCCACTTAACCCATTTACATCTTCTAAATATATATATATATATATATATATATATATATATACACACTTAATTTTTCTTTATTCTAGGTAATGTGAGACTTTGTTTAACACATACAATACACACATATATGCATCACATTGTTTACAACAATTGATTTTACAACAACTGATTTTAAAGTTAACAAGTTTTTTCCTTTCAAAATTATTCTTTTTTAATTAAATTTCATTAATTAATTTGCTGCCTAGAAAATACGGTTGATTTGAAAAATCTCTTAGACCTATAACCTAATTGAAAATTTTCTTTTGAATTTTGAAAGATACATATTGAGTGGGAAATATTTCAAGCTGGCTATGAACATGCAAAAGCATTCACACTTAGAGAATTTTCAGAATTTGAAGATTGAAAACCATTAACCATTAATTTGAACAGGAATCAGGACTTATTAGGCCTAGTTCTCTTCTTAATTTGAAAAATGCTTCTGAGACGAATGGTTGGGTTAAGATATCAGCCAACTGATTTTCAGTAGGCACAAATTGAAGAATAATTTCTCCTTTTTTTAATGTGATCTCTTAAGAAATGGTGCCTAATTTCAATATGCTTGGTTATTGAATGTTGATCCTGACGATGGCACTTAAGACCTCAATTTTATAATCACCATGACGATGGTCATTGCCCTATCCTGGCAATAGGGTCAGAAAGGGTTTATATTGCTATGACGATAGCTTGAGGCTCAGGGAGTGCATCTGGACGGGTATATATCCTGTTAAGGATACTCGTCCATATTAACAAGGAGAGGAATTGTTGATCATTTGGCAAAGATACAAAGAATCCTATTAATATGTGAGACTAAGGTAAGGAGACACGGGAGGAACCTACGGGTGAACTGTGAGCCTAACCTAGTAAAAGAGAAATCATCATGTGGAGTTGGTCCAGGGTGTGTTAGCGGTCATGTTTTGAGACGTCGTGCCATGCCCGCCATTGTGGCCTGGTTGGGTAATGGACGAGTGGGCTCAAGCTATTTCCCCACAGCAAGGGGTCAGGACGTGCCACTTGGTGGCTATGGATCAGTTGTTTGATAGATAGAGATTATTTGTGTTTCATTATTAGAATTGTCACGAGGTGACCAGTACCCAAGTGAATGGGTTAAGTATGATTTGCCACGTGGTGGCCAGCAACACGAGTGCATGGGTTCGAGGTAGAAAAGCCATGTAGTGTCTAGTAAATACCCCAGAGTGGGGAAGTTAAGTAGATGTATGTTATAGTATCTGTGTGTATAAAAAAAATTGTCTGTGTTTGCACTATATGTTATATGTTTACTTGTTGAGTGATGATGTGAAATAAATTGTTGCATACTTATATTGTTAAATGCATGTGAGTGGTCGAGTGAAATATCTGTTGTTGCGTGATCACCAAGGATGTATTTTAATTAACAGCAACTAGTTGTTTCTGCATGTGGTTGTGTATGACTCCCATTCCCAGCGCTGTGGTACCCGCCTTGCGCCGGGGATGGGAGAGTCCTCACTGAGTCACGTGGTTAAGACTCACACCTCATTTTTACTACACAGGGACATGTTAAGTACAGGTGGAAGAAGTCTCGCTGGAACGAGGGACAAGCAAAACTTTCCAAGACCCACAACTTGTTCATGTGGGTGAATAAATTGTAAATGTAATTTAATTTACTTTATCATTGTATCATAAAGTAAAGGGTAGACGTACCCAATTAGATTGTATTACTAAATCTAGAACTGTCAGCTTCACACACCTTAAAGATTAGGATTAGTTATATTGTGATACAGGGAAAACTTGTTTCCAAAATATATATATATATACATCTGTTGCATGTGAATAGGATAGGCAGCATCTTTGGATGTGTAGCCAGTACACAGGTTATATATTATTTGTGTTTTCCTATATCTATATCCTGAAGCGGCATTGGCCGTGGATTTGCTTGCCTAGGATAGGCCACCATTTCGGTGTAGCCATGGTATATAATGCATGTGAATGTATTTTCAATAATAGATATTCTGTCAATTAGGTGATAAGGCTTACAGGCATAGGGGTATTCCCTGTGTCTGTGCCGGTCATGGTCCTCTAAACAAGGGTCGTGACAGTTCCAGACTTGGCTCCTTTCGAAATGATTAAGCTCTTCCTACATTTCCATTATCCAGCTATCATCTAGAAGAGCCTCAATCACATTCTTTGGTTCTATTTGAGACATGAATGCCATATGGTTCATGCTTCGGAATGAGGATCTTGTTCTCATCCCCTCATTAGGATCTCCCATGATGTATTCAAGAGGGTAGGTAGAAGAGTGCCTCCATGCTCGTGTTAGTTTGTTTTTGTCTGGTTGCTAGTATTCTGAGATAGATTAATCTGGAGTTTGATAAGGTTCCTCAGTTTCCATTTCGGGATCCTGATTCTCTGAGCTTTGAGGTTCCTGTTCATCTATCTTTGTGGTTCCTGTCTTTCGTGATTACTTTCAAGCAACTCAAGATAATTAGTAGTGGATGCATTTTTCATAGTTCTTGTTGATGATTCATAAAAAAAACCATGCATATTTTCTTCAACAATTATAGATTTTTTGTTATAAACTCTAAATGCTTTATTATTCAAAGAGTATCCAACAGATATTCCTTCATTAGCTCTAGCTTCTAATTTTCCTAAATTTTCTTTATCGTTATATATGAAGCACTTTTATACAAATGCATGAAAATAACTAATATTGGGTTTTCTACTTTTCCATAATTCATAGGGAGTCACATTCAACATGGGCCTAATGAAAGTTCTATTCATGATATAGCATGCTGTATTTACTGCTTATGCACAAAAGTTTCTAGAACGATTATTTTCACAAAGCATTGTTCTAGCCATATCAAGAAGTGATATATTTTTCTCTCAACAACACCATTTAATGCAAGCCAGCTTTTGAATAAAGCAAATATCCTCTTTATTCAAATTGATTTTACCAAGGATATGGACAAGAGTGAGAATAATGCTTTTTATACACTTTTAAGAATTTTTTTTCATTCTTGAATAAAATATTTTCCTATAAAAAATTCAGATTTAACCAAAAGAAAAAAGAAACATTTATTGTCCAATCAAAATATTTTGTACCAAGAAGAATAAAGGATCCTTAATGCTCAGAATTTTCTTTTCAAAACATGTTGTACCCAATAAACTAATATTTTGTCATTATAAAAAATATACATAATAAAATATCCTAATCAGCATCATTATTTACAACAATTGATTTGAATTTTATTTTTCACATTTTCCTCATCTAATAAAAAAATTTAGAAAGTGCAGTTTTTGTTCTATTTCTTAAAGTTAATTTTTTTCTCATAAACTAACGACAATATTTTTAGCAACAATTTATAGTGTTTTCTTATTTGAGTGAGAAGTTTAGAAAAAAAATGAGTAAAAATCAAATTAAGGATAAGTGAATGCTAATGAATCATCATTTTCACTACCTCATCATGAGTTAAAGTTTTTTTTTCATAAAAAAAAAGAGCTGAAGTTTTTTTTCTTTCAAAACTATTCTTTTTTTAATTGAATTTCATTAATTTGCTGCCTAGGTTGCAGTAATTATTTAAGTTAGATTTATGTTGATTTTCTCAACATGCCACTAATGACCTATCTGATAGTATTAAAAGTGTTCTTTTCTTACTATTATTTTATAATAAATCAACAGCAGTCCAAGAAATTAGCTAGAAGCAATTACCTATATGATAGCAAAACGTGAATCATGGTGCATGAATAATTAAGATATGTTGAGAAACTCCATTTTATGAGAAATGGCACTATCACTATGTTGAAACTTTAGAACTTTCAAACCAATTCAACCTTGCCTTTGTAATTCATAGTTTGGTTAAAAGTATGAACACATTAGGGTGTGGGTTCGAACTGATAACCCCAAAGAAAAAAAAACTCAAAATGCGGCGCACACTTAGACTATAGAGTTTATTTAGGCGTTGAATATAAATATAAACGTAGATTGATTTGATGGGAAAATGCCCCGAATACATAAAACTTAATTTACTCACATGCAGTTTCATCATGTCAAATCATCGAAAAATAAAACTGAAAGCGGAAGCGGAAGCGTACTTGAATTCATAAGAGTTCTTCGGTCTTGCGGCTATAGGTTTTCCAAATTAGTAAGCATGATTTTATGAGATTAGGGTTTCTCTCTTTCCTGGTGATGGGATTACAGAAAAGAATCATACTTATAATTTGGGGACCATAACCCTAATATAGTTGGAATCCTAATTAGAGTAGGAGTCCCAATTTCTAATTCAGCCCATCATAAAATTAGATATCATATGAGAGTATCTACACATATAGGCCCATACTTTATCACATAATTTAAGCCCAATAATACTTAACCAAGTTAGGTCACTTTTAATTTGGGATAAGCACTTTTCTAATGAAAGCATTTGACATACAATATCTTATTTAATATATATAAGTCCATAAATACCTAACATGATTTAGTTTAACAAGCATAAGTTAAATATTTAAGATTCGACTCATTTAATTTATGAATGGTTTGTTTAAACATAAAATAATATAATTTGTTTTCTTTCTTACATGCATGTATTATTGTTTTTAAATTTATAATAAACATTCTATATATATATATATATATATATATATATATATATATATATATATATCTCAAATTTGTTTTGTTGTTGTATACGAATGTCCATTAATCAATAAAATATATAAATTAATATAACATATAAATTAATTTTTTCATGTATATTGTAACTACGGAATATTCCGCCTTGGGGCACGTGGCGCTAACCTTCTAGAAGGTAGGATTGAGCACTCGGTAGAGACACGTGGCACCACTTATCTGCCAGTTACGTGGCCCTTACCCACGTCATTTCACGGAGCATCCCCTCAACCAGACGTCGGAACTCCACAAGCCTCGTGGGACGACCCACGTCCCACGAGGTCGTGGTTCGAACACGATCTCCCCACACTCTGAGTATAAATAGACCCTCACCCGAGGGACTAAAGGACAGAACGTAACCTGAAGGATTACATCGCCCAATCTACGATATCACACGCATACTCTCGGTAACTTGAGTACCCTCAGATACCTCACGCTATCTCTCTGCACGCTACGAGCTCCGCCGTAAGCTCTGTCCAGGTCAGCCACCGGCAAGCTCATCTCCTTCTTAGAGTACACTGTTTACAGGGCTCCCAGCAGCCCCAGAGACCCTAGCTCTCTCCCACTAAGGCAACCTCCTAAGAGTGGCTCGCCCGCCCGGAGTACCTTAGGCACGTCTTAGCCGCACACGGCCCAATACAGGTAATGCCTTGCCTAACGGCTGTTATAGACGTCAGCATGACGAACTACGTAGACTTTGATCCCTCCCGAAGGGTACGTAGGCACCTAGGTGGATCACCTAAGGACAAGTCCCCCAACGTTAAGACCCCTTGTGGTCCTAATCACAAATTACAATTGTCTGAACCAAAAACGACAGTTACAGTGGCGCCCACCACGGTCTTATTCTGACCACAATGCCTTGCGCACTTTGCCGCTAAACGACATTTCTTTTTCGGGGAGTAGAGTATATACCTAACACTTAGAAACCAGTATTTGTTCTCCTCTTGATCTTAAATACAGGATACACAGGATATAATACATCATGACCGACTCGAACGTCCCCGCCACCACGACCAATGCTAGCACCCTAAGACGCAGCATGACGAATCGACAGGGAACGGCCGAAGCGATCACAACTGAGGCAGGCGGATCAAGCGCAACCCAGCCTCAAAGCTCCTCAATGACGCAGGTAGTCATCACAGAAATCGTGGTCCAGAACCCGGCACCTTGAGAGGAAATTTGCCCTCAACACCCGTACGGCATGCCGCACGTCCCTTGCCCCACAATCGGCGGTCAGGAGATAACAGAGCCAGTAAGGAACCCGCGGGACACTGAGATCGCCCGCCTCGAAGAAGAGGTAGCAGCTCTACGTCAACAGCGATGAGAAGAGGATAGGAACCTCGCCCCAGCGAACGTGAGCGCCCAATTACCGCTAGTGCCACATGGCGCGACGACAAGGACCTCCAGCGACCCTACTAGCCTGCCCGCAATTCAGTTCGAGACCTCACCAATGGAGTTCGCGCGATTATCGCTGACGGCGCCAGCACCTCCAGTAGTGATCCTACCTGGACCAACCATGGTCGCCGGACAAGCAGCACGACCCATCGCGAACTATCCGTGACCATCGGTCCCAAACTATCCTTCGGGATCTTACCTCCACATGCCATGGGTAGCAGCCTACAACCCATACGCCGCCTGCGGTGCGAATGCTCACCAGTGGCCCACGTTCGACTTCCAGGGAAAAGGGAGACATCCCTTCACCCAGTAAATCATGAATGAGCACGTACCCATGGACTTCAAAATTCCCTTCTACATAGAACCTTATGGTGGAGAAACCGATCCACGAGATCACTTGAACACCTTCAACTCAGCCAAGTTGATATTGGGCACGACGGACGGCCAATAATGCCGAGTCTTCTCGTCAACCCTCAAAGAAGCAGCCCTATGATGGTTCTCACTACTGCCTACCAATTCGATCCACAGCTTCGAACAACTAGCACAAAACTTCCTCACACAATTCGCCAGCAGCAAAGAGTATCAGAAAAACGAAGACTCCATCATTGGCTTCCACCAGGAGGAAGGAGAAACCTTGCTGGCCTTCCTGGCCCGCTTCACCAAACTCTCGCTCCAAGTCCAAGGCCTCCATGATACGAGCATAGGAGGTAATGGTAGAGCTAGAATAATCATGGAGTCTTTGAAGGAGCTCATAGAAGAGATTTGGACAAATCAAAAAGTAATCAAGCCTCCAAATATTACTGAAAACGTCATTTACACTATATGGGCTGAAGATCGAGCTTTTCAACATATTTTAGGCTTGGAAACATCAATTTGCAGGGCTTGGACCAAGTACTATAAATGTGAAGACTCTTTTAAGCCTAAATCATCATATTTTTGGGTTAAAATGCTTATTTTAATTTGGATTAGTTATTTATGCGAAAATCATTATATTTAGGTTTTATTATTTAAAGCCCATTAGTGATTTAAGACAATTATGTCATATTTAATGTTTTAATTAGTTTGGACTTCATGTTTAAAGGTCCAATAGGGTTTACTTTATTTTGGGCTTAAGTATGAGTTGTTAGAAAGAGTGAAAGACCCATTAGTTTCTTTTAGGGTTTTATTTGTTAGGGTTTTCTCTTGGAGTATAAATACCCTTTTTTTTCTAATGTAAGGAACATGTTGAATGAATTTTGATTGAGTGTGTTTTCTTCATGAAAACTTCTATGTGTGTGTGCAAGTGAGGATGGATTTCTTTGCTTGTTGCGTCAAGAGATTGAATCTACATATCAAAGGTTAGTTTATCTTTGTGGCGTTTATTCATCTCTTTCTTTTAGTTCTATTATCTGCGTTTCTAAGAACGGGTTTCTTAGGGGTTCAGTAGGGTGGGTGTTTACTCTAAGGTTTTTGCTTAATTCAAAGCGTGTGTTGGCGTTTTAGTCTCGATCATAGGCTGGGGTTCCGCATCATTTGCCATCAGAGCTTGACATTAGATAAATTCCTATTTATCTTTAAAGTTTAGTTAAATAGTAGTGTTTAGTCCTTTAATTTTGTTTTGTTTTTCCAAAACAAAAAAACAAAAAAATTGTTGATCTTGTTTTGTTTTTTTAATATTGTTCATTTGTTCTAGTGTTGAAAAAAAAAGAGAGAAACACAAAAAGAGAGAGAGAGAGAGAAGAAAGTAGTGCACAAATAAAAAGGAAAAGAAAGTACTGCACAAAAAAAAAGTTGACCTACAAGTTTGATTGTTCTTTCTATTTTATCAAATATTTGATCTCTAAGTTTGGTTGTTTCCTATTTTATTTTAAAAAAATGATTGTTCTTGCTTGATTCTCACGTTTCATTGTTTCCTTGATTTTCAAGCTTTGTTTTGGTTCTCTTGGGCATTTAAAAGTATTTTTGATTTGGGTTTAAATTTTTTTTAATCAACTTTGGGCTTACCCTTTCGGTTGGACCAATTCTTTTTTTTAATCTTGTCAAATTTTTTTACAATATGAGTTTTCAATTTTTTTCTTAGCCAAATTTGCCTCTAATTACATTAGTAAGTAGCATTTGCATTCTGTTACTTATCTTGAATTTCTCACATAACATACATCCTTACTCGTGTGTTATTTCTGTTTCTTTTGTTCATCACTTTAATTTGCCTCTAGAATTGCATTGTTTTCCATTTTTGTTTAGGCTTATCCTTGTATTCTTATCAATTGCTACTTGGGTGAATTTACCTTTAATTGAGTGGATTGGTTCTGAAGTCCAACTTGCAAAGCTAATCTTGAGTGGTAAAAGGCATATAAAGGTGAGACTATAAGAAGGTAAAAGCCATAATTAAGTGCAAACATGAGTGTCACATTTTGTTTGAGTGTAAACACATGAGAGAGTGAATTGGTGAGGCTATTTTATTTGCTAACATTTTCTTGCATATTTCTAAATGAATAATAGCAAAGAAAGAGATGGACTTGAACAAGTAGGACTGTTTATACCATGAATGCGATGATGAAGATGTTTGATAGGCTTGTGTCAAAGTTAAATAAGGCGAATAATCAAATGGAAAGATTGGATCGACATTGTTTTGCAAACACTAGAAGAATTGAACATGGAGTTGGTGATTTTAATAAATTGTTTGAGAAGATATTTGAAGAAGATAATTTGAAAAAGAGGGAAGAAAGACATGACTTGAAGAGTAGAAGCTTGAATTCTACTAAAAAGAGAATTCCTACCTTTAGAGGAATCAATGATGATGCTGAATATCAGAAGTGGGAGAAGGAGGTTGAAAAGATATTTTCGCGTCATAACTACTCTGAAGAAAAGAAAGTTCGACTAGCTTATTTTGCATTTGTTGACTATGCAATGATTTGGTGGGATGGATTAGAGAAGTTAAGGATCTATATGCTAAAGATCCTATTGGCACATGGGATGAGATGAAAAAGGTGATGAGAAAAAGATTTGTTTCTTCTCACTTTGACGTTTGTGAGCATAATGAATATGTTGAGAGTGTTGTATCCTTAATTGTTGGGGATTTGGGTAGTGAGAAGATTGAAACAAATGAGGGAAAAGAGGCCGATAAAGAAAAGAAACAAATTAATGGCCCAATGGAGAGTGAAAAATAGAGTGAAGAAGTGGGATTCTTTGATGAAAAGGGAGCTATTAAAAGAGCATGCTTAGACTTAGAATCATCTATAGTAATCCAACATCAAGAAAAATCATTGATTTGTGCTTATACTGATCCATATTTGTGTAGTGCTCTTTCTTTGTCACAGGTACATGAAGATGAGTTTGTTGTTGAAATAACTAAAGACTCCACATCTTTACTTCCTAGTGGAAAAAATAATCACATTGATTTTGTATATGGAGAAATATTTAATTTTAAAGAGACAAATGAGCTTTGGCAACAAAAGAAATTCAAAGGAGAGCTCGATATTATGATGGAACATAGTCAAACAATGATTTTTAATGCTTCACATGAAAATATATGTTCATCACATACTCTTTGTTTACTTAAAGTTTCTAAATCAATTGATATTGGATGTGATGCTTTTGATATGGGTTTTTATGTTATTTTTAAGCAGGGTGAAATATTTTACTTTCCTCGTTGGCAACAAATTGAGCGATGGAAATATGTGGTGTTTGAACCTGCTGATTGGGATTTGGAGCAATTAAAAAGAGAGAAATCTCCAAACTATTGGAACCACATTCTTGATACAGAAAAAGATGATCGTTTTCAAGTGCCAAAAAACCTAGAAGTGATGCCTACAAGATTAGCCTTCAAGGTGAGTATAATAAGCTTCATATTTTCAAGGTTTCTAATTCTTCTTCTTCTTATATGGTTTCAGATTCGAGGACGAATCTTTTCGAGGAAGGAGGGAATGATACGAGCATAGGAGGCAATGGTAGAGCTAGAACAATCATGGAGTCTTTGAAGGAGCTCATAGAAGAGATTTGGACAAATCAAATAGTAATCAAGCCTTCAAATATTACTGAAAACGTCATTTACACTATATGGGTTGAAGATCGAGCTATTCAACATATTTTAGGCTTGGAAACATCAAATTGCAGGGCTTGGACCAAGTACTATAAATGTGAAGACTCTTTTAAGCCTAAATCTTCATATTTTTGGCTTAAAATACTTATTTTAATTTGGGTTAATTATTTGTGCGAAAATCATTATATTTAGGTTTTATTATTTAAAGCCCATTAGTGATTTAAGACAATTATTTCATATTTAATGTTTTAATTAGTTTGGACTTAATGTTTAAAGGTCCAATAGGGTTTACTTTATTTTGGGCTTAAGAATGAGTTGTTAGAAAGAGTGAAAGACCCATTAGTTTCTTTTAGGGTTTTTTTTGTTAGGGTTTTCTCTTGGAGTATAAATACTCTTTATTTTCTATTGTAAGGAACATGTTGAATGAATTTTAATTGAGTGTGTTTTCTTCATGAAAACTTCTATGTGTGTGTGCAAGTGAGGATGGATTTCTTTGCTTGTTGCATCAAGAGATTGAATCTACTTATCAAAGGTTAGTTTATCTTTGTGGCGTTTATTCATTCTCTTTCTTTTAGTTCTATTATTTGCGTTTCTAAGAACGGGTTTCTTAGGGGTTCAGTAGGGCGGGTGTTTACTTTAAGGTTTTTGCTTGATTCAAAGCGTGTGTTGGCGTTTTAGTCTCGATCATAGGCTGTGGTTCCGCATCACTCCAGGACGCCGTTGCCATCTTTGTCATAAAGTAAGGCGTTCGATGTTCACAATTCTACGGGGAACTTAACAGATGCCCCGTCTCCACCTTACAGGAGCTTATGGACCATGCGGAATGGTTCATTCAAGAGGAGAACGCTCAGATCGCCAAGGACAAGATGAGAAAATTCCTGATAAGCAGGGCCGACATGGAACGAGTAGAAAAGAAAAAGGAGAAGGAGGCGACAGAGAACCAGGCCCCCAAGGAGAAAAGTAATAGAAAGAGGTCACCTCCTCGACCACGGACGCCTCCCAGGGGACGATTTACGAGCTACACTCCCCTCAACAAATCCCATGTTGGGGTGTTGGAAGAAATCTATCACTCGGACATGCTCAGCTTCCCCCCTCAAGTCAAAAGACGGAAAACGGGAAAAGCGGCAGACTTCCAAGTACTGCCAGTTCCACAAGGACTACGGGCAGGACACCAACAATTGCATCCACCAAAAGCATCAGATCGAGGACCTAATCCGGAAAGGACAGCTAGGCAGATTCATCAAAGAAGAAAGCAGGGCTAATACCGAGCACCCTAGAGAGGCCAACGATCAAGCGCCTACCCGCAGGGTTATCAACGTTATAGTAGGCGGACTGCAGAGAGGTACATCCTCGTTGCCGCAAAACAAGAAGAGGATGGAACGCTCCATACTCGCCCTCGACTATGCTCCAAAGCACAAAAAGAAGAGCGAACCCAAAGGAGACCCCATCTCCTTCGACCACACCATCCTAGAGGGACCAGTCCATGACGACCCCATGGTGGTGACCGCCATAATCGCCAACTACGAAGTCAAGAGAGTCTTGATCGACCAAGGATCTTCAGCAGATGTTCTCTACTTCGACACCTTCAGAAAGCTCGGGTTGAATGAAGCCACCCTAAGGCCATTCCCTGGCACGCTCTTAGGGTTCTCAAGAGCCCAGGTTCCAGCAGAAGGAATGATCACTGCCCGAACAACCTTGGGCACCCTACCAAAGGCCGCGAGCCTTGATATAGACTTCATCATTGTCTTAGCACCATCAGCATATAATGTTTAAGATTCCCAAATTGAAACTCAACTTTGACCAAAAAGCCTCACTATTGACTTTTTCTATAAATTGTTGACTTTTTCAAAAAGTGTTGACTTTTTCTTTAGCATGTTTGATTTGTTGATTTTTAAGTGTTTGAATGTGTTTGCTTTTATCTTTGCTTGTAAATAAATCTATGAAACCCTAACTAGAGGCCAAGGGACCCAAAAATCAGAGAAAAATGACCAAGGAACCCTAACCCTAACCCTAGGGACTAAACTGACAGGAAAAACTTAGTTTTTAACCTTTTTCTTTAGTAAGTTAAATAGGGTAGAAAAGACATATTTGACCCTAGGAAGATACCCTAGGACACTATAAAGATACCCTAAGACTTAGCTAAGGGACCCCAACCTCCAGAAAAGTCCTAAACTGACACATTTTCTAAAGTAGAAATTCAGGACTAAAGAGAAAGAACTGAAAAATTGAAGTTAAAGCCCTTTAGCTTACTTAAGGCCTAAGGAAGCTAAATTTAACCACTTAGAGGCACCCTAAACTACCCTACAAAGTGCCAGCCATGAAATTAACTAAAAAACAAACATAATTAGGTAGGTTACATATTTTAAAAATGGACATAAACGGGGAATTTATTGCAAATAAACCCCTTTTTAATGCCTTTAAGAGCTTGTAACCGAATTCACTATCTTTAAAGAGGAGCCAATACCCAAATGAGGTAGTTATAACCTCCAGCAACTTAGGAAACTGAATGCAAGATTAAAACAAACAAAATTGAGGCTGGAAAACCGAGTTTTAGCAAGAATCCACTTAAGTTAGAAACCACTCAAGCCACCTCACTTAAACTCATGCTACCCGAGACTTAAGCACCTAAATTAATCACCCAAAGAGCCATTAAGCTGCCAGCACACCTCACTTAGGTGTCCTAATGCATTTCAGCTTGCCTCCACCGTTAAACACCTCACCACACTCATCATTTCACTCACACATGCCTTGGTGGCTATAAAAGGAAGTGAAACCGAGAAGGATGGGCACCAGCAACTAAAACCAAAAATTGAGAGTTGAGAGCAAGAGAGAATAGGTTCAGAAAGAGGCTGAGGCTGTGAGTGAGCTGGGGAAATTGAAGAATTGCAGCTGAAGGTAGAGAGAGAAGTAGAAATCCACACACACCTACACACCAGAATTTTGTTGTTCTTGCACCAAGTTACCCACTCAATCCAGAAGCACAAACTCGTGATTCTTCTTCTAAAAATCAAGGTAACGTAGTGTTACCCTTCCTTCTCCATCCCTGAGCCAAGAGCGTCCACCAAAAATGGTGGTATGAGTCTCAATGACTCAGTTTCTCGTTGCTGCCACAGAGAGCTCTGTTTTGGGCACTGTTGCTTCCAGGAGGCATATCTCTATCATTTCTTGACCAAATTTAGCGTGTGAGTAGTCAATTGAAAGCTAAAAGAATGAACTTTAAAATCCGATTAATGCATGTATGATCAGAGACTTCCATAAAGGGGTTCAGAGCCTCGAAAACCTGTTGATTTTCTGCTAAAAATGCTATTTTCTGATATGGAATTGCATGCTTGCTGTTTTTTGTTGTTTCTGGTAGTTTGTGTTCTGAACTGAGTCTAGATAAGCTAATAGATGTTAACGGGACTATGGGAAGTTGAAGACTTGCTTTGATTACTTCTAAGAACTCCTGGTTCAGTAGTGGGATTTTGTGGATGAATGGTTCAAAACTTTATTTGCAGTAAGTTCTTTGATTTTTAATTCTGAAAATGTCCATCCCATCTCTGTGACACTACTGCCAGGGTTATTAGAGGTGGTTACTAGCCCAGATTGGTTTGAGAAAAAATTCTAAGTTTCAGAATAGGAAAGATGTGGTAGCTTACTGTTTTGAGAAAAATGAAAGTAGGAAATTGTTTGATAGCATAACCTGAGTTTTGTCAATGGCCTTGCAAACTTACCATTTCAAATATTTGTCAAATTTAACTTGATTCACTGAGGTTTCTACCCACCAAAACCCTGAATGCTTGCTGGAAATTTTAGTGGAAGTTTGCGAATTTCAATTGTGTAGGCATGATGGTATGGTCATGAGTGCTGTGTTTTATTAGATTTATTGTGTAGGATCATAATTGGACCCCTAACCACTGTAAATTTGCTGAAGTTCCTTTCTGGGCATTGTCTAAACACCTAAGTGGCTAAAATGGCAAAATTTACCTTGACACTATGAAACTTACTCTTTGTTGTCAAACAAGATTTTTTAGGGTAGGAAAAGCCTAAAACAGTAAAAGAAAAATGCCAAGAAAGAAAGTAAGAGTATTAGGGATCACATACTCTTAGAGTAGGAATTAGGGCAGGCAAGCATGGAAAGAGGCAGTTAGTGGCCTAAAACTTGGGTACTCAGGTTCTAAGAGGGTAGGTCTATCCTCCCACCCTCTAAACCTCCTAAGTACCCTCACCAAACAGAAAATGAATCAAGTGGTGGCCTAGAAAACATAAAAGGGTCAAAAAGAGGAAAAATGGAAAAAAGAGAAAAATGCTTGCAGAAATGGCAGCTCTGTACTGATGTGGCTGCACCCACGTGCTGTGCAAGCCACTAGTGGTCTAATCTTGCTTAGGAGATACTAAATTGGGCTGGCAGAGGTCAGAACAGAAAAGAAGATGCAATAGGGACTAAACTGAACTGATTTTACTATTTTTCTCCATTTAACAGAATTTGTGTGAACTGAGTAATTTGAGGTTGAATTGCTGTACTTTCTGGTCTTATGAGTTGGTGTGGTCCTCTGTATTGGCAGGGAATTGGTCAAAGTGGCCTCTAACCTTATTTTAAAACCTAACTTGATTTCTTTGCAATTTCATGTATTTTGCTGCAAAAGTATATCCTCTGTGTATAATCTTTCTGTGGAGACTTCATTAGCAAGTCACAAATAGCCTTTAGGTACTTGCTACACCTTGGTTTTAGCTTGAAACAACCCAGAACAGAATTTAGGTCTTAATAGGGACCAATTTGCAAGAAAAACTTGAGAAAAGCTAAAAAGTCCTATTTTTACCCGAATTCTGGCTAAATTCTGTTGGTATTTTCTGGGTGTGTGTAGCAGGACCTAATTGACTCTTTTGGTGACTGAGTGGGGTCAAAATACTTGAAATATGCCTTGAATTGCTTTACATTAAGGAATAGGACTCTTTTGAAAAGATTTGTGAAATTAAAGGCCCAAATGCAGTTATCTTTATTGGAAAACTAGCTGAGGCTGTTAAGAATGTGTTAATGATGCTTGTGGTGTAATTTCATGATCTTTGGATCGTTAAATTAACAGTTATGCGTGTTACTTGCTGTGTAAGTTATATTTGGCGTTGTGGTTGACTTCTGTTTGACTTTTGTTGACCAGTGGCTGAATTTATTGTTTTTATTAGGCTATTTGAGTGTGTGGCATCCAAATCATGAAACTGAGTTTTAGCATGCATCTATGAAACTAAAATGCCTTGAAGGGCAGGCCTTTGAGCGTGCATTTGTGCTTTGATGTGCATATGCCCCTGGAAGGGTAAAATGGTAAAATTGCCCTAGAGAGGTAATATCAGTGTTTTGCTGTGCATATGCCCTGGAGAGGCAGTATCTGTGTTTCGATGTGCATATGCCCTGGAGAGGCAATACCTGTGTTTGATTTGCATATGCCCTGGAGAGGCAATTGAATGGCAATTGAGTAAACATTACCTGTGGATAAAAATTATATTGTATAATTTCATCTGTATGGAAAGGACACACTAGGCTGGCTAGGAATGCGTCCGGGACGTAGCGGCCTAGGAACTAGTGAGGAAATAATCCAGTCCAGGACTGGTGATCCTAAGGTTCTAACTTTGTGCGCACATCGGGGGACGCCCTAGGATGTTAGGTAATTTCCTGTTAGCCTTATTTGGGCAGGCTTTCCATAGTGTTAAATGGTAAGTCGGTATTGTCCTGTTTCATTAGATTGTTTTAAATTATTGGTAATGGTTTAACCAGTTGTACAGGTCCTGGACAGACTTGATGATTTGTGGCATGCCTGATAAGTGCATGTAGTGGTAAACGTGCATATTTTGAAAAGGAAAATGACTTTTATCTGTTTACAGCTTTTCAGCATGATTATATATTGTTAACTGCGTAAGTGGAGATATCTTGTAATTGATGTGTACTATGTCTAAATTATCTGTTGATTGGGAAGGAAGTATTTTTCTGTATTCTTAGGAATGCAGCTGAACCACTAATTAGTCTTTTATAAAAAAAACTGGTAATCTACGTTATTGGGATTTTATATCTCACTACGTTAGTGTGTTCAGATACCCAGGTACATACTACTATTGGAGATTGAGGTAGAGCTCTTGGAGGTTCCCCTTCTGGGTTACCTCTAAATCCTTAAGGCGGTCTACATCATATTATTTTTCGCTTTGGTTGAGAATGCCCCGGGGAATTAGAACGGGTGTGATGGGCAGGTAGCAGGGAGCTGACTCTTATTTTTGGCAATGACTCAGATGTCACTCTAGTATGGACTTTAGTACTAACTATTTTGGGCCTGCGTGCCACTGACTACATTACTTTTTTTCGTATGTATATATATGTATGTATGACTTGTATGCAGTAGACTAGCCCTTGAACTGCTTAGGATATACATATGGAGGATTAGTACCTCACTTTCACTTGACTTCATTGTGTACAGATTTTGGGTGTGCGCGAGAGTATCAAACATGTAACTACTAGTTTCTTAGGTTAAAATAACCAACCGAGAGTAAGCGATCCTTGGGGAAATACTTAACTTTATGTATCCCACATGCAAATTAAAAGAAAAAAATTGGACCGAGATTTTAAAAGTTAAGTAGATAACCTAATTCCGCAAATAAAAACAATAATGAAACTAGGACGTTACATAATGCGATCTTAGGGCGACCATCCCCAAACAAACTAAGAGCTGTAGTGTCTACCGCACAACTGACAATGAAGTTCCCAACGCCCCACAGGGTTGGAGAAATCATGGCAGACCAGAAACTGGCGCGAGCATGCTACGCGGCAAGGCTAACCAAGACCGTCAAGGTCGCCCCCCTTGGTCCCAAAGAAACGTGCGAGGAACCCCCCAAGGGTAAAGAGTCAGGAGAGAAGAAGCCAGAGTCCGCCCGCCCGGACCTAACCTCCGCCTAGACTGCAAACGCACTTTGCACTCTCGTATCTTCTTTAGGTCAAGGCACATACGTCTCTACTTCAAATTTAGGATTTTTAGCCTGACTAAGGCTCGCCTGACCTAGGCAATCCGGATGTAATCATTTTGCTTACTTTCAGACTAACTAAGGCTAGCCCGACTGAGGCTGCATGAATGTAACCATTTTGTCTATCATTAAAAGTACTTCTTTCCAGCTAGAGACAAGGCTTCAAATTTGCAAAGTACTCGCGTAAGTCGTACCACAGGATAATGGGCTTGACCGCCCTGAAAAACGCTAAGCGCCCCCAGGGCCAAGCTAACGTTTCCCCCAGTAGCGCAGTAAGAACCCCTTGGGTGCGAAAAACACAAAACGAGCGTTTGACAAACCATGCTAGCAAGTCGCATACAGACCGTCCTGATCACACGGTACTCATGCAAAAAAAACTTTTTACCCAGACGTAAAGAGATGACTACGAAAAGAGAAATTGCCACTATACACAAACTTTTTGCCCATAATTAAAAAGGGAAGTAGGAAAAACTCTTTGCAAAAAATCTTTCTGATTAGATGCCAAAAATGAGAGGGCGTTCGCGTGTTACCAAGGGTAAACACCCTAAAAATTAAATAAACCTATTCTTGGGCATCCCTAAGATCTACAAAGGCTTCGGCACTAGCAGGCTCTGCATGGCCAACACCTTTCGACGACCCCCGCCTGGTCGCTTCAGCTAGCTGCTGAGAAGTAGGTCCAATCCCTGGAGCTCGCTCGCCAATTCTAGACAACACTTGGTGATCCACCAAGCAATCCGTCAGTTGATGAAGATAAGCGAGATTCAACAGAGGGTCTGTTTCCATCCGACCGCGAATCTCACCCTTAAAAAACTCCAAGGAAGGATGCAAGGAAGCCACCCACTCCGCCGAAAATCTCTCCACACGAAGATGCTCGAGCTGCTCGACCGCCATGAGCATGCCGTACATCCTCTGAACAGGCAACTCCCCCTGGATATCAGCAATGTCGGCAACCTTGCCCTCAACCACTAGCCGACCAGAAAGGTTCTCAGAAGCGCGAACCTCCGCACCCCGCAAGGCTTCGCGGAGTGAATGCAGCTCCTGCTGACACATCTCAGCATCATCCCGACGGACGGCCAGCTCCTTGCGAGTCCTCTCCAAGTCCGAGCAAAGGAACGCAACCTCGGTAGGGTGTCCAGCTTCAGCCCTAAGACGGGCAACCTCGTGAGTCAGGACTCAATTTTCGTCCCTGGTCCTCACACTCCAAATTCTTTGCGGACAGCTCACCACGCACATCCGCCAACCTCTTCTGGGAGATCTCCAGAGCCTGGCTCTTGGAGGATGCAACATTGGAAAACTAATCCCGGTCGCGACGAATCTCCCCCTACAAAAACCGAAGTCAGAAACACGAGTTAAAGCAAAATAAGAACATCAGGATGAAGGAACTCACCACACACTTCTCCCACTCAAAACTGGCCTGGTGGAAATCAGCCAACGCCTCAGCAACTCAGCCGAAGCCTCGAACAGCAAGATTCAGGGGAGAAGTATCCAGCCCCCTGGCTTCCCTCTATCGCATCTCCACGGGGAAGCACTTGCCCAACGCCACCAACTCAAAGGACAATCCCCCTCCGATGGCCCAAGGGGTTCAGAAGGGCCGACGCTCGACCCCGGAACAAGATCTCTCGTGGCAGTCGCTTGACTCAGTATTACATTCCCTCTATCCGAGAGGGCTTTGGCATCCACGGCCACACCACCAAACTCCGCGACTTCCTCAGCTGCATGTTCGCCTGCTGCAGTTTGAGGTGCGGGAGAGTCTCCAATAGACTCCTCAACGACCACCCTAGCCCTCTTAGCGACAGGCTGATGGACTCCCTCGACGGGGCTGAGGACGGGAGGACGAGTGGATAGGATCACCCTCATAGGTGATTGACGAACAGGAACGGAAGTGGGAACAGAGGTAGGAACAGTATCTCCCACCGAAGCCTCCACCTGCACATCCCCCGGTCAGAACTCCGTCGTGCGACTTGCGAATACAACCACAACTCCACACCAGAAGACCGCTTCTTCAGCACTCCTTCCTTGCTCTTGGACAACTCCACCGTAGAGGCTCCTCTCTTTTCCCCCTCCAAGAGTCCACTCCCGTCGGCCTTTCCGTGCTTCTTCCTCTGCTCCCTCGGAAGAACCTCCTGACGGCGCTCCCTCTCGGAAGACGAAGGCTCGGGCAACCGTCCTTCCCTCTCGCCACCACCAGGGACATCGGCAGCAACCTCCGGAGAAAGGCCCTGTTGACCATTCTTGTTCCCCCTACTCCGACTGAAGTCGCGAGTATGGCTCAAAGGGGGAGGATGAGGAGAAGAAGAAGGAAGATCCTCTAAATCAGTGTAGTCGAAGGGTTAGAAGCTATAATCATCACCTCCACCAGCCATTGCTAAAGCTCGACAGAAGCAAGAATCAGAAAGAACAAAGCAAATGCAGGGAGAACAAAGGCAACAGAGAAAGGTGAATGCAAATGTAAAGTCACAAACTTTCGAACGGTGCATATTTATAGGATACCCAGAGGTGTGACGATTCAATAACATCAACCCCCTCGTATCCCACAACGGATAAAATCTATTATCCTCTAAAATCAAGCCCAGCTACAACCATTCGCTCCAACCGTACACGTGGAAAGAAAGGACGGACATGATCCACAGCCGGGGCAACGGGGACAGAAAGACTGAAAAGCCCTCGAGAATCAAGGGTCGCCTCGAGAGACCTGAGGGCCTTTTCAAAAAACTCTCTGCCCAGGCTAATGATGGCTGCCCCCGGAAACGAACCCGCATTTAATGAAGGAGAAATGGCGGCAAAACACCCAAACACCAGTGGCACCCATTCAAGCTCTGACACCTGGCACCTGCTGCAAGCCCGCTCCTTCAACAAACAACCCTTAGCAAGAAATCCACCGTCAGCCACTGACCACACACGAACATAGCCAGAAGAAAGCCTTTCAAAATGACCAAACGGTCCCTGGCCTTTGGATTTCTCCCACCAGCCTGCGAAGGGCATTTTGGGAAATGCCCCTTTGAGCAATGATGACTCCACCTCAGTAAATCGCGTACTTCCTGCAGGGACGGCTCAAAAACTTGCTGAGGAAGTCAAGCGTCTAGCCATCCGAAATGGGACACGTGTCCTCACCAAAGCGTCTCCTTTTCCACGGAACGATACCAGAGAACCTACTTTGTGGGTCGGACGACGACCTCTCATAACCGTGGCTCTAAGCGGACGAGCTCTCCCATGAGTAAAGGCAACAAAAAATTCCTAAGTATCTTACAAAGGAACTTAAATCCACGGGCGCCCGACACCCATAGACTTGTGGGACTTATATAACTCCGGAATATTTTGCCTTGGGACACGTGGCGCTAACCATCTATAAGGCAGGATTGAGCACTCGATAGAGACACGTGGCACCACTTATCTGCCAGTTACGTGGCCCTTACCCACGTCATTTCACGAAGCATCCCCTCAACCAGACATGAGAACCCCACAAGCCTCGTGGGACGACCCACGACCCACGAGGTCGTGGGTGGAGCACGTTCTCCCCACACTCTGAGTATAAATATACCCTCACCCGGGGGACTAAAGGACATAACGTAACCTGAAGGATTACATCGCCCAATCTACGATATCATACGCGTACTCTCGGTAACCTGAGTACCCTCAATACCTCACGATATCTCTCTGCACGCTACGAGCTCCGCCGTAAGCTCCGTCCAGGTCAGCCACCGGCAAGCTCATCTCGTTCTTGGAGTGCACCATTTACAGGGCTCCCAGCAGCCCCCAGAGACCCTAGCTCTCTCCCACTAAGGCAACCTCCTAAGAGCGGCTCGCCCGCCCGGAGTACCTTAGGCACGTCTTAGCCGCACAGGGCCCAATACAGGTAATGCCTTGCCTAACGGCTCTTATAGACGTCAGCATGATGAACTATGTGGACTTCATCTCTCCTGAAGGGTACGTAGGCACCTAGCTGCATCACCTAAGGACAAGTCCCCCAAGGTTAAGACCTCTTGCGGTCCTAATTACATATTACAATTGTCTGAACCAAAAACGACAGTTACATATATATATATATAGGATTCTTTAGCTCAACTTTTATATGTGCACGAGCGCACACACCCATATATATATATATATAGCATTGTTCACAAATTATTTAGCTCGACTCGCTTACAACTATACTCTACAAGTCTATAATTAGAATACAAATTGCTATGCCGTGTGAGAGATTTTGAAAATATTATACATAAACTTGTTATATATATATATATATTATCATTAATAAAAAATATTAAAATAATCTATATTTGGATGGTCACTTAATTTTAAAAAAGCATAATTTTTAATAACTAAATTTTGACCATCAAAATAATTATTTAAAAAAGAAAATAATAATTTTTTTAATAGTAAATAATTATCGATAACACTTTTTTCGATAATATTTTTCTTAATGGTATTATTTGTGGTAGAGTTGTTATCAAAATAATATTATCGAGAATTATTGACCGTCGAAACTTTAACAATTTATTTTGACGGTTAAAATTTAATTTGTTGAAAAAAGTACTTATTTCGACAACCAAAATTTATTTGTTAAAAAAGCTTTTGGTAATAAGTTATGACCGCCAAAATGTAAGTTGTTGAAAATATTTAGTTTTTGGTAATAAAATGGATTATTAAGTCATATTTTGTTTAAAAAAGTGATTTTTTGAACCATATTATTATTTTTATATTATTTTATTTTATCAATAATTTAGAAATATATATCTATATTAATATAGTTGTGCACTCTTCTAGTAATTAGGGTCACAAAATAGCTATATTTTATAATTAATAAAATATGATAAAAGAAAATGTGAGAGAGAGAGAGAGATCATGGGTGAGGTAATTACAATTAATAGTGAGAGAAGAATTAGAAATAATAGATAGTTATTAAATTATTTTATATTTTAAAATATAATAAAAATATTTTTTTATTAAATTTCAAGATTAAAAAGAAATAGCATGCAATTGAGTCTAATTGACCCTATCCAACAAATTTTGAGTCCATTTCTCCCTTAAACTTACTCATCGCGATGTTGATGTAACATGATTTGAAATTAGAAATATAAGAAATGTCACGACCCCCGTTTAGAGGACCGTGACCGGCACAGACACAGGGAATACCCCTCTGCCTGTAAGCCTTATCACCTGATTGACAGAATATCTATTATTGAAAATACATTGACATGCATTATAATATCATGGCTACACCGAAATGGTGGCCTATCCTAGGCAAGCAAATCCACTGCCAGTACCGCTTCAGGATATAGATATAAGAAAACACACATAATATATATAACCTGTGTACTGGCTACACATCTGAAGATGTTGCCTATCCTATTCACATGCAACAGATATATGTATATATATATTTTGAAAACAAGTCTTTCCTGTATCGCAGTTTAACTGACCCTGATCTTTAATGTGTGTGAAGCTGACAGTTCTAGATTTAGTAATACAATCTAATTGGGTACGTCTATCCTTTACTTTCTGCTACAACGATAAAGTAAATTAAATTACAATTACAATTTATTCACCCACATGAAGAAGTTGTGGGTTTTGGAAAGTTTTGCTCATCCCTCGTTCCACCAAGACTTCTTCCACCTGTAATTAACCTGTCTCTGTGTAGTAAAAATGAGGTGTGAGTCTTAACCACGCGACTCAGTGAGAACTCTCCCATCCCCGGCGCAAAGCGGGTACCATAGCGCTGGGAATGGGAGTCATACACAACCACATGCAAAAACAACTGGTTACTATTAATTAGCATACATTCTTGGTTATCACGCAACAACAAATATTCCACCCAACCACTCACATGCATTTAACAGATATACTCATGTAATCCACATAAGCAAACAACCCTAGGAGCAGCGATGGAAGAACCCTCACCTTGGCCAACCTTCCATGCAATCCTCTCCTGTAACTTTAGTCTCCTTGGAGTTCCCGTTGCACTCTATTGCGTGTCGTTGTTCCTATAAGAACAATGTTTACTTCATTAAGGTTATTACTTAGCTTAACTTGTTATTTATCTCTCCATTACTCTCACATGCAGTCCATGGTTGCCACAGAGCCAAGCTCTTGGTCTTATTGGACTTCTCTATCCCAACTTATGCATATCCTTCCTCGGACACTTGACTTACTCGCATATAACACTTTACTTGAGTGTTTCACATACTTGGATTTGAGTATTAGACCTCTATCTAAATTGTATTTGAATCTATGGAAGCTTATCTAGCATGGTTGGAAGGAATCCTAATTTTAGGAAGGTCTAAGCATTTTTAATTCAACTTGTGTTCCTACTTAGGTTCTAAGAAATCTAGTTTCTAAACCTCAATATACCTCCAATTTATCCCACTTAAGGTTTCCTAAAGGTTGTGAAAGGATAAGGTTGAAATTCACGAAGTTAGACTTAATTTGTTCCGCAAGTTTCTATGCTTGAGAAACAAGAAGACACTTGGAGTGATTTAATTCTCAAAAACTTGTTTAGGAGTGTTCTAGGGTGTTTAAGATTGAAAAGAAGAGGTTTGGAGCCCTCAACATCACCCTTAAAGTGTATTTGGGCAACCCGAGCAAGGACCCGGTACGTTAACGCCAATGTTCAACCTTAGTAACCTCGGGCCAGCTCTTCACGGGTCTTCTTCAGCTAATATTTCAACCATATAATTTTAATAATGTCAATCCAAGCCTATTTACTCAAATCAAAGCTCAATCCTAATTATCAACAATTTCCCCAAATTGAAAATAATTATAATTTCAACCCCAAATCCTTCCAAATTCGAATTTGGGCAAATCCGAGAACAAAATCTCGATTCCTACCCCAACTAAGTGTTCTAGAACACTTTCTAGGTCTCAATCTACCTTCTAAATAACTCAATCGAAGAAATCCCTAAAAATGGAAAAAATTGAGGGTATAGAATGAAATTGGGATTACCAACCTTGATTCAATTGGTGGGAGATGTGAAAGATGTTGGAGTCGAGCTTCGGTGGTCGTGGCTGACGTCGGACCGCTCTCCCCGGCGAGTTTTCCGGCGACGTTTCCTCCCTCTTCCCCCTTCTTCTCCGTCCACTCCTCGCTCTCTCTCTCTCTCTCTCTCTCTCTCTCTCTCTCTCTATCTCTCGTCTTCTCTCTCTCTCCTTCTCACTTTTACTTTCATTTTCTCTTTCTTTGTTTCTTAATCACATCCCCTCCCTTTTAAAATAATAAAAATGATTTTAATAATTAAATATTTATATAATAATAATTAACCATAAAATAAAATAAAATAATAAATAAATATATAAACAAATAAAATTAATAATTAATAATTAATTAATTAATAATTAAATAAATAGTAACTAATATGTATTTTTAATTTAATCCCTTTCCCTATTTAATTCAGGTTTCCAATTTCTTAGGTCCTGAATTAAATCCTAAAAATTATTTTCTACTTCTTTTATTTCCTTTTTATTTTATTTTAAACTTCGAAAAATTTTCTCGGGTATTACAACCTTTGAAAAAAATTTCTTTTCTGGTTTCTTTTAACTTTCACATTTTTTCTATATTCTTTTTAAAGTCTTAATTCCTAGCCCTGAAATAAATCATTCTTTAATCCTCGAAATTTTCTGGGGTATTACAAGAAATATTTAAGGAGAATTATATAAACTTTTTATTATAATAATTTAAATTTTTAAAAGAATAATAATATAATTAGCCGTAGGTATAAAAATACGTATTTTGAAATGTAACTTCTCAATATAAAAGATTTTTTAAATTGAGAATAAAAAACAAAAGAAAAAAATTAATTTTCTCAAATAATTTTTTTATATCACATCGTTCTCAACATGAAGGGTTGCTATGGGTACCTAAGAAATGGATATCCGATGGGATCCGTTCTACAGATAGTAAAATATAATTATCCATAGGGTATTGGGCGGGTGCGGATATTGGCTTCAGGTATTCTATATATCCGTCTGAAATGAATGGGCGGATAGGGTCTCCGATATCCGATATCCAAATAATATATATTATAAAATATAATATTAAATATTAAATACAATATATATTATTAAATAAATTTTGTGTATATAATATTATTAAAATTGTTATTTTTTATTTGTATTTATAACAATTATGTATTTTTTTATTTTAAAATATTATTTCTATACTTATTTATTTATTGGGTGGATATCGGGTAGTGGATATTGGATAGTTTACTTGATTATAGGCTATCCAATATCCAATAGATTTTTCGGGTATTTTAGATATTTCGGGAGTTTCGGGTATTTCGAGTATCGGATAGGGTACGGGTACGGATATTAAAAATGACCATATTTTTGGATTCGGTTAGGGTACGGATATTGGATATATTGAGCGGATTCGGATGCGGATAGTGCAAAAATGAACGGGTACCCACCCATTGCCACCCCTACTCAACATTTTAGCTACTTTATTTTGTTGGTTGAATGAAATTATAATTACTACTTTAAAAAAAATCTCTTTCATTTTGTGGTCCTTCCACGTGGAATTAAAGGTAAGTGATAGGTCATGAATTCATGTTTTGGAAAGTGAAACTGGAAATTTCTAGGCGAAGAAATCACTAGCATTGTCAATTTATATATATAGAGAGATTGATCACTACCAATTTAATTATCACAAATTCACTAGCATTATCAATCTATAGAATTCACTTCTAAAGAGAATATGAAGATGATGAGCTTGAGTTTTCTCAAGTTCTTTCACTTAGCTATAATAGTGCTTCAACTTGGGCTCCTTGCTCCCACTTCTTGGGGAGCTACAAGTGCTGAGGTTAGGTGCATAGAGAGTGAGAGGCAAGCCTTGCTTCAATTCAAGGCTGGCCTTGTGGATGATACCTTCGATGTTTTGTCTTCATGGGGCAGTGATGAAGAGAATAAAAGACATTGTTGTGAATGGAAGGGACTTAGCTATAGCAACCAAACTGGCCACGTACAACAGCTCGACCTTTACGGTCTACAATTACAAGGTAATATCAGCTCATCTTTGATGGAGTTGCATGATTTGATGTCTTTGAACCTTAGTTACAATTCTTTTAAAGACAGTCAAATTCTAGAATTCATTGGCTCCTTAACCAACTTAAGATACCCTTCTCTATTTGATTGTGGTTTCAAAGGAAATATTCCAAGTCAACTTGGGAGTCTTTCACAATTGCGATATCTTGATCTTGCCTTTAACAGTTTGGAAGGTTCAATCCCTTACCAACTTGGGAATCTTTCAAACTTACAATTACTTGATCTGCGATGGAAGAATTATTTTGTTGGAGCAATACCTCATCAACTTGGGAACCTTTCTAAGTTGCAAGAGCTTTATCTTGCAGATATTGATTCTCTCAAAACTGGCCAAGAGAAAGGTGTTGGAGGTGAGTGGTTGTCTAGCCTCACTTCTTTAACCCATCTTTCATTGAGTAACATAAGTGATCTCAAGTATTCTCACAATTGGTTGCAAATTATTGGGAAACTACGAAGCTTACAAGAACTTGATCTATCTTCTAATGATCTTTCTGATCATTATATCCTTTCGTTGACCGCTTTGGAGTTTAATTCTTCTAATTCCCTTTTGGTCTTTTGGGAATAGATTCACATCTTCTGTAATATTCCACTGGCTCATGAATTTCAGCCCCAATCTTGTTACGCTTGATCTTGAATCCAACCTCTTAGAGGGTCACATACCATATGAATTCAGTAAGGTCATGAACTCTCTAGAAAATCTACACCTTGATAGTAATAAGCTCAAGGATGGATTGAAATCCTTAGGAAATATATGTATCTTGCAATCATTATACCTATCCAACAACCATTTGAGCAAAGATCTTCCAACAATTCTTCAAAGTTTTTTTGGATGTGCCAAATATTTCTTGCAGGAACAATATTTAAGCAAAAATCAAATCACTGGCACACTCTCTTCCAACGTTTCCACATTCACATCTTTAAGGAAATTATACCTTGAGTTGAAGATGTTAAATGGGGCAATACCTAGAGATCTTCAATTTCCATCTCAATTGGTGACTTTGTGTCACGACCTTGTTTCGGAAGTCTGTGATCGGCATTGGATGTAGGATTTCCCCTGTCACGTAAGCGTCTAATCCTTGATTGACATTCATACATGTTCATATCTACCGTTTTCTAATACAATCAATATATATAATATTTATGGCCATCCATTTCCAGTGACCTAAGTAACTTGCAATCCACGGTTCGCTCAACACCGCTTCAGTCTATATATATACACATATTCAATCACACATACGTATAGTTTACATATTGATCACACGCCTCAGTGTGTGCTATCTATCCTAGTCACATGCAGAAGTCCTGTATCCATTCATACATATATTCAATCACACACATGCATATAGTTTACATATTGATCCCACGCCTCAATGCGTACGATCTATCCTAGTCACATACGGAAGCCATATTTCCATACAAACATATATTCAGCCACACATATATATATAATTTACATATTGATCACACGCCTCAATGCGTGTGATCTATCCTAGTCACTTGCAGAAGTCATATATATATATATATATATATATGATATATTCAATATCATAGCCTAACTCCCAAACACCAAGTCCTATCTTTAACCTGTATGAAGCCGACAATACTAGAGTTCGAGTATAACATACATATACACAACAGTTGTATATGTACAAATGCTATGCCCAAAAAAGATTTATATTTAAATATATATATATATATATATACATCACGACATAATTACATAACCAAAATAGCTATCCACGCGGACTAAGCGTGCGGTCTTCAGATCTGTCCGCCTCCTTGAGAAGAAGTGGAGGCGTTCCTGACACCTGAACCACCTGTATCTGAAACATTTAAATAGTGGGGTGAGTCGAACAGACTCAGTGAGAAGCTCTCTCATCCCTGGCATAGCAGCGGGTACCACTACGGCTGGGGAAAGGAAGTAAATCACAAACACATGCACATGAAACGAATTTCATTGTAATATTTAAGGTGATCATACAATCAACACATCATATTTACAACGATAAATTCTAATTCATGCTTCTACCTTATTTTTCATTCCGTACGTATATCACTTGCAAATATAATAATCATTTCCAAAAGAAACATATCATATAAATTCATATGTCTATTTCTGTATATATTCGCTATTTTCTGTCTCCTGCTTTCTGCAAAGAAAAATACTGGCCCGAAGGCAATCTCATGTTTGAACCTAGTTGATCACAATAGGAACTTTCTGACTCCAAGGCACACTTAGAGTAATAGCCGGTGACTTATCTGACCTCGGTTAAACCAAAGTAATGGCCATTATGTGGCATGCTTACTGACGACATAATCCCGTCTGTCCGACCAGGATGATCGACTCGATCTACCCGGACTATCCTAAATAAGCACAACTGACATGTATCTTGAAAAATACACTATGAACAACTACTTACCTAATATGTTTGTTTCTTAGTTAGGCCTAGTTTCCCCCTTCTAGATTATGCAACACTCTCATTCACACTTGACAACCTACGTTCAGTTTCCTCGCCGTACCATACGGACAACATCTTTACAGTGATGATCAATTAAATTGATTTCTAATATTAATGAACATGCTGTTGGAGGACGAGCTCTACCGAAGGCAAAGTGAAGTCGAGGGCCTTACAGGCCTAAGGGCGATCTGGAATGACACCGTAGGTGGCATGGAAGTCTAAACAGATAAGCACATATACAGTTTGCATGTTCACTACTTAGTTGCTAACCATACACACGTAACGCGAATTCATTTGAATAACTATATTTCATATAATAATTGCATAAAATTGAGCAAACCACATATCCACATAGTTAACTAACCCTGTGGGGCAGGGATGGGAGAGCCCCTCACCTCGTTGGCCATCCTGATCAGTCCTCGGAGTACCTGAAGCCCCAATTAATCTGTGGTGCCTTATACACATGTATTCAAGCAATTAGCAACGTGTAACTAAGAAACTATCTTGCACGTGTCATGCTAATGCTCCTGTCCCCTCTAGACATTTCCAAGAACTAGATACTTAGCTCGTTACGTCGTCTTATTTTCCCTTTCTGAAAGTCCGTAATGTTTTTGTATTCGACTTTCACACATTCGAGCCATTTAGAACCTCTGAAAGCTTGGACTAGAGGTTCTAATTTATCTAGACTCCACTTCATGTGTTCGTAAGAACTTTTAACTAATAAAAGAATATCTTTATGGCTCAAATGAGTCATTAGTTCACTCATTCAACAATTTCCCTTATTTGCCGAGTAAAAGTTTAATCACTACCTCTTTAATTGTAAAAATACATAATTGGGCATAAGAGGAGTTTTGGAACCAATTTAGTTGATCTTAGACGTCCACCACGGGCTAGGCCGGGGTGTTCAGCCCACTACACAGCTCCTTGCTGTGCTGAGGCTTGGTAAAATTCCTCTTTTTCACCGGATTTGGTTCTGGTTGCTAAGGTAATTACTTGGGCTTTATTCCCTTGTATATTCCCAGCAATTATAATATCTTTACTACTCCAATCTAAGCCTATTCATGCATCAAACCAGCAAATTCGTAATTTAGTATAATTTCTAACCCAATTTTCATAATTTCCACAACGGGCCATATTCTACGGTTTGACCTTGATTCTCAACCTCCCTAAGCATTCAACAACATCTACTAAGCTTCAATTTATCCCCGGAATGTCCCAAATGGAGGTGAGTGAAGATTTCCTTAAATCCCTAAAATTGGAGAAATTGGGGTTTTGAGAGATTGGGGCTATTTACCTTGTTCAAATCGGATGGAAGACTTGATAGAGGTTGTAGAAGGGTTCCACGTCTCCGGCGTCGGAATGGCTTCACTGGCGTGATTCCGACCAAACCCCACCGTGCCCTTGCTTCTTCTTCTTCTCGGGTGCGTCTCATCCGCTTCTCTCTCTCTCACGCTTATGCTTTGTTTCTTTTTTCTTTCTTTAGTGTTTGGCTGGAAGGGGTCACGGCTTTTAGCCCCAAAAATAGAAAATTAGGCTGAAATTATTTTAATAGATAAATCCTTGTTTTTCTCCGTCCTATTGATTCTCCTTTTTCACTTAAGTCCACACACAAATTTTAATTCCCTATTTTTTTTCTTCATCTTATTTTACCTTTAATTATTTTATTTTTCTTTTTGAAAAAAAATAAATTAAATAAAAATGATAATAATTAAAGTAATATCTCGGATATTACAATCTTCTCCCCTTAAGAAATTTGGTCCCTAAATTTCAAACAATATACTAACCTTAGTCTTGAAACAGATGAGGATACGTCCTGCGCATTTCACCCTCGACCTCCCATGTAGCTTCTTCGATCGAGTGATTTCTCCACAGGACTTTAACCAATGGAATCTCCTTTGTTCTGAATTTCTTCAACTGTCAATCTAAGATTTCCACTGGCTCCTCTTCGTATGTCAGGTTTTCGGTTAGTTGCACGTCTTGCGATTGAATCACATGCGAGGGATCTAGAAGATATTTCCGAAGCGTCGATACATGAAAAATAGGATGTACTCCCTCCAATTCCGTAGGCAATTCCAACCGATACGCCACATTTCCAATTCGTTCCAGGACTTCAAACGGTCCGATATACTGAGGACTTAACTTCCTCTTTTTACCGAACCGCATCACACCTCTCATCGGCGATATTCTTAGAAACACCTGTTCACCAACGGCAAATTCTAATTCTCTTCTCTGATTGTCTGCATAGGACTTTTGCCTACTCTGAGCCGTTAACAATCTCTCTCTTATGCACTTAACCTTTTGCAAGGCATCTTGCAACAGTTCTGGGCCGATTAGGCTAGCTTCTCCGACCTCGAACCATCCAATCGGGGGTCTACACCTACGACCATATAGAGCCTCGAAAGGTGCCATTTGGATACTCACTTGATAGCTGTTGTTATATGCAAACTTAGCCAAAGGTAAATACCTTTTCCAACTTCCGCCAAAATCCATAATACACGCCCGAAGCATGTCCTCAAGAATTTGAATAGTTCTTTCCGATTGCCCGTCAGTCTGTGGGTGGAACGTAGTAGTCAAATCAACTCTCGTTCCCAACACTGCTTGCAATGACTTCCAAAACCTGGAAGTGAACTGTGGCCTTCTATCAGATATTGTGGACACTGGCACACCGTGCAATCTAACGATTTCTGATAGGTAAAGCTGTGCATATTGACTCACTCCATAAGTGGTCTTAACTGGTAGGAAGTTCGCGGACTTAGTCATGCAATCCACTATCACCCAAACCGAATCGAATCCACGTTATGACCTTGGCAACCCTGTTACAAAATCCACCGTGATCCTTTCCCATTTCCACTCAGGTATTTCTATCTATTGTAATGTTTCGGCGGGCTTCTGGTGTTCAGCCTTGAGTTGCTGACACACTAGACACCTGGCTACATAGTTTGCAACATCCTTCTTCATGCCATTCCACCAATACAGCTGCTTCAGATCATGATACATTTTATTAGCTCCCGGATGGATTGTATAAGCTGTCCGGTGTGGTTCTTCAAGAATACTTTCTTTCAAGTTATCAACCATAGGAACACACAACCGTCCCTCCAACCGAAGCACTCCAAAATCATCAATAGAGAATCGGACGTAATCCCTCTTCTCTTTAGTTACAGTATCCCTAATTTGCTTGAGGTTGGTATCTTCATCCTGTCTAGACTTTACCTCTTCTATCAAAGAGGACTTAGCTTGAAAATGTGCTAAAAGTGAGTTGGAACTCCCAATCTCAAATTGATTTCCTGTTTGTTCTAGCACTTGCAGCTCTCTAATCAACGGTCTTCTTTCTTCGCTTATATGAGCAAGACTGCCCATGGATTTCCGGCTCAGAGCATCGGCTACCACATTAGCCTTTCTTGGATGATACAAGATCGTGCAGTCGTAGTCCTTCAACAACTCTAACCATGGACGTTGTCTCAAATTTAAGTCTTTCTGCTCGAAGATGTATTCGTGGCTCTTGTGGTCTGTATAAATTTCACATGTCTCACCATACAGGTAATGTCTCCATATTTTTAAAGCAAATACTACAACGGCCATCTCAAGATCGTGAGTCGGGTAATTCTTCTCGTATTTCCTCAGTTGTCGTGATGCATACGCAATCACCTTGTCGTGCTGCATCAATACACACCCTAACCCGATCCTCGATGCATCACAGTATACCACATACCCTCCTGTGCCTTCAGATAATGCCAACACCGGAGCGGAGTGAGACTATCTTTCAGCTTCTGAAAACTCTGCTCGCACTTATAATCCCATATGAACTTCACTCCCTTCTGAGTTAACTTAGTCATGGGTGTGGCAACTTTAGAGAAATCCTGCACAAATCTTCAATAATATCCAGCCAAGCCTAAGAAATTGCGAATTTCAGTAACTGAGGTAGGCTGGGACCAATTCTTCACCGCTTCTACCTTACTTGGATCAACGTGGATTCCCTCTGATGATACCACGTGACCCAAAAAGGCAACTTTGTCAAGCCAAAATTCACACTTGGAGAACTTGGCATACAATTTCTCTTCTCTCAACTTATGCAAAGGCTAATCTTAAATGTTATGCATGTTCTTCAGAATTCTTAGAGTAAACCAAGATGTCATCAATGAAGACAATGACAAATCGGTCCAGAAATGGTTTGAAGACTCTATTCATCATGTCCATGAACGCTGCAGGAGCATTAGTTAATCCGAAAGACATCACCAAGAACTTGTAATGTCCATATCAGGTCCGGAATGCGGTCTTAGGTATGTCCGATTCTCGAATCTTTAATTGATGATACCCAGATCGCAAATCAATCTTAGAAAACCGCTTTGCGCCCTGTAATTGATGAAATAAGTCATCTATCCTCGGCAGTGGGTATTGATTGTGGATCGCCACCTTGGTTAACTTTCGGTAATTGATACACAACCGCAAAGATCCGTCCTTCTTCTTCACCAAAAGGACCGGTGCACCCCAAGGAGAGAAACTAGGTCGGATGAAGCCTTTGTCGAGCAACTCCTGCAATTGTGTGTGTAACTCCTTCAACTCTTTTGGAGCCATCCGGTAAGGTGGTGTGGGGATAGGCTGGGTGCCAGGTTACAGCTCAATTTCATATTCAATCTCCCGATCGGGCGGCAATCTCGGCAAATCCTCTGGAAATACATCCAAAAATTCTCGCACTATCGGTACCTGCGTCGGTGTAAGTAATACTTTCGTGGTATCCTTGACCAAAGCCAAATACCCCTTACATCCCTTTGCAAGTAATTTGGATGCCTTCAACGCCGAGATTAAGCTTAGATACGGTGAAGCTTAGATACGGTGCAGCTCTGTCACCCCGTATCACAAAAGGTTCCTCGTTTGGCATATTAAACTTCAAACATTTAGCCCTGCAATCCACAACCGCATGGCAAGATGACAATCAATCCTTTCCAAAGATTACATCAAGATCAACCATACACAACAACCGAAGGTCTACCACAGTCTCATGGCCATCGACCTCCACAATGCAAGACTCGTGCACATAGTCTACTTGTGCCGATTCTCCCATTAGAGTAGAGACCAATACTATTTCTTTCATTCTAGACGAACTTTTCTTGAAATTAGAGGCAAATGCATGCGACACATAGGAATGAGTGGAGCCGGAATCAAACAAGACTCGTGCTTCAAGAGAAAAAACAATGAGGGTACCTGTTACAACCACATTTGATGCATGAGCGTCTTGTTGAGAAAGTGCAAATACCCGCGCTTGTCCTCCACCTACTGCCCCTGGCCCTCTGCCACTAGATCCTGCACCAAGACCTCTAGTTACACCTGTATATGCTGTCCGTGGCGGTACAGTTCTTACAGGTGGGGCTGAAATAGGTGTACCCCTTGGCGTCGGATTACTTCTCACACTTGTACCTTCCTTTCTATTTGGACACTCCCTAGCCATATGGCCCACCTGGCCACAGCTGTAACACCCACCTGTCAATCTCTGGCACACTCCATAATGATATCTGCCGCAAGTCGCACACTGGATCCTTTTCTTACTAGCATTTCCACCCCCTTGCACTCTCTGTCCCCCTTGAACATTACTCCTTATACATGTTTCATTGGTGATGGTTGAGGATTATCCTCCTGCAGACCCTGAGTATCCTGCTCCTGCACCTGTTGTCTTCCTTTTCTTACTTCCACCTCCTTGGTTGTCACTGCCCGTAATCAACTTGACTTTGGGATCAACAGATGTCCCGTACCTCTTCCTAGTTTAATCATCTTGCCACAGTCTGCAGCTTGTGCTAAAGTCTCGAATTGCCTTCTCTGTGGTAACAAGGCAGCAAACAACGGCTCCGTGAGACGGTGTATGAATCTCTTTATCCTCGCCTCTTCATGAGGAACCAACTCAGGTGAGAATTGAGCTAGTTTCGTAAAAAGTAGTTCATATTCCGTCACGATCATGTTAGGTGTCATCCACAACGCCTCGAATTGCTGACGCTTTCCATCTTTTGTACCTTCAAATAGAAACAACCCAGGAATTCCCTCTGAAAATCTTCCCTGGTCATCGGTGCGACACTTCCTGAATACCTCGTCTGTACGGACTCTATCCATACTCTAGCAGTTCCCCTCAGTTGAAATGATGGTAGCTCCACCAACTCATGTCCTGAGCACCTCAGCATGTGCCCAATTCTAACCACGTCTATCACAAAGTATTGCGGATCCTCTTTCTCACTAGTTCCGCAGAAAGTGGGTGGATGAAGTTTCATAAATTTCAAAATTGGCAACTCCCTTGGTGCTACCCGCGGCTCACGAGGCACATCCCGCGGTTGTTGCCATTTGTCTATCCTCTTCGTCAACAACCTCCATCTCTTGATTGCTAGGAACTCTTTCTTCTTCTTCCTCGCCGACCACTAACCGACGTACTTCTCTCTGTATTTGCCTTGTCATCTCTTCTTTTAATTCCTGAAATCCTGCCGTGAGCATTTCCGCCACAGACGGTGCACCTGTTTCAACATGATGTTCCGGTGATTGTCTCTCTCACTTGTGCTCTACCTTGACCTCGAGCACGACCTCTTCGTGGGCCTCGGGTACGGCCTCTACCTCGGCCTCGGGTGGGCATTCCCTCCTCCGGAACTGATTCTTGATAAATTTCAGCAGGAGTTTTCCCTCCTCCCCTAGCCTCTCTCGTGATCGGTGCCATCCCTATACAGAAAAAGGACCACACCTAATGAGTACACGTATACCTATGATATTTCATATCAAAGTGAGTAGAAAGAAAGGGCTGACTCAATTTCCTGGATACTTCCACTAGTGCCTTTTTACTCCCACGTTGTGCCCGAGTTCACAAAGAGGCGTAAATCGACACCCGGTCATACCTATGGCTTCATACAGTTTAAAGTAACCTGCCTCTGATACCAAGTTTGTCACGACCCCGTTTCGAAAATCCGTCACCGGCACGGGAGGTAGGATTTCCCCTGTCCCGTAAGCCTCTAATCCCTGTTTAACATTTATACATGTTCAAATCTACCCTTTTCTAATACAATCAATTTATATTATATTTATGGCCATCCATTTCCGGTGACCAAAGTAGCTTGCAATCCGCGGTTCGCTCAGCACCGCTTCAATCTATATATATACACATATTCAATCACACATACTGTAATACCCGAAATATTTAAATTAATTATCATCATCATTATTTAATTTATTTTTCTTTTTGGGAGAAAAATAAATTAAATTCAAGGGTTAGAATTAAAAAATAAAATGAAGAAGGGAAAGAAATGAGATTTTTTTTTTAAATTTTGTTGTAGGACTTAAAAGAAATGGAGATTAAAAAGGATGAGGAAAATAAGAATATAACAACTAAAACAATAACTATTTTTATATTATTATTAGTAAAGGGGGAGGCCAAAACCGAGACCCCCCAATTCAAGCAAAGCAAATAAAAGAAAAAAATAATAATATAATAATATAAATGGGGGGTCAACCGTGACCCCCCTTTTATTAACACTTAAAACAAAAAAAAATTAATTAAGATTTATGGGAGGGCTAACCGTGACCCCCCTTAACATTACATAACCACACATTAAAAAAAAAAGTAAGCAGAAGCAAAACACACACACACCCCATTCCAATTAAAACAAAATACACACACGCATAAAGAAAGAAAAGAGAAAGCAGGAAAAAAAACGAAACAGAGCAGAGGCACGCACCAAACCGAGAAAGAGAGAGGAGGCAAGAGCTTGACGGAGGGTTTGGCCCGATTTTCACCGAAGACACGGCTCCGCCGCCGGAGACAGCCACCGGACCTCTCCTTCACCTCCATCTAACCTTCTATCCGATTAAAATCAAGTAAGAAAGCCCCAAACTCCCAAAACCCCAATTTCTCCAATTTTGGGTATTTTAGGAATTCCTCAAATACTTCCAATCGGGGCATTCCGGGGTTAAATTTGAGCTTAGTGGGTGCTATTGAAAGCTTAGAAAGGTTCAGAATCGAAGCTAAATCGTAGGAATTGATCAGGTATGGAAATCATGGAAATTTAGTTAAAAAATTGCCATAAATTGAATTTTGCTGGTTTGATGCATGAATAGGCTTGGATTGGAGTAGTGTAGGTGTTATAAATGCTGGACATATACAAGGGAATAAAGCCCGAGTATTTACCGTTTCAACCGGAACCCAATACGGTGAAAAAGAGGCAAAAAACTAAGCCACCGTACAGTAAGGAGCTGTGCGGTGGGTTGAACACCTCGGTCTAGTCCGTGGTGGACACCTAAGACCCGCTAAATTGGTTCCAAGGCTCTAATTATTTCCAATTATATTTTTATATATAATTAAAGAGGTAGTAATTAAGCTTTTACTCGGTTAATAAGGGAGACGGTGGAATGAGTAAGCTAAAGCCTCTTTTGAGCCATGTTAAATTCTTTTATTAGTTAAATACCCATATAAACACATGAAGTGAAATTTAGACAAGTGGGAATCTCTAACCTAAGCAATTAGAGGTTCTAAATGGCTCGAAAGTGTGAAAGTCGAATATGAGACATTCTGGACTTTCAGAAAGAGCAAATAAGACGACGAAACGAACTAAATAATTAGTTCTTGGAAAATATCTAGAGGGTGCATAAGCATTAGCATGACACGTACATGGTGGAAGCTTCTTTACGCGTTCTAGATTTCTTAAATATATATGTGTATAGGGCACCATAGGGTAATTGGAGCTCCAGGCACTCCGAGGAGTGATCAGGAGGGCCAACGAGGTGAGGGGCTCTCCCATCCCTGCCCCACAGGGTTGGATAACAACGGGCAAATTTCGTTTTCTTTATTTTATAGAGTTATTATATGAAATATAGTTATCCGACTGAATTTGCGCTACGTGTGTATGATTAGTAAGTAAATAGTGAAAACGCAAACCCAATATGTGTATAAGTGATAATGTGGCTCATTGAGCCTTATATGTTACCGTGGGTAGGATTGAGTCATAATTTCGTATGTGAGAGTTCAGTAGTAGTAGAAACCAATCACATCGATCGTCACTAATAAGACCTTGTTTGTATGGTTGTTGAGGAAAACTGAACTTAGGATGGTTGAATGTGAGTGAGAGTGTTGCATAGTTAAAATGGGGGAATCTAGGCCTAACTAATGAACACGTATAATATTCAGTTAGTTAATAATAGGGCGTCTTTCAATATTAAATATGTTAGTTGGACTTGTTAGGTTAGTTCGGGTAGATTGAGTCAGTTATCCTGGTCGGACAGACAGCATTCAGTTAACAGTAAGCATGCCACCTAGTGGCCATTACCTTCGTTTAACTGAGGTCAGACAAGTTGTCAGAAAGTTCCTGGTGTGATCAACCAGGTTCGAACATGAAACTACCTTCAGGCCAGTATTTCTCTTAGCGAAATGCGGGAGACAGAAATTGAATGCCTACGAGCATAAGTATATGTTAACTATGGAATCATATGTTATATGTTTATGATTGGTTTACATGCGGATTAATAAATATGTTACGAGCATGAATTAGGATTTTAATTGTGAATATGATACATTGATTGCCGATCACGTTAAAGGTCACAGTATAAATCTGTTTCATGTGTATGTGGTTGTGGTTGCTCCCTTCCCCCAGCTGTAGTGGTACCCGCTGCTACGCTAGGGATGGGGGAGCTTCTCACTGAGTCAGTTCGACTCACCCCCCCTGTTTACATGTTTCAGATACAGGTGGTTCAGGAGTCGGAAACGCGTCAACTTCTTCTCAAGGAAGCGGACAACTCTGAAGACCGCACGCTTTAACCGCGTCGGTAGTTATTTTGGTTATGTACATGTGTTGTGATGTATATATATATAAATCCTTTTTGGGCGTAGCGTTGTATGTTTACATCTGCTGTGTATATATATTTATCATACTTGAATTCTAGCATTGTCGGCTTCATACAGATTAAGGTTAGGTCTTGGTATTGGGACATTAGGCTATGATATAACATATATCATGTATATATATATATATGACTTCCGCATGCGACTAGGATAAATCACACGCCTTGAGGGGTGTGATCAATATGTAAATTATATATATGAGTGACTGAATACCTGATTGTATGAAAATATGGCTTCTGCTTGTGAATAGGATAGATCACACGCATTGTGGCGTGTGATCAATATGTAAACTATATGCAAGCGTGTGATTGAATATATGTATGACTGTACACAGGATTTCTGCATGTGAATAGGATAGATCACCCGCCCTGAAGCGCGTGATCAATATGTATACTATATGTACGTGTGAGTGATTATGTGTATATGTATAGACTGAAGCGGCGTTGAGCGAGCCGTGGATTGCACGCTACTTAGGTCACCGGATATGGATGGCCATAAATACTATACATTGTTTGTATTAGAGATGGGTAGTTATAAATATGTGAAAATGTCAATAAGGGATTAAAGGCTTACGGGATAGGAGAAATCCTCCTTCCCGTGCCGGTCACGGACGTCCGATAGGGGGTCGTGACACATACGTATAGTTTACATATTGATCCCACGCCTCAGTGCATGCGATCTATCCTAGTCACATGCAGAAGTCCTGTATTCATTAATACATATATTCAATCACACACATGCATATAGTTTACATATTGATCACACGCTTCAATGCGTGTGATCTATCTAGTCACATGCGGAAGCCATATTTCCATACAAACATATAGTCAGCCACACATATATATAATTTACATATTGATCACACGCCTCAATGCGTGTGATCTATCATAGTCACATGCAGAAGTCATATATATATATATGATATATTCAATATCATAGCCTAATTCCCAAACACCAAGACCTATCTTTAACTTGTATGAAGCCGACAATACTAGAGTTCGAGTATAACATATATATACACAGCAGTTGTATATGTACAAAAGCTACGCCCTAAAAGGATATATATATATATACATCACGACATAATTACATAACCAAAATAGCTACCCACGCGGACTAAGCGATCGGTCTTCAGATCTCTCCGCTTCCTTGAGAAGAAGTGGACGCGTTCCCAACACCTGAACCACCTGTATCTAAAATATTTAAACAGGGGGTGAGTCGAACAGACTCAGTGGGAAGCTCCCCCATCCCTGGCGTAGCAGCGGGTACCACTACGGCTGGGGAAAGGAAGCAAATCACAAACACATGCGCATGAAACGAATTTCATTGTAATATTTAAGGTGATCATACAATCAACGCATCATATTTACAACGATAAATTCTAATTCATGATTCTACCTTACATTTCATTCCGTACGTATATCACTTGCAAACATAACAATCATTTCCAAAAGAAACATATCATATAGATTCATATGTCTATTTCTGTATATATTCGCTATTATATGTCTCCTGCTTTCTGGTAAGAGAAATACTCGCCCGAAGGCAATCTCATGTTTCAACCTAGTTGATTACACTAGGAACTTTCTGACTCCAAGTCACACTTAGTGTAATAGCCGACGACTTATCTGACCTCGGTTAAACCAAGGTAATGGCCACTATGTGGCATGCTTACTGACGACATAATCCCGTCTGTCCGACCAGGATGACCGACTCGATCTACCCGGACTATCCTAAATAAGCACAACTAACATGTATCTTGAAAAATACACTATGAACAACTACTTACCTAATATTCTTGTTTCTAAATTAGGCCTAGTTTCCCCCTTTTAGATTATGCAATACTCTCATTCACACTTGACAACCTACGTTTAGTTTCCTCGACGTACCATACGGACAAGATCTTTACAGCGATGATCAATTTAATTGGTTTCTAATATTAATGAACCCTCACATATGAAATTCCGACTCAGTCTTACCCACGGTAACATATAAGGCTCAATGAACCACATTAACACATAAACACTTGAGCCTAAACAGATAAGCACATATACAGTTTGCATGTTCACTACTTAGTTGCTAACCATACACACGTAACGTCAATTCATTTGAATAACTATATTTCATATAATAACTGCATAAAATAGAGCAAACCACATATCCACGGTGTCATCCAATCCTGTGGGGCAGGGATGGGGGAGACCCTCACCTCGTTGGCCCTCCTGATCAGTCCTCGGACTACCTAAAGCTCCAATTACTCTGTGGTGCCCTATACACATGTATTCAAGCAATTAGCAATGTGTAACTAAGCAACTATCATGCACGTGTCATGCTAATGCTCATGTACCCTCTAGACATTTCCAAGAACTAGATACTTATCTCGTTACATCGTCTTATTTGCCCAATCTGAAAGTCCATAATGTTTTTGTATTCGACTTTCACACATTAGAGCCATTTAGAACCTCTGAAAGCTTGGACTAGAGGTTCTAATTTATCTAGACTCCACTTCATGTGTTCGTAAGAACTTTTAACTAATAAAAGAATATCTTTATGGCTCAAATGAGTCATTAGTTCACTCATTCAACAATTTCCCTTATTTGCCGAGTAAAAGTTTAATCAATACCTCTTTAATTGTAAAAATACATAATCGGGCATAAGAGGAGTTTTAGAACCAATTTAGTTGATCTTAGACGTCCACCACGGGCTAGGCCGAGGTGTTCAGCCCACAGCACAGCTCCTTACTGTGGTGAGGCTTGGTCAAATTCCTCTTTTTCACCGGATTTGGTTCTGGTTGCTAAGGTAATTACTCGGGCTTTATTCCCTTGTATATTCGCAGCAATTATAATATCTTTACTACTCCAATCTAAGCCTATTCATGCATCAAACCAGCAAATTTGAAATTTGTATAATTTCTAACCCAATTTTCATAATTTCCACAACCGGCCATATTCTACGGTTTGGCCTTGATTCTCAACCTCCCTAAGCATTCAACAACATCTACTAAGCTTCTATTTATCCCCGGAATGTCCCAAATGGAGTTGAGTGAAGATTTCCTAAAATCCCTAAAATTGGAGAAATTGGGGTTTTGAGAGATTGGGGGTATTTACCTTGTTCAAATCGGATGGAAGGCTTGATAGTGGTTGTAGAAGGGTTCCGGTCACCGTCTCCAGCGTCGGAATGGCTTCACTGGCGTGATTCCGGCCAAACACCACCGTGCCCTTGCTTCTTCTTCTTCTTCTCGTGTGCGTCTTGTCCCCTTCTCTATCTCTCTCACGCTTCTGCTTTTTTTTCTTTTTCTTTCTTTAGTGTTTGGCTGGAAGGGGTCACGGCTTTTAGCCCCAAAAATAGAAAATTAGGCTGAAATTATTTTAATAGATAAATCCTTGTTTTTCTCCATCCTATTGATTCTCCTTTTTCACTTAAGACCTCACACAAATTTTAATTTCCTATTTTTTTTTCTTCATCTTATTTCACCTTTAATTTAATTTATTTTTCTTTTTGAAAGAAAAATAAATTAAATAAAAATGATAATAATTAAAGTAATATCTCAGATATTAAACTTTGTACTTTACTTATAACTCTTTGAAAGGTGTCCTCACTGAATCCATTTTGCTAATATGCCCAACTTAAAGAATTTACACATATCTAACAACTCCTTGGCTTTGAGATTTAACCACAATTGGATCCCACCTTTTCAACTCGAGAGCATATATGTGAGATCTTGTAAGTTGGGTCCAAGCTTCCCTAAATGGTTAAAAACTCAAAATAATCTCACTTAGCTTGATATGTATGAAGCTGGAATTGTTGATATGGTTCTAGAGTGGTTTTGGATTAATATTTTGACGCCAAACTTAAACGAGGTAGATATTTCATACAACAACTTAAGGGGTACAATACCAATTTTCCCCGTAAAATTTACATATTTTCCTAAAATATCCTTAGCCTCAAATCAATTTGAAGGCCCAATTCCACAATTTCTACGTAATGCATTTGACCTCGATCTATCCAAAAATAAATTTCCAGATTCTCACATGTTTTCATGTGGAAAGGGTGAAACTAAAACATTGGGCATATTAGACCTTTCCAATAATCTTATGTCAGGACAACTTTCTAATTGTTGGAGCCATTTCAAATCATTAGTCTATTTGGATTTAAGTGGCAACAATTTTTCTGGAACAATTCCTACATCTATTGGTTCTCTACGTAATCTCAAAGTTATGATATTGAGGAACAATAGCTTTATTTGGAAGCTATCTTTTCACTTGAAAAGTTGCTCAAACTTAATGATGCTTGATGTGGGGGAAAATTGGTTGTCAGCTCCTATACCTTCATGGATTAAAAAAAATTAGTTGATTAACTGTAAGTAAAACACGAAATAATTGGTCATAATACATATAAATATCTATTGTCTCAATCTAACATAATGATGAGAGGGTTCAAATAATTAACATAACAATCAAATCATAAATATATTTCATCATGCACCCACTATAAAAAAATTAGTTTTTAGTGACGGCTTTTTTGGCATCTTGCTAAATTTTTAACAACGGTTATGTTGACCGTCGTTAAAGTTAGCGTCAGGAATAAAACTAGCAACGCTTGACATAAGCATCACCACTGACCGTCGATAAGTTTTGCGACGGTCAAAACTGTCGCTAAAGATAGTTTTCAACAATCATTATTCTCAAATTTTTGCGACGGTTCCAACCGTCGTTGTTTCAGCGACAGTTACAACCGCCGTCCTCCGAGAATATTTAACAACTATATTTATCGTTCTAGCGACGGTTTAAACCGTCGCTGATTCACTTTTTTTAAAAAATATATTTTCATTCATTGATAATTCTAATTTCTCTAAAAAACAAAAATACTCATTCAACCAAAATAATTTTATTTGTACTCAACGTGTATCCTTTTACAAAAAAAATACCACTAATACATATAGCAATAATAAGTAAATTTATATAAGTTTAATAATTAAAATGAAACAAAAATGTTCAAGTCCGTAATGTTTTAGGCTAAGTTAGTCTCATTGGTTGATACCAAGGCAAGTTGAACTATTGAAGTGTTTAGTTTCATATCAATGTGTCATCTTCAAGTTGAAATTTAATATGTCACATTGTTCAATGGTATGTGTTATTCTCTATGCTTCTGCATATAGGAAGCAAATTGAGATTCAAAACTAAATGCAATTTAACAAGAAACAACTACTACAATAGATTACATAATAGCTAATTAAAGAGCAAGAAAATTACTTGATAACAAGAACAAAAAATCATTTTTAAAATGAAGCATATGATTGAGTTGTTGGTTTGTGTCTGTTTTTTTTTTGTGCGCTTGAGTTTTGTGGTTATTAAGAATGAGGAAAATGCTTTTTGTTTTACTCATAGAAAGATATATAATTTATAACTATACACACCTTGACTTGCATCTTGAATTGCTGAGAAACATTTTAGTAAGGTGCAAGATTATCAAAATTTGATGAAGCTAAATGAAACATTATATTATGAAAAAAAACAAATAAGCATGGATCAAATGAGATGTATACAAATCATGTGAATTTAAAACCATTACTAGCCAGCAAAACTGATCAAACACAATTGCAATACATAATATGGCAATGAGAAATTATAAAGATAGCATAGCTAGGGATTGTAAATAAAATATGCAAAATTAAACTGTTAAATATATATTTTTAGTTACGTTTAATTTAATTGACAGACTCATACATGCATTTACTCACAAAAGTTGTTAGGTCCACATAAGATATGCATCTAGCTAAGGATTTCAAACTTCAAACTAAGGCCGCTACGCATGAAATTAAACTGTTAAATATATATTTTTAGTTAATGAAAACATAAGATATGCATCTAGCTAAGGATTTGTTTGGCAATTAAGAGAGGAAGGGAAGTGATTTGTTGGATATATTGGGGTCTTCGGGACTAAATATCCGCCCATGGGGGAGTCCGATCGGGTCGAGTGAGGATCTGTTGGAAAGCTCGCAGAGAGACAAAGAAAACGAAACGAAAATGACTCTCATCGGAGGTCACACAAGCCCGTAATCGTGGCCCAAAGTGGGCTAGATAATCATGATTTTATAATGATTATTCTATTGTTTTCTGAAGTCCCACATCTGTTAAATCTAAGATGGGAGCTCTCTCATCCTCCTATAAATAGGAGAGACTCCACACCTTTCTAGTTGCTCATTCCATGTGTTGGAAAGGGGGTCCCGTTTAGGAAACCCCACTCAGTATAATTTTCACTTTCTCTTGAGTCTTCTTCCGTGCATCAGTCGTGGACATGTGGCTCAACCTCTCGTAGGTAGAGTCCTCCGTTTGGTGCGGCCCCTTTCAGTGTTCGTCGTTTGGAGGTCAGCCCTGGTGGAGCAAAGGCACTGGCAAGGTCCGAGGTTTTAGCGATGGCGTCCAGGTTAGTAGCTTCCGCATTGTTTTATATTTTCCTGGATTTATTTTTGGTTTTTCTTTTCGGTCCCTGTGTTGGGTCAGATCACGTGGATCCGGGCCTTTCCCTACACGATTAGAAGAGAAGGGAGGAGAAGGGAAGGGAAGAAAAGATTAACCTTCCATATCTTCTTTGTGTTGGTAGAGTCCTCCGTTTGGTGCGGCCCTTTTTAGTGTTCATCGTTTGGAAGTCAACCCTGGTGCAGCAAAGGCACTGGCAAGATCCGAGGTTTTGGTGATGGCGTCCAGGTTAGTAACTTCCGCATTGTTTTATATTTTTCTGGATTTATTTTCGGTTTTTCTTTTCGGTCCCTCGATCAGGTCAGATCAGGTGGATCCGATCCTTTCCCTACATTGGTATTAGAGCCAGGTTATGCTAGGGCTCTGTTCTCTAGGGATTGATGAATCGAAAAGGGTTAGAAACATGTTTAGGGCTTGTATGATTTTTTTTTTAAAACTTGGGAAAATGCTTAAGTTCCCAATTTTAATTATATGTTTTAATTTTGATTTAAAACATGTGATAATCATATATTGTAGGGTAGGGTCCTATGATTTTGAATTTAAATTTAATATATGATATTTTTAAATTGAATATTAATTGGTAACCAAAATCCTAAACCTAGAAACATGTTTAGGTTCCCCTTTATTGTTAGAGACCCCAATCCACATACATATATAAATATTATTTTAAGGTATTTGTACCCTACATATATACGTCCATGTATATTACTGCTTTGGGGAGAGGGAATGTTGACTGATTAGGTGGAGTTGGCTGGCCGCGACTGACAGAACCGCCGGTGGTGCTGGCCGCCGGTCGTCGCCGTCGTCGACAGCCGCTAGTGGTGGCCGGTGGTACACTGTGGACCGGCGCAATCGCCAACGATGGAGGTCCGGTGACCTCCGCCGACGCGGGTCGTCGGTGCTGGCGGATGTTCGACGCCGCCGTGGTCGGCCGGAGAAGGCGGCTGGCAGTGGTGCTCCGGCGCATCGTCCGCCAGAGATGGGGGTCGGCCAGCAGTGGTCCGATAGCCGGCGGCGCCGTTGACCATCGGCGACCACCAGAGGTCAACGGTTGATCGTTGACTAGTCAACGCTGACCGTTGACCAGCGTCGCATAGTCTTTTGTTGCGTATAATTTCTCCGTTTTAGCTCTAATTTCGATGATTTTTGAGTCGTTTTCTTGTTTTAGCGAGACGAATCCATATATGGGGAGAAATTAGGGTGAATTGGAGTCTAAAGAGCGGATATGACCATCTCTTGACTCATTCACTTACACAACGAGAGAGAAGATTTAAGCGATTTGTGATCGTTTAAATTACCTTAAGCGTTTTACTCGAGTGGGAACTAAGGGCAGCATGTGGCAAACCCATAACTCGATGTAAATGCTTATGCACGTGGGAATTTAAATAGTAAGTGACTATTTAAATGATCGTAAGTTGTTGTAATCAAGAGGAAGTTCGAGGTCGTGCCTGTGGCGACTCGATGTCCTTCTTGATCGCTTACATAGTGGGAATCCAAAAGGGATCTTGAATAGTATGTGACTATTCTGTGAAAATTGTTGAGTCAAGCAGAGAAAGGTGTACTTATCTAGGTTCTTTGTGTGATGAGGGTGGTTAACCCCACCTCTCGAATACAGAGACTGACTACATCTACACTTGTCTTGCGTTGATTACAATTTTCCAGAGTTGTGTGTTGTGTAATAAGGAGTTGTGTAATTAGTGTTAGCATTTAGGATTGACTGATAGTGTAACTACAAAAGTTGTAAATGTGGATCACATTAGAGAGACTGGTTTGGTGACACTGTGGCCACCAAACTGAGGTAGCTTACAATCAAGTTTGATGCCTCCAAGATGCATTCTGACAAGAGCATGAAAACACATTTAAGGGAGAAATCAAACATGATTTGGGAGTATGAGAAAGCCTGAAAACTCCTCACTAGTAAACAGTAAGTTCAAACTGTTGCCAGATCTCTTCCCTCCTCTTAGGAGTTCATGTAGGTCATTCTGACCTCCACTAATACCATCAAGTTTCTTGATAATATTAAACACCACCTAGTGCTCAAGGATTGGTGGCACAAGGCTGCGAAATCTATTGAGCACGTAACCTAAGTGGCTAAAGTTACTTAGAACTCTAGTCTCCAAGAACAAGGACAATGGGTCCAAGAGACGTGCTGCTAGGAAGAGAAAGGGTAAGTGTAAGGTAAGTAGCCTCAATTCAAAGGAAAAGCAAGAGAGGAAAAGAGATTTTGGCCAAGGTCAAATGTTGGTTGTGCCAATCCATAACACACTATGCGCAAAAATTGTTTACAGCAATCATTTTACTCTCACCCATGAACATTGCTTCATGAAGTTCGGTCCTCTTGCCAATGGGAGCAGAAGTATCCTCGTGGGAACAAAGCATTATTGAAGTTAAGAGGTTCGGCAGCTACAAGACGAAGTTCGTAGTGGCCACTCTTTATCTTTATATATGTTATGTGTTCTAGAAAGTGAACGGAACTTATTATGAGTTGTTTTTCCGTGAGAGAACTTAGGATATAATGTGATCTACATGTTTATCATGACTCCTTAGTGTTAGTTCTAATTTTATGACAATGGTTGTGTTGTGATACACCTCGAATTACAATCCCGTAATTCAACTAGTTGCTTTGCCGTGTCTTCCTCTGTGGTTGATACACCTATTGGCAAATGCGTGTGGGACGCAATTACGTATTAGTAAAGGAGATTTTGTGAGGACAAGTTCCTAATGCTAGTTTGTAAATTTTGCCTTAAAGACCAAGCAACTTGAAAACTATTCATTCATGAAATCAGAAAACTCGCTTTCATCAAATTAGTCCACTCGGACATCAACGGTCCAATAAGCGCGAGGGCAAGGCAAGCGACCCAGTATTTTCTCACAGTTACGTGATGAAATTGGGGTAGTTAGACAAATAACTATTCCACACACTCCACAGCAAAATGAGTTGCTCCTAGAGTTGGTTAAGTTGATAATGACTCAGGTGAACGTTCCCATTGAGGAGTTGCTTTGCCAAAAGTCACTTTCGTACTTAACCATATGCCCTTTCAAATCATGTGAGTGACTCCTTATGAGTTCTAGTTAGCTAAAAGACCTCATTAGAGTATGATGAGACTATGAAGGTATGCAGCATACTTGATCCTTCCTATGAGTATGGGAAGCTTGACCCTAGAGGCAAGTGGCGTGTCTTGGTAAGATAGCTTGGTCACTCAAGTAGTGACTCCACACCTTTCTAGTTGCTCATTCCATGTGTTGGAAAGGGGGTCCCGTTTAGGAAACCCCACTCAGTATAATTTTCTCTTTCTCTTGAGTCTTCTTCCGTGCATCAGTCGTGGACATGTGGCTCTACCTCTCGTAGGTAGAGTCCTCCGTTTGGTGCGGCCCTTTTCAGTGTTCGTCGTTTGGAGGTCAGCCCTGGTGGAGCAGAGGCACTGGCAAGATCCGAGGTTTTAGCGATGGCGTCCAGGTTAGTAGCTTCCGCATTGTTTTATATTTTCCTAGATTTATTTTCGGTTTTTCATTTCGGTCCCTGGGTCGGGTCAGATCACGTGTATCCGGGCCTTTCCCTACACGATTAGAAGAGAAGGGAGGAGATGGGAAGGGAAGAAAAGATTAACCTTCCATATCTTCTTTGTGTAGGTGTTAATACCTCCTCCAAAATATCCAAAATATCCAAATTTGGTATCTTGAATTTGTGAAGGGGAAGGATAATAGAGGATTAATGATTGATTTTTCATTATCTTCCCTTTCAATTTTCTTTTTCCCAAACAAGGGATATCTTAAAAGTCTCCCCTCCCTTCCATTCTCCTCAATCCCAAATCCAAACATATACTAAAAGTTTAAATTAATATCCTATTTAAATTAATACTTTAATATATCCTACAAACTAAATAGTTAGTATAATAATGTGATTTTAAGTATATATATATATATAGTTGGAGTAGACAATTACCACAAAGGATATGACCCCCAGTGAAATGCCAAATAGGATCCTTTCGATGACCAACCACCAAAAATCCTACAACATGCATTGATATATAAATCTTATAACTAAGATATCACCGAATTAAAATTTCAAAATATAATTACTTTAAACTTTTAATATTACAAAATCTATAGTCCCATTCCCATCCATATCCACCTCATTGATCGTTTTTTGAATTTTTTCTTTTGAGGGATTCCCATCTAATGACTACACAATGATTGCTTGTTCTTCCACAGTAAGGAAGCCTAAATATGATCATCATTCATCAGTCACAACAAAATTAAAATTATATTATATTTGTGTAGTGTATTTTTGTGAAAAAACAGTTTCATAGAACAGTTTTTGTAATGAATGCCACTTATCAAATTAACTTCATTGAAGAAATGATCTGCCCATTGTGTTGTGTGAAAGCTAATCCTTTTTATGGCTACAATTTTTCTATCAGGCATAATGCCTATATATGAACAAGAAAACTAGAAAAATATGTGTTAGTTATAATCCATCCGAGATGCCACAAATAGATCATACATAATAGGTGAGACAAAAAGTTAATTACTTTATAAACTGAACCTGATCCTCCTTGTCTTAGCTTATTGGAGGCACAGAAGTAATTAGTGGCCTTTTGAACAACTTCATATGCTGAATTGACCTTGGAATTGTTCACTATGTCCAAAAGTGCACCAAACTATTTTCTTTCTGTGACAAAAATATATTCAACACTTCAAGCTTAATCAATCTTTTGATATTATAAATATGGATATATATATATATACCTCTCTTCTTCTTCATCACAGTCTTCCATACAAAGAAAATAACTGTTGCTATAATCAGAAGAAGTGCCAAAATACTACTAGACTCAGCCACCAAAACTATAGTTTATTGTTGGTTTCCTAATAAGAAATGATAACACATAAATTTATATATTTTGTTATAAACCTCTCACAGAATCTAGAAAATGATTACTAATCACCTTGGTTTCCTATTATAAGGGAATCATTGGAATTGGATGAATTAGCATAGAACTTTTGGATGGAATACCTCAAATAGCATCCAGCATTTAATACCCTCCCTTCTTGTTTTGGAGTACAAGAAGCAATCCTATGAACATCATCTAATAAACATGTTTCACAGGCACTAATTGATCAAGTAGCTAGGTAGGCAAGTAGAGTGAGAATAAGAAAAAAGTAGGCATATATCCTTAGATATTGATAAAATTAAATAAGTCCAAATTTCCTAAAGATATACTATATTGATCTAGAAGCAAAATGGGTACAGAGATAAAGAAAGCACATCACAACCCATTTGAGGCACAAAACAAAATTACTATAATAAAATAATAAAATATGAGTTGGGAACTAAAGTAATTAAAAATTTGTTGTTGTGGAGAAGCAAACGAACCTGTACCTGTACGTCAGTTTCCCATCCATGCCCTACAGGGTTGATTGAGGATATGGATATGTGGTTTGCCTACTTGCCTATTTGTAAGAATTATTTAGTGGTTAACATGCTATTGTTGTTCCTAAATTGTAATATATGAAAGTACTTGTATATGTGTGTTTGATTATAGGCAAAGAGGTACTGGAGGGTATCCATGTGATGACATGAGATACATCGAACAGTACAAGCAATGGGGTATGTTATTGATTGAGTCCAAGGTTTGGTTTACCCTATTAATTAGAAACTCATTAAAGAAATCGTAAAGAATTTGTTTGTAAACGTCAATGTTTTATGGTAATCGAACTTAGGAAAGACCTTAGAGCTAGGTTATGATCTAATCAACGGTTTGGGTATTAAATAAGGATTAAGAAGATCTCATAATTGATTAGTGAGTCATAGGGAGGTTCACACTACCTAGGTAAAGTCAATTTAGGATAGTAATGGGTAGATAGAGTCAGAATCTCAACTGAAAGCTCGGGAGGAGAAACAAGTCAGATAGAATCGCTCATGGAGGCCATTGCCCTAGCGTGGCACTAGGGTCAGTTAAAGATTAATAGAAATTGCCCATGGAGGCCATTGCCCTTGCCTGGCACTAGGGTCAATTGATGATTAAAAGAAATTGACCGTTAAGGCCATTGCCCTAGCCTGGCACTAGGGTCAGTTAAAGATTAAAAGTGTAATACCCGAAAATTTTTGAAGCTAGAAAAGTAAATAAAAAGAGAAAGAAATGAAATAGGAAATTAAATTAAAAATATATTTTTATTATTTTTCGTGATGATTATTTATCTTATTATCTATTTTAAAAGAATATATATATTAGTTATATTTTATTTTAATTTAATTATTAATTATTTGATTTTTAATTATAAGTAATTATTAGATATTGTTATCTTATTATTTATTTTTTTTAGAAACCTCAGCCCCTTTTTTTTATGATAATCCTCAATTAAATCAACAAGTAGGAAAAGAAAGAGAAAAGAATAAGAGAAAGTGAGAGAGAGAGAACCGAGGAAAGAAAGAAGAAAAAAAACGAAATGGAGAGAGAAGGAAAGGGCGGACGTGGAGATTGAGAGGAAGAAGGGGAAAGGAGGAGGTCTTGATGGAAAACCGGCCGGAGAGGGCGGTCCGACACCGGAAACGACCACCGGAGTTCGACAACTACGTCTCCTACACCTTCCACCAATCGAATCAAAGGTTGGTAACCCCAATTTCATTCGAAAACCCCAATTTCTTCAGTTTTAGGGATTTCTTCAATCCACCTTCGATTGGGTTGTTTCGAGGGTAGATTTCGACCTACGAGGTGTTCTTGAACACCTAGTTGAGGTAAGAATCGAGGCTATACCCTCGAGTTTAGCCGAATTCGAATTTGAAAGGATTTGGGGTAGAAATTCCAATTATTCCTAATTTGGGGAAATTATTGATAATTAGGAATTGAGCTTGGATTTGAGTAAATAGGCTTGGATTGGAATTACTGAAATTATATTGTTGAAATATTAGCTGAATAAGACCCGTGAAGAGCTGGCCCAAGGTTACTAATGTGGAACCTTGACATTAACGTGCCGGGTCCTTGCTCGGATTGCCCAATTACACTTTAAGGGTGATATTGAGGGCTCCAAACCTCTTATTTTCAATCTTAAACACCCTAGAATAATTCTAAATATTCTATCAAGCATTAAGAATTATTTTAAGTACTTTCTTGTTTCTCAAGGATGGAAACTTGCGGAACAATAAAGCCCAAATTTTAAAGTAGCAACTTTATTTTTTTGTAATTATTAGGAAACCTTAAGTAGGATAATTTAAAAGTATATTGAGGTTTAGTAACTCGAATCCAAGGCTCCAAAATCAATTCAAGGTGAGCAATAATTGTACGAAACCAAGTGTGAAGCACTTGAGACTCTCATGGAAGAGAGGGAAGACGGATAAGACCAAGAACTCGGTTCGTGGCGACGTCTAGGTGCATTTTTAGGCACGAGCATACCATACGCATATGAGTTGCATATAGTTGAGATTGTTAACCATGTGAATGCGATTGTTAGGAAACCACGATTCGTCCGGAGCGGGAGTTACTCCAGGACAAACGCAAGGAAGCCGTCCAGGTGAGGGGTTTCCCATCGTTGCCCTACAGGGTTGATTGAGGATGTGGATATGTGGTTTGCCTACTTGCCTATTTTTAAGAATTATTTAGTGGTTAACATGCTATTGTTGTTCATAAACTATTATATATGAAAGTATCTGTATATGTGTGTTTGACTACAGGTAAACAGGTACTTGAGGGTATCCATGTGGTGACATGAGATACGCCGAACAGTACAAGCAAGGGGGTAAGTTGTGGATTGAGTCCAAGGTTTTGTTTACCATACTAATTAGAAACCCACCTCAGAAATCATAAAGAAAGTGTTGCTAACGTCGACGTTTTATGGTAATTGAACTTAGGAAAGACCTTAGAGCTAGGTTATGATCTAAACAAAGGGTTTTGGAACAATATGAGGATTAATACGATCTCTTAATTGGTTAGTGAGTCGTAGGGATGTCCACACTAGCTAGGTAAAGTCAGTTAAAGAGTAATAGATTTGCCCGTTGAGGCCATTGCCCTAGCCTGGTACTAGGGTCAGTTAAAGAGTAAAACATTTGCCCGTTGAGGCCATTGCCCTAGCCTGGTACTAGGGTCAGTAAAAGACTAAAAGATTTGCCCGTTGAGGCCATTGCCCTAGCCTGGCACTAGGGTCAATTAAAGATTAAGAGAAATTGCCCGTTGAGGCCATTGCCCTAGCCTGGCACTAGGGTCAGTTGATTGATTTACAGTTTTCATATGATATGTTAATTCTGATTGTTTGATTATGAGAAGCATGATAGGAAAGCATGATCCGTAGGTTTATCTATGATTTTAATGTTATATTAATATTGCCTGATCGTAATATAACTTTTGATAAACTGGACTTTCATGCGCATGTGATTGTGGGTGTTTCCCCTTCCCCAGCTGTAGTGGTACCCGCCGCTACGCCGAGGATGGGAAGCTTCTCACTAAGTCTGTTTGACTCACTCCCTCTGCTTCAATGTTTCAGATACAGGGATCGGGCAGGCATCGATGTCCGGGCAGTGATACGGACATCAGACCATCCTTACACACTTGTTCGCGTGGGTGGACACCTTTTGGTTATTTTGATTTCACTTGTTGTATATATTTTAATGTTGTAAGAGTTGTATACATACATTTACAGCTTTTGATATGTACTTGCTCTAGAATTGTCGGCTTCACATGTACTTAAAGACAGGGTCCAGTTGGGGATAAACTAGGATATATGTTTGAGTATATGAACTTCTGCATGTGAATAGGATTGATCGTACGCATTGAGGCATACGGTCAATATGATATGGATATATATATTATGTGTGCTTGCTGCATGTGAATAGGATAGATCGTACGTATTGAGACGTACGGTCAATATGATATTAATATTTACCTTATGAGTGCTGATATATATATCTATACATTGGCTGAGCTGAAGCGGTATTGAGCGAACTGCGGATTGCAGGTTAATTAGGCCACTAGTGAGGTGTGGCCGCTAGTATGATATAAATATATTGATTGTATAGCAGGGTAGTTATAGTCATGTTTATAGGATAAGGCTTATGGGTTTAGAGGTAAAAATCTATTCCCGTGCCGGTCACGTACTCCCGATTTGGGGTCGTGACAAACTTGGTATCAAAGCCTGGTTTTTCTTTATGTCATGTGAAGCCATTGGTATAACCGGGTGTCAGTTTAACCTTCGTTGTGAAACTCGGGCACAACGTTGGAATAAATAGGCACTTGTGGGAGTACCCAGGACAAATTGAGTCAGTCTTTCTTTCATTCCTTCTTAATCTATGATAGATTATGCAAATGCTTATCAGGTGACATTTTTGTGCAGTACAGGGATGTCGCCGACTACTAGGCAGACTAGGAGGGGCGGTAGAGTCCCTGCACGTACTGATGAGGAATCCGTTCGGGAGGAGAGAATGCCTCTCAGGGGTCGAGCTAGAGGCCGTGCTCGCGGTCGTGGTAGGACACAAGGAAGAGAAGTGCATAGGCAACAAACCCCAGGGCCACAGGTTGAGACGGGTGCTCCGTCAGTGGCTGAGATGCTGTCTGCGGGATTTCAGGAGTTGAGAGCTGAAATGACCCGCCAAATTCAACAAGTCCGCTGTTTAGTTGTCGGCGAGGAAGAGGAGCAAGTGATATCGGCTGAACAGGAAACTGAAATGGTTGAGGAAAGGGAGGAAGAACCAAGAAGGGAATGGCAACAAAGGGACGTGCCCCGGGGACCGGGGGAATTCCGAGGGAATTACCGATTACTAAATTCTTGAAGCTGAATCCGCCTACCTTTTGTGGAACCGAAACCAAGGAGGACCCTCAACATTTCCTCCATGATATAATCAGAATTGGGCAGTTACTTAGGTGTCCAAGAGGTGAGATGGTGGAACTTGCCTCGTTTCAGTTAAGAGGCGTTGCACGGGTTTGGTTTGAATAAGTACAGAAGAGAGATGCAAGGAGAGTTGCTCCTATGACCTGGGAAGATTTTCAGAGGGAATTCCTGGGTCGGTTTCTATCTGAAGGAATGAGGTATGCCAAGCCTCAACAGTTTGAAGATTTGTGGATGACGCCGAATATGTCAGTGACTGAGTTTGAGCTGCAGTTCACAGAGCTAGCTCAGTATGCTCCAGAATTGGTTCCCGATGAGAGGGAGTTGATCAAGCGGTTTATCCACAGGTTGGTAGAGCCATTGTTCGTAGTTTTACTACCGCAATGTGGTCAGTTTAAAACTCTAACACAGGTTGCTGATTGTGCTAGGATAATTGAAAATAGAAAGAAATTTGGGACGTCGGCAAATCCCAAGAATAGGTTACTGACAGGCAATGATGGACAGGGGTGGAAGAAGAAGCAAAGGACAACAGGTGGTTCTAGTGCAATTCCAAATTATGCAGGGCAAGTTGGTGGGCAGTCTGCCATTACCACCACAAGTTCTGGGAGGAGTAACACACAAGGTGGGCAGAGGTTCCAAGGCTCAGGGCGGTAACCAGAAACCACAGTGTGGAACATGTGTGAGATTCCATTTTGGAGAGTGTAGAGTCACAAAGGCAGGGTGTTACAACTGTGGTCAGTTCGGGCATATGGCTAAGGAATGTCCGCAGAGGAAGAGTAATACGAGTGTCAAGAGCAATCCTACTCCAGGTAGTACTCCAATTCCAGCCCCACCAGTTAGAATTGTACCACCCCAAGTAAACATTTCTGGAGCGGGCAGAGGTAGAGGAGCAGGAGCAGGAGGTAGAGGACCAGGTGTACCAGGGGGAGGACAGGCACGGGTGTTTGCTTTGTCTCGACAGGATGCACATGCCTCAAATGCAGTAGTGGCAGGTACACTTTCAGTATGCTCTCTCCAGGCTCTTGTATTATTTGATTCTGGTTCAACACATTCCTACATCTCACATGCATTTGCACGGAAATTTGAGAAAAGCCCGACTAGGTTGAAGGAGACAGAAATGGTCTCTACTCCGATGGGTGAATCAGTACAAGTCAAGTACGTCTATGAGTCATGTATGGTTGTGGTCGAGGGTAATGAAACAGTTGTGGACCTACGATTACTATACATGGTAGACCTGGATGTCATTCTGGGTATGGATTGGTTGGCATCTTGTCATGCAGTAGCTGATTGCAGGGCGAAGTGTTTGAAATTCAATATGCCGGATGAAGAGCCATTTGTGGTGCGGGGTGATGGTGCTGCACCATCTCCGAGTCTTATTTCAGCAATGAAAGCTTCCAAGCTACTCGAGAAAGGGTGTAAAGGATATCTAGCTTTTGTGAGGGATACTACGAAAGAAGTACTTCCTGCGAATCAGGTACCGGTGGTTTGGGAATTTCTTGATGTATTTCCTGACGATTTGCCTGGTTTGCTGCCAGATCGAGAGATTGAATTTGAGATCGAGCTTTTACCAGGTACTCAGCCGATTTCCACACCACCCTATAGAATGGCTCCGAAGGAGTTGAAGGAGCTACACACGCAGTTACAGGAATTACTTGATAAGGGCTTCATCAGACCCAGTTTTTCACCTTGGGGTGCACCAGTTCTATTCGTGAAGAAGAAGGATGCAACTTTAAGATTGTGTATCGATTACCGAAAGTTGAATAAGATAACGGTCCGCAATCAATATCCACTTCCAAGAATCGATGATCTGTTTGATCAGTTGTAGGGTGCTAAGAGGTTTTCAAAGATCGATTTGCGATCAGGGTATCATCAGCTGAAGATTAGAAAGGAAGATGTGCTCAAGACTGCTTTTAGAACCCGATACGGCCATTATGAGTTTCTAGTCATGTCGTTCGGGCTAACTATTGCACCAGCAGCTTTTATGGATATGATGAATCGGGTTTTCAAGCCATTTCTAGACCGGTTTGTCATTGTATTTCTTGATGACATTCTAGTCTATTCCAAGAACGCTGAGGAGCATGCAGAGCATTTGAGACTAGCATTGCAGAAACTAAGGGAAGAGAAATTGTATGCTAAGTTTTCAAAATGTGAGTTTTGGCTTGATAAAGTTGCATTTCTCAGTCACGTGGTATCTTAAGAGGGAATCCACGTTGATCCGAGCAAGGTGGAAGCAGTGAAGAATTGGTCCCAGCCTACCTCAGTCACGGAAATTTGCAGTTTTCTAGGTTTGGCTGGATACTATAGAAGGTTTGTGCAGGACTTTTCGAAGGTTGCTGCACCTCTTACAATGTTAACTCAGAAAGGGGTAAAGTTTGTATGGGATGACAAGTGTGAAAAGAGTTTTCAGAAGCTAAAGGAAAGTCTCACCACAGCACCGGTGTTGGCTCTTCCTGAGGGCACCGGAGGGTATGTGGTTTATTGTGATGCTTCACGAGTTGGGTTAGGGTGTGTTCTTATGCAACATGGAAAGGTGATTGCTTATGCGTCTAGGCAACACTGGAAGCATGAAAAGAACTACCCAACTCACGATCTTGAAATGGCAGCAGTGGTATTTGCCTTGAAGATTTGGAGGCATTACCTTTATGGTGAAACATGTGAGGTATATATAGACCACAAGAGCCTCAAATACATTTTCGAGCAGAAAGATCTGAATCTGAGACAACGCAGGTGGATGGAGTTATTGAAAGACTATGACTGCATGATTTTGTACCATCCTGGTGAGGCGAATGTGGTGGCAGACGCTTTGAGCCGAAAGTCAATGGGTAGCTTAGCCCATATCAGTAAAGTGCGAAGGCCGTTAATCCGGGAAATACATGAGCTGGAACAGTCTGGGACTCAGTTTGAAATTGGAGATTCCAACTTGTTTCTAGCCCACATTCAAGCTAAGTCAGCTCTAATTGAAGAAGTTAAGTCCAAGCAAGACCAAGACGCCGACCTCAAACATATCAGAGATAAAGTGGTTAAAGGGGAGAAGGACGACGTCCGATTCTCCATAGATGACAATGGCATACTCAGGTTGGAGGGACGACTGTGTGTACCTATGGTAAATGGTTTGAAAGAAAGAATTCTTGATGAGGCACACAGGACAGCGTAGACAATCCATCCGGGTAGTAATAAAATGTATCAAGATCTGAGAGAATTGTACTGGTGGAACGGTATGAAGAAGGATGTGGCAGACTACGTGTCTAGATGTCTAGTATGTCAGCAGGTTAAGGCTGAACACCAAAAGCCCGCCGGAACACTTCAACGGATAGAAATTACTGAATGGAAGTGGGAGAGAATTACTATGGATTTTGTGACAGGATTGCCGCGATCACAGAGGGGATTCGATTCAGTTTGGGTAATCGTTGATCGGATGACCAAGTCCGCCCATTTCCTGCCAGTTAAGACCACTTACGGAGTGGGTCAGTATGCCCAGTTGTACCTATCAGAAATAGTGAGGTTGCACGGAGTACCACTGTCGATTATCTCTGATAGGGGCCACAATTTACCTCTCGATTCTGGAGAGCATTGCAGGAGGCATTGGGGACAAGAGTTGATCTAAGTACAACGTTCCATCCCCAGACTGACGGGCAATCTGAGAGGACCATTCAAATTTTAGAGGACATGCTTAGAACATGTGTTATGGATTTCGGCGGAGGGTGGGAGAAATACCTGCCGTTAGCAGAGTTTGCCTATAACAACAGTTACCAATCGTGTATTCAGATGGCACCCTTCGAGGCTTTGTACGGTCGGAAGTGCAGGTCCCCGATTGGGTGGTTCGAGGTCGGAGAGACCAAGTTAGTTGGTCCAGAACTCGTTCAGGATGCTTTGGACAAGATAAAATCCATTAGAGAAAGGCTTGCCACGGCTCAGAGTAGGCAGAAGTCGTATGCCGACTACCGGAGAAAAGAGTTGGAGTTTACTGTGGGTGAGCAGATTTTCTTAAAAATTTCACCAATGAGGGGCGTGATGAGATTTGGCAAGAAGGGCAAGCTAAGTCCAAGATACATCGGACCGTTTGAAATTCTAGAGCGCGTGGGAAATGTTGCCTACCATCTAGATTTGCCAACGGAGTTGGATGGAGTTCATCTGGTGTTTCACGTGTCTGTGCTTCGGAAGTACCTGCCAGACCCCTCTCATGTAATCCAACCCCAGGAAGTACAACTAGCTGAGAGTCTAACTTATGAGGAGATGCCAGTGGAAATCCTAGATCGCTAGTTGAAGAAGCTGAGGTCGAAGGAAATACCATTGGTGAAAGTTCTGTGGCGAAACCATTCAGTCGAGGAAGCAACGTGGGAGGTTGAGGCTGAAATGCGCAGAACATATCCTCACTTATTTCAAGAGTAAGGTTAGTATGTTAATTGAAATTCGGGGACCGAATTTCTTAAGGGGGGAAGATTGTAATACCCGAAAATTTTTGAAGCTAGAAAAGTAAATAAAAAGAGAAAGAAATGAAATAGGAAATTAAATTAAAAATATATTTTTATTATTTTTAGTGATGATTATTTATCTTATTATCTATTTTAAAAGAATATATATATATATATATATATATATATATATATTAGTTATATTTTAATTTAATTATTAATTATTTGATTTTTAATTATAAGTAATTATTAGATATTGTTATCTTATTATTTATTTATTTATTTATTTTAGAAACCTCAGCCCCTTATTTTTTTTATGGTAATCCTCAATTAAATCAACAAGTAGGAAAAGAAAGAGAAAATAATAAGAGAAAGTGAGAGAGAGAGAACTGAGGAAAGAAAGAAGAAAAAAACGAAATGGAGAGAGAGGGATAGGGCGGACGTGGAGATTGAGAGGAAGAAGGGGAAAGGAGGAGGTCCTGACGCTAAACCAGCCGGAGAGGGTGGTCCGACACCGGGAACGACCACCGGAGTTCGACTACTACGTCTCCTACACCTTCCACCAATCGAATCAAAGGTTGGTAACCCCAATTTCTTCATTTTTTGGGATTTCTTCGATCCAGCTTCGATTGGGTTGTTTCGAGGGTAGATTGAGACCTAGGAGGTGTTCTTGAACAACTAGTTGAGGTAAGAATCGAGGCTATACCCTCGGGTTTAGCCGAATTCGAATTTGAAAGGATTTGGGGTTGAAATTCCAATTATTCTTAATTTGGGGAAATTATTGATAATTAGGAATTGAGCTTGGATTTGAGTAAATAGGCTTGGATTGGAATTACAGAAATTATATTGTTGAAATATTAGATGAATAAGACCCGTGAAGAGCTGGCCCGAGGGTGATATTGAGGGCTCCAAACCTCTAATTTTCAATCTTAAACACCCTAGAATAATTCTAAATATGCTATCAAGCATTAAGAATTATTTTAAGTGCCTTCTTGTTTCTCAAGGATGGAAACTTAAGGAACAATAAAGCCCAAATTTTAAAGTAGCAACTTTATTTCTTTGTAATTATTAGAAAACCTTAAGTAGGATAATTTAAAAGTATATTGAGGTTTAGTAACTCGAATCCAAGGCTCCAAAATCAATTCAAGGTGAGCAATAATTGTACGAAACCAAGTGTGAAGCACTTGAGACTCTCATGGAAGAGAGGGAAGACGGATAAGACTAAGAACTCGGTTCTTGGCGACGTCTAGGTGCATTTTTAGGCACGATCATACCATACGCATATGAGTTGCATATAGTTGAGATTGTTAACCATGTGAATGCGATTATTAGGAAACCACGATTCGTCCGGAGCGGGAGTTACTCCAGGACAAACGCAAAGAAGCCGTCCAGGTGAGGGGTTTCCCATCCTTGCCCTACAGGATTGATTGAGGATGTGGATATGTGGTTTGCCTACTTGCCTATTTGTAAGAATTATTTAGTGGTTAACATGCTATTGTTGTTCCTAAACTATTATATATGAAAGTATCTGTATATGTGTGTTTGACTACAGGTAAAGAGGTACTGGAGGGTATCAATGTGGTGACATGAGATACGCCGAACAGTACAAGCAAGGGGGTAAGTTGTGGATTGAGTCCAAGGTTTGGTTTACCGTACTAATTAGAAACTCACCTAAGAAATCATAAAGAAAGTGTTGCTAACGTCGACGTTTTATGGTAATTGAACTTAGGAAAGACCTTAGAGCTAGGTTATGATCTAAACCAAGGGTTTTGGAACAATATGAGAATTAATACGATATCTTAATTGATTAGTGAGTCGTAGGGATGTCCACACTAGCTAGGTAAAGTCAGTTAAAGAGTAATAGATTTGCCCGTTGAGGCCATTGCCCTAGCCTGGTACTAGGGTCGGTTAAAGAGTAAAGCATTTGCCCGTTGAGGCTATTGCCCTAGCCTGGTACTAGGGTCAGTAAAAGACTAAAAGATTTGCCCATTGAGGCCATTGCCCTAGCCTGGCACTAGGGTCAGTTAAAGATTAAGAGAAATTGCCCGTTTAGGCCATTGCCCTAGCCTGGCACTAGGGTCAGTTGATTGATTTACAGTTTTCATATGATATGTTAATTATGATTGTTTGATTATGAGAAGCATGATAGGAAAGCATGATCCGTAGGTTTATCTATGATTCTAATGTTATATTAATATTGCTTGATCGTAGTATAACATTTGATAAACTGGACTTTCATGCGCATGTGATTGTGGGTGTTTCCCCTTCCCCAGCTGTAGTGGTACCCGCCGCTACGCCGAGGATGGGAAGCTTCTCACAGAGTCTGTTTGACTCACTCCCTCTGTTTCAATGTTTCAGATACAGGGATCGGGCAGGCATCAACGTCCGGGCAGTGATACGGACATCAGACCATCCTTCGGCACTTGTTCACGTGGGTGGACACCTTTTGGTTATTTTGATTTCACTTGTTGTATATATTTTAAAGTTGTAAGAGTTGTATACATACATTTACAGCTTTTGATATGTACTTGCTCTAGAATTGTCGGCTTCACATGTACTTAAAGACAGGGTCCAGTTGGGGATAAACTAGGATATATGTTTGAGTATATGAACTTCTACATGTGGATAAGATAGATCATACGCATTGAGGCGTACAGTCAATATGATATGGATATATATATTATGTGTGCTTGCTGCATGTGAATAGGATAGATCGTACGTATTGAGACGTACGGTCAATATGATATTAATATTTACCTTATGAGTGCTGATATATATATCTATACACTGGCTGAGCTGAAGCGGTATTGAGGGAACCGCGGATTGTAGGTTAATTAGGCCACCAGTGAGGTGTGGCCGCTAGTATGATATAAATATATTGATTGTATAGCAGGGTAGTTATAGTCATGTTTACAGGATAAGGCTTATGGGCTTAGAGTTAAAAATCTATTCCTGTGCCGGTCACGTACTCCCGATTTGGGGTCGTGACAAAAAGAAATTGCCCGTTGAGGCCATTGCCCTAGCCTGGCACTAGGGTCAGTTAAAAATTAAGAGAAATTGCTCGTTGAGGCCATTGACCTAGGCTGACACTAGGGTCAGTTAAAGGTTAAAATAAATTGCCCGTTGAGGCCATTGCCGTAGCTTGGCACTAGGGTCAGTTAAAGATTAAAGGATTTGCCAGTTGAGGCCATTGTCCATTGTGAGACACATGGACCAGTTGAGTGATTTATAGCTTTCAAAAGACATGTTAAAAGTGATTGCTTCTTTATGAGAAGCATGATAGAAGAGCATGATCCGTAGGTTTATCTTTGACTTTATGTTATATTAATATTGCCTGATCGTAATATAACATTTGATAAACTGGATTTTGATGCGCATGTGATTGTGGGTGTTTCCCTTTCCCCAGCTGTAGCAGTACCCGCCGCTACGCCGAGGATGGGAAGCTTCTCACTGAGTCTATTTGACTCACTCCCTCTGCTTCAATGTTTCAGACACAGGTATCGGGCAGGCATCGACGTCCAGACAATGATACGGACATCAGACCAACCCTAACGCACTTGTTCGCGTGGGTGGATATTTTGTTATATTTTGATTATGGTGTATATATTTTAAGTTGTAGATATTGTGCATATATTTACATCTTTTGATGTACGTCCACTCTAGAATTGTCGGCTTCACATGTACTTAAAGACACAGTCCAATTTGGGGAAAAACTAGCATATATGCATGAGTATATAAACTGTTGCATGTGAATATGATAGATCGTACGTATTGGGACGTACTATCAATATGATATGGATATATATATTACGTGTGATTGCTGCATGTGAATAGGATAGATCGTACGTATTGAGACGTGCGGTCATTATGATATAGATATATGATATGTGTGTTGAGATATATCTATATACTGGGCTGAAGCGGTGTTGAGCGAACCGTGGATTGTAGGTTAATTAGGCCACCGGTGAGGTGTGGCCACTATTATGTTGTATACATTGATTGTATAACAGGGTAGTTATAGATATGTTTACAGGGTAAGGCTTACGGGTTTAGAGGTAAAAATCTATTCCCGTGCCGGTCACATACTCCCGATTTGGGGTCGTGACACATTGAACCAACATTCTCTTGGCTGGAATCACACTTGTATACCTCTGTTTTCTTTGATGCTCCATCTTTCTTCTCTGCCTTCATGTTTGTATCACCTCCTTCACAATAAAGCTAATACCCCAACTACAAAAAAAATGAAATTAAAGTAGAAAGAACACAAGCTTCAGGTTTTAGACAATATTTGACACTTAAAAGAGCCTTCAAGAATCAAGAGGGGAAAACCAACTAGTGATGTGATCACAGACATGGTGTTGTTAAAGCAATATTACCAAAAGTGAAGGTTAATAGCTGTAGTGACACAAGTTGAATCACAGACCGTCACACTTCATTTACATTTTGATATAAAAAACATTGGAGATTAGAAGAAATGAGGAGGGAAAGGGATTTAACAAAAAAAGATATAGGTGCATAGGAACAAGCTCATAATGAAGAAAAATATGTCAATCACTGCTTAAGCCCCCAACTAAGACTAGGATAGGCTTTTGAGTTTTGACGAAATGAAACTAATTTTTTTCCCTATTTCTATCATTTAAATAGGCTTTTCTTCACAGCAAACAAACAGAGGTAATACAAAAAGAGAACCCATATAGCAAGCACTCACATGAAAAAACAAAACACTAAACATGCCTTTCTGGAATAGAAAAGACAGATCAAAACAGTGACAACAATATTCCAACAACATTCGATTAGAAAAAAAACCCGAAGAAATACCTAAATTTGTTACCTCAGATTTGTCTCTAGCACAGAAAGTGCCGACAGTGAGCTTAGGAGTTTCATAAAGCGTCGACGCCGTTGGTGCTCTCTTTCTTTGTCGAAATGAGAAAATGGAAGAAAAAAGAAACTAGATGATATAAAGAAAACCTAGATGATGAAGGAAATACCAATGACCTAGAGCCACAAAATCAATCTTCACCCTTGCCGAAATGCTTCCCAGGTGGTGATGAGTCGACGAATGCAGAGCAGAAACGCAGACTAGAAACGCAATCAAACTTCACCAGAGCCACAAAAATCTAGATGACGAATGCAGAGCAGAAACGCAATTGACGGCGGCTCACTTCAACGAACCACTCCGGCAACGGTGGTGATGAGTCGATAACACACTCTCCATTCCTCGCTCTCGCTCTCTCGCTCTCTCACCTTCCTCAGATTTGCTAGGGTTTCAGAGAAGAACAAAAACATAAAAGAGTGGGATAGGAGAAAACGCAAGCTAGGTAAAGAGAGTAAGTTAATAAGTATATATTGTAACTTAGCCACGGTTAGACTAACCGTAATTAACTTCTAGATATTTTAAACTCTAGCTACGGTTATGTTAACCGTGGCTAAAAAACCTAGTTAAAAATGTTTTTTTTTTGTAGTGACCTTAATTAAAAAGTGGTTTTACTTATTCGTAAAAACGTTTACATATATGATATAATAATACTTTTTTTATTTGTTGAACATAATACTTTTTGTTTTGCATATATGATATAATAAATTGCAATCCACTTTAAATGTTTTCCCTTTCCTCCCTCAACCAATAATGTTTTATTTTTTATTTATTTTAATTTTATTTTGCAAAATTATTTAATGTCACTTTTCTTATCAATTGAATAATGTCTTTTTTTCTTTAATTAAACTCAAATGAAAGTTTTTTTTTATTATTACTTACTTTTTGCAGGAGAAATTTTCCTTAATATATATAGTTTAGGCTTGGAATAAATGTTGCGGTGGATAGATCATGTGACGTGGCTGCACTGAGAGTGATTGAGGATGTGGATATGTGGTTTGCGTACTTGCCTATTTGTAAGAATTTTTTAGTGGTTAACATGCTATTGCTGTTCCTAAATTGTAATATATGAAAGTACTTGTATATGTGTGTTTGATTACAGGCAAAGAGGTACTGGAGGGTATCCATGTGATGACATGAGATACACCGAACAGTACAAGCAAGGGGGTAAGTTATTGATTGAGTCCAAGGTTTGGTTTACCCAATTAATTAGAAACTCATTAAAGAAATCGTAAAGAATTTGTTTGTAAACGTTGACGTTTTATGGTAATCGATCTTAGGAAAGACCTTAGAGCTAGGTTATGATCTAATCAAGGGTTTGGGTATTAAGTAAGGATTATGAAGATCTCATAATTGATTAGTGAGTCATAGGGAGGTTCACACTACCTAGGTAAAGTCAATTTAGGATAGTAATGGGTAGATAGAGTCAGAATCTCAACTGAAAGCTCGGGAGGAGAAACAAGTCAGATAGAGTTTCCCATCCTTTCTAATCAATTTGGGTTGATAAACTTTACCGTTCTTATTTGTGAGATAAATTTGGGCTGATAAACTTTACCGTTCTTCGTTCTGTCAACAAAGTTGTTACTTTTATACCTTATACATATAAGCACTATAATAAATTAAAAAAAAAAACTAAAATGTAATTATAAATGTTTATTAGAAAATAGATTGATGATACTAACATCTTTAAGAAAAAATGTATTTAATACAGGTTATAAATTTTATTCACTTTTTAACTAGTTAACTTCATTAAATACATCTTTAATCAATATTGTTGTTGACTTTAATAATCGGTGCAAGTGTATACTGTCAACGAGTAATAAAGTGGTTGTAAACCAGACATCGTCCAAGGAACTACAACTAAACGCGTAAATTGAGCACCAATATCGTAGCACTCGCTTAAGTCAAACGAATAGATTGTTGGTATGTTTTGCAAGAATGTAAATTAGAAATGAGAATATGAAAAGTAAGCGTAACGAATGACAAATAGAATTCAAGTAATCAATTAACGGAAGAGTTCCTAGGATTGTAGCTACCACTAACACTTTGATTTAGTCCAATTGTAACCTATAACTATACCGATTCAAATTCACGAAGTTAGCCTTTAGTTTCTATAGTTGTTATACGGTCTCTCGATCCTATATAATCCCTAATTATTTAGTTGACTACCTCATACATCTATGGGCAATCAATTTCAATAACAGCTTTAAGCCTAACTAATTCAACTTTGCTAGGTTTTAAGGTATATCTCTATCCTTCAAACGAAACTAGGGAATAATCAAATATTCAACCTAGAACTAGCAATATTAAAGTTTTTAGGACTAAGTTAGGGTTCCTCTCTCAAGGATACCCAAACCCTCCAAGTAACCCTAAGTGATGGCCAAGCACAGAGAATTTATCAAACAACTTGAATAAACTTCATTAAAATCGAATCAATAACAGTAAGGTAGACAAAATCTCTAAATCTACATGTTAGGGCACTACAATCCTAAGATTGGAGAGCTTAGCCTAGCATGTTCATGTTCAAAACTATAATACCCGAGAAATTTTTTGAAATTTGAAATAAAATAAGAAGAGGGAGAAAAGGAAGTAGGAAATATTTTTGGGCAATTAATTTGAGACATAAAAAAGGAAATAAAAATTTAATTGGAAAGAGGAGGGATTAAATTGGGGATATTTTCAGCCTTTATCTTTAATATTATTCTTATTAGTATTATATTTAGTTATTTAGTGTTTTAATTAAATTTTAATTAATTATTTATTTTGAAATTGAGGAAGGTGCCGTGGGTTTTTTTTATATAAGTGGAAGAAAAGAATTCAAAGGAAATAAAGAGGAAAGAGAGAAGAAGGGAGGTCACACATGAGATAAAGAGAAGAAAGAAAGAGAGAGAAAGAAGAGAGAGAGGGAGGAGAGGCGTGAGGAAGAAGAAGAAGAAGAAGGGTTGGGGTTCGCCGGAAAAGTGTCCCGGGAGAGCTAGCCAACGCTGGAAAAGTCACCGGAGCTTGGGTACGACGTCTCCTACACCTTCCACCAATCGAATCAAAGGTTGGTAACCCCAATTTCATTCGAAACCCTCAATTTCTCCATTTTTAAGGATTTCTTCGATCCACCTTCGATTGGGATGTTTCGAGGGTAGATTGAGACCTAGGAGGTGATCTTGAACACCTAGTTGAGGTAAGAATCGAGGTTATACCCTCGGGTTTAGTCGAATTCCAATTTGAAAGGGTTTGGGGTTGAAAATTCTAAATATTCCCAATTTGGGGATTCGTTGATAAATTTGGAATCGGGCTTGGATTTGAGTAGTTAGGGTTGGATTTATGTCGTTGGAATTTATGTGAACAAAACCCGTTAGGGACGGAGTTGAAGCCGGGGTCGGAAGGGGGCCGAAACGGGCCCAAACCAGCCCACAGCACAGCAAACGAATTGATGTGCTGTGAGCTGGTGCTGCAGCGCGAGCTCTCAGGTATACAAAGAGCTGCCGGGCAGCTTGGCGCCACAGCACCGAATGGGCGCTACAGCGCCCGGTCTCTGCCCAGCATGCCCAAAACCCATTTTTAAGCCAACCCGGGGTGTCCGAACCTCCAATTTTCAATCCTAAACATTTTAAGACACCCCCAACCATGTTTTTAAGGATCAAAATCATTTCAAATGTCTTCTTGTCCCTCAAGAATAGAAACTTATGGAATAAGCTAAGTCCAACTTCTAGAATTTCTAAAATCCTTCTACGCAGCCTTTAGGAAACCTTAAGTAGGATAGCTTAGAAGCACGTTGAGTTTTAGTAACTCAAATCCAAGGCCCCAAAAGAAACTCAAGGAGAACGATAGTTGTATGAAACCAAGTGCGAGGCACTTGAGACTCTTATAGGAGAGAGGGAAGATGGATAAGACCAAGGACGGTTCTTGGCAACGTCTAGATGCATTTTAGGCATGAGCATGAAGTATGCATATGAATTGAATATAATTTGAGATGTTAACCACTTGAATGCATTCGTTAGGAAACCACGACTCGTCAAGAGTGGGAGTTACTCCAGGACAAGCACAAGGGAGCCATCCAGGTGAGGGGTTTCCCATCCTTGCCCTACAGGGTTGATTGAGGATGTGGATATGTGGTTCGCTTACGTGCCTATTTGTAAGAATTATTTAGTGGTTAACATGTTACTGTTGTTCCTAAACTGTTATATATGAAAGTATTTGTATATCTGTGCTTGACTACAGGTAAAGAGGTACTGGAGGGTATCCATGTGATGACATGAGATACACCGAACAGTACAAGCAAGGGGGTAAGTTGTTGATTGAGTCCAAGGTTTGGTTTACCCTATTAATTTGAAAGTCATTAAAGAAATCGTATAGAAGTTGTTAGTAAACGTCCACGTTTTATGGTAATTGAACTTAGGGAAGACCTTAGAGCTAGGTTATGATCTAACCAAGGGTTTGGAGACAATATGAGGATTAATACGATCTCTTAATTGATTAGTGAGTCGTAGGGATGTTCACACTACCTAGGTAAAGTCAATTTAGGGTAGTAATGGGTAGATAGAGTCAGGATCCCAGCTGAAAGCTTGCGAAAAGAAACAAGTTAAATAAAATTGCCCGATGAGGCCATTGCCATAGCCTGGCACTAGGGTCAGTTAAAGATTATAACATTTGCCCGATGAGGCCATTGCCCTAGCCTGGCACAAGGGTCAGTTAAATTTTAAAACATTTACCCGTCGAGGCCATTGCCCTAGCCTGGCACTAGGGTCAGTTAAATATTAAAACATTTGCCCGTTGAGGCCATTGCCCTAGCCTGGCACTAGGGTCAGTTAAATATTAAAATATTTGCCCGTGGAGGACATTTCCCTAGCTTGGCACTAGGGTCAGTTAAATATCAAAAGATTTTCCCGTTGAGGCCATTGCCCTAGCCTGGCACTAGGGTCAGTTAAACATTAAAAGAATTTGCCCGTTGAGGCCATTGCCCTAGCCTGGTACTAGGATCAGTTGAGTGATTTTACAGTTTTCAAATGATATGTTACAAGTGTTTACTTGTTATGAAAAGCATGATAGATGAGCATGATTCGTAGGTTAATCTATGATTTTATGTTATATTAATATTGCCTGATCGTAATATAACATTTGGTAAACTGGATTTTCATGCGCATGTGATTGTGGGTGTTTCCCTTTCCCCAGCTGTAGTGGTACCCGCCGCTATACCGAGGATGGGAAACTTCTCACTGAGTCTGTTTGACTCACTCCCTCTGCTTCAATGTTTCAGATACATGGATCGGGCAGGCATCGACGTCCAGACAGTGCGACGGACATCAAATCATCCTTACGCTCTTGTTCGCGTGGGTGGACACCTTTTGGTTATTTTGATTCTTTTGGTTGTACAAATTATAAGTTGTAAGGGTTGTATATATATATATATATATATATTTACAACTTCCGATATGTACCTACTCTAGACTTGTCGGCTTCACATGTACTTAAAGACAGGGTCCAGTTTAGGGAAAAACTAGGATATATGTATGAGTATATAAACTTCTGCATGTGAATAGGATAGATCGTACGCATTGAGGCCTACGGTGAATATGATATGGATATATATATTATTTGTGCTTGCTGCATGTGAATAGGATAGATCGTACGTATTGAGACGTACGGTCAATATGATACGAGTATTTATTTTATGTGTGTTAATATATATCTATATATTGGGCTGAGCTGAAACGGTATTGAGCGAACCGCGGATTGCAGGTTAATTAGGCCACTAGTGAGGTGTGGCCACTATTATGATATATATATTGATTGAATAGCAGGGTAGTTATAGTTATGCTTACAGGGTAAGGCTTACGGGTTTAGATATTAAAGTCTATTCCCGTGCCGGTCACTACTCCCGATTTGGTGTCATGACAAACTTGGTATTAGAGCCTGGTTATTCTTTAAGACATGTGAAGCCATTGGTATAACCGGGTGTCGTTTTAACCATCGTTGTGAAACCCGGGTACAACTTTGGATTAAACAGGCACTTGTGGGAGTACCCAGGATAAATTGAGTCAGCCTTTCTTTCATTCCTTCTTAATCTATGATAGATTATGCAAATGCTTATCAGCTGACGTTTATGTGCAGTACAGGGATGCCGCTGACTACTAGGCAGGCTAGGAAGGGCGGTAGAGTCCCTGGACGTACTGATGAGGAATTCGTTCGGGAGGAGAGTGTGCTTCCCAGGGGCCGAGCTAGAGCCCGTGCTAGAGGCTGTGTTCGTGGTCGTGGTCGGGCACAACATAGAGAAGTGCATAGTCAAGAAACCCCAGAGCCACAGGTTGAGACGGGTGCTCCGGTAGTGGCTGAGATGCTGACTGCAGGATTTCAGGAGTTGAGAGCTGAAATTACCCGCCAAATTCAACAAGTCCGCCGCTTAGTTGTCGGCGAGGAAGAGGAGCAAGTGATATCGGCTAAACAGGGAACTGAAATGGTTGAGGAAAGGAAGGAAGAACCAAGAAGGGAATGGCAACAAAGGGATGTGCCCCGAAGACCGAGGGGAGTTCCAAGGGAATTGCTGATTACTAAATTCCTGAAGCTGAATTCGCCTACCTTTTGCGGAACCGAAACCAAAGAGGACCCTCAACATTTCCTCCATGATATAATCAGAATTGAGCAATTGCTGAGGTGTCTAGGAGGAGAGATGGTGGAACTTGCCTCGTTTCTATTAAGAGGCGCTGCACGAGTGTGGTTTCAATCAGTACAGAAGAGATATGCAAGAAGAGTTGCTCCTATAACCTGGGAAGATTTTCATAGGGAATTCCTGGGTCGGTTTTTATCTGAAGGAATGAGGTATGCCAAGCGTCTACATTTTCAAGATTTATGGATGACGCTAAAAATGTGAGTGACTGAGTTTGAGGTGCAGTTCACGGAGCTAGCTCAATATGCTCCTGAATTGGTTCCCGATGAGAGGGAGTTGATCAAGAGGTTTATCCACAGGTTGGTAGGGCCATTGTTTATAGTTCTACTACCGCAATGTGGTCAGTTTGAAACTCTAGCACAGGCTACTGATTGCGCTAGGGTAATTGAAAATAGGAAGAAGTTTGGGATGTCGGTGAATCCCTAGAACAAGGTACTGACATGTAGTGATGGGTAGGGATGGAAGAAGAAGCAAAAGATAGCTGGTAATTCTGGTATAGTTCCAAATTATGCAGGGCAGGTTGGTGGGCAGTCTGCTTTTACCACCACAAGTTTTGGGAGGAGTAACACCCAAGCTGGGCCGAGGTTCCACGGCGATAGACAGGGCGGTAACCAGAAACCGCAGTGTGGAACATGTGCAAGATTTCATTTCGGAAAGTGCAAAGTCATGAAGGGAGGCTGTCACAACAGTGGTCTGTTCGGGCATATGGCTAAGGAATGTCCGCAAAGGAAGAGAGTAATACGAGTGTCAAGAGCAATCCTACTCCGGGTATTACCCCAATCGCAGCCCCACCAGTTATAATTGTACCACCTCAGGGTAACACTTTAGGTGCGGGCCGAGGTAGAGGAGCAGGAGCAAGAGGCTGAGGTCCAGGTGCACCAGGAGGAGGACAGGCACGAATGTTTGCTTTGTCTCGTCTGGATGCACATGCCTCAAATGCAATTGTGACAGGTACACTTTCAGTATGCCCTCTCCAGGCCCTTGTATTATTTGATTCTGGTTCAACGCATTCCTACATCTCACATGCATTTGCACGGAAAGTTGAGAGGAGCCTGACTAGATTGAAGTAGGCAGAAATGGTCTCTACTCCGATGGGTGAATTGGTCCAAGTCAAGAACGTCTATAAGTCGTGTGTGGTTGTGGTCGAGGGTCATGAAAGAGTTCTGGACCTACGACTACTATACATGGTAGACCTGGATATTATTCTACGTATGGATTGGTTGGCATCTTGCCATGCAGTAGTTGACTGCAGGGCGAAGTGTTTGAAATTCAACATCCCGGATGAAGAGCCATTTGTGGTGCGGGGTGATGGTGCTGCACCATATCCGAGTATAATTTATGCAATGAAAGCTTCCAAGCTACTCGAGAAAGGGTGTAAAGGATATCTGGATTTTGTGAGGGATACTACAAAAGAAGTACTTCCTGCGAATCAGGTACCGGTGGTTCGGGAGTTTCTTGGTGTATTTCCTGACGACTTACCTGGTTTGCCGCCTGATCGGGAGATTGAATTTGAGATCAATCTTTTACTAGGTACTCAGCCGATTTCCACACCACCTTAGAGAATGGCTCTGAGGGAGTTGAAGGAGCTACACACGCAGTTACAGGAATTACTTGATAAAGGTTTTATCAGACCCAGTTTTTCACCTTGGGGTGCTCTAGTTCTATTCGTGAAGAAGAAGGATGGAACTTTAAGATTGTGTATCGATTACCGAAAGTTGAATAAGGTAACGGTCTGCAATCAATATCCACTTCCAAGAATCGCTGATCTGTTCGACCAGTTGCAAGGTGCTAAGAGGTTTTCAAAGATCGATATGCGATCGGGGTATCATCAGCTGAAGATTAGAAAAGAAGATGTGCCCAAGACTCTTTTCGAACCCGATACGGCCATTATGAGTTTCTAGTCATGTCGTTCGGGCTAACTAATGCATCATCAGCTTTTATGGATTTGATGAATCGTGTTTTCAAGCCATTTCTAGACCGGTTTGTCATCGTATTCATAGATGACATTCTAGTCTATTCCAAGAATGCTAAGGAGCATGCAGAGCATTTGAGACTAGCATTACAAAAGCTAAGGGAAGAGAAATTGTATGCTAAGTTTTCAAAATGCGAATTTTAGCTTGATAGAGTTGTATTTCTCGGTCACGTGGTACCTTGAGAGGGAATCCATGTTGGACCGAGCAAGGTGGAAGCCACGAAGAATTGGTCCCAGCCTACCTCAGTCACGGAGATTCGCAGTTTTCTAGGTTTCGCTGGATACTATAGAAGGTTCGTGCAGGACTTTTCGAAGGTTGCTGCACCCCTTACAAAGTTAACTCAAAAAGGGGTAAAGTTTGTGTGGGATAACAAGTGTGAAGAGAGTTTTCAGAAGCTGAAGGAAAGTCCCACCACAGCACCGGTGTTGGCTCTTCCTGAGGGCACCAGAGGGTATGTAGTTTACTGTGATGCTTCGCGACTTGGGTTAGGGTGTGATCTTATGCAGCATGGCAAGGTGATTGCTTATGCGTCTATGCAACTCCGGAAGCACGAAAAGAACTACCCAACTCACGATCTTGAAATGGCAGTAGTGGTATTTGCCGTGAAGATTTGGAGGCATTACCTTTATGGTGAAACATGTAAAGTATATACAGACCACAAGAGCCTCAAGTACATTTTCGAGCAGAAAGATTTGAATATGAGACAGATGTTGAAAGACTATGACTGCACAATCGTGTACCATCCTGGTAAGGCAAATATGGTGGCAGACGCTCTGAGCCGAAAGTCAATGGGTAGCTTAGCCCATATCAGTGAAATACGAAGACCGTTAATTTGGGAAATACATGAGCTGGAACAGTCTGGAACTCAGTTTGAAATTGGAAATTCCAACTTGTTTCTAGCCCATGTCCAAGCTAAGTCAGCTCTAATCGAAGAAGTTAAATCCAAGCAAGATCAAGACGCCAACCTCAGATAGACCAGAGATATAGTGGTTACATGGGAGAAGGATGACGACCAATTCTCCATAGATGACAGTGGCATACTCCGGTTCGAGGGACGGCTGTGTGTACCTATTGTAGATGGTTTGAAAGAAAGAATTCTTGACGAGGCACACAAGACAGCGTACACAATCCATCTGGGTAGTAATAAAATGTATCAAGATCTGAGAGAATTATACTGGTGGAATGGTATGAAGAAAGATGTGGAAGACTACGTATCTAGATGTCTGGTGTGTCAGCAGGTTAAGGCTGAACACCAAAAGCCCGCCAGAACACTTCAACAGATAGAAATTCCTGAATGGAAGTGGGAGAGAATTACTATGGATTTTGTGACAGGATTGCCGCGATCACAGAGGGGATTCGATTCATTTTGGGTAATCGTTGATCGGATGACCAAGTCCGCCCATTTCCTGCCAGTTAAGACCACTTACGGAGTGAGTCAGTATGCCCAGTTGTACCTATCAGAGATAGTGAGGTTACACGGAGTACCAGTGTCGATTATCTCTGATAGGGGGCCACAGTTTACCTCTCGATTCTGGAGAGCATTGCAGGAGGCATTGGGGACAAGGGTAGATCTGAGTACAACATTTCATCCCCAAACAGACGAGCAATCTGAGAGGACCATTTAGATTTTAGAGGACATGCTTAGGGCATGTGTTATGGATTTCGGCGGAGGGTGGGAGAAATACCTGCCGTTAGCGGAGTTTGCCTATAACAACAGTTACCAATCCAGTATTCAGATGGCACCCTTCGAGGCTTTGTATGGTTGGAAGTGCAGGTCCCCGATTGGGTGGTTCGAGGTCGGAGAGAACAAGTTAGATGGTCTAGAGCTTGTTCAGGATGCTTTGGACAAGATAAAGTCCATTAGAGAAAGGCTTGCCACGGCTCAGAGTAGGTAGAAGTCGTATGCCGACAACCGAAGAAGAGAGTTGGAGTTTGCTGTGGGTGAGTAGGTTTTCTTAAACATTTCACCGATGAGGGTCGTGATGAGATTTGGCAAGAAAGGCAAGCTAAGTCCAAGATACATCGAACCGTTTGAGATTCTAGAGCGCGTGGGAAATGTTTCCTACCGCCTAGAATTACCAGCGGAGTTGAAGGGAGTTCATCCGGTGTTTCACGTGTTCATGGTTCGAAAATACCTGCCAGACCCCTTTCATGTAATCCATCCCAGGAAGTACAACTAGCTGAAAGCCTAACTTATGAGGAGATGCTAGTGGAAATCCTAGATCGTCAGTTGAAGAAGCTGAGGTTAAACGAGATACCATTGCTGAAAGTCCTGTGGCGAAACCATTCGGTTGACAAAGCAACGTGGTAAGTTGAGGCTGAGATGCACAGGACATATCCTCACCTATTTCAAGACTGAGGTTAGTATGTTAGTCGAAATTCAGGGACCAAACTTCTTATGGGGGGAAGATTGTAATACCCGGGAAATTTTTCGAAATTTGAAATAAAATAAGAAGAGGGAGAAAAGGAAGTAGGAAATATTTTTGGGTAATCAATTTGGGACATAAAAAAGGAAATGAAAATTTAATTGGAAAGAGGAGGGATTAAATTGGGGATATTTTCAGCCTTTATCTTTAATATTATTCTTGTTAGTATTATATTTAGTTATTTAGTGTTTTACTTAACTTTTAATTAATTAATTATTTTTAAATTGGGTAAGGTGCCGTGGGTTTTTTTATATAAGAGGAAGAAACGAATTGAAAGGAAATAAAGAGAAAAGAGAGAAGAAGGGAGGTCACGCATGAGATAAGTGAAGAAAGAAAGAGAGAGAAAGAAGAGAGACAGGGAGGAGAGGCGTGAAGAAGAAGAAAAAGAAGGGTTTCGGTTCGCTGGAAAAGTGACCAGGGAGAGCTAGCCGACGCCGGAAAAGTCACCGGAGCTCGGGTATGACGTCTCCCACACCTTCCACCAATCGAATCAAAGGTTGGTAACCTCAATTTCATTCGAAACCCTCAATTTCTCCATTTTTAGGGATTTCTTCGATCCACCTTCGATTGGGTTGTTTCGAGGGTAGATTGAGACCTAGGAGGTGTTCTTGAACACCTAGTTGAGGTAAGAATCGAGGCTATACCCTCGGGTTTAGCCGAATTCGAATTTGAAAGGGTTTGGGGTTGAAAATTCTAAATATTCCCAATTTGGGGATTCGTTGATAAATTTCGAATCGGGCTTTGATTTGAGTAGTTAGGGTTAGATTTAAGTCGTTGGAATGTAGGTGAACAAAGCCCGTGAGGTACGGAGTCGAAGCCAAGGTCGGAAGGGGGCCGAAAGAGGCCCAAACCAGCCCACACCACAGCAAACAAAATGTTGTGCTGCGAGCTGGCGCTCCAGCGCCCAAACCGGTGCTGCAGCGCCAGCTCTTGGGTATACAAAGAGCTGCTGGGCAGCAGCTTGGCGCCACAGCGCCAGAATGGGAGCGGCTCTGCCTAGCATGCCCAAAACCCATTTTTAAGCCAATCCGGGGTGTCCAAACCTCCTATTTTCAATCCTAAACATCTTAAGACACCCCCAACCATGTTTTTAAGGATCAAAATCATTTCAAATGTCTTCTTGTCCCTCATGAATAGAAACTTACGGAATAAGCTAAGTCCAACTTCTAGAATTTCTAAATTCCTTCTACGCAGCCTTTAGGAAACCTTAAGGATAGCTTAGAAGCACGTTGAGGTTTAGTAACTCAAATCTAAGGCCCCAAAAGCAACTCAACGAGAACGATAGTTGTATGAAACCAAGTGCGAGGCACTTGAGACTGTCATAGGAGAGAGGGAAGACGGATAAGACCAAGGACTCGGTTCTTGGCAACGTCTAGATGCATTTTAGGCACGAGCATGAAGTATGCATATGAATTGCATATAATTTGAGATGTTAGCCACTTCAGTGCATTCGTTAGGAAACCACGACTCGTCCAGAGCGGGAGTTACTCCAGGACAAGCACAAGGGAGCCATCCAGGTGAGGGGTTTCCCATACTTGCCCTACAGGGTTGATTGAGGATGTGGATATGTGGTTTGCCTACGTGCCTATTTGTAAGAATTATTTAGCGGTTAACATGTTATTGTTGATCCTAAACTGTTATATATGAAAGTATTTGTGTATGTGTGTTTGACTACAGGTAAAGATGTACTGGAGGGTATCCATGTAATGTCATGAGATACGCCGAACAGTACAAGCAAGGGGGTAAGTTGTTGATTGAGTCCAAGGTTTGGTTTACCCTATTAATTAGAAACTCATTAAAGAAATCGTATAGAAGTTGTTAGTAAACGTCGACGTTTTATGATAATTGAACTTAGGGAAGACCTTAGAGGTAGGTTATAATCTAACGAAGGGTTTGGGGACAATATGAGGATTAATACGATCTCTTCATTGATTAGTGAGTCATAGGGATGTTCACACTACCTAGGTAAAGTCAGTTTAGGGTAGTATTGGGTAGATAGAGTCAGGATCCCAGCTGAAAGCTTGGGAAGAGAAACAAGTTAAAAGAAATTGCCCGATGAGGCCATTGCCCTAGCCTGGCACTAGGGTCAGTTAAAGATTAAAACATTTGCCTGATGAGGCCATTCCCGTAGCCTGGCATTAGGGTCAGTTAAATATTAAAATATTTGCCCGTTGAGGCCATTTCCGTAGCCTGGCACTAGGGTCAGTTAAATATTAAAACATTTACCCGTTGAGGCAATTGCCCTATCCTGGCAGTAGGGTCAGTTAAATACTAAAACATTTGCCCGTAGAGGCCATTGCCCTAGCCTAGCACTAGGGTCAGTTAAATATCAAAACATTTGCCCGTTGAGGCCATTGCCCTAGTGTGGCACTAGGGTCAGTTAAATATCAAAAGATTTGCCCATTGAGGCCATTGCCCTAGCCTGGCACTAGGGTCAGTTAAATATCAAAAGATTTGCCCGTTGAGGCCATTGCCCTAGCCTGGCTATAGGGTCATTTAAACATTAAAAGAATATGCCCGTGGAGGCCATTGCCCTAGCCTGGTACTAGGGTCAGTTGTGTCACGACCCCCGTTTAGAGGACCGAGACCGGCACAGACACAAGGAATACCCCTATCCCTGTAAGCCTTATCACCGGATCGACAGAGTATCTAATATTGAAAATACATTTACATGCATTATAATACCATGGCTACACCGAAATGGTGGCCTATCCTACGCAAGCAAATCCATGGCCAGTGCCGCTTCAGGATATAGGTATAGGAAAACACACATAATATATATAACCTGTGTACTGGCTTCACATCCGAAGATGCTGCCTATCCTATTCACATGCAACAGATATATGTATATAAATATTTTGGAAACAAGTTTTCCCTGCATCGTAATCTAACAAATCCTGATCTTTAAGGTGTGTGAAGCTGACAGTTCTAGATATAGTAATACAATCAAATGGGGTACGTCTACCCTTTACTTTATGCTACATGATAAAGTAAATTAAATTACAATTACAATTTATTCACCCACATGAACAAGTTGGGCCTTGGAAAGTTTTGCTTGTCCCTCGTTCCACCGAGACTTCTTCCACCTGTACTTAACCTGTCTCTGTGTAGTAAAAATGAGGTGTGAGTCTTAACCACGCGACTCAGTGAGAACTATCCCATCCCCGGCGCAATGCAGGTACCATGGCGCTGGGATTGGGAGTCATGCACAACCACATGCAAAAACAACTGGTTACTGTTAATTAGCATACATTCTTGGCGACCACACAACAACAGAAATTTCACCCAAACACTCACATGCATTTAATAACTGTAAACATGCAGCAATTTATTCCACGTCATCAATCAGCAAGTAAACATCTAAAATATAGTGCCAGCTTTTACTTACCGGTCTTCTCACGTTTCAGCATGTCTGAATCAAACAAGACGTGTGGTGACGTAATCCTGTACGTTACCACTACGCTGCACAATCACCAATTATATGGAAACACAGGCAATTTGTATATACACATAGATGCTAAAAATACATCTACTTAATCTCCCCAACTCTGGGGTATCCACTAGCCACTATGTGGCTTTCCCACTCCGTGGCGGAAATGCTCACGGCAGGATTTCAGGAACTAAGGGAAGAGATGACGAGGCAAATACAGAGGGAGGTACGTCGGTTAATAGTCGGCGAGGAAGAACAAGAGAGGGTTCCTACAATCAAGAGATGGAAGTTGTTGAGGAAGAGGATAGGGAATGGCAACAACCACAGGAGATACCTCGTGAACCGCGGGTAGCACCCAGAGAGCTGCCAATTTCAAAATTTTTGAAGCTTCATCCACCCACTTTCTGCGGAACTATTGAGAAAGAGGATCCGCAGTACTTTATCAGAGATGTGGTCAGAATTGGGCGCATGCTGAGGTGCTCAGGCCATGAATTGGTGGAATTAGCTTCATTCCAGCTGAGGGGAACGGCTATAGTATGGATAGAGTCCGTACAGACGAGGTATTCACGCAGAGTGGCACCGATGACCTGGGAAGATTTTCAGAGGGAATTCTTGGGTCGGTTTCTACCTGAAGGTACCAAGTACGGAAAGCGTCAGCAATTCAAGGAATTGTGGATGACGCCTAACATGACCGTGACGGAGTATGAGTTACTTTTCACAGAACTGGCTCAATTCTCACCTGAGTTAGTTCCAGATGAAGAGGCGAGGATCAAGAGATTCATACACCGACTCACGGAGCCTTTGTTTAATGCTTTGCTACCTCAGAGGAGACAGTTTGAGACTTTAGCCCAAGCAGCAGACTGTGCTAGAATGATTGAAACCAGGAAGAGGTATGTGACGTCTGTTGATCCTAAAGTCAAGTTGATTACAGGCAGTGACAACCATGGAGGTGGAAGTAAGAAAAGGAAGACAACAGGTGGAAGTGCAGGATACTCAGGGTCCGTAGGAGGACTATCCTCAACTACCACCTATGAAACAGGTACAAGAGGTAATATTCAAGGGGGATAGAGGGAACAAGGGGGTGGAAATGCCGGTAAGACAAAGCCCCAGTGTGTGACTTGCGGCAGATTTCATTCTGGTATATGTCAGAGACTGACAGGTGAATGCTACCATTGCAGCCAGATGGGCCATATGGCTAGAGAGTGTCCAAAGAAGAAAGAGGGTATAAGTGTGAGAAGCAATCCGACGCCGAGGAGTACACCTATTACAGCTCCACCAGTGAGAACCGTGCCACCACAGGCAGCAAGTACATGTGCAGCTAGAGGCCGTGGTACAGGGTCTAGTGGCCGAGGGCCAGGGGCGGTAGGTGGATGACAAGCGCGGGTATTTGCACTCTCTCAGCAGGATGCTCATGCATCAAATGCAGTTGTGACAGGTACTCTTATTGTCTGCTCTCTTGAAGCACGAGTCTTATTTGATTCCGGCTCCACTCATTCCTATGTGTCTCATGCATTTGCCTCTAAATTCAAAAAAGTCCATCTAGAATGGAAGAAACTGTATTGGTCTCTACACCAATGGGAGAATCGGTACAAGTAGAGTATGTGCACAAGTCTTGCATTGTGGAGGTCGATGGTCATGAGACTGTGGTAGACCTTCGGTTGTTATGTATGGTTGATCTCGACGTGATCCTCGGAATGGATTGGTTGTCGTCTTGCCATGCGGTTGTGGACTACAGGGCTAAATGTATAAAATTTAATATGCCAAACGAGGAGTCTTTTGTGATACGGGGTGATGGAGCTGCACCGTATCCAAGTTTGATCTCGGCTTTGAAGGCGTCCAAGTTACTTGCAGAAGGATGCAAAGGGTACTTGGCATTCGTCCAAGATACCACGAAAGAAGTAATTTCACCGACTCAAGTACCTATGGTGCGAGAGTTCTTGGATGTATTTCCAGAAGAATTGCCGGGGTTGCCGCTCGACCGTGAGATTGAATTTGGAATTGAGCTGTAACCTGATACTCAGCCTATCTCCACACCACCCTACCGTATGGCTCTGAAAGAGCTGAAGGAGCTACATACACAATTGCAAGAATTGCTTGAAAAGGGTTTTATAAGACCCAATTTCTCTCCTTGGGGTGCATCGGTCCTTTTTGTAAAGAAGAAGGACGGATCTTTGCGGTTGTGTATCGATTACCGAAAGTTACACAAGGTGACGATTCGCAATCAATATCCATTGCCGAGGATAGGTGACCTATTTGATCAATTGCAGGGTGCGAAGCGATTCTCCAAGATTGACTTGCGATCTAGGTACCATCAACTAAAGATTCGAGAAGCGGATATACCCAAGACCGCATTTCAGACCCGATACGGACATTACGAGTTCTTGGTGATGTCTTTCGGATTAACTAATGCTCCTGCAACGTTCATGGACATGATGAACAGGGTCTTTAAACCATTTCTGGACCGATTTGTCATTGTCTTCATTGAGGACATATTGGTTTATTCAAAGAATTCTGAGGAACATGCCGAACACTTGAGACTAGCATTACAAAGGTTGAGAGAGGAAAAACTGTATGCCAAGTTCTCTAAGTGTGAATTCTGGCTTGACAGAGTTGCCTTTTTGGGTCACATGGTATCATCAGAGGGAATCCACGTTGATCCAAGTAAGGTAGAGGCAGTGAAGAATTGGTCCCAGCCTACCTCTGTTACGGAGATTCGCAGCTTCTTGGGTTTGGCGGGATATTATAGAAGATTTGTGCCGGATTTCTCTAAGGTTGCTGCACCTATGACTATATTGACTCAGAAAGGAGTGAAGTTTATATGGGATGACAAGTGTGAGCAGAGTTTTCAAAAGCTGAAGGACAGCCTCACTACCGCTCCGGTGCTGACATTACCTGAAGGCACAGGAGGGTACGTGGTATACTGTGATGCGTTGAGGATCGGGTTAGGGTGTGTCTTGATGCAGCATGGCAAGGTGATTGCGTATGCATCGCGACAACTGAGGAAACATGAGAAGAACTACCCGACTCACGACCTCGAAATGGCGGCTGTAGTATTCGCTTTGAAAATATGGAGACACTACTTATATGGTTAGACTTGTGAAATTTATACAGACCACAAAAGCCTCAAATACATTTTCGAGCAGAAAGAATTGAACTTGAGACAACGTCGATGGTTGGAGTTGTTGAAAGACTACGACTGCACAATCTTGTATCATCCAGGAAAGGTTAATGTGGTAGCCGATGCTCTGAGTCAGAAATCCATGGGCAGTCTTGCTCATATAAGTGAAGAAAGGAGATCGTTAATTAGAGAACTGCACGAGCTAGAGCAAACGGGAAATTGGTTTGAGATTGAAAGTTCCAACTCACTTTTAGCCCATTTGCAAGCTAAGTCCTCTTTGGTAGAAGAGGTGAAGGCTAGGCAAGATGAAGATACCGACCTCAAGCAAATCAGGGATATCGTAACTGAAGAGAAAGGGGACGACGTCCGATTCTCTATAGATGATTCAGGGATACTTCGGTTGGAGGAACGGTTGCGTGTCCCTATGGTTGATAACTTGAAAGAAAGGATCCTTGAAGAAGCACACCGGACAACGTATACAATCCATCCGGGAGCTAATAAGATGTATCATAACCCGAAACAGTTGTATTGGTGGAATGGCATGAAAAAGGATGTCGCAAACTATGTAGCCAGGTGTTTAGTGTGCTAGCAAGTCAAGGCTGAACACCAGAAACCCACCGGAACATTACAACAGATAGAAATACCTGAGTGGAAATGGGAGAGGATAACAATGGATCTTGTAACAGGGTTGCCAAGATCACAACGGGGATTTGATTCGGTTTGGGTGATAGTGGATCGCATGACTAAGTCCGCCCACTTTCTGCCAGTTAAGACCACTTACGGAGTGAGTCAATATGCACAGATCTATCTATCAGAAATCGTTAGATTGCACGGTGTGCCAGTGTCCATAATATCTGATAGAGGTCCACAGTTCACTTCCAGGTTTTGGAAGTCATTGCAGGAAGTGTTGGGAACTAGAGTTGATCTGAGTATTGCGTTCCACCCACAGACCGATGGGCAATCAGAAAGAACCATTCAGACTCTTGAGGACATGCTTCGGGCGTGTATTATGGATTTCGGCGGAAGTTGGGAAAAGTATTTACCCTTGGCTGAGTTTGCGTACAATAACAGTTATCAAGCAAGTATTCAAATGGCACCTCTCGAGGCTCTGTACGGCCGTAGATGCAGATCCCCGATTGGGTGGTTCGAGGTCGAAGAAGCTAGCCTAGTCGGCCCGGAATTACTGCAAGATGCCTTGCAGAAAGTAAAGTGTATAAGGGAGAGATTGTTGACGGCCCAGAGTAGGCAAAACTCTTATGCTGACAATCGAAGGAGAGAACTGGAGTTTGCCATTGGTGATCAGGTGTTCTTGAGAATATCACTGATGAGAGGTGTGATGCGGTTCGGTAAGAAGGGGAAGTTGAGTCCTCGGTATATCGGACCGTTTGAAATCTTAGAACGAGTTAGGAATGTAGCATATCGGTTGGAATTGCCTACAGAATTGGAAGGGGTACACCCTGTCTTTCATGTATCGTTGCTTCGGAAGTATCTTCCCGATCCCTCGCACGTGATCCAATCGCAAGACGTGCAACTAACCGAAAATATGACGTATGAAGAGGAGCCAGTGGAAATCTTAGATCGGCAGTTGAAGAAACTCAGGACGAAGGAGATTCCAATGGTTAAAGTTCTGTGGAGAAACCACTCGACCGAAGAAGCTACATGGGAGGTCGAGGGTGAAAAGCGCAGGACGTATCCTCATCTATTTCGAGACTAAGGTTAGTATTTTGTTTGAAATTCAGGGACCGAATTTCTTAAGGGGGAAGATTGTAATACCCGAGGATATTTTAACTAGCATCGGAAATTAAATTAAATTAATTAATTTAAAAGAGGAAAATGAGATGAAAAAAAATACACTAGCTTATCATTTATTATGTTATAAATATAAATTTTTTAAATCCTAAATTTTTATATATGTATTTCTTTTTATTATTTATATTTTTTTATACATACTAGATTTGTTTTCTTTCTTTTAAGTGATATGTAGATATACTAATGTATTACATATATATATATTAAATAAGAAAGATGAAAGAATGAAATAAGAAAAGAAACCCGGGAAGGAGAAGCATAGCACACACGGACGACGAAAAACGCAAGAGGGAGAGAGAGCTAGGCAGCGTCATTGACACGGAGTAAAACGAGAAGGAATGCAAGCACGAGGTGGTCGGACGTGCGAGGGAGCCGGCCAGAGTTCATCGCCGTCGCCGTTGTGCCAGAGAGAGAGAGAGAGTGATGGCTTAGAGAGAGAAAACGAAGGAAGAGGGCTTTCTCGCTGGAAAACGCCGTCTCCTCACCGGGGAAGATAGCTGGGAGTCTCCTCTACTCCATATCGTCCTTCTAACCGGTTGAATCGAGGTGAGAAGTCCCGAAACTCTCAAAACCCCAATTTTATCAATTTTAGGGATTTTTGGAAAGACCCCAATTGATTCAATATGAGTATTTTGGGTCCTAAATTGAAGTATTTGCATGCTAGGAAGTGAGTTGGAAGCTTAGGAACCGGAACCAAATTGATGGAATTTATCCGGGTTCGAAAAAGTGTAGGAAAATGTGATTGTTAAGGTTTAAGGGTGTTGTGGAATGACTTGGGGTGCATTGAAAGGTTGAATAATAATTATATAATTATTAAAAATTATTGGAGTGTACGAGGGATTAAAACCCGAGTAATTTCCATCTCACCCGGAACCCCGTTCGGGAAAAAAGAGACAATTTTCTAATTTTATGCGTATTCGGGTATACGTATTCATTTGTAGGTGAAGTGTTCAAGGTTATTTTGATAAATGGAAAGCTTGGACAAGTAGGATTTATGATTCTCTTGGGCCATAAATTCAAGACTTGGGTAATGGAAGTTTATATGGACACATAGAGGTGGAATTAGGTAACCTTGCATTCCCAAGTCAGAGCTTCCGAATAGTGTGATTAAGAAAGGGTTGAACACGAATAGAAGCATGCTAGGTGTTCCTAAAACTAGTTGAGGGCATTTCCAAGCCAACAACTAGCCTATGGAATTAATTAGAAAGAACATGAGCATTAGCGTTACATGTACACTATAGCGGTTGAAATTTCAAGCTTCTGAATCTCTCAAATATATGTGTATAGGGCACCATACTGTAAGTGGACTTTCGGGCGCACCGAGAGCCAATCAGAGGGGCCAACCAGGTGAGGGGCTGTCCTATCCTTGCCCTAGAGGGTTGACTGCGGATATGGATATATGGTTTGCCTTCTTGCCTATTTGTAGGAATTACATGTTAGATAACATGCTATTGTTGTTCCTAAATTGTAATGTATGTGATAACGTGCTGTACGTGTATATGTGAACTGTAAAAGCAAATGGTGGCTCAAGTAGCCTAATATGGAAAGAAGGTCCTCGGGACCTAGAATGATATCGGGGGTAGGATCGGGTCAAGTTTATTGTGAGGGTCTTGTGATACTAGAAACTAACCTCAGCGATCATTACCTGAAAAGTGTGGTTTGTATGTAAATCCTTAAAGGAAATAAACATAGGTGACTTGTTTTGAATCAAGAGTCCGAATTAGAAACCACTTGGAAGTCTAGGTTGCCTAATCAGAAGTAAGATGAATAAGTAGAGGTCCATAGGGGTCATTTATTGTACAACGTGGGAACCGAGTCTATCACGGGTGGTCCGGGTAGATTGAGTGTCTTGTCTTGAGTCAAACCACAGGAATACAGAGTATATGAGTTCACCACATTGTGGCTTTTACCTGGGGTAAATCGAGGTCAGATGAGTCGTCGGCTATTGCTCCAAGTAAAGTCTTGGGGTTAGACTATTGTTCCAAGTAAAGTTTTGGGACCAGGGGTTCCTAGAATGATCAACTAGGTTCCCACATTGCTCACGTAAGATATTGCCTTCGGGCCAGATTCTCTCCTAACGGAGATATTGCCTTCGGGCCAGATTCCCTCCTAACGAAGATATTGCCTTCGGGTCAGTTTATGATTACGGTTAATTGAATTCGGGTGACCACATGGAATTATATGTTAAATCATGATATGATGTATGTGTGAATTTAAATGTATATAAATCCATGCTTTAAATTCTTTATTGTGAATATGATATACATTAATTGCCTGACCACCTAATATATGAAAATTTAAACCCGTTATATTCGTATGTGTTTGTGATTGGCTCCTCTTCCCCAGTTGTAGTGGTACCCGCTACTACACCAGGGATGGGAAAGCCTCTCACTGAGTCCGTTTGACTCACCCCAATATTAAATGTTACAGACACAGGTGGTGTAGGCACCGGGAGCGCTTCCACTTCATCTCAGGGAGGCGGACAGACATAGAGACCGCACGCATTGTTCGCGTGGGTAGTACTGTTATATGTATTTTTTCAAGATATATATATGTATATGATTCATTTTGGTATAGCATTTTTTTGTACGGTTGCTATATCCATATATGTATATGTCACACTCTGGAACTGTCGGCTTCATACAGATTAAAGATTGGTCTGGTTGTTGGGATTATAGGTTATGATATGATGAATATCATGTGTTTATATAAATGGATGTGACTTCCGCATGTGAATAGGATAGACCACTCGCACTGAGCATGTGGTCAATATGTAAACTTATATATATGTGTGACTGAATACTTGATTGTGTGAAAATACGGCTTCGGCATGTGAATAGGATAGGTCACACGCATTGAGGCGTGTGATCAATATGTATATTTTATGCAGGTGTGTGATTGAATATATATGCTTGACTGTACACAGGGATTCTGCATGTGAATAGGATAGATCACCCGCCTTTAAGCGCGTGATCAATATGTATATTATATGTACGTGTGATTGATTATGTGTGTATGTATAGACTGAAGCGGCGTTGAGCGAGTCGTGGATTGTGTGCTACTTAGGTCATCGGATAGGGATGACCATATAAATACTATATTGTTTGAATTAGAAATGGGTAGTTACGCATATATAAGAATGTCAATCAGGGATTAGAGGCTTACGGGATAGGAGAAATCCTACCTCTCGTGCCGGTCACGGGCGCCCGGTAGGGGGTCGTGACAACTAAGCTCGAATTTATTCTCGGAATGTCCCAATTGGAAGAAATTGAAGAATTCCTAAAATCCCTAAAATTGGTGAAATTGGGCTTTTGAGAGATTGGGGCTTTCTTACCTTATTCCAATCGGATGAAAGGCTCAATAGGTAGTGAAGATGAGTTCCGATGGCTGTCTCCGGCGGTGGAGCCATTTCTCCAGTGTGTTTCCGACCAAGACCCGCTGTGCTCTTGCTTCCTCTTCTTCTTAGGTGCGTGCGTCGTCCGCTTCTATTTCTCGCTCGCTTCTGCTCTTTTTTTTGTTTTCGTTTGCTAATGAAATGGAAGGGGGGTCACGGTTTGGCCCCCCATTTATTTTAATATTTTTTGGCCCTAAAAAAAACAAAATAAATAATAAGTAGTTAAATTCTAATTCTATCCCATCTTTTTAATCCCCTTTTCTTTTAGGTCCTAAAAAGAAAATTTAGATTTCCTATTTTTCTCCTCTCAATATTATTTTACCTTTAATTTAATTTCTTTTTCTTTTTCTAAAAGAAAAATAAATTAAATAAAAAAATGATAATAATTAAAATAAATACCTCGGATATTACACAGAAGGACGAAAGCTGGATCAGATTGTGAAAGACGGGTGGGGTTCACTAAGTCATCTCACTGCATCTGTAGCATATAACGTTACAAAGGCATTGAACTGTCCATACTTTTATTTGGGGTTGTTATTTTCTCTCATTGATTTAGTTTGATTTATGTATCTATTTTGCATATGAATGGATTTTGTGTTCTTACATGTATCTATTTTGCATATAAAGTAATACACACCGCCTAAATCTTTGCCACCTCAAGGAAATTCAGTCTTTGCAATTCTTGCACAACACATCCTGAAATGCAACCACTTAGAAAAACAAAAAACAATGTAATTGAATGCAGATTTCCTTATATTAATGCAGAAAGAATTATAAATTGCAAATCAAAAAAATTTCTCAACCATTATTAATGCAGTTCCTGTGTACATAAATGGAGTTGTAAAAAATCATTAAAACCAACCGTTATCTCTGTTCTCTATGGTTGAATAAGTTGGAGTTGTAAATCTCTTTCTGAATTACATTTTGGATAGTCTCTTTTGATTGTATTTTGGTAACATGCAAAAGATCATGAATATTTAGTCCAATTGACCTGTCACTCTCATCTTTTATCTTTTGTAATTTCTTCTTTTTTAAGTTGTTATCATCGAGTAGGTAATGTCCATCAACATAGCTCAACTATCCTGCATTAGATTTATTACATAAATTTGTATGAAAGATTGTTTATGCCACAAAAAATTACTATATGTAATTATCAATAAGAATGTATGGTGAAGGTGGGGACTTGGGTAACTGTCATAACTCAAAAATAAATAATTGAAAAAAATGAAAGAGAAACTAGGAAGCTAGGTAGGGACTTGGGAAACTATCATATAGTATTCCTTTATTTATTTAAAACCAAACCTTTCCATTATTTTGAGAGATTGACTACCATATTGTACTTATAGTTGAATCTACATAGCTAGCTGATGCATGGTATGGTAGTACTGAATTGTGGTATATCTCTCTAATTTTGTAGTATTTGTTAATACTAATATAAACTCACATCAATAAGAATCTACCTTAAATAAATTATGGATCAATTGATTGGAAGGATATACTTAAACTTACAACACGTAGTACTAGAAAATTATAGGTTATAAATAAAATTTAATTTTTGAATTTTAAAATAAAAATTAAATTTTATTTATAATTCAATTTTAATTTAGACTTAAAATATGATGAATTGCCGATAAACAAAAGCTATTTATAAAAGAAGTTGAAAAAAGTGGATATTAATACTTTTTTTTATTTTACTAAAAGATTGGATAGTTATAGGTAGGAAAATAAATTATAATCTAGCTTTACTTTTTTCCATATAAATGATAAAAATATATGAAATTTATAGATACTTTATCTCATTCAATTAAAATTGAGGAACTATTTTGTCTTTAATTTATCTTTCAGTTTTTTTATTTACTTATATTGTAGTTTGTTGGTTCATCATGGATAGTTTACAAATGATTGGGTCATTAACTATAACATATTACTACAATATAGAATTTTCTCTATCTAAAAAAATTACTTTTAATGAAATGCATAAACTAAAAATAAGAGTGAATTAATTATAAAAAAAAAAAGGAGTGAATTCTCTGGAGTACTCCTCTACATTTCTTGGTATAGAGTTATGAGAGAAATAGAGGAAAGAAAAATAAAGTGAGAGAAAAAGCAAAAAAGAGAAAATATTTTCTTCTCACTATATATCTCTCTCATAACTACACTGAAAAATATAAAAAAAAATTATTCCAGAGGATTCATTATGAAAAACAAAGCTGTTAATTTGTTTTACTTTTTTGGAAATTTTTTTAAAAAAATGTCATTTAAACTGTCACGACCCCCTATCGGTCGTCCGTGATCGGCACGGGAGGTAGGATTTCTCCTATCCCGTAAGTCTCTAATCCCTGATTGACCTTTTCACATGTTTATAACTACCCATTTCTAATACAAACAATTTATAACATATGGTCATCCGTTTCCGGTGACCTAAGCAGTTTGCAATCCACGGCTCACTCAGCGCCGCTTCAGTCTATATATATACACATATTCATTCACACGTACATATAGTATACATATTGATCACACGCTTCAGGGCGGGTGATCTATCCTATTCACATGCAGATGTCTTGTATACAGTCATACGTATATTCAATCTCACGCTTGCATATAGTTTACTTATTGATCACACGCCTCAATGCGTGTGATCTATCCTATTCACTTGCGGAAGCCATATTTTCACACAAGCAGGTATTCAACCACACATACATATAATTTACGTATTGATCACACGCCTCAATGCATGTGATCTATCCTAAACGCATGCAGAAGTCATATATGTATATACATGATATATGCTATATCATAGCCTAAATTCCCAACACCAAGACCTAACTTTAATCTGTATGAAGCTGACAATACTAGAGTTCGACATATATATACAGCAGTTGTATATGTACAAAAGATACATCCAAAAAGGAGTCATATATACATATACATCCTGATTTATTTACATAAACCAAAATACACTACCCACGCGCATTATGCATGCGGGCTTCAGAGTTGTCCGCCTCCTTGAGAAGAAGTGGACGTATTCCCGACACCTGAACCACCTGTATCTGAAACATGTAAACAGGGGGGATGAGTCGAACAGACTCAGTAAGAAGCTCCCCCATCCCTGGCGTAGCAGCGGGTACCACTACAGCTGGGGGAAGGGAGCAATCACAACCACATGCGCATGAAATGGATTTATATTGTGATCTTTAATATGATCAGGCAGTCAATATATCATATTCACAATTAAAATCCTAATTCATGCTACTAACATATTTATTACTCCGCACGTACATAAATCACAATATACATATATCATATATTTTCATAAGTCACACATACTTATGCTCGTAGGCATTCACTTTCTGCTTGCTGCATTACGCTAAGAGACATACTGGCCCGAAGGCAATTTCATGTTCGAACCTAGTTGATCACACTAGGAAATTTCAGACTCCAAGACAAGCTTAGAGTAATAGCCGGCAACATGTCTGACCTCGGTTAAACCATGGTAATGGCCACAATTGGGCATACTTACTGTTAACAGAATCCTGTCTGCCCGTCCAGGATAACCGACTCGATCTACCGGAACTAACCTATGAAAGTTCAACTAACAATTTAACCTTGGAAGACGCCCTATTAGTAACTAACTGAATATTATACGTGTTCATTAGTTAGGCCTAGATTCCCCCTTTTCAATTATGCAACCCTCTCAATCACATTCAACAACCTAGGTTCAGTTTTCCTCAACAAACCATATCAACAAGGACTTAACAGTGACGATCGATGTGATTGGTTTCTAATGTTACTGAACTTATCATATATGAAATTATGACTCAATCCTACCCACGATAACATATAAGGCTCAGTGCACCACAATAGCACATATTACACTTGAGACTAATCATATAAGCACATATACTGTTGCACGTTAACTACTTACTTGTTATACACGTGTAACACAAATTCATTCAGATAAATAAATTTCATATGACAATTGCACAAAATAGAGCAAACCACATTTGCTCATTGTCATCCAACCCTGTGGGGCAGGGATGGGAGAGCCCCTCACCTCGTTGGCCCTCTTGATCAGTCCTCGAAGTGCCTGGAGCTCCAATTACCCTGTGGTGCCCGATTCACATATATATTTAAGAAATTTAGAACATGTAACTAAGCATCTACCATGCATGTGTCATGCTAATGCTTATGCACCCTCCAGATATTTCCAAGAACTAACTATTTAGTTCGTTACGTCATCCTATTTGCTCTTTCTGAAATTCCAGAATGTCTCATATTCGACTTTCACACTTTCGAGCTATTTAGAACCTCTAAATGCTTAGGTTAGAGATTACCATTTGTCTAAATTTCACGTCATGTGTTAATAAGAGTATTTAACTAATAAAAGAATTAAATTCGCGGCTCAAAAGAGGCTTTAGCTTACTCATTCCACCGTCTCCGTTATTCGCCGAGTAAAAGCTTAATTACTACCTCTTTAATTAAATATAAAAATATAATTGGGTATAGTTAGAGCCTTGGAACCAATTTAGCGGGTCCTAGGTGTCCACCACGGACTAGGCCAAGGTGCCCAGCCCCTAACACGGCTCCCAACTGCACTGTGGGTTGGTATATCGCCTCTTTTTCACCGGATTGGGTTCCGATTGAGACGGTAAATACTCGGGCTTTATTTCCTTGTATATTTCCAGCATTTATAACACCTATACTACTCCAATCCAAGCCTATACATGCATCCAACTAGCCATATTCGAATTTAGCACAATTTTCTAACCAAATTTTCCTAATTTCCATACCCGGTCAATTCCTACGGTTTAACTACAATTCTGAACCTCCCTAAGCATTCAATAACACCTACTAAGCTCGAATTTAACCCCGGAATGCCCCGATTGGAAGTATTTCAAGAATTCCTAAAATACCCAAAGTTGGAGAAATTGGGGTTTTAGAGATTTGGGGCTTTCTTACTTGATTTCAATCGGATGGGGAGCTTAATGTGTGGTGAAGATGAAGTCTGGTGGCCTTCACCGGCGGCGGGACCCTTCCTCCGGTGCGTTTCCGGCCTGAACCTACCGTGAGCCTCCCTCTTCTCTTCTCGGGTGGCTGGTTTCGTGCGTCCGCTCGTTTTGCTCAGTTTTGCTTCTGCGTTTTGCTCTCTGTTTTTTTTATGTGTGTTTTAAATTATAATGGAAGGGGGTCACGGTTGGCCCCCCATATATTTTATTATATTATTATTTTATTTTTATTTATTTTTTTGTGTTTGTTGCTTGCTGGAAGGGGGGTCACGGTTTGGCCCCCCTTTAAATTAATAATTAGAAAAAAAATTTTATTAATTAGAAAAAAACTTATTTACTTGTTATATCCTCTTTTTCCCCATCCTTTTAAATACCTTTTCATCTAGGTCCTAAATAAATTTCCATTTTTTTTAGAAAAAAGGTAAAATTTTAATTTTCTATTTCCTCTCTCTTCTACATTTTATTTCAACTTTTTAATTTAATTTATTTTTCTTTCCCCAAAGAAAAATAAATTAATAACAATGATACTAATAAAAATTAATATCTCGGATATTACAATCTTCCCCCCTTAAGAAATTCGGTCCCTGAATTTCAAATAAAATACTAACCTTAGTCTTGAAATAGATGAGGATACGTCCTGCGCATTTCACCCTCGACCTCCCATGTAGCTTCTTCGGTCGAGTGATTTCTCCACAGAACTTTAACCAATGGAATCTCTTTCGTACTGAGTTTCTTTAACTGCCGATCTAAGATTTCCACTGGCTCCTCTTAATATGTCAGATTCTCGGTTAGTTGCACGTCTTGCAATTGGATTACGTGCAAGGGATCGGGAAGATATTTCCGAAGCATTGACACATGAAAGACAGGATGTACTCCCTCCAATTCTGTAGGCAATTCCAACCGATATGCTACATTCCCAACTCGTTCTTAGATTTCAAACGGTCCGATGTACCAAGGACTTAGCTTCCCCTTCTTACCGAACCGCATTACGCCTCTCATCGGTGATACCCTTAAAAACACCTGTTCACCAATGGCGAATTCAAGTTCTCTCGTTCGATTGTCTGCATATGACTTTTGCCTACTCTGAGTCGTTAGCAATCTTTCTCATATGCACTTCACCTTTTGCAAGGCATCTTGTAACAATTCTGGGTCGATTAGACTAGCCTCTTCGACCTCGAACCACCCAATCAAGGATCTACACCTACGACCGTACAGAGCCTCGAAAGGTGCCATTTGGATACTCGCTTGATAACTGTTATTGTATGCAAACTCAGCCAAAGGTAAATACCTTTCCCAACTTCCGCCGAAATCCATAATACACGCCCGAAGCATGTCTTCAAGAATTTGAATGGTTCTTTTTGATTGCTCGTCGGTCTGTGGGTGGAACGCAGTACTTAAATCAGCTCTCATTCCCAACATTTCTTGCAATGACTTCCAAAACCTGGAAGTGAACTGTGGCCCTCTATAAGATATTATGGACACTGGCACATCGTGCAAACTAACGATTCCTTATAGGTAAATCTGTGCATACTGACTCACTCCATAAGTGGTCTTAACTGGTAGGAAGTGTGTGGACTTAGTCATGCGATACACTATCACCCAAACAGAATCGAATCCCCGTTGTGATCTCGACAACCCTGTTAGAAAATCGATCGTTATCCTCTCCCATTTCCACTCAGGTATTTCTATTTGTTGTAATGTTCCGGCGGGCTTCTGGTGTTCAGCCTTGACTAGCTGACACACTAAACACCTAGCTACATAGTTTGCGACATCCTTCTTCATGCCATTCCACCAATACAACTGTTTCAGATCGTGATACATTTTATTAGCTCCCGGATAGATAGTATAAGCTGTCCGGTGTGCTTCTTCAAGGATTCTTTCTTTCAAGTTATCTACCATGGGAACACACAATCGTCCCTCCAACCGAAGTACTCCAAAATCATCAAAAGAGAATCGGACGTCGTCCCCCTTCTCTTTAGTTACAGTATCCCTGATTTGCTTGAGGTTGGCATCTTCATTCTGTCTAGCCTTCACCTCTTCTACCAGAGAGGACTTAGCTTGCAAATGAGCGAAAAGCGAGTTAGAACTCCCAATCTAAAACTGATTCCCCGTTTGTTCTAGCTCGTGCAACTCTCTTATCAACGGTCTTCTTTCTTCACTTATATGAGCAAGACTGCCCATGGATTTTCGGCTCAGCGCATGGGCTACCACATTAGCCTTTCCTTGATGATACAAGATCGTGCAGTCGTAGTCCTTTAACAACTCTAACCACTGACGTTGTCTCAAGTTCAAGTCTTTTGCTCGAAAATGTATTTGAGGCTTTTGTGGTCTGTATAAATTTCACACGTCTCACCGTACAGGTAATGTCTCGATATTTTCAAAGCAACTACTACAGCCGCCATTTCGAGGTCGTGAGTCGGGTAATTCTTCTCATGTTTCCTCAGTTGTCGCGATGCATACGTAGTCACCTTGCCATGCTGCATCAAGACACACCCTAACTTGATCCTCGACGCATCACAGTATACCACATACCCTCCTGTGCCTTCAGGTAATGCCAGCACCGGAGCGGTAGTGAGGCTGTCTTTTAGCTTCTGAAAACTCTGCTCACACTTGTCATCCCATATGAACTTCACTCCCTTCTGAATCAACTTTGTCATAGGTGCAGCAATCTTAGAGAAGTCCTGCACAAATCTTCAATAATATCCGGCCAAGCCCAAGAAACTGTGAATTTCAGTAACTGAGGTAGGCTGGGACCAATTCTTCACCGCTTCTACCTTACTTGGATCAACGTGGATTCCCTCTGATGATACCACGTGACCTAAAAAGGCAACTCTGTCAAGCCAGAATTCACACTTAGAGAACTTGGCATACAATTTCTCCTCTCTCAACTTCTGCAAGGGTAATCTTAAGTGTTCTGCATGTTCTTCAGAATTCTTGGAATAAACCAAGATGTCATCAATGAAGACAATGACTAATCGGTCCAGAAATGGTTTGAAGACCCTGTTCATCATGTCCATGAATGCTGCAGGAGCATTAGTTAAGACGAAAGACATCACCAAGAACTTGTAATGTCAATATCGGGTCCGGAATGCAGTCTTAGGTATGTCTGATTCCCGAATCTTTAATTGGTGATACCCACATCGCAAATCAATCTTGGAAAACTGCTTCGCACCCTGCAACTGATCAAATAGGTCATCTATCCTCGCCAGCTGGTATTGATTGCGGATTGTCACCTTGTTTAACTTCGATAATCGATACACAACCGCAAAGATCCGTCCTTCTTCTTCACAAAAAGGACCGGTGCACCCTAAGGAGAGAAACTGGGTCTTATAAAACCCTTGTTAAGCAATTCTTGCAATTGTCTATGTAACTCCTTCAACTCTTTCGGAGCCATCCGGTAAGGTGGTGTGGAGATAAGTTGGGTGCCAGGTTACAGCTCAATTTCAAATTCAATCTAACGATCGGGCGGTAACCCCGGCAATTCTTTTGGAAATACATCCAAGAACTCTCGCACTACCGGTACTTGAGTCAGTGAAAGTATTGCTTTCGTGGTATCCTTGACCAGGGCCAAATACCCCTTACATCCCTTTGCAAGTAACTTGGATGCCTTCAAAGCCGAGATCAAGCTTGGATACGGTGCAGCTTCGTCACCCCGTATCACAAAAGGCTCCTCGTTTGGCATATTGAACTTCAAACATTTAGCCCTGCAGTCCACAATCGCATGGCAAGACGACAACCAATCCATTCCGAGGATTACATCAAGATCAACCACACACAACAACCGAAGGTCTACCACAGTCTCTTGACCATCGACCTCCACAATGCAAGACTTGTGCACATACTCTACTTGTATGGATTCTCCCATTGGCGTAGAGACCAGTACTGTCTCTTTCATTCTACACAGACCCTTGTTGAATTTAGAAGCAAATGCATGCGACACATAGGAATGAGTGGAGGCGGAAACAAATAGAACTCGTGCTTCAAGAGAGCAAACAATGAAGGTACCTATTACAACCGCATTCGATACATGAGCGTCCTGCTGAGAGGGTGCAAATACCCGCGCTTGTCCTCCACCTACTGCCCCTGGCCCTCTACCACTAGATCCTGCACCACGACCTCTAGCTGCACCTGTACTTGTTGTCTGTGGTGGTACAGTTCTTACTGGTGGGGCTGAAATATGTGTACCCCTTGGCATCGGATTACTTCTCACACTTGTACCCTCTTTTCTCTTTGGACGCTCTCTAGCCATATTGCCCACTTGGCCGCACCTGTAGCATCCACCTGTCAGTCTCTGACACACTCCAAAATGATACCTGCCGCAAGTCGCACACTGGGGTCTTATTTTATCAGCATTTCCACCCCCTTGTACTCTCTGTCCCGCTTCATTATTACCTCTTGTACCTGTTTCATGGGTAGTAGTTGAGGATTGTCCTCCTGCGGACCCTGAATATCCTGCACCTCCACCTGTTGTCTTCCTCTTCTTACTTCCACCTCCTTGGTGATCACTACCTGTAATCAACTTGACTTTGGGATCAACAGAAGTCCCGTACGTCTTCCTGGTTTCAATCATTCTGGCACAGTCTGCGACTTGAGCTAAAGTCTCAAATTGTCTTCTCTGGGGTAACAAAGCAGTAAACAACGGCTCCGTGAGACAGTGTATGAACCTCTTAATCCTTGCTTCTTCTTCAGGAACCAACTTAGGTGATAATTGAGCCAGTTCTGTAAAAAGTAATTCATACTCCGTCACGGTCATCTTAGGCGTCATCCACAACTCCTCGAATTGTTGACGCTTTGCATCTTTGTTGCCTTCAGATAGAAACCAACCCAGGAATTCCCTCTGAAAATCTTCCCAGGTCATCGGTGCCACCCTTCTTGAATACCTCGTCTGTACGGACTCTATCCATACACTAGCAGCTGCCCTCAGTTGGAATGAAGCTAATTCCACTAACTCATGCCCTGAGCACCTCAGCATGTGCCCAATTCTGACCACGTCTCTCACAAAGTATTGTGGATCCCCTTTCTCACTAGTTCCGCAGAAAGTGGGTGGATGAAGCTTCAGAAATTTTGAAATTAGCAGCTCTCTAAGTGCTACCCGCGGCACACGAGCTCTCTGTCGTCTTACTCAACAACCTCTATCTCTTGATTACTAGGAACTCTCTCTCCTTCTTCCTCGTCGACTACTAACCGGCGTACTTCCCTCTGTATTTGTCTCGTCATCTCTTCGCTTAGTTCCTAAAATCCTGCCGTGAGCATTTTCGCCACAGAAGGTGCACCTGTCTCTACATGAGGTTCCGGTGACTGTCTCCTCTCTTCTCTCCTCACTTGTGCTCTACCTTGACCACGAGCACGACCTCTACCTCGGCCTCGGGTACGGCCTCTACCTCGACCTCGGGTGGGCATTCCCTCCTCCCGTACTGATTCTTGATTAATTTCAGCAGGAGTTCTCCCTCCACCCCTAGCCTGTCTCGTGATGGTTGGCATCCCTATACTGCACAAGGACCACACTTAATGAGTACACGTATATCAATGATATTTCATATCAAAGAGAGTAGAAAGAAAGGGCTGACTTATTTTCCTGGGTATTTCCACAAGTGACTTTGTACTCCCATATTGTGCCTGGGTTCACAACGAGGCGTAAATCGACACCCAGTCATACCTATGGCTTCATACAGTTTAAAGTAAACCAGGCTCTGACACCAAGTTTGTCACGACCCCCTATCGGACGTCCGTGCCGGCACAGGAGGTAGGATTTCTCCTATCCCGTAAGCCTCTAACCCTTATTGACCTTTTCACATGTTTATAACTACCCATTTCTAATAAAATCAATTTATAACATATGGTCATCCATTTCCGGTGACCTAAGCAGTTTGCAATCCACGGCTCGCTCAGCGCCGCTTCAGTCTATATATATACACATATTCATTCACACGTACATATAGTATACATATTGATCACGCGCTTCAGGGTGGGTGATCTATCCTATTCATATGCAGATGTCCTGTATACAGTCATACATATATTCAATCACACGCTTGCATATAGTTTACATATTGATCACACGCCTCAATGCGTGTGATCTATCCTATTCACATGCAGAAGCCATATTTTCACACAAACAGGTATTCAACCACACATACATAAAATTTACGTATTGATCACACGCCTCAATGCGTGTGATCTATCCTAATCGCATGCCGAAGTCATATATGTATGTACATGATATATGCTATATCATAGCCTAAATTCCCAACACCAACACCTGACTTTAATCTGTATGAAGCTGACAATACTAGAGTTCGACATATATATACAGCAGTTGTATTTGGACAAAAGCTACATCCAAAAAGGAGTCATATATACATATACATCCTGATTTATTTACATAAACCAAAATACGCTACCCACGCGGACTATGCGTGCGGTCTTCAGAGTTGTCCGCCTCCTTGAGAAGAAGTGGACGCGTTCCCGACGCCTGAACCACCTGTATCTGAAACATGTAAACATGGGGGGTGAGTCGAACAGGCTCAGTGAGAAGCTCCCCCATCCTTGGCGTAGCAGCGGGTACCACTACAGCTAGGGGAAGGGAGCAACCACAACCACATGCGCATGAAATGGATTTATATTGTGATATTTAATATGATCAGGCAGTCAATATATCATATTCACAATTAAAATCCTAATTCATGCTCCTAACATATTTATTACTCCGCACGTACATAAATCACAATATACATATATCATATATTTTCATAATTCACACATAGTTATGCTCGTAGGGATTCACTTTCTGTCTGCTGCATTACACTAAGAGAAATACTGGCCGGAAGGCAATTTCATGCTCGAACCTAGTTGATCACACTAGGAACTTTCTAATTCCAAGACACGCTTAGAGTAATAGCCGACAACTTGTCTGACCTCGGTTAAACCGAGGTAATGGCCACAATGTGGCATACTTACTGTTAACAGAATCCTGTCTGCCCGTCCAGGATAACCGACTCAATCTACCCGAACTAACCTATGCAAGTTCAACCAAGAATTTAACCTTGGAAGACGCCCTATTAGTAACTAACTGAATATTATACGTGTTCATTAGTTAGGCCTAGATTCCCCCTTTTCAATTATGCAACCCTCTCACTTACATTCAACATCCTAGGTTCAGTTTTCCTCAACAAACCATATGAACAAGGTCTTAACAGTGACGATCGATGTGATTGGTTTCTAATCTTACTGAACTTCTCACATATGAAATTATGACTCAATCCTACCCACGGTAACATATAAGGCTCGGTGAGCCAGAATAGCACATAATACACTTTAAACTAATCATATAAGCACATATATTGTTGCACGTTAACTACTTACTTGCTAATCATACATGTGTAACACAAATTCATTCAGATAAATAAATTTCATATGACAATTGCACAAAATAGAGCAAACCACATTTGCACGTTGTCATCCAACCCTGTGGGGCAGGGATGGGAGAGCCCCTCACCTCGTTGGCCCTCCTGATCAGTCCTCGGAGTGCCTGGAGCTCCAATTACCATGTGGTGCCCTATTTACATATATATATTTAAGAAATTTAGAATGTGTAACTAAGCATCTACCATGCACGTGTCATGCTAATGGTTATGCACCCTCCAGATATTTCCAAGAACTAACTATTTAGATCGTTACGTCGTCCTATTTGCTCTTTCTGAAAGTCCAGAATGTCTCATATTCGACTTTCACACTTTCGAGCTATTTAGAACCTCTAAATGCTTAGGTTAGAGATTTCAATTTGTCTAAATTTCACTTAACGTGTTAATAAGAGTATTTAACTAATAAAAGAATTTAATTCGCGGCCCAAAAGAGGCTTTAGCTTACTCATTCCACCGTCTGCGTTATTCGCCGAGTAAAAGCTTAATTACTACCTCTTTAATTATATATAAAAATATAATTGGGTATAATTAGAGCCTTGGAACCAATTTAGCGGGTCCTAGGTGTCCACCACGGACTAGTCCAAGGTGCCCAGCCCATAACACGGCTCCCAACTGCACTGTGGCTTGGTATATCGCCTCTTTTTCACCGGATTGGGTTTCGGTTGAGACGGTAAATTCTCGGGCTTTATTCCCTTGTATATTTCCAGCATTTATAACACCTATACTACTCAAATCCAAGCCTATACATGTATCAAACTAGCAATATTCGAATTTAGGACAATTTTCTAACCAAATTTTCCTAATTTCCATACCCGGTCAATTCCTACGGTTTAACTTCGATTCTAAACCTCCCTAAGCATTCAATAACACCTACTAAGCTCAAATTTAACCCCGGAATGCCCCGATTGGAAGTATTTGAAGAATTCCTAAAATACCCAAAATTGGAGAAATTGTGGTTTTAGAGATTTGGGGCTTTCTTACTTGATTTCAATCGGATGGGGAGCTTAATGGGTGGTGAAGATGAAGTCCGGTGGCCTTCACCAGCGGCGGGACCCTTCCGCCGTGAGCCTCCCTCTTCTCTTCTCGGGTGGTTGGTTTTGTGCGTCCGCTCGTGCTGCTCGGTTTTGCTTCTGCGTTTTGCTCTTGTTTTTTTTATGTGTGTTTTAAATTATAATGGAAGGGGGTAACGGTTTGGCCCCCCTTTAAATTAATAATTAGAAATTTTTTTTATTAATTAGAAAAAAACTTATTTACTTGTTATATCCTCTTTTCCCCCATCCTTTTAAATTCCCTTTTCTTCTAGGTCCTAAATAAATTTTCATTTTTTTAGAAAATGGGTACAATTTTAATTTTCTATTTCCTCTCTCTTCTTCATTTTATTTCAACTTTTTAATTTAATTTAGTTTTCTTTCCCCAAAGAAAAATAAATTAAAAACAATGATACTAATAAAAATTAATATCTCGGATATTACATAAACATACATGTAATTTTCTTTTCGAATGATGAGCTATTTGAATTAATTATAATCCGTATATGAAACACATCGTAAGAAAAAATAGAGATGATCATAGAAGAAGAAGGAGGAGGAGGAGAAGGAGAAGAAGGAGAAGCAGGAGAAGGAGGAGGAGGAGAAGGAGAAGAAGGAAAAGGAGGAGGAGGAGTAGAAACAAATAATGAGAAAGTGGAAGAGTAAGAGATGATTGAAAGGAGAAGGTGAAGAAGAAGAAGACATGGAGGGGGAAGAAACTGATGAAATGTGAGTGAGAAATTAAAAAGGGTGAGAAGAAAATAGATATAGAGAAAATAAAGGTAAATGGATAAAGGCATGGGAAAAATAAAAAGTTATAAATAGATATAAGTATAGGAAATATAAAAAAAATGTAAATAAACATGTATGGGAAAAAAAAGTAGGAAGAAGAAGAAGAAGATATGAGAAAAAGAAAGAAAAAACAAATAATGAGAAAGTGAGAGAGAAAGAGATGATTGAAAGGAGAAGGTGAAGAAGAAGACATGGAGGAGGAAGAAAATGATGAAATGTGAGTGAGAAAGAAAAAAGGGTGAGAAGAAAATAGATATAGAGAAAATAAAGGTAAATGGATAAAGGCATTGGAAAAATAAAAGTTATAAATAGATACAAGTATAGGAAATACAAAAAATGTAAATAAACATGTGTGGGAAAAATAAAAAGTAGGTAAATAAATAAATAGTTGGTGGAAAAAAGAGAAAAAATATAAAGAAAATGTATAAAATTATGAGTATGTAAGAACAATAAATATTATATTTTATATATTTTAAATTTTTAAAGGAAGTTTGATCCTATGGTACATAGGTATTGTTTTGAAGCTTTTGACAAAACTCTTTGGGATATAGTTGGTATCACAATCCTGAATGTTTAAGAAAACTGTTTGGTGGTAAAGTTGTTGTGATTGGTGATTTTAGACAAATATTGCCTATTATATATCCCTATAGGTTCCTGTCATCAAGATATTGTATTGTCATCCATTAATTCATCGTATATCTGGGATTCACACAAAGTTTTGACATTAACCAAGAATATGAGGCTTGGTATGGGGAATATTGATTATGAAAACCAGACTATATGTGAGTTTGCATATTGGATTCTGAAGAATGGTGATAGAATGATTAAAGATGTTTTAAATGTTGAAGAAAAAGAGATAACTAAATATGATATCTTGATAAGTAATTCAATTGAGTCAATTGTAAAGAAGTTTTTCAAAATGGTAAGTAGTTTGTATCATGTGCATTCCATGTATATTTTACATTTTTCATGTGTTTGCATCGTATATATCTTTTGTTTTAACTTTTTCTTAACATCAATTTATACATCTAAACATTCAATATCATGGCATTTGACAAGTATCTGTTGAGCCAGGGTATTAATAGATGCTCATACTTTTTGAGTTTAATCATAGAATAGTCTATTTTCATATTATGTTCATTGTACGGGTCGAAACACTCAATATCATGGTATTTGTTATATGGTTTTTGCACATAGAATATCCTTATTTAGTGTGTATTGTTATTAATATTTTTACATTAATAGCTATTTATAAGATTTTATTTATGATTAGTCTACGAACTTTTAGGGCACGCTTGGTATAAATGCACGAATGTAAAGTGCTGTAGAGTAAAGTACTGTAGAATAAAGGAAAGTACTGTAGAGAAAAGTGAGGAGAGAGATTGAAAGAAAAATTAGGAGAGAGAAAAAGTATGATAAAATTATGTTTGGTATGTAAAACATATGATGTAAATTTTTTTTGGGAATTGTGAGAATACATGGAATGCACTGTGTGCATTCCTTATTAGATTTGATGTTTGAAGTGTTCTATCATTATAGCATGTAGATCAGAGTATTTAACAACAAAATTAGTACTTGCATAAGATTACTGACAAATAAAGAATATACTCTATTTGCTTACGAAAACACCAAGAACCTCACATACTCCAAATTATATGTGTCTTCTTTTTTTAATGTATGAAATAATTCAAAATAATATAAAATAATCTGTAGTTATATCTTGTGCATCGCACGGGTTCAATACTAGTTATTTTCATAAATTAACTAGCATTATTAATGTAAGAGTAGAATGATTATGTATTTAGGTGTATTGTAGATTTAAAATTGCATTATAGTGATGACATGTCAAGATTGCAAACAATGACAAGTCACGTGGCAAGAGATGGCTTCAGGTATACTACTCTATATATTATATAGATATAGATATCGAAGATATATAGATTTATAGAAGATTAATAGATTAATAGATAATAGTAGACTTTTTTTTTCAAATTCATATATTAGTTACAGAATGAAAATAAAAGCAAGAATAATGGCATTGATGATACTTTGAAATTTTAATTTCAATAATTGTCATTACATGCAAGAATGAGGTGGATGGTAATTAATTGTAATTCTATATAGCAAAAATTGGTAAGAGATCATTTGAGCATGCTTTAAAGCATTTAAGAGGAATTGTTGAGAAGAATGAGCATGATATATTATAGAGACACGTGTCAGAAGAATACACCATGTTCATTAGTTTATATATATACACCATGTTCATTAGTTTATATATATTAATTGGTAATATATAATAAATTAATAGATAATAGATATTTTCTTTCAAATACACTCAAGTAAATTTTATACTAATATATATATATATATATATATATATATATATATATATTCACACTGAAAGTTTTACATGTACATAAATGTGCATGTTATTTATTCGTTTTTTAAAATAAAATAGAAAATAATTATTTTTATATTTTAAAAAAATAAATTAAATCATAAAAAATTATCTCACAACAAGAAAAATAAATATTTTATATAAAGTTTATCTAACAAGAGCATCTGAATGATTGAAGAAGAATTTGTTTTCTTGAAGTTAATAAAAACTCAGCACACTCAATTTTTTAAGCCCTTTTATTGATTGAAGAGAATCCTTAAAGAGTGCTCTTAGGGCGCTGGTTAGCAAAACTCTTTTAAATAACTCATATTTTGACAGGCTTTTTTTTATATAGATATTTTGACAGTCATTTAACTGTTGACCAACGAGGCGTTGGCCTAAGTGATTAGCGACTTGATATTGCTTAAGCAAGGTCCCAGATTTGAGACCTTGTGAATGCAACTATTCCCGTTGATAATCTGTCATGACCCCCGTTTAGAGGACTGTGACCGGCACAGACACAGGGAATACCCTTATGCTTGTAAGCCTTATCACCTAATTGGCAGAATATCTATTATTGAAAATACATTCACATGCATTATAATACCATGGCTACACCGAAATGGTGGCTCATCCTAGGCAAGCAAATCCACGGCCTGTGCCGCTTCAGGATATAGATATAGGAAAACACACATAATATATAACTTGTGCACTGGCTACACGTCCGAAGAGGCTGCCTATCCTATTCACATGCAACAGATATATGTACATATATATTTTTGGAAACAAGTTTTCCCTGCATCGTAATCTAACGGATCCTGATCTTTAAGGTGTGTGAAGCTGACAGTTCTAGATTTAGTAATACAATCTAATTGGGTACGTCTACCCTTTACTTTATGATACAACAATAAAGTAAATTAAATTACAATTACACTTTATTCTCCCACATGAACAAGTTGTGGGTCTTGGAAAGTGTTGCTCAACCCTCGTTCCACCGAGACTTCTTCCACCTGTACTGAACTTGTCTCTGTGTAGTAAAAATGAGGTGTGAGTCTTAGCCATGTGACTCAGTGAGAACTTTCCCATCCCCGGCGCAAGGCGGGTACCATGGCGCTGGGATTGGGAGTCATACACAACCACATGCAAAAACAACTGGTTACTGTTAATTAGCATACATTCTTGGTGACCACACAACAATAGATATCTCAGCCAACCACTCACATGCATTTAACAGATACAAGCATGCAACAGTTTATTCTACGTCATCAGTCACCAAATAAACACGTAATATATAGTGCCAGCTTTTACTTACCGGTCTTCTCACGTTCAGCATATTTAAATCAAACAAGACGTTGTGGGGATGTAATCCTATACATCACCACTACACTGCACAATCAGCAATTATATGCAAACACAAACAAGTTGTACCTACACACAGGTACTATAACAAACATCTACTTAATCTCCCCCACTCTGGGGTATCTACTATCCACTACGTGGCTTTTCTACTTCGAATCTGTGCACTCGGGTTACTGGCCACCACGTGGCAAAACATACTTAACCCATTCACTTGGGTACTGGTCACCTCGTGACAATTCTGTTAATCAAACAATACTTAACCCATTCACTTGGGTACTAGTCACCTCGTGACAATTATGTTAATCAAACACAATCAACCTCTATCTATCAAGCAACTGATCCATAGCCACCAAGTGGCAGGTTCTGACCCCTCACTGCGGGGCAATAGCTTGAGCCCTCTCGTCCATTACCCAACCAGGCCACAATGGCGGGCACGACACGACGTCTAGTAGCATGCCCGCTGACACACCCTGGACCAACTCCACAGGATGACTTCTCTTTTCTAGGTTAGGCTCACAGTTCGCCCGTAGGTTCCTCCCGTGTCTCCTTACCTTAGTCTCACATATTAATAGGATTCTTTGTATCTTTCCCGAAGGATCAACAATTCCTCTCCTTGTTAATATGGACAAGTATCCTCAACAAGATATAACTCATATACCTGTCCAGATGCACTCTCTGAACCTCAAGCTATTGTCATAGCAATATAAATCCTTTCTGACCCTATTGCCAGGATAGGACAATGGCCATCGTCATGGTGATTATAAAACTGAGGTCTCAAGTGCCATCTGACGTTGTTCTAGTCGATGTATCACATCGCTAGCATAATCAAATCCAAAACCCACCAATAACTCCTTTTGCATGATTATAATCTAGTTTTAGAAAATTTATAAATTCCATAAATTTTTTCAAAATTCGTAGGTTAGAAACCTAGGGTAGAAATCTTCATAGAACTCAATATTTGGGTGATCTCTATGTTCAAAAATGATCCTAAGGTGATATATTATTGATAGGTAACTCATTCCCATCAAGAAACCTATGATTTAAGAGGTGAAAACAAGATTTTGATCCTTACCTTTAGGGAAGTCCGAATTTGGAAATCCATGAAGGTTGCCCAAACTTGTTAATGCTTAACAATGGTGGAGGGAGCTTGATGAGGCATGGAATTGGTGGGAGGAAGCAAGAAACATGGTGGAAAGTGAAGGATTTCTTCACTTGTTGCTTGCCCTAAGAGATAAAAGGAATGGAGAAGAATGGCGTGGTTCTTCCTTTTGCTCGAGAAGAAGATGCTCACTTATGTTGGGTTTGGAATTTAAGGGTAATTTGGACATTTGACAACTTTTGGGGTATGGTAAAATAAATTTCTGATGGGACTTTCTTATTTAGATTTATTTATGGGTAAAAATAGGAAACTTTAGAAAATTTTGGAAAATGATAGGCCTATTAAAAATATATGTCACTAAGTCTCGAACAGATAAGAATTTTCTACCCAGTACAACTTATATTTTTGAAAAATTCTCAAATTTAAACTATAACCTCGAAATAATTCATATGATTCATATTTAATCCAATTTATATTTTTGTATTTGAATTTATTATTTATTTTAATTTCTTAAATTCTCATATCTAAAGTAATTAAAATCTTAATAATAACCCAAAAAAATCTTATATCATTCCAAAAAAGTTATTTTTATTTTATTTAGTCAAAATGTCCAACCTCAACCTCAAAAATCTATCAACTTCATATTATCACATTGTTTCTTAATTAAGATTATATATATATATATATATATATATATATATATACATATATATATATATATACCCACACATTTTTCTATTTATTTACTTGTTTATATATTATTTATTTGTGTTTTTTTTACATTCCAACTCTAAATGATGACCATTTTAAGTCTTACTATATATTTGACTTGATTCCAAAAACACCCCTCGGGTATTACAATCTTTGAAAAAAATTCCTTTCCGGTTTCTTTTAACTTTCATACATTTTCTATATTCTTTTTTTGTTTAAAAAAAGTTTTAATTCCTAGCCCCAAAATAAATCATTCTTTAATCCTCGAAATTTTCTAGGGTATTACATATACTTTGAAAACAAGCCTTCCCTATATCGCAGTTTAACTGACCCTGATCTTTAAGGTGTGTGAAGCTTACAGTTCTAGATTTAGTAATACAATCTAATTGGGTACGTCTACCCTTTACTTTATGATACAATAATAAAGTAAATTAAATTACAATTACACTTTATTCACCCACATGAACAAGTTGTGGGTCTTGGGAAGTGTTGCTCAACCCTCGTTCCATCGAGACTTCTTCCACCTGTAGTTAACCTGTCTCTGTGTAGTAAAAATGAGGTGTGAGTCTTAACCAGGCGACTCAGTTAGGACTCTCCCATCCCCGGCGCAAGGGGGGTACCATAGCACATGGTTTGGGAGTCATACACAACCAAATGCAAAAACAACTAGTTACTGTTAGTTAGCATACATTCTTGGTGATCACACGACAACAGAAATTTTACCCAAACACTCACATGCATTTAACAGACATAAGCATGCAGCAGTTTGTTCCACGTCATCAATGAGCAAGTAAAATGTAACATATAGTGTCGTCTTTTACTTACTGGTCTTCTCTCGTTCATCATGTTTGAATCAAACAAGACGTTGTGGTGATGTAATCCTGTACGTCACCACTACACTGCATAATCTGCAATTATATGCAAACACAGACAATCTGTACATACACACAGATACTATAACATACATCTACTTAATCTTCCCAGCCTCTGGGGTATCTACTAGCCACTACGTGGCTTTTCTACTTCGAACTCGTGAACTCGGGTTACTGGCCACCACGTGGCAAAACATACTCAACCCATTCACTTGGGTACTGGTCACCTCGTGACAATTCTATTAATCAACCACAATCAACCTCTATCTATCAAACAACTGATTCATACCCACCAAGTGGGACGCTCTGACCCCTTGCTGAAGGGCAATAGCTTGAGCCCACTCATCCAATACCCAACCAGGCCACAATGGCGGGCACGACACGACGTCTCGAAGCATGGCCGCTAACACACCCTGGACCAACTCCACATGATGATTTCTCTTTTACTAGGTTAGGCTCACGGTTCACCCGTAGGTTCCTCCCGTGTCTCCTTTCCTTAGTCTCACATATTAATAGGATTCTTTGTATCTTTCCCGAAGGATCAACAATTCCTCTCCTTGTTAATATGGTCGAGTATCCTCAATAGGATATAACTCAAATACCCGTCAAGATGCACTCTCTAAGCCTCAAGCTATCGTCAGAGCAATATAAATACATTCTGACCCAATTGCCAAGATAGGGCAATGACCATCGTCATGGTGATTATAAAACTGAGGTCTCAAGTGCCATCTGACGTTGTTCTAGTCGATGTCTCACATCGCTAGCATAACCAAATCCGAAACCCACCAATAACTTCTTTTGCATGATTATAATCTAAGTCACCGTCGTGACGAGTTTTCAAATTAAAAGCTTCATCCTTCCGTACAAGGACTCTTGCCACCGCCGTGATGAGTTTTCAAATTAAAAGTTTAGTCCTTCCGTACAAGGACTCTTGCCACCATCGTGGGAAAAATTTAATAAAATACTCATCATGCCTCCGGAGTGTACGAGTTGGATTTGTAACACACCAATCATAGCAAACAATTACACTCGACTCCTATGTCTTCCTATCCAAGTTACTTTCCACAATCTATTTTCTAGTTCTTCTATTCTTTTAGCATTCTATAACTCTAGCTAACACATATCAGTCAAGCAGAGAATATACATACTCATGTAATCCACATAAGCATAGAACCTATGAGTAGAGATGAAAGAGCCCTCACATTGGCTGTAATATCTGAGATATTTAGATTTAATTATTTTCATTTTTATTAAATTTATTTTTCTTTCAGAAAGAAAAATAAATTAAATTAAAGAATTATAGGGTTAAAAATAGAATAAAGAAGAAATTAGTAGGGGATATTTATAAATTTTCTAGGACCTAAAAGAAAAGAGGATTAAAAAGCATGAGGGAAAAAGAGGATATACCAAGTAAATAAGTTTTTCTAATAAAATAATAAAAATATATAATATATATATATAATTAAAAAAATACATACATATAATATATATATATATATATAATAAAAAATATATATATTAAAATAATGGGGGTGGGGCCAAACCGTGACCCCCATCCCCTTCCATTATAACTTAATTAAACACTTAAAAACAAAAAAAAAAAATTATTACTAAGTAAATGGGGGGTCAAAACCGTGACCCCCCCCTTCAATACAACACACACACACATTTAAAGGAAAAGAAGCAAAACGCACACACACCCATCCAGCAAACACAACAAATAAAAAAAAAGAGACAAGGGAAGCAGAAGCAAACGCACGAGAAAGGGGGAACGGACACACGACCACAACCACATTAAAGATCACAACCTTCTTTGGTGTTTTAGTGACGAAAACTAACCTTTTTTGGTGGCAACTTTTGTCGCCATTGAAAGTACCTTCAGTGGCGACTTCGAAAGTCGTCACTATAGTGCTTCAGTTGCGGACTTTTCAATGACAACTTTTGTGTCGCCACCGAGACCCTTCAGTGACGACTTTTGGACTTTCAGTGACGAAAAAAGTCGCTACCGAAATCCTTATTTGTTGTAGTGGGTGTGCGTGCGTTTTGCTTCTCTTTTCCTTTAAATGTGTGTGTGTTGTATTGAAGGGGGGTCACGGTTTTGACCCCCCATTTACTTAGTAATATTTCTAGTCGCCACTAAAAGTCCACCTTCAATGGCTAAAAAAGTCGCCACCAAACGTCCTCCTTCAGTGGCGAAAAAAGTCGCCACTGAAGGTCCAACTTCAATGACAACTCAAAAAAGTCGCCACTGAAGGTCCACCATCTGAAATAGGTGTGCTCCTCAGCGTCGGATTACTTCTCACACTTGTACCCTCTTTTCTCTTTGGACACTCTTTAGCCATTTGGTCCACCTGGCCGCAGTTGTAACACCCACCTGTCAGTCTCCGACATATTCCAAACTGAAATCTGCCGCAAGTCGCACACTGGGGCCTTGTCTTACCGGCATTTCAACCCCCTTGCACTCTCTGTCCCCGTTGAAAATTACCTCTTGTACCTGTTTCGTGGGTGGTAGTTGAGGATTGTCCTCCTGCGGACCCTGAATATCCTGCACCTCCACCTGTTGTCTTCCTCTTCTTACTTCGACCCCCTTGGTTATCACTGCCTGTAATTAACTTGACTTTGGGATCAATAGAAGTCCCGTACCTCTTCCTGGTTTCAATCATTCTGGCACAGTCTGCTGCTTGAGCTAAAGTCTCAAATTGTCTCCTCTGGGGTAACAAAGCGGTAAACAATGGCTCCGTGAGACGGTGTATGAACCACTTGATTATTGCCTCTTCATCAGGAACCAACTCAGGTGAGAATTGAGCCAGTTCTGTAAAAAGTAATTCATACTCCGTCACGGTCATGTTAGACGTCATCCACAACTCCTCGAATTGCCGACGTTTTGCATCTTTTGTGCCTTCAGATAGAAACCGACCCAGGAATACCCTCTGAAAATCTTCCTAGGTCATCGGTGCCACCCTTCGTGAATACCTCGTCTGTATGGACTCTATCCATACTCTAGCCGCTCCCCTCAGTTGGAATGAAGCTAATTCAACTAACTCATGCCATGAGCACCTCAGCATGTGCCCAATTCTGACCACATCTCTGATAAAGTACTGCGGATCCTCTTTCTCACTAGTTCGGCAGAAAGTGGGTGCATGAAGCTTCAGAAATTTTGAAATTGGCAGCTCTCTGGGTGCTGTCCGGGGCTCACGAGGCCTATCCTGCGGTTGTTGCCACCCTCTGTCCTCTTCCTCACCGACTACTAACCGGCGTACTTCCCTATGTATTTGTCTCGTCATCTCTTCTCTTAATTCTTGAAATCCTGCCGTGAGCATTTCTGCCACAGAAGGTGCACCTGTCTCTGCTTGAGGTTCCGGTGACTGCCTCCTTTCTTCTTCTCTCACTTGTGCCCTACCTTGACCACGAGCATGACCTCTACCTCAGCCTCGGGTACGGCCTCTACCTCGACCTCGGTTGGGCATTTCCTCCTCCCGAACTAACTCTTGATCAAATTCAGTAGGAGTTCTCCCTCCACCCCTAGCTCGTCTCGTAATCGGTCGCATCCCTATACTGCACAAGGACAACACCTAATGAGTACACGTATATCAATGATATTTCATATCAAAGAGAGTAGAAAGAAAGGCTGACACAATTTCCTGGGTACTTCCACAAGTGCCTTTTTACTCCCACGTTGCGCCCGGGTTCACAACGAGGCGTAAACCGACACCCGGTCATACCTATGGCCTCAAACAGTTTAAAGAAAGCTTGCCTCTGATACCAAGTTTGTCAGGACCCCTTATCGGACGTCCGTGACCGGCACGGGAGGTAGGATTTCTCCTATCCCGTAAGCCTCTAACTGTAACATCCCAAAAATGGAAATCCCACTTTGACCAAAAAGTCAAAGTGTTGACTTTTCTAAGTAGTTGACTTTCTTTTAATTTGTTTGACTTTTTTATTTTTGAGTGTTTGGATGTGTTTTCCTTTGTTTTTGTTTGTAATTGAGCTTATGAAACCCTAACTAGAGGTCAAGAGACCCAAAAACCAGAGAAAAATTACCAGAGGAACCCTAACCCTAACCCTAGGGACTAAATTGAAAAGAATAAGTTAGTTTTAACCTTTTTTTTTTAGTGAGTGAAATAGGGCAGAAAAGACCTATTTGACCCTAGAAAGATACCCTAGGACACTCTAGAGACACCCTAAGACCTAACTAAGGGACCCCAACCTCAAGAAAAGTCCTAAAAGGACACATTTTTTCCAGTAAAAATTCAGGACTAAAATGAAAGAACTGGAAAATGAGAGCTTTAACCCCTTTAGCTTACTTAAGGCCTAAGGAAGCTCAATTTAACCCCTTGGAGACACCCTAAACTATCCTACAAGGTACCAGCCATGAAATTAAATCAAAATCAAACATGATTAAGTAAGTTACACATTTTAAAAATAGCAATAAGTAGGAAATTATTACAAATAAACCCCCTTTAATGCCTTTTTGAGCATTTGTAACCGAATCTACTACTTATTAAGCCTAGTAAAGACCCAATTAAGATGTTTATATATGCCAACAACTTGAGGAAACCGAAAACAAGGAGAAAGTGGCCAGAAATAAAGTTTAAAATGCCAAAACCCACCATTTTATGACTTAAAATAGGCATCTATTTGAGCTTCACTCACCCATGCACCTAAACTAAGACTTAAGCATATATTACCCACCCAATCAGCCCTTTAAGCTGCCAGCAAAACACCCTTAGGTGTCCTAGCACGACATTAAGAGGCACCAACAGCTGGACACCTTGCCTCCATCATCATTTCAGCCCACATGTCTTGAGTGCCATAAAAAGAGAGTGAAACCGAGGGGAGTGACCACCAGCCAGTGAAACCAGAGAAAGGGAGCTGAGAGCAAGTGAGAATGGGTTCAGAGAGAAGCTGAAGTTGTGAGGGAGCTGGGGGAATCAAGATTTAGCAGCTGGAGGCAGAAAGAAAAGCTGAAAATCAACACACACCCACACACCAAAATTCTGCTGTGTTTGCATCAGTTTGCCCAAGCCATTCAGAGGTCCAAATTCGTGTTTCTTCTTCTGGAAATCAAGGTAACGTAGTGTTACCCTTCCTTCTCCACCACTGAGCCAAGAGCATCCACCAGAAATGGTGGTATGAGCCTCTATGACTCATTTTCCCGAGGCTGCCATAGAATGCTCTGTTTTGGGCAGTGAAGCTTCCATGAGGCATATCTCTTTCATCTGTTATCCAATTTGAGTGTGTGAGTAGTCATTAGAAAGCTAAGAAGATAATCTTTAAAACCCCATCAATGCATGCATGATCAGAGGCTGCCGTACAGGGGTTCAGAGCCTCGAAAGTCTACTGATTTTCTGCTAAATATACTGTTTTCTGATATAAAATTACATGCTTGCTGTTTTGATGATTCCTGGCATTCTGGGTGGTGAACTGTGTCTGGATAGACTAATAAGTGGTAATAGGATTAGGTAAAGTTGGAATCTTGCTCTAGTTGCTCATGAAATTTCTGTTTCTGTAGTGAAGCTTTTAGTAAAACATGGCAAATTTTCATAAAAGAAAAACTGTGTTCATGGCTGAGTTGTGTTTCTTTGCTGCAAATCATCCTTAAGCTGCTTTTCACTCCTTTCAAATTGAAAATGATGTGTTGATAGCTTCTGAATGAACTTAAAAGCTATAGTTCTGGTGTGAAATGTGAGAAATGGCCAAGTAGAAAGAAAAATGGAAGTTCATAGAGATGAATTGCTGTTCTATTTTCAATTACTGCAAAATGATCACTTTCTACTATTTTCTTGCAAGTGATAGCTGATAAATTTGAGTAAACTTACTATAATGAGGAAACAAAAAGAGGTTAGGGACCTTTAAACATGAACTTCTAGTGGGCCTTGTATGAAGCTTACGGTTTGAGAATAAAAGGGTTAGTGAAAATGGAAATTTTGCCATTTAATTTGGGAATTTAAGTTGTGAAGTTTGATATGCTCTAAAAGGGTTCCTAACTTACTTATACTCTGAAAAATGCTTGCTGAAATTACCACTATGGGAGTATAGTTAAGGGTCTTAAGCCTAGTAGATTTGTGTATATGGCTGCATCATTAAGTTTCTTAAAGTCATTGAATATCTCTTGATTGAATTAGTTCTAAATGCCCTAAGTGGTTTAAGTGACAAAAACATGCAGTTAGGGGTCTGTGAGGTTCACCCTTACTGCTAAACCTAATTTATGAGGTTAAGGGAAGCACAAAATAGTGAAAGAAAATGCCTAGAGTGAAATGAAAAGAGTGGTGAGGTTCATATACTTCTAGAGGAAAAAATGGAGTAAGGGAGATATGGAAAGAGGCATTAATGGCTTAAGATTTTTGGTACTCAGGTTCTAAGATGGTAGGTCTGTCCTCCCACCCTCTAAACCTCCTAAGTACCCTCACCAAACAGAAAAAGAACCCAAGTAATGACCTAGAGAACATAAAAGGGTCAAAAAGAGGAAAAATAGTGAAAAGAGAGGGATGCTTGCAAAAATGGCAATTCTGTACTGATGTGGCTGCACCCACTTGCTGTGCAAGCTACAAGTGGTCTTATCTTGCTTATGAAATGCTAAAATTGGGCTGATAGTGGTCAGAACAGAAAAGTGTAGGAAACAGGGACTAAAGTGAACTGATTTTTCTGTTTTTGCCCTTTTTGTAGAATCTGCGTAAATTAAGAGATTTGGGGCTGGGTTTCTGTATTTCCTTGTTACATGGATTATTGTGGTCCTCTGTATTTGCAGGGAAGTGGTCAAAGTGGCCTTTAACCCCATTTTATAACCTAATGTGATTTCTAGAAAATTCCATGCATTTTGCTGCAAAAATATGATCTCTGGGTGTTATTTTTCTGTGAAAACTGCATGAGCAAGTCACAAGTAGTCTTTAGGTACTTTCTGCACTTTGATTTTGGTTTGAAACAACCCAGAACAGAATTTGGGTCTTTATAGGGACTAAATTGCAAGAAAAACTTGAGAAAAGCTGAAAAATCCCATTTCTGCCCAAATTCTGGTTCAATTCTGTTGGGATTGTCTGGAGGTGTGTAGAAGGTCCTAATTGACTCTTTGGATGGCTGAGTAAGGTCTAATTGCTGGGAATGAACCTTGAATTCTCTTGTTTTAAAGAAATGGACTCTTTTGAAAAGATCTGTAAATTTAAGGGTCCAAGTACAATTATCTTTGCTGGAAAATTTGCTGAGACTGTTAAGCTTGTATTAATGATGTTTGTGGTAAAAAATTTCATGATTTTTGGGTGCTTAAATTGATAGTTATGCCTGTTACTTGCTGTACAAGTTATACTTGACAAAAGCGGTTGACTTCTGTTTGACTTTTGTTGACCGGTGAATGAATTTATGAATTTTATCAGGCTGTTTAAGTGTGTGGCATCCAAATCATGAAACTGAGCTTTAGCATGCATATGTGAAACTAAAATGCCCTGAAAGGCAGGATTTCGAGCATGCATCTATGTTCTGATGTGCATATGCCCCTGGAGGGGTAAAATGGTAAATTTGCCCTGGAGAGGCAATATTTGTATTTTGATGCCCCGGAGAGGCAATATTTGTATTTTTATGCCCTGGAGAGGCAATTGAATTAGCAACTGAGTAAACATTACCTATGGATAAAAATTATATTATTTGATCTGTATGAAAAGGACACACTAGGCTGGCTAGGAATGCGTCCGGGACGTAGCTGCCTAGCAACTAGTGAGGAAACAATCCAGTCCGGGACTGGTGATCCTAAGGTTCTAACTTTGTGCGCACACCGGGGGACGCCCTGGAATGTTGGGTAATTCCTGTTTAGCCTTATTTGGGCAGGCTTTCCATAGTGTTAAATGGTAAGTCGGTATTGTCCTGTTTCATTAGATTGTTTTGAATTAATGGTAATGGTTTAACCAGTTGTACAGGTCCTGGAGAAGACCGGATGATTGTGGCATGGCGGAAAAGTGCATGTAGTGGTAAACGTGCATATTTTGAAAAGGAAAATGACTTTTATCCGTTTACAGCTTTTCAGCATAATTTCATATTCATAAACTTGTTAAATGGAAATATCTTGTGATTGATGTTTGCTATGGTTTGAATTATCTGTTGATTGGGAAGGAAGTATTTTTCTGTATTCTTAGTAATGCAGCTGAACCACTAATTAGTTTTTATAAATGGTAATCTACGTTACTGGGATTTCATATCTCATTACGTTAGTGTGTTCAGATGCCCAGGTACATACTGATGCTGGAGATTGAGATAGAGATCCTGGAGGTTCCCCTTCTGGGTTACTTCCAAATCCTGAAGGCGGTTAACATCCTTTTCTTCTTCCCTTCGGTTGATGCCCCAGGGACTTAGAAATGGGTGAGGTGGACAGATAGCGGGAGCTGACTCACATTTGTGGTAGTGACTCTGATGTCACTCTAGTTAGACTCACTACTTACTATTTTGGGCCTGCGAGCCACTAACTTAAATACTTATGTCTGTATGTATATATGTTTGTATGGATTTATGTTGAGAACTTAGGTTTTAACTGTTTAGGTAATATGCAGAGGTTTAATACCTCATTCCAGTTAAACCTTATTGGTATGTGTATGTTGGGAGAGCGTGAGAGTTTCAAACATGTAACTTCTAGTTTCTTAGGTTAAAGTAACCAACCGAGAGTAAACGATCCTGGGGAAAACTTAACTTCATGAAAGGAAAAAAAAAAAAAATTAGACCGGGTTTTTAAGAAGTTAAGTAAATAACCTAATTCCGCAACTAAAATCAATAAAGAAACTAGGACGTTACACTAACCCCTGATTGACATTTTTGTAAGTTTGTAACTACCCATTTCTAGTACAAACAATATATAATACATATGGTCATCCATTTCCGGTGACCTAAGCAGTTTACAATCCACGGCTCGCTCAGCGCCGCTTCAGTCTCTATATATACACATATTCATTCACACGTACATATAGTATACATATTGATCACGCGCTTCAGGCGGGTGATCTATCCTATTCACATGCAGATGTCCTGTATACAGTCATAAATATATTCAATCACACGCTTGCATATAGTTTACATATTGATCACACGCCTCAATGCGTGTGATCTATCCTATTCACATGCGGAAGCCATATTTTCATACAATCAGGTATTCAGTCACACATACATATAATTTACATATTGATCACACGCCTCAATGCGTGTGATCTATCCTATTCACAGCGGATGTAAACGTACAACGCTACGCCCAAAAAGGATTCATATATACATATATATCACAACATATATACATAATCAAAATAACTACCGACGCGAACAAAGCGTGCGGTCTTCAGAGTTGTCCGCCTCCTTGAGAAGAAGTGGACGCGTTCCCGACTCCTGAACCACCTGTATCTAAAACATGTAAATAGGGGGTGAGTCGAACAGACTCAGTGAGAAGCTCCCCCATCCTTGGCGTAGCAACGGGTACCACTACAACTGGGGGAAGGGAGCAACTACAACCACATGCACATGAAATTGATTTAAATTGTGATCTTTAATGTGATCAGGCAATCAATATATCATATTCATAATTAAAAATTCTAATTCATGATCCTAACCATTTATTACTCCGCATGTACATAAATCACAACATATATTCATATATTTTCATAATTCACACATAGTTATGCTCGTAGGCATTGACTTTCTGTCTCCTGCATTACGTTAAGAGAAATACTGGCCCGAAGGCAATTTCATGGCAAGATGCCAACCAATCCATACCTAGAATAACATCCAGGTCTACCATGTATAGTAGTCGTAGGTCCACAACTGTTTAATGACCCTCGACCACAACCACACACGACTCATAGACGTACTTGACTTGAACCGATTCACCCATCGGAGTAGAGACCGTTTCTGTCTCCTTCAATCTAGTTGGGCTCCTCTCAACTTTCCGTGCAAATGCATGTGAGATGTAGGAATTTGTTGAACCATAATCAAAAAATACAAGGGCCTGGAGAGAGCATACTGAAAGTGTACCTGTCGCAACTGCATTTGAGGCATGTGCATCCTGACGAGACAAAGCAAACACCCGTTCCTGTCGTCCTCCTGGTGCACCTAGACCTCTACCTCCTGCTCCTGCTCCTCTACCTCTGCCCGCACCTGAGGCGTTAGTCTGGGGTGGTACAATTCTAACTGGTGGGGCTGCAATTGGAGTACTACCCGGAGTAGGATTGCTCTTGACACTCGTATTACTCTTCCTCTGCGGACATTCCTTAACCATGTGCTCGAACTGACCACAGTTGTAACAACCTCCCTTCATAACTTTGCACTCTCCAAAATGAAATCTTCCACATGTCTTTTGCTTCTTTTTCCATGCCTGCCCATCACTACTTGTTAGGAACTTGTTCTTGGGATTCGCCGACGTCCCAAACTTCTTCCTATTTTGAATTACCCTAGCACAATCAGCAGCCTATGCTAGAGTTTCAAACTGACCACTTTGCGGTAGTAGAACTACGAACAATGGCTCTACCAACCTGTGGATAAACCTCTTGATCAACTTCCTCTCATCGGCAACCAATTCTGGAGCATATTGAGCTAGCTCCATGAACTGCAGCTCAAACTCAGTCACTGATATATTCGGCGTCATCCACAAGTCTTCAAACTGTTGACGCTTAGCATACCTCGTTCTTTCAGATAGAAACCGACCTAGGAATTCCCTCTGAAAATCTACCCAGGTCATAGGAGCGACTCCCCTTGCATATCTCTTCTGTACTGATTCAAACTACATTCGTGCAACGCCTCTTAACTGAAACGAGGCAAGTTCCACCATCTCTCCTCCTGGACACCTCAGTAACTGCCCAATTCTGATTATATCACGGAGGAAATGTTAAGGGTCCTCCTTTGTTTCGGTTCCGCAAAAGGTAGGCGAATTCAGTTATAGGAATTTAGTAATCGGCAATTCCCTCGGAACTCCCCTCGGTCCCTGGGGCACGTCCCTTTGTTGCCATTCCCTTCTTGGTTCTTCCTCCCTTTCCTCAACCATTTCAGTTTGTTGTTCAGCCGATATTACTTACTCTTCTTCCTCGCCGACAACTAAACGGCAGACTTCTTGTTGAATTTGGCGGGTCATTTCAGCTCTCAACTCCTGAAATCCTGTAGTCAGCTCAGCCACTGTTGGAGCACCCGTGTCAACCTGTGGCTCTGGGGTTTGTTGCCTATTCACTTCTCTTCCTTGTGCCCTACCACGACCGCGAGCACGGCCTCTAGCTCGACCCTTGGGAGGCACTCTCTCCTCCCGAATGGATTTCTCATCAGTACGTGCAGGGACTCTACCTCCCCTCCTAGCCTGCGAAGTAGTCGGTGGCATCCCTCTACTGCACATAAACGTCACCTGATAAGCATTTGCATAATCTATCATAGATTAAGAAGGAATGAAAGAAAGGCTAACTCAATTTATCCTGGGTACTCCCACTAGTGCTTGTTTATTCCAACGTTGTGCCCAGGTTTCACAACGAAGGTTAAACCGACACTCGGTCATACTAATGGCTTCACATGACTTAAAGAATAACCTGCCTCTAAACCTGTAAGCCTTACCCTGTAAACATAACTATAACTACCTTGCTATACAATCAATATATAATCATAATAGTGGCCACACCTCACTGGTGACCTAATTAACCTGCAATCCACGATTCGCTCAATACCGCTTCAGCTCAGCCCAGTGTATAGATATATATATGTATATTCAAGACTCATAATATAAATACTCATATCGTATTGACCGTACGTCTCAATACGTACGATCTATCCTATTCACATGCAGCAAGCACACATAATATATATATATTTATATATATATATATCCATATCATATTGACCGTGCGCTGCAATGCGTACGATCTATCCTATTCACATGTAGAAGTTTATATACTCATACATATACCCTAGTTTTTCCCCAAATTGGACCCTGTCTTTAAGTACATGTGAAGCCGACAAGTCCAGAGTAGGTACATATCGAAAGCTGTAAATATATATATACAACCCTTACAACTTATAATATGAACAACCAAAAAGAATCAAAATAACCAAAAGGTGTCCACCCAGGCGAACAAGTGCGTTAGGATGGTCCCATGTCCGTCTCACTGTCCGGACGTCGATGCCTGCCTGATCCCTGTAACTGAAACATTGAAGCAGAGGGAGTGAGTCAAACAGACTCAGTGAGAAGCTTCCCATCCTCATCGTATCGGCGGGAACCACTACAGCTAGGGAAAGGGAAACACCCACAATCACATGCGCATAAAAATCCAGTTTATCAAATGTTATATTACGATAAGGCAATATTAATATAACTTAAAATCATGGATAAACCTACGGTTCATGCTCCTCTATCATGCTTTTCATAACAAGTAAACACTTTTAACATATCATTTGAAAACTGTAAATCACTCAACTGACCCTAGTACCAGGCTAGGGTAATGGCCTCAACGGGCAAATTCTTTTAATGTTTAACTGACCCTAGTGCCAGGCTAGGGCAATGGCCTCAACGAGAAATTTCTTTTAAACTTTAACTGACCCTAATGCCAGGCTATGGCAATGGCCTCAACGGGCAAATCTTTTCTGACACGTTTCTCTCCCCGAGCTCTTAGCTGGGATTCTGACTCTATCTAACCATTTCTATCTGAAACTGACTTTACCTAGGTGGTGTGAACCTCCCTATGACTCACTAATCCATTTATGAGATCTTTTTAATCCTTATTTAAGTCCAACCCTAACTACTCAAATCCAAGCCCGATTCCAAATTTATCAACGAATCCCCAAATTGGGAATATTTAGAATTTTCAACCCCAAACCCTTTGAAATTCGAATTCGGCTATACCCGAGGGTATAGCCTCGATTCTTACCCCAACTAAGTGTTCAAGAACACTTCCTAGGTCTCAATCTACTTTCGAAATGACCCAATCGAAAGTGGATCGAAAAAATCCCAAAAAATGGAGAAATGGAGGCTTTCGAATGAAATTGGGGTTACCAACCTTTGATTCGATTGTTGGAAGGTGTAGGAGACGTCGTACCCGAGCTCCGGTGACTTTTCCAGCGTCGGCTAGGTCTCGCTGGTCACTTTTCTGGCGAACCCCAACCCTTCTTCTTCTTCTCCTCCACGCCTCTTCCTCCTCTCTCTCTTCTTTCACTCTCTTTCTTTCTTCTTCTTTCTTTCTAACCCCGTAGCCCCCCTCTCTCTATTTCTTTCCTCTTATTCCTTCCTTTTAATTTCTTTCTTTTCCTTCTAACCTTCCTCACGTGACCTCCCTTCCTCTTTCTTTTCTCTTTAATTTTCTTTCTTCTACCAACCTCTTCTTACACCCCACGGTTTCCAACCCAAAAAAATAATAAAATTATTAATTAATAACCTAATAATAATAATTCTAATAAAGAAGAGATGAAAAATATACCCAATTAAATCCGCCTCTTTCCAATTAAATTTTTATTTTCTCTTGTATCCCAATTTAGACACCCAAAATTATTTCCTACTCTCTTTTCTACCTATTTTTATTTTTATTCCAAGCTTCGAAAATTTTTCCCGGGTATTACACCGATAAATCTCAAAACAGTAGAAAAATTATAAAGAGAGAACAAGTAAGTAATTCTTCCAGAATCTAGAGAAATACTTGAATAGATTGATAAATCAATGTTTTAATAATGAGATGCCATCTACAACTAGATAGATAGCTATAAATAAGCTACGAATATCCTAGAATAAAGGAAATAATAACTGAATGGAAAGTCCCAAATGATAGTGCCTAATAACTAGGAATCAAAATAACCAACTGGAATAAAAAACAAAATAAAATAAAATAAACTAGTAGTAAACTAGTGGGTGAAACGTGGTCAACGTGGCTAGATTAGAAGGTAAGCAGCACATTGATCAAGTCAAAGCAATTATTCTGGCGTCTGGGTTACAACTATCGTGGCCTTCTAGAATAGGTGATTAAGGGTCTATCACTTCTGTCCCCTTGGAAAACCGACTTGTCCTCATGGAGGAAATAAGGGAATTGAGTGTGCAACTGATCATAATTCTCCCAACTGGCTTCTTCAATAGGTTGCCCTTTCCACTGTACTAACAGTTCCACTTTGACTGAAGATTCTTTTGCCCAATGGTGCTTGAGAATTTTTACAGGTTCAAGAAGAAGTTCCCAAGACTCCGATATTGGCAAAGGTGGGGGCGTTGCTGAGTCAGAAATGCCACGGGCTGGACGGAGTAGTGAAACATGGAAAATGGGATGAATTTTAGTCGTTTCCAGTAATTGTAACTCATATGCTATAGCTCGAATCTTCCGCAAGACTTTGTAGGGACCAAAGAACCTCGGTGATAGTTTTTCATAGGATCTTTTAGCTAGGGAGCGTTGGCGATATGGTTGTAGACGAAGAAACACCATGTCACCAATTTCAAAAGTAAGTTCTCGTCGCTTTGCATCAGCATAGCTCTTCATCCTATTCTGAATTTTTATTAAGTATTCCCTTAAGAATTTCAGCATAGAATCTCTTTCTAGAAGTTGTTCCTCAAGTTCAGCAACACGAGCTTATCCTGCTACAAAAGGATGCATTGGAGGAGGATCCCTGCCATAAACAATCTTAAATGGGGTGGTGTTAGCAGAAGAGTAAAAGCTAGTGTTAATGGAGTACTCAGCCCAAGGTAAGAATTTATTCCCGATCGTATGTATTGAGACGTACGGTCAATATGATATGAATATTTATATTACTTGTGTTCCTGACTTCGGTTTTTTGTAGGGGGAGATCCGTCGTGACCGGGATCAGTTTGCCGGTGTTGCGTCCTCCAAGAGCCCGACTTTGGAGGTCTTCCAGAAGAGATTGGTGGACGTGCGGGGGCAGTTGTCCGCCAAGGAGCTGGAGTGTGAGGATCAAGGATGCGAGATTAATTCCTTAACTCAATAGGTTGCCCATCTTAGGGATGAAGCTGGACATCCTTCCGAGGTTACGCTCCTTCGCTTGGAATTAGAAAAGACTCGCAAGGAGCTGGCCGCCCGTTGGGATGACGTTGACTGGCGTCAGCGGTAGCTGCACTCACTTCACGAAGCTTTGCAGAGTGCGGAGGCTCATAATTTTTAGAACCTCTCCGGTTGGCTGGCAGCCGAGGACAGAGTTTCCGACGTCGCTAATCTCAAGGGGGAGTTGTCGGCGCAGAGGATGTGCGACATGCTCCTGGCCGTTGAGCAACTTGAGCGTCTTTGTGTGGAGAGGTTTTCGGCAGAGTGGGTGGCTTCCTTGCATCCTTCCTTGGAGTTTTTTATGGTGAGCTTCGCGGTCGAACGGAAACAGATCCTCCGTTGAATCTTGCTTATATTCGTCAACTGACCGATAGCTTGGTGGAGCACCAGGTGTTGTCTTGAATCGGTGGGCGAGCTCTAGGGATTGGACCTACTTCTCAGCAGCTAGCTAAAGCGACTAGGCGGGGGTCGTCGGAAGGTGTTGCCCATGCGGAGCCTGCTGGGGCTAAGGCCTTTGTAGATCTTGGGGATGCCCAAGAATAGGTTTATGTAGTGTTCAGGGTGTTTACCCTTTGTATTGGGCGGACGCCCTCTCATTTTTTGGCATCTAATGAGAATGATTTTTTGTAAAGAGTTTTTACTCTGCCTTTTTACTTCTGGGCGAAAAGTCATGCATGATCGCAGTCTCTCTTTTTGTGGTTATCTCTTTACGTCTGGGTAAAAAGATTTTTGCATGAGTACCATGTGATCAGGACGGTTTGTATGCAATTTGCTAGCATGGTTTGTTGAACGTTCGTTTTGTGTTTTTCGCACCCAAGGGGTTGTTACCGCGCTACTGGGGGAAATGTTAGCTTGGCCCTGGGGGCGCTTAGCGTTTATTGGGGCGGTCGGGCCACTGTTCTGTGGTAAGACTTACGCGAGTACATTGCAGTTTCGAAGCCTTGTCTTGTGGAAAAAGAATACTTCAATAATAATAGACAAAATGGTTATATTCGTGCAGCCTCGGTCGGGCTAACCTTAGTGAGGCTGAAAGTAAACAAGATGATTACATTCGGATTGCCTAGGTCAGGCGGGCCTTCGTCAGGCTGAAGTAAATCCTAAATTCGAAAAAGACGTACATGGCTTCGACTTCAAAGTGGCGTGAGGACGCAAAGTGTATTTGGAGTTTTTAAGCGAAGGTCGGGTCGGGGGGTTCCTCGCGTGTTTCTTGGGGACCAAGACAAGCGACCTTGACGGTCTTGGTTAGGCTCACTGCGTAGCATGCTCGCGCCATTTTCTAGTCCGCCATGATTTCTCCAACCCCGTGGGGTGTTGGGAATTTCATTGTGAGCTGTGCGGTGGACACTACAGCCCTGAGTTTGTTTAGGGACGGTGGCCCTAAAATTGCATTGTATGCTGATGGTGTCGAGACGATGATGAAGTCTACATCAAGGCTAGCAACCTTTGGTAGGGTGCCCATAGTTGTTCGGGCAGTGATAATTCCTTCTACTGGAACCTGGTCTTTTGAGAACCCTATGAGTGTGCCGGGGAATGGCCTTATACTGGCTTCGTTAAGCCCGAGTCTTTCGAAAGTGTCAAAGTAGAGGACGCCTGCTGAGGACCCTTGGCCGATCAAGATTCTCTTGACTTCGTTGTTGGTGATTATGGCTGTCACCACCATGGGATCGTCGTGGAGTAGTCCCTCTAGGTTGGTGAGATCGAATGTGATGGGGTCTCACTTGGGCTCGCTCTCCTTTTTGTATTTTGGGGCGTAGTGCAGGGTCAGGATGGAGCGTTCCACCCTTTTTTTGTTTTGAGGCGACGAGGAAGTTCCCCTCTGCAGGCCGCCTACAATAACGTTGATGACCCCACGAGTAGGTATCTGATCGTTGGTCCCTCGTGGTTGTTATGCGTTAGCCCTGCTTTCTTCTTTGATGAATTTACTGAGCTGTCCCTTTCGGATGAGGTCTTCGATCTGATCCTTCAGGTGGATGCAATCGTTGGTTTCGTGTCCGTAATCCTTATGGAATTGACAATATTTGGACTTGTCTACTGGTTTTCCTGTTTTTCGCCCCTTGACTTGAGGGGGAAAGCTGAGCATGTCCGAATGGTAAATCTCTTCCAGTACCCCAACATGGGATTTGTTGAGCGGAGTGTAGCTCGTGAACCGTTCTCTGAGGGGCATTCGTGGTCGAGGAGGTGATCTTTTATTATTGTTTTTCTCCTTCTTCTTTTCTGCTCGTTCCATGTCGGCCCTGCTTATTAGGAACTTCCTCATCTTGTCTTTGGCGATTTGTGTGTTCTCCTCCTGGATGAACCATTCCACACAGTCCATTAGCCCCTATAAGGTGGAGACGGGGCATCTGTTGAGTTCACCGTAGAACTGTGAGAATCGGAGACCTTGTTTTGTGACGAAGATGGCGACGGCATCCTGGAGGCCTCGGACTTGGAGCGAGAGCTTGGTAAAACGGGCCAGAAAGGCTTGTAGGGTTTCTCCAATTCCTCTTGGTGGAAACCAATGAAGGAATCTTCATTTTTCTAGTACTCTTTGCTACTGGCAAACTATGTGAGGAAGTTTCACGCTAGTCGTTCAAAGTTGTGGATCGAGTTGGTAAGTAGCAGTGAAAACCATCTTAGAGCGACCTCTTTCAGGGTTGATGAGAAGACCCAGCACTGTTGGCCGTCCATCATACCTAATATCGACATAGCCCAGTTGAAGGTGTTCAGCTGATCTCGCGGATCAGTTTCTCCACCATAAGGTTCTATGTGGAAGGGCATCTTGAAGCCTATGGGCACGTGCTCGTTCATGATTTGCTGGGTAAAAGGATGTCTTCCTTTTCCCTGGAAGTCGAACGCGGGCCACTGGTAAGCATTTGCGCTGCAGGCAGCATATGGGTTGTAGGCTATCGCCCACGGCATGCGGAGGTAAGATCTAGGAGGGTAGTTAGGGACTGGTGGTCGCGGATAGCTCGTAGCAGGTCGTGTTGCTTGCTCGGTGACCATAGCAGGTTCAGATGGGATCACTGGTGGAGGCGCTGGTGCTACTATTGATAGTCGTGCAAATTCCATTGGTAATGTCCCGAACTATATTGCAGGCAGATTGGTAGGGTCGTAGGAGGTCCCCGCGTCATGTGGCACTAGCGGCAGCTGGACGCTTGCGTTCGCTGGGGCGAGGTTCCTATTCTCCTCCCACTGTTGTTGGCGCAGGGCCGCTACTTCTGCCTCAAGGCGGGCGATCTCTACGTCCCGTGAGCTTCTTGTTAGCTCTGTCGTTTCTCAACCGCCAGTTGTGGGGCAAGGAACGTGTGGCATGCCATATGGGTGTTGAGGGCAGGTTTCCTCTCCGGGTGCTGGGTTCTGGACCATGGTCTCCGTAACAGCTACCTGCGTCGTTGAGGAACTTTGAGGCTGGGTTGCATTTGATCCACCTGCTTTGATCGTGACTGCTTCGGTCGTCCCCTGCCGGTTCCTTGCGCTGCGCCTAAGAGCGCTTGTGTCGGTCGTGGTTGCGGGGGCGTTCAAATCGGTCATGCTGTATTATATCTTTTATAACCTGTAGACATGATGGAAAAAATGCGTGGGCTTCTGAGTCGTTAGGTATATACTCCTACTCCCCGAAAAAGAAATTCCGTTTAGCGGCAGAGTGCCCAAGGCATTGTGGTCTAAATAAGACCGCGGTGGGCGCCACTGTAACTGTCATTTTTGGCTCGGACAATTGTAATTTACAATTAGGACCGCATGGGGTCTTAACCATGGGGGTCTTTTCCTTAGGTGATGCACCCAGGTGCCTACGTACCTTTCGGAACGGATCAAAGTCCACGTAGTTCATCATGGTGACGTCTGTAGGAGCCGTTAGGCAAGGTAGTTTACCTGTATCGGGCCGTCTGCAGCTAAGACGTGTCTGAGGTACTCCGGGTGGGCGAGCCGCTCTTGGGAGGTTGCCTTAGTTGGAGAGAGCTTGAGTCTCTGGGGACTGCTGGAAGTCCTGTAAGTGGTGTAGTTTCCTGGTGGTGGTGAGGTTACCGGAGGTTTGCCTTGATGGTACTTACGGCGGAGCTTAAGAGGACTCGTGTGAGAGGTCTGAGAGTGCTCAGGTTATCGAGAGTACGTGAGGGATATGAGATAAGGTGTTGTAATCCTTTGTATTGCGTATATCCTTTGTCTTGTGTCCCCCTAGTCCGGGGTAAGGGTCTATTTATACTGAGTGTGGGGAGGTCATGCTCGACCCACAATCTTGTGGGACGAGGGTTGTGCCACGAGGCTTGAGGAGTTCCCACGTCTGATTAATGGGATGTTCCGTGAAGTGACGTGGGCAGGGGCCATGTAACTAGAAGATGAGTGGTGCCACGTGTCCCTAGCGGGTGCCAAGGGTGGGCTTCTAGAACGTCAGTGTCCCGTGTCCCGAATTGGAATATTCCGTAGTTACATTAAGGATATTGTTTACTAATAAGGTAACTTTATCATAAGCATGCATGGTGTTATCTAGCTCCACAGTGCACAATGATCAATCTTAGCTAGAATATCTTAATCATTGACCAAACACTTGAAGAGATTGAAATTACTTATCATTCAAAAAATATTCTAGACATTACAAAGTTAGGCATGAATTGATGATAGGTGACATACTATTTAAATTCTACATTAAAGAGGTTCTTTATAATACTTTTTTTATCCTAAATTTTCGGTTTATTGATTGCAAGGATGTTTGAGGAAGAGATTCAGTTTATCCTATTTTTCAAAAATTTCTTTTCTAAATATTTAATGTGAAAATATACCATTAACCTAAAGTTTATAAGGATTGAAAAAGATTATATGAATCTAAGCAGTGTTGTATGGACCGAACAGTCCGACCGCTAACCGAACACAAACGCGAGTCGGTTGGACCCAAAAAATCATTTTCTTAGTTGAACCGGATTTAACCGATCAAACCATGAACCGAACATTTGTCCGAGTCTTTGTCGGGTTCAGTTCTTACAACATTGAATCTAAGCTCATTTTATAACTATTAATGATAACTTAGTAGTTATATATATATATATATATTTTTTTGTTTCCATGAGACCAATTTTCTACTTTTTTTTTGTGCTTAAATCATTTATGAATTATTATTTTTTTAAATAAAAAGAATATGTAACTACGGCATATTCCACCTTAAGACACGTGGCACTAAGCTTCTAGAAGCCTAGCAGCAGCACACGCTAGCAATACGTGGCATCACTCATCTGCTAGTTTCGTGGCCCTTGCCCACGTCACCTCGCGAAACACCCACTCAACCAGACGTGGGAACTCCCTAAGCATCGTGGGATGACCCACGCACTACGAGATCGTGGGTCGAGCACGACCTCCCCACACTCAGTATAAATAGACCCTCACCCAGGGGACTAGAGACACGCAATCTCAAGGACTACGACGTTGGATCTAAGATACCTGAAATATTCTCAGTGACCTGAGTACCCTCGGACACCTCACACATATCCCCCGCACATTCCGAGCTCTGTCATAGGCTCCGTCCAGTCCAACCACCGGCAAGCTCACCTCCGTCCCGGAGCGTACCACCTATAGGGCTTCCAACAGTCCTCAGAGACCCGAGCTCTCCCACACTAAGGCAACCTCCTAAGAACGGCTCGCCCGCTCGGAGTACCTTAGGCATGTCTTAGCCTCACACGGCCCGATACAGGTAGCCACCTCGCCTAACGGCTCCTATAGACGTCATCATGACGAACTACGTGGACTTTGATCCCTTCTGAAGGGTATGTAGGCACCTAGGTGCATCACCTAAGGACAAGTCCCAAAAGGTTAAGACCCCCTGCGGTCCTTAATTACAAATCACAATTGTCTGAACCAAAAACGACAGTTACAGTGGCGCCCACCGCGGTCTTCCTCAGACCGCAATGCCTTGCGCACTCTACCGCTAAACGGCATTTCTTTATCAGGGAGTAGGAGTATATACCTAACACTCAGAAACCCGCATTTCATGTTTACAGGATATAATACAGGGCAATACTCGCATGACTAGCACCTGCTCCCCAAAACCCTTGCACAACCGACCGGATGACATCCAAAGCGACCGGAGCAAGTGACATAAAACGCAGTTTGTAACCTTTGATTGCACCGGTGATACGACCGAGATAAACGAGCCATTGGTCATCACGGCCAAAATCTCAGGATTTGCTGTCAAACGCGTATTGGTATATTCTAGATCAGTCACTGACATACTCTTCGCAAGAACTTTGGAAAAAATGACCCACTGTAAGGATCAGCTGATATCGGAGGGAGGAACTCTTGTTGACTTCTCAGGGTAAGTCGTGGAAACGCAAGGAACCCTTGCAACATGGCTCGCCCTGGGCGTATGACCAAAGGTCGCCTACATCAGAGTTAGGTTCACCATATCAACGGCCTCATCGGCGTACAACGCAGTCCTGGGTCAACGACCCTTATCAAAGTTAGAGTCATCATATCTACGGCTCACTTGGTGATAAAGTTTCCCACGCCAACCGGCGTCGCAAAAATGCGAGCAAAACAAGGAACTCGTGATTGCTGTGCGACCGACCACCCCGCTGTAAACAAGGTCGGGAATAATGCCGAAAGCTCTTCCGAGATAGTATGCGATGAGATCCCCGGAGCCAGGCCACAACCTACGGAAGACCTCGTGAACATCTGCTTAGATCAGGCAAATAATTGGGAAATTTGCATAGGAGCTCTTCTCAGCCAGGCAGCCCAAAGAAAATTCCAGGAGCTGCTCACCCAGTACAGGGACGTATTCGCTTGGAGCGCTGCAGACATGTCAGGAATAGACCCTGCGCTCATATGTCATTCCCTGAATATCAGAGATGGCCCCGGCATTATCCAGAAGAAGTGGCACTTCGGCGAAGAGAGGTAGCAGGCAATCAATGAAGAAGTGCAAAAGCTCCTCGATGCCGGCTTCATACGCGAATCGCAGTACCCTGACTGGCTGTCGAACGTGGTGATAGTAAAAAAGGCAAACGAGAAATGGCGAATGTGCGTTGGCTTCACCAATCTAAACAAAGGTTGCCCAAAAGACGCCTACCCGCTCCTGAACATAGATAAGCTGGTCGATGGGACAGCCGGACACCGGATGCTGAGCTTCTTAGACACCTTCTCTGGATACAACCAGATCCAGGTGAACCCGAAGGATCAGGAGAAAACTTCCTTTATCACAGACAAAGGCGTCTGCCGCTACAAGGTCATGCCTTTCGGACTGAAAAATGCAGGCGCGACCTACCAAAGGATGATGGACATCATTTTATGGAGAAGATAGGCCGAAACCTCGAGGTCTACATCGACGATATGGTGGTCAAGTCTATGGAGCTTGAACAACATCTGGCACATTTGGAGGAACTCTTCCTAGTTTTGCGGATGCACCAAATGAAACTAAATCCAACCAAATGCGTCTTCGGCGTGTCGGTAGGAAAATTCCTAGGATTCATGATCACACAAAGAGGAATCGAGGCCAACCCAGAGAAATGCGCAACCATTCTCAACATGGAGCCACCACGGACGGTGAAAGAGGTGCAGAGGCTAAATGGGAGGTTAGCGGCCCTCAATCGATTCTTATTGAGGATGGCCGACCGATGGCTCCCCTTTTACAAAATTCTGAAAACAGCACTAGGGTCCTAATGGACCGAGCAGTGCGAGAAGTCCTTTCAGGACCTTAAGGCTTATCTAGTTAAACCACCGGTGCTAGCCGAAGCGGTCAAGGGGGAAACCCTCATACTTTACCTAGCCACCACCGATCACACTGTAAGCTCCACGTTGATGAGAGAAGAAGGGGTCGAAAAATACCCGGTTTACTACACAAGCCACGCCTTGCAGGGAGCCCAACTCCGGTACCAAAAAGTAGAGAAACTCATACTCGCCCTCGTCCACTCGGCCCGAAGGCTCCGACCCTACTTCCAGCAGCACACAATCATGGTTCGAAATGACCAACCCCTGTGGCAGATATTGCAAAAGCCAGACTTAGCAGGGCGAATGACAAACTGGGCTGTCAAGTTATTAGAATTTAATATCCAATACGTGCCCCGGTGGGCGATCAAAGCCCAAGCCTAGGCAGACTTCGTCGCCGAAATGACTACGTCCGAACGCCTTCAGGGGGACGCCCTGACTTCAAAACACGACGAGACCACCGAGCCACAGCCAGAAAAATTCCCATGGCAATTTTACGTTGACGGCTCATCCACCAGGAAAACTACGGGCGCCGGCATTATCGTAGAGAGCCCCGACGGAATCAAAGTTGAACAAGCCCTGCGCTTCATGTTCCCAACGTCCAACAATCACGCTGAATATGAAGCACTCATAGCCCGACTAGCGTTAGCTTACGACTTGGGTGCCTCAAAGGTCAAGCTATTCAACGACTCACAATTAGTGGTTGGACAACTCAACGGAGACTTTGAGGCGAAGGACGCCACTATCATCAAATATGTGGAGCGTGCCAAACAAGAAATCAGCAGGTTCGAATCCGTCTTGATCACACGGATCCCCCAGAACCAAAACACCCTAGCTGACACCCTCTCCAAATTAGCCACCACAACCAGCCAATCGGGACTTAAGACGGTCTTGCGAACTACGCTTCGCACCCGTAGCATAAACCCAGACGTACTGCCGATAACAGTCAACAATTCCTGGATGGCTCGCATCAGGGCGTACCTAACAGTGGGCACCCTGCCTACAGAAAAAGAGCTTGCTCGAAAAATCAGGAGGCAAGCAACTCGATACTTTGTCTGGGGGAACAACCTATACAAAAAAGGATTCTCATCCCCACATCTTCGGTGCATTTCAACCGAAGAAGCAAACTATGTGCTATAGGAAATCCACGAAGGCATATGCAGCACACACTAGTCCGCAAGAGCCCTCCGAAAGCGAGCCCTGCGCTCCAGATTTTACTGGCCAACAATGAGAGCCGACTGAGAAGCCTTAGTCGCCCATTGCGACCAATGTCAGCGACATGCGGCATTCATACACCAGCCACCCGGTGAGCTGAAGCCCATCGAATCTCCATGGCCCTTCGACACGTGGGGCATGGACATCTTGGGCCATTTCCCTCAGGGCACGCTCCAGCGGAAATTCCTCATAGTGGCTATTGACTATTTTACCAAGTGGATGGAGGCTGAACCTTTGGCTAGCATCGACTCCCAAAACGTCCAAAGCTTCCTCTGCCGAAACATTTTTACTCATTTCGGCCCCTACACACATTGATCACCAACAACGGGCGTCAATTCGTCAGCGAGAAGTTTGAAGATTTTTGTAAGGATTGAAGCGTCGACCACAGAACCACCTCAGTCGAATACCCGGCGACCAATGGACAGACGGAGAGGGCAAACCGTATCATCCTCGAAGGACTATGGAAGCAGTTGACAGACGCGAAGGAAGGATCGGTAGACGAACTCCCATCAATCTTATGGTCCTATCGAACAACGATACACACGACCACATGAGAAACTCCTTTCGCTCTGACATACGGGTAGGAAGCAATCGTCCCCGCTGACATCGGGGTCCCTTCAGACTGAGTGCTAAATTATTCCCAATCCAACCCAGAAAGCCTCTTGGTCAGCTTGGATGCGGTCAAGGAACGCAGGGAAGCAGCGGCACTCAAAAACATCGCCTACAAACAGCTGCTAGCACAAAAATACAACCGAGGCGTCCGACCTCGTAAATTTGAAAATGGTGACTTGGTCATACGCACAACGATAAACAATAGGCGTGACCGCCTACACGGCAAGCTCGCACCTAATTGGGAAGGCCCATATAGGGTTATTGGAATCGCTTCATACAACGCATACAAGTTAGCACACCTAACGGGGGGGCACGTCCCAAACATCTGGAACGCCATAGCCTTAAGAAATATTTTACTATGTCTTAGTCGATAATATTTCTTTTTGCCTTAGTCCAAAGGCCAAAATAGCAGGCACTTCACTACATCTTAATCCTAAGATGAGTGCCTTTTACCTTATCTTAGCCGCAAGACAAATGTACTACTAACTCGTCTTAGTCCCAAGACAGTTACGCTATGTGTTTAAAGGAATATAAAATGCAATACGATTGATCAACTCTCGTGCTCCAAATACTATTTTCCTTGCTTAAGATATTCACATTTGGGGACTATCGCCCCAAAATAACAAAAACACAGGCACTGTGAAATAAAAATTAGGAGGCATCCCCCTTTGTTAAGTGCGGCAGCTCGCCCGATCGAGGTAGATCTCTTCGAGGATTCGGGGTCACGTCATAATCTTCGATCCTCAATGGAGAGTCCCCTCGAGCGTGAACGCGAAACTCCCCGCCAATGTTCTCCCATGAGGGATGCATCTTCGCCATAACTTCTGGAGGGACAGAGATACCCATCAAATCCTCTAGTTGCGCTATGATATTCTGCATTCCCTAGTTCCCAAAGCGAAGAAAATCTTGGCGACGAACCCGCAGAGAGTTGGCCTGGAACTCCGCTTGCTCGCCCTCCAACTCCTTCACACGGGCAGCCAGCTTGACATTTTTATCCAACAATTCCTCTACCGCTTCCTGCACGAAATCAAGGAGAAATAAGTCACCTCACACAGAGAACACTGAAGCTAGAGGAAATCATCCTATCCCCTCGACCTCCTGCTGATGCGCAAAGCCTGCCAGACGGCTTTGTAACAGCATGCTATCCTTGGTCATACGCTCCAAAGCATAATCATCCCCGTAATCGAGAGGATAATGCTGACGAGCCAGTATGACCCGCTCCACCTCAAAGGGGATCAACTTCCCTCTAAAAGAGATACCCTCACCCAGCAGCCGGACGAGCATCTTTTCGTGGGGGATAAGAGTATAAGGAACCCTCCTGCGACCACGACGATTTGAGTTGATTTCACCCACCTGATTTGTAGCTCCCACACCTTTACGCACCGGATCTCTGTCCGCCCAGGCATCTTCTTTCGCTCCTGAGGACAGAACAACGACACTCACTGACTCCGACCGCTCGCGCTTTCGGCCCTGAGAACTCGGCGGAGGATTTAGCCTCCCTTGAATACCGCCCAGGGTCAACCCTACAAGAAGGAAGCATCGGAAGCTTAGTGAGCAGGCAAAAAGCAAAAGGGCACAACTCGCTGAACAAGCTTACCTAAAGCTGCGCCTGAGACCACGACCCCCTTCAAAAATTCGAAGGTTGTCTCCTCATACTCCTCTCGTCGTACCGAACCTGGAGAATAGGATTGGACCACTTGAGAGGAAAGAGCGGGCGCCAGTCATGCGGCCGAACCCAAGGCACACAAAAGCCCTTCTTGGGTACCACCTTGAAGAAGTACGACCGCCAGGCATGATTGTTACCTGGAAGATCAGTGATGGCGAAACCTTTGACACGGGACTGAAAACACACTCACCCGTGTGCCTCGCGGATGGAATAAAAAGAGAGAAACACATTTGGGAGGACTTCCAGTTTGTGCGACCGACAGTACCGGTCAAAAACGCTGAGTATTGACAACGCGTTCTGAGTTAGCTGCGTTAGGCAAACGGTCAGCAAGTTGAGCATGGCTTCCACGAAGCCAGAAAAAGGAGGGATGAAGGCGGTGTTATAAGGGACGCAGAGGGGAAGGACGAAGCCAACACCGTCACTTCAAAGAATCGTCTCCCCCTTTCTCATCGGCTTTATTTCATAGCCCTCGGGAAGTGAAGGAGCGAAGCGTTCTTTCCACACCTTCTCAATGCCAGCTCCTGGTAGCACCCGTGATTCCACGCCGGCATCCACCAATAAAATGTTAGCCGTAGAACCATGCTCTAGCTCGGCAGAATACCAATTCTCAGAAACGGACGGAGGAAGCGTCACCAATTCCCCATCCTCTCCAGATAGAACCTCCCGAAGATCCACAGAGTCCCGCAGCGTAATGAGTGTATCCACTCTCTCCCTAACCCCCTCTGTAGCAACCAGCAAGAGGGATTGCTCGAAGTCCAGATCCACAGAAGAACACGCAGAAGCGACAACACTAGCTGAGGCCATCTCTTGAATGACTAAAGATGGAGAATCGTTGAAAATCTAAAACTAGGAGGAAGGAAGTCACAAGGCAAAGAAATGGCAGCTCTTCCGCGCTCAGCAATAAAAAGGAGGCCCAACAAGCGCCTAGCCGTCTAACTAAGAGGCGCGAAAACATGTAAAATTTCGAAGCTGAAGAGAATGAACAAAAAACCCCTGGCCTTTGGTTTTCTTCCGCTTACTCGCAAAGGGTATTATGGGAAATTCCCCTCTGAGCAATGACTCGTCCTCCTCGGTAAGTCGCGTACTTTCTGCAGAAACAGCTCGAGAAACTTGATGAGGAAGTCAAGCAGCCAGCCATTCAAAGCAAGACACGTGTCCCCTTCAAAGCGTCTCCCCTTCCACGGAACGAAACGAAGGACACTGTTTCGCGAGTCCGACGATCAGCTCAAAGAAACCATGACCCCGCGCGGACGAACCCTTCCGTTTTCGGAGGCAACGAAAATTCCTAAGTAACTTACAGACAAGAGAACTTAAGTCCACAGGCGCCTGACACCCGTAGACTTGGGGTACTTATGTAACTACGGAATATTCCATATTAGGACACGTGGCACTAAGCTACTAGAACCTTAGCAGTAGTACACGCTAGCACCACGTGGCACCACTCATCTGCTAGTTACGTGGCCCTTGCCCACGTCACCTCGTGGAACACCCACTCAACCAGACGTGGGAACTCCTTAAGCATCGTGCAACGACCCACGCACTACGAGATCGTGGGTCGAGCACGACCTCCCCACACTCACTATAAATAGACCCTCACCCTGGGGACTAGAGATACACAATCTCAAGGACTACGACGGCAGATCTAAGATACCTCAAATATTCCCAGTGACCTGAGTACCCTCAAACACCCCACACATATCCCCCACACATTCCGAGCTCTGCTGTAGGCTCCGTCCAGTCCAACCACCAGTAAGCTCACCTCCGTCCCTGAGCGTACCACCTATAGGGCTTCCAGTAGTCCTCAGAGACCCGAGCTCTCCCACAATAAGGCAACATCCTAAGAGTAGCTCACCCGCCCGGAGTACCTTAGGCACGTCTTAGCCGCACACGGCCCGATACAGGTAACCACCTCGCCTAACGGCTCCTATAGACATCATCATGAAGAACTACGTGGACTTTGATCCCTTCCGAAGGGTACGTAGGGACCTAGGTGCATCACCTGAGGACAAGTCCCCAAAGGTTAAGACCCCTTGCGGTCCTTAATTACAAATCACAATTGTCTGAACAAAAAACGACAATTACAGAATATATATTTTCCTTTTATTGAATCAAGCACTAGACCAGTCCATGATTTCACCGTTAATTAAGTCACTTTGAATCTTTGTGTCATAAATGATTTTTCTAATATTGCGGTCGCCACAATATGCATTGCAGACTGCAATTTAAAACTTTGCTTCTGACTGTCAATGTTGTCTCACAATGATACTTGATAAAATTTAACTTATAATCTCATTCTAAATTTGAGAAATTGTTAACGTAACCTTCTAAGAGTTAGATTACTTGTTTCTTTGATCTTTTTGTCCTTACCATTGTTTGTTTCTTTCTTGTACCATATCTTTATCCCCTGATACTTATATATTGACATGCAAGTTTAAGCATTAAGGTATATATCGCACCGCAATTGCGATGTGATGCAGTTTTACATAGAAACAATGTTAATTGCATGAGTTTGTAGCCTTTTAAGAAGTTAAAACATGGAAGTAGGATAAGTGTATGTCCATGGAAGAAAAAGAAAACAAAATATGAGAGAATAATATATATTTTATTAATTTAATGTTAAAATATATATAATTTTTTTAAATAATTCATGGCCGCAACGGCTGTAACCCGCATTGTAACGGCCGCAATACCCGCAACCGCAGCCGTGACTGCAACCGTAATATAAAACCTTCCTAGAAATTAAAGTTGTAAGGACAAAGGACTATTCTCTATCGTTGATTTCTATTGTATACTTTTCTTTCATGTATAGCATTGGTGCTGGCTTGCTTGGAAGTAGCATGGACTTTCTAAAGTCTTGGTTCATTAGCCCAATTTTTTTAAACGTTATTTTTCCATGTCTAATTCTTTATTAACTTAATGCATTTATCGTATTTTAATGGCTGCAGGAGCTGGTCTGAAGCAAGCTATAAAGCACGGACACTTGTAAAAGTCTTCTATATGTCAGATACATATCCGACATCGATACTCTTCAGATACGATACCGACTCTCTTTAGATATTCCGATACTTGCTTCACATATATGCAATTTTCATTTTTCTCTCTTTTTTCGTTCACTTTTAGCTTTAATCACTTTTTTTAGCTATATAGGTTTTCTTGAACAATCATTCAACTTCTTTGCTTTTAGCTTTTACAATTTTATATCAAATTTGTTTCAACTTTGATATTATATTGTCAATTGTATTATATTGGTGTTTTAAATTTAAAATATACATGTATTTTTATATAATTTATTAATGTATCTTAGAAGTGTGGTATCTGAAATTTTTAAAGAATATAGCCGTATCCCCGTATTTGTATAATGTCGAACCCGAATTGTATCTCGTATCTAGACTTATTAGGAACCAACTAAAGTATACAGGTAGGTTTTGCTAAATCCAATTTTTTGTGCTTCAATACTCAAACTTGTCTTAAATATGAAAATTTCAATTAACCATTATCCATTTTACAAAAAAAATGGCATTTATTTGTATACTCCATGCTTTTATTTGTAATTTTTGTAGTGGTTAGTACTTAGTAGTGGTTCGACTGGTGTAGAAAGAGAACTTGCTGCAGAGCTTCACGACTTTATTGAGAGGATCTATCTAAATTATACCCTTAACTAATACTTTATTTTGTAGTGGATAGTAATGGTTATATTGAGAAATAAAAAAAAAATTTCTTATTTTTGAGGCGGTTCCTAATATGCTGCTAATAACTAAAACCCGTCGCTACGCATTTATTGGCAGCTATTCTAGCGGTTAGGTATTGACTACCGGAAAGAGCCGTTATACGCACACAAAAAAACTGTATAAATAGCAATTTTTTGTTGTTGTGATATGTCATTTTCTTGTAGATTGTCACGACCCCAAATCTGGAGTACGTGACCGGCACGGGAATAGACTTTTACCTCTAAGCTCGTAAGCCTTCCCCTATAAACATAACTATAACTACCCTGCTATACAATCAATATATATCATAATAGTGGCCACACCTCACTGGTGGCCTAATTAACCTGCAATCCACGGTTCGCTCAATACCGCTTCAGCTCAACTAGTGTATAGATATATATATATCAGCACTCATAAGGTAAATATTCATATCATATTGACCGTACGTCTCAATACGTACGATCTATCCTATTCACATGCAGCAATCACACATAATATATATATCCATATCATATTGACCGTACGCCTCAATGCTTACGATCTATCCTATTCACATGCAGAAGTTTATATACTCATACATATATCCTAGTTTTCCCCAAACTGGACCTTGTCTTTAAATACATGTGAAGCTGACAAGTCTAGAGTAGGTACATATCGAAAGTTGTAAATATATATATACAACCCTTACAACTTATAATATGTACAACCAAATGAATCAAAATAACCCAAAAGGTGTCCACCCACGCGAACAAGTGTGTAAGGATGGTCTGATGTCCGTCTCACTGTCCAGACGTCAATGCCTGCCCGATCCCTGTATCTGAAACATTGAAGCGAGGGAGTGAGTCAAACAGACTCAGTGAGAAGCTTCCCATCCTCGGCGTAGCGGCGGGTACCACTACACCTAAGGAAAGGGAAACACCCATAATCACATGCGCATGAAAATCCAGTTTATCAAATGGTATATTACGATCAGGCAATACTAATATAACATTAAAATCAAAGATAAATCTACGGATCATGCTATTCTATCATGCTTCTCATAATCAAGCAAACACTTTTAACATATCATTTGAAAAATGTAAATCACTCAACTTACACCAGTGCCATGCTAGGGAAATGGCCTCAACGGGAAAATTGTCTCAATCTTTAACCGACCCTAGTGCCAAGCTAGGGCAATGGCCTCATTGGGCAAATGTTTTAATGTTTAACTGAACCTAATGCCAGGTTAGGGCAATGGACTCATCGGGCAAATGTTTTAGTCTTTAATTGACCCTAGTGCAAAGCTAGGGCAATGGCCTCAACGGGCAAATGTTTTAATCTTTAACTGACCCTAGTGCTAGGCAAGGGCAATGGCCTCATCGGGCAAATGCTTTATTCTTTAACTGACCCTAGTGCCAGGCTAGGGCAATGGCCTCAACGGGCAAATGTTCTAATATTTAACTGACCCTAGTACCAGGCTAGGGCAATGGCCTCAACAGACAATTCTTTTTTGACTCGTTTCTCTCCCTGAGCTCTCAGCTGAGATTCTGACTCTATCTACCCATTTCTATCCTAATCTGACTTTACCTAGGTGGTGTGAACCTCCCTATGACTCACTAATCCTTTTATGAGATCTTTTAATCCTTATTTAATACCCAAACCCTTGATTAGATCATAACCTAGCTCTAAGGTCGTTCCTAAGTTGAATTACCATAAAACGTCGACGTTTACTTCCCCCTTGTTTGTACTGTTCGGCGTATCTCATTTCATCATATGGATACCCTCCAGTACCTCTTTACCTATAGTCAAACACACATATACAAATACTTTCATATATAACAGTTTAGGAACAACAATAGCATGTTAACCACTAAATTATTCTTACAAATAGGCAAGTAGGCAAACCACCTATCCACATCCTCAATCAACCCTATAGGGCAAGGATGGGAAACCCCTCACCTGGATGGCTTCCATGCGTTTGTCCTGGAGTAACTCTCGCTCCGAACGAGTCGTGGTTTCCTAGCGAATGCATTCAAGTGGTTAACATCTCAACTATATGCAATTCATATGTATACGACATGCTCGGGCCTAAAATGCATCTAGACGTTGCCAAGGACCAAGTCCTTGGTCTTATTCATCTTCCCTCTCTTCTATGAGAGTCTCAAGTGGCTCGCACTTGGTTTCATACCTATATCGCTATCCTTCATTTGCTTTTGGGGCCTTGGATTTGAGTTACTAAACCTCAATGTTCTTCTAAGCTATCCTACTTAAGGTTACCTAATGACGGTGTATAAGGAATTTAGAAATTCAAGAAGTTGGGCGTAGGTTAGTCCGTAAGTTTCTATTCTTGAGGAACAAGAAGACATTTTAAATGATTTTGATCCTTAAAAACATGGTTGGGAGTGTCCTAAGATGTTTAGGATTGAAAATAGGAGGTTCGGACACCCTAGAATGGTTTAAAAGTGGGTTTTGGGCATGCTGGGCAGAAACCGGGCGCTATGGCACCAAGCCACTGCCCGGCAGCTCTTTGTATACTCGAGAGGTGGCGCTGCAGCGCTGGTTTGGGTGCTGCAGCGCCAGCTCGCAGCACAACAATTCGTTTGTTGTGTTGTGCGCTGGTTTTGGCCCGTTTCGGCCTCCTTCCGACCCCGGCTTCGACTCCGCACCTCACGGGTTTTGTTCACCTACACTCCAACGACATAAATCCAACCCTAATTACTCAAATCCAAGCCCGATTCCAAATTTATCAACGAATCCCCAAATTGGGAATATTTAGAATTTTCAACCCCAAAACCTTTCAAATTCGAATCCGGCTAAACCTGAGGTTATAGCCTCGATTCTTACCCCAACTAAGTGTTCAAGAACACTTCCTAGGTCTCAATGTACCCTCGATACAACCCAATCAAAAGTGGATCGAAGAAATCCCTAAATATGAAGAAATTGAGGCTTTCGAATGAAATTGGGGTTACCAACCTTTGATTCGATTGGTGGAAGGTGTAGGAGGCGTCGGCTAGCTCTCCGCGATCACTTTTCCGGCGAACCCCAACCCTTCTTCTTCTTCTTCCTCACGCCTCTCCTCCCTCTCTCTCTTCTTTCTCTCTCTTTCTTTCTTCTCCATATCTCATGTGTGGCCTACCTTCCTCTTTCTTTTCTCTTTCCTTTACTTATTCTTTCTTCTCCTTCAATCCTCTTAAGTCACACCCCCTCTTTTTAATAAAAAACAAAAAAAAAAACAAATAAATAAATAACTAAATAATGATAATAATAATTATATTAAAGAAGAGATTAAAAATATCCCCAATTTAATCTCTCTTCTTTCCAATTTAAATTTTATTTTCATTTATGTCCCAATTTAAATACCCAAAAATATTTCCAACTCCCTTTTCTTCCACATATTTTATTTCAAGCTTCGGAAATTTTCTTGGGTATTACATTGATTATCTCTTTCTTTTAATCAACTAGATCCGCATCATCATTATCGTCCCACATCATGTTGCTATGGAAGTTACAATATTCTATATATGATTTTTAGAAGATGAAAACGGTGTAAATCAAGTTAGATCTCATTGGCAATGTGGAGGTCACAATTGAAAGATAATATTGTGTGCAAGTTATTTTATATTCATATGAATGTGGGGCATATTGTTTTGAAATTTTGGTTTTAGATGTAGCAATATATTAAATGTTGCAATCAATGTTGTTAAAAGAGACTCGTTTTATATATATGGCTATGAATTTGCTAATGGTTTTATGACTTCTTGTTTTATAATTATACTAGTATTGAACCCGTGCGATGCACGGGATATGTATACATATTATTTTATATTAATTTAAATCATTTTGAAACTTGAAAAAAAGTAGAGACATTTAATTTGTAGTATAAGAGTTTCTTGGTGTTTTCGTAAACAAATATAGTCTATTGTCTATTTGTCAATAATCTTATACAGGTACTAATGTTGTTAAACACTTCAAAAATTAGATCTAATAATGGTTTTAACTTAGCATCTTAATCATATATATCAAATTAAAGTTGATAGACTAATCACAAACCAAACCTTACGAAAAGTTATTAATCTCAAAATATTAGTAACAAAACACAATACATAAGGATAACCTTTGTGCATAAATCATTTATATATAAATGCCATGACATTGAGTGTTTTGACCCGTGCGATGCACAAGATATGTGAATAGACTATTCTATGATTAAACTTGAAAATTATGAGCATTTATTAATCTAAGCATATGGATAACAATCCATAGTAAAAAAAGAATACTACCTTGGCTCAATTGATACTTGACAAATGCCATTGATTGTTTAGATGTATAACCTTATGGGTTCGGTGTTATAAAAATGTTAAAACAAAAGATATAGACAATGTAAAAACTTGCAAAATGTAACAAATACATGCTAATATACACTAAATGTACATTATACAAATTACTTAACATTTTCGAAAACATCCTCATAGACAATGTTAGAGGTCTTGTTGGATGGATGACCATCTTACTTAGACACCAGCACTTTCAGTCCAGATCTTGAACGAACACGTGGAATTTCAACATACATTTGACCATGGGTAGACACAAAACCTGGTAAGTATAAACTTACATTAGATAACATACATCCTTACTCTTACTGATAATTAGAAATTGTCGACGTTAGAATCTAAATTGTAACGTCAAATATGATGGGGTAATCACCAAAAGGGCAATTATGACCCTCTCACCGACGAACTTACCAGAAATAATCACAGCTTCAACAACATGTTTACATAGTATTGTCACAATCAACTAAACTCCATTACACAAACCCGTTATTTATCAATATTATGAAATAACATAAAATGTGCACCAACCTTTAGTTTCAGCTCATGATATGGAAGTTCTGAACTAGAAGTGGTGTTGAGAAATTCCGTGGTGCAAACATTTGCTAGTTCAGAATCAGGATCTTGGTTAGATATTATGTATGAATTAAGGTATATGCTCTCTTCACCTGGCAACAACAAAAGCATATAATTATTATAGATGTCACATCATCTCAAGTAGGAGCCAAGACTATTTGGCACGTATCATATTTATATTGGGGAACTTGATGAAAAGGATATAAAGAACTTGATCTAAGTTTTTTTTCATATTTTATAACTTTCTTATCTTCTTTTCATCCACTATTTACTTATTTACTACTTTTTATTTTTCTCACATCTACATCTATTTACCTACTTTTCATTTTCCCCATACATATTTATTTACCTATCTTTTACATTTATCAAACCTACATTTATTTATTAACTTTTTTATTCTCTCTATGACTTTTTCCATTTACTTTATTGTTTCTATGTTTATCTTCTTCACACCTTTTTTTTCACTCACATTTCTTCATCTTCCTCCTCCTCTTCTTCTTTCTTCTTGCCGCCATCTCTTTGTCGCACTATTATGTTGTAATACCCTAGTGGTATTTTTAGAATCAGGTCAATTGTATATAGTAAGACTTAGCATGGTCATCATTTGTAGTTGGAATGTAAGGATAAAATAAATAAATAAATGCACAATAGAAATAAAATTAAATAGGAATTGATGGGATAATATGAAATTGATAAAATTGTGAAATTGAAGTTAAGCATTTTGGCTAAAGAAAATAAAAAATAAATTTTTTTGAGTGAAATAAAATTTGTTGGGATATAATTAAGATTTTAATAGTTTTAGAGTTGAGAAATTAAGAAATTAAAATAAATATAAAAATTTGGTAGATAAATTATAAATTTGTTTAAAACTGGTCATATGAATTATTCCAAACTTATAGTTTAAATTTGATAATTTTTGGAAAATAAAAATTATACTAGGTAGAAAATTTTCATCTGCAAGACACTCAATGACAGATATTTTTAATAAGCTTATGATTAGCCAAAAATTTCAAAATTTTCCTATTCTGACCTCTAAATAAATATAGTTAACAAACTCCAATCAAAACTCTATTTCACCTTACCCCACAAATTTTCAATTGCCAAAACTACCCTTAAATTCTCAAACCCAATTTATGAGCACCAGAAACGAATGCATCTTCCTCTCTTCTTCTCTTCTTCTTCATTCATGATTCACTCTAGGGCATCAAGAACAAATTGAAGAAACCACCCACTTCCATCAAATTTCTTGCTTCTTCCCAACAATCTAAGGCTCCCACAAGCTTCATCTACCCTCTTGGAGCATCAACGAGTTTGGGTAGCACTCCCAAAACTTCATTCTCGGATTTGGCAAGGTAAGCCTCCAAAAATCATGTCTCCACCACTTCAATCTTAATTTTCTTGGTACAAATGAGTTACCCATTGATAGTATATCACCTTAGGACTATTTTAGAACATAGAAAACACCCAAATCATGATTTATATGGATGATTTCCCTCTAGGGTTCATAAGTTACGAAATTTATAAATTTTGAGGGAATTTATTAATTTTTTTAGATTTGTTGGGTTGTATGGATGCCAAATAATTTGTTTACGCATTTTAGATGATTTGGAAGAATGCCCAATGATTCGTATGGTGATTTATGAATTTTGTAGAAATGACTAAAATTTCTATATCTGGCAAAAACTCTTCATTGATGGAGCTAGATGGTGTGCAAACTTTTGAATATGATTTCTTAAAGTAAAATTTATTTTGAACTAAAACCAACTCCCAAATGATGACCATAGCTTAGGTAGTGGAATTTAGGCTTTGATATGTATAGAAGTGGAAATTTTGTTAATATGGAGTTTATGGAAAATTAGCTACACACATGTGTAGATAAGTAGTTTAATTGGTGTGGTTCTAATTGTTAGGACTCAAGTACTTCCTTGGAGACAAGAGTGCTCAAGGGTTACTAAGTAACGCGGTCGAGGTGAGGAACCCTTTCATCCTAGGCCCAAGGGTTATATGATAATCTTGATTTGTGGGCTTATTTATACGTGAATGTTTGTAAATATTTAATTTTATGCTTGCTAGTAATACTCTGTCATTATGTTGGAGTTGCTGGAATTTTGTACAATAAATTGTTTGTGATTTTTTTTTTTGAGGAAAATGGTTTGTGATTGTTAAAGTGGAAATATGGTGGATCAAGTACATATCGGTGATGATGAAGAATTTCGCCCACATATGTGCTTGACCCGAGAATTATGGCAATAACATCTATTGTACCAAGTGTAAGGGCTTTCCGTCGAGTCAGGTTCGGAAAGTGCCTTCACGTTGGCATTTCGTCGGGTAAGGTTCGAAATTGCCTTCATATATATATACAGTTGTGGATACTCTATTGAACCGGTCCAGAGCATGCCACCATTACTAGTTGGTTAATTTATTGAGTTGGTCCGAATTAAACCAAGCGGGCTTCCCGTGCCGATGTAGATGGACACCTCGGCAGGTTGGTGCCGGGATGCGCCACCGAACACAACATTCCGTGGAGACGGTCCCAGAATGGGTCGTGTGCCTATGCGTATATCGATGTAAGATACCGAGAGTATAGGTACTCCACACTAGTGTAAACCCTCAATGTCCTTCGTATGCACTATGACTAGATTTCCTTTTCTTCAAACATGCCATGACGATGGCCGGTATCCTCACGTGACGTCAAGACAAAGTTGTTTTCTTAAAAAGGTCATGACATCGATTGTTGTCTTGACATGGCGTTGAGGAAACCTTGTTCTTTTAAATTACTATATTTCAAATCCAACCGACCATAATGATGGGTTAAGTCATATAGTGCATCGGGACAAATAGGGAGGACCAACACATCACGACGACAACAAGGTAAGCAAAGGTACGTAAGTTTGGCGGGTGAACCGCACTTGGATATTAATCTATGCCAGGTGTTTCTTGATACACGCATGTCAGTATGCATGATTAATGTATGTTGTGGTACGGTTAAAGTATAGTTTGTACATGTTCTATTGCTTGAGAGCAATTATATAATTATCAAAGATGAATTGAAGTGTATGCGTATGTGAATGTGGTTTCTCCCCTTCCCGGTCGTAGTGGTACCTGCTACTACGCCTAGGATGGGAGAGTCATTCACTCACTCTTTAGTGGTTTACTTTTTAAGATAGAAGTATCGGTCAGGCTTCCACGTTGGCTCAGTGAAGGCGACATTTTACTAGTACTCACATTTTGTCTCTGTGGGTGGCTTTGATTTTATTTTGGATATTGTAATGAATTGATTACACTTTGTGGTTATTATACTCTAGACTTGTCAGCTCCACATACTTAAAGACATGATTATTTTGGGGGACTTAATATTATTATGTATACGAACTTGCATGTGAATAGGATATGTGGCACACCGGAGTGTTTGGCAACGTATATGACGGATATATATTATGTGTGTTTGAGTATACATATAAACTGAAGTAGCACTTGGCTGTGGATTGTAAGTGTAAGATAGGCCACACAGGGGATGTGAGCCATATATATTGATAATGTGTATGCGAATGGGAATGATAGTTAAATGAAATAGGTGTTAAGGCTAACAGACTCAGGGTTAGGCCCTCTGTTTGTGCCGGTCACGTGCCTCCTGGCGGGGGTCGTGACAAAGTTGGTATAAGAGCCAGGTTATTTTCTTTAAGTTTGTGGATGTATGGTATGACCGGGTGTCAGCTTAAACCGTTGTTATGATCCCGGGCAGAACACCGGAGTTAAGCGGACACTTGTGCCAGTCTCTAGGAAATTGTGTTAGTTTTCTTTTCTAAAATTCTTTCCCTAATTATGATATGTGATAGGGGTCTCATGGAGTGTTAAATCCTAGTGCAGTATTGGGATGCCACCAAGAACTAGAGCGGCTATACGGGGTGGAAGAAACCCCGAGACTTATGATGGAGCATCGGCGCAGGTCGAGAGAGGTGCTCCACGAGGCTGACCCCGAGGTCGTGCTCGTGGCTGAGGATGGCCAATCAGGGAAAAGAGATTAGGCGTCAATCACCGGAGCCCCAACCCGAAACTGACGCCCCATCTATTGCTGAGATGTTAACTGCTGGGTTTCAAGAATTGAGGGCAGAGATGAGGCAACAGATACAGCAAGAAGTGCAGCGGTTAGCCACTAATGAAGAAGAGATTCCACTAGATCAGGAAATTGAAGTGGTGGAAGAACTGGGGAGAGTATGGTTACCAAGAGATGTACCCCGAGGGCAAAGGGGAGCTCGCAGAGAATTACCGGTGGCTAAGTTCCTGAAGCTTAACCCACCAACCTACTGCGGCACTGATAAGAAGGAGGATCCTCAACATTTCCTCCGTGATATGGTCCGTAAAGGACGAGTGCGAAGATGCCCTGTAGAAGAATTAGCCGAGCTTGCTTCCGTCCAGCTGAGCGGTGCTACAAGAATTTGGGTGGAGTTATTACAGGCCGGCCACGCCACACGAGCAGCCCCGATGCGGTGGGAAGACTTTGAGAGAGCATTCTTAGACCGGTTTTCGCCAGCAGGAATGCGGGATACAAAATGGCAACAGTTTGAAGATCTATGGACGACTTCCAGTATGACGGTTACAGAGTTCGAGTTGTTGTTTACGGGGCTAACTCAGTTTGCCCTAGAGTTAGTTCCACATGAACTGGCTAAGATCAAGAGGTTCATACAGCGACTTGTGGAGCCACTATTTATAGCTCTACTACCACAGAGGAAGCAATTTGAGACTCATGCACAGGCGGCTGTTTGTGCTAGGGTCATTGAGAGTAGGAGGAGATTTGGGACGCCAGTCAATCCCAAGGGATGAAATCAAGTAAGAAATGAGAATCAAGGAGTATGGAAGAAGAAGCAAAAGATGACAGGTGGTACCACCACAATCCCAGCTTTCATGGGATCCAACAGGCTTACCGGGCAGCCTTCGATGACTACCACAGATTCGGGAGCAAGGAGTAACTATCAGGGTGGTCAGAGGGCTAATAGCATTGTGCATACGGGGAGTCAGAGGCCCCAATGCGGTCAATGTGGAAAGAATCATTTCGGTACCTGTCGGACCTTGAAGGGAGATTGTTTCAACTGTGGCCAAGTGGGACACCTTGCTAGGGATTGTCCTCAGAAGCGGAGTGGAACTAGTGTGAGGAGCAACCAGACACCGAGGTCAATACCAATCCAAGCCTCACCAGTTAGAACAGTACCACCGCCCACCATTGCCAGAGGCAGGGGTCGTGGAGCAGGAGGAAGAGGTTCAGGAACCACGTGAGGTGGACAGGCCAGAGTTTTTGCCTTATCTCAACAGGATGCGCAGGCTTCTAATGCTGTGGTGACAGGTACCCTCACTGTCTGTACTCAGAATGCACAAGTGCTATTTGATTCTGGTTCAACTCATTCATATATATCACCTGCATTTGCAATTAAGATTGCTAAGAGCCCAACAAATATGAAAGAGGCAATGTTTGACTCTACACCTATGGGTGAATCTGTACGGGTAGAATACATATGTGAGTCTTGTCCAATAGTGGTTGAGGGCCATGAAACAGTGGTGGATTTAAGATTGATGTACATGGTAGACTTAGATGTAATCTAGGGGATGGATTGGTTAGCTTCATGTCATGCAGTAGTGGACTGCAGGACCAAATGTGTGAAATTCAACATGCTTGGCGAGGATCCTTTTGTGGTACATGGTGATGGGGCGAAGTGCCACCCGAGGATGATATCCGCATTGAGTGCTCTCAAACTTCTTAGTAAGGGATGTACGGGCTACTTAGCGTCAGCCAGGGATGTAGAGAAGGAAGTACTTTCCGTGAACCAAGTGCCCGTCGTTCGGGAATTCCCGGATGTGTTTCCTGAAGAGTTGCCTGGTTTGCCACCTGATAGGGAGATTGAATACGGGATCGACCTACTGCCGGGTACTCAACCAATATCTATACCACCTTACCGAATGGCTCTGCGGGAGTTGAAGGAATTAGAAACTCAGTTGCAGGAATTGCTAGACAAGGGGTTTATACGACCCAGTGTCTCGCCATGGGGTGCACCGGTCCTATTTGTCAAGAAGAAGGATGGTACCTTGCGGTTGTATATTGATTATCGGAAGTTAAACAAGGCTACCATCTGCAACCAATATCCTTTACCCATAATAGATGATCTATTTGATCAACTACAAGGAGCCAAGCGATTCTCAAAGATTGATCTGCGGTCGGGGTATCATCAGTTGAAGATTTGACAAGATTGTACCCAAGACTGCATTTCGTACCAGATACGGACACTACGAATTTTTGGTGATATCTTTTTGGTTGACAAATGGCCCCGCAACATTTATGGATATGATGAATAGGGTGTTTAAACCTTATTTGGACCAGTTTGTCGTAGTGTTTATAGATGACATCCTGGTGTACTCCAAGAACTCCGAGGAACATGCAGAACACTTGAGAATGACCTTGCAAAGGTTAAGGGAAGAGAAATTGTATACCAAATTCTCGAAGTGCGAATTCTGGTTAGACAGGGTAGCTTTTCTTGGGCACGTGGTATCATCAGAGGGAATCCACGTAGACCCAAGTAAGGTGGAGGCAGTGAAGAGTTGGTCCCAACCCACCTCAGTGCCAGAAATACGGAGTTTCTTGGGCTTAGCCAGGTATTACAGGCGGTTTGTGCAGGATTTCTCAAAAATCATTGCACCTGTGACACGGTTAACACAGAAAGAGGTAAAGTTTAAGTGGACGGACAAATGTGAAGAGAGTTTTGAGAAGCTAAAGGATTGCCTGAACACAGCTCCAGTGCTAACCCTTCCTCAAGGCACTGGAGGGTACGTGGTATACTGTGATGCTTCGCGAGTTGGGTTAGAATGTGTATTGATGCAGCATGGTAGGGTGATTTCCTATGCATCAAGGCAATTGAGGAAGCTTAAGAAGAATTATCCAACCCATGATCTCAAAATGGCGACGGTAGTGTTTGCCCTGAAGATATGGAGGCACTATCTCTACGGAGAAACATGTGAAGTGTACACAGACCACAAGAGCCTTACGTACATCTTTGAGCAGAAGGATCTGAACTTGAGGCAACGTTGTTGGATCGAATTGTTGAAGGACTATGATTGTACGATACTATACCATTCTAGGAAGGCCAATGTGGTGGCCGACGCTTTGAACCGAAAGTGTATGGGTAGTGTAGCTCACATTGAAGAAGTGAGGAGACCGTTAGTTCGGGAGATATACGGGTTGGAACAAAGGGGGACTCACTTTGAGATCGGTGGTTCTAATGTGCTTCTAGCTCAGATTCAGGCAGAGTCCAACCTGATTGAAGAAGTCAAGGCTAAACAAGAGCAAGATCCCGACGTCAAGATAGTGATCGACGCAGTGAGAAAAGGGAAAATGAGTGATACCTAATTCTACATTGATGACAGGGGGTGCTCAGGTTAGAGGGACGACTGTGTGTACCTTTGGTCGAAAATCTCAAGGAGAGGATATTAGACGAGGAACATCAGTCGACGTACTCCATCCACCCCGGGGCTAATAAGATGTATCTTGACTTGAAACAGTTATATTGGTGGAACGGGATGAAGAAAGATGTGGCAGACTATGTGTCCAGGTGTCTTGTATGTCAACAAGTGAAAGCTGAACATCAGAAACCTGCCGGAATGCTTCAATAGATTAAAATACCTGAATGGAAATGGGAAAGGATCACTATGGATTTCGTAATAGGGTTGCCTCAGTCACAGAAGGGGTTTGATTTAGTGTGGGTGATTGTGGATCGCATGACCATGTTTGCACATTTCCTGCCAGTGAAGACGACTTACAGAGTGGCACAGTATGCCCGGTTATATTTGGCAGAGATTGTGAGATTGCACGGTGTTCCAGTGTCAATAATCTCTGATAGAGGGCCGCAATTTACTTCTCGATTTTGGAGGGCATTGTAGGAAGCATTGGGGACGAGGGTTGATCTCAGCACGGCTTTTCATCCCCAGACGGACAGGCTATCAGTGTAATATTCGAGATTTTATTTTTTAGAAAGAAAAGTTAGATTAAAGGTTGAAGAAAAAAAATATAAAAAAATAAAGAAGAAAAGAATAAGAAATATTTTTGAAGGAAAAAGGGGACCTAAATGAAAATAAGCTTTAAAGTTGAGGGAAAAGGGACAAAAAAATTCAAGAATAAATTTTTCCAGCCTTTTTTTTAAGGCTTAACTGTGGCTTCCCCCTCTTTTAAAAACGGAGAAAAAAATTAGAAAGGGAGAGAGAAAGGAACCGAGACGCAAACCGTGAGGGAGAGGAAGGAAGGAGGTGGAGGAGAACTCACCGGAATCTCGCCGGAGAAAGCTACCGGAACACTTCTACGGCATCCCTCGACACTTCTATCCGATTGAATCGAGGTAAATAATCTCAAACCTTCAAAACCCCAATTTTCTCCAACTTTAGGGATTTTTAGAAAAATCTTTATTCATCTCCATTTGGGTTAATCCGGGGATAAATTCGAACTTAGGAAGTGTTGTTGAACGCCTAGGGAGGTTGAGAATTGAGGCCAAATCGTAGAATTTGGCCGGCTTCGGAAATTACGGGAATTGGGTTGAAAATTCTTCTCAAATTCAAAATTTACTAAGTTGATGCATGAATGAGCTTGGATTTGAGTAGGATAAATTTTATAATTGTTGGAAATATACAGATGAATAAAGCTCGAGTGATTGCCGTTGCAGCCGGAGCCGAATTCGGCGAAAATGGGGAATATACCAAACCACAGCACAACAAAAAGCTGTGCTACGGGCTGGACACCTTGGCCTAGCCCCTTGGTGGACACCTAAAATCAACTATATTGATTCTAAAGCTTTTCTTTTACACCCTTTTCAATTTTAGACGTTCCCAATCATGTTTTTCATAATTAAGAAGATCGTGGTTGGTTTCTTACTCGGCAAATAAGGAAACTCGTCGAACAAGCAAAGCCAGTAACCCTTTTAAACCATCAATTTTTCCTTTATTAGTAGAAATTACTAAAGAATAGATGAAGTAGAATTACGTTAGGTTAGTATCTCAAATCCAAAGCTCTCAGAAGTTCAAAATGATATCGAATGTGTGAAGGTCGAGTGAGTGAACACTATAGACTTTCAAAAGAAGCAAATGGACGACAAATAAGACCAAGAATCCGATTCTTGGCAATGTCTAGAGGGTAAATGAGCATTAGCATGACATGTGTATGATATTTGCTTAGTTACAAGTTGTTAACTTCTTAAACACATGTGTATAGGGCACCACAGAGTAGTTGGAGCTTCAGGAACTCCAAGGACTGAACAGGAGAGCCAACGAGGTGAGGGGCTCTCCCATCCCTGCCCTACAGGGTTGGATGACTACGTGGATAAGTGGTTTGCTCTATTATATGTATTTGATATACGATATGTGGTTATCCGATGGAATTTGTGTTATGCTTGTATAGTTAACAAGTAGGGAGTGAATGTGTAAATTGTATATGTGATTTATCTTATTAGGCTCATGGTGTACATGAGATAACATGGTTCACCGAGTCTTATATGTTACTGTGGGTAAGATTGAGTCGGAATTCTATATGTGAGAACTCGTAAATGATAGAAACCATCTAAATTAATTATAACTGCAAAGATTCTGACTATATAACATGCTAAGGAAATCAGACTTAGGTTCTCGTGAGTGAAATGAGTATGTTGCATAACCAGAAGGGGGAAATTAGGTTTAACCAAGAAATAAGTACAATAGTCAATTAGTTTCTTATAGGGTATCTTCCAAGATTAAGCATTTAGGTTGTGTTCATCTAGGATAGTCCGGGTAGATCGAGTCGGTTGTCCTGATCGAACAGACAAGATTATAGTACTAGTGAGTATGCCACATAGTGGCCATTGCCTTGGTTGAACCGAGGTCAGATAAGTTGCCGGCTATTGCTCTAAGTGTAACTTGGAGTCAGATGTCCTAGCGTGATCAACTAGGTTCAGACACGAGATTGCCTTCGGGCCAGTATTTCTCTTAGCGGAAAGCTGGAGACAGGGTTTAAATGTTTATGAACTTATATGATAAATGATATATAGAAACAGAAGGGATAATTGTAGATGATACATGTATGAAGTGAAAAAAATATGTTAGAAGCATGATGTAGGATTATTGTTGTGGACATGATGTATGGTTGAATGATCACCTTAAATGTTGCAAGATAATCCGTTTCATGCGCATGTTATTGTGATTTGCTCCCTTCCCCCAGCAGTAGTGGTACCCGCTGCTATGCCGGGGATGGGGGAGCTCCTCACTGAGTCCGTTTGACTCACCCCCCTTCTTAAATGTTTCAGATACAGGTGGCACAGGTATCGGGGATAGTCCACTTCTTCTCAAAGAGGCAGACAAATCTGAAGACCACACGCTTTGTCCGCGTGGGTGGATTATTTTGGTTATTCGTATAAATTTTGATGTATATATGAACCAGTTTTGGGGCATAGGTTTTGTATATATTACAACTGCCAAATATATATGCATACTCTAGCATTGTCGGTTTCATACAAGATAAAGATAGGTTATGGTTTATGGGGATTAGGGTATGATATTGTATATATATATGACTTCCGCATGTGACTAGGATAGATTGCACGCATTGAAGCGTGTGATCAATATGTTAAACTATATGTAAGTGTGGTTGAATATATGTATATATATATGGGTTGAAGCGGTACTGAGCAAACCGTGGATTGCAGGTTACCTAAGTCACCAGAAATGGATGGCCACATATGTATTATCTATTGATTGTATTAGAAAAAGGGTAGATATGAATATGTATAAGTGTTAATCAGGGTAAAGAGGCTTACGGGATAGGGAAAATCCTATCTCCCTTGCCGGTCACGGACTCCCAAATTGGGGTCGTGACAATCAGAAAGGACCATTCAAATATTAGAGGACATGTTAAGAGCATGTGTGATGGACTTCGGTGGGAATTGGGAACAGTACTTACGATTGGTCGAGTTTGCCTACAACAATAGTTACCAAGCCAGCATTCAAATGGCACCTTTTGAAGCTCTCAATGGTTGGAGGTGCAGGTCTCTGATCGGTTGGTTTGAGGTCGGTGAATCGAAGGTGGTTGGTCCTGAACTATTGCAAGAAACTTTAGAGAAGGTGAAGTTGATTTGAGGAAGGTTAATGACAGCCCATAGTAGACAGAAGTCTTATGCGGACCACCGCAGAAGAGAACTTGAATTTGCCGTGGGGGACCAAGTGTTTCTGAAGGTTTCCTCAATGAAGGGAGTGATGCGATTTGGCAAGAAAGGGAAGCTGAGTTTGACATTCGTGGGACCGTTCGAGATACTAGAACGAGTGGGAAATGTCGCTTACTGCCTATCCTTTCCGCCGGAGTTGGAAGGTGTACATCCAGTGTTCCATGTGTCCATGCTGCGGAAGTACTTGCCGGATCCCTCTCATGTGGTACAGCCGGATGAGATACAATTGGTAGAAGGGCATACCTACGATGAAGTACTAGTGGAAATCCTTGACAGACAATCAAGGAAGTTGAGGTCAAAGGAAATCCCATTGGTGAAGGTGTTATGGAGGAATCATTCGGCGGGGGAAGCTACGTGGGAAGTAGAAGCCAAGATGCGCAAGACTTACCCCTTCTTTTTCCAAGACTAAGGTTATTAACTTAATTGAAATTCCGGGACCAAATTTCTTAAGGAGGGAAGATTATAATACCCTAGGGGTATTTTTAGAATAAGGTCAATTGTGTATAGTAAGACTTAGCATGATCATCATTTGGAGTTGGAATGTAAGGACAAAAAAAATAAATGAACAATAGAAATAAATAATAATTTTGTGTATACATATAGATAAATAAAATTAAATAGGAATTGATGGGAAAATATGAAATTGAGAATTTAGTGTTGAGAATTTAAGAAATTAAAATTGTCACGACCCCCTATCGGACGTCCGTGACCGGCACGGGAAGTAGGATTTCTCCTATCCCGTAAGCCTCTAATCCCTGATTGACATTTTCACATGTTTATAACTACTCATTTCTAATACAAACAATATATAGTATTTATGGCTATCCATATCCGGTGATCTATCCTATTCACATGCATAAATCCAGTGTACAGTCATACATATATTCAATCACACGCTTGCATATAGTTTACATATTGATCACACGCCTCAATGCGTGTGATCTATCCTATTCACATGCGGAAGCCATATTTTCATACAATCAGGTATTCAGTCACACATATATATATAATTTACATATTGATCACACTCCTCAAGGCGTGTGATCTATCCTAGTTGCATGCGGAAGTCATATATATACACACATGATATATGCTATATCATAGCTTAAAGTCCCAATACCAAGACCTAACCTTAATCTGTATGAAGCCGACAATGCTAGAATCCAAGTATGATATATATATATATATATACACAGCAGATGTAACCGTACAAACGCTACACCCAAAAGGATTTTTATATATACATCACGACATATGTACATAACCAAAATACTACCGACGCGGACTAAGCGTGCGGTCTTCAGATCTGTCTGCCTCCTTGAGAAGAAGTGGACGCGTGGCCGACTCCTGAACGTCCTGTATATGAAACGTTTAAATAAGAGGAGTGAGTCGAACAGACTCATTGAGAAGCTCCCCCATCCCTGGCGTAGCAGCAGGTACCACTACAGCTTGGGGAAGGGAGCAACCACAACCACATACGCATGAAACAGATTTATATGTTGACCTTTAACATGATCAGGCAATCAATGTATCATATTCACAAGTAAAATCCTAATTCATGCTCCTAACATATTTATTAATCCGCAAGTAAATCAATCTCAACATACATCATTTGGTTTCATAGTTAACACATACTTGTGCACCTAGGCACTCACTTTCTTTCTCCCGCATTATGCTAAGAGAAATACTGGCCCGAAGACAATCTAATGTTCGAACCTAGTTGATCACACTAGGAACTTTCTGACTCCATATTTCTTCTTCCATAGGAATCATATTTCGTCGATGAGTATTTAAGAATCTGACACCCACAACTTTTTGGAGATTCTTGCCCATCAAGATCTCCGTAGTGATCAGTTTTCACCATTGTGTGATTCGAAAGCTAACACCCATAACTTTTGGGGACTCACGAGCTCCGCTGTAAGATTATCTATGGCATCCAAAATTAAAATCTACATTAGAAAGTCTAAAAAGCTGAAGTAGATTTTTTTGTCTCTTTTTCCTTGGAGCAGACTTGGCAATACCATTTCTCATTATTTTCATATTTTGGGGTGTATAATCGGGTAGATTTACTTAAGTGTTTTAGCACCAAGTAGTTTTTCTCTGGCCAAGACAAATAAGGGCATCCTTTTGTCATTACTTGTTCCCTCCGTCAGTGCCGAAAGCGTCCCTTTTGGAGGCATTCAAGTAAAGAGGGGAATCTGTGGACACCCTATTTTGTCCGGCCCCAAAAACTGCAAATCAAAAATAAAATAAAATAATAAATAAAATAATGGAAAAATATTATTTTTGTCAAAAAATAAGAAAAGATGAAAAGTCTGAGATGGTCTACTCTTAGATCTAATGGCCAAGGCCAAAAGACTTGAGAGAACCCTAGCTTATAAAAGAGAGAAGCCTAGGTCAAGAAGGGGGGAGATCAAAGAGGCAAGAGGAAAGAGGCAAGAGGAGGAGAAGGAGTCAAGAATGCTTGGAGATGGGAAGGGAAACCTAGAATTAAACGTGGAAGAACCAATTGATGGAGTACTCTTCACTTTGACACTTTTCTGTTTTGGTTGAATGTGATTGCTTGCCTTCTCCATTTTGTTTTTGGTTGTTTCGACATTTATAATTGCTTTGTTATATTTTTCTCCTGTTTACGCATACCTTTAGAGTATCTCTGAATTTTTTTCATGAATTTCGAATCCTTTTAATGGAGTCAAACAATTTTTGTGAAAACCTCTGCCCGAACTGATTCTGAGTTCGGGCAGTGTGCCTTCAACGCAAGCTTTTGATTTCAATTTAACTCCAAATGAAGTGATCTATTTTTTCCTGAAAGTAGACATCCATAGCTTTTTGACCATAGGTCTTTTGTCAAATTTCATTGGGTATTTGGCTCCCAGCAATTTTTATAAAATCAATTTTTCAAAAGACGTTGCAGAGTGATGTTCAGAACGTCACTCTATTTCGTGAAATTATTTCTCCAGCTAAACAAATCCGTTTTAATTGATTTTTGTCCCTAAATCTTCTTCTTGGTCTCTGGAACAAAGGATAAAAATATCATGACCAAATTCATTCAAAATGATGTATGGCATATTTATTTATCCAAAAATATCATTTCAAATAGCTTCTGGGTAACTGTGCTTTCAAAGATCATATTTTACAAATTACTATTGATTTTGGGGCAAGTTTAGCGGGCCTATGTAGGGGAGATCTAGAGCTTTCTTACCTTAGGTTTTGACAATTTTCTATATTTCGAAAGTGGTCCAATTTGATTTTTTTATTTAATGTCTAGAATCAGGAAAATAAGCGTTGAAAAATTTTCTTTGTTTTTCTTAAAGAGAAAAATCCAAAAATATCATAGACGCTTTGTTTGTGTTTTTTAATCAACGTCTTTATTTATTTGTTCAACTGGTGTCACCAGGGAGCCTATGCTTCTATAGAAACACTGGTTTACACGCCATCTAGGCATGCCGCCTGATAAGCATCACACACCCACCTTGTTTGATTTGTTCTGTTAAATGCATGGTAGATAGGTGCCGAGGGGCTCTTGCCTCTTTAGGCACATTGCACTGGGAGGCCATCTGAGTCTTTGCTTGATGAGCCTCCCGTCACCTACACACTTGCATGCCACAGGAACTACGTGGACTTTGATCCCTCTTTGAGGGTACATAGGCCCTAGGCTTTTATCCTAAGTCAAGCCCTCCCTCATTTTCTTCCTTGATTGTATATATTTTTAAGGCTAAATAATTTTAATATTAGTTTTTAGGGTAACCGTCTTCGGACGGGGGAAGAAGGGTGCCTAACACCTTCCCTTCATCTTAATCAAACTCCCGAACCCAACATTTTGTGAAAATTCATTTTTACCCCACTTTTGAATTTTTTTATTCTTTTTCTTTTTCCAAATTTTGATTGAAAATTTGGTGGTGACTCCCGTCGAAGGCTCGGTCTTCACACCTAGTCTTGTTTTGATGTGTTTCAGAACCAATTTAATGGGATCCAAGTGATATTGCAATCAAATGAACAACTTTTTCACCAGTGCAGTTGTCATACATTCATGTGTCTATGCATTTGATTAATGGACTTGAATGGTTGATTTAAGGAACGAAATGACAAAGATATGTTAAACAATTGCTTTCTGTAAGGGAGATACCAGTGAGCGATGCAAAATGAGATTGAGTACTTTGTTGTGGTTGAATTAAAAATATTTTATAGATAATTAGGATTATGAAGAAATATTTTTGGATAAGTTTTAGGGATATTATATTTAATTTCGAATTTTGTTAGATAAGGTTTACAGTTGTTATCCACGTTTAAGGAAAACTTTAGGAGTTTAATTAGGATTTCTTATTTTCTTGTATAAGTACTCTGCAAAAGTAAATGATAGAGTAAAATGATTTTCCCCACTACTTTCGTCCTTTACAATCTTAACATGGTATTAGAGGCAGGTTGCTTTAAAGCATAAATCTTTATTGGATGCTATTTTACCCTAAACCTTATTTAGAGTGAAACGAGTGCACGTTTGGAGGTTTGGGAGATCAAATTTTGAAAGTTTTCTGTGCTTGTTATCGCCATTAGGGTAGGCTTCAGAGGACATCGACAAGTCATATGCTGAGTTTGATAGTGGTTTTTGGTGATCTTGGTACTTGGTCATTAATGGTGACCTAGTGCTTCGACCCTTGTTTTCTACCTCAAGAGGAGTGTCGGAAGCTATGTGAACTTCACAAATTCTTGTATGGATTGAAGAAAAACCCCTTGGGCTTGGACAAACAATGAGGTTGTATGGATATTCCAACTTTCAGGAGAAGTTGGATTGAAGACTTCATTCTCTACGAAGGTATGTGAACTTCGAAAATTCTTTTATGGATTGAAGGAAAGCCCTCAGGCTTGGACAACCGGTGAGGTTGTATGGATACTTCAACTTTCAAGAAAAGTTGGATTGGAGACTTCGTTTTCTATGCAGGTATGTAAATTTCGAAAATCCTTGTATGGATTGAAGCAGAGCTCTCAAGCTTGGACAACCCGTGAGGTTGTGTGGATGCTCCAACTTTCAGGATAAGTTGGATTGGATACTTCGTTTATTGCGAAGGTATGTGAACTTTAAAAACTCTTGTATGGATTGAGGCAAAGCCATTGGGCTTGGATTGAGACAACCAATGAAGTTATGTGGATTCTACAATTTCTGGAAAAAATTGAATTGAAGACTTGGTTTCCTTCTTTGCTTGGGAAACAACAACTAGATTTCTTTCTTCGCAAGTTGGGCATACGAGATCTTGATGCTCCAACTTGAGGGGGGATGTTGTGGATATACATATATTTAGATATATGTATATTTGAATTGAAAATATTTTATAAATAATTAGGATTACGAAGGAATATTTTTGGATAAGATTTAGGGATATTATATTTAATTTCGAATTTTGTTAGATAAGGTTTAGAGTTGTTATCCATGTTTAAGGATAATTTTAGGACTTTAATTAGGATTTCTTATTTTCATGTATATATACTCTGCAAAGGTAAATGATAAGTAAGATGATTTTCCCCACTATTTTCTTTCTTTACAATCTTAACATACTTTGATTTGATCTGAGTGTAGAAGACAAAAGTGAGCCAGTGACTTCTTAAGAGTCCCACATCGAAAATATATCACAGTTCAAGATGAGAGCAGCTGCTATATAAATTGAAGAAGCTGTTATAGTAAATTCATGCAGCCACGCAGTGTGCACAGAGTGAACTATTCTTTCGCCTTTTACTAAAGAATACCATGTGCACGTTGCAATCAGTGGCATACGCCAATTTTTGTAGGGTCTTCTCCATTAGGAGGGCCCAACAATATTAGTATAAGATTTTTTTCTTTCTTGAATATTAGTATAAGTAGGACTGTAAATGACTTGAGTTTTAGATGTTCAAGTTTGGTTCGATTAAAAGAAGATGAGCTTGAATTCGAGCTTAAACTTTTAAACGAACAAAAAATCATGATCAAGTTTGGCACGTTTAATTAACTAAGCTTAACGAGTCGAGCTAAAGACTAATCCACTTTCATCGAATATACATGTACATAAGAAAATTAGCTTATATGTTATATTAATTTATGAATTTTATCCTTTTATATGTTTTATTGACTATAGCCGACCCTATCAAGTAAAAAATGGCTTTCATTGTTATTGTTATATATGTTTTATTGATTAAAAGATATTTGTATACAACACCATAACAAATTCAATATATATGTGCGTAGAATGAGTGTTCATTATATATATATATATATATATATATATATATATATATATATATATATTATAACTATCGTTCTTGGTTCAGACAATTTGTAATGTTAAATAAAGACTGCAAGGGGTCGTAGCCTTGGGGGACTTGTCCTTAAGTGATGGCCTAGGTGCCTACGTACCATTGTGTGGGGATCGAAGTGCACATAGTTCGAGGAGGAAACATCCATAGGAGCCGTTAGGCAGGAATGTTACCTGTAGTGGCCTGTGCAGCTAGGACGTATGTGTGTCCTCCGTGCTGGCGAGCCACCTGTTGGAGGTACCTCATAGGTAGAGGTAGAGAGCAAGGGTCTCTGGATGTTGTTTAGAGCAAGAGGATGAGTGTATCTTGTGACTGGAGTGAATATGGGCTGATGTCTGTTAGGTAAACTTCAGGTAACGATGATCTCGTGATATGCTTTCTGTGTTATGAGCACTGTCTTGCTCACTTCTGGATTGCCTTCTGTTTAGTCTCGCAGGTGAGGGATATTTATACTTGGGGAAGAGGAGAATGTGGTTGACTCACGCTCTTGAGCTTGGAGCTCGACCCAAGATCTAGGGAGTTCACCCATGTCTCTAATGTTGATAGTGGGGAGAGGCCATGTCTAGGCCATCAAGCGGTGCCACGTGTCACTGATCCGTGGTCCGGTTAACCTTCTAGAAGGCTAGTGCCACGTGTACCTGGAGAGCATATTATGGAATTACATAAGTCCCCCAAGTCTATGGGTGCTGGGCACCCGTGGACTTAAGTTGACTTTTACAGAATATTCGGGGGCGAGGTCGCCCGCCATGAATTGTCTGTGGAGCCAAATTGACCGCTAATCATAGGAGATGGGGCGGTCGATCGTACATTCGCAGGAACTCGCATTTCCTTGGAGATTTTCAGGAGTGGGTATTCAAGGATACCACGCGTCTGGATCTGAACAGTTAATCGCTTGACTTCCTTAGTAATTTTCTCGAGCCGTCTCTGTTGAAACGCTCGGGTCTTTCCCACGAGACGTCATCATTGCAGAGAAGGCCAATTTCTGGAGATGCCCTTGTAGGGCTTCGAGGGGATTTGAAAGGTCAGGGGCTTTCTTGACTTTTTCCTGGGCGCAAGGGTTGACATGTGGAACAAGCTCCGTCTCATTAGACTGAGATCGAGCGCTAACTTTTGGGATTGGGGAGGGTCGAATGTGCGCTCGCGAGGGCTCGCGTTTCTCTGGAGATTACCTCAAAGGGGTGGTGCCACGTGTTAGGATCTTGTTTGCTGCCATCGCTTTGAATGTTTCCTAATGTTACCTGTGAAGCCGTTTTTCTCCATTTAAGGTTCGCGTGTTTCCAAGAGACACCATCATTAGCCGTTGCTTCGGAGTTTCGTGTTTACCTTTGGGTCCTTTTGGAGGACTTTCGGGCTATCGAGGGTGTTTAGTTCTTTCTGATTGCAGCTTGATGACTTTAAATCTGGGCCGTTCCTCTTGGCAAGCCTTTGCTGGGATCGGACGGCTTCAACCTTTATTTAATGTAGGTGATAATTACTTCTTTTTCGTTGCGGGTTTCAAGGGAGGCTGTCATTTGAATCATCGCGCCTCTAGGTCCCTATAAATACTCGCAGGATTAAAAAGGAAAAGGCTTTATTTACCTTAAAACTTTCTAGTTTTTGACCCTTTGTCTCCGAGCGTCCTTTCATCTCCAAGAGTTCTCAATTTCTCTCTCTGTGTTGAAGTTTCTTGCTTACTCGTTTATATTTCGCCATGGCCAACGAAGATGAAAGTGACTGTAGTCTCCTTCTGATTCCTTCTTTTGCGTTTTCTTTTTCTCCTTTTTGATTTAGGGATTGCTGATTGCAGGGTTGTACCCCTTCGACTTTACTGACTTGGAGGATCTTTCTTCTCCACCTCCTCTTCCTCTTAACCGTGCCAGGTATAGTAACCTAGGTAGGGAGAAGAGGCCAAGACAGAGTTCTTCTCCCAATAGAGAGAAGGTTGCCGAAGTTCATATCGGGATGTCTGAAGGAGGTAGGGGCTGAAGGGAGACAAGGCTCGGGTAACGGCGTTGGAGGTGATGGTGGCAAGGCTTGGGTGCCACCATCGGATGTCGTTATTAGCGGAAGGAGGATCTCCAAGGGAAAGAAAGGAGGAAAGAAAAGAAGAAAGAAGGTGGAAATCCTAAAGAAGGGGGGATCTAAGAAGACGGATTCTCGGCTTTCTTCTCAGGTTACTCCGTCTTTGGCAGTGCGTTAGAGGACTGCTCAGATGGTGACTGGAGTTGCTGCTTCGGTGGGGGGTACTTTTCCGCCTTCAGAGCAGACTCATTGCTCACTCTTGGGGGTGGTTTTGTCGAGTTCTTCCTCTCCACGTTCTGCTGGGGTGTCGAGGAGTTGGCAAGCAAGAGGCCTTGAATGGCAGGAGTGGTTGGATAGGATGTCGCCACTACTCTTGAGGCTCCTCTCGTAAGATTGGTTGCCGTGGAAGAGAGTGCTTCAGCGACGGGTGGCCATAGTGGGCCTGTTGCTAAGGATGTAGTGGTGAGTCAAATGACTGCCACTGCTTCTACAGATGTGGCTCCAGAAGGTTTTGCTTCGAAGAATCCTTCACAAACTATGCAAGGGTTATCAGGGGAGGAGGTGCCCCCTTTTTCTCTAGTAGCCCTTGGGGCGCAATTTCTCGTGGATTTGTAAGAGAGGGCTGCTAGTGGTAAGTTATTGACTTTGAGTGTCTCGTTTTTGTTTAACGTATCATCCTTCGCTATAACGTTCTTTCTGTCTTATTTTCTACGAGGTTGATCATCGCAAGGATCTAGATAAGCTGGTTTTGCTTCTTGATTCAGAATTAAGTCCCTGGAGCATTCGCAGATGCAGCTCGAGGAGGTGCATAGGAATTTGAGGGGAAAGGAGAAAGAGTGCGAGGGCATGGATCGTGAGATACGGTCTTTGACTTGCGAGGTCACCCGTCTTCGCGCCGAAGGCGATCAACTCGCAGAGTCCAAACTTCTACAATCAAATTTGGAGAGGGCTTGCGGGGAGCTAAGTGTTCGACAGGAGGAAGCCGAGGCCCGCGCTAATGATAACATGATGGGCTGGATGGATGCTGAGAGCAGGATTGGAGATGGGGCTAACCGCTAGGCAGAGCTGATGGCCGAAAGGATGTATGGAATGCTGTTGGCGGTTGAGCAGCTCACGCGTCTTCGTGGGGAAAGATTTCTCGCTGAGTGGGTAAGCTCTTTACATCCTGCTCTGGAGGTCTTCGATGGTGAGCTCAGAGGTTGTCTTTCGAGTGATCCTCCCGTGGATTTTGCTCACTTTCATGAGTTGGGTAGTCATCCTCAAAGTCACCATCTTCTTTCCGTTACGGTCGGGCATTTTCCATAGATTGAAGCTACTTCTCAGGAAACGATTGAGGTTACGGGAAGGGAGATGTCGGGGAATGCTGGCGGCCCCGAGCTTAGGGAGTCCATTATTAATGCTGGCCATGAGGATGCCCAAGAAATATTTTTAGGGTCACTCTTTTTTGCCAAGTGTAATGGCAATTACCCCCTTTTTGTACATTAATGAAATGAGTACATTAATGCAGTGACTTTTGTCTTTGAACTTTTTGTTCTCTTTTTAGTTCTGGGTGAAAAGGATTTTGCATAAGTACCGTGTGATCTAGACGGCTTTGCATGATGATGGCTAGGGTGGTTTATGTATGAACATTCTTTTAGGACTCCTTGTGGAGTTATTAGATTCCAAGAGGTTTACTCGGTCGAGTGGTACCATCTTTGTGGGGAATCTTTGAATGATCTTGTCATTTTTCCAAGTATCTGCTGGGGAAGAGCCCTGTATTGCCCTTAAGAGGATTTTGTTGCGAGTTCTAACTTTGCAAATTTATTTATGACTCATGTCTTTATCAAAAGAAAACCTAAACCCTATACCCTAAACCATAAACCCAAAACCCAAAACCCCAAACTCTAAACCCTAAATTCTAAATTCCAAACACAAAATTTTAAACCCTAAACCCTAAACACCAAACCCTAAAGCATACACCCAAAATCTAAAACCCTAAATCGTAAACCCTAAACACTAAACCGTAAACCCTAAATCGGAACCTTAAACCCTAAACCCTAAACTCCAATCCTCAAACCCTAAACCCTAAAACCTAAACCCCAACCCCAAACCCTAAACCCTAAACCTTAAATCCTAAACCCCAAAACCAAACCCCAAACCCTAATCCCTAAATTAAAAACCCTAAACACTAAATTCTAAAACGTAAACCTTAAACCATAAACTAGACACTATAAATTGTAAACCCTAAACTCCAAACCTTAAACCATAAACCCCGAAATCCTAAACCCTATACCGTAAACCCAAAACCCTAATTCATAAATTTGTAACCCGAAACAAAAAACCATAAACCTTAAACCCTAAACCTAAAATCCAAAACCCTAAACAATAAACCCTAAATTGCAAACTCTAAACACTAAACCCTAAACCAGAAAGTCGAAACTGTAAACTGTAAACCCTAAACCGCAATTGCTAAACCCTAAACCGTAAATCTCAAACCTTAAATGAAACTCTAAACCGTATACCCTAAACACTAATCCCTCAACCAAAATCCCTAAACTCTAAATCTTAAATTCCAAACCCTAACCCCTAACCCCTAAACCCTAAATCCCAAACCCTAAACAACAAAACCCTAAAGTGTAAACCATAAACCTGAAACCTTAAACCCTGAACCTAAAATCCAAATCCCTAAACCCTAAACCCTAAACCTGAAATCCTTAACCCTAAACACGAAACTCTAAACCCTGACCCAAAAACCCGAAACTGTAGAGCGTAAATCACAAACCCTAAACCATAAAACATAAACCCTAAACCCTAAACACAAAACACTAAATCCCAAACCCCAAACCCTAAACCCCGAAACCCTACACGCTATACCCGGAACCCTAAACCCTAAACACTAAATCCTAAACCCAAAACCCAAAACGCTAAACCCTAAATCCCAAACTCTAAACACTAAACCCTAAACCTTAAACCATAAACCCAAAACCCTAAATCCCAAACCCTAAACCTTAAACACCTAACCCAAAACCATAAACCCTAAACCCTAAACCCAACACCCAAAACCCTATACCCTAAACTATAAACCGTAAACCCAAAACCTTAAACCCTAAATGCAAAATATAAACCCTAACCCTAAAGCCTAAACCCAAAATCCAAAACCCTAAACCCTAAACCCTAAACAATAAACCCTAAACCATAAATCCCAAACCCTAAACCCTAAACCCTAAACTCCAATTCCCAAACCCTAGACCCTAAACCCTAAAACCTTAAACCCGAAATTGTAAACTATAAACCCTAAATCCAAAACCCTAAACCCAAAACCCTAAACCTTAAATCCTAAACCCCAAAACCTAAACCCCAAACACTAAACCCAAAACCCTAATCCTTAAATTTAAAACCCAAAACGCCAAATCCTAAAACCTAAACTCTAAACTCTAAACCTTAAACCCTAAACCTTAAATCCTAAACCCTAAATCCCAAACCCTAAATCCTAAACCTAAAATCCTAATCCCTAAATCCAAAACCCTAAACCCTAAACCATAAACTCGACACTGTAAATTGTAAATTCTAAACCCCAAACCTTAAACCATAAACCCCCAAACCCGAAACCCCAATCGCTAAACCATAAACCCTATACCCTAAACCCTAAATCTTAAATCCCAAACCCTAAATTCTAAAGCCTAAAGCCTAAGCCCTAAGCCCTAAATCCCTAACACTAAACACTAAACCGTAAATGCTAAACCTTAAAATATAAACTCAAAACCCTAAACCCTAGTTCCCAAAGCCTAACCCTAAACCCCAAATCCAAAAGCTTGAACTTCAAAGCCTAAGCCCTTACCCCATTCCCAAACCCTAAACCCGAAACCCAAAACCGCAAACCGTAAAGCCTAAAGCCTAAACCCTAATCTAGAAATTGTAAACTATAAACCCTAAATCCCAAACCCTAAACCCTAAACTCTAAACCCCAAACCCCAAACCCTTAAACCTTAAACCCTAAGCACTAAACCCTAAACCCTAAACCTAAACCTAAACCTAAAACCTTAAACCGTAAATCCTAAACCCCAACTCCTAAACACTAAACGCTGAATCCCAAAACTTAAACACTAAACCCTACACCATAAACCAAAAACCCTAAACCCTAAACCCCACACTGTAAACCCAATACCCTAAACCCAAATCCCTAAACCCTAAACCCTAATTCCTAAATCCTGAACCCTAAACCTTAAACCCTACATCCCAAAACCCTAAACACTAAACCTTAAACCCTAAACCTTAATCCATAAACCCAAAACCCAAAACTCTATATCACAAACCTTAAACCTTAAACCCCAAACCCAACACCCTAAACCCTAAATCACAAACCCTAAACCATAAACCCTAAACGCTAAACCATAAACCCTAAACCCTACCCAAAAACCCAAAACCCTACACCCTATACCCTAAACCCTAAAGTTTAAACCCTAAACCAAAAACCCTAAATCTCAAACCCCAAACCCTAAACCCTAAACCTAAACCCCAAACCCAAAACCCTAAACCCTAAACCTTAAACACCAAATGCTAAACCCTAAACCCAAATTGTAAAACCCTGAACCCTAAACCATAAATACCAAATCCGAAACCCGAAATCCTAAACCTTGAACTCCAATCCTCAAACCCTAGACCCTAAACTCCAAATCGTATTACCCAAAACCCTGAATCTTAAACTCGAAACTATAAAGTGTAAACCCTAAACCCTAAACCCCAAACCCCAAACCCTGAACCCTAAACCCAAAATAGTAAACCATCAACCCTAAATCCTAAATCTTTTACCCTAAACCCTAAACCCATAACCTTAAATCCCAATCCCTGAAAAATAAACCCTAACCCTTAAACCATAAAACTAAAATCTAAAACCTCGAAACCCAAACCCTATACCATAAACCATAAACCCTAAACTTAAAATCCTAAACCCTAAATCCAAAATCCAAAACCCTAAATCCTAAACCATAAAGCCCAAACCCTAAACACTAGACCTTAAACCCCAAACCCCAAACACTAAATCCTAAACCCAAACCCAAATCCTAAACACTAAACCAAAAACACCAAATGATAAATAGTAAACCCTGAACTCCAATCCTCAAACCCTAAACCCTAAACCTCAAACCCCAAACCCCAAACCCAAAACCCAAAACCTAAATCCCGAAATTGTAAATTGTAAACCCTAAACACAAAACCAAAAACCCCAAGCCTTAAACCATAATCCCCAAACCCTAAATCCTAAACCCTGAACGCATAACTCTAATCCCAAAATATAAAACCCTATAAACATTAAACCCAAACCCTAAAGCCTCAATCCTAAAGCCTAAACCCAAAACCCTAATCTGTAAATCCCAAACCCTAAATCCTAATCTGTAAATCCCAAACCCTAAACCATAGATTGGAAACTGCAAATTTTAAACCTTAAATCCCAAACCTTAAAACCTAAACTCCAAACTCCAATGGCTAAACCCTAAACCCTAAACTATAAACCTTAAACCCTAAATGTAATCCCTAAACCCTAAACCCTAAACCCAAATCCCTAAACTCTAAATCCTAAAGCCCAAACCGTAAACCCTAAATCCTAAACCATAAATTGTAAACCCTAAACACTAAATCCTAAAGCCTAGATCCTAAACCATTAACCCAAAACCTGAAACCCAAAATTCGAAACCCTAAACCCTAAACCCTAAACCCTAAACACTAAACCCTAAATCCTAAACCCTAAATCAGAAACTCGAAACTATAAACCGTAAATTGTAAACCTTAAACCCTCAACCATAAACGTTAAACCCTAAACCTAAATCCTAAACCCTAAATTCTAAACCCTAAACACTAAACCTTAAACCTAAAACTCAAAACCGAAAACCCTCAATCCCAAACACTAAACCCTAAACACGAAACCTTAAACCTTAAACTGAAAACCCTAAACCCTAAATACCAAACCCTAATCCCTGAACTCCAAACCCTAATCCCTTATTCCAATCCCAAACCATAAACCCTAACCCGTAAACCCCAAACCAGAAATCCTAAACCTAAACCTTAAACCACGAAGCCTAAACCCTAAACCCGAAATCTTGAACTGTAAACACAAAATACAAAACACGAAACCGTAAACCCAAAACCCTATACACGAAACACCAAAACCCTAAACCCTAAACACTAAACCTAAAACCCCAAACCTTAAACACTAAACCCTAAACCCTATACCCTAAATGCTAAATCCCCAAACCTTAAACACTATACCCTAAACCCTAAACCCTAAACCGTAAACCATAAACCCAAAACCCTAAATACCATATCCCAAACCCTAAACCTTAAACACCAAACCCAAACCCTAAACCCTAAATCTAAAACCCTAAACCCTAAACCGTAGACTTAAAACCCTAAACCCTAAACCCAAAACCCTAAAACATAAATCCTAAACCCGAAACACTAAACCCTAAACACAAAGACCAAAACCCTAAACCCTAAACCTAAAACCCTAAACCATAAATCCTAAACCCCAAACACTAACCCTTAAACCCGAAACCCTAATCCCTTAATACTAAACCCTAAACACAAAACCTTAAACTCAAATCCTGAAACCCTAGACCCTAAACCTCAAACCCAAAACCCAAAACCCTAAACCCTAAACTCAAAACTGTAAACTGTAAACCCTAAACCCCAAAATCTAAACCCTAAACCCTAAAACCTCAACCCCAAACCCCAAACCCCAAACCTTAAACCCAAAACCCCAAACCTTAAATCACAATCTGAAACCCTAAACCCTAAACCCTAAATCCAAAACCCAAAACCCTAAATCCCAAACCCTTAACACTAAGCCCTAAACCCTAAACCTTAAACCATAAACCCAAAACCTTAAACCCTAAATCCCAAAGCCTCAACCCGAAACCCTAAACCATAAATCCAAAACTGTAAACCCTAAAGCCAAACCCCTAAACCTTAAATTCTAAACCCCAAAGCTTAGACCTGAAACCCTAAACTCTAAATTCCAAACCCTACACACTAAACCTTAAACCCCAAACCCCAAAGCCCAAAGACCAAACCCTACACCCTAAACCCTAAACCCCAAACCCAAATCCTAAACCCTAAACACTAAACACCAAACCTTAAACCCTAAACCCTAAATCCTAAACCCTAAATCTTGAACTACAATCCCCAAACCCTAAACCTCAAACCACAAAAACCAAAACCTAACACCTTAAACCCCAAACCCTAAACTCTAAACCCTAAACCATAAATCCTAAACCCCAAACTCTAAACTCTAAACCCAGAACCCAATCCCAAAGTTTAAAACCCTAAAAAGTAAACCCTAAATCGTAAATAATAAACCTTAAATCTGAAACCACAAATGCCAAATTCTAAACCTAGAACACTAAACCCAAAACCTTAATCCCTCAATCCCAGACCTTAAACGCTAAACCATAAACTCGAAATTATAAATTGTAAACCCTAAACCCCAAACCTTAAACCCTAAACCGCAAACCTGATACCCCAATCACTAACCCCTACACCCTAAACTGTAAACCCTAATCCCTAAACGTAAACTCTAAACCTAAACCCAAAACCCTAAAATCAAAACCCTAAACTCCAAACCGTAAACCGTCCTTAAACTTCAAACCCTAAACCTAACACCTGGAATTTTAATCCCTAAACCCAAAATCCTAAACAATAAATCCTAAACCCTAAACCTTAAACCCCAAACCCTAAACACGAAACCTTAAAGCCTAAAGCCTAAACCATCAATCGTAAACCCTAAACCCAAAACCCAAAACCTTAAAACCTAAACCCTAAACCCTAAACCCCAAATCAAAACCCCGAAACAGTAAACCGTAAACAGTAAACCCTAAACACTAAACCCTAAACCCTAATCCCCAAACCGAAAACCTTAAATCCCAAACCTCAAAGCCCAAACCCCAAACCCTAAACCTAAGCCCTAAACCATAAACCCAAAACCCCAATCCCTAAGCTCTAAATCCTAAACCCTAAACACTAGTCCCTAAATCCTAAACCCTAAACCCCAAACCCCAAACCCTAAACCCTGAACTCCAAACCTTAAGCCCTTACCCCCAACCCGAAACCCTAAACCCTAAACACTAAACTGTAAATTGTAAACCATAAACCCTATACCTAAAACCCTAAACACAAAATCCTAAACCCCAAACCCAAAACCCTAAACGCTAAATCCTAACCCCAAACCCTAAACCCAAAACCCAAATCCCAAATCCCAAAACCTTAAACCCTAAACGCCAAATCCTAAACCCCAAACATTAAACCCCAAACCCTAAACCCTAAATCCAAAATCTGAAACCCTCAATCGCAAATACTAAACAATAAACCCTAAACCCTAAACCTTAAACCATAAACTGACAACCCTAAACCCTAACTCCCAAACCCTAAACCTTAACCCCCAAACCAAAAACTTTACACCCTAAATCACAAACCCTAAACCCTAAACACTAACCATAACCCCTAAACCATTAACCCTAAACCACTAAACCTAAAACCCGAAACTCTAACCCATAAAACCCAAACCCTAAATCATAAACCCCAAACACTAAACCTAATCACTAAACCCTTAGCACCAAACCTAAACCCTAAACCCTAAACACCAAACCCTAAACCCTAAACCCAAATTTAAAACCCTAAACCCTAAACACCAAATCCTAAACCCTAAATTCTAATCCACAAAACCTAGACCCCAAAGACCAAACCCGAAAACCCTAAGCCCAAACTCGAAAACCCTAAACCCAAACCCTAAAACCCTAAACCCGAAACTGTAAACTACAAACCCTAAATCCCATACCCTAAACCCCAAACCCTAAACCCTGAACTCCAAACCTTAAGCCCTTACCCCCAACCCCAAACCCTAAACCCTAAACCCTAAACTGTAAATTGTAAACCATAAACCCTATACCTAAAACCCTAAACACAAAATCCTAAACCCCAAACCCAAAACCCTAAATGCTAAATCCTAACCCCTAAACCCCAAACCCTAAACCCAAAACCCAAATCCCAAAACCTTAAACCCTAAACCCCAATCCGAAACCCCAACATTAAATCCCCAAACCCTAAACCCTAAATCCAAATCCGAAACCCTCAATCGCAAATACTAAACAATAAACCCTAAAACCCTAAACCTAACCATAAACTGACAACCCTAAACCCTAACTCCCAAACCCTAAACCTTAACCCCCAAACCAAAAACTTTACACCCTAAATCACAAACCCTAAACCTAAACACCTAAACCATAAACCCCTAAACCATTAACCTAAACCAAACCTAAAACTCGAACTCAACCCCTAAAACCCAAACCCTAAATCATAAA